>CM038678.1:19613031-20945531 GCA_021605205.1 Aegilops longissima
GCCACCTTTTCGGTGCAGGTCACGTGACCTACAGCTCGGCCTTCGAAGAACTGCTTTGGGATACTCTCATGGAACATTTCACCCTACCAGATCATTTCACAGAAGCAGATGTGCAGAAATTCAAGGACGCTGCTCTTAGGAAGATGGCGGTTGCATTCAAGAACCAGAAGAATCGTGAATGGGACAAGTACATCAAGGGAGGAAGGAAGACTCCAGTATTCGAGGAAACACTAGAGAACCAACGTGCTCATTGGGACGATTTCGTGAAATTCAAGGATTTGGAATTAGCTAAGGAACGGTCGAGAATAAACAAGAAGAATGCTGAAAAAAGGATAAGTTCCATAAGTGGGGCCGGTGGCTATCGCGGTGGCAATGCCTAAGTGGGATAAGTCCGAGAAAGATATGGAGGATGCGGTGTCACTCGGTTACTAAGAGCTGGCCCCGGTGAAGGACTTGGTCTATGCGCATGGGGGAGTTGGACCCAAGGCAGGCAATGTTTGACGAGGGCAAGTCTGAAGGAGCCGACGATGCGATACTTGTTGCAATAGAAGAGGCACGACCGGGGTGTTCCAGCCCAACAGAGAGAACGACGAGCTTACGCGTGCCACGGGAAATCCTGAACACCGGGAAGAACACGAGGCAAGGCGCTATTCCGTGGTATGAGGGTTTTCAGATTGGAACAACGACTACAGCACCCGTGCGAGAAAGAAGATTGCGGAGGAGAAGAAGAGGAAGATGGAGGAGGAGCAGAGGAAGCGGGACTATGAACGCCTTCAAGGACTAGAAGCAAGTCAAGCGGAATTGGTAGTCAAATTCCAGCGGCAGCAGGAGCAGATCGACTCACTTAGCCAGCAAAGGGGGTCTCAGCAGCTGTAGCAGCTAGCGGATGATCCAGCATTGGATAGCACCACCCCATCCATGCCGAGAAGCAGTGTGGGTTCCGCCCCGGACGACGCAATGCTGGATAGATACCCCGTGGATGACATCACGGATAACACTAACTGCAAGCTACACGTCAAAATGAAGAACATATCCATGAAGGTGGTGGACGCCGTTGCTTTTACAAATCCCCCCAAGGCAACCTTCCATTGCAACCCGATTCCAGCGGGCTATGCTCGTGTCTTGGTTGATGAGGTGGTGGACCCATATTCGAGCTACAGCTTGACATTCACGGAGGTGACGACGAACACTTTCTCGGAGAGGCCAAACATCGTATCATCCTATGGAAAAGGATTGCATCATCTTTGAAGGCCACCGACACGCGTCGGTGACTCCTCGTCGAAGTCCGCCACCGAGTCAGCAGACTCCCACTCTGCAAGTCCACCAAGTCCGGCAAAGTGTCGGGCCTCCTCCTTCAAGTCCGGCAAAGTGTCGGCCCTCCTCCTCCTCCAAGTCCGCCACAACGTCATCGTCCCTCCTCCTCCAAGTCCGGCACAACCTCAGGCCCTCCTCCTCCAAGTCCGGCAAAGTGTCGCCTCCTCCTCCTCCAAGTCCGCCACAACGTCAGACGTCCACTCCTCCTCCAAGTCTGGCACAACCTCAGGCCACTCCTCCTCCAAGTCCGGCACAGCTTCAGGCCACTCCTCCTCGTCCAACTCAGCCCCGTCAGCCGTCTCCGCCGCCTCAGCAATCGCAGAAGAGACACCCCGCAGCTATGGTGCGCGCGGCAGTGCAGTCGAGGTAGTACAGGAAGTACAAAGGAGGCAACCGATATAAATATGGTCCAAGCCTCACGCCTCTTCCGCAGAGGCCTTATGACAGGTCCGAGGAGGAAAACGCAGCCATATCGAAGGCCCAGGTGGAAGCCCATTTTGCACCGAAACCGCCACCGCCGCCAAGGGAGAAAGTGCCTGAGGAAACGATTGACCACTTCATTCGTATGGCTCAACCACCAGCTCCCAAGCCTGTTGACACAGACTATGAGCGCCACATCGGAAGTTAAATCAAGCACGTCTACGTAAGGAGGCGAGCTCGGGATCGAGCAAACAACAAGCAGCTGTCAAAAATGCGGAAAACCATTCCCAGCTGGGAGAACAGCGGCGAATCGATCCCTCGCTTGTTGTGCCAACAACACGTGGACGATCTGTGCGCCCAATATAATTGTGGGCAAACAGTTTACGTTCTGAGGTGGGCAATGTGGTAATAACCAAGGACCATATAATGCAGGCTGAAGTTCTCAACATCACTGTTGGACAACTCCTCGAGATCGAGCCCATGCACTGTGCTCTACAGAGGATGAAATAAAGCGGAAATATGTCCGGGGCCAACCTTTGGTCAAGCCGGACAAGGTCAAGAACCTCCCAACGAGAATGTATGAATTGCATCAATGATACATGAACATTACCAAGATTTCAATCGATTGTCCCTCATGGTGAATGTCAAGGAGGAGCATTACTTCCATGAGAAAGCTCATCCGTTGAGTATTCGAACTGTTTCAGTTATACAATCAAGATGCACTCGACAAATCTATAAATCAGTTGCTATTGTGCGTAAGTGATTTCTTTCTGTAATTTAAGTCTCAAGCTAGCTGTAGTGATCCTTTTGATCAATCATTACCTGTAATTATCCTCACTATATTCTTTTCGTGGTATTATGCAGGATGAAGATGTATGAAATGAGAAAAGGTGGACGCTTTTGCATTGGGTTCATTCACCCAAACACCGTTAATGAATACACATGGAAAATAAATCCACATCATCAAAAGGCCGTGAGGACAACATGCTAGAGTTCTTGAAGCGCCTTCAAATACAATGAGATATACTACTTCCTTACAACTTCCAGTGAGTCACACTGTCTTGTACTACAAATTCTCTGTTTTTGCCTACTAGCTAGCTACATGTTTTTGCTTACATATGCCCGCTTAATTAAGACATGCAAACGTGTGTGCATGCAGATTTCACTGGATCTTGTGTATCACTAAAGTTGACGCCGGAACAGTTGAAATACTGGACTCACTTCTCAAAGCAAATACTGACTATAACATCTTGTTTGGGATAGTCAACAGGTAATTCCTATCATTATTAACTATATATCTCGGCCTATTTAGTTCGTCATTTCATGATATGAACTATTTAATAACCCCTTTATTCATTTTCTTTGTCGGCGGGCAGGGCTTGGGCAAGGTTCATCAGCGTCACGGAAGGCGAATGGAAAAAAAAGCTTAAATGGTTTCGACCCAAGGTAATTAATTAAGTAGTAGTAGCTAGCTAGCTAGCTGCCATCTCTTTAATTATCATGCTTGATTAATTATTATCTGATCAAATTCCATTCTCGTAAAGGCCCTGCAGCAGGCGCAAGGGCCTGATCTGTGTGCATTCTGCGTTTGCGAGAACATTCGCATGATAGCGTCCGAAAGGAGCAGATCTCAAAGACAGGAATGGGTACGCTTGTCAGAACACTATTCACAATTTTTACACCATTATCGATATCTAGTCACACAACTAATACACATGCATATTGATCTCCTTCTTAACAGTTCACAGAGGTGCGGGACAAGCTCCTAGAAACGGAGCGCGTAGAAGCACTTCAAGAGGAAATAGCGGGATTTTTGCTCGACCAGGTCATAAATCTGAAGGGAGAATACTATTACCCGCTACCGCCCCCATGAAAATCAATTCCAATTGTCATCGTGCTCCGAAGGCACTAATTAGGCTAATGCCACTGGCTCCGAAGGCAACATGCATATGTAGGAGAAATTGTATATAGGTATACATGTGTGTATGTATGAATTAATTAATATAGTGGTTTGTGAGACATTGATGATATATATATGCATGATTGGTTCTACTAGAAATTCTATTTTTACATATATATATATATATATATATATATATATATATAACGTGTATAATGTGTAGTATCGTAAAATACCAGCAAACGAAAAAGAATTAAAATGGAAACACAAAATTAAATGAAAAGGAATCATAAAACTAAAATCCCCAAACCTTATAGTACCGGTTGGTGTTACCAACCGGTACTAAAAAACTCCCCCTCAAGAGCTGCCTCGTGCCACGTGGTTGGCTTTTAGCACCGGTTCGTCTTGAACCGGTACTAGGGGGCTTTAGTGACCACACTTTAGTGCGGTTGTGGAACCGGCACTAAAGGTTTTCTGAACCGGTGCTATTGCCCGGTTTTGCACTAGTGGACCCGAATGCTCAAGCATTGTTCACAAGCATGCCATGTTTGTGATGCAGGGAGGTACCACTGAAGTTCAGAAACTACCTTCCTCATGATGGGCGGCTCCGCGGTGGCAAGGTGGCTCCGTTGTCTCTGCCCAAGTTTGAAGATCCGATCGCTGCTGATGCTGCTGAGCCAAAGCAGCTCGAGGTAACATTTCCAGATCCATCAAATCCCACCTCCAAGATTCTGTGATATCTTTTCATCTTTCATGAGGCAAACTTACCTACAATATTTATCTGCAGAACCCCTTCGGGAACATTGCTCCAAAGAACCCGAACTGGGACCTGAAACGGGACGTGCAGAAGAGGATTGACAAGCTGGAGAAGCGCACCCAGAAAGCTCTGGCAGAGATTGCATGTGAGTAATAACCAGTAGATGATTGATTCAGTTAATTTTGAGCTCAGTTGCCTGTTGTGCATTCACTTATTACTCACGTTGAAATGTTCCTGTGCAGTGGAGCAGCAAAAGGAGAAAGAGGCGCTGGAGGAGGGGAGCGATGCAGCTCAAGAGTGACGTTGTACTGGTGGTGTTCCAAATATTTGAGTGGGACAAAGCAAGCAGCTGAATTCAAACCTTGATGTGTTTGTAATGCACTTGGTGTGGACTGATGACTAAATGCAGAGTAATGTAGCGAAAGTGTAGGCGTACTCACATGATCCACGGATAACCTTTTTTCAACCGATACCCAGAATTTTGAGTTCTGCTGATGGTCAGTGGTGGAATTAAACATATTTCGTCTTATGGATTCGGAGCTAGCTAGTCATGATTTGTCTCATTGATCTGTCTTATTGTCAGATGATGAATGTTTCTGGGTGTCCATTCGTTACTACTGACACATCTAAATGCTGGGCACATGCTAAAGACGCAACATTGATCTAAGGTGAGATCATGAACAATAACTACAGTACTTATAATCAATGAGCGCCCCCTTTATCGATTAACCAAAGTAGAAGTATTACAAGCTTCCATGGTTGATATATACCAGTAATCATAACAATTAGCAGAATGGCTCCCCTGTATCATAATTACACGATACTAACCACATATCATATCACAATGAATAATTGTACTCCCTCCGTCCGGAAATACTTGTCGGAGAAATGGATGTACCTAGATGTATTTTAGTTCTAGATACATCCATTTGTATCCATTTTGGCGATAAGTAATTCCGGACGGAGGGAGTAGAATACATGGTAACTGTCCTGCACGTCAACTAACCACATATCACAATGGAGCCATGTATGTAAGCCGAATCAAACTACTGGCAGAGTATAGTTTATTTTTACAAAAGAAAGTGCAAAGCCTTTACACAAACAAACAAACAAACCAGGGATTGCAAAGGCTAGATCGAGCTAGTGGTAGGCACAAGAAAATGAAGGGAAATAAACAGAGACAATGTCGACCCTTCAGGATGAGCGCGGTAGTTCCTCCAGCTTCACAACAGGTCTGTTTGGATGATTGGCAAGATGGCTCGCAAACTCTGCCCTGAACGCTTCATCATTGGTACCCTTGAGCAAGACTTGCTTCAGTTCTGATAGATTATTCATGCCGGCAAGATGATATGATGCACTCGAGTAGTCAATCGTGAGCAGCTCAAGATTCTTCATCGATTTTGATCCAAATGTGACTTGTAACTCGTTGGAGCTGCAAGCAATCTCGAGGATCTTCACCTTTTCGAAGGTGTCCAACTGCTCTCCATTCATCTCAGCATAAAAATGGAGCTTACCATCCTGAAGCTGTTTGACTTGAAGGCGTAGAATACATAGTTCTGGTAGCTCGGCAAGGAACTCAATGCCACTTAGCTCTAAAGTGTCCATCTCCAGATTCAGTTTTCTGAGCTTGGAATACTGATCTGGATTGCTTGAAAGTGGCAGCCTACCTGCAAGGCCATACAGTTTAAGACTCTTTAGGTTCTTCCAAGGCAGGGAGATGTCATTCAAGCAACCCTTATTGTCCTGGTCGAGATGCACTGATAACGATTTGAGATGGCCGTGACCCTTCATTAGAGATAATAAGAACTCCTTGTTCTTCCTGCTGATGCCAGACATTCCAAGCTTGCGCAACTGTGTGAGCTTCTTGAGCTCTTCCAGCACGGCCTTCCCCCGTGAAGCACCGACATTGATGACACCGAGTGTGTGCAACCCTGTGAGTTCTCCAACCCCTCTAGGCACTTGAACACCAACCGTGTGACGACGAGATCTACAGAACCAACTGCTGGATGAAACAGGTGGTGCTGACGCAGCTGGGTTACTGTTGGTGGTGTTGCCAGCGCGTATGTACTGTAGCTTTTGTAACTTGGTGATGCTCTCCGGCAAGGTGACTATTGACGTGTGTCTGATATCCAGGGTCTGCAGTTGCCTGAGATGACCCAGTGAATTTGGTAGATGGTATATCTCACGCTGTCCACGCAGTGAGAGGAATTTGAGGCGACGCAGCCATTTAACGATCTTCTCGAGATCCTCATCTCTTACTCCAGATGCATCCTCCAGATCAAGCACCCGGAGAAACTTCATTCTTTCAGAGACAAAGAATGAGCACCACTCGCCATACACTGTCAGTGACCGTAGCCGCGAGAAGTCGGTGCTCTTGAAAACATTTATGTCTCTATCCCAATGTTTATGTATGATAAGGTGACGCCCTGTGCGCTGGGTGGTTGGAGCACAATCACCCCATAGATTAAACACAAAGTTCTCCTCTAATAGCCGTGATATGATGTATTCACCGAAGAAAGCATTGACCTGGCACAGAACCATCTTATTTGTGCCACCCGGTATGGCGGTGCCAATTTTTTTTTGTGGCTGCTGGATTATGTTCAAATAAAGGAGGCGGGAGAAGTAATACTCCCCGTTCCTGTGTGCAGTTACTTCATAGCTGTCCCTCGCATAACCCTCTGCAATCCACCGCCTTGTTATGCGCCTCCGCCTAATAATTTCATGCTGACGAAAAATTGACAGGTACATGATACATGGCTTGAGTGTATCAGGACAAGTACGAAAGAAGGAATTCATCCAACCAAATAGACCCCGTAGACTATCATACTCCGGCTTGGTCTCCAGGTGGCGCATAAATCCCCAATTCAAACTACATACAGTATCCATCGCTGTGACCGTCTGTTCAGCCAATACACCTGCTATCGCAACAATTACTCTGGGAAGACCCCCACACCTCAAAACAAGTTCTTCTATCTCCTCACTTCCGTAACGCAACAGCGGCGATGACGGCTTCTTCAGCTGGATCTTTTAAGACGAATCAACATTAGTTAATTATTATGGTAAAGTTATATAACATGCAGAATTGTAAACGGAAATGCAATCACACTTGAGCTTGGAACAAGGAGGCCACTATAACTGGTGGTCAAAAAATAAAAAGGATGCCACTATAACAAGAAAAAGAAAAACCAAGGTTTAAGCTCCCCTCTTGTTAGAGTTTGTTGCTCGCTTCCCCTGGCCCGGTGCTGAGTCCCACATTCTCCACCGCCGTGTTCTCCTATCTGATTTGTGACCGCTCAGGCCGACTAAGGGGTGACCTCGTGTGACTTCCAGGCCTTAGCTAGAAGCAATCGGGTTTTGGCGGCTATAGTTCTGTTCGGTTCCATGGAGGCAGAGTCATCTGCTTCGGCTTCGGGTGACAATAATCTAGAAGAGATAATCCTCCAGCTTGGGATCAAGGAGGATGAATTTGATGGTGTCAGCTTTGAGGAAGAGAATCCCCGCCGGCGGTGGCTACCCGTTGCTTGGCGATTGCTAAGGTTAATTCACACGTCACAGGAATATGACGACGACTATTTTTTTGAAGAACGTGCGTACTGCTTGACATTTGGATCAAGTGTTCAAATTTAGATTGCTCGGAGATAATCTGCACACGATCAATTTTCTTGCCTTGGAGACTGGGACAAGATGATGGAGGGCGGCTTGTGGACAATCTGCACTAACCCAGTTCTAATGGCGACATATGATGGTTTCAGTAAACCTTAAACAATCCATCTGAACATGATCAAATTTGGGTACAAATTCAAGATCCGCCAGATGGCTTTGGCCCAATGGCGAAGGCTTTTTCTGGTAAGTTAGTTGGGGTTTATACCAAGGGACTCACTCGTGTGACTTTGCTGGTAATTTCTATCAGCTGAAGGTCATAGTGGATGTTAGAAAACCGCTAAACAACCATGTCTCGGTCATGAAGGACAAGAAGTGGCATATCTGCAAAGTTAAGTACGAGAAGCTCCCAGATTTGTGCGTCATTTGTGTTATAATTGGCCATTTGTTCAATGAGCATGGCGATGGTATACACCCCCAGCCGGCTTTGGTGTTGATCTATGTGCAATATGGAATATGTGTATCGGTGGGTGTGGGAGAGGTTGCAAACGATCTGGTAAGGATGCTCACAATGGTTCATCATTGTTTGAGCAATCGGAAGACGATGACAACATGGAGGTTTTCTGAATGAAATCTAATGTTGATGTTGATGGAGAGGCTGACCTTGACCCATGCCGTAAGATGACCATAATTAACCGGTTTGGGTAATACCAGTGCCCCCTCTGATGATCTTCCTTGCTCGAGTAGTGGCAATGGCAATCAACTTTTGTTAACTGTTTCAGGTCAGGTGGTGTCTCCTAGCCCCCCCACCTAAATCGGGCTGTGGGGAGGTTCTAGAACCTTTCCAAAACCGAAAAGGAGCTAGTTGGGCTGGCTAAAGTGTACATAGCACGCGAGCGTTTGGTCGCTATTTGGCGACCTATGCTCCAAATAGGATCTGGCAGCCAAATTTGGCTTCGAGCGATGATGGGATGTGCATGGGTGAGCCGACATTAATGTGTGTGCAAAGGGGTGGAAGGAGAAGTTGAACCATTACGATGACTGCAAACTCCTCTTTAATAGCAGTGATGATAAAGCCTATTTTGGTTTGTAAGATAATGGCTTAGTAAAAAAAATACTCAATTACTAGTATACAATTTATGTCATATAAGTGGGAATTACTTATGATTGTAATCTTGGCGACATACTAAAAGTAATCATTATTCAAAGACATGCAATAACCAAACAATTTTGCTAAGTCTCAGTCGATGCTATATTCCTTTGATCTTGCATGGAGAATCATACAAAAATTTCTCTTTAATTTTTTTTCTTTTTCTTTTTATATACTATGTCAGTCTCAGTCGTCGACTGAGACTTAGTTGCACCCATAACCAAAATAGGCCATATATTTTAAAATGGAGGAAAATATAATAAGTTAATTGTTGGTTAAACCCTTGTCTTAAGAAAATAAAATACAACTATCCGTCGGGGGGAAGTACACAACAACGATCTCCTGTAACCACACATAATAACTGAAACGACAACAAATGTGTACAGATGCAACAAAATAATTTACATCGATATTGACTATTCAAATGGAGAAAAAAAATCATATTAATTAAGTCTGCGAGAACATGCATGTGGCCTGGAAAATTGGGCGTACGCGATAGGACACAAACCTGCGTTTTGAAGAGATCCATGGCAGCATCAGCTTCTAGTGCTTTGATATAAAATGAGATCTTTGCACGATATGCGATGCTTGCTTCTGTTGTAATGATGACGACGACACTATTGAAAGCTTGAGATAACAAGGTCGTATTTATCATGTCCCATCCTTCCATGGACTGGAGATCATCGATGACAAGTAGGCACCGTTGATTTTGAAGAAGCTGACGGCACTCTTCAATGGGGTCCTTTTCTGATTGAAAATCCGAAAGTGTGCTCCGACAGAAGTCACTTAAATTGAAGGGCTGTGAAATATCCACCCAGATGTACTTGCTAAATCGTTTAGCCATTCTGTGCTCATCGTACACGTTTCGCACCAGAGCTGATTTTCCAACGCCAGCTATCCCCCACACGGACACAACTTGCCTCGAGCGAAAGGGATATGTATGTTGACGGAGATAATTAATTTCGGACATGCGTCCAACAAGGAGCTGCTTCGTCCTCCCTTCACAGGCTGCTTCCTTTTTACAGGGGCTTTTCTCATCGGAGGAAGATTGGCTCACTTCACTCGTCACTGGATTGTCGCATCTATCTCCATTGCCTTGACAACACTGTTTATGCATGGGGAGAGGCAGTGTACGTACGTAAGCACAGGTACTGTCGACTCAGTAGCTAGTACTGGAACAAGCATGAAATTATATGTTACTTCCTCCGTCCCAAAATAAGTGTCTTAAGCTTAGTACAATTTTGTACTAGAGCTAGTACAAAGTTGAGACACTTATTTTGGGACGGAGGGAGTACGTATATATGCATCCAAACAAGAAAAACCGTATATATGCTTCCAAGGTTGGACTGTATTGTACGTTACATGGAAATAATCTAAGAGGTAATTTGTGTGCACACTTCCCCCTAAAATAAATAAATAATAATAATAAAAAAACTCTGTGCACACTTGTGAAATCCACCTCTCCCATTAGACTTTTTTGTTAATTATGAGGGTCCACCAGACTAACGAACATTCCTTTTTTCTGAGATATTCTTGCACATCTTTTTGATTAACTTATGATGGCTTATATTTAGTGTGTTAGAAGTGACTGAGCAATATTATTTTTTTGAACACAGTACAATCAAAGTCGCTCACATACACTCACCCTTACAAACACGCACGCCCACACACATACCCTATCCCTATAAGCACCTCCGAGAGACTAAACCGGCATAACATCGACATTGACAAAGTCACCATAGGCGCCTCGTAATCCTACTATGAACAACTCTGCCACTCTTGCCTTGGTCACAATATGAGAGTGTAAGGCATGCCCAACTAGGATGTGAGTGCTATGGTCAAAACCATTTTCAGTATGTTCAAAGTGACCAAGGAATAAATTTCTTATTTCATACATCCTACTACTAAGAACTCCGCCACTCTTGCTTCAATCACACTATAAGAGGAACTCCAGCAGAGTCGCCATATCCGCAGCCCCATAAGGCATATTGAGGCTGGCTAGACGACACACAAACTCGGAATCACTATATTTTGGTTTCCAAACTCCATCCTCATTTCAGCTGAGGGACCACGGGAAGTTTAGTTTGAGGCCCGACAACTGAGTACTAAGGGTCAAAGTCCCAATTGTTAAGTTTGTTTGGGATTTATTCCCAACCCATAGCCCGTCCACACCAGTCGTTGTCTATTGAGGTATGAATTCATCACTCCAAAAGATCATGGCGGATAGCTCAGATGAGTTCTTTTACAACAACATCATAAGTTCATCATCATCCAAAGAATTGCCTGACGATGATGGTGTTGTGGTTGCTACTTTGTTCATCAATGAGCACATCTCGAGGCAAGGGCCATTTTTTAGAGGATCAGTCCTGGCCCATGCTCCGGGTTTGAATAGTAACAAGAAAGCAGTCATTGCCTGCTCTACGCCGATTATTTCGAACTCAGAGAACCACTGTTCTCTACCAAGATTTTTCAACAACACTTCCGAATGACGAGACATGTGTTCAACAATATTCGAGAGGGGGTGATGGGATATGATAATTATTTCAAATTCAAGGATGACGCCCTTCGAAAGTATGGCTTCTCCTCATATCAGAAATGTACTGCAGCTGCTCAGATGCTTGTATACGGAATTACTGGTGATCCTATTGATGAGTACTTGAACATGTGGTTGCAGTGTTTGAACCACAGTACTTGAACCAAATGATGCAGATACAGTAGAATTGTTAGCGATCAATGAATCAAGAGCCTTTCCGGGAATGCTTGGAGGCATAGATTGTATGCATTAGGAGTGGAACAACTATCAATTTGCTTGGCAAGGGCAATATAGATGAAAGGTAAAGCATGTGCAGTCATACTTGAAGTTGTGGCATCACAAGATGTTTGTAGTTGGCACTCTTTTTTCGGCATGACAGGTTCTCACAGTGACATCAATCGTGCTTCAGCGCTCTATGGTATTTGCGAGGCATTCGGAAGGCAACTCCCTTGAGCTCATCTTTGAGATCAATGGCCACCAATACAACATGGGATACTACGGATCCGATGTTATCTATCCTCGGTGGTCTATGATTGTCACGACAATCTCCGAGCCTCAAGGAGAGAAGAGGGCTAGGTTTGCCAAAGAACAAGAGAGTGCTATGAAGGATGTGGAGCGTGCTTTTGGTGTGATTCAATATTGATGGGCTATTGTTCAACACCGTGCTAGAACATGGAGCACTAGGAGAATGTGAAAGATGATGATTGCTTGTGTGATCATGCACAATATTATCATAGAGGATGAGCGTGATGACAACCTCTTTGACAAAGGGTGGGATTACCATAGTGAAAATGTTGTGCCTAAGTATGGAGCGGCAATGTATGCATAGTCCATCCAATTTCATCAACAAATGTGTGATTGGACAACTCACATTCAACTGCAAGATGATTTGGTTGAGCATAAGTGGACTCACATAGGAAACCAGTCACTACTAGGAAAAGCCTATAGGTAGATCAATAGTAGTAGGGTGGATTTAGTAGCCGACGCTACTATTACTTAACAGTAGAGCGGCCCAATAGGACACATTGTAGGTAGAATTTAGAAGTAGCGCTATCTGTCTAAACCCATGCTACTGATAAGTGGTACCTATAGTACACCCCGGGGCTAGCAATAGTAGCAGCATTGGATAACAAACCCGCACTACAACTAACAGAGTATTAGTAGCACGTGCTACAACTAACAGATGATAGGCACACATATGATAGGTTTGGATGTAGTTGCTGCTTAGTGAATTTTAAGTTCAAAATTGAGTTAACAGAGATATGCATTAGACACTTTAACTTAACTAGATTTTTTGTGAGATTTAATTTACTCTATTTTAGGACACTTTCAGTTAACTTAATTATCTGATAGAATTTGTTTACTGATTTTTTTGTCAGTTTCAGTAGTTTGTAACATTTTAAATGGTTTGACAAATGAAAGAGTTTGGAGATTTATCTATAACAGAAATTACTTCATTCATATAGAAGGGTGACGTTTTTACCCCTTTGAAATGCAGCATATCCATAGACAAAATACCCTAGGGAGTTATGAATTCCCCTACTTTCATGAGTAATAGTTCTATATATATGCTCTAAAATTTGAGAGAGAGAGAGAGAGAGAGAGAGAGAGAGAGAGAGAGAGAGAGAGAGAGAGAGAGAGAGAGAGAGAGAGAGACCTACTTTCTTGAAGAACTAGGGTATTTAGTTATGCTTGTTGTCCAAATGAAATGTTAGGGTTAGAAAATATATTGCAATGTTCTTTGTCAAAATTGAACCATTGCAACGCAATGTGGTGCCAAAGATGGCCACATATGTCTCTGACTATTGCTGGGAAACTCCAAGTGGCTTATATTTTTTCCGAATGTTGATTTATTTACGTTTCGGCAAATTTCAGGCGCTCAATATGTCCTGTTTTTAGCAAAGGTCATGCCGAAATTTTCCGTGAATTTTTGCATGACTTGTGCTAAAAAGTAGGACATATCGAGTGCCCATGAATTTCTGGAATGGGAATTAAACGACATTCCGGCAAAAAATGGCCATTTTTTATGTCATTACTCCATATATTTAACGGGTTGACTTTCAGTCTATTGGGGCTCCTAGTGTGACATTCAGAGAGGAAGAAGCCCGACTGTTGTCGTGGTGGTCGCTTTTTCTTCTTTCCCAGGTGCTAGACATTTTGGTGTAATGCACTTTGAAAAGAAAGGAGGAGCGACTATCACCACCGGTTGCAATATTAGTGAGGGAGTGTCCACCATATATGGTCGAAATACCAGAGAGGAAGAATCCTGACTGTTGTCGTGGGGGTCGCTTCTTCTTGTTTCCCAGGTGCTAGACATTTTGGCATATTGCACTTTGGAAAGAAAGGAGGAGCAACCATCACCGACGGTCGCAAGTATTAGAGAGGGAGTGTACTCCATATACGGTCGAAATATCAGAGAGGAAGGAGCCCGACTCTTGTTATAGGGGTCACTTCTTCTTCTTTCCGGGTGCTAGACATTTTGGTGTAATGCACTCGGGAAAGAAGGGAGGAGCGACCATTACCGACGGTCGCAATATAAGAGAGGGAGTGCCCATCACCATATACACCATGAGATGAGAGTTTTTTGAGGAAGACTCGACAGACCGGAAGTCAACTCATGCTGAATAGTGATCTGTGTGTTGAGTTCCTGCTATTTGTCGTCGATTTTTTATCTTTGATTTACGAACACAGGAAATGTCTGACAAAGATAGGATCCCTGAATGTGATTAGTGCAGCGATGGTCGGGGTATGTGCGACAGGACTCACCTGTAAAACAGTAGGTGCTTCACCATTACGCTGGAGGAAACCTTAGAAGCATGACTTGTGCTTGTTTGCTTCAACGTGTAATTTCTGTTTTTCACAATTCAACTAGTGCATCCCTTGCCATGCAGGACTGCATGTCTTGGATAAGCTCGGTTTTGAAGATAGGGAGAGTGTGGATACAAAGATAGCTTTTGGGGTTGAGATCTACAATGTAGTAAATCACTCACATTTTGGTTGCTCAAATTGGAGAGGACTACGCAAGGCCTACCGATTTCAGGAGGATATGAAAATAACCTTCAATATTCGTCCTGAAGATGAAATTGGATATAATATCAACATTTGGGTGGATGTGGGCATGCTTCCAATTCTACCTCCATGTGAATTTGTTAAGTAATTTATATTGTTTATTTTTAAAATAGTAGTGATTAATCCCTATTAAAGTTTTCTATTTATAATTGATAGCTTATTTCCGTTCTCAAAGAAATATACAGAAGGTAGTAGATGATACTTACTACAATTATGGCGCGGAACTAGGGAGGAGAAAAATTATCTTGTCTCGTTTATTAATGATATTGAGACTTTGAAAATCAATTATGAAATTAGCCAAAATTATGGTCAATACGTGTCACTAGTCCACATGTTGAACTATGGTAACATCCATGGAGATAGCATGGTAAGATTTTTTTACTATTGTGTCACTAGTCCATCTTTTGCATGCATTCTTCTTAAGCTAAACTGTCTTGCTAACTATGTTACTATTATGTTCTTCAAAAGAAGCTCCCAAAGGACAGTGTGCCTCGTCTGTTATATATTGAAGGTGATATGGATATTATTAGCTTGCGACAAAGTCTGTCGGTGGTTTTTTGCAGTCCATACTCGATTTCTCGGCAGATGAAGACCTCGGAATCAAAGGATAGAGGAAAGTAATGAATGCGCACATGGGACTACTTGGAGGCAACATGATGCACAACCCATAAATTGGAGAGAGGTGAATAGAGTTCTCCATAATTTAGATGAAGGAGCTATCCTTTTTATGCTATTTTACCTTAGGGAGAGGAGTAGGTCCTAGCTAGTATTTTTCCTGTGCTAGAATGATGATGAGTTATTACCTACGATGATAACCATTAGCTAATGTTGGTTAACTTGTCATGTGCTATATTGATGGTGAGTTATTATATAACTAAGGATGATGAGTTGTTATATGACTAAGATGATGATGATGAGGCCGTACTACTTGTCATGTGCTAGAATGATGATGAGTTATTATATATATGAGTACGGATGATGAGTTGTTATATGACTACAAATGATGATGAAGAATTATTATTATATGACTACAAATGATGAGTTGTTATAACATTGGGGCGGAAGAAACACAAATTAGATTAAAATGGATGGATTCAAGTGAGCTAGTTGAATTAGTAGGACGATATGATATTGGGGCGACACACATGTTCATTCGACACTTGCGTGCCGTCCCAACATCATATCATCCTACTAATTCAACTACCTCACATGAATATCCATCCACTTTATCTAATCCGTGTTTCTTCCACAACCTCTTCATTGCTACTATCTAAAAATTGTATAACAGTGTAAAAACATAGTATAAATTAAAGAAATGAAATACGCACTAATAGTACTGGTGTGGGTAATAAATATCGCTACTGCTATGTATCAGTAGCGCGGGTACATTCATTCACAACTGCTTACACTAGTAGCAGCAGCGTGGGTCAAAACGCGCGGTACTACTAAAAGTTAGCTGTAGCGCCCTAGCAGTAGCGCGGGCCACAAAACCCGCGCCACTACTAGTTGGGGCTATTATTTTTCTTCCAATGCATTTGCTAGTTTGAAAAATGATCTTATATAGTGGGGCGGAGGGTGTACAATTTGAAATTCATTTGGTTGTAGACTATGCGATTTTCATTTATTTGGTTGTAACTATGTGACTTTTATATGTTTAATAATGTGCAATTTGATTCAGTTGCTATTCGGTTATGAATGATAATAGAAAAAATAAATGGGGCAGAACAAATGGGTCGGTTGGTTGGGTGCACTGGCAAAAACATCCTATATGGGGTGAACGCCGGCCAAACTGACGACCCAAATAGACAAAAAAGGACAAACGTCTGTTTGGATAGCCACTTTGGAGTTGCCCTTACATCACTTATTATAGTTGATCTTAGTTGACATACATGATACTACTAGTTATGATATTCCCGTTTCAGGAGGTGTTAGTTGCATATTGTCGTGCACGGTGATCAAGGCACTCTTATGAGGGTGAATAGTTTAGGATTGAAATGCCCCTAGCTTCTCCCTCTATCACAGTTTAAAGGGCGTACTTCACATCTCTCTGGGCCTAAGGTTGCTAGCGACTGACAGGAATAACTGATGCGCTTGAGCTGCGGTAGTTAAGGATATGCGCCTAATTAATCGCCAAACAAACCCATAGTAACCTCCCCGTCCAGTAAAAGAAGGAAACCATCGCATGCATTGGTGGAAACCATCGCATGCAAACAAAACCGATTCACACCTCCACCTAAAGTTTCAGTTCACACCATGCATGCGCATGGAGGCAAGCGGAAGGAGTAATTTCAGCGAGCTAATTCCTCCCAAAACGATGTAGTTAATAGGCTAATTAACGACATGCGCCCTATTTCCCTTTAATTGTGAAAAAAATATGGTTTTGGAGATACGCCCTTTAAACTGTGATGGAGGGAGTACAACACTTGATTAGGCTGGTCATAGTGGGGAGTAACTTAGACTAGTAACATGCATATGTTACTAGTCTCTGTTACTACCTCTATAGTGCATAGTAGTATCATAGATTAGTATCATAGGTGGTCTCATTTATTGTCATGCATTACACATACTAGCATTACATTTATTATGTTATGGTATCTACCTATGTTACTATAACCATCTCTCTTTTTTAATTGCCTGCACATAAGCATGTTTGCGAGTCCCAAGTGCATGATACTACTTATGTTACTCCCACTATGGCCAGCATTAGAAGAGTATTACTTCCGACTAATTAATGATTTTTCCAATTTGTGTGGAGGGCGGGGGAGAGGGTAGAATTCACATCTACTGGGGTAAAAAAAGGACACACCTAACAATTTGTAATTTACCTAAAAGAACAAATACACCTGATTAATAAAGAAAAACATAAGGAGTAGTATATGTTAGTACCTCCTTGAAGAGGGCACACACAGAGTGCTCAGTAGAGAACCGCTTCAGCTCCGTTAGCTGATAAGAATGTCCTATGCACAAGCTTGCTATCTCAAAGCGTTGCGTGGAGACAATGATCCAGCTTCCATTTTTCATATCAGGAAGAAACGTCCTGATAGTATCCCACTCTAACATGTTTGAAAAGCCTTCCAGGACGACAAGGTACCTCTTCTTCATAATAAGCTGCTCGAACTCCCTGACGATGTCATCATGGGCGGCCTCCATCTTGGTTAGGACATGCGTCCCTACATTGGTTGATTCTTCGCGAGAGTTCTCATAGAACTGAGCCATCAAGTTCCGGATGAAATCCCGGGGATTGAAAGGATGCGTGATCTTGACCCATGCGCGGCACGTGAAGTACGTGACGAACCATGGGTCATTGTCACTACCCCATTCTGATTTTTTCGTGACGGTTCAGCACATTCGTGAAGGGCGCCAGGCCTCCTTCAGGAACAGGTCGCACCCGGCCTTCAGGAACGTGGGCGCGTAGAGTAATGCGTTTGTTTTGGCTTGGGAGGGGACGAAGAGTCAAAATCCCTAAACAGTCGTCCCCATCTCTACATCTCTAGTTGCATCCCGCCGCCTCCTCCGCGTCTGGCGCCGCCGCACCCCATCTGGTGCTTGACCCCAATCCCGCCGCTGCCGCCCCACGCCTCCAGCGCCGTCTCCATCCCATGGAGGGCCGCTCCCTTGCCTTGCCGTCCAGCCACTCCTACGCCGCCTCCCTCTCGTCGAGGGGCGCCGCCGTCCAGCGCCGCCCCCTCGCCGTCCAGCGGCTCCAGTGCCGCCTCCATCCCGATCGACCGGCGCCTCCCTCGCCGTCCAGCCACCCCAGCGCCGACTCTCTCCCAGTTGACTGGGTCCTCCCTCGCCGTTGAGATCTGCTTCCCTCGTCGTCCAGATCTGATCCCCACGTCGGCCATCCGCCTCACCCTTCTGTCTCCCTCCCAGTCCAGCTCCTCCCACTGCCGAGTCAAGTCTTGGCGAACTACAACCGACCTGAGGAGAGGAAGACCCAAAAAAGGTAGCAGCATACACTTTTTTTTCATTATTGGTGTCTGAATCCTAGCAGAGCATTCAGCAGTAGCCGCAAATGGTCTTTGTTTTAGTTAGATCTGTCGTAATAACACACCTGGGTACTGTATTTAACCAATTTGAAGTTGACATATTGCGTTTATTTTCAGAAATCTGAGAGAAACATAAATTGGAAACTAGAGGAGTTCTGGGCAACTTTATTAGTCTGAATCCCTAGCTGAGAGTTCAGCAGTAGCCGCAATGGTTGCTACATTACCTTCTATGGGCAACTTTATTACATTTGTGATTTCTGAAGTAGACTACATAACCGAGTTGCTCCGTTCCTCCCGTACCAGGGTCCGAGGCTAGCATGTCAGCTACCACGGCAAGGAAGGAGGCAAGTTTCCCGCTACATTCATCCTTTGCAGGTATATTGTTCTTTATAGTCTATAAGATTAATAAAATATACGCACGATTTGGAATGGCCGACATTGTAGGATAAATTAGTTCTGTATTAATTTTGAGGCTCCCTTATTATCTTCTGTTTACAATTACAGTCTGAAACTCTAAATGCAATACACATGCACCAAGTCTTATTACCAAGAAACACGTGGAATGTGAGGCGGCGGCGAAGCATTATCTAGTGCAGGTGCGTCACCTCTGTGGTATTGTGGGCAATCACGGTTTTGGCAAGCTCACTGGAATCAAGTCAGGTGAGAATATCGATCTTCCAGACACCTATTTCTTCTTGCAAAATTAGAAAAGGGAGGTTGAGACATCATTTCCATTTCCCTATTTCTCTAATCTGTAGGGCAGTGAGATAACGACGAATGTGGCAGCGAGAAATAATTGTTCTCCTGATCTTCCTTTCTGTGGTATCTTCTAAGGCATCCCTGATATGTCTCTTTTTGGTTCTTAAATGATTCTTTCTATGAATACTTCATCTCCTAAATATATCTTAATTGTGTTTGTCTCTAGGAGCGCGACATCGTAACCCAGACAAGTTCTTTCCAGATTTAGATATTTAGCTCAACATTAAAATCACAACTTCGTGAGATTCTAAACCTGAATTGAGAGCACTACGTAGCGTTCCTATTTGATAGCTCTTTGTCATATCTCATTTGATAGCTACATCCATGTCGGTGCTAAATGCTTTTTACTTGGTTGCGCTACTGAAATTGAGTTGAATTACACTTCTACAACTTTGTAGCTATATGTGAGCCTCCCACTAATTTTTTGACAGTTGCTTCGTTAGGTACGGTTTCTTAGCATACATGATATGCTTACCAACAGGTTCGTGGTACTACTGTCTTCAAACATTTCAAAGTTTAAGACATGGCAAACTGATGAGTTGGAAAACATTATGATGCTATCACCAATTCATTTTAAGCATACATATATAGCAGTTCTTAATTCTTGGTGATCAAAATGCGGATTATTTAAGGTACTAAGTGATGTTCTAACATATTTTGCACTTGCCTATGTTGTTTTACATATGCCCATTATTTTCTATTCATGTTACCTAAGGCATTTCCCGCTGACAAGTTATTTTCTTTGTGATTATTAGGTTCCAAACCTGCTGTTTGATGTTGCTGGTATTATGTTTGGTCAATGGTATACCTTCTGGGAGTTCTTCTTTGCAACTTTGATTGGGAAGACCAGCATCAAGACTCGTATTCAAGTATGTTCTATATATTTTTTATCAACTAATCCTTATTTTAGTTGTTTTTTAAGGTACTCTGTTCATAGACTATTGTAGTACAAGGTTCAGAGGTCCAACTTGTTTAATTTCGTATGCACACTTGATACTGTTATAGTTGCTTTTAGCCATAAAGATTGTGATAACTATAGTCTTCAGATCTAAATTGTAGTTCTATGACGAAGTTATTGTGTAGCTGTCAATTCCTTGTGGTTTGGAGCCGTTTTAGAGAAAGTTAGAAGCCATTCATGCCAACAATACATATCGTCTTTATCTAGTTCTATTTGCTGGAAAGGACCTTATTTCACCAGACTTATTCATCTGTGTACTGTACAATGTGCATGTTCATCTCTTTTCTGTATATCACAGTTATTCCTTTGGCTGTTTTTAGTTGAAATCTGTTTCAACATTTGAAGTACTTAATACTTACTATTTTTTCCTTTTAGGTGGATGAATCTTCCCAAGCCTAAGAGCTTGCTGATACTCTGTTTGGCAGCTTCTTCCCATGCTGAGAAGACCATGGTGCTACTCCGACCAAGGAGAATCATTTATGAATGTATTTTCTGACTGTTCAGCTTCGTTTGTCTTTTGGAGGGGCTAAATGGAGCAGCTCTTGTTCTTTTTAAGTTTTCGGGAACCATGAGTTGGAATATCATTTTGTGAACAATTCAAGATATTGCAATGAATGTGATCTTATTTACTCGGTTGTGCATATTGCTGTGCAGAAATATGAATGGAATCAATTTGTATTTTAGCTGAATTTTGAATGATTTAATGTAGTACCTACCTAATTTGCTGTTCTGGAGTACATTAGCATGGACATCAGGAGACCTTCAGTCCTGAAGGTGTATTCCTGACGGGGATACCTTCAGGAAAGACAAACTCAGGGCAAAATGTCGTCCGTCAGGAAACGCCGTCAGGAATGTATTTCCTGACGGTTACCTTCAGGAATGAAGCTCGTTCCTGACAAGCTATGGCTGACGGGGGATTCCTGACGGTATAGGCATGTTCCTGACGGGAATGGCTTATTCCTGACGGTTTTTGGCCGTCAGGAAAAACTCAGTTTGGGGTAGTGTGTATACCTTCCTGATGATGGGTGTGGTGCCGAGGTCGCCGTCGACCGTCTCCCACACTGAGATAACTTGAAGTTCTTGGTCGCCTTTCTTGGTGATCAACTGGGCAAGATCCCGAAGGCACGACTTCCTTTCGGAGGCCTCCCTTGATTTCAAGAGCATCCTGACTGCAACTGCGCCGGAGGCGGCGCCAGCCGTTTCGTGCTGTTGCAGCTTGAACAGCTTGGGGTCAGAGTCCATGATGTGGCTGTAGCGCAAGTAGCACTTGCTCAGCTCCTCCGCTCTGGCCCTCAGCACGTCTATCTCTGCCACCGCCTCATCCAGAAGTGGAGGCGGTGTGATCCAGGCCGGGAGCAAACGGAAATACCAGGTGGACTTCTTATCGAGGTGAACAACAAACTCGATGCAGTCCTCAAGGTCGTTGGCGAGCTCACGGACCTGCCTCACCCAGGTCTTCATCAGATTGTTCTTGAGGCGCTCTTCAGTTGCGACTTCGAGAAACGAGTGGATCATTTGGAACTCCAATGTGATGAACACCATGTTTTGCCCCGCCTTCTGCCTCAGCTTCGCCTCCTCCTCGATCGCCGCCTGGGCCTGGCTCAGCGCCCCCACAACCACCGACTTGGCCAAACCCACCACCAGGTCCGCCATTGCTTTCTTTCCCTAGCTTCTCTCCTCCTAGCTAGCCTGAGTGTTGATTAATCCTTCCTTGTGTAAGTGCGAATGCTAGGAAAAGTTGGTTGTGCCTGCTCGGAACACCGGGAGATGCCACTCTTAAAGGAAACTGGTGGAGGTGCAGTGATGTCATATGATACTGCAAGTTGGATAGCAAAGAGTTAGCTAGGCCGCGCTTGGATGCGGTGTATTCTTAGCGTGATATTGCAATGCTAATACCGTATTTTAGAGTCGGTGCTATTTTAGTATAGCGCGCTATTTTTTTGCTTAATTCTAATACGGATGTATTTATTCTACATGTGTGTCTTACCGGTCATGAATAGACCTTCAGCCGGAAACAATACAGCAAGCAGAGACCTGTATTTTTACAAGGGTATTTGAGACGAAAACGGTAATCCAAACAAGGCCTTAAGCCACATCTGTGAGATCGTCCTCTTAAACATAACCATGTAAACTTGTATGGTAGCTAGAGATCGAGGTGGCGTTGGTGTAATGCTAATTAGAGACACTCATAATCCCAGACTACAAATCCACGTCGAAACAGCTAATTAGACCTTATTTTTGGCGGGTGAAGGTAATTAGACATTTTTAGGGAACAAGTAGCACCTACTGGCCGGCACAGATCCGTAAGACGCGGGAGCAGCTGGTTAATCGAATATGGCGAGGCAATAGTGTGATCTACGACTGTCAAGACAGCTAATGAAACATTTTTAAACAACAAGTACCCATCGGCCAGATCCATACGACGTGGGAGCGGGAGCAAAGTCTAATCATCCGGCTGCGTAATGGCCAATGCGTCGGTTGGAGGAAACTGATATTTTCCTCGACTAACTTTCAAGTCGTTGTTTCTCTCATCTACCAGAGTATCTAGTACATCCAATCAAGTGGAAGAATATTGAAATCATCCTTTCTCATATATGAGTGGCTTTCTCAACCTTTCACCTTTGTTAATTTGTGTTACTCTTCTGATACAAATTAAGTAGGCAAAGCCAGCTAGCAAGCTGTTGGATTGTGATGGTGATAACTACAAATGTGAATGATGACTTCTCTTTCCCATGTACACATCAATTAATGCACACATAAATACTCCATCACTAGTAGAAAAGGGGGCAATGGCCCAGGCCAGTTCAGCCCATTAGTCGCGGTTCAATCCAGAACCGGGACCAATGGAGCTATTTGCCCCGGTTCGTGAGCCAGGGGCCGGCGGGCCACGTGGGCCATTGGTCCGATTCGTCCGGACCTTTTGGTCGGTTGGTGGGACGAACGGGACCAATGGGCCTGGCTCTGGCCCACCACTATGGACAAAGGAAGCCTTTGGTCGGTTCGTGGCATGAACAGGGACCAAAACTTTTTTAGTCCCGATTCATGCCACTAACCGGGACCAAAGGTTTTTGTCCCGGTTCATGCCATGAACCGGGACCAATAGTGCTGTTTATATATACCCCTCATGAAAGCAGAGCAGAGCACTCCGTGCTATGTTTTCTCGGCCGGGGGGGGGGCTTTGTGGTGCTCTAGCTCACCTCCTATGCACATGAGGTGTTCGATGAAATGCCCGAGCCACACTACTTAAGCTTTCTCCTCTCCAAGCTCGACCTCCAACCTCCATTTTCCTCAATATCTGTCTAGGTTTAGCGGTCCGTCACGCCCGTCCCGTCTTCACCGTCGATCACCCGCGCCGATCTCATCGCCAACACCACCGTGGTGAGCCTCTTGTTCTTATTTTCTTTCTGAAAGGAAAAATATTCTTACTTGTATTATTTTCTTACTTTTATTATTGCATCTTATATAGTGCGATGGTTTTGGTATCCGCCCCCGTCGGCCCTCGTCCTGTCTATGATTCGGATGTGGTATATATTATCTTTTCATAACTATTGGTTCATTTATTGTTTATGAAAATTATGCCGACCAACGTGACATAGATTTTATTTATCTAGGAGGTTGTTGAACCGAAATTCCAACCGACCCTATTGTCGAGAGGTTAAATTTAGTTGAAGAAGAAAACAATTTCTTGAAGGAAAAATAAAAAACTTGAGGAGGAGAAGATGATATTGGAGTTGCATGTTGCGGATGTCGCCGATGATCACAAGATCAAGATGGATGCAATGCGCTTGAAGATGAGAAAGATTAGAAAATATGCCATTCATACCGAGGCTTGGTATCATTATGCCGTTGGATCAGTTGTTACCTTGGTTGCGATTATGATCGATTTGTTTTCACATTGAAATGTTTTACATAGTTTCAATGTATGGTTTAATTAATTTAGATGCTCTCTGAGCTTTATGTTGTTAGATGAGAACTATGTATGTACTTTGGTTTTATGTGATGATGAACTTCTATTAATTTGGTCACTTAATTATCTATTCATGATGTTCGTAATGATTTTTGACACACTTAATTATATATAATGCACGCAGATGAACCGGCAATGGATGTACGGTGATGCATACACCTCCGAGTACATTAAGGGCGTGCATGCTTTTCTCAAGTGGCTGAGGCAAACAAGCAGAATGGTTTTCTGTGTTGTCCATGCCCTATATGTGGGAATACGAAGTCTTACTCGACCGGAAAATCCTTCACACCCACCGCTTTATAAGGGTTTCATGCCACACTATAATGTTTGGACGAGGCACGAGAAATAGGGGTTATGATGGAAGACGGCGAGGAAGAAGAGTACGATGACAACTATGTGCCCCTGAATGCGGTGATGCTATTGAACATCAAGATGCACTGACGATGTGCACGATGGTGCTGCAACGGGCGAAGCTGCTGAAGATCAAAGAGGAACCAGACGATGTGCCCGATGATGATGATCTCCGCCGGGTCATTGTCGATGCAAGGACACAATGCGAAAGTCAAAAGGAGAAGCTGAAGTTCGATCGCATGTTAGAGGATCACAAAAAAGGGTTGTACCCCAATTGCGAAGATGGCAACACAAAGCTCGGTACCGTACTCGAATTGCTGCGGTGGAAGGCGAGAATGTTGTGCTGATAAAGGATTTGAGAAGCTATCTGAAAATAATGAAGAAGAAGCTTCCAAAGGATAACGAATTGCCCGACAAGACATACACAGAAAGAAGGTCGATGCCCTCTAGGATTGGAGGTGGAGAAGATACATGCATGCCCTAATGACTGCATCCTCTACCGTGGTGCCTACAAGGATCTGAACGCATGCCCGGTATGCGGTGCATTGCGGTATAAGATCGACGAGATGACCTCGGTGATGTTGATTGGCGAGCCTCTCGGAAGAGGGTTCTGCGAAGGTGATGTGGTATGCTCCTATAATACCACGGTTGAAACGTCTGCTCGTAAACGGAGAGCATGCCAAGTTAATGCGATGGCACAGTGAGGACCGTAAGAAAGAAGGGAAGTTGAGAGCACCACGACGGGTCGCAGTGGAGAAAAATCGAGAGAAGTCTGGGATGAGTTTGCAAAGGACCCAAGGAACGTATGGTTTGCTTTAAGCGCGGATGGCATTAATCCTTTCGGGGAGCAGAGCAGCAATCACAGCACCTGGCCCGTGACATCATACAATGAGCCAAAGCGCCACATAGTTCTTTCAGGAAAAAGGGACATCCTGGGAGTGGAGGGGCAAGACAGACATATCTGAAGAGTATGAAAAGTTTCATGAAATTCCCCCCTTCAAAGTCAAGGCTGACCCAAGCATCCTGATAAACGATGAAGATTATCCATGGTTACGGCGCAGTAAGCAAACGACACAAGCGAAGAAAAAGTGAAGACTTTCTCCCGCAACTATTATGATGATACCATGCCAACTTTGTAACAGACGAGTATGATATCATTGTCCGTTTTGTACATGCACTTGTTGTGCCAACTTTTTCAAAGGTTTATAAGCCCGTCCCTCTACACGCCTTGTTGAGCTCACAAACTTGTGATTCACACAAATTTCAAAGAATTCAAATTTGAAAACTAATGGCACAAACAGAAAGTTTAAAATTTTGCTGACCTAAAAGCAAAAAGAATTAAAAAATAATGCAAAAAACCAAAAGAAAATAAATAATGAAGAAAACAAAACAAAAAACTTGAAAAAAAATAAAAATAGCAACAATAAGTATTTTGTGGTAAGTAGAAACAAAATAAAATAAATAAAGCAACAAAGAAAACAAAAAAGTGTTTTTAAATTTGAAACTAATGGCACTAACAGAAAGTTTATAATTTTTCTAAAACTAAAAGCAAAAAGAATTAAAAATAAAGCAAAAACAAAAAAAATAAATAATGCGAAAGCAAAACAAAAAACTGGGAAAAAATAAAAATAGCAACAATAAGTATTTTGTTGTAAGGAGAAACAAAATAAAATAAATAAAGCAACAAAGAAAACAAAAAAACAAAAAAGTGCCACCCATCGGGCCCCACGGCCTGAATACGACTAGAAACCCTAGCAAGGCTGTGGATTCAGGCCCTGGGAGGCCCAATAGGCCCACAGCACAGATTGCGTGTTTAGGCCCAAAGCCTGCTTTAGAGAGGAGTTCGAGAGGAAGGCGCACCGCACCTTATAAACAGTCGTCTCCTCTCAATTAGCGAGTGGGACTAAATATTTGGGTTCGGGCAGCACCGGCCTTTGGTCCGGTTGGTGGCACCAACCGGACTAGCAGATATCCCGGTTCATGGAACAAACGGGACCAATGCCCTTTAGTCCCGGTTGGTGCCACCAATCGACCAAAGGCCGCCGCTTCCGCCCTTTGGGCTGCTGAAAACAGGTTTGGTCCCGGTTGGTGGCACCAACCGGGACTAAAGCAGGGATTAGTCCCGGTTTGTGCCACGAACCGGACCAATACACTTTCTATATATACTGGACTTTGCGAAAATTTTATTCAGTTCCTCATCCCGCCGCAGACGCCGCCTCCGCTTCGACGCCCGCTCCTCGTTGTCGTTGCCGTTCGTCGTTGTCGCCGCGCTTCGCGCCGCGTCGTTGCCGCCAAGGCCGCCGACGTGCCGCCGCCCTCATTGTCGCTTCTGCCTGCGCCCTTCGAGCCCGCCGTCCCCTCGCCTCCCGAGCCCGCCGTCCTTGTCGCTTGCCCGCGCCGCCCGAGCCCGTCGTCGCCCTGCCCGAGCCCCGCCGTCCCGTCGCTGCCCGAGCCCGCCGTCCTGTCGCCCGCTTCTGCCGCCCGAGCCTGTTGTCGCCTCTGCCCGAGCCCACCGTCCGTCGCCTGCCCCCTTGCCGCCCGAGCCCGCGTGTCGCCTCTGCCTCAGGCCGCCTCGAGCCTCGTCGCCCGACGCGCCGCCGCCTCGCCGTCGCCCTCGCCGGCCGCCCGTTGTGAGCCGCCGCCGAGCCTCTGCTCAAATGTTGCAATATGTTTTTTATTTTATTAGTTTATTTTTTGTTCATATGTGATGTATATGTGTATGTGGCTATAACGTATATGTTTTTTATTTTTATTAGTTTAGTTTTTGTTCATATATAGAAAGTTACAATTTTAATTAGGTTAGTGCAGGAAAAGGTTAGTGCATTTTAATTAGGTTAGTGTAGAGGAAAAGTAAAATAAGGAAAAGGAAGAAAGAGAAAGAAGGAAGAAGGAAGAAGAAGAAGAAAAGAATGAGAGGAAAAGAAGAAAAGAAGAGGAGAAGAAGAAAGGAATAGAGGAGAAGAAGAAAAATAGAAAAAATCTATTTTTTCTTCTTCTCCTCTATTCTTTTCTTCTTCTCCTCTTTTTTTCTTCTTTTCTTCTTCTTCTTCTTCCTTCTTCCTCTTTTTCTTCCTTTTCCTTATTTTCCTTTCTCGAGGATAAGAAGAAAAGAAGAGGAGAAGAAGAAAGAAAGGAATAGAGGAGAAAGAAGAAACTTCAACACGAGGGGGTACCGATACCCCCTCCCCGATAACATTATTTTCCCATGTATATGTATGTCGCGTCGTTGTCGATATAACGAGGGTGTCGAGGATCGCCGAGGGGTCGAGGGTCGGGAACTAGGGTAGAGGGTCGAGGGTCGTTAAGGGGTCAAGGGTCGAAGGTTTCAG
This sequence comes from Aegilops longissima, assembly GCA_021605205.1. Classification (NCBI taxonomy): domain Eukaryota; kingdom Viridiplantae; phylum Streptophyta; class Magnoliopsida; order Poales; family Poaceae; genus Aegilops; species Aegilops longissima. The sequence goes on from CM038678.1 coordinate 19,641,131, forward strand.
GGGTCGAGGTTCCTATAGTGTCAAAGTATTGAAGAAATCCATGGCTTCATCATTAGCCGGAAGTAACCATGGCATGATGGTATGAAGTCCTCCAAAGTTATTTCGAAAGGAGTCCGGATAGATAATTTGCCTTTTATGCAATTTCAGCAAAGGCCTTTCAAATAACGATATTCGGAAGGTTCTTGCTGAACTTTGTACCAAAAAGCTAATTATCCTATCCGGGACTCCGCTCCAAAATAACTTTGGAGAGCTTCGCACCATCATGCACCTCACATTTAGCCTAATGATGAAGACATGGTTTTGTTGAATCCTTTGACACTAGGCAACCTCCCGACCCCTTGGCGATCCTCGACCCTTGACCTCGACCGCCGGGCGATCCACGACCTCTACCCTACATCATGGGCGCCGATGCCCACGCCACTTGTGGGACATAGATGTAGTGTTCAACGCCGACCCTCCCGATAGCTTCAACACGTGGGGGGGTCGATATTACCCTCCTTGAAGCGTTGTCGAGGCCACCCCAAACCCTAGAGAAGCAGCGTCGAGGCCACTAATATGATTCCTTATTGTGATTAGCTAGCTAGTTCTACGTTTGCCACTAATATATCCATATCTGTCATGTTCGAATAATAATTTCCATGTTGTAAATATTTGTAGAAACTATGGACACCCCCCGAGACGAAGCACAAGAAGCATTGTTGACGGACATAATCGCACAAGGAAGATGATGCGAAGATTGCATGATTGGTACATGAAAACCTGCAAAGAGTCTGAGGGGAGGAGTACTTTGTATGTGAGAGTTAAAAAGGAGCATGACCTCGTTGGAATTGAACTGTTGCCTATTCCATTTGAGGAGTTCTATCAGTTTTTCAATCAATTGGCCCTCGATAAAGCAACGGTCACCTGCTACATGTCTGTAAGTAGTACTACTTCTGTCATTAAGTCTCTATATAACTCAGCCCTTTCATTGCATGTATTTATAATTATCCTCACTATATTATGCAGATTGAAGATCGCCAATTGAAGAAAAGACAAGTGGGTGATATTGGGTTCATTAACACATATCTCATAGATAAAACTGAGGTTGAATTTCAGAAAGAAAATACCGAGGCCAACTTGCTACAATCGTTGGTAATAAATGAACACAAAGATATAATACTCTTTCCTTACAACTTCAAGTGAGTGTTACTGTCTTGTGGCATATTCGGTTTCCTTATTAGTCCAGGTTATAGTAATGTAATATTGATGAGTTATGCATGTGTGCGCAGCTACCACTATATTCTCCTAGAGATTAAGCTTTAAAAGGGAGTAGTAACTGTCTTAGACTCCAAGCGAAAAGATCCCAAGGAGTATGCAGACATGACTGAAATGCTCGAGAAGTAAGTTAAATCGATCATTATCCACCATATCAGCAACTTTGTTCATTTCTGATATCAAGTAATTGTTTTCTTTTTATGGAAGGGCTTGGAGAAAATTCACCAAAAAAGCTCCGGGACTACCGAAGAAGCTGCAATTTAGACACCCGAAAGTAAGTACTATATAGTAGCATATTCCACGCATCTCCTAGTGATTCAAGCGCTAGTTTCATCAATACCATTTAGCATGCTTGCTAATTATCAGTTTGATTGACCTCTATTTCTTGTAAAGTGGTTGTGGCAGGAACAAGGGAATGATTTCTGTGGATACTACGTTTATAGTCCATCCGCCACACGACCTGTGAGCGGGCTACTCCGACAAACAATATGAAGTGCGTAAATAAAAATATTCACAATTTTATTTTATTACCATCATTTGTGTTGAGTTTCATTCATTCATATATATATATATATATATATATATATATATATATATATATATATATATATATATATATATATATATATATATATATATATATATATATGTATTGACCCTTTCTTAAAATTAGATGTTTGGATGCGGATGAACTCCTAGCACCAGATCGCATGCAGCAATTCAAGAGGAATTGGCGGCATTCTTTCTTGACCACGTGATCGCTGAAGACGGAGAATACTATGTGGACCACGCGTCCGTATGTTAGGAGATTATATATTTGTAAAAGATAATTATTGTATATATGTAGCCGGTAGTGTCGGATAGATATACGAGAACTTGTTGTTCGACCAATCTCGGAGAAGGAGAGGTGGTCGATATCACTTCTCTCTGTATGCATATATGTTCATGACGATCTTCTGTTTGCTTAATTACTAGCTAGCTAGCGTGTCTAGCTAGTCCTCTCTATAATGTATGTATAGTACGAAGCGCCGACCAAGCACGGACAAAAGAGAGGACACTTTTCTCTATTAATTAGCTAGCTATAGCACAATATATGAAACACCTAAATTAACCCCCAAAACCCCTCAACCCCCCTTTTCAGAAAAAAAAACAAAACCACAGCCATAGAAATGTCGACGCGTGGATGTTTATTGGTCCCGGTTGGTGCCACCAACCGGGACCAAAGGCCCTCCCGCCTGGCTCAACGGACAGGCCACGTGCAGGCCCATCTGTCCTGGTTCTGGATTGAACCGGGACTAAAGGGTTAGGGCATTAGTACCGACCCTTTAGTCCCGGTTCATGAACCGGGACTAAAGGCCCTCACCAACCGGGACTATAGGCCCTTTTTCTACTAGTGCATGCAATAGAGATAAGCTCTCAAATGGTACATATCACTAGTAGAAAAAGGGTCTAATGTAAAACTCATTAGTCCTGGTTTGCAATTGAACCGGCACTAATGTGACCATTAGTGCCGGTTCCAACGGCCAGGCGGGCGGCGCTCATTAGTACCGGTTCGTGGCGAACCTTTAGTACCGGTTCGTGCCACGAACCGGTATTAAAGAGGTGGTGGCCTTTAGTACGGGTTGGTGGCTTCAACCGTACTAAAGGGGTTTTAGTACGGTTGGAGCCACCAACCGGTACTAAAGGTGGTGGCCTTTAGTACGGGTTGGTGACTTCAACCAGTACTAAAGACCCCCCCCCCCCTTTAGTACCGGTTGGAGCCACCAACCGGTATTAAAGGTGGTGCGCTGCCACCCACAATGCATAATGTTTAGACCCACCTCGCTAGTTGAGAGGAGCTCGCACCGGTTTATAAGCCCCGCCGCGGCTACCGTGTCGAGCTCCTCTCTAAGCAGGCCTTTGTGGGCTTATTGCAAGTCTTCGCCTGTAGGGCCCATGGGCCGCACGGGCCTGCATCCCGCCCAACTAGAGATTGGGTTTATAGTCGTATGCAGGCGGTGCCGGCCCAGAAGGCGGGCTGTTTTTGCTTTATTTCAAAAATAAAAATAAAAAAAATCCTTACCAACTGGGACTAAAGGTCCCCCAAACCACGGCGCGCCTCGTGCCACGTGGTGGGCCTTTTGTCCCGGTTCGTGTTGAACCGGTACTAAGGGGGGGGGGGGGACCTTTAGTCCCCACTCTTTAGTACCGGTTCCAGAACCGGTACTAAAGGTCCTTACGAACCGGTACTAAAAGTCGTTTTTCTACTAGTGCATATACGGGGATACACTCATTCCTATGAAGGCACACATGCACATCCTACCCCTATGAGCACCTTCGAGAGACTGAGTCATCATATCATCTTGAGATTTGACGAAAACACCACAGGCACCTCGTTCTCGATGGGAACGTCACCTCCCATGACTTAATAAATGACTAGCAAATAGCATAATATAGTAGTCTCTCTATTTTTATTTACTCGACATATTAGCTCTGCCATATAAGTTCAACTCTATAAAGTTTGATCAAGTTGAAGAAAACAATATGAACATTAATAATAATCAATAGGTATGATGTAAAAATATACTCAATGGTGAATCTAATGATATTGTACTCCCTCCGCCCGATAATATAAGAGTGTTTTTCAGACTAGTGTAGTGTTAAAAATTCTCTTATATTATGGGACGTGGAGCAGATGTTAACAATTTTTTCTGTAAATTTGGTCAAAGTTTGACTTAAGAGAACAATAGTATGGAAAGAAAATAAAAATGGGTCGGGAGCATAATAACACTAAAAATTGTGTAACAAACAAGCTAAATAATGGCAGGCTAACGTTAAACGAAAGGTGGGGGATGCAAGCGGGCACATTTAGAATCAGTGGGCGCACCAAGTGAAGCTGAGGCGGCGAGGTTAAGTGGCTGTTCGGCATCGCTCCGCTCTTCAGCTCCCGGAGCGGAGTTGGCGGAGCTGTAGGTCAAAATGATGGAGCTGCCATTTACTCAGTCCGTAGATTCCGGAAGCGGACCATTACCGAACAGGGCTTAAGTCTAAGACAACTAGAATCCATGCATTAACTGCAATCATCACGTTAACCAATGGATGCAAGTGGATTTGGAATCTGATTCCTCGAATCAATATACACATACGGACCTCGATCTGTCCAAGTCTTGTTGGACCGAACAAAATTAATACTCCCTCCGTTTTTATTTACTTCGCATATTAGCTTTGACCAAGTTTGTAGAAAACAATATGAACATTTATTGTAACAAATCTATATGATATGAAATAAATATGCAATGATGAATCTAATGGTATTGATCTAGTTGTGTATATGTTAATATATTTTTCTACAAACTTATGTAAAGTATATAAAGTTTGACTTTAATGCTGGTTGTAATGGGGAGTATCATATACTAGTATCATGCATATGATACTAGTGTATGATACTACCTCCCTAATGCATAGTATCATATATTAGTATCATGTAGTACTCTATTTATTGACATGCATGACACAAAGTAGTATAGCATTTAATATGATACGGTATCATGATATGATACTACACCCTCTCTTTCTTTCTTTAATGCTATGACACCTCATCAAAATTGCCTAGTTGGCATGCATGATACTAGCTATGATACTACTATTACAACCAGCCTAAACAAACCTAATATGCGGAGTAAATAAGTACGGAGGGAGTACTAGTAGGCAGGCGGGGATAACCACGTAGAGTACGAAAATCAAGGTCAAATACTCCGCATTTCACGTTCGAACATGGTGCGTGCATGTGCTCCATCCGACGATGCTCTCAAGACCGAGAGATGCATGCATATTTCACGGAGTCAAGTCAAGCAGGAGATCTCCCGGAGATGCTCATGAACAACCAGTGGCTGTTGGCCAGCCAATCGATCTGGCCAGCCAAAGTTTTTGTTGTCTAGGTGGTGGTTCGTGCTGCAACTACAAAGAATTGATCGCTGTTGCGGGATTTCCCCCCTCTTCTTCTTCTTCTTATTGTCTTTTGGCTATGTGCATCTGTAATGTCTTTACGATATTGCATTGTTGCAGAGGCTGGGTGTAATTGGTATCTCCATGATATTAATATATTCCCTTTGTCGAAAAAAGCAAGTTGTTGTGATGACTTTTCTTTCCCATGTACACATCAACGCACACATAAAAACTGTATGGAAGAGACATACGCTCTCAAATGGTACATGTAAATGAAGCATGCATAGAGTTAAAAAAAATCAAATCTTTCGAAAGATTCATGCAGAACATTAGTTCACATTAACTGTGTTCATAATGCATGCTTGTTCATAATGATTTGCCCGATGTCAGAGTTTAATTAATCTCGAAATAAATGTGAATTAAGACAGATGGAGTATTGCTAAACAAAGTACTACGGCAATTTAAGTACTAAACAAACAGTTATACGATCGGCAATTTAAGTCATCCGTCAAGTGGCAGGGTGAGCCTGGCCACCGATTCATCCTCTGTTGATCATGATCCAATCATCCTCATTGGTGCACCGCCATATAATTTGGTCTGGCCTCTTACAAATGAAATTACGCAATGAATTGCTTCATCTAGATCTAGGTCAACAGAAGGGCTTTGCTACATCCACGAAGGGCTACGTGATTGGAGGCTTACGTAATGAGGTGTCAATTGCTAATTGGATGTTAGTTGGCGTGGAGGGCCCACCCTGAAAATTCTTGGGGGATGGTTAGTTTTGAGAGAGGATTTTCATAGGGTATGTAGAAGTTGTTCGTACGTGTAGCATTATTCGTCAACAAAATTAAGTTAGGTGTGTATTGGTACCCTCCAACTAGCTACTAGCTAGTAACCTTTTTTCAATTTTTTTCGCGGTTCAGTGTGAACTTTAATAAAACTAGATGATACCCCGGCATGTTGCTGCGGAAATTGGTTGCAATATTATTTTCATGAGATTTTGATGTCTAAATTTTGAATATGAGAATGAAGAAAAAAAAAGTGACATGTTATATTTTATTATTATATAGTTGTAAAATTTATAGAATAGGACATATATAAGAATAAAATATGGTCATATGATAGGAGAGGTAAAGCGCACCTGTAAGCTAGCCGTTGTGCAATCAATCAAGACGTTCACAGCCAGCCGAGATGTATGTTCTAAACACTCAAACACATAGTGAATAACATACAACTATAAGTGTTGGAAATATGCCCTAGAGGCAATAATAAAATGATTATTATAATATTTCCTTGTTCATGATAATTGTCTATTGTTCATGCTATAATTGTTTCAGCCGGAAACAATCATACATATGTGAATACATAGACCACAACATGTCCCTAGTAAGCCTCTAGTTGACTATCTCGTTGATCAACAGATAGTCATGGTTTCCTGACTATGGGCATTGGATGTCATTGATAATGGGATCACATCATTAGGAGAATGATGTGATGGACAAGACCCAATCCTAAGCATAGCACAAGATCGCGTAGTTCGTTTGCTAAAGCTTTTCTAGTGTCGAGTATCAGTTTCTTAGACCATGAGATTGTGTAACTCCCGGATACCGTAGGAGTGCTTTGGGTGTACCAAACGTCACAACGTAACTGAGTGACTATAAAGGTGCACTACAGGTTTCTCCGAAAGTGTCTGTTGGGTTGGCACGAATCGAGACTGGGATTTGTCACTCCGTATGACGGAGAGGTATCTCTGGGCCCACTCGGTAATGCATCATCATAATGAGCTCAATGTGACCAAGTGGTTGGTCACGGGATCATGCATTACGTAACGAGTAAAGTGACTTGCCGGTAACGAGATTGAACGAGGTATTGGGATACCGACGATCGAATCTCGGGAAAGTAATGTACCGATTGACAAAGGGAATTGTATATGGGATTACTTGAATCCTCGACATCGTGGTTCATCTGATGAGATCATCATTGAACATGTGGGAGCCAACATGGGTATCCAGATCGCGCTGTTGGTTATTGGCCGGAAAGCTGTCTCGGTCATGTCTACGTGATTCCCGAACCCGTAGGGTCTACACACTGAAGGTTCGATGATGCTAGGGTTATTAGGAAGACTTGTATGTGATTACCGAATGTTGTTCGGAGTCCCGGATGAGATCTCGAACGTCACGAGGAGTACCGGAATGGTCCGGAGGTGAATATTTATATATGGGAAGTTGACATACGGTCATCGGAAAAGTTCCGGGGCATACCGGTATTGTACCGGGGCCACCGGGAGGGGCCACCTCTCCCGGAGGGCCTCATGGGCCGTAGTGGGAAGGGAACCAGCCCTTAGAGGGCTGGGCGCATCCCCCCTTGGGCCCATGCGCCTAGGGTTGAGGGGGGGAACCTAAAGGGCGCCCCTTTGCTTGGGGAGCAAGTTCCCCCCCCCCTTGGCCGCCCCCCCCTCTAGATCTCATCTAGAGGGGGCCGGCCCCCTTCCTCCTCCCCCCTAAAAATAGAGGGGCGAGGGGAGGGCTGCAAACACACCTCCAAGGCGCAGCCCCTCCCCTCCCAACACCTCTCTTCCTCCGTAAGAGCTTGGCGAAGCCCTGCCGGAGTACTGCCTCTCCATCACCACCACGCTGTCATGCTGCTGTTGAAGCTCTCTTCCTCAACCTCTTCCTCCTCCATGCTGGATCAAGGCGCGGGAGACGTCTCCGCTCCGTATGTGTGTTGAACGCGGAGGTGCCGCCCATTCGGCGCTAGGATCATCGATGATTTGGATCACGACGAGTACGACTCCATCAACCCTGTTCTCTTGAACGCTTCCGCTCGCGATCTACAAGTGTATGTAGATGCACTCCTCTATCTCTCGTTGCTAGATGACTCCATAGATTGATCTTGGTGATGCGTAGAATTTTTTTATTTTCTGCAACGATCTCCAACAGTGGCATCATGAGCTAGGTCTATGCGTAGTTTCTATGCACGAGTAGAACACAATTTTGTTGTGGGTGTAGATTTTGTCAATTTACTTGCCACTACTAGTCTTATCTTGTTTCGGCGGCATCGTGGGATGAAGCGTCCTGGACCGACCTTAGACGTACGCTTACGTGAGACAGGTTCCACCGACTGACATGCACTAGTTGCATAAGGTGGCTAGCGGGTGTCTGTCTCTCCCACTTTAGTCGGATCGGATTCGATGAAAAGGATCCTTATGAAGGGTAAATAGAAATTGGCATATCACGTTGTGGTTTTTGGCGTAGGTAAGAAACATTCCTGCTAGAACCCTATAGCAGCCACGTAAAAACTTGCAACAACAATTAGAGGACGTCTAACTTGTTTTTGCAGCATATGCCTTGTGATGTGATATGGCAAAAAAGGATTTGATGAATGAAGTATATGTGATGTATGAGATTGATCATGTTCTTGTAATAGGAATCACGACTTGCATGTCGATGAGTGTGACAACCGGTAGGAGCCATAGGAGTTGTCTTTATTTATTGTATGACCTGTGTGTCACTGAAATAACGCAATGTAATTACTTTACTTCTTTGCTAAACCGTTAGCCATAGTAGTAGAAGTAATAGTTGGCGAGACAACTTCGTGGAGACATGATGATGGAGATCATGATGATGGAGATCATGGTGTCATGCCGGTAACGATGATGATCATGGCGCCCCGAAGATGGAGATCAAAAGGAGCAAAATGATATTGGCCATATCATGTCACTATTTGATTGCATGTGATGTTTATCATGTTTTTGCATCTTATTTTCTTAGAACGACGGTAGTAAATAAGATGATCCCTCATAACAATTTCAAGAAATTGTTCCCCCTAACTGTGCGTCGTTGCGAAAGTTCGTTGTTTCGAAGCACCACATGATGATCGGGTGTGATAGATCCTAACGTTCACATACAACGGGTGTAAGACAGATTTACACATGCAAAACACTTAGGTTGACTTGACGAGCCTAGCATGTACAGACATGGCCTCGGAACACAAGATACCGAAAGGTCGAACATGAGTCGTATAGAAGATACGATCAACATTGAGATGTTCACCGATGATGACTAGTCCGTCTCACGTGATGATCGGACACGGCCTAGTTGACTCGGATCATGTATCACTTAGATGACTAGAGGGATGTCTATCTGAGTGGGAGTTCATTAAATAATTTGATTATATGAACTTAATTATCATGAACTTAGTCTAAAATCTTTGCAAAATGTCTTGTAGATCAAATGGCCCACGCTCATGTCAACCTCAACTTCAACGTGTTCCTAGAGAAAACCAAGCTGAAAGATGATGGCAGCAACTATACGGACTGGGTCCGGAACTTGAGGATCATCCTCATAGCTGCCAAGAAAGCATATGTCCTAGAAGCACCGCTAGGTGAAGCTCCTGTCCCAGCGAACAAAGACGTTATGAACGCTTGGCAGTCGCATGTTGATGACTACTCCCTCGTTCAGTGCGGCATGCTTTACAGCTTAGAACCGGGGCTCCAAAAGCGTTTTGAGCAACATGGAGCATATGAGATGTTCGAAGAGCTGAAAATGGTTTTCCAAGCTCATGCCTGGGTCGAGAGGTATGAACTTCGACAAGTTCTACAGTTGTAAGATGGAGGAAAATAGTTCTATCAGCGAGCACATACTCAAAATGTCTGGGTTGCACAACCGCTTGTCCCAGCTGGACATTAACCTCCAGGATGAGGCGGTCATTGACAGAATGCTTCAGTCACTCCCACCTAGCTACAAGAGCTTTGTGATGAACTACAATATGCAGGGGATGGTGAAAACTATTCCTGAGGTATTTTCAATGCTGAAATCAGCAGAGGTAGAAATCAAAAAGGAACATCAAGTGTTGATGGTCAATAAAACCACTAGTTTCAAGAAAGACAAGGGTAAGAAGAACTTCAAGAAGGACGGCAAGGGAGTTGCCGCGCCCGGTAAGCCAGTTGCCGGGAAGAAGCCAAAGCACGGACCCAAACCTGAGACTGAGTGCTTTTATTGCAAGGGGAACGGTCACTGGAAGCGGAACTGCCCCAAGTACTTAGCGGATAAGAAGGCCGACAACACCAAAGGTATATGTGATATACATGTTATTGATGTGTACCTTTCGAGTACTCGTAGTATAGCTCCTGGGTATTTGATACCGGTGCGGTTGCTCATATTTGTAACTCAAAACAGGAGCTGCGGAATAAGAGGAGACTGGCGAAGGACGAGGTGACGATGTGCGTCGGTAATGGTTCCAAGGTCGATGCGATCGCCGTCGGCACGCTACCTCTACATTTACCTACGGGATTAGTTTTAAACCTCAATAATTGTTATTTAGTGCCATCTTTGAGCATGAACATTGTATCTGGACCTCGTTTAATACGAGATGGCTACTCATTTAAATCCGAGAATAATAGTTGTTCTATTTATATGAGAGATATGTTTTATGGTCATGCTCCGCTGGTCAATGGTTTATTCTTAATGAATCTCGAACATGATGTTACACATATTGATAGTGTGAATACCAAAAGATGTAAGATTGATAATGATAGTCCCACATATCTGTGGCACTGCCGCCTTGGTCACATTGGTGTCAAACGCATGAAGAAGCTCCATACAGCTGGACTTTTGGAGTCTCTTTATTTCGAATCATTTGACACGTGCGAACCATGCCTCATGGGCAAAATGACCAAGACTCCGTTCTTCGGAACAATGGAGCGAGCAACCAACTTATTGGAAATTATACATACTGATGTGTGCGGTCCAATGAGCGTTGAGGCTCGCGGTGGCTATCGTTATGTTCTCACCCTCACTGATGACTTAAGTAGATATGGGTATGTCTACTTGATGAAACACAAGTCTGAGACCTTTGAAAAGTTCAAGGCATTTTAGAATGAGGTAGAGAATCAACGTGACAAAAAAATAAAATTCTTACGATCAGATCGTGGGGGAGAATATTTAAGTCACGAGTTTGGTACGCAGTTAATGAAATGTGGAATTATTTCACAACTCACGCCGCCTGGAACATCTCAGTGTAACGGTGTGTCCGAACGTCGTAATCGCACTCTATTGGATATGTTGCGGTCTATGATGTCTCTTACCGATTTAACTATCATTTTGGGGATACGCAATAGAGACAGCTACATTCACTTTAAATAGGGCACCGTCTAAATCCGTTGAGACGACACCGTATGAATTATGGTTTGGAAAGAAACCTAAGCTGTTGTTTCTAAAAGTTTGGGGATGCGATGCTTATGTCAAGAAACTTCAACCTGAAAAGCTCGAACCCAAGTCGGAAAAATGCGTCTTCATAGGATACCCTAAGGAAACCATTGGGTATACCTTCTACCTCAGATCCGAAGGCAAGATTTTCGTTGCCAAGAACGGGTCCTTTCTGGAGAAAGAGTTTCTCTCGAAAGAAGTAAGTGGGAGGAAAGTGGAACTTGATGAAGTACTACCTCTTGAACCGGTAAGTAGCGCAGCTCGGGAAGATGTTCCTGTGGTTCCTGCACCGACTAGAGAGGAAGTTAATGATGATGATCAAGGTACTTCGGATCAAGTTACTACTGAACTTCGTAGGTCCACAAGGACACGTTCCACACCAGAGTGGTATGGCAACCCTGTCCTGGAATCATGTTGTAGACAACGGTGAATCTTCAAACTATGAAGAAGCGATGGAGGGCCCAGATTCCAACAAATGGCTTGAAGCCATGCAATCCGAGATAGGATCCATGTATGAAAACAAAGTATGGACTTTGACAGACTTGCCCGATGATCGGCGAGCGATAGCAAATAAATGGATCTTTAAGAAGAAGACGGACGCGGATGGTAATGTTACCATCTGTAAAGCTCGACTTGTCGCTAAGGGTTATCGGCACGTTCAAGGGGTTGACTACGATGAGACTTTCTCTCCCGTAGCGAAGCTGAAGTCCGTCTGAATCATGTTATCAATTGCCGCATACTATGATTATGAGATATGGCAAATGGACGTCAAAATAGCATTCCTTAACGGCTATCTTAAGGAAGAATTGTATATGATGCAACCGGAAGGTTTTGTCGATCCTAAGAATGCTAACAAGGTATGCAAGCTCCAGCGATCCATTTATGGGCTGGTGCAAGCGTCTCGGAGTTGGAACATTCGCTTTGATGAGATGATCAAAGCGTTTGGGTTTATGCAGACTTATGGAGAAGCCTGCGTGTTGGGGATATTACTACTGGGCGTAAACTGGCCTATCTGGGCCGGGTTAACTTCATCAGTAGTCCAACGGTGTAAAAGCCCAAGCATGAAAGTAAGGGCCCAAGGCCTGTAGTCGGTTTAGAGCCTGTAGCCGTAAACCGGCCTGGTATGTAAACTTGTATTGTAAGTTAGGAATAGAGAGAGACCAACCCGGATACAGTATGAACCGGAGATTGGGACTCTTCAACCGACGGGCGCCACCCGTGTATATAAGGGGACGACCGGGACGGTTCAAGGACGATAACAACAACTCGAGGCCTAGGCAAAGCTTATTTGCTCCCTAGTCATCGAGACCACATCAATCCCATCACAACTAGACGTAGGCTTTTACCTTCATCGAAGGGGCCGAACTAGTATAACTCTTGTGTCCTTGCGTCCGCTTTAACCCCTTCAAGTTAACCCGTAGCGATGGCTCCACGACTAAGTCCTTTCACGAGGACATCTGCCGTGACAAAACCACGACAGTTGGCGCCCACCGTGGGGCTATCGCACGATGGTTTGATGATCTTGGAGGGCAAGTTCGAAGGACTCGAAGGCTATGCTGTGGGCCGGATGACCAAGAGTCGTCGCGGCAAGCTCTATATCGACGATGCCGGCTGGGGCACCGAGGCCGGCTCGATTGAGTACGGGTACCGGGTCCCCTTTGGTGGCATACACGTTTTCATCGGCAAGATTGGTGAACCAGGGCCTGAGCCGGACATCTGCGCCGACCTCGTCGAGACGGCTCAGCGTACGAGATCTGCCCAGGTTAAACCGGCCGTGAAGCATGCCTTTGTGGGAGTCATCCACGGAGGAGGTTACGAGGACGGATCAGAGTCTGGTGGCGAGACCGTTGTCTACTCCGACGACGAGTCGTCAACCGGAGAAACTGAATCTCTATATCAGCTACAAGATGGCCGGATTGGGGGCTGTTCCGATGGTGACAGTATTCCGGACCCCTCCGATCTGCCCAACCGGGTTGAATATTCATGGCGGTACACAAGCAGTGCTTCACTCTTCGACCGCAGCAGCAATGATTACCGGTTCAACAATGGGCGACGGCTGCTGCCGGGCAGAGGAGGCCTGTCGCCCGCCGCCTCAAGTTTTATCGATCTGTTCGACACGTTGGCTGCGCCATGGCGAGGTTAACCCGCGGATCAGGACGCTCATAACGCGGAGATTGCGAAGGTGAAGGAACAAATCACTCAAAGCAAAGCGGATCTCGCAGCTGCAGACGCCAGGATGACGGCAGAGCGGGCCGCTTTAGATGCGCAGGCTTATAGGCTCATGGTGGATCAGAACGCGTCACATGAAGTCATGAAGAGGAAATACAGATCCCGTTTACCTTCAGTTTTTGAAGGAAGAGACCTCTTCAACACCCCCGGAGCGGGAACCAGTAATCCGCCGGTGGTAAACCGGGCGGATGCACCTGGGACGGGCGCGCCGGTCCAGCCCCGCTTAATAAATCTACGTCGCCATAACACCAGTGTGCCTCAGGCTGTGCAAACACCTCCGGGCCACTACTCCAACCCGATGGATAACCTTGTTGCAGCTGCAGCACGGCTGGAGGCCATTCCAATTGAAGGTGATTCACCACAGGCAGTAGAGACGCACCGGGTCAAGGAGCTCCTTAGGACAGCTTTGGTCCAACAGAAGCGATTCAGACACCGCGACCGATCCACTCTACCCTCGCCCAAGCCGGAGCTATAGCAGGCACGTGGATGAAGCGGCCGTATCAAGCAATCCACGACGTGGTGCGCCCCGTGGCAACAACCCGGCAGGTGGCGCCGATAACGCCCAGGAGGTGGTGGACCGGGCCCGAGCATGCAGGGAGGCCGAGTTGGCAGCACAACATCAGCTTATCACCACGCCGGTTCGTCTGACCATCTCGGTCGAGCCTCGGGTTACCTCTAGCTCTTTGGGGTGCCTTGCCTCGCCCCCGCTTTACGCAATGTGCGCTGCCCAAAGACTTCAAGGGTCCGCGCAAGGTGCCAAATTACACCGCCGATTTAGCTCGAAGCATGGATAGAAAGTTATGAGATGGCCATGCAGATGCTGGATGTGGATGAGGCCGCGTGTGCAAAGTACTTCACCATGATGCTCAAGGCACGGCCCGTACTTGGTTGAAGAGCTTGCCACCCAATTCTATCAATTCATGGGCCCGCTATGGACCCGGTTTATCCAGAATTTCAAAGATACCGTAAGCAGCCCATGTCCGTAGTGGACTTGGCGGCTTGTGTGGGGAAGGGGAGTCAACAACCCATTGGGTACGCGCGTTTGAAAATCTTGCACTCGCCGGACCGGATCAATGCTGACTCTGCAATCTGAACCTCGGAGGACAACCGCCGTTTAAGCCTTTAAAGTTGAAGTTGGGGCGCATGAAGCGGTTTTGTAATGACATGGGCACTCTCATGGGCGCTTTAGTGAAGTATGCTGATTTCGATAGTACCAAGGATCCCGAGTCCGACGATGACGAGACAGGAAGGAAGGAAGAACAGCAACTCCAAGGGCCAGCAACATCACTCGGCAGTAACGGTGGAGGCTAGCGTAAAGCAATGGCAACATGGACTTCAGAGCTAACACCAACGCAGCAGGACAAGGCCAGCGGCGCAAGGGTAAACAGCCAATCGAAGTGGGCGCCTAATCCCAATCCGGACCGCTTGAACTATCTATTGAATCAACCCCGCCCAAAGCATGGGACGAAGGAGACGCCAAAGAAACCATCTCCGGAAGGATTGCTACATCATGCAGGAGTTCAAGAGTTCTAATGCTTTCCGTATGATCAAGGTTCGGGCGGCGGTTCAGATCCGGGCGGTTACGGTGGAGGAAATTCGTTCAGATTTAATGGTAATCCGGGCGGACATAACAATCGTAACAATCGAATAACCAAGGTGGTTACAACCAGCAGCAAACAATAAATCGGGTTATCGAGCAACCCAAAGCAGTTGAATAGTGGGCAGTACCATGTCTTCACCACTAGCTTAGACAAGCGAGACCGAAGGTTCGAAGCGGGCGATCAACGATGTTGAACCGGCCGTGCCCCATTACTTACACGGTCGGAGCAGCCCATTATATGGAGTAGAGAGGATCATCCTCCCCGGGTCGACAATCCGGGTCAGCTACCCCTGGTGGTGGCACCTCAGGTGGGAGGTTATAAGTTCACCAAGGTACTCATGGATGGAGGGAGCAGCATTAACATCCTGTACTATGAGACCTTCCGTCGTATGGGGCTAACAGATAAACATCTCAAACCGTCCAATACAGTGTTCCATGGTGTGGTACCTGGCAAGTCAGCATATCCTGTTGGTAAAATAGCTCTAGAAGGGGCCTTTGGTGATGAATATGACTCCAGATCGGAAACATTGACGTTTGAAGTGGTAAAAATCCAAAGTCCATATCATGCCCTGTTCAGTTGGCCGGCTTATGCCAAGTTCATGGCACAGCCTTGTTATATCTATTTGCAGCTCAAGATGCCGGGTCACAAGGGGACAATAACGGTTCATGGGAGCTGCAAGATCGATTTGGAATGCGAGGAAGGTGATGCGGCTTACGCAGAGTCGGTTTGTGCCACCGAGGAGTTGAAGTACTATAAGGACAATGTTGATCCGGCGGACATGACTCCATTGAAGAAGCCAACTACAGAGCATGATCCGGCCCGGAAATTCAAATCGGCAGCTGAGACTAAGCTTGTTGACTTCGTGCTCGGTGATTCGCCCAAGCAGTTCAGCATCGGTGCCAACTTGATCCGAAATAGGAAAGCGCGCTCATCGAAGTTCATCCGTGAGAATCGGGAAATTTTGCATGGAAGCCTTCCGACATGCCTGTGTACCGAGGCGACTCGCCGAGCACACTCTTAATGTTGATCCCAAGTACAAACCGGTGAAGCGGCTCCGCGGTTTAACGAGGAAAGGTGCAATGCCATTGAGAGGAGGTGGCTGTGCTCTTAGCAGCTGGTTTTATCGCTGAAGTCTTCCATCCGAGTGGCTTGCTAATCCGGTGCTGGTTCTTAAGAAAACGGCACTTGGCGATGTGTGTGGATTACACAGATCTTAACAAGGCTTGTCCGGCAGATCCTTTTGCCCTCCCCCGCATTGACCAGATTGTTGATGCCACTGCGGGTTGTGAGCGTTTGAACTTTTTGGATGCATATTCTGGGTATCATCAGATCAAGATGGCAGTTAAGGACCAGGAGAAGACAACGTTTATCACTCCCTTTGGAGCCTTCTGCTATGTATCTATGCCTTTTGGGCTCAAGAGCGCCCAAGCAACTTATCAACGCTGTGTACAGAATTTCCTGCATAAACAGATCGGCCGTAATGTGCACGCCTATGTTGATGATATTGTGGTCAAGTCAAGGGAGAAGGAGACACTGATTGACGATTTTAAGGAAACCTTTGACAACCTGCGGGTTTACAAGATGATGCTCAACCCGGCCAAATGTGTCTTTGGTGTTGCGGCAGGCAAGTTATTGGGTTTTCTCGTGTCCAACAGGGGAATTGAAGCTAATCCGGAGAAGATTACAGCTATTACCTCCCTGGCTAAACCGAAGTGTATTAACGATGTCCAGCGTTTGGCAGGCCGGATTGCCGCGCTGAGCCGGTTTATCAGCCGCCTCGGAGAGAAGGCCATCCCTTTGTACCAGATGCTGAAAAAGACAGATCAGTTTGTCTGGAGTCCAGCCGCCGATGAAGCGTTGGAGGACTTAAAGCGGCAATTGGCCAACCCGCCTGTGCTCGCCGCTCCCATTGACAAGGAGCCGCTTCTGCTATATGTTGCTGCTAATGCCAGGGCGGTCAGCGTGGCCATTGTGGTGGAGCGGAAGGAGGCAGGGAAGGAGCATCCGGTTCAACGTCCGGTTTACTATATCAGCGAGGTACTTATCGAATCTAAGCAAAGGTATCCGCATTGGCAAAAGCTGGTATATGGAGTTTTCATGGCAAGCCGGAAGCTAAAGCAGTATTTCCAAGGGCACCCCATCACGGTGGTCAGTTCTACTCCTTTAGGCGATATCATACAGAACCGGGAAGCGACTGGCCGGATTGCTAAGTGGGCTATAGAGCTTGGGCCGCACGGTCTGAAGTACGTGCCCCGGACGGCGGTGAAGTCTCAAGCACTTGTGGATTTCATTAATGATTGGACGGAGTTGCAAGCACCAAGAAAAGCCGGATCACACATATTGACCATCCATTTTGACGGATCCAGCAATTGAGGGCTCGGGGGCTGAGTCGATTAACTTCCCCACGAGGTGACAAGTTTTGTTACGTTCTTCGCTTAATGTTCCCTTTTACTAACAATGCAGCTGAGTATGAAGCCTTGCTCCATGGTCTCTGGATGGCTAAGAAGATGAATCTGAGCCGGGTTAAGTGCTTCGGTGATTCGGACCTAGTGGCTCAACAGGTGTCGGGCACTTGGGATTCAAAGGACCCACTCATGGCTGCATATCGTCGTGAGGTGGATATTGTCGCAGGTCATTTCAAGGGCTATCAGGTGGACCATGTGGACCGTCGGAAGAATGAAGCGGCGGACTCTTTAAGCCGGTTGGGCTCTCAACGCAAACCGGTCCCACCCAATGTTTTTCTGGACGTGCTGCACAACCCGTCGGTCAAGCTCCTCGGTGAAGCGGATTTGGCTATTCCTGATCCGGAGGCTCAATTGGTGGCAGCTCTTCACGTCACTCCGGATTGACGCTTCCTTATCTTGCGACATGAACCGGGCGAGTTGCGTAAGATGAGACGCTGGTCCGGCAGATAGTCCGCGATCTAAGTCTATGACCATTGTTAATGGCGAATTGCATCATTGCAGCGTGTCGTATGCTTCAACGCTGTGTGTCCCCTGAGGAAGGCTTTGAAATATTGCGTGAGATCCACGGAGGAGATTGTGGTCACCACGCCGGTTCAAAATCCTTGGTGGCTAAAGCATTCCGCCACGGTTTCTATTGGTTAACTGCTCATGCTGATGCGGAAGATCTGGTCAGACGATGTGATGGTTGCCAAAAGTTTTCCAGACGTGCTCATGTACCGGCCCAAGAATTGAGGATGATTCCAATTACTTGGCCGTTTGCAACCTGGGGGCTGGATATGGTTGGGCCTTTCAAAAGGTCCAAGGACAAGAAGACCCACCTACTGGTGGCTGTCGACAAGTTTACAAAATGGGTGGAGGCAGAACCTGTTAGCAAGTGTGATGCGGCCACGACGGTTCAGTTCATCAAAAAGGTGATTTTCCGGTTTGGCTTTCCACACAGTATCATCACAGATAATGGTACCAATTTGTCCAAAGGTGCCATGAAGGATTTCTGCGAACGTGAGCACATCCGGCTTGACGTTTCTTCAGTAGCTCACCCACAGTCCAATGGTCAAGCGGAAAGGGCTAATCAAGAGATCTTGAGAGGCATCAAGCCCCGACTTATGGTCCCTTTGCAGAGGACACCGGGTTGTTGGGTAGAAGAGCTACCATCTGTGTTATGGAGTATAAACACTACGCCTAACAGATCCACGGGATACACACCGTTCTTTATGGTCTATGGAGCGGAGGCGGTTCTCCCCAGTGACATCCGTCATTACTCACCTCGTGTAGCAGCTTATGTTGAAGCGGACAATGAGACGACACGGCAAGACGCTATGGACCGGTTGGATGAAGAGCGTGACATAGCAGCTGCCCGCTCGGCGATTTACCAACAGGATCTTCGTCGTTACCATAGTCGCCGGTCGTAACCGTAACTTTTCAAGAAGGAGATTTGGTGCTTCGGCTCATCCAAGACCAGACTGATATGCACAAGTTATCCCCATCTTGGGAGGGACCTTTCGTGGTCAACAAGAATCTGCACAACGGGTCATACTATCTGATCGATATTCGAGAGCATAAAGACTCACGACGCCGAGGAGGAGACCAACAGCCGTGGAACATAGCTCATCTTCGCCTTATTATACCGAGCCATTGGCTCTACTTATGTACATATTATGACAAAGGTATATATTATGAATAAAGTAATAAACCGGAGCCTCAGCTAAAGCGGGGTATCTGTTCTTTTACATCATGCGTGGTTACATGGAGTTGTTCTGTCTTAAAGTGGCCTCCGGTTTACCCCCTAAGCTTGCTTTCTAAAAGCTTTATGATATCACTTGGGGGCTTGGTCGCGTCCGAACCAATGCAACACCTTTTGATAGGCGAGAGCCACCAGATCACTTGGGGACATGGTCACGTCTGAACCAGTCACGCCTCTTGATCGGCCTAAGGCCATGGAGTCACTTGGGGGCTTGGTCGAACCTGAACCATTGCCACGCCACTTGATCGGCATAATGCCACGGTTTCAGTTGGGGACCTGGCTGACTTGAACCATGGCTACACCTTATAGGGAGCTTGGTCGTGTCCGACCATGGTAACATCGTCTGATCGGCTCAGTAAAGCCTCTTTTTGCAAACGGTTTATCGTTGCCTTTGCTTCCATGTTTTTTCATAACTATTATTTGATTTTTTGTTGTGTTTCTTAAACCGATAACATTTTTAAACCGGTTCAAACTGTCCATTGACGGAATTCGGTCCATTTTTAATCCAGAGATAATTTTTTCGGTTTGACTTTTTTCTGTTATCATCCTATTATGGAGTAACAGGGGGCTTGTCATGACCCGGCACGGTTTACATGGTAAACCGGCATTATAAACACAGGAGCTGTTTTCTCCTTTGACGGTAAGGGTTTATACAACCTCCGCTATAAGATTGGCTAAGCCAACTTTATGCCCAGCGATGGCAGGTATTTTGTATCACAAATTTTGATTATATACCTCAATGTTTCATTTCATATATATATGAACGTCACAAACCGCCATGGCGGTTTAAGATTTTGTGACTGCAGGCAATATAAATAGAAGGTTTTGATCATTCAAGCAAAAGTATCAGCACCCATGCATGGAGGCGTATTAAAAGCATAAGTATTGGCTATCCTATTACAAGGCAACATGGTGCCCAAATAAAATCATTGTTTTCTTGGCGGAATATAAATGAAGCAGCTATTTAAACCGGCTTCCGGTTCATGCTTGCTCGCCGCCCCGGTCTGATGGTTGTGGTTCGTCCTGTGCCGCCTCAGCTTCTTCATCTCTACCCAGCGGCTGGAAGTCAACAGTGGTCCAGTCGATTCCCATTAAAGCTTGAAAGACAGCCTCCTCATGGATCAGGGAAGATGGTTCAATATCAGGAGCGTAAGTATGCTTACGGATCGGAGGGACCAGGTTCTCCGCTTCGGGAATAGGTGCAGCTACTCGTTTGTTCTGATCGTCATATTGAGCTTGTAATGCGACAAGTTTGCCTCTTCGCCCAATTGGCAAGCCAGAGGGCGTACCGCCCGGTTTATCGCTCTCAGGTCATCTTCATTGAACTCTGAACCGTCTTCCTTCAGACTGGGATCGCCCTGAGCTGCCTCAACAGGATAGAAATCTGGCACCCATGCTTTTGACCGGATTAAGGCGTTAATGGCACCGGTTCGAGCAGCAGATTTCTTCAGCTCTTCAACCTGGGCGGGAAGCATTGACAACCTCCTAAGAGTGTCTTGAATTAAGGAGGGTGCTGGATTGTTATGTGATGCAGTGGAGATGATCCGCTGCGCTCCAGTGTACAGCTGTTCAATTAAAGTGTATGCAGCTTTCAATTTCATCCGAATATCTGACCCCAAGTGACCAATGCGTGTGCCTACAACATTACAAGAGAAATCACAAACCGGATTTATAATAAGAAGGCCAAGTTATCACAGAAGCCAAAGGAAGCTTACCAAAGATGCAGCAGTCATGGAATGCACTTGCCGCTTCACGTGGTTCAGTTCATCTACCACCGGTTTAAGGGCAGCTTCAGCATTTTCAACCTTTTTGGTTAAAGCGGCCTTTTCAGTATCCCAGCCGGCCCGCTCAGACTTGAACCACTCCTTGAGCTGCTCCATAGTAGTCAAGGCAGTTTTCAGCTCATCCTTGGCCTTGGAGGTTTCGCTTGTTGAGATTTCAAATTTTCTTGAAGATCATTGATTTGTGAGGCTTGTTGGCGTATCTCACTCTGCAACAAAAAGGGAGTATGTTAATATCTTCATTACAAGTCCCAAGTGCATAACCAGTCATACACATGGCACTTGGGGCTAATGCATATTTGATCTTCATCTGCCAATAAAATCACAAAGTCCCAAGCTCAATACAGGTATTCAACTTGGCACTTGGGGGCTAATGGCTATTTGCTTGAACATGTTCTGATGCGGCGATATAAATTACAGTCCCGGTTTCACTATACTAAGTTGAACCGGCCCTTGGGGGCTACATCAGTGGATTCTGAAGCATTGAATTTATGTTAAGTCCCGGTTTAACTACACAAAGTTAAAGCCGGCCCTTGGGGGCTAGGAAAGTTAACAAAAATTGAATTATCCAAGCAGGAAAAGAACATGGAGGTTACCTCGAATTTTTCTTTCATCATCTTCACCAGGCCAGCTTCATAATCACGGCTGATATACAGCCGGTTCAAGTAGCCAGAATGAAGGTCTTGGGGGTTCATAGCAGCGTAAGTTGCCAGATCAACATCCCACTTGCCCTTGATCATAGTGGCAAATTCTTCATTGGCAGAATGTTTGGATAAAGCGACCGGATTACCCGATTCGCTGTGGCCAAAGCCAGTAATCACAACGTCATCGTCCTTGGTATCGCCGGTTTGACCAGGGACAGTCGGTTTGTCAGCAGGCCGGATTGGACTGGTGGATTTTTCAATCCGGGTTGGGCTTCTGGGCTGGTCAGCAAGACGGGAGGTGTCAACAGGCCTTTCTTCAGTAACAAAATCGTCATCCTGCAGTGGCGGATCATTGGGCGTATCTTCACAAATAGCCGCTTCAAGATTTGGGGCGCTGTCCGGTTCAGGGGCAGCCTCTTCGTCGGCCGTTTTATCCAGACGAGCCTTTTTGCTCGGCCTAGGCCTGGCCCTGAAAAGGCACAATAAATAGTCAAATACGGCATATACTGCACAATGATGCAGTAGAAACAATATGAAATGCATAACTTACCCAAGCACCGTTTTAAGTGGTGGCAGCTGAGTAGCTGATGACTCGCCAGATGAGGAATGAGAAGTGACCTGATAATTGGAGTCAGATGGATTAAGGGGTCGACGAAAACAACCTGCTTTAGGATAAGCACTGACAAGCAAATTAGAGACCTCTGAACGACGTTTCCGAACCGGACTGTTCGGTAAACCGGTGGAGGTAACTACCTGGCCACTGTGCCGAGTTGTGCGGCGAACTTCATGTTGTTGAATTTTCATAAGAAATTCGGGATCCAAGTAAGCAAGGGGATGAGAAATTTTAATTTTCCGGTTTGCCCGGCGGATTTTTAGTGAAGGCAAAGGATTTGAGTCAGAGGAGAGAATAGTTACCTCTACAACGCCAAGATATCGGTTTCAAAGATCATCCCGACAAATATCATCATTAATTAGGCGTATGAAAAGTAAGCCAAGCGAATCAAATTCTACCTCAAGGTCGGATTACCCACATCATCATCCACAGCCGGATCAGAAGATGCAGTGGTTTTCCTTTTATGAGCAGTCTTCTTGACAGCTTTGGTCTTTTGCCGGAGTGGTTTTTCCGGTTTGTCTGGCTTCTCTGGTTTCTCTTGTGGATGTTTCTTGCTCCAGAATGGATCATCACCCTGATTAAGCAGCAGTTGATGTTAAAAGTGATACCGGAAATTGCAGTAATATATTCAATAAAAAATAGTCAGAAGTCTTACAGATGGTGGTTTGTTGGTAGCACAGAAGGGGAGTAGACCGGTTCGGGCATAGAGGTGTTCCGGTTCGTTAAACATTTTCTTCACAGCCTCGGTGACCTCATCATCGGTAAGCTGGATATTAACATGTCGGAGGGGGTCGTCGACACTACCAGTTTACTCACACATTAAACCGGAGCGTTGGGAGAGGGGCAATATGCTCCATGATATCCAACAGCGAGCGAGATCAATTCCGGTTAAACAATTGGCCATGAAGGCTCTGAGCTTGGAGAGTTGAGGAGCGTATTTACTTCTCTCATTGGCGGCTAATCTTTGCGGAAAGGGATGTGTATTATCGAGTCGCTTGACTAAAAACCGGCAAAGGATTCTCATTGGGTGTGAAGTGTCTCTGCAATAAAACCATGTTTGATTCCATTCCTTGGGGTGGCTGTGCAGTTTGACATGAGGATAAGTGACCTCCTTTCTTTTTTGAATCGCCACACCACCCAATTCTGTGTTGGGCCCGTTAGTGAATTCTGTGCGGCGGTTTAGATGGAAGCAGTCTCTAAACAGTTCAACTGTGGGTTCTTCTTGAAAGTATGCCTCACAGAGCAGTTGGAAGTGACAAATATTGGTAACAGAATTGGGGCCTGTATCTTGCGGACGAAATTGAAAATTGGCTAACACATCCCGGTAAAATTTTGAACCGGGCGGGTTGAAACCCCGGGCTAAGTGATCTGCGAAAACTACAACCTCTCCTTCTTGAGGTGTGGGTGGACATTCTTTGCCAGGAACCCTCCAATGGATAGTGATTTTGCTGCTTAAAGCGCCAGTCAGGACCAGATTGTTTAATTGAGTTTCGGTGACACGGGAAGGAGCCCAGTTGCACTCATATACTTGTTTGGCCATCCACAAAACATATAAATCCGGTTCAAGAAATGTGTTGGGACAAAGAGAGAACCGGTGTACAATGCTAAATCGGAGACAAATACATCTAAACCGGAGTGCTATGAAGCGACAGTGTCTGGTTAAGGAGTTCTGGCGGTTCAACAAGGGTACTAATGGTGTATATCGGTTTATTTATTTTTTTTCTATGTTAAGTTAAACCGCCTGGTCTAAATATTGAAAACAATTGAGGTTGCGAACGGCTAAGTGTGCAGAAACAGGTTTCGCAAGATTTCTCTACAACGGAGGATCTGAAGCCAGATCAGAAAAGAAGAAAAATATCCAAAAAAGAATAAAGCAGAGTAGTATTGATGCAATGAGCAGGAGATGATGTGCGAGATCTATGGACGTGAGCACGAGACTACAGGCGGATGCTAAAAGCTACTACTAATCAGAGCAAGATGTCACAGATCTAGCCAGGAGTCTGGTATGAGTATGAACAGTTAATGGAGTACCGCAAGAACAAGAAACCCTAGAACGAATCTAGGTCGAGGGGAACTGAGGGCCTACCAGAGTTGAGGAGACGCGGAAGATTGCTGCGTTTCTCTGGTGCGTTCAGGTTGATGCAGCGGCTCAAGACGGTGCGGAGGTCGATGGCGGCGGTGGAGCTCCGAGGCTAGCGACGCGAGGAAGACGAAGAGAAAGGGGACGGAGGGGAGAAAAGGAATGACCCTTCGGTCCTATTTATAAGGCAAGAGACCATGTCGGTAGCGTGAATCAAGGAACCACAAATCTGGGAAGCAGAAATGTCGCCGATTATTGCGGATCTGTTAAACAAAGAAGGTATCATGAATGCTATCTTTATGGGGACGTCATGCCGGTTTACAAGCAACCAGAGAAGGTGACATCACGGCGGTTCAACAATTACAAGAAGATATTGAAGATGAAGGTTTTATCAAGGATTGACATGAACCCGTTCAAATCAATCTGGGGCCTAATGTTGGGGATATTACTACTGGGCGTAAACCGGCCTATCTTGGCCGGGTTAACTTCATCAGTAGTCCAACGGTGTAAAAGCCCAAGCATGAAAGTAAGGGCCCAAGGCCTGTAGTCGGTTTAGAGCCTGTAGTCGTAAACCGGCCTGGTATGTAAACTTGTATTGTAAGTTAGAAATAGAGAGAGACCAACCCGGATATGAGTATGAACCGGAGATTGGGACTCTCTGAACCGACGGGCGTCACCCGTGTATATAAGGGGACGACCCGGGACGGTTCAAGGACAGACAACAACAACTCGAGGCCTAGGCAAAGCTTATTTGCTCCCTAGTCATCGAGACCACATCAATCCCATCACAACTAGACGTAGGCTTTTACCTTCATCGAAGGGGCCGAACTAGTATAACTCTTGTGTCCTTGCGTCCGCTTTAACCCCTTCAAGTTAACCCGTAGCGATGGCTCCACGACTAAGTCCTTTCACGAGGACATCTGCCGTGACAAAACCACGACACTGCGTTTACAAGAAAGTGAGTGGGAGCTCTATATCATTTCTCATATTATATGTGGATGACATACTTTTGATGGGAAATGATATAGAACTTTCGGACAGCATAAAGGCCTACTTGAATAAGTGTTTTTCAATGAAGGACCTTGGAGAAGCTGCTTATATATTAGGCATCAAGATCTATAGAGATAGATCGAGACGCCTCATAGGTCTTTCACAAAGCACATACCTTGACAAGATATTGAAGAAGTTCAATATAGATCGGTCCAAGAAGGGGTTCTTGCCTCTGTTGCAAGGTGTGAAATTGAGCTCGGCTCAATCCCCGACCACGGCAGAAGATAAAGAAAAGATGAGTGTCATCCCCTATGCCTCGGCCACAGGCTCTATTATGTATGCCATGCTGTGTACCAGACCTGATGTAAACCTTGCCGTAAGTTTGGTTGCAAGACACCAAAGTAATCCCGCATGGAACACCGGATAGCGGTCAAGAATATCCTGAAGTACCGAAAAGGACTAAGGATATGTTTCGCTTATGGAGGTGACGAAGAGCTCGTCAGAAGGGTTACGCCGATGCTAGCTTCGACACGATCTGATGACTCCAAGTCACAAACCGGATACGTGTATATTTTGAATGGAGGGGCGAAGTGGTGCAGCAGCAAGCGAGCATCGTGGCGGGATCTACATGTGAAGCGGAGTACATGTCAGCCTCGGAGGCAGCGATGAAGCAATCTGGATGAAGGAGTTCATCACCGACCTAGGAGTTTTTACCAATGCGTCGGGGCGATCACTCTCTTCCGTGACAACACCGAGCTATTGCCCTTGCCAAGGAGCCCAGGTTTCACAAGAAGACCAGGCACATCAAGCGCCGCTCAACTCCAATCGTGAAAATGTTCAAGATGGGGACATAAATATTTGCAAAGTGCATACGGATCTGAATGTCGCAGATCCGTTGAATAAACCTCTTCCGCGAGCAAAACATGATCAACACCAGAACTCTATGGGTGTTCGATTCATCACAGCATAACTAGATTATTGACTCTAGTGCAAGTGGGAGACTACTGGAAATATGCCCTAGAGGCAATAATAAAATGATTATTATTATATTTCCTTGTTCATGATAATTGTCCATTGTTCATGCTATAATTGTTTCAGCCGGAAACAATCATACATGTGTGAATACATAGACCACAACATGTCCCTAGTAAGCCTCTAGTTGACTATCTCGTTGATCAACAGATAGTCATGGTTTCCTGACTATGGGCATTGGATGTCATTGATAATGGGATCACATCATTAGGAGAATGATGTGATGGACAAGACCCAATCCTAAGCATAGCACAAGATCGCTGTAGTTCGTTTGCTAAAGCTTTTCTAGTGTCGAGTATCGCTTAGACCATGAGATTGTGTAACTCCGGATACCGTAGGAGTGCTTTGGGTGTACCAAACGCCACAACGTAATCGAGTGACTATAAAGGTGCACTACAGGTTTCTCCGAAAGTGTCATTGGGTTGGCACGAATCGAGACTGGATTTGTCACTCCGCATGACGGAGAGGTATCTCTGGGCCCACTCGGTAATGCATCATCATAATGAGCTCAATGTGACCAAGTGGTTGGTCACGGGATCATGCATTACGTAACGAGTAAAGTGACTTGCCGGTAACGAGATTGAACGAGGTATTGGGATACCGACGATCGAATCTCGGGCAAGTAACGTACCGATTGACAAACGGAATTGTATACGGGATTACTTGAATCCTCGACATCGTGATTCATCTGATGAGATCATCGTAGAATATGTGGGAGCCAACATGGGTATCCAGATCCCGCTGTTGGTTATTGGCCGGAAAGTTGTCTCGGTCATGTCTACGTGATTCCCGAACCCGTAGGGTCTACACACTTAAGGTTCGATGACGCTAGGGTTATTAGGAAGACTTGTATGTGATTACCGAATGTTGTTCGGAGTCTCGTATGAGATACTTGACGTCACGAGGAGTTCCGGAATGGTCCGGAGGTGAAGATTTATATATGGAAAGTTGACATACGGTCATCGGAAAAGTTCGGGGGCATACGGTATTGTACCGGGGCCACCAGAAGGGTTCCGGGGGTCCACTGGGAGGGGCCACCTCTCCCGGAGGGCCTCATGGGCCATAGTGGGAAGGGAACCAACCCTTAGAGAGCTGGGCGCATCCCCCCCCTTGGGCCCATGCACCTAGGGTTGGGGGGAAAACCCTAAAGGGGGCGCCCCCCTTTGCTTGGGGGGCAAGTCCCCCCCCCCCCCCCTTGCCCCCCCTAGATCTCATCTAGAGGGGGGCGGCCCCCTTCCTCCTCCCCCTATAAATAGAGGGGCGAGGGGAGGGCTGCAAACACACCTCCAAGGCGCAGCCCCTCCCCTCCCAACACCTCTCCTCCTACGTAAGAGCTTGGCGAAACCCTGCCGGAGTACTGCCTCTCCATCACCACCACGCCGTCGTGCTGCTGTTGGAGCTCTCTTCCTCAACCTCCCCCTCCTCCTTGTTGGATCAAGGCGCGGGAGACGTCTCCGCTCCGTACGTGTGTTGAACACGGAGGTGCCGTCCGTTCAGCGCTAGGATCATCGGTGATTTGGATCACGACGAGTACGACTCCATCAACCCCGTTCTCTTGAACGCTTCCGCTCGTGATCTACAAGGGTATGTAGATGCACTCCTCTCTCTCTTGTTGCTAGATGACTCCATAGATTGATCTTGGTGATGCGTAGAAATTTTTTATTTCTGCAACGATCTCCAACAATAAGCTCTCGAAATTGGTATGTAAGCAATAAAGTACCAGCGAGTTATTAAAAATAAAAGAGAGACAAAATGATGGCTTGCGTAGAAAACTTGCAGACTCACATGGTTTTCTCTTTTACATTCCAAACAAAACAACAATTAGAAATAAAGCTAGTAGATGAGGGGATCACATCATCCATGCAGCTAGTTAGTATTCATGACAACATGCCATTAGCACTTCAGGCTTACAGGAACTGTTCCTAAAACACAACTATTTTTTACTTACTTGTGTTGTCCTTAACAGTCTTAAAAGCGACTAAAATTAAGAATAATTTTTTTGGGGAGATAACTGTAACACTTGGAGAAAAAACTCTTTATATTTTGGTTCATAACCGCTCCATCGAGATCGTTGATAGATGGGCAGAGGCTGCAAGATCTCCTGCTCAAACCGATGCTATATGGTGAAGCGACATGTGCTTGGACAATAATCTACAATACTCAAGAATGGCCTGAACAATTTGTTGTAACCTTTTTTCTTGTTTTGATGTTCTGCACTCCTGCTAATGGCTAATTTCTTTTTGTAAAGATTTACTCCCCTATGTTTCGAATCAAAATAAATCAAGGGACTCCAACCTAATGGAACCAAGTCAGTCCAACTTGTTGTGCTAAAACAACCGATGCATGTAACATAACCATCTATGCTCATATATAGGCTACAATTTTGCATGAGCATTTGTTTTAAACGAAACCAGTTCCTTTAGGCTACGATTTGGCAGCAGAGTATTTCAAAAAACTGTAGTAGTTTTTACCCTCCAAACTCATGTGGTGCTCAAAGTTTATTTAGAAAAATGAAAACCATATTTTCAAATTGTCAAGAGATCATTTCTCTCTATTCTATCTTTTTTCGTGTGAGTTCTACGTTCACATAGATGGGCAACTTGACAAATATGGTTGAACCAACGTGCACTGGTGCACTGATAACTATGTGCCATCACCAGGTAGCAAGGCTGCTTCGCAATCTTCAACCCAACAAACTAAGTACCACTGAAGTTCAGAAACTACCTTCCTCGTGATGAGCGGCTCCGAGGTGGCAAGGTGGCACCGCTGTCTCTTCCCAAGTTTGAAGATCCGATCGCGGCTGATGCCGCTGAACCAAAGGAACTGGAGGTAACATTTCTGGATCCACCATATCATACCTTCACAATTCTGTGACATCCTTGCATCTTTCACGGGGCAAAACTCACCATATTTATCTGCAGAACCCCTTCCGGAACATCGCTCCAAAGAACCCAAACTGGGACCTGAAACGAGGCGTGCAGAAGAGGATCGACAAGCTGGAGAAGCGCACTCAGAAAGCTCTGGCGGAGATTGCATGTGAGTAGTAACTGGTAGATGTTTGGTTCAGTTAGTTTTGAGCACAGTTTCCTGTTGTGCATTCACTAACTGCTCATGTTGAACTGCTCTGTTTCTATGCAGTGGAGCAACAAAAGGAGAAAGAGGCGCTGGAGGAGGGAGGCGATGCAGCTCAAGAGTAACATGGTACTGGTGCTGATCCAAATGTTTGTGTAGAACAGAGGAAGCAGCTAGCCGAAGTCAAACATTGATGTTGTAATGCACGGTGTGGGCTGAGGACTAATGTACGGAAATTGTAGTCGTGTGCTCACCTGATCCATGGATAATGCTTTTCAGTTCAGTATCCACAATTTTGAGTTCTACCGATGGTTAGTGTCTTTGTAATTGAATTAACTATGTTTCATCTCATGAATTTGGAGCATATATAGCATTGGAGTTGCCATGCTATGCCATTGCCTGTTGAATTTTGCTCGTTCTAATCTGTTCCAGATGCTTGCAAACTTCGAGGATTTGGCTCTGTCTGGGCATGTGTCTGACCTAACCATGAGTTGGCTATGTTTGGGCATGTGCGGAGATATAAGGAAGTGAATCAAATGGCAGAGCAGCATACCAGGGAGCAGGCAGGAACTTTCTGGGCAGAGAGCGACCGACCGAAAAATTTAGGTCAGATTACCAACAGTAACTAGAGTATTTTCTAATCAAATAGTCTCCCCTTAATTTTGCTTTGGTACTAAACTGCTTCACTGTTTGATTTATGCCAACAATCAAAACAATGAGCAAAACAGCACCCCTCCCTTCTTCCAGGGGAAATAGACATGATCTAGATCTTTCTATTGATGCAGCAAACTGTTTTTGAAACTCAGGCAACTTTTTCTAGACGATCGTTAAATTATCCACCAGAACGGGCATGATAAAATCAAATTTAATCTAGACATCATTTTGAAGGAAAAAAGAAGAATTATGGGCCTAATTTAAAAAACTTTAAAGTGATAACTCCAACCAACTCATTTATGATAGCACACTGTACCGAAATGGTCTTGCGAACTGCGCATGAATCAATTACATATCACAATGGCGATACTTTAAGCAGAAATCCGACGCTCGGTATGAGTGTTATTACATTTTTTGAGGAATAAAACATGCATGTATGCAACCAAGTAAGATGGCCAAAGAAGCCATATACAAAAGCTTTACACAAAACAAGGGATTACAAGGACTGGGTCGAGCTAGTACTAGTAGCAGATAGAAAAACATTTGGGGAAAATAAACAAAGGCGGTGATATTTTAGGACGAGCGTGGTGGTTCCTCCAGCATCACAACAGGTTTCACCAAGTTTGGATACTCGGCAAGCTGGCTTTGAAGTTGTTCCTTGAGTGCTTGGGCATTGGAACCGTTCACTAACGAGACATGCTTGAGTTCTCTTAGAGCATCTCCAGCCGCGCCCCCAACAAGGCCCCCAGGCGACTTTTCGGCCGCCGACGCCAAAAAATCGGCCCGGTCGCGTCCCCAGGGGCTCATTTTTCGCCGGCTCGGGCCGAAATTGGCGCCGGCGGACCCAACCCGAACCCGGCGCGCTGGGGGGAGCTCGGGAGCGCCGGGCGAATACTTTTTGGCGCGAAAGCGCCGTGGGCCAGCCACGTCAGCGACTCGACTCTCTTCTCACCGCTTCGTCGTCCTCATCGCCTTGTTTCCCGCGGCGAATCAATGCCAAAGCTGCGCGCGCTGCCGCGCCGGTCAGCCTCCATTGATGCCTCACGAGCGGCGCAATGAAGTTCGGGCGACGCGCGTCCCCTCGCCCGCCACACCTCCCGCCATGCGTAACGCGCCGGCCAAGCCTACCGCGCGGCGCCTCGGCCTATATAAGCCAAGAACCAGCGAGCCGGAGATACGCACACACACTACACCGCCGACGCACCCACTTCTCCCTCTTCCTCCTCTCGTCGTCTCCATCTCAGAAGGATGGCCGAGCGCTTCCCAGGCGACGGCACGGCAGCGAATGGTTTCGGGCGCCGCCACCTTCACGAGGACGAGGCTCGCCTCCTCTACGAGGCCGAGTACCCGGCCCCGCCGGACATGCGGGTGCCCGGGTCGTGGAGAATCAGCGCCGGCGGCGTGTCGATGCCACCACCACCCACCGAGGCGGCGCGCCGTGCGGAGATCGCACACATCCGCGCGTCCCTGCCACGGGCGGCGAGGGAAGGCCCGTGGTACACCCCCGACAGCCCACTCTGGGAGCCCTATTTCCACCGCCGACACACCGAGCAGCTCGAGGCAACGAACGGCATCGTGCCCTCCGGCAGGCTCAACTCCAAGGGCCGGCGCCGGTGGTGGGGCGTACCCGGCCGCACATTGGAGGCCGTCCTCGAGTACATCGAGGGCGGCAACACGCCGCGCCTCGAGTACCCCGCTCCCCCGACCTTCTCACGCCGTGGGAGCTCCTGGACGCCGAGGCGTATGGAGCGGCCCGGCGCGTCCTCCTCCTCGTCCGGCCGCTCGCCGGGCTCTCTCGCCTCCGCCTCGTCAAGCCGGAGCCCGGACACGCCGGTCAGCGCGCGCACCACAGTTCCTCCGGCCCGCGATCGGGCGACTCCACCCCTATCCGCCGCCGTCCTCGCCGAGCCCAAGCCGAGCCCAGCCTCGCTGGAGTACGAGGAGATAGCTCGGGCGGCAAGCCCGACGAGGACTCCTCGCGATGGCGCGGGACGACTACCTCCGCGTCGAGATGGTCCGGCAGCGCCGGGCCCTGGAGGATATCGAAGCCTGCAAGCGCTGGCGCGAGGACAAGCACGGCGTCGTCATCCTCGACAGCGACGACGAGGAGGACGCCCCGGACCGTCCAATCCACCGCGCCAACCGGGGGAAGGATGCAGCAGGGACGGCGGCGGAGACTACACGCGGTTCTACAGCCTCCTCGGCATGTAGAACTGCGACGGCGGGCGGCGGGCGGCGGGGAGCGGCGAGGCAGACGGCGAGGTGCGGCGATGGAGACGGCGAGTGGCGGCCCCTACTAGTTTTTTTTGTAAAATATGTTTAAGTTTGAACGAACTCGCCGAAGTTTGCAATGAATTTGCACAGTGTTTGTACCGTGTTTAAATTTTTCAAAATAACATGGGCACCGCGACTGGGGGGCATCACGCCCCAGTGCGTGGGTTAGCGCCGGTACGCCCCCAGGGGGCGATTTTTAGCCCCTCCTGGGGGGCCAACGGGTGGAGATGCTCTTAGGTTCTCCAGGCCAGAGAACTGATATGTCGGCGTCCCATCGCAGCAGTCAACCTTGAGCAGCTCAAGTTTCCTCATAGTTTCTTATCCAAATTTCACATGTAAGCTGCTGGAGCTTCTACTACAAGTCCACAAGCAATCTGGAGGACCTTGATATTTTCAAATGAGTCATCCTCTTCTCCATGCACAACATCACGAAAGTAGAGCTCGCCATCTTGAAGCTGCTTGACACGAAGAATGCATAATTCTGGTAGCTCGCGAAGGAAGTTCATGCCATTTTTTTTCTGTTATAGTGGCCATCCACTACGGGAATCGCACCCTATGCCGACGGCCAGGGCCGTCGGCATAACCCTGACTAGCCGTCGGGACAGGCCTATGCCGACGGCCCCCGTCGGCAACATATCCGTCGGCGTAGCCAGGATGACCGTCGGCATAGAAAGGCCGTCGGCATAGACCCTATCCCGACGGTGGTCAGACATCTATGCCAACGGCACTTCGTCGGGTAACGCTTATCGCTTAACGGCAGCTGCCGTCAACTGCTGAGCAACGGCGGCTCGCCACGTGGCACCTCTATGCCGACGGCCTGGCCGTCGGCTTAGTTTAGAACCACTAGTCATCAACCCGTGCAACTGCACGGGCTAGTTTTATGAATGGTACATTGCGTCAATACTTTTGTTAAACACTTGAAGCAATACTATCTTGAAAGTTTAATAATCGTGAGAAAATGAGTATATTTCATTTTATAACAAATGGGAAAACAAAAATACTAATTTGTGTAGGCATCCCGAAACATTTGTGTCATGTTTCGGGATGCCAACACAAATTAGTATTTTTGTTATATATAAGCCTTAGGAAAGTAAATGTACAAACTGAAAGTTTAAGTGTTGAATGAAACAACATTTCTTTTATACTCTTATTAAGTTCAAACTATTTTTTGGATGTGGGTTTTCGTAATACTTATGTTTCTGGGAAATCAACTATGTATATTTGTATTCTGGAAATGTTTTAGCAAATATGGCACAAAATGTTCTCTCTTGCCACATACATACGTATCATACGTATCATATCCGTACTCTCTTAATATCTAATGTGTTTTTTACTATATGTTTTGTATGATATATTACTAAACTTCTTATTCTTGTTAAATCACCAATTGTATTATGTAATTCATATGGAAAATGACACATTTATGGCATGCATATTCCTTTTTAGTTTCTATTTAATACTTTTTATATGTAATACTTTAGAACATAGTATTGTATTTTATTTCCATTGATTTGACTGATATAGATTGGTAAAAATTTGAGTCAACGCCACCAAGCCAACTAAATAGCATTCCTCCATTTGGATTTCTGGCATTTATTAGCAATGAATCTGATTACTTCGGCACTAAGTCACTGTACATCCAGATTGTTTCGTGGTGTTTAAAGTAGCCATGCATCATATTAGATGGAATTTGTATAAACTCCATGTATAGAAGAATCTAGCCTGTTGACCATGATCACGTTAAAACTGATATTGCATACACGTACGGTGTGTCCAAAGAACTTCATTTAGGGATGCCCAAACGAAATCTTCAAGTGACACATAATTCTGCGTTTGTTTCTTAAAAACATAAGTTACTCAGTTTAGTTTATAGTACTACATAATTACTCTCCATTTATTTTAACCTTTTCAATGTTAAAATTACAGTGTTTCAACTTATCAGTATATTTAACTTAGTAAAACATAAGGTAGTTCTATGTACAAAAATTCCTTAAAAATCAATATACTTGGAGATCAGATAGGAAATAAATATGTGAAATTCGGTAAAATAATACTAAGAAAAATAATATGATAATTTATGATATGTACTTACTGTAATTTAAATACATTTTTACGGCATGTTAGCATCGCTTAATTAGTGCGCATTGACTTACTTTTTATTTTCTCAGCTTGAAAATAATCAGATTCGTCATATGTATATGTGCCTATATATATATAAATTGCTTACCGACGACCAAAGCAGACTTCTAGTGCGGAGACTGCCAACACTTGATGATATGCTCCAGAAGCAATCAATCTTCTGGTAACCATTGCATGGAGGCCGGAACATGATGCGCCGGCGAGCCAGAAACAGCAAAAAGGTTGGAAAAGAAGCAAAGAGCCACTTTGCACAAATCTAGAAAAGAAAATGAATATGTAAGGTTCAAACACAATCAGTGTACCGTGTACATACACGTCCAGCCACCTGGCGGAGCTAGCTTCCGGCGACCTGGAGCGGCTGGCCGGGCTCCTGCCAGTATCCATTGAAAAATACAGTGAGAACTTGGCTAGTACTACTAATCGCTGAGGTAAATCGGCAAATACTGGGCAACTTCACCATGCATAGACTTTGCTCCGGCTCCTTGAACGGGTTGGCTCCTCCAGTGTAGCCGCCGGCTTCTCCTGCCTCCCGCTAGCTTCTTCTACCTGTGTTTGTCAAAGAAATCAAAATCAATCAGTGTACATGTGCCATATACGTACGCATCTAGTTGCCAGTTTCTTCTGCTTTCCCATAGCTTCATCTAACATCCTAGGTTAATTTTCTAATGTACGTGAGATGGGCTATTGCATCCAGCCATCCACGATCAGTTTTTTTTTCTTTTTGAGAAACGGAGAGAGACCATGGGAAGGACGACTCATCTAGGTGGGATAGGAGAGCAGGTCTCCTATTTCATCCAACGGCTATGCGCACATCATAAATTAATCAGATGGTCAATTTTTCTTAATTCCATGAATTAACGTGGTGCCTCGTATGGTGCCTCCAATTAGTAAATATAAGATGCCGACGGCCAAGCCGTCGGCATAGAAGTGCCACGTGGCGAGCCGCCGTTGCTCCTGGGGGGTTGCCTATGCCGACGGCCTAGCCGTCGGCTTAGTTTAGAACTATGCCGACGGCTAGGCCGTTGGCATAGACGTGCCACGTGTCGGCAACTGGGCACTCCTGGGGCAGAACTAAGCCGACGGCCAGGCCGTCGGCATAGACGGCCACGTGTCAGCCACTGGGAGCTCACGCCAGGCCTATGCCGACGGCTAGGCCGTCGGCATAGTTTCTGTCCAGTTTTTTTTTCTTTTTTCTGTTTCTTTTCAGCTCAATTCATTTGAATATACACAACATATATAAGAAGCAGCATTACGTAACAATAAGGAGCAGCATCACACAACAAATTCATCATCACACATCATAAGAAACATCGCAAAGCATAAACATATAAGTATCATCACCACCAAGCATATAAGAATCTCACAAACAACAATAAGATAAGAAACATCACAAGCATATAAGTATCACAACATCGAGAACCGCCACAATGTGACCCAAAGGCTTAAGCGCCAGGACGTCGAGCACCGCGGAGGTCGTCACCGCCAAGAGCGCCAAGCCTGTGTCGTCGGCAGCTTCTTGCCAACAAGCTACCGCCAAGACCGCCTCCACCTCCGCCTCCGCCCCGTGGATCGAGTGGTCGGGCCCGTGTCTCCGAGTGCTGCGAAGACCACCGCCAACGGTAGATCCACCTGTTCCTCGGATGTTGAAAAGACATATTAATGGGATATATGATCGTGTTGAAAGGCATGACATGCCTTGGGTGAATAGATTGGGGATGAACTAACCGCGAGGGGCCGCGCTACGTGCCACAAACTCCTCAAAGGTCAAGAAGACTGGTTGTTTGGAGGGCATTGTCTTTGGCTAATCGAGGACACCGCCGCCGCCATTTCTGAAAAGCTCGCTCCGGTGGCGATCCTCTCGCACTTGGTGTTCATGAAGCCTCGATGCCACGCCATGGTCTCTGGCGTGTGTACTCCTGTAGGCCTACGGTATGACATGATGGAACTCATAAAACTACTAGATGCGGAAAATAAAGTGAGCAATGAAGATAAGAGGAAAAATACTTACTGATTGATGCTCTGAAAGAGGGATCGTGAACTGACACCTTTGGCTGGCTCGTCTTGCTGGCTCAGCTCGGGTCGATCCGACGAAGCTGTGTGTAGGAGATAGTCGGAGTGACCACAACATCGAGAACCGCCTCCCGACCGTGCTCCTTGGGCCCCATGCTCACCACCGCCTGTCGCCCAGATCCGCCAGAATGGGGTCGTGTGTCAGATGTAACTCAGATACGCCATGGAGTAGGCCTCCTTCCTCCACGCGGTCTTCTTGCAGAGTACTTGGGCTCGCCAGCTTGGGGTCCTTCCACAGATGGGCGATCTCCCACGCCTGCATGTGTGAGAGCGGCCGCTTCAGTTTCTCCTCCTGCACCACCAAACAGATGTTAGTCATACATAAGAAAGTGATGGTAAATAAAAGAAGAAGAATGTTTAATGGGGTTAGTCATACATTAACTGCCTTGTGGAGATAGTGGTTTTGGTTTCTGAGCATGTACTCCTCATTCCCTCGGTTAGCCTTATTTTTATTCTCATAGCCTGTGCTCCAGCCCCATCACACCAAAGATCCACCAATGCCGCCAGACTCGTCTTTTCCATAACACCAATTTGGACACACCTACATAATAAAAGCATAATGGCATGTCAACATGAAACGGTGAAATGTACCACATGGTAATGAAATCATAATGAAAGCATAATATATGAAAGCATAATGAAAAATCTTTTATACTTACCGCCAAGTACTCGGGCCTCTCCAAGGTAATGCCCATCCTCCGCGCTTCTTCCTTGGTCATCTTCACACCAAGAACGTCGTGGTAGTATGTCGAGATGGCCACATAGCGCACTCAGATCGCATCTGGCGGGCCTTCTTCTTGCATTGGCGCAGACGATCTGGTCCGCTCTAGCCCTGTGCTCTAGAAGAACTCGATAGAATTTCTACAATCATGCATGAAACAAGAATGGAAGAAGCCATGAGTTAAATCATTCATGAAACTAGAATGGACTTGTGCTTCTGAAGAGAACTCACCCAGAAAGTAGTGATCACGGCCTTGGCATGGGTCTCATGGTTCGCGTGGAGGGCCGCTTCCTGGTCCCACTGTGGCCAAAACCCGACGGTCCGGCTGCTCGACCGATCCGGACAAGACAACCCCGCCAAGATAACTTCAGCAAGACGGTGGTGAGGCCGCTGGGAATACGGACCCTTTAGAATATATCCATTGCTGCAAAAGAATGAACTATTAGCATGTGACAAGCAAAATAAATAACAACCGAATATGCATGTGACAAGCAAAATAATGAACCGCTTACTTTTTTCCGTGGGCTCAATGAGCCACTTGCTCCTCAAGAGCAGTGAACCTGCTTTGGTAGCTTTGCTGCCACGCAGCCATCCCTTGTTGTCAACCCCTTCCTGTCACCACCATCATCCCCGCCACCACCCCCTCCTCGCCTCGCCTCCCTCCCCAACCTCCTCCTCCTCCTCCTCCTCGCGTGCCTCCTCCTCCACCTCCTCCTCCTCCTCCTCCTCCTCCTCCTCCTCCCTAGAGTGTACCTCACTAGAGGCGGGTACCTCACCAGAGGAGGGCCTCAAGACAACACCCCTAAGTCGGTGAGGGTGCGCTCTTTCCGGCCGCGACCCCTCAGAGTGGCTCTCCCCAAGACTCGTCCTCTAGAGGCTCTCCCCGCCCCTCCTCCTCTAGGGGCACCTCTCCCTCGTCCTCCCTCAGTGAGGAGTCATCGTCAAGCAGCCGAGGGGAGGATTACGTGCTCGACCACTCCGACTAGGCAGGCCGACGACCTTGCGAGGGAAACTCACGCCGTCGGCCTTCCCTTGCCCATGTTCCACTTAACCTGCATTGAAAAGAGAAAAGCAATTATTAAATTAATGAAATGAAGAAAAAGGCATGATAATAAACACATTAATAAAAATGCATAAAAAGGCATATTCCTAAACTTGAAACGTACATCTGCTAGAACCCATATGAATCATCACTGTTGTAACCTCTTTCTTGGTCCGTCCCATCATCACTATCAATCATATCATCTTCGTTGTCCGACGGAGGTGGAGGCTCTTCCTCGTCGCGTTTTCGCTTAACTTTTCTAGCATAAGTATGTCATTTTCATTGACAATGGTCTCACCATCATTCCGTGCATCGTCGACGCTTGGGTCCACATCATCATCACCCAATGGTCTAGCGCCATCGTTTCTAACCACATCATCATCATCATCATCAGGTTCCTCTTGATAGAACACTCCCTCGTATGTCATGGGGTTAATGTTGCAGTAATCATCTTCATTCGGTCCGGTAGCTTACCATGTGGCGACACCTTGAACACAACTTCCCAACCCTTTAGATACACTTTTCGCATGGGTAAGGCGATAATATACTTGTGTAGCTTGGGTAGCCGCAATGAAGAGACCGGCTCCAGATAGACGGTTGATGGTTTAACTTCGACCAAACCAATGGAAGGCGATATTTTACCCTCCCGCGGATCGAACCATCGGCATTTGAACACAAAGTGCACTTAGGGTCTCACGCTCGGGCGGAATTTAACTTCAGATATATTTTGCACCCTTCCATAGTAGTCTACTGAATTTTGACCGGGGTGTACACTCCAAGATTTATAGTTTTCGGATCGGGCGGCTGTTTTGGTGCTCCTCCGTATGGAAGCGATACCCATTCACATCATACTTTGTACATGTCATGACGGCAGGTCAAAACCCATGGAAACCCATCTCAATTCATCATCCATAGATATGTTCGGATCTTTTCCTACAAGTATAATGGAAATTGTTGCGTGCATTAGTTCGGTTAACTAATAAATGTTGAAGTAGGTATTTAATAGGGGTGTGGAAATTTACTTTCTCCATGAACCAAGCAACAAAATTTTTACGTCTGTGGTTTCCATGACGGAGAAGAGTAAGTGCCTCCGCCAAGAGGAGGATTCACTCCGCCCATTCCTCTTGAACGAAATCACTAAAAGAGATAAGCGGTGTTAGACCGACTAAGTGAACATGAAACATGATGATGTGGAAGACATAAAGGAATGGTGTAGTGGTATTACCTCATCCACACTTCCTCAACTTCCTTGATGTTGTGCAAGATATAGAACATGAGGTCCTCCCACTCTTGTCGTGGCATGTTATAAGATTTCGAGGCCCCAGCCCTCCCACCTTCTTGCTGTTGAATAGATCGAGCCTAGGTTGGTACTTGGGCTCTTCTATATTGTATCGAGGCACCTTGTTATGAAGATGGGGAACGTGGTCCGGATAGTATGATGTCCCGAGGTCCGACACCTCCTCTAGGATAAGCGCCTCGGCTATGGAAGCTTCAATCTTAGCTTTGTTTCCACATTTCGTCGGAGATGCTTGTTCGCCTCTCGGGCAGATCGCCACCGATTTTGCACAGGCCCCCAACAATACCTCGCTCATGAGGTGCAGAATGAGATGTGTCATCGAGTAAAGAAGCTGGCGGAAAGATCTTTCTAGCTTGACTATCAACTCCGTGCCTTCTTATGCAATTTTTCAATCACCTCTTTACTTACTTATTTAGCATGAGAGCGCATGGAAGAAATGGCTAAGCTCGGCAAGCACTCGCCAGACATGCTCGGGACATAGCCTCAAACCTTCACCGCATTATCCGCTCAATCCATACATGGTAGTCATGACTCTTCAGCCGGTCACTTTGCCCGCTGAAAGATTGACTCCCTTACTTATATTCGATGCATAACCATCGGTGAACTTCAAAATTTGTTTCAGCCAGATAAGTACTTTTTTTTCTCGGCGGTTTAAGGACAAAGTCAGATCGGCTTGAACCAGTTTTTTCGATCACTGTGGGAGGCTTCATGTTCAGCGTGGTCTATCACAAATTCTCCGTTGATCGGCTCTAGCTTGTACGCCATCCTTCGCCTTATCAGGAATGTTGAGGATCGTGGAAAAGGAACTCGCCACATTCTTTTCGTGTGCATCACATCAATATTGTAAGGAAGTTTGAGGTCCTTGAAATAGGGAAGCTGCGAGAAGGGGTAATATGAGTCCAGTTGTGCGCCTCACCATATCCATCGAAGCCTTTGGCTTTGGCTTTGCCTTTGCCTTTGACTTTAGGCTTTAGAGCTTTTAGTGAGCAAGAACATCTGCCCTCAAAATGTTGGAATCTCGGTTACTTCATGAACAACCCGCCTTCGTGAAGTTCTTCTTGTCTTCCCTGTCTGGATGGTGCGGAGGGAGGAACTGTCGATGCAGGTCAAAGGCTACATACTTGCCACCCTTACTCAGCCAAATCATTCGCAGAGCCTGCATGCACACTGGGCATGGCATCTTACCACTTGTACACCATCCGCAGAATAGAGCATAGCCGGAAAGTCATGCATGCAATAGTGCAACCAAACTTTCATCAAGAAATTTCTCTCGCAGATCCCGGTCGATGTCAACCTCGAAAGTACCAAGAATGGTGCAAAGCATCCACAAGCGGCTGCATAAACACACCCAATTGCTTCCCCGGTAGTCGTGCCCCGGAATGATGAGCGACAAGAACATGGTCTTCCATTGCATTAGGGCACCGGAGGAAGATTGAGCGGAATTACAAACACAAGCCAGCAGCTGTATGGATTGGACGACATACCATATGGATTCAACCCATCACCGATATGGCTATTCTGACATTCCCAGCCTCGGCTGCTTCCTCGTGGTATTCTTCATCGAATGACTTCCATGCTTCCCCTCCCGATGGGTGTACGATTTTTTGGATTGTACCTTATACCTTCCTTGTGCCACTTCATCATTTTGGCAGACTCTTCGTGATGAAAAGGCGCTGCAGTCTTTTTATAAAATCAAGATACCAAGAACCTTAACGGGATGGTTAGCTGCTTTTTCTCACCATCCTCACCGACCACCTCAATGTACCGAGACGAACCGCACTTCCTACAAGATTTGTCATCCGTGATACTCGTGCCTAAACAAAAGGCAATTCTTCGGCAAACATCTATTTTCTCATAATCCATAGAGAGTGCCTTCATGATTTTCTTTGTATCGTACATGCTTTTCGCAGTTCATGACCCTCGTGGAGGCTATTAGCCCATACTCCCGTGAATGCTTCAAGCATTTCGCCACACCGTACTCAGCCTTGACGCAATCAGTTGCGTAGATGGCATCCAGCTGAGATATTTTTGCACCCGCATAAAGAGGTTTCTTCGACGAGGCCAAGACCTCCAAGAAGGCCTTTGCGGTTGCCTCCGCTCCTCCGGTTCATTCTCCAAGGTGTCGATTTGCCGTTTTCGAACAATGACATCATCTAGCATGTCCCCGACCCCGCCATCCTCATATCCATCGATGTGTTGTCGTATCACCTCCTCTCTACCACGGTCCTGCTCGGCTATGTTTATCTGCGGCATGTCAAAGTTTGACATATATCCGTGCGTGCGAATGTGCTCACTCATGTCCATTTGATTTCTACGGTGACGTCTGGCACATCTCGCACAGGGGCATGGTGCGATAATTCTCATTGGACGATGGAATATCTCCTTCAAATACACATCAGTTTTCACGATCCACTCGATGTTACTCGATTCGACGGATAAAACCCTTTGACATCCACTGATTATCTGCCATCATCTGCTCTTTTGCAACCCACACAACATAATTAAGGAATCACTTAAATTAATCACATCAAATTTTCAGTTTCTACCGCGTTTAATCCACCTACATCAAATTTTCAGCCCGAGGATGTGTAGATTGAGTACCTTCTCCATTCTACCCCGTTCCGAGACAAAATTTCGGCAGCACCTCCCTGCTGTTCTCCAGATACACGTCTCGGCAAATAGCCGAGAGAATGTGCTTCGGAGAACAATGGGAGGCGCCACCAAATCCTATCTCAAACGGGTAGAACATGGAGAACATACCCAATCTACACATCCTCGGCTGTCCATGGAAAACGTTGACAATCCGAAGAGCTTATGTGATAAATATGCAATTGAATGCATATTTATCGATGCAACCCTTTCGGACGGAGACGCTTAGGTTACGCCAGTTGACTTGAGAATGAAATCTAGTGATATGAAAAATTGGAGGAGATGGACTTGTAGCTCACCCCGGCTATAGAGGAAGTAGTCAAACAGCAGAGGGATGCTCAGGGGGACCAACGCGTCGGACAACGGTCACTCCAATGAAATGCGAAACCACAAAGCCTGGAAATTCCATCGCGACAAAAAATTAGAACATCACAACTCATAGAGCATATTTAAAACATTTAAACATGCATTCATTTATTTTTGCATCATGTAGGCAAAAAAACTAACAACATTAACAATATATTCATCATCGCCATCACATATTCATCATCATCATTATCACCTATTCGTCTAACCAAATTTTTTACTACCTATATTCATCATCGCCATCACATATTCATCATCGCCATCACATATTCATCATCGCCATCACATATTCATCATCGCCATCACATATTCATCATCGCCATCACATATTCATCATCGTGACCAATTTTTTTTTCAAGGTATGCAACATATAGCATCTCATCTAACCAAATTTTTTTACTATCTATCTAACTATCTACCTATCTAACTATCTATCTAACTATGTATCTAACTATCTAAATACCTATCTAAATACCTACCTAAATACCTATCTAACTATCTATATCTAACTAGCTACAAAATTACTAAAACACTAAAACTTCAAAAAATCACCTTCGAGAGGGCCGGCCGGAGTTGGGGCGGCCGGCGCGAGGGTCGAGGCGGGCGGCCGGGCGCGAGGTCGGGCGGAGTCATGGGTCGGGCGGGCGGCCGGGGGGCGGGAGGTGGGTCGGGCGGGCGGCCGGAGTTGGGGCGGGAAGCTGGGTCGGGCGACTGAGTCGGGCGGAGGGGTAGGGGCGGGCGGCTGGCGCAGGTCGGGCGGGCGGCAAGCACGAGGTCGGGCGGGAGCCACGGGTCAGGCGGGCGGCCGAGTAGGGGCGAGGAGGCGGGGTCGGGCGGGCGGCCGGAGTTAAGGGAGGGCGGGTCGGGAGGGGGCGCGGCGGCGGGGTTTCGGGCGGGAGGCGGGGGCGGCGGGCTCGGCCGGGCGGTGGCGTGCTCGTGGCGGGGTGGCGGAGGTGGTGGGCGGCGGCGCGGGTGTGGGTCGGGAGGAAGGGGAGATGGCGAATGGGTGGTGGGGGCGAACTGCAGGAGATAAGGTCGGCCCTATGCCGACGGCCCGGCCGTCGGCATAGGCTCGCCCTTTGCCATGTCATCAATCCATGGACATTGTTGCTATGCCGACGCTAAGCCGTCGGCATAGATACTTTGCATTTTTTATTTTTTATTACGACATATGTGTGACTCTCAAAGACACTGTAAAAAATAGTCCCACCTCGCCCAAAGACAAGCATAGGAGGGCCCACCGTAACACTGGCGGCA
The DNA here is from genome assembly GCA_021605205.1 of Aegilops longissima. Classification (NCBI taxonomy): domain Eukaryota; kingdom Viridiplantae; phylum Streptophyta; class Magnoliopsida; order Poales; family Poaceae; genus Aegilops; species Aegilops longissima. Next base: position 19,685,232 of record CM038678.1, read on the forward strand.
TTGCTACCCTCCCGGCATTCCCGTCCCGTCTTCGCACGTCTCACGATCGTGGCGGGCTGCCTCCCGCGGAGGGGGGGCCTGGGGTAGTAATGCCACCGAGCATCGCACCGGCCCTCATACATGCAGGTGGTGTGGTGGCATGTCGAAGGCTGCACGCGTCTCCGGTGTGGCCCCCCCTCACGGACGGCAATGACACGGTAGTAGACGTTCTGCAGTTACGATGGGGCGTGAATATTATTAAATACTTGGAGCGCGATAAAATCATTAGTTTTTTACACAACGTGGGCACATGTGCTATAGGACTGATGGTAATTTTTCATAATTTTTCGTGATGGAGAATTATCTGAACACTTCCTCTACGCGATTGCTCTTCGCGCGTCTCACGACCGTGGCGCGGCCTCCGGGCCAGCATACCGCCAAATCTTGCGTAGGCGGCCTCTCACAAGTCCGGAAGTGTTGTGGCGGTTGCAACGCCAAAGACGCTGCGTCTCGGGTGTGCCCCCCTCACGGACGCGCCGCCGCCCCGCACTGGAAGGGGGAAACGGACGCCGGGTCTACACGGAGGGGATCTTCTGTGGGTCCGCCCAGATGTTGCTCCAAAGTGTTCCTATGGATGACCTAACACAACCAGGTGGAGAGGCCCACCGTCAAAGCCCGTCTGCAAAGTCAAAGGCTAGATCACATGGTCAAACGCTTCTGTGGTTAGGCGGGGACGGGGCCCCTGGGGTAGCAATGCCACCGAGCGCGTCGATCGGGCCTCGTACATGCGGGGTGGTGTGGTGGCATGTCCGAAGAGGCGACACGCGTCTCGGGTGTGCCCCCTCACGGACAGCGATGACACGGTAGTAGACGCTCTGCGAAACGATGTGGCGTGAATATTATTAAATACCGAGCGCGATAAAATCATGAGTTTTTACATGACGGGCACATGTGCTATAGGACCGATGGTAATTTTTCATAATTTTTCGTGACGGAGAAGTATCTGAACACTTCCTCACGCTGATTGCTCTTCGCTGTCACGATCGGGCGGCGGCCTCCGGGGCCAGCATACCGTCAAATCTTGCGTAGGCGGCCTCTCACAAGTCTGGAAGTGTTGTGGCGGTTGCAAATGCCCGGCACGGGTCTCCGGGGCACAACGGTGCGACGATCGGGTGGCATTGCTACCCCCCCCCCCCCCCACGGCCCCCGTCCCGCCTAACCCTGTAGCATTTGACCACGGGATCTAGCCCTTTGACTTTGCACGGACGGGTTTTGACCAGTGGAACTATCCACCCGGTCGTGTTAGGTCAGCCCATACGAGCACTTTAGAGCATCATCCGGGCCAAACCCACAGTAAGATCCCCTCCGTGTAGGCCCGACGCGTCCGTTTCCCCACTCCAGGAGCCGGCGGCGGCATCGTCCGTGTGAGGGGGCACACCCCGGAGACGCGTGCCGCCTCTTCGGACATGCCAAAGACACCACCCCGCATGTATGAGGGCCGGTCGCGACGCGGGTGGCATTGCTAACCCCCCGAGGGCCCCCGTCCCGCCTAACCTCAGAGGGCGTTTGACCACGGATCTAGCCTTTGACTTTGCACGGACGGGTTTTGCCAAAGTGGAACTATCAACCCGGTCGTGTTAGGTCAGCCCATACGAACACTTTAGAGCAACATCCGGCCAAACCCACAAGAAGATCCCTCCGTAGGCTCGACGCGTCTGCTTCCTCCTCCGGTGCGGCGGTGGCCGCCGTCCGTGTGAGGGGGCACACCGAGACGCGTGCGCCTCTTCGGACATGCCAAGACACCACCTCAAGATGTATGAGGGCGGTGCGACGCCGGTGGCATTGCTACCCCCCCCCCCCAGGGCCCCCGTCCCGCCTAACCCTGTAGCGTTTGACCACGGGATCTAGCTCTTTGACTTTGCACGGACGGGTTTGACGGTGGAACTATCCACCGGTCGTGTTAGGTCAGCCCATACGAACACTTTAGAGCAACATACGGCCAAAACCACAAGAAGATCCGCTCCTGTAGACCCGACGCGTCTGTTTCTTTCAGTGCGGCGAGGAGGCGCCCGTGTGAGGGGGCACACCCCGGAGACGCATGCCGCCTCTAATTTGGACATGGCACAACACCACCCCGCATGTATGAGGGCCCGGTGTGACGCTCCGGTGGTATTGCTATCCCCCACGGCCCCCGTCCCGCCTCTTCTGACATGGCACCACACCGCCCCGCATGTATGAGGGCCTGGTTAGACGGGAGGGTGTACCTAGGGGGTAGCAATGCCGCTAGGTGTTGCTTTGGGCCCTCCTACGGTTGTGGAAGCGTGGTGGCTAGCGCAGCACCCGCACGCAGCTCCGGTGTGCCCTCCATCTCCGGCGTCATTTGTGGCACGGCGCGACGGGCAAGAACGTCCGTGAGGGGGCAATCGATATACCATCTGGGTATGTTTTTTTGTTAGATAAGGCACATTTATGTTGTGAAAAAACAGGAAAAGTAAATAAAAATAAAAAATAAGAAAAATAGAGATATGCCGACGCAAGTGCCAGCATACCACAAGACACGCCACAGATCGATGACGCGCCCAAGGGCGCTGAATCGATGACGTGGCAACATCCATGGGCTGACCTATTCGACGGCCAGGCCGTCGGCATAGATTTGCCACCCCACGGATCGATGACGTGGCGTCTATGCCGACGGCCGCCGTTAGCCCGTCGGCGTAGATTGACGCAGTCAAAATGCCATCCCCATCTGGGTAGCCGGGCCCACGTGCTATGCCGACGGCCTCCTCTATGCCGACTGCCACCGTAGGCATATTTCTATCGACGCCGACGGCTAAGATTTGCCGACGGGGGCCGTCGGCATAGATTGATATACGCCGTCGGCTTTTATATGCCGACGGCCTGGGCTGGGCCTTCGGGATAGGCCTATCTATGCCGACGGGGGCCGTCGGCATAGGTTCGGCCGTCGGCATCGCCAGTTATCCTGGTAGTGATCTCCATATCAATCTTTGCAAGCCTCTTAAGCTGGTTGCCCAAATTTGGCAACCTGTCATTAAGCCCATACAGTTTAAGGCTCCGAAGGTTCTCCAAAGGCAGGTTGATGTCATCCAAGCAATATTGATTGTCCTTGTCGAGCTGCACTGACAATGATTCGAGATGGCCACAGCCCTGCATCACAGATAAGAACTCCTTGCTGTTCTTCCTACTGATGCCGGACACTCTGAGCTTGCGCAACTGGGTGAGTTTCTTGAGCTCTTTTAGGTGTTGGAATTAATCTTCAGTTGTAACAAACTGCGAGATAAGGGGGAGCTAAATCTCCCACGTACATGCCCTGATCGGGGGCATCAAACCAACGACTTGGTCTTGGTCCCGCCTCCTGGCACCTAATATAAAAGGAAAAAGGACCCCTCCCGTGAAACGAACGATCTCACGTGGGTAGGCCACGTCCTCTCTAAAACAACCGATCCTAAAGAGGTGCTCAAGGAGACGAAGACCGACTACCACCGCCGGCCACCACCAGGGCAGTGCCGGCATGTCTACTCCGACCAGCTGTTGCGTCTGCAACGGATGCCACGATGGTCAAGCCAACGGCGCTGCTGGATTGCTGCTGTACTTCTTCCCTGGCCATCTCATCGGTGCTGGAGGATCAAGGTGCAGGCACGGGGACTTCGCCCAGTTCCTGTAAGTTCTCACGTTTCTGCTCATGTAGGTGTTCTAATCACGAGATTAATATCAAGTAATGACAATCCGAAAGGTTTTAGGCCTAACATTAGGATGTACTTCCCCCCTGAAGCAGCAACATTGATGACACCGAGCGTGTGCAGCCCTGTTAGTTTTCCAACCCCTCTAGGCACTTTAACACCAATTATGTCAGCAGCTTGGTCAATGATGCTAGTGGTGGCAGCACGTATGTACTGTAGCTTCTGTAACTCGATGATGCTCTTCGGCAGGGTGACAATGGAGGTGTATCTGATATCCAGGGTCTCGAGTTGCCTAAGATGACCCAGTGAATTTGGTAGAAGGCAGATCTCACAATGTCCTCGTAGTGAGAGGAACTTCAGTTTACGCAGCCGCTCCAATATCCTCTTCAGATCTTCATCCGTCACCCCATGTGCATTTTCTAGATCAAGCACCCGAAGCACTCTCATGTGGGACTTGTAGGAGATGAAGAATGACTCCCACTTCCCGAATACTGTCAGCGATCGTAGCCGCGAGAAGTCGATGCTCTGAAACACAATCTGATCTCTGTCCCAGCTTCTCAATATGACAAGGTGACGCCCTGTACGCTGGGTGGTTAGGCCACTATTCTCCCCCAGTTCAAACACAAAGTTCTCTTCCATTTGACGTGTTACTTGTTGGATAATCAGCAACTAGCTTTACTGAGGGGCAAAGGCCAGTACATATACAGATGTGGTAAAATGCAGAAAAGCCCCTTATATAATGGGAATGTACACAAGTAACTATACATATCTAACAACCCCTCTCAAACTCATGGTGGATCAACAACACTGAGTTTGGAGAGGAAAAAGCCATGCTGCGCTCGAGTTTGTGCCTTCGTGAAGAAGTCAGCCAACTGTAACTCAGAGGGCACATAGTGAAGAGCGAGTCCGATCTCGCATGCAAAAAGACGCACAAAGTGGGCATCCACGCCGATGTGCTTGGTGAGCTCATGCTTCACCGGGTCACGCGCAATACTGATAGCGCCGGTACTGTCAGACAGTAGGGGAGTCGAGGTAGTAGCAGACACACCAAAATCCTCAAGTAACCACCGTAACCAGATCACCTTAGCCGTCAACATAGCCATGGCTCGCAACCCAGCCTCTGTACTCGAGCGAGAGCATCAGAGTAGGCCTAGAGTTCAAGAGAGCTGGAGCGGGGAAAGAAAAGACGCTGAGAAATCGTGCCACGAAGATATCGTAAAACACGGAGGAGGTGACTATAGTGGACAGAGGTGGGGGCTGAAACGAACTGACTCAGGATGTGGACAGGATAGGAGATGTCAGGACGTGTAACATCAAGATAGACAAGACTGCCAACATGGTGACGATAGCGAGTGGGATTAGGAAGAGGGTCACCATCAGAGGCACGAAGCTGAACGTTGAGCTCCATGTAAATACATTATAACCGAGCACTTTCGCTTCCCTCTCAGGCCATTAGCATTCCTATCCGTTGGATCGTCACTTTTAGGCTTTCTTAGCTGTCGGATTTGCTCTTAATCCCACCTAAATCTCACGTACACGCTAACTCGTGCGCTAGGCTGCGCTAGCCTTATCGGGCGGGCGACGCTAGGCGCCGGTGCGCCAGCCCAAACGGTTCGGCCGGTCCAGGCCCAGCCGTCCGATGCGTTTTGCATGGACCGTTAGATCTGCGTGCATACACGGACTGAAGCAACCGTTGCAGCAAAAAAGAACAGTTTTGTTGCGACCGTGTACGAACAGCCACATCAAGGAAAACAGGGGAGCTGGATCCCCGCGATCGCCGCCCCCGATCCATGGGCGGCGGCGGCTAGATCCGCCGTTATTCGCTCTCGCGTCAATCACGCCGACGAGGGCTCCCCACCTATCAAGCCGCCTTGGGATTGCTTCAATCATGTCTTACATACGTCATGACCTCCTTGCCGCCATGGATTTGGGCTCGAGTTCCGTTACGGCCGGTCGAGGTTGCAGCTCGCCACGAGCCCGTAGCAGCTCGCCGGCGACCGGTTGCAGCATCCGCCCCTGCCTCCCGTGCTGGATCTCGACGCCGGAATTCACGGAAACCCATGCTAGGCCGCAGCTCGGCCGTGATGGATGTAGCAAAACATTATGCCGGTTGTAGCAAAAAACGATGCTAGTTGTAGCAAAACCGCGACGCCGGCTGTGTGTTGTAGCAAAAAGTGACGCTAGTTGTAGCAAAATGCTATGCCAGTTGTAGCAAAAATCTATGCCGGTTGAAGCATGTAGCAAAACTGCAGCATTTTATCATCTTCTTCCACCTCCAGCCGTCGCTGGTTGAAGCTTTCTTATTTTCATGGTGTCTAGTTGTAGCTTTCTCTCTCAATGGTTGGAGCTTTTTCCAACAACCGTTGAAGTTTTTCTACCAAAAGTTATAGCTATTTTCTTTTTAGGAGCACTTGGTCAAGGCTTTTTGTGTCGTTTCGGCTGAAGCTTTTTTAGTCGAAGGATGTAGCATTTCATGTCAACGGTTGTAGCTTTCCGGCGATGGCGCTGACCGCTTGTAGCTTTCTCTACATCCGGTTGAAGCTTTTTATCTAGGGGATGAAGCTTTTTTTTAAACGGTTGCAACATGAGGGGATGTGACGATTCTGCAGAAGCCTCCGGTGTCGACCATCGCCGTCTGGCTCGTCGGCGGCGAGGCAGAAGCACGAGACGTGTGGGAGTTGCAACCGCCGGGGATGGGGATTGGTCAACGGGCTGCATCCAATGGCGAAACGGGCTGTAAAAGCATGGCGGGGTGAGATCTACATCCATGGACGCGCGGGGGATTCGACCTTCCATGGCCGACAGCGAGATGTGGGCGCCAGCGCTGTAGGAGATGAGGATGGGGGCGAGATCCGCGGAGCTGTGAGACAGGAATGAGGCGAGATTCGCGAGATCCGCAGCGCCACGTGGTTGCTCGTGACTGGGTCACGGCGTGCGCGCGTGGACTGGACCGGCCGAAGCTTCGGCCGGTGCCCCGGCCCTGCTCCGATGGTTTTTTTGGGCGCTTGTGATTAAATTGGGCCTACAGGGCCTGTAACAGCTTCCCATCCTCCAACCCAAAAGAACAGGACGCTCGCTACCCCTGGCTTTCGTTCCCAATGTCTCTGGCTCCTAGCCTTCGCGTGGCGGCGCCTCCGAGGAGATCGATACCTTCGTCGTCTCAGAAATCTCGACCGACGAAAGAGCGCAGCGACGAATCTATCCCCTCGCCCTCTCTTTCTACCGCATCGCCTATCCTTCCCCCAAATATTTTTGATGCAGTCGCCAGTTTAGGGCCAGAGAGGTAACGGGCGGAGAGGCCAGATGACGGACGTGATGCAGGCTGTCGCATCATCCCAGTCCGGGACAACTCCATGTGGTAAAGTTTGTTTTGGTTTCCGTACCGCCGCCGATGCAGGCCGAGGCCAATCGTCATTTTGTTGTTCAGTAGTTCGTCGTGCGAAACTGCTCCGCTATGGTTTGAAGGAAGCAATCACTCTTCAGTTTTTGGAGGCATTCATGGCCGATGATGTGCTCCCCATGCTGGCGGTGATTAGTGGATTTATCCCTGTGTGTTTTCCACTCTTCTGCTGCTTCAGTTCACGTGCGTGCACATATGTTTCCTCATCTTGCCCTCTCCGATCACCGCTTTATCTTTATTTTTTTCAGATATGATTTCTTCCTCCACATGACATTGTGCTAATATCCTCCCAATCCCAATTTTGTACAGGGGTATTCATAATGGCTCTGGTTAATTGGTTAGGGCAGATATTGGAGACTGATTCTCAGCTTTTATTTATTTGGGAATTCTTCGGTTCATAATCTACAATGGCTTCTGTACATGTAATTACATCAATTGGGCCGCCAGACATTCTAAATTCATATTTTACTTGCTTAGATTTCTGATTCATACCATTGTGTTTTTTGCTGCTCCATGCAACATCTTACTTGGAAGTTGGAACAATATAGTAAAATGCACAAAAAACGTAACCATGCTATTCTAGAGGGGGCGAACCAACATCTACTGCTTCTATCCACAAATGAGAAAAGCCCAATGATTTAATGGATAATTTAGTTTTTAAATACATGGTGTGACATGCAAAGAAAAATTGTTTGGCCCATATTAGTTACAGAAAACAGGAAATATTAATGTCGTTGTTGGCATTCTTCATCGGAACTGAAGTATAAGGCGAGCATACACACAAGGGAACAGAAACGTTGCAGAGTAACACGTGTGTTCAACACGATTTCCCCATTATTCATGTTGAGGTAATCCAGTGAACTTAACTATGATTACCTTTCTGTTTATTGCGATTCTCCTAGGTATCAAAGAGATTGAATAGTTAGTTTCTCTACTTCAGTTTGTTAGCAACTACCATTCTTCAATAATTTCTAAAATAATATATAAACAGTTACCAAGTGATGGATATCCTTTCCATGGTTCACAGTGTGTTAGCCACTTTATCATACTAATGTATGTTCCAGAATTAATTGGACCTGTTGTGTTTAGAAGATTGTATCTTTCCTATTTGATTTACTCCTTGAATATTTTTAATGTATCAGATATAAACAACAATGGACTTAGATGTTAATTTTCAATTTTGTTATTTTAGATTTTGCATGGAAGATAGCTTATATACTGTGACTCTACGATGCATTTTATCTATGATGGGATGTGATGAATGTCAAACTACTGTTTCATAGGTCACAGGTTATTTAGATTTTACATGGGAGATAGCTTATACAATGTGACTCTACAGTGCGGGTTATCTTTGATGGGATGGGATGAATGTCAACCTGTTGTTTCATAGGTCACATGTTATACAGATTTTGCATGGAAGATAGCTTACAACGTGACTCTACGATACGTTTAATCTTTGATGGGATGGGATGAATGTTAATCTGCCATTTCATAGGTCACATGTTATTTAGATTTTGCATGGAAGATAGCTTATGACAATGTGACTCTACGATATGTTTTATATTTGATGGGATGGAACGAATGCCAGTCTGTTGTTTCATGGTCACAAGGCATTATTCTACTATGGTAGATTCTTCTATTTTTACACACAACTGTATGTGTACTTTTTCTCAAAAATAAACTATCCATATACTTGAATGAAAACAAATTCAAAACTTTTGTTGTGAGCATACTTGCACATCATTATTTAATACCAATGATATCCATCGGGCCTATAGACTATATAGTACTTCCTCCGTTCTGAAATAACGATCGCTCAAAAGGATGTATCTAAACGTATATTCAGTAATTAGTACATCCGATTGAGATACAGTTATTTCCGTACGGAGGGAGTACATGATTGATAATGAATATTGACTGCAAAGAGATGGCCAACACAATGTGAGATAAATATATAGCTAGACTACAGTGCATGCTTGCTAATCCGTAAAGATATGCGGTATTATAGCTTAGGTAGTGTACTGAATATGCAGGTTGGAGAAGAGATTTTTTGGTATTCTAAAGCTCATCTTCAGGTTCATTACATGTGCCAAACGCATGGTTGCTGCTTTCGAAGTAGATGATATCTTTCTCTAGGGCTATACACTTGAAATGTTGTAATTTGTATTGTTCAAATTATACTATCTCGATGCTATGAGGTTCCATATTTGTGCTATAGATAGCTTCAAGGCATGAACATATCCTCCTATAAGAAAATTCGCACCTGTTAGAAATAACAAGGCCCTTACTGCTCTGTATGAGATAAATCCTTCCCACAATTTGAAAGCCCTCATGTAAGAATTGGTTTGAATATCAGATTACTGTATGTTTAATGTATGTTCATTAATATAGAAGAGTGTGGCAACAAGCGGCAAGTCATTCCTACTACCACATTACTTTCACTACAAATCAATTAAATTTCCCAATTTGACAACTTACAAATATAAGAGTTGGCTTATGTAAATTTAGCTTTCGTGTTTTATATCATCATAGATTACGAAAATTCATACCAATCTACTGCCAAAATAGTCGGGCGCGGCAACGCGCGCCCTCATGTTCTAGTAGGAGTCACAACGGTGCGCTCATCACCGAGAGCAGCGCGAGTAAGAAGATCCTGAATATATTTTTCTTGAAAGATGTAAAAGCCATCAGAGATGGAGGAGATCTCAATCTACTACACCTATAAAAGCATGAAAAGGCGGAGAACCAAATCATCCCAACCATCAAAACATGTTAATCTGATGGTCTAAATCGTCTCCAAACATCAAACGCGTTTGACACTCTAATTAGCCACCGCTGCCCTTGGTTATAACCATGTTTAGCCTAAAAAAAGGCCTCGCCTGCCGCCAACCGCTCAGCCCCGCCGCACCAGCCACGCCGAAGGGACGCCCGCCGCACTAACCGCTCAGCCCCGCCAGAGACGCTTGCCGCCGCTCAACCCCGCCGCACCAGCCGCTCAGCCGTGCCGGAGGGACAGCCGCCGCACCAGCCGTGCGGGAGGGACGCCCGCCGCCGCTCAGCCCCGCCGAACCCGCCCCTCGGCCCTGCTGCACTCCTCTGCAGCCGCCGCCCACCCACTGATTCTCCATGGCGGAGGCCACATGCCGACCTGAGGTTGCGCCGACCGATTTTTCGATTGGCAGAGGAGGCCCGTCCCCGACGCCAACGCTGGCGCCTCCGACACGGACGACTCCGCTCTGTTGCCGTCGCCTTACTCCCCGCGGTTGCTGCCTGCTGCCAACGCCATATGTATATTTTCACGTGAGCAACCTTGTTTTCTCTTTTCTCTTCATCTACACAAGATCCAGTGCAAACTTGTGTACATATCTGCACCTCAGAAACGTAAGTCTATCATAACTTGTGCTCTATGTTACTTTATGCAATTCCTGTTAGTACTCCTCAGTCCACACCATTCTTGTTTGGATGAGCAGTGTTCTGTGTATAAATGTAGTAATCTCTTTCACCACATATCTGTAGAATTAGCTATGTTTGCTGCAATATCTTGATGTTGCCCAATGTAATTCCATCCCTCTGTTTCACTACATCTATTCAATTAGAGATTTCTGAGCAATTTAATAAGGCTACACAGTGGAAATATTACAATGGCCAGATATATATTACCCAATGGAGTTAATTACACGATAGTACCACAATTGGGGTGGTGGTAGCGAATTGGTACCACTTTTGAAAAAATTTACGTGTCAGTACCACGTTTAGGCCGAACCGTTGCAAATCGGGCTAAACTCCGTATTTGTACGTATTGACGCTGGAACTGACCGCCCGGGCCCGCGCGTCAGCTGCCACGCTGGCGACTCGGCACGCGCCCGCTCGCTCGATAGGTGCGGTCCGGCTCGAACCTGACCGGCCCGTGCGCCACTCTATTCCTCCTCGCCGTCTCTGTTCGTCGACGAACCCTAGCTCCCCAGCGACTGGCGATGGCGGCGGCGCCGGGCGGTGGTGGCGGCGGAAGGCGGTGGCGGCGGCTGGCGATGGCGGCGGCGCGAACCTTCCCTCTTCGGCATCGGCGCGACAGGAGGAATCGAGGGGTGATCTCCAATCGAGGGCGGCGACGGCTACTCGAGCTCTGAGTACTCCAGCGATGACGTCGAGTTCATGGAGCCCGCACTATCCATGGAACAACGGGTACGGCTGGCAAATCAATGGGTGGCGAACCCTAGCAATAGCCACGAGCTGACCCACGGGCTCGACGTTGTCCTGTAAGTTTCTGTCTTTCTTTCTTGTCATTTATTTTCTAATTAGGGTTATAGTGTACTGATTAGGCAAATTGCATGTGATTTGTAGTTTATACTCCCTCCTTTCCGGTTTATAAGGCTCAATTGAAAAATCTCACCAATCAAGGTAGGTGGTGAGTGGTGGAATAATTTTTGTAGTTTGCAAAACCAGTCAATTAATGCGCTTGTTTTCTTCAAACAATTGTGTTTATCAATGCATTAATTGCAATGCATACATGCACAAAGCACATGCATTGGTCAATTTTCTTTTAATACTTGCATGCAATGATTTAATGCACCTTGAAATCTGAACATGTGATGGGGAACAACCAAATTGAGCCTTATAAAACGGGAAAACTAAAATTTTGAGATAAGCCTTATAAACCGGAAAGGAGGGAGTATGAAGACATATGGAATGTTAGGATCCATTTTGACAATAATGATCTGTTAGAGAGGAAATTAAGCTGTTCAGATGTGACATATCTGAATATGGTTGCATTGATAAAAAAGGCTTTAGTATTGATGATTCACTGATGTTTTACATGGAGACCCCAGGAGAGCAGGGCTTGGAATTGGTTGATAGTAATGTTAACTACAGTTGATCAAGAGGCAGAATGAGGAGAGTTTGGTGCTTAATTTGCTATTTAGGGCTTGTCCACCAGCTGACAGTGTACCACAGAAGGGTTTTGTACAGAAGCAAAATTTAGATATAACTGAATATTCTGAGCCTGTTGTTCTTGATCTTGCTGATCCTCCTGTTTATGCTGTTGATCATAGGAAGCAATACCCAAGGCTGAGAGACTATGCTCAGACTGTGATGGATACAAACCCTGGGAGTAGAGTTATAGTCACCACTGTAACTCCAAAAGCCACTGAAAAAATCCCACATCCAGGACCAAGATTCCATGCCATGTTTTACTGCATCAATGGAGCAAGGGAGGGATTTCTACAGGGCTGTAGACCATTCATTGGTTAGTTCATTTTAGCTTGTACACTACTTTGATGTTGTTATTTTCAATAGGTTGCACATATAAATACATTTGACATGTTATGTTTACTTCCTGTTTTAGGTATTGATGGCTGTTTTATCAAGCTGACCACTGGTGCACAAATCCTTGCTGCCACTGGTAGAGATGGCAATAACAACATATACCCTCTGGCATTTGGCATTGTTGGACAAGAGGACAAAGCAAACTGGTGTTGGTTTCTACACCAACTGAAGATTTGTCTTGGAGGAGAAGTTGGACAGTATGGTCCATATACTATAATGTCGATGCATGGAAGGTATGTTTATCCACCTTGCATTGCCTGCTAAATATGTGTTTACATGTGTATTAGACAGTAGCTTAGCTGTTTAAATTGTGTGCACCAGGGGCTATTGTATGCAATGAATAGAGTTTTTCCTAACAGTCATCAAAGATTCTGCTTAAGACACATATATGCAAACTTCCAAAATGCTGGCTTTAGGGGGGAGGACCTTAAGAAGTGCATGGATAATGCCAGTTATGCATATAATGAACACAAATTTAATAAAGCAATGGATGACTCAAAGCTGAGAGTGTCGAAGCTTGGCAGTGGCTTAGTGCAATACCCAAGAAAACATGGGCTAGGCATGCATTTGACACAAATAGCAAGACTGACTTGGTTGTCAACAATTTGTCAGAGGTGTTTAACAAGTACATCCTAGATCATAGAAAAAAACCAATAAGAACTATGTGTGATGGCATAAAGCATAAGCAGATGGTTAGGTGGCACAGGAATAGAGAGAGTGGAAGGGAAGCTAGATGGGAGATCACACCACATTACAGTGAGAAGTTGGAGATTGAAAAGGAAAGGGCCAGGTACTGCAAACCCATTCAAGCAGGTGTTAACTTGTGGCAAGTAACTAGTGGTGAGCAAACACATGCTATCAATTTGGAACTTGAAACCTGTGGTTGCAGAAAGTGGGACCTCAGTGGCATCCCATGTAACCAATGCCATCTCAGCAATCAACAAGGCAAAAAGGTTTCCAGAGAACTTTATAAGCAAATTTTTCAAGAAACCATATTACTTGGCAGCATATGAACCAATGATATATCCCGTCCCTGGTGAGCATGACTGGACAAAGACCTTAGGTCCAGACATAGAACCACCAGCATTTAAAGTGAAGATAGGAAGAAGGAAAGAGAAGAGAATAAAGGGAAAATTTGAAGTTCCAAAGCCAAAGTCCACCTCAAGAATGGGGACAATAACTTGTAGCAATTGTGGATTACAAGGGCATAAATACACAAGCTGCCTTAAACAGTTGAAACCTAAGTTGGCCTTAAGAAAGAACAAACATGTGGTAAGCCCCTTTGTACTAGTTATTCATTTTGATGTTTCTGTAAATTACCTTTCTTACTTGTACTATTATTAACTGTGTTTCCTTTGAATTGTTTTCCAAGCCTGCTGGAAGGAATTCACAAGCAAGAGGTCTTCCATACCATACTTTCTCCAAAAACAATGCGTTAGGTATTTATTGATTTGTTCTACAATACCCAGAGGAAGATCCAGAGAGCTCATGAAAAAGGTAGGCAAGCTGGTGAAGACCGATTTGAGGAGGGTGAGTTTATCTCCAAAAGACAGCAAAGTGGAGCAACCAGAGAGCCTTGTATCAATTCTCTTGATGACAGGAGCAAAATCTTCTATCTTGGGTTTAGTGAGACCTGTGGGCAACCCAAGATAAGTGAAAGGAAAACTACCACCACACAACCAAGTCATTTTGCTAAAGAATGCAACTTTGATGGACTGGTGTTAATTGGGACCATAACAGATTTTTCATAGTTAACCCTCAGACCAGTAAATATAGAGAAATGAAGGAGCAAGTTCTTCAATTGTTCAATCTGAGCTTCACTTGCAGGCATGATAATGATAGTATCATCAGCATATTGAATAACTGGAAAATCAGTGCAAGGGTGATGCTCCAGAGGTCTCTTTATCAAATTGTTATGCATTGCTTCATTAAGGATTGATTGCAAAATATCTGCAGCTAGGACAAAGAGCAATGGAGAAACAGGATCACCTTGTCTAACCCCTCTTTTACACAAGAATTGCTTCCCTGGCACACCATTAAGGAGAACAGAGGAATACCCAGAGGAAAAAATCATGTCCATCTACATAAGCCATCTAGAGCCAAAACCCCTAGCAGTGAGAATATTCCTGATAGCTTGATGTTCAATAAGATCAAATGCTCTCTCAAAATCCAACTTGATTACAATGACTTCACTCCCAGAATGTTTGCATTGACTGATGAATTCGTATGTCCAAGCTAAGCAATCTTGAATGGATCTTGACTTTAAAAATCCATATTGGTTAGCATGAACCAATTTCAAAATAACATATTGCAACCTGTTAGATAACAGCTTTGTAATGATTTTGACAGAGCAGTTAAGAAGGGAAATAGGCCGGAAGTCATTGGGGGTAACAGGAGCATCCTTTTTGGGTATGGGTGTGATGAAAGAGGAGTTGATGCTCTGCAAACTGATTCTGCCATGATAAAAATCCTCAATCATAGTATGGAAGTCTGAAGCAATAATGTCCCAACAGTGCTTCACAAAATTGGTGTTAAAACCATCTGGTCCAGGAGCTTTGTCAGGAGGGAGGTCTTTGATTACATTGTCAATTTCTTCCTTAGAGAAAGGAACCTCCAACAAAGAAAGATTCACATTTGAATGCAGCAAATTCTCTAAATTCAAAGGATTGAAAGTTGGGACTGAAGTGCTTAATCTCTTTTTGAAAGCATGATGTAGAACATTGGCTTTTGAACTATGATCTCTGTAGGAATTACCCAATTCATCCTGGAGGCAATCAATATGATTGAGTCTCTGCTTTATAGTGGCCTTGGCTTTAAAAATTTTGGAATTTGCCTCTCCAAATTTGACCCACCTAATAGTGGCCCTCTGTTGCCAATAGATTTTCTGCAACTGCAGCAGGTGCATGAGATGTTGCTTGAGAAAGTCCCTTCCATTGGATTCAATATCAGTCAAGATTCTGAATTCTTCAAGTGAATCAAGGAACATAATTACTTCATTAGTTGCCTTGATTGAGATGCTTAACTGAGAAATGCTCCTTGCCCAAATTTTCAGACATTTTCTAAGCCTCTTGAACTTAGCAGTAATTCTTTTAGCACTGTCCTGAATAAAAATAGGGCTGTCCCAACTCTGCTTGACTATGTCTTTGAATCCCTGTATTTGCAACCAAAAGTTCTCAAATCTGAAAATCCTTGACTTGGGGATAAGTGTGCCAACTTGTATTAAACAAGGTATATGATCTGAAATTGGCTTGGCCAGAGGAAGGACAACAGTGTTTGGATATTGTGAAGTCCAAGATTCAGAGGTAAAAACCCAATCTAATTTCTCTAGGAGAGGGGCATCTTGCATGTTACTCCAAGTGAAGCTTCTCCCTTTCAGTGGTATCTCCACCAAGGCAAGGGCATTAATAGCCTCATTAAATCTCAGCATGTCAGAAAAGTTTCCACCCGACCTGCTCCTGTTGCTGGCATACCTAATGTAGTTAAAATCTCCCATTATAATCCACAGAATATCATCAGGCATATAGATGTTCTTGAACCAGTCAAGAAATATCTCTCTATCCTCTCCTTGACATGGACCATATATATTGGTGAGTATCCACTCTTCTCCAGACAGCTTAGAAACAAATTTAACTGAAATTGAGAAGTCATTAGAGAACACAGTTTATCCAGAGAACAAGCCACCATTCCAGGCCACTAGAAGACCCCCAGAGGCACCCACCGAGGGTAAGAAATCAAAATCAAATTTATTGATCCTATTAGGACAAAAATTCTTAAGGAATCTCTGGTCAAGGCTTTCTTTTTTGGTTTCTTGCAGGCAAATAATGTCTGCATTGGCTTCACTAATTTTATTTCTTAAAGCAAGCCACTTGGCACTGTCATTAAGTCCACGAATATTCCAATTGAGTATATTCCAGCTTCGATTCATGGATACCACATTCTCTGGAAATGACAGGAAAACTGACATGCACAGCCACAGTTCGTGCCACAGACAATAATAATCACATCACAGATACTAATGTACCAACATAGGCACACACCCACACAGATCAGGTTTAAATAAAAGCAGGAACCATATAACATAGCAGGGCAGACAGATGTCAACTGGTAGTAGGATTCAGGTACAGGCAAATCTGACAAAATCTCCCAGAGAGCACTAAAGTTCCCAGAAATAACAAGGAGTCCACAACTGGAAATGTCCATCTTACACATGACAAGGTTCAGAAAGAAACTGCTAGTGATGACAAGGACAAAGATAAACTAGGGCTTGAAGACTGGATTCTTCTTTGGCACCCCCTTGCTGGTCTGCTTGCTTTCCTTTTTCTTCTTCTGCTGGTGCAACATCTCATCAGAGCACTCCTTAGCATCAGCCTTGCAAAATGAGACAGAGAGGTTCTTAACAATTCTGGATGACAAAGCAGGAGGAGAAGAGGAGCAGGGAAAACACTATTTATCCTGACAGGAGGACCTCTTGAACCCCTTATTAATTTCCTGCAATCTAAAACTTCTTCTCACCTCAGTTTCCACCACTGGGGCCTTATCCTTTCTCTTCCTATGGGCATGAACCACAGATGTACTTGCTGCCAGCTGAACTTTGAGTCCTTCAGAGTCTTTAACCTGAGGAGTGGAGATATTTATCTTAGATGAAATTTCTGACTCAGCAATAGCATGACTACAAATAACCCTCTCATCAGAAAGACACTTATCAGGTAACACAAAGGGGACAGAGTTCTGATTATCTGAACCCTCAAGAATGTAAGCCCACAACTGAGAAACTAAAAGAGCTTTAGCCCACTCAAAGTTATCAGGAGTTAGCAGGGCCACAATGATAAATTTACACCATTCGGGTGGTACCTGAACAACCTTGTCAGATGGATCAGAAGGTGCGAAATGTTTGTTCCAAAGCTCCATCCCTTCTTTGGAGAGATAATCCTCGTCCTGGCCTGCAGAGGCATCATATGGGAGCAGCAACTTAAGATGAGGATCCAAACCACCCGAGGTAAGGGAAGCAGAAGCATTCGAAGGAGGCTTAAAGACTGGGTGAGGAAAACCAGGTGGAGCACTCAAACTTGAACTTTCAGAGCAGCTGTTACCTTCAAATACAGCTGGAGCAGAAATCGGAGGTATAACAGAGTTGTCCATATTGACAGAATCACCAACATGTTCATCCACATGCAGCTCTTGAGCCATATCCACAGCAGGATCTTGAATCAGTCCATGACCAATAGGAACATCCAGGCCAGCTTGCAGCAAACCATCAGCCGCAACAACAGCAAGTGCTGCAGCATCAACCGGTGCATCAGCAATATCATGAAGTAACGGGGTGCAACATCAGCCACTGCAACAGAATCCTGAACTTGGACATCAGGAGCTTCAATGAGAGCTACAGCTTGCTCTATTGCAACAGGGATAAGAGGAACACCAAACAGATTAGGCTGCTGAGGAACATCTTGAGGGAGCTGAATATCTTCAGTAGGCTGGTTAAGATCCGGAACAGGTGGATGCTGATCCTCCACGGGAAGAACTAAGGGTGCCAGTAATTCATTTAAGTCCATCGGAGGCCCTTCATTTGCAGAAGCAGCAGAACTGGCATTAGAATTAGGCAAACCCAGAGATAAAGTGATACCACTGTCATTGGGCAGATGAGCATTTTCTTCCATAGGTGCCATCAGATCATTCAATTCCAAGAATTCACCTGCTTGAATATCAGCATCAAGAAGTGGCTGCTGCTGTGGCATAGCCCAGTGGCCCCAACCAGCATCCTCCTCGTCGCCTGCAGGGTGATTAATGATAGGTTCTTCTGCATTGTGGCCAGCATTCTGTATCAGATGGAAAGCTACGGGTCCAACCATCAGGTTATTTTGATTCGGATGATGGAATTCCTCATTAGGCATAGGGTGCGGGTTTCCATTCTCCGGGATGGGATCTTCATCTGCGGGTGGCCCAGGGAGCAGAGTATCATCAATGATCACCACCGGACAAGTCCAAGATTGCCCACTGAAACTCTTAACTCCTGTCACAACCAAACTGGAAGGAACATCCTTCAAAGCCTCAATCTTGACCTTCAGAGTCACAGCCGCATCAGATGACTTGGTACGATCCCAAACTAACAGCAGCCCAAAACCAGCAGTAGCATTGGCGAGCTCGTGGAAATTTCGAAGATCTGCTGGGAATCCAAAAACCATAATACAGGCATCCCTATTGAGACTAAAGTTTTTCCAATTTAGGCCCTCATTGTGCCTCTGGAACACAATATGAACGTCATCATAAGGATGGGGGCCACGATTCACAAGCAAATCCCGGTCAGCAGCACTAGCAACTCTGAAAAACGCCTTACCAAAAGGGCACTTGGAAATAGAGACAACCCCAATACGCCTAGACTGCAAGAACTCCATAAGAATCTCCCGAACATTTTGAAAAGCAACTTCACCTTGGGGCATCGGAATGATGGTTGCAATGGCGAGGTCTTCATTAGCAGGGGAGAGATTGCCATGAATGATGCGATGGCGAGCCGGGCGACCATCCACAGCAATGGCCTGATATCCAGAAGGTAGGAAGGGGACTGGATCGAAGGGAAAAGTGGCCATTGACGCCAGCAAGGAAGAGCTTCTCTCTGCGGTAGGGCAATCTTGAGGCGGGCTTGGATGTCGCAAAGAACTAGGAGGCTGCTGGGAATGCGGGCGAGCAGAGGCGGTAATGACTTGATTTGACGGAACAGGGCAAGTGGTGATCTCACCGCCAGCTGGGGCCGGGGATATTACACGCCTGGAATTTGGGTCGTCAGCCTGCAGATGCCTTTGACGGAGGGGGGAAGATATGTTGCGATTTGGCTCCTCGGATACAGCGCCACCAAACCTGCAGTTGCCTTGGATATGGCCCAAACGAGAGCAGCCCCGACAGCGAATTCTATTAGTGCATTTGGGCCTAGAATGACCCACCTCAAGACAGCGCACACAGAAAGGTCCCCGAGCAGAATGGGCGCTGGCAGGCACAGCCCGTAAGTTTGAATAGACCCCGATCCCGCCCCTAATGGAACATTATTGGGCGACGTAATGATAGGATTCAATGCAGGCGCAGATTGAGCCAAACGTTCCGAAACTGAAAGCGAAATCTGAGGGCCACTTTGAACTGGTTGATCGGAAGGAAAAACACGAGGAGATTGAACCACAGCTGCATAGGATCGATTATTCCGAGCACGATCAACCAAAGTCCACTCTTGATCCAATTCTTGTTGATAAAGACGAAATTCCTTCTGAAAGTCCGGACCCCCTCTTCCCCAAAGGAAGAAACCTATGTTGAATAAATCATTTGAGCAGTTCCCTCCCTTAATGATTGCAAAACCCACATCTCTGGAGGAAACACTGAATTTGAAGGACCAATTCTGAAGGCAAGAAACCTTGAAGCGAGATGCATGCCCTCCAAAGCAAGATTGAAGAATAAGACTAACCGAATCATTGTTGAGGCGCAATTTGGATCTGGAGACTTCTACCACAAGGAAGAATTCCTTAAGATTACCTCCATCAAAGTGATTCACTGGGACATGATACTGCTTCCAGATGAAGGCCTCAAAAGCAAGGCCTGGCTCAAACTTGAGGTCGGAGAGCGCCATGGAGTTTGTGGCCGCCGGCGATCAAAGCGATGACCAGCGGGAAGTGGTCACCGGAGTGACGACCGGCAAGAGGCTGTGGCCGCTGCGGCCGGAGCGGCCAGCGGCGCTAGGAGAGGAGCGGCGCTAGGAGAGGAGCGAGAGTGAATATGCATTGCATCTCTTAGCGCTTAAGCCAGACAGCTCGAGAACGATCATCGTTTGCGGATCGAGTTATGTATTTCGTTCATTTTTATCATCCGTGCTTTGATCGCCACTCGATGAGGCAGAGGGCGGCAGAGCCATGAGCTGTGCACCCGCTCAACAAAGTGCTACCTGCACGCATGGCCACCGTCTTTGTAAACTACTACGAACTAGTTTTATTTAGCTTCAATCTTCTGAAACTAGTGGCTTTCACCTCGCCCGGCTCCCTGCCACTGCCAGCTCAAAACCTCAAATTGTCGGTGGGAAAAGCGAGGTTGAAGATCATGGACCGTCCACTGACGATGTCGTCGTTGTCTCCAACGGTAGCAACAGCGCTACTGTTGTCCCATCTCTCATGCTGTACACGCCCAATTCGAGCTCTTGGCCCTTGGGCCTAGCCTTGGATGCTCACTCATAAATTAGATGCAATATTCTGTGGCTCCAATGCTGCTGGTGGGGAGTGACTCGGAGCATCCCTCGCTAACGAAGAGGGCACGTCTCATAAGCGTATCAACTTCTGCGCGTAGGTCGCGTAGGTCGCTATGAAACGACCTAGCAAGTACACCCCTCGTTCGTGTGGTCTTTTTTGGGCCGGCCCATTCCGAGTCCTTCCTCATACCGGTCTTGTGAAGGTCCTAGAACCTCCCCTAAACTAGTTTTTTTTCATTGTTTTTTCTACCTGTTTTTTCTTCTTTTTCTTTTTTAGTTCTATATTTATATTTTTTTTATTTTTTTTTATTTTATGTTATCTTTTTCTTTTCTTTTACGTCCCTGGTGATGGAGAACAAATCAACGGTTCAAAGCTAGTCCGATGGATTGATAGGATCAGTCATCTGAGGCGGAGAGTTTCCATTACTAGTTTAGTTTTCCACACACATGTGGTAGAGAAAAAGTCATGCACAGGCACGCACGGTCACCGCCGTAGTGACAGACTCATCCTGCGCTACGCACACCTAAATCCAATCCATATCCAACACCATGTAACCTTGTTTTGTTTCAAAAAAACTCTTCAAAAAAAGGGCGTAAACCTAATCGGAGGCTGCCATGGACACCGTCTTCAAGTTGGAAACCTCATGTATGTTGTGAATATATATACACACCTATCTCCACAATTACCAGTGATCCCGAGCTCTAATACTACCATGATGACTTCCAATGAGCAGAATAGCAATGAGGCGCCGACTCCCGAGCTGCCGGACGAGCTCGTTTCAGAGATCCTGACCCGACTGCCGGTCAAGTCTCTCCTCCGTTTTAAGTGCATCAGCAAGGCCTGGCGCGCAACCATATCCGACCCCTCCTTCGTCCAAGGACACCTCAATTTATCCGCCAGCAGATGGAAGCAGAACCCATCTGTGCTCATCCCCCGGTATAGCCTGGATCGCGACAACAAAGGAAACATCGGGTTCTACCAATGGCAGCAAGGCGCCTCCGAGGCATGGCTCGTGCACAGCGGGGACTTTACCGGAAAGTTCCACTTGCCTCGCTTCTTCCCCCATTGTGACGGCCTGGTGGTTTTCCCCACGGACACAAAGGCGTACCTCTTGAACCCCGCCACCAGGGATGTCGTCAGCTGCCGGAGAGTGGCCACGGCAACGTGCCCCCTTCCCTCCGCTCCATTGGGTTAGGCCGAGATCTTCGCACGGGCATGTACAAAGTAGTCCAGTTCTTCATTCGTTCGAGAGACAATAAATTCTACAACGGGGTGGAGGTGTGCACCGTGGGCGACTCTGCTCCTCGATGGAGGGAAATCATGGCGGATAGGTGGTACCACGCCGATCCATGGGTGAACGCGCAATCTGTGAATGGGGGTGTGTACTGGATCGTCCATGTCAGTACCAACCTGGAGTTGCACCCACCCTGCCTCCTCCGCTTAAGCTTGGATGATGAGGCGTTGAGCATCACCCATTTGCCTTCTGATTTGTCGGACCTCGGGATCGACGGCGGCAACAAAGATGTTGAACACTTGAACATGAGTGTGTTGCATGGGAAGTTGTGTCTAACCGGTTTTCGCGTCAATGAGACTAGTGACGTGCATCGGCTGGTGATGGTCTGGGCGCTCGTGGAAGACGGGGCCAGCTCCATGTGGGAACCGCGTTACACGTTGCATGGAATGGGCCCGTGCCAGCCAATCGCTCTTCTTCCGGGCACGCTGATGTTACGATCCAATGTCAAGCTTTGCCTCTACGATCTGCAGACACGTGAGCTGACAAATGTTTGTGAATTGAGTAGGCTGAGATACCAGTGTCATGGGTTAGTTGAACTCGAGCCTGCTTGGAAGGTTGTGTACTTCTTCAACGTGATACCCTACACGGAAAGTCTTGTTCCCGTCGGCGCTCACCGGGCCTCAACTTCTCCTCATGTGGGAGTGCCACCATGAACGGATGAGATTAAATATGGAAGCTCATAGTCATAGGTTAGTTCATTTTTCTGTTTGGTTCAGGCGTCCAGATGATTTTTGTAAATGCAGGCCAGCGTGTTCTGAAAAATAATAATCTATCAAGCACTTTACTTGCTTCGACAAAAAATCTGAAAATTCTAAAAGATCATCACTTGCGTCGGAACCAGTTTGTGTATTTTGTTCATTTTTAGCATCTGTGCTTTGATCGCCACTCGATGAGGTAGAGTCGTGCGCATGGCCAACGTCTTTTTAAACTAGTACAAACTTTTAGCTTCAATCTTGTGAAAGTAGTGGCTTCACCGCGCCCGGCTCCCTGCCACCGCCAGCTCAAAGCCTCAAATCGTCGATGGGAACAACCAGGTTGGAGACCATGCATGGACCGTCCACTGAACATGTCGTCGCCGACTCCAACGGTGGCAACGATGCTACCATCGCCCTATCTCTCATGTTGTAGACCCCCGATTCGAGCTCCGTCATGGTAGCATTCCTGGCCCTTGGGTCGAGCCTTGGACGCTCGCTCATAAAGTAGATGCAATCTTCCGTAGCTTCGATGGCACTGGCGGTGGCGGGGAGTGTAAGTGCATCTAGTGCCACCCCTAGTTTGGTTTTGGAGTATTGACGACAAACGTGATTGAGGGACTAATGTGTTTGTGAGAATTGCAGGATAGCGTAGTAGTCCCTCCTTGATTCGGTTTACCTACTGGAGATGACCCTTAAAAATGTATGAAGACATTGAAGACAATGGTGGTACGTGAAGATATTCACATTGAAGACTATGACAGAAGAAGACATTGAGTGAAGACTATGGAGCACGAAGACTTAGTAGTTTCGTTGTTTCTTTTCTTCTTTGTTGAGTCATAGGAACCACCACACTGTTAAGTGGGGTCCAAGTGAACAAAGTCAGAGTGACTGAAGTGATGCTCAACCAAAATCCTATGTCTTCGAGCGAAAACAGTGGGAGCAAATCTTATCCAGAGTCGAATAAGTCAGCGTTACTTGTAGCCCAAGTCAAGCTGTCCCGTGTGTTTGAAATCTGACCGCTGTGACACGTGTCAGTTCCTTAGTGACCCAGGATCATTTCGAACAAATCAGGTCGGGTTGCCCAGTGGCTATAAATAGCCCACCCCCTACACCATAAATTGGTGGCTGCTCAGAGTTAGTGCACGGCTTTTATCGTAGAGAGCAACCCACCTCCGAAGAGTTTGAGAGAGAAATCCTTGTGAGGAAAAAGCCCAATACACCCAGAGCCCAAAGAGTGTTTGACATCACTAAAGTATTTTTGTCCGCGTGATCTGAAGACTTGTTACACTTGAGGACTGTGAATCCTCCAGCCGGTCAGGCGTCGCGTTCTGAGCATCCAAGAGTAATTATGAATTGCCGGTGAACGAAGTCTGTGAAGGTCTGGAAGTCTCCCTTGAAGACTTACCAGAGTGATTAGGCGAGGACTGTGTGTCCTTAGCTCAAGGGGAATAAGGTGAAGACACGGTCTTCGAGTTCAATCTCAGCCTCCCTAACCAGACGTCACAGTTGTCACAAAGAATCTGGAACTGGTCGAACAAATCCTTGTCTTCACAACACTTTGGTTCTATCTCTTACTCTCCCTTACTTACAGTTCATCCTTGTGAAGTCATTGCACGAATACTATGCTGCTTAACTTCACTGTGTGACTACTTGGTCCGATTGGCTTCATACTATCTTCCATCCCGATCCTACTACCTAGCTGCTATCTGTCATCATGCTTTAGTTAGATACTTGTCTGACTATGGCTTGTCTAGTGTAGTTTATCTTCCGCTGCACGTTTATAGGTCCAGTTTTCATGTCTGTCTTCGAAACTTTCATGTTTTGAAGACTTTCATAAAAACCGCCTATTCACCCCCCCCTCTAATCGATAACTAGCACTTTCAGGGAGAGACTCGGAGCATCCCTCACTGACGAAGAGGGCGTGTCCCATGAGCGCGTCAACCTCCCTCCACCGTCCAGGGTTGTCGCCCAGGTCCAGGTCGGCAGCCTCGAAGACCTCAAACTGAGACGGCAAGTATGTCTGCTGATAGGTCATGTGATCGATCGTGTGTTCGACCATGAGGCACGCTCCCCACAAGATAGGTTATCAAATCGTTGTTTCACCGTCGAACAACCAGAAAGAAAAACAAGAGCATGAAAGGAAACCGAACAAGTTTGGGGATTTCATAAAATGTTGGTGTTTTCAAAATTTGTTCATAAATTTAAAAATGCTCGCGTTTTAAAAGATGTTCAGAAATTACAAAAACTGTTCACATTTTCCAAAAAACACTGTCTTTTATAAAAAAAAATCGTATTTTCCAGAAAAATCGAAATTTAAAAGTACCATCTAAAAAAGACTGCTACAGTGAGTGCCAGGACGACACATAGTGCAACCGTGTGCGTTAAATGGGCGGCCCAGTCGTGGCCTCCCCTTTGGGGAGCCGGATCCCCTGACGTACGGCCCCCTGCCGTTGGGCCGCTGACAGGTGGGTCCGGGCCCACACGTCAGTGTGTGGGCCGTACGTCAGAGGAGCCACGTCCCCCCTTTGGGCCTTGATGTTTTTGCTGTGGGAGACGGGAAGCTTAAGCTTGAGGCCCAGCCCAGCAAACAGGACAGCCGCCGCCACGCCACGCCGGAATCCGGCGGCGCCTCTCCCTCTCCCTCCACCGCGCCGAGCTCCCCACAAAACACCGTCCCGCACGCACGCCGCTCCAAGTCCGCCGGCCCCCGACCGACGCCCTCTCCGACGAGTAGGCCAGGCCTCTCTCCACCACGCCGCGCCGGATCCCCGCCGCCGCTGGCCTCCTTCGCCTCTCCCCTCCTCTCCCTTCCGCCGCCATGCTTCTGGGCGACAAGGCTGTACTGGTGAGTTCCCTGCCTTCCACTTCTTAGCCTGCGCACCGCACGGGATTTGATTTGATTTGATTTTGATTTTACTCCCCTTTTCTTTTCTAGAAGCAGCAAGGAGGCGGCGAGGAGGAGGAGATGGGAGGTGACGAGATGAGGGCAAGTGAGCTTGTTAGCAAGGAGATGGACGGCGTCCGCGCCATCGTGCTCAAGCCGTCCGAGTCCCTCGACGAGTCGCGGTTCACCAAAATCGCCGGCGCCGACTTCAACGACGCCGGCCTCGGCCTCGACGGCCTTCTTGGGTCGCTCGCCTCCACGGGCTTCCAGGCCTCCAACCTCGGCGACGCCATCGACGTCGTCAATCAGATGGTATGCCCGCTTTTTCCCTTTCTCCCTCAGCCCTTTTCAGCATGGGATTAGTTAGGTGAAGCAGATACTCCAGCACCGTAGTAATTTATTTCGCCATTTGGAGCACTTAGATAGCTGGATATAATATCGTTTCGATGCCAGGGTGAAGCTGATAAGTGTTTTTTCCCCAAAGTAAAATCTTTTAGATGTATCTGAACAGTCTAGCTGAATGTGTGCGCGTCTCCTATTTAATCCAAGTGCTTTGCATTAAATTAGCTGGAGATGATCTATATGAAGGAATGCCTGTCATATCACTATGCATGCTTCCGAAAATTATTCTTTTCCAGAATTTCTGCCGATTTTCGCTACTCCTTACATTCTACTGACACTTCCTCCACTCACTGTAATTTTCTACATTCAAGTTAGATTGGAGCTTGTCGCATGAGAAGCCAAGCGAGGACTGCGATGAAGCTGAACTTGACCCGAAATACAGAGAATCTGTCAGGTGCAAGATATTTCTTGGTTTCACTTCAAACCTTGTTTCTTCCGGTATACGGGATGTTATACGGTTTCTAGCTCAACATCACATGGTAAGTGCTCCAACTCATGTCACGTTTGCAAATCTGAAAGCAAAACAACTTTAAATATCATTTTAAGAATCTGTGTAGCACAAGTATGCCTAGTCTCCTAGAGATGTTTGTTCCAGTTAATTACTGACTTCACTAACTGCATTGCCATTGATGAATAATTTCCTAATCCATGCTATATTTTCCACAAAATTCTTCAGGTGGATGTCATTGTTACGACAGCTGGGGGTATAGAGGAAGACCTCATAAAATGCCTCGCACCAACTTACCGAGGTGAATTTTCTTTACCTGGGGCACTGCTACGGTCAAAAGGACTTAACCGGATAGGAAATCTGTTGGTTCCCAATGATAACTATTGCAAGTTTGAAAACTGGATCATGCCACTCTTTGACCAGATGCTACAAGAACAATCTACTGAGGTAATCATTCCTCTTGGCTTAAACACAGCTGGTAATAATCTGTTTTTGTTTTCGTTCGGTATGTCCCTGGTTACCGAAATCCCCCGATAACGTGGATTATGGCTACCCTTCCTTGTACGTGTCACGGGCCCATTATAGTGCACATGGAAGCTTCTGATGCATAAATTAGCTGCAAAGTTGGTAATTTGCAGGGGATGCAT
This sequence comes from Aegilops longissima, assembly GCA_021605205.1. Classification (NCBI taxonomy): domain Eukaryota; kingdom Viridiplantae; phylum Streptophyta; class Magnoliopsida; order Poales; family Poaceae; genus Aegilops; species Aegilops longissima. The sequence goes on from CM038678.1 coordinate 19,712,217, forward strand.
GAATAGGAGAGTACATTAAAACAACTAAAATTCTACATAACATGAAAGTCACGAACTTTATTGTGACCCGGCTCCATGAGTTTCCTTTCTTTCAGATGTATGCATCTAGCAATATATACATGAATAAAACATCCAGACTACAGAATCTTGTCAAACCTAATGTGTGAAGTACACTTTATAAGTTTCTGCACAAGTTGCTGAAGTCTACGCAGATATTGTTGCACCTCGGTTGATATTTGATTGTTTAATTAAAGATAATCCAGCATTTCCTACAATGTGAGTTCTTTGTACAAGCTTCACTGCTGACCATACTTATGTTTCTTTCAACTTCTTGTTACCTACAGAATGTCTGGACACCATCAAAAGTGATTGCTCGTCTTGGCAAAGAAATAAATGATGAAAGCTCCTACCTTTACTGGGCATACAAGGTAGTATGCTTTTGAAAGTTCTTCGTTATTTTTTAAATTATCAAAAATTTCAAATTATCAAAAAGTCTGCAGGCATGTGTTTGTGTAAATGCTGATCATATTTAGGAAGTCTGTGCATAACTATGTTTGGTAAACAGCTGATCATACAACTAGGGTTTCTTCTTAAGAATTCTGTTGAGTTTGATTCTCATATTGGTTTTGTTTTACCATAAAAAATTCTTTACCGTATTGAGTAGTATGATTTTACCCAGAAATAGTAATCATTCCTGAACCAAACTTTTATTTTGTCTGAAGTGGTGGGTCACAGTTTAGGAGATGTAAGCATGGTAGAGGTGCTGGCTGGCTGTTACACTTGTTGGGTTGTCCTTCACTTTATTCCATGGAGAATATGCTTCACACTGGGTTGTTTTTTCTGTGTTGAAATTCTTAACTTTCAAGAACTATTTGTGCAAAGGCTGAAGTTGCAAAGTGCTGACTCGTTAAAACCGACCAGAACAATATTCCTGTATACTGCCCAGCATTGACTGATGGATCACTCGGAGACATGCTGTTTTGTCATGCAGTTCGCAATCCTGGTCTTATTATCGACATTGTACAAGGTAAGTTCCACTTTATTTGATATCCTTACTTTGTGTTTGTTTTCAAATGCTTGAATGGTTTGCAGATATAAGGCTGATAAATGGTGAAGCCATTCATGCAAGCCCAAGGAAGACAGGGGCCATAATTCTTGGTGGAGGCCTTCCAAAGCATCACATATGCAATGCAAATATGTTTCGCAATGGTGCAGATTATGCAGTCTATATCAACACAGCTCAAGAGTTTGATGGAAGCGACTCAGGAGCACAGCCAGATGAAGCAGTTTCATGGGGAAAGATCAAAGGTTCAGCAAAGCCTGTAAAGGTATACATAGATGTTCACAAGTTTGAGATATTTTTGTTATGTGTTTTGCATACTAGTACTAGGTAATATTTTCCTTAGGTATTAGGGTATAATGATCACCTGCTCATGTGTCCTGCAATTAGTTTATAGAAAATTGCATGCATGATCCTGAGCTGGCTTATAATATTTAGACCATCTTGATTTATCATTTTCCCATGTACACTGTAGAATAATATTGCAGCCTATGAGTTTATGGCAGCACGAGTGATTTCAAGAGACATAATTTTGCTATGCAATGGTGTCATACATCATATTTGATGATCATCATTATTGTAATCTAACATTCCAGCTTTTGGAAATCCAGGTTCACTGTGATGCTACTATCGCTTTCCCGTTACTTGTAGCCGCAACATTTGCACGGAGGTCTCATAGTGCAAATTCAACCAACTGAATTTCTGGCTGCTGCGAACCAAGGGCCTGAAAATTTATTTTTTATTGATCTCCAACCATTTGCCTGGGCTCTTTGGAGGATAACATAGAAGGTTTTTTGTCAGATGCCGGCCACGATTACTGATTCCTTTTGCTCGATGTACACCTGAGGTTGTAATACCAATTGTATGCTTTGTAATGAGATTGTGTAAGAGGAAATGGACGATTGAGTCGTTCCTCTCTTTATCTGACTTTGGAAAATGTGCATTTTCTCGAAGAGGGGTCAACAAGGTCCTCAATGAGAAAATTGGAAGTTACATCAAGTCGTATTCCTCTTTTTCATTTATATCGTAAACATCCGGTGAAGAGACATAATTAGCCAGCTGAGTACGTACTCGGTTTGCGGTTTTCCTAGAGGATTCTTACAAGATTTTGATCCTCAGGAATTTTTCACCTGTGCAAAATTTGTTTCACAGAACAGAGGTACAAGCTAGATTCCATAGCATTGTGTCTATATTGACCTCATTCTTTGCAGGATTATTTTTTTCATTCCCGAGGAGGATTCTTATCATTATTACGTGAGACCTCATGGAAATTTTCTAAGGATTTGAGTTGGAATCTCATTCTAACCATTTACTTTTCCTACCCCTGTGATTTGGATATCCTGTAAACCGAACGAGCCATCAGATAATAATGGCTAGAGACACAGTCCCCACAAGACAGGTTATCAAATCGTTGTTGCATGGTCGAACAAACGGACAGAACAAAAAGAGCATGAAAGGAAACCAAACAAGTTTGGGAATTTCATAAAATGTTTGTGTTTTCAAAATTTGTTCATAAATTAAAAAATGCTCGCACTGTTTTCAGAAATTACAAAAATTTCTCAAATTTTCCAAAAAAAACACTCTTGTATTAAAAAACCGTATTTTCCAGAAAAATCGGAATTTAAAAGTAGCACCTAAAAAAGACTGCTACAGTGCAAGGACGGCACACAGTGCATCGGTCGTGACCGCGCGCGTTAAATGGGCGGCCCAGTCGTGGCCTCCCCTTTGGGCCTTGATGTTTTTGCTCTGCTGGGAGACGGGAAGCTTAAGCTTGAGGCCCAGCCCAGCAAACAGGACAGCCACCGCCTGCGGAAGCCGCCACGCCGTAGGTGTTGGAACCAACCGGAGCCGGAATCTAATTCAAAAAAAAAAAAACGGAGCCGGAATCCGAGGCGGGCGACGGGCAAGGAAGGAGTACGTGTTGTGCTTGTGCGTAGGTGGGGATTCCATCGATGGAGAGACAAGGGTACTCTCTTACTTGGCTGCCACGAGGTGGGTGTGTTGATTGTTGCGATTAACCCGACCGTGCATGTAAAAAGAAAAATAAGAGTCATACGGATCTTGGGATGGAGAACAAATCAACGGTTCAGAGCTGGTCCGATGGACTGATACGATCAGGCGCCCCCTCCTTCGTCCGACGGCACCTTAAGATATCCGCCCGTAGATGGAAGCAGAGCCCATCTTTTCACATCACCCGACACTGCCTGGATCGCGACATCAAAGGAAACATTGAGTTCTCCCAATGGCAGCAAGGCGCCTCCGAGGCTTGCTCGTGCATGCACAGAAGGGACTTTACCGACAGGTTTCACTTCGCTCGCTTCTTCCCCCGGCCCCATTGTAAAGGCCTGGTGCTTGTCCCCACAGACACCAAGGTGTACTTTTCAACCCCGCCACCAGGGACGCTGCCGGAGAGCAGCCACGACAACTTCCCCCCTTCCCAACGCCCCATTGGGTTAGGCCATGATCTTCGCTGTGGCATGTACAGGGTAGTCCAGTTCTTCGTTTGTTTGAGAGACAATAAATTCTACAACGGGGTGGAGGTGTGCACCGTGGGCGACCATGCTCCTCCTCAATGGAGGGAAATCACGGCGGATTAGTGGTACCACACCCATCCATGGGTCACCGCGCAATCTGTGAATAGGGGTGTGTACTGGATCGTCGATGCCAATGACGATACCGACTTGGTGCCGCACCCACACTGCCTCCTCCGCTTCACCCACATTGAGTGTCACCCATTTGCCTTCTGATCTGTCAGACCTCGGGATCGACGGCGGCAACAAAGATGTTGAACACTTGAACTTAAGTGTGTTGCACGGGAAGTTGTGTCTAACCGGTTATCGCGTCAATGAGACTAGTGACGTGCATCGGCTGATGATGGCCTGGACGCTCGCGGAAGACGGGGCCAGCTCCGTGTGGGAACCGCATTACACATTGCATGGCATGGGCCCGTGCCACCCAATCGCTCTTCTTTCGGGGATGTTGATGCTACGGTCCACTGTCAAGCTCTGCCTCTACGATCTGCAGACACGTGAGCTGACAAATGCTTTTGAATTGAGTAGGCTGAGATACCGGCTTCATGGGTTAGTTGAACTTGAGCCTCTTGGAAGGATGTGTACTTCTTCAATGTGATACCCTACATGAAAAGTCTTGTTACAGTCGGCGCTCACCTCGCCTGACTCTTTTTTCGGAGATACTTCATTTTGATGATCTTGTTTTTTCCGCAACAAAGAGATTGCCTCTCTTTTTTAGGTAGTAAAAGAAAAGGACACAGATGTTGACATGATTCAGGGTCTAACTTAGGTCGCCAAAGCTTACGTATGTGCTAAATGGCACAAGGGCTACATTCGGCACCTTTGGGCCTCAACTTCTCCTTGTGCGGGAGTGCCGCCATGAACGGAGGAGATTAAATATGGAAGCTCATAGTCATAGGTTAGTTCATTTTCCTCTTTGGTTCACGCGACCAGATGATTTTTGTAAATACAGGCCAACGAGTTCTGAATAATAATAATAATAATCTATCGAGCACTTTACTTGCTCCGACAGAAATTTTGAAAATCTAAAAAGCAAAACAAAGCGATCATCGCTTGCCTCGGAACCAGTTTGTGTATTTTGTTAATTTTATCATCTGTGCGTTGATCGCCACTCGATGAGGCAGAGTCATGCGCATGGCCACGGTCTCTGTAGACTACCACGAACTAGTGGCTCAAAACCTCAAATCGTCGGTGGGAAAAGCCAAGTGGGAGACCATGGACCGTCCACCGACGCTTCCGTCGCCGTCTCCAACGGTGGCAACGGCGTTATTGTCGTCCCATCTCTCATATTGTACACCCCTGATTCGAGCTCCGTCATGGTAGCGTTCCTGGCCCTTGGGCCGAGCCTTTGACGCTCGCTCATAAAGTAGATGCAATCTTCTCTAGCTCCGATGCCGCTGGCGGGGAGTGACTCGGAGCATCCCTGGCTGACGAAGAGGGCGCGTCCCAGGAGCGTGTCAACCTCCCTCCACCGTCCGCGGCCGTCGCCCAGGTCCAGGTCGGCGGCCTCGAAGACCTCAAACTGAGACTGCAAGTAAGTCTGTCGACAGGTCATGTGATCGATCGTGTGTTCGACCATGAGCAGGCGGTCGCCGGAGGAGACCAGGTAGACTTTACGTACGCGGTTGTAGCCCTCGTCGACTCTTGTTGGCGGCGTGCTGCTACGTATGCATTGGACGGATTCCCCGGTTGCCATGTCCAGGGCATGGAGCTCGTAGCTGCGGCGCAGCAGTTCCGACGCGAGGATGTAGAGCTTCCCTTTGAAGAGCGCCATGTCGACGGCGCGTCCGGGGAACTCGGGAGGAGGCGCCCACGCCATGCGCATTGTTCCGCCACGAGTATAGATGCTGACGATATTTCTCGCTTGCAAAAGCTTGATCAGGACGGCGACGAGGTCATCGGACACGACCACCTTGCGGATGCTATCGACGACAAGGCGGGTGATCTGTCGAGGGGCCGTCGTGTCCTCGGAGGAGCGAGGGTGCACCAGTAAGAAGTCGATGAACTGGAGGCGGGCACAGAGGTACTCAGGCTCGATGCGCTGAGGGGTCGCGTCGCCGGAGTGAGGGTCCATCAGGGAGCACTTGCCGTCGCGGCGCATCAGGAACAGCAGGCGACCCGTGGAGACCCGGCGGACGACGTCGGCTTCTGGGACGGGCAGACGGTCAAGGGCACCCTCGGCCAGGTCGAGGAAGGCGCCGCTGCGGAGGCCGGCCCACGGGAGCAGCGGCGGCGGCGGCTGCGTCCGCGCGCTGGAGCGCCAGGAGCGGCACACGGCGCGGACGCGGGCGTGCTCGAGGTAGGACGGCAAGCGGGAGAGCACGTCGCCCAACAGCTCGGGCGGGAGGTCCGGCCACCCGATCGTCGCCATCGTCGTCTTGGATCCGTCGTCTACAATTCTCGTGTTGGCCCGCGCCGCGCGTTCCACTCTTTATAGTTGGGCGGTCTTCCGGATGACAACACACACGACTCGAGTCGGATTCCAACAGCACCACCAGCCTGACTCGGAAGGGTTCAGGTGACACGTTTCAGGGCCTAATTTCCGTCAGGGAAGTGTTCGTACGGAGGACAGAACGCCATGGGGCTAAAATGCACGTGTAGGCCCGGCATCTCAATGTGGGGAAAGCAGAACGTCATCAAAATCCGTAAATCGTGGATTTGTGCTCTTTTTTGTTGTTTCTTTTTTACCATTTTTTTAATTTGTGATTTTTTTTCGTATTTATGAACATTTTTTGTAGTTTGGGGACATGAAATGAAACTGGATGAAATGAAATTTTCTTTTTGAAAAACTGAACTTGAATTTTTTTACCAACACAATACACATGGGCCGGACGGCCACCCGTGTCTGTGTCTCTAGGCGCGAAGGCGGGCGCCTGTTTTGGACGGGCAGGGCGTGAGATCCACATCCGTCCACGGTTCCTATTCCCGAGCCAGATAGCCCAGTATGTTTTCCAAAATCCACACCAGACTATATCCTTTATAGACTCTTATCTTCAGGAGCTACAACAAATTGACACTTGTGAACCAAGAGCACAGGTACATGCGGTACCGGAGCAGCAGCGCCGATGGATCTCACCTCCAGCTGGCTTCAATAAGATCAATGTGGATGGTGCACTAGCAAGGAACATGCGAGTGGGAGTGGCTGCTGCAGTTTGTCGAGATTCAAATGGAAATTTTCTTGGCTCGTCAGCGGTTGTGTTTGGGGGTATCCGAGACCCAATGATTCTGGAGACATACGCATGCCAGGAGGTTCTATCTTTGGCTGAAGATTTGCACGAGCAGAATATCATGGTGGCCTCAGATTGTCAAGGTGTGGTGCAAGATGTCAACAAAGGGACATGAGGTCCCAATGCGGCTGTTATACATGAAATAATAAACCGCAGAGCTAGTTTTTTTCTTGCTCGTTTGTGTTTGAGCGTAGGAACTTTAACTTCGAGGCTCATAATCTCGCTAAATTTGCATGTAATTTAGATATAGATAGACATGTTTGATCGGGCACTCCTCATGATCCAAACCGTGTACCTATGAAGTATGAACATTGTCATGAATTAATAAAGTGAGCGAGATTTCTCAAAGAGAAAAAATCTGCATGGATCCCTGCCTCGTCTACCCGCCAAAAGTAAGGCGATGGGTCACAACTGCCTTCACTCCGGCCCCGCCTACGATGCATGCATGGGGACCCCGACGCGCATCGTCCACAAAACATGGAACTTCATGTGGGCCCTGTTTGGATACTCTAACACAGTTAGAGTTAGAGTTATTTTCTAATCCACTCTAACCCAAATAAGCACCTCTCCACCGGGATAGTTGGGTTAGATGAAACTAACCCACTCTAACCCTCCCTGTTTGGATATTTTTGGGTTATTTGAGCCCCCAACTAACCCAAACTAGATCTAACTCCATGATTCAAACAGGGCCATGGTGGAAAGAGTGCACGCCTACTTCCGCTGTGTATTCACCCACCAAAAGCCACACATATCTTGGCGCCAACGCCGACACATCGTGTCAAAGGTGTTGGAAATCGAACCATGAAAGGAGGCGCAAGCTACTCTGATTGATCGATGAGACTGGAGACTGGACAAGCACACGAGGCCGGCTTGTGCCTTTTCTTTCCCTTTTGCTGTTGCAAAGGTGGCCGGCCTGCTCGGGCTGAGTTGCTGTGGCTGATCTGATATAACCACTTCACTGTGCGCTGCTTTTCAGTTATGGCGCAACAGTGCTAGCTGCAGTGCGTCGCCGGCCACGTACCCAACCCACCCCCTCACCGCCGGCCCCGCTCGCGTTGCACTTGCACTGGACCAGTGTGTCGCATGGAACTACCTTTGGGGTTACCGTTGCTCCACTCGACCCGCCACGCCGGAGCATAATTAACCAACATGGAGCTGGGAAAACTGTCAAACAAAAATGGTGCTCTACTACTGGTAGATACTTGGGGATGGGAAATGTCGACAACTTCTTTTTGATTCTTGCCCACGCACTCTTCAAATTGTCTATTGATGTGTGTTATCCAATGATCAACGAGCTGACATGATGGATTCAGTCATGAGACAAAGTAGAGGACGAACCGTTGCATGCATGCATGCATGCGTGATAAGCTGCGTGTCCAACTGTTGCAGCCTTCCGAGAGCACGGCTATGCAAGCAGAAAAAAGCTTGCAGTCTACTGGATTGGCAGCGACGATCAGCGAGTGGCGCTGTCTGTGGTGTGCTGGTCACTGCTACCGTGCTACGTACTGCCTCTCCTCCTCATGCGCGCCCGCCCGTGCTCAGCTATGCTACGCTGCTCGCCTGTGCGGCCGTGCCCGTGCCCCAGCGCCTTCTGCACCACACACAAGGGCAGTCTCCGGGGCTGCCATCGACGTCGCCTATCTGCATCGGGCGCGGAGCGGCCTCGCTCGCTCCAGGGCTGCCACAACAAAAGATGTACCGTCCCACCGTTTTGATGAAGGGCGTGGCTGGCTCCCAGTCAAGTTACATGCTCCATTCGTTTTATAATGTAGTGTAAGTAGATTTTCTAAAAAAAATCAAATTTTATAAACTTTAATAAAATTTATATCGAAAATTATTTATATCTACAACACAAAATACATATAATATGAAAGTACGTCTTGTGATGTATGTAATGAAATGTATTTGGTATTGTAGATATATATATATATATATATTATGTTCTATTCTATAATTTGGTTAAACTTAGTAAAGTTTGACTTCTCAAAAATATCTATATGCTCTACGTTGTGGAACGGATGAAGTAGTATATAAGAAGGAAAAAGAAAAATGTTGTACGAATATTCATGCAATATCAAAGGAATAGAGCATCAACTAAGAGCATCTACAGGCGAACCTCTCAAACCCGCCTCATACGTTTGGGCAGGCTGCCCGGTCACTGACCGGTCACGTTTTTTCAACCCAGACGGACACCTCAAATGGGCCTCTAACGCCCGAGCTGACCGACACCCCCCATATCCAGCTCAAATATGGGGCGGATATTAGGGGCGCCCGGGCACGCTCGCCACGTCGGACTCGGCCCATGCTGGCCCACTCGGCCCCACTTATATATATCCGTTCCCATCCTCTCGTCGGAGCAAACAATAGCCACTTTACTCCACTCCCCGACGCCACTCGAGGTCACCTCCGGCGGTTTGCGGCGTTTTCCGCCATGGCAGGCAGCGGATCGGGCTCCCACCAGTTCGGATCCGTCGACTCGATTGTCGACCCGTGTGGGTTGGAGGAGGCACTGGCAGTCTGTATTGCACTCCGCCGCTCCTGGGAGGACATCGCCTAGCCGACGGACGGATCCGTCCACCGCGACGCCATAGCGTCGGCTCAGCGGGCGCTCGGGTCCTCTGGTGCTAGATCCTTGCCGTCCCGGTCGGAACACCTCTCCTTCCCCATCACCGGTCGTTCAGAGTATGAGTCCCACCGGGAACGGGCGGCCCGCCGTGGGAAGGAGAGGATAAGGGCCATCGAGGCCCGTATCGCGCCAGAAATGGCGGCAACAGAGGCGGCTGATGCGGTAGCGCGGGAGGTCGTAGAGGAGGAAGCCATCCGCGCCTGCATTGTGAAGAAACTGCAATGGAGGAACACGCGCGCCCTCGCCCGGGAGCAGAATCGGGCAGTCCGTGCCATGACCGGACTGCCACCGAAGGAGGAAAATGAGGACAACGACGGCGAGGACAACTCCGGCGACGAGCAGATCCGGCTCGATCCATATTGTGTCTTTGACCGGTACTTCCGCGGGAAGGACGACAAGGGCGCCGGGAAGGGCAAGGGCAGCCGTGGATGAACTCCACCATAGCCAAACATTCCAAATTTTGATGGAGTAGCCGGACGATGCGTGTGCGTCGATGTAGTTGCATGAGTTCGTATGGATTTGAGATATGGTAATTGAGGTGTCCGGATGTGGATGGTATTTTTTAAGGAGTGCCCGGTCAATGACCGCGTGCGTTTGAGGGGCCGGATTTGTCAAGTCCGGCTGTAGATGCTCTAAGACATAACGAAGTCCTATTTGACTGAGACTTAGCAAAACTGTTTGATGAAATTTATATAAAAACTATCTATATATCTACAATATCAAATATATACAATATGAAAGTACGACTTGGGATGTATCTAATGAAATGTATTCGTTATTGTTAATGTATATGTTTTTTTTCTACAAGTTTTGTCAAAAGTTAGCAAAGTTTGACTTCCTAAAATATCTCTACGGATGGAATAGTTATTAAAAAGAACTTTGTAGGAATCTTCATGCAATATCAAAGGAATAAAGCATCAACTAAGACAAAATGAAGTTTCACTCGACCTTGAGTTAGCAAAACTGTTTGATAAAATGCCTTCAAGGTAAAGAAAAAGAGGACCAGATACGTGCTCAACTCCGAATTGCCTGAAACCTTCCTCCGCTTTTTTTTCGAAGGGAAAGGATTGCATCGATCAAGCTTGTTCAATAGAATCCCACTGGAGATCCTAAAAAAAGAATATAGAATCCCGCTGGCAAAAGGAAGAAGAGCGTCCGGGCTGCCAACGTATTATTCATCTTTTACCATTCGTGCAGTCACATGATGAGAAGTGGAGAGAGAAAGTCACGCAGATGCATACATTGTTGACACTACGCACTCGCGCGCCGGACCGGAGCAGCGACTTTCGCTCGGCCGGCCGGCCGGGCGTGAGGTCCACGGCTCCTATTCGCGAGCCACATCCCTGCTGCCTCGTCTACCTGCCAAAAGACAAGCATGGCTCGCCGCTTTCACTCCGGCCCCGCCGGCGCCGGGGGACCCCAACGACGAGATTGAGCGGAAGATGGATCGATCTGCCTGAGCCTCGATCATGTGCAGGAACAGGTGCACTTCAACAGTGCCCGCCTACTTCCGCTGTTGGATGGATCAACACAAAATGCCACACACGCCTCGGACGCCAACGCGTTCGCGTCAATGTGTTGGAAATGGAACCACGGACGGAGGCCCAAGGCCTGGCAGAACTGCTGATTGACGAGACTAGACAAGCATACGGTGCCGGCTCGAGGCTTTTCCTCTGGCGAATTCAAAGGTGGCCGGCCTGGCCGTTGCTTGCTTGCTGTGACCGCCAATGAGTTCAGTGTAGGCTGCCGTTGCCACGGCTGTGGATCACGACGGATCTATCGATTTGCGCGGCGCTTTTCTTTCTCTTAGGGTGCAGCACAGCACTAGTGCTGCAGTGCACCGCCGGCCACTACCCCTCACCGCCGGCTGCGTTCGCGTTCGTTGCTTGGACCAGTGGACCACCCGGCCCGGGCGCTGTACTGGCGCCCGATGTGTGCAGTGTGTAGGGGGCATCGTGTGTGTGTGTGTGTGTGTATGTACTACACTATGTACAGAATTACCACGCGCCGCTGCGCCGCGCTGTGTCCACTTGACGCTCCACCCACCACACCGGAGCACAATTAACATGGAGCCGGAAACTTTGTCAAAATGAAAAGCCATTCAATCACTGAGAACAACCGGGAGAAGCGAGGAGCGAGTGCACCAGATGATTACATTGATGATTCTGCTCTGCTTGCCCCATGAATGTTAGATTTCGCCATGATCATTCTGGGCTGGGACTGGTGCCCCCGCCTCCGGTCGGATCTTTTACGGAGACGAGGTGGATCGAGAGGATCTTTGCTACTACTACCACCTCCGTTTCACAATGTAGTGTTTTCTGAGATGGAAGTTTGACCATAAATTTAAGCAACAAGACCGACTGTGACGGAAGAGTGGTGTAATTTTTGCTCCGGACGCAGTCGGTCTCATTGGTTAAATTTATGATCTCAAAAAGTGCGGGCGAGTTACATTGTGGAATGGAGGGAGTAACTGCTAGTGATTGTTGACGCTGGTTCCCTACCGAGTACTAATATACTTCCTCTGTTCCTAAATATAAGTCTTTGTAGAGATTTCACTATGGATCACATACGGATGTATATAGATGCATTTTAGAGTGTAGTTCATTCATTTTACTCCGTATATAGTCTATAGTGAAATGTCTTCAAAGACTTATATTTAGGAACGGAGGGAATAGATAAGAGTAGCTAACGAATAACGAACTAATTAATGCGTGGATTGCCAGCCGTGTCAACTGGATCTGCCGAAGTGCAGAGGGCCGGTCAGGGGTCCACGCTTATCATGGCGCCGCAAAGCTGGAATAACAGGAGCACTCACGTAAAAAGATCAACAGATTTACCATGCTTCTTTTGTGCTCCTATGGTGAAATGAAAGGAACATTACTTTGCTCCAGAGTCATGTGTTACTCCTAGTTTTCACCGTTGGATCCGCAGAGGCGTGTCCATTCATGGGCCGAGGTGATGCGAAGCATGTGCTGCTGAGTAGGAGTGATACGGTCAGTGTATTCCTCGCACAGTATGCGTTTGCGAAAGCACCAACCATAAGATCCAGGGGAACAAGCTGATCTTGGCAACAACATTTCCATTCTTGCCCACGCACTTTTAAGTTGTTTTTTTCTGTAGATGCATTTTCAAGTTGTTTATTGGTGCGTGTTATCATCCAATGATCAGCGAGCAGACACGGTAGATTCAGCCAAAGACACACAGCAGAGGACAACACCATGAGCTGCATGCATGCTGCATGAACGTACGTACGTACTACTACCACACGTTGCGCAGCACGGCGACGCACTGCCGCCTTACCAGAGCCCAGCGATGCGAAAAGGACTTGCGGCCGCAGTGTCTCCAGGAACTGGGAGTGTTGCCCTGGTCCTGCTGCTGCTGCGCGCATGTGGCCGTGCCTGTGCGGTGCCCCAACGTCTACTGCACCGCACCGGACCGCACCGCACCTTGCTGAACAGCAGTCGGGGCGGGGCCGCCGTCGGCATCGCCTATCTGCATCGCTCGACGTACCACCACCCACCCACGCTCTGGGCACGCCCCTATGGCCCCATCGCCTATCTGCATCGGTCTTCAGTGTTTTTCTTTTCGCAAGTCAGTCTTTAGTTCTGGCTCCTCCAACAAAATCCTACTCCATCCGTTCCACAATAACATAGTGCATATAAATTGCTTAAAAAGTCAAACTTTATAAACTTTGATCAAGTTTGTAGAGAAAAACATGTATATTTAGAATCCCAACAACATATAATTAGATACACCTCAAAAACTAGTTTCATGCTGTATATGCTTGATAAATAGTTTTCTTTGTAAACTTGGCCAAAGTTTGTCAAATTTGATTTTTTCAGAAAATCTATATGCACTGTATTATGAAATGGAGGGAGTAGTATCCAGCCATTGGATCCATGATCCAATGACTGGGGGACTGATGGAGCATGGCAGCATGGAAGCTCCCCTATAAAAAAATATTCTCCCTTAATTACACCTCGTGGGATACGTATACATCAGATCGGTACTGTCTAGTGTATTGTCTTTGTTTATGAATTTCGTTTTTCCGTATTTCGTGTACCATAGAACAATAAATAAACAATATATTATTTATTTCAATAAGACATAAAATTAATTAGAAGTTTCTCCAAAATAAAAAATATATATTTTAATGACTGTCACAATAATTTTCTTGTTACTTCTTTCGAAAATTCACAAAACACATTTTACTCTGACTGCCTCAGTTTACGAGTTAGTCCATTTCAATTATTTCACAACATATTTCAGAAATTGAGCTCATCTATTTCAATTATTTTAAGAACATATTTCACTTTTCAAATAAATTTGTGAGAAGGTTTCACTATTTCAAATATGACTTCAGCGATTTCTATAATTTTAGAACATATTTCATAGTTTACAAAATTGAGTTCATCCCTTTCAATTACTTCAGACCATATTTCACTTTTTCAAGAAATATGTCCAATTGTTTCGGAGAAAATTTCACCGTTCCAAAAAATATTTTCACTTAATCTAGATAAGATTTCATACTCGAAAGATGACTTCATCCATTTCAATTATTTGAGAAAATATTTCACTTTTTTGAAAAAGAGTTCAGTTGACTCCTCCAAATGATCTCACTTACTCAACGAAAGATTTCACTATTTCAAGAAACGAGCTCATCCGTTTAAACTGTTTCAGTTTCAAATATTCCAATTTCAGCAATTTCAAATTCATATTTCACTGATGAAAAAAGGTGTTTTCAACTTTCAATTTCATAACATATTTCAGTTTCAATTATTTGAGAACATGTTTAACTGTATTAAAATTTTGAGTTCAGTTATTTTAGAAACAAATAATTGTACTAATTTTATCCGTACAAAAAAGTGAACCATTTCAAGAAAATAGTTTCCATTTAAAAATTGAAATTTCCAGTTTCACATATTTCTTGTCACTTTGAGAGCCCGCACTTCACTTTTAGAACATGCATTTAATAACCACAAACCCGCACTTCAATTTCACGTTCATTAATTTCACAGATCTCACTATTTTGGTACCATATCAGGCAAATTCTGACATATAAATTTCCAATGGTGGCCTAGAACGGGCTGAGGCTGGAGAGGAACAAAAGATCAGCGAGGACAGGTCACCAGCGCGAGGAGATGTGAGCGACGACTCCTGGGCAGCACGATGGCAGGGAGCTCATGGAGGAGCACCACCAATGGAAGAGACATCCAACCGATAGGGTCAGAAGAGGTTTGACAAGATGGAGTGGTGATACCCAAGTCGTTAGGGTCAGAGGAGGATTGACAAGATGGGAGTGGCGATGCCCAAGTTGAGATACATGACATGGGCGCGTGGATTTTGTTTTACTTAAAAACATGGGCCGCGTGGGTGTTTGATTGTGAGCCGGCGAATAAAATGGTACTAGTAGTTACTAAAAGTAGAGTTACGCAACTCTTCAAAACATTGGGAGTGTATATGCCACAGTGGATTGGGAAATGACTAATTCTGAGTTCATTATACTATTTTCCTCCAAATTGGACATATCACGCTTCAAGCTCCAGGCAACTGAAAGTTCCCTCCGACTCCGAGCCACTGTGGAGACGCCGGAGGCCGCCATCGCATCGTGTCAAAGTGTTGGAGAGGTCGGTAGGGACGCTGATGCAGCACGCACACTCGCACACAGTCGCCACTCCGGGTGATCCCCAACACAACGGAGACGGTGTTGGCTCGAGCCTTTTCCTCTTTGGCGGGATGCAGGGTGTCCTGGCCGCCGTTGCCGGCCGGCTCTGCTGTGACTGCTATAACCACTTCACTGTGCGCCGCTGTAGCTCTCGCTGTGGATCGCGGGTCGCTTTGCAGTGCACCGCCGGTGTTGGACCGGTGCAGAGCATGGAACTGCGCGATGCCGATCTAGCGGCCTCTAGTCTACAGTAGCTTGCTGGACCACTCGCTCTGATCCAGCGGCGCGCCATGGGTGTTGGGATGGAGCGCATCAATAATTCTAGGTGCGTGAGCCCGCGCGGCGGCGCTGCCGGCCAGGATTGTGCCAGATTGTAACAAGCAACGGAGAACGGGAGAAGGAACAAGCTAGTGTGCCAGATTGTAGTCCTACTGGATTCTACCCCCCATGTAAGATTTTGCAATGGTCATTTTGGAGTGGCTGCGCCTCCGGTTAGATCTTTTATTCAGACGAGGTGGATTAGGAGGATCTTTGTGACTGATTGCTTTGCTAATTGCTACTACTAGGTCCGCACTGGGTAGAGAGGAGTAGTTCACGAACAACGAACTAAATAATGCCTCGATTGCCAGCCTTCTCAACATGCATCTGCAAAGTGCAGAGGGCTCGCGGTGGTCAGTCAGGGGTCCACGTTTATCATGGCGCCGCAAAGCTGGAATAGCAGAAATGTTCGTGTAAAGGGATCATGAGATCTCCATGTTTCCTTTGTGCTCCGGTCAAAACGAAACGCTACAATACAATGTTCGTACGCCGAGATGATGGGAAGCATGTGTTGCTGAGTAGGAGTGACATAGTGCATTCCTCCTACGGTAGCTGTTTGCGAAGGCACCAAACATAAGACTCTAGGGGAACAATCCGTTCGATCTTGGCAACACTTATTATAAATCGGAGTACTAGTAGATATTATGTAAGAAACTGCAACATTTATTATGGATTGGAGCTTGGAGAGAGTAGTAGAGATGTAGGAAAATGTGGCACACATCCGGTATCTTTTGGGCAAAAGGATCATATTAACGCAACTACGCCCATGCAAAAAAAAGGAAGAACGTGAGAGGAAATCTGTGTTTGACGGCACTCCCTCGTATTAATCATGTTTTACCATTCGAGCAGAGTCATATGATGAGCCAAGTAGAGAGAGAAAGTCACGAGCTTGCTGACATGCACGAACGGCGGCACGGCCACCCGCCTCTGTAGGCAAAATTTTGTGTTTTGACTCTTTTCTGAAAGTTAATCAAGATATGACCTTAGTTTGTAAAAAATTCGAGATCTGAATCTTCTGCTACCGTCAGAATCCATGACGATGGGATGTAACAGCCTACCGCCAGGGACCTTGCCGCCTGCCGCCAAACAGGCTGATGGTAGCCTGTACAATCCTACCGTCAAGGTGCCCGGCGGTAGGCAGGGACGGAGCTGCCTCGTAAGGATTGGTGTCAATTGACCCCAATGGAATCAGCAAATCCTTCAGAAACTAAGTACTAATCACTATTCATTAATAAAAGATGACCCCACTGTCATAGACATGACCCCATTGAATTTTTCTTCTAGCTTTGTCCCTGGCGGTAGGTGCAAGCATGCATTGTGTTCTATACTTATGATTTTTTTACGGTATGGCATGCAACCCTACCGCCAGGGACCTTGGCGGTAGGCTGTTATACCCTATCGCCATGAACCCTGGCTGTAAGAAAATGGTCAAATCCTGAAATTTTTACAAGGCGTGATTAGACCCTGAAATTTTTGCAAAGCAGGGTCAGATCTCAATCAACTTTCGAAGAAAGGGTCAAAACATGATATTTAACCGCCTCTGTAGACTGCCGTACGCACTCGCGCCGGCGGGCAGGGCGTCAGGTCCACGGCTCCTATTCCCGAGCCACATCCTTGCTTTCAACACGGCCCCGCCGGCGCCGGGGGCCTCATGTGGAGGGAGGAACAGGCGCACTTCAGCAGTGCCCGCCTACTTCCGCTGTTGGATGGATCAACACAAAATGCCACACACGCCTCGGACGCCAACGCATTGGCGTCGATGTGTTGGAAATCGAACCACGGATGGAGGCCTAGCAGAACGTCTGATTGACGAGAGCAGACAAGCACACGACGCCGGTTCGAGGCTCTTCCTCTTTGGCGAATTCAAAGGTGGCCGCTGCTTGCTTGCTGTGACCGCCAACAAGTTCACTCTAGGCTGCCATTGCTATGGCTACGGATCACGACGGATCTATCGACGATTTGCGCGGCGCATTTCAGTTAAGGCGCGGCGCAGCACCTTTGGAGCGAGTTACCTTGGTCCGTCGGACGCTCCACCCACCACACCGGAGCACAATTAACATGGGGCTGCAAAAACTGTCAAAATGAAACGCCTGGGGATGGAAATGTCGCCCATTCAATCACTGAAAACAAACGGGAGAAGCGAGGAGGAGCGAGTGTAGCACACAGATGATTGCAATGATAATTCTGCACCGGTTGGCCCATGCTTGCTAGATTTCGCAATGATCATTCCCCCGGTTAGAGTTAGATGTTTTATGGAGGCGAGGTGGATTGGGAGGATCTTGCGAGTGAATGATTGCTGACGCTAGGTCCGTACTCACTGAGTAGTTAGATCAGAGTAGCTAACGAACAACGAACTAATCAATGCGTCGGTCGCCAGCCGTGTCAACTGGATCTGCGGGAGTGCAGCGGTCAGGGGTCCATGCAAGCTTTTCATGGCGCCGCAAAGCTGGAACAAGATTGTGAGCGCTCACGTAGAAAGATGAAGAGATTTTTCGTGCTTCTCTTGTGCTCCTCCGGTGGAAACGGAACGTTACTTTGCTCCAGACTCATGTGTTACGTCTGGTTTTTACGGTTCGATCCGCAGAGGCAGGTCCGTTCATGGGAAGTAGGCATGTGTTGCTGAGTTGGAGCCATACGGTGTGTTCCTCCTACAGCTGGTGTGTGCGAAAGCACCAACCATGATAAGATCCGGGGGAACAATTTCGTTCGATCTTGGCAACAACTTTTTCATACTTGCCCACGCGCTTTTACGTTGTGTTTTCAGATGCACTTTAAGTTGTTTATAGTGGTGTGTGTTATCCAATGACCAGCGAGCAGACACGGTGGATTCATTCAGTCAAAGACGCGCAGCAGAGGACAAAACCGTTTCCGTTCACCGTGAGCTGCATGTACGTACTACCACACGTTGCGCAGCACTGCGACTTTGGCTGAGCAACAGCCCAGCAGCGATGCGAAAAGCACTTGCGGTTTGCAGTGTCTCCAGGAACTGGCAGCGACCATCAACGAGTGTTGCCCTGGTCCTGCTGCGCGCATGTGGCCGTGCCTGTGCTCTAGTTTTCTTTAGCGGGGAGAACAAAGTTTATTCATCAAAAACCACCTATGGTGTGGGATGGGATACAATTCTGGTCATGTGAGTGGCCAAACCAGACGCCCCGTTCTAGACCCAACGAAAGTACAAACTTGGCTAAACTATGTGCGTTGTAATTAACAGCACGACCTTCAAACATCAAGTTACAACGAAATAAAGATGCTCTAGACATGATCTCGCTAATGATGGATTCGTAATTCCAACGACCGTTATTGTTAGTGTTTGCAATCTCGGAAGGAGAAATAAAACCCTACGCTCTACCAACAAAATCATAGTAATCAGCCATTGGATCCACGATCCAATGACTGGGGGACTGATGGAGCATGGGAGCATGGAAGCTCCCCTATAACCAAATATTCTCCCTTAATTACACCTCATGGGATACGTATACATCAGATCGGTACTGTGTAGTGTATTGTCTTTGTATATGAATTTTTACTTTTGGTATTTCATATACCATAAAGTAATAAATAAATTAGTATGTTATTTGTTTTTAATAAAATGTAAAAATAATTCTAAGATTTTCCAAAGTATAAAAATATTTCATTGACTGTCACAACAATTTTCTGATTACTGTTTCGAAAATTCACAAAACACATATTACTCCGACTGTCTCAGTCTACGAGTTCGTCCATTTCAATTATTTTAGAAGATATTTCAAAAATTGATCTCATCTATTTCCATTATTTTAGCAACATATTTCACTTTTCAAATAATTTCTAAGAAGATTTCACTATGTACGAATTCAATTATTTATATAATTTCAGAACATATTTCATAGTTTCAAAAATTGAGTTCACCACTTTCAATTACTTGAGACCATATTTCACTTCTTCAAAAAAAAAATATGTCCAATTGGTTCAGAGAAGATTTCACTGTTAAAAAAATGATTTGACTTATTCCTGATAAGATTTCATATTCAAAAAAATGACTTCATCCATTTAAATTATCTGAGAAACTATTTCACTTTTTTAAAAGACTTCAGTTGACTCTTCCAAATGATTTCACTTACTCACGAATAGTTTGCACTATTCCAAAAAACAAGCTCGTCCATTTAAATTATTTCAGTTTCAAATATTCCAATTTTAACAATTTTAAATTCATATTTCACTAATAAAAAGGCGTTTTCAACCTTGAATTTCAAAACATATTTCAGTTTGAATTAATTGAGTACATTTTTATCTGTATTAAAATTTTGAGTTCAGTTCTTTCAGAAACAAACAATTGCACTAATTTCATCTGTTCAAAAAGTGAACCATTTCAAGAAAATAGTTTTCATTAGCTTAAAAATTGAAATTTCCAATTTCACACATTTTTTGTCACTTTGAGCACATGCATTTCACTTCAAAACATGCATTTAAGAACCACAAACCTGCACACCAACTTCATGCTCATCAATTTCACAAAGCAAATTTCAAAAATCTCTCAATGTGAATTTTTGTTTCAAATCTCACTGTTTTAGTACCATATGAGGCAAATTCTGACAGATCAATTTCAAATGGTGCCCTAGAAGGGGCCGGGGTTGGAGAGGAGCAAAAGATCAGGGAGGACGTGCTCACCAGCACGAGGAGATGTGGGCGATGTCTCCTGGGCACGAAAAGATAATTGAGAATTAGCTAAAATGAAAATCAATTCTTTTGAGTTTCCAGAGAGAGAGAGAGAGAGAGAGAGAGAGAGAGAGAGAGAGAGAGAGAGAGAGAGAGAGAGAGAGAGAGAGAGAGAGAGAGAGAGAGCAGCATGCCCTGGTAGGAAAACTAATGCAGTATTGCAGTTGCAAAACATCACATCGACGCACGAAAAGACAATTCCGTGATCGACCTCACACAATAATCAAAGCAAGCAATCCTCCTCCAAATGAATAAAAAAAAAAAAGTAACCAAAGCACATATCACGATTCAAGGTCCAGCTGCTCCAGGCAACTGAAAGCTCCCTCCGTGTCGCTGTGGAGACGCCGGCCGGAGGACGCCATCGCGTCGTGTCAAAGTGTTGAGGGACGCTGATGAGGCACATACACTCACGCATGGCCGCCACTCCGGGTGATCCACAATGCAACGGGACGAACGAGAGATGGCGGCCCGAGCCTTTTCCTCTTTGGCCGGATGCAGCAGGGTGGCCTGGCCTGGCCGGGCAGCCGTTGCCCGCTCTGCCGTGACGGCTAACCACTTCACTGTGCGCCGCTGTAGCTCTCGCTGTGGATCACGGATCGCTTTGCAGTGCACCGCCGGCCTCGTCGCCGGCTCGCCGCATTGGACCAGTGCAGTGCATGGAACTGCGCGAGCCTTTGGGGCGATCCCGATCTAGCGGCCTCTAGTCTAGCTTGCTGGACCACGCGCTCCGATCCAGCGGCGCGCCATGGGCGTTGGTGTGGAGGTGGAGCGCATCAATGATTGTGCTACTATACGTGCGTGTGCCCGCGCGGCGGCGCTGCGCATCTATCCACCACCTTTCTGTTACCGCGAGCCCGCCCGCCCGACCCACCGGAACACGGGGCTGGATAGAATGTCATGTTGGAAATGGCGTCCATTCACAGAAAGCGGTGGGAGAAGGAGCAAGCGAGTGTTCCTTCCAGATTGCAATGGTAGCAATGATCATCGTGGGCTAAATTCTGGCTCCCATGTTAGATTTTGCAATCATCATTTTGGAGTGGCTGCAGATGGTGCCACCGCCTCCGGTTAGATCTTTTACTGAGACGAGGTGGATTGGGAGGATCTTGCGACTGATTGATTGCTGTACCTAGCTCCGTACTGTAAGTGTAGACCAGGGCATGCAGCTAACGAATATCCAACTCATTAATGCGTGAATTGCCGAATGGATCTGGACCAAGTGCCGGGGGTCCACGTTTAACAGGGCGCCGCAACAGTTCAAGACTGACGTAAATAACAGAGCTACTCCTGCTGTGAATCTGATCCGATGAGGCAAAAATATCACCAGTTTTTTGTTTTCCTCATGTGCCCCAGACCCCAAGTGCATCTGCGTTTGATATCATCAACCGGGGAAGGGCGGAGGCCAAAACTCCAGCGGGCAGGGCAAGGTGGGAGTGCTTGAACGGTCGGATGCCGACCAGCGTTCCGCCTCCGCCTAAACCGGTGGATCCGCTGCCGTATCTGTCTCCCTGGCCAGGCCTAACATACGAGGAGCTCTGAAGATGATGATGTCTGCCCGCTCTTCGAAATTATCCGCAAATCGTCTTATTAGTTTGTCTTGTGTCTTTCAATTATGTTCTCGATGAATAATGAAACTATGTACCTCTTGTAATGCCATCTGTTTATTATCGAACATTAAGTTAACTGCATGCCATTTGTTCTTGTCAATATGAGTATACTTTCATGGTAAAAGAAATGAGTATATACTTTCATGATAAAAAACATGTCTGTATACTTCAAGTGCTATTATTATGTATGTAATGCTATTTGTTTGAGATCTGTTTTTTAGCCTCTATATCATTGATGTAAAAAGAAACAAGCAATTAAACTTGAATGTGTAAAACACAGGACCCTACCGTCAGGGACCCTGACGGTAAGGTCACACAACCTACTGCCATGGCACTTCGATATTTCGTTACAGAAACTTTCGTAGGCAAAACAACCTACCGCCATGTGTTCTGGCGGTAGGTTTAGATAAGCTACCGCCAGGTCCCAAGTAGAGTTACTTATCCACGTCACCGGCAAGCGGTCGCGTTCCCTCCGTCACCCCCTAGCGCCATGGACCCTGGCGGTGGCCTGTCTAACCCTACCGCCATAACCCCTGGCGGTAGCGAAAGGGTCAAATCACGAAATTCTTTCCAACAGGGGTCAGATCCTGAATTTTTATGCAAAAAGGGTCAAAACACGAAATTTTGCCGCCTCCGGTAGGCCGGTTATGTATTTCATTAAATCAAAAACAGTGAACAAATTGAAAATGAATGTTTCAATCCATCTCAATTTTATTTTCACTTTTAGAACCGGCATTTCGATTTATGTATATGCCTTTTACTTTCAGAACATGCATTTCAAAACCACAAAGATGCACATCAATTTCACATACCACGGAACATGTTCCATTTTCATAAATCTGCACATCATTTTCACGTACCAAAATCTCAGAATTTCGCATGTCGGCCGTTGCAAAAGATCACTTCAACCCACGAATAGGCAGAGCCATGATAAACTCACAAAATAAAAGCCAGTAAGAAAGAAAGGCAACCGGGTGTTAGGGTTTCTTCCCCTCCAACCTGCGCCGCCGCTGGTCTACCTCATCTCTTGGAGGCGTGCAGTGGATCCTCGCCCTTGCAGGCGGGAGGGCTCAGGCTTCGCTTCTTGGCATTTTCTAGTCTGTTTAGGGATCGTGTCTTGCTCAGAAAAGCGAGGCGGAGCCGACTTTCTGAGGAAGGAATAAGATTCTCCCCGTCTGCCCTCGTCTCGGTGGTGCGACTTGCGTCGTCGGAGGGTGTGTGAAGGTGGACCTCATGGGATCCGGTCGATGCTTGTCTTTGATGGACCCCATCTTCATTCGTCCTTGCTCATGTGTCTATTAGTTGGATCCTTTCGACCTATGCTTTTCTTCATCGGCGACACTTGCTATTCGGGTCAATTGTTCGTTCAGGGCCTTAGCACAATGATTTTCCGACTGCCTACTACAATAAACTTTGTCTGGCTCCGATTTGGAAGGGCGACGGCGGCGGCGCGCCTTCGGCTTGCTTCAGTGTTTCGGCGCGTCACCGACCCAGGTGACCCCCAACACAAGCGGACGAGCGAGACGACGCCTTTTCCTCTTTGGCCGGGCAGCCGTTGCCCAGCTCTGCTGTGACTGCTAACAATTTCACTGTGCGACGCTGTAGCTCTCGCTGTGGATCACAGATCGCTTTGCAGTGCTCGCTGCAGTGCGCCGCCGGCCTCGTCGCCCGCTCGCGCTGGACCAGTGCAGTGCATGGACCACTCGCTCCGATCCAGCGGCGCGCCATGGGTGTAAGGTGTTGGTGTGGAGGAGGGCATCAATAATTCTACGTGCTTGTGCCCGCGCGGCGGGGCTGCGCATCTGCCCACCACCTTTTCTGTTACCGCCAGCCCACCCGGCTCACCGGAACACGGAGCGGGATAAAATGTCAAAAGAAAAAACTTGCGGATATTGCAATGATCATTGTGGAGATGGTGCCTGCCTCCGGTAGGCCGGTTAGATCCTTTATTGAGACGAGGTGGATTGGGCGAATCTTGCGAGCGATTGCTCTGTACCTAGGTCCGTACAGAGTAGAGCAGGGCAGCTAACGAATATCTAACTCATTAATGCGCCAATTGCCAAATGGATCTGAAGAAGCGCAGGGGTCCACGTGTTATCAGGGAGTCCCACAGGAATGGATCTGTCGAGGCAAAAATATCGGTACCACTTTTTTTTCGTGCTCTTGTTGCGCTCAAGTCAAAACAGAGCGTACGGAGTACGTAATAATTTTGCGAGCTTGATAATAGTACTTTCGCTTTGGTGACTGCTATGAATCCAAGGATGAACGAGCACATGCCGAGTCGAGCCACACAGCAGAGGACAAAGCCGCGAGCCAATCCACATAGACACAGGACGGAGCCGCCTTGTACTCCGAGGTTCTAATGGTATTGGTGTTGTTATGTAAATATCAATAATTTTTTATATAAATTTAGTCAATGTTGGATGAGATTGATTTGGGACAAACCTAATATGCAGAGTAAAAAGGACCGGGGGTAGTACTAGGCGCATGGCGAGCTGCGTGCCTCTGCTGCTGACAAGGAAAGCTACCACTCGGCCAGCCAGGTAGTACTCCACCCCGTACGCTGCGCGCCCGGTGCACCACCACGATGCGCAGCACGGCGCCCCCGCAGTCTCAACGTCAGGTGAAACAATGTTGAGACTAGAGCGTATGTCGGTGAACGATGCAGTCGGGAGTCCTTTGGTAAAAATGTCAGCAAATTGGGCACTTGTAGGAACATGAAGAACGCGAACCTCGCCAAGAGCCACCTTTTTACGAACAAAGTGAATGTCAATCTCAATGTGCTTTGTGCGACGATGTTGAATGGATTGGAAGCCATGTATCTGCAGAGATGTTATCACGATAAACAATGGTAGCGTGGGAGCGGACGATGAAGTACAACGAGAAGCTGCCGTAGCCACACCGCCTCGCCACAGCGTGAGCAACCGCCCTATACTCAGCCTCGGCAGAAGACCGAAAGCTGTTACTCGCCTTTTAGAACACCAAGAAACAAGATTATCACCCAAATAAACGCAAAATCCGGATGTAGATCGTCGAGTATCCGGACAACCTGCCTTGATCGCATCGAATAAACTGTCAAGCTTGTAGGTGAAGAAGAATTAATAAGGAGACCGTGATCAAGAGTGCCTTTTAAATAGCGGAGAATGCGTCGACATGAGCGGATGAGGAGCACGAGGATCATGCATAAAGAGACAAAGCTTCTTTGAACTGAATAGGAGATTTCGGGACGAGTAAGATTGGCATATTGAAGAGCGCCGATGATGCTACGATATAAAGTAGGATCACCATCACCGACGCTTTAGCACCAACGCCGGCCGGAGTACGAGAGGGTTGACAATCGGACATACCGAGCGAAAGCAAGTCCAAAATGTATGACCGTTGAGAAAGAAAGAGGGAAGATTTTGTGCGAGAAACATGAATACCTAGAAAATTATGAAGAGGACCAAGATCAGTCATGGAAAACTCCCGATTGAGAGAAGAGATGGTATGTTGAAGAAAAGAATCAGAACTCGCCGTGAGAATGATATCATCAACATAAAGCAAGAGGTAGGCAGTGTGAGTAGAAGACTGGTAAACAAAGAGAGAAGAATCGGATTTGGAGGGAATAAAGCCTATGGTTTGAATAAAGGTAGCAAAGCATTGAAACCATGCACGAGGAGCTTGTTTAAGGCCATAAAGAGATTTGATGAGGAGACAAACAAAATTTGGAGATGAGGGATTCTCAAAACCAGAGGGTTGCTGACAATAAACAGTTTCATTGAGAGTGCCATGAAGAAAAGCATTTTTAACATCAAGTTGATGAATATGCCAAGAAGAGGAAACAGCAAGACTAAGAACAACACGAATAGTGCTTGGTTTAACAACAGGAGAAAAAGTCTCATCAAAGTCAATACCAGGCTGTTGGGAGAAACCACGACACACCCAACAAGCTTTGTAACGAGCGAGAGTGCCATCGGAATGAAATTTATGACGAAAAACCCATTTGCGAAACAATGTTAACACCGGAGGTTTGGGAACAAGAGTCCATGTATTATTTTGTGAAGAGCTTCAAATTCATCGCGCATAGCGAAAGCCGAGAGGGTCAAGAAGAGCTCGCTTATAACTGGTTAGAATAGGAGAGATGGTTGGGGTGGCGGTAAGATTGAGGCGTTTGGTGGGGAGAAGAAATCCTCGTTTTCCACGGGTGCACATGACATGATCATTGGCGGCGGTGGTATAAGAACGGCATTGGGTGGCGTGGGTTTTCGGTTGAAGAGGACGGTGAGGAAGAAGAATCGAGGTGGTGGATGTCGAGGGGTTGCCGTGGTAGGATGTGGTGGGGAAAGGCGGCTGGGGTAGAGGATGCGATTCTTGGGAGAGGTGGGGGACGGGCAGGAGGGTGGCTAACGTTGGGCGATTCGGTGAGAGGCGGAACAAGATTCCATGGCAGCAGAGATGACCGAAGGCGAACTAGGGAAGGGGTTTTGGTGGTGGCGGATTGTGGTGGAATTGGTGTTGTGGTTGTAGTGACGAGAAAAAGGAAAAGTATTTTCATCGAATGTGACATGACGAGAGAGAATGATACGACCGGAAGATGGTTCAAACAACGATATCCTTTGTGATCATCGAAAGACCAAGGTGAATGCAAGGTAGTGGCGTGGTTCTAGTTTGTTGGAGGCGGTAGAGGCGATGTTGGGAAAGCATAGACAGCCAAAACACGCAGAAAAGAATAGTCGGTGGGAGAGAAAAGAGATTGGAAAGGCGAATAAAGAGGGCAAGTTTTAGTTGGTCGAATATTAAGAAGGAGTGTGGCGGTGCGAAGGGCTTCAACCCAAAAACGGGAAGGAAGAGAGGCTTGTAAAAGCAATGTGCGAAGAACATCATTAATAGAGCGAAGACAACGTTCAGCTTTACCATTTTGAGAAGATGTATAAGGGCATGAAAAGCGAAGAAGAATGCTTTGGGAGAGAAAGAAGGTGCAGTTTTGGGTGTTATCAAATTCACGACCGTTATCACATTGAATAAATCGAATTGGCAAGCCAAAGTGTGTGATTACATATTGTCGAAAGTTGAGAAAGATTGCAGGTACTTCAGATTTAGCGCGGAGAGGAAAGGTCCAAGTATAGTGAGAATAATCATCCAAGATCACAAGATAATATTTATAACCAGAAACACTAGGGACTGGGGAGGTCCATAAATCACAGTGAAGTAACTCAAAAGGAAAGTACTAATGGTAGTAGAGGTTCCAAAAGGTAATCTAACATGTTTGCCGCATTGACATGCATTACAGAGAGAGGGATTATGGGGACTGCTAGAACTAGGGATACAAAATTCTTGGAGTAAAGACGTCAATGTGTTTTTGCTAGGATGACCGAGGCAACGATGCCATAGATCAACGGATGCGAGCATGGCACGAGGGGTGGATGTGGGTGCGCCATGAAGAGGATAAAGATCGCCCGTGCTATTGTACCGAGCGAGGACCGCCCCCGTTGTCAGATTCTTCACAGACAAACCAAAAGGGTCAAAGGCCAGGATAACTTTGTTGTCAATGCAAAATTGTCTAACAGAAATAAGATTTTTGATGATGGAAGGAACCACAAGAATATTGCGGAGGAAAAAATTGGCATGAGAGGAAGGGATGTAAGAGTGACGGTGCATGAAACAGGATGGTGGAGCCATCGCCAATGGTGATAGTGGAAAAGAGAAGGAAAACAAGCTCACAATAAATTCATATTTTAAGACATATGCATTGATGCACCGAATCGAAAATCCAATCCGTACTGCGTCGTTGAGGACAAAATTGTTCATGGCGGTGATGAAGGCGGCTTGGTCCCAAGCCGGCTGTTGGGGAGGAGCAGAGAGGGCCAGGAGCTTGCATGTTGGCGTAGGGGATAGCGGATGGGTAGTATGCGATTGGGGCCTGCATGTTGCCGTAGAAGACCGGCATGGTGTTGGAGGCGACGGCGGTCTGGCGTCTTTGGTAGGCGGATTAGGAGTGGCGGTGTAGACGTGCGCCGCGGCTCTGGGTCCAAGGAGTCCGGAGAGCGGTGGCTGGACGAGACCGGGCTCCACGTGCCTGTGTACGCAGGAGGGGCACCATACGGCGAGGGGCCGACCAAGGCATCGACCAAGCCTAGACGAGGTCAGTCCAAGGATCATCGAGGAGGCCATGACGACGGAGCTGGTGGCGCGAGCGGTGGATGACGGGTTTGGGGGAGGTGTTTGGGTAGTTGTAGAGGAAGAGGTAGGGGATGGGCGCCGCGGCGCGGAACTCGACCATGGAAGAGGGGCGAATCGGCCGGGCGGGCGGCTGGTGGCGGAGCCATACCAGGTGCGTAAAACCTAGGCGTCAGATACCATGATAGATTGAGATATTGGAGAAGTAATTGTTGTATTGATTGGGGCCTCAAGGGCTGTTTATATAGATTACAAAGCTTGGGCTCCAAGACTAGACTAATAGAGATAGATTACAATACAAATAGACTTTATACTCTAAGACTTCGTTCAAACCTCGGTTTATGGACCGTACTAACCAGCAAATTTGGCGGCAAAAAAAAAACTCTGTGCACATTCAGCATGATAAATTAACAAGCGCTCAAAGAAAACGGTGCCAATCCTAAAATTTTAGACGGCCGGATGAAATTAAAACTCCGGCCCATTAGAGCATCTACAGCCGGGCGCCTCAAATCCGTCTTATACTTCCGGTCAGGCCCTCCGGTCACTGTTTGGTCATGTTTTTTTTGACTCAGACAGCCCGTCAAATGGTCTTGAAACGTTCAGACTCATAAGCACTCCTTATATCCAGCTCAAATATGTGGCGAATATTGGGAATCACGGGCTAACCGGTACCCCTCATATCCAGCCTGAATAAGGGGTAAATATTAGGACGCCCCAGCACGCCCGTCACCAGTGGCGGAGCCACAGGGTGGCCAGGGTGGGCCGCGGCCCACCCTGGAATTTTGGGTTAGCTTATATACCTTTGGATTTCTAACTGGGCCACAAAAAAAGGGCCCAATAACACATACCGATCGATCCAGCGAATGCAGCCACACCCTCGTGTCGTCCACATCGTCGTCTCGTCCACTGCAGCCGCCTCGTCCCGATGCCATCGCCTCACCGCCGCCGTTCCTCGCGGCTTCGCTGTTCACCGACCGGAGCCCAGACCGGCTCCCCTTCCCGCCCGGCGCTCGCCTGGCCCTCGGCTCCACCGCTCCCCCACGCCCCTGCCCTGCCCTGCCCGGCTGCGCCCTTGACCCGGGCCGCCTGGCACCACCGCCTGCCCGCCCCTGCCTTCGCCCTCCGGCGGAGTCCGGCCCTCCGCCCTCTCTGAAAGCCACAGTCGTCGATGCCGCTCAGTAGCCAGTCTACTACAACAAGTGTGCAATTCGATTTAAGGTACAACCCCCCCTCCCTAATTTTTGATCTAGGGTTTGCTATTGTGCACTATGCTATGAATTGATGAACCCATACATAATTTCTATGTGATATTCTTTTTAAACTTCTCAAGGTATGTATTATGGTCCATATAGTATGTACTATGTATGCTTTCTAATGCAAAACTTAGAATTAATTGAGAACTTTAGTGTGTTTGTAACATCATATTGATCTATTTCTATGTGATATTGGTAACTTGTTACAGCGTCCATTTCTTGAGGGGGAGATCGGACCACCCTGATGTCAAATGCTAGCTCCGCCATTGTCCGTCACGTCGGACCTGGCCCACACTGACCTACCCGACCCCACATAAATTCCTCCCCATCCGCTCGCCGGATAAAACCCTAGCCACTTCACTCCCCTCCGCAACCCAAACTCGTTTTCGGCTCCTTCCGGCCGTCTTCAGCATGGCGGGCAGCGGATCCGAGTCCATCACCTCCAGATCCGTCGACTCCGAACTCATCCCACGTGGCCCCGAGGAGGAGATGGCCGTCCAGCTTGTGCTCCGCCGCGCTCGGGAGGAGGCCCGTGCATGGCAATGCTCGGACTCCATCCGTCGGGAATCCATTGTGTCCTCCCTAATGGCGCATGGATCCGGTGCTAGACCAGCCGTAGCTGCCTTGCCGGAGGCCGTGCAGTCCGTCTTGCGCTCGAACACGCTGGTGGACGCTCAACCCCTTCGTTGACGTGCCTAGCATCGGGAGGCATCATGGGCCTCGTCCGGCGAGGCCATGGCACGGCGTGCCCGCTGTGCAAGGCATCGGGCGCGGGAGGCGGCGGCAGCACTTGCGACGGCGGACGTCGGCGAGGCGAAGTCGCATTATCCGGCGCCCCGTAAGGCGCATCAATCCGGACGACGCAATCGCATCATGGTGGACGTCGATGGCTCATCCCCGGACGGGTCCGTCATCGATCTGACGTCCACCGGCACCCAACGGATTCCAGCTCCAACAAGGAAGAGTAGGGCATGGGAGACAGCGACGCCTTGAGTCCCGTGAACTGGCTTGTGTCACATGCCCTACTCTACCTTGCCGGCAACCGAGCTGACATTCTGGGGAGCGCAGCCAGCCGTCGGACATGGCCACAGCGACCGGACAAGCTCCGGTTAAAGATCGCTATGTTGCATGTAATAATATGGATTTGAGGTATCCGGATGTGGAATGCATTTTTTGAGGCGTGACCGGTCACTATCCGCGGACGCGCCCAGGCGCGTCTGTGGGTGTTTGAGGGGTCGGATTTGGCAAGTCCGCCTGTAGATGCATCAAATTTAAACTCTCAAATACGGTACATGCAAATTCATGCACGCCAATGATAGCAAAAATACATAAAAGAAGTATTAAGTGTACAACTCAAATACTAGCTCTTTGATTTCCCTGTGGGTCCACATATGCTCCCCATGGTTATTGAGTAGCTGCGCGTGCACATGATGATCTGCAGAATATTCATAAGCCGATTTGCATCTTGATCTTCTGGGATTTCGACTCGTTCTCCAACCGTCTTCAAAATCACCGGTTTGGGCTACCCAATCATGCTCATCCTCGACAATCATATTGTATAATATAACACAACATTTCATCAGCTGACACAAAGTTTCTGATTTCCTCATCATTGCAGCTCCATGAACAAGTTCCCCAACGAGCTTGAATCACTCCGAATGCCCTCTCCACATTCTTCTTCAAGTCTTCCTGCATTGTTCCAAAGTGGCTTTGTTTGTTTCCTTGTGGTCGGATATGGTCGTCACAAACACCGCCCACTGAGGATATATGCCATCGACAAGATAGTATCCCATGTTGTAGTCTCAATCGTTGACAATGTAGTTGTGCGACGGTGATTCCCCGTTACAAAGCCTCCTGAACACGGGTGATCGTTGAAAAGCACGTTGATGTCATTGTGAGAACCCGACATTCCAAAAAAAGCATGGCAAAATCCATAATCCATGTGATGTCACTACTTCCAGTATGATGGTGGCACTACTAGGGAAAACCTTATACACAGAATCTTCGCAATAGCGCGGTTCAGGGGGAGGCGCTACTGCTAATTAGCAGCAACGCGTGATAAAAACAAGCGCTACTGCTACTAACTTAGCAGTAGCATGGCTGGGCAGAACCACGCTGCTACTAAAATCGACCGACAGTTCCCGCCAACCTAGGTTTAGCAGTAGCACGGTCTTTATAAGCGCGCTGCCGATAAAGTCATAGTAATAGCATGCTTTTTTGGGACGCGTTACTACTAATTGTTGCTATTTTTGAAACTGACCACATGGCGGGACCCATTTAGCAGTAGCGTGTGAGGTGTAAGCGTGTTACTGCTACGTTAATAGCAGTAGCGCGGTCTATGACCGACGCTACTGCTAAGCCGCGACATATACCATCTTTTTCCCTCCCCCTTCCCCTCCCCCTCTCCCATCCTCTCTTCCTCACTTTCCCCTACCTCCCACCTCCTCTCTCCCTCACTTTGCTTCTTCCTCACAACTTCTCCCCCCATTACTCTCCTTCTTTTACCTACCTTTCTCTCTCTTTATTACTCCTAGCTAAATTACACCACCTCCATTAATGCATCTTCTTTCTCTTTTTCCTCTCTCTCCACTAGATAAATTCATCTCCTTCCCCAACTAGCTTGGTAGATCTACCCATTTAATAAGTGAGCTATGTACCTTCCTAACTAGATCTAGCCATCTCAAGAAGTAAGCTTTGTCCACTTTTGATCATTACCTAGGTGTGTGGTGACACCGATCGACATCGTCATCACCGTGCTCGATATCGAGATAGGTGATTAAAAATTTGTGCTTTTGCAAGAATGGAAATATGTGTATGTGTGCGATATGACATAATCGTGTGGTATGATGGATATTGTGTGTGTGGCTTGAGTTGCCGCTGAATTGTGCTTGAGTTGCCTATGTTTTGCCGAAATGTCGATTTATTTCCATTTCAGCGAATTTCGGGCAAACTCTATATATCCTATTTTTAGGGAAGGTCATGCCGAATTTTTGTATGACTTTGATGCATGCACACATTTTTATAATCAATTTGTTTAATATTAGCGTGCAGGCGTTCATGTTGGTTTAGTGGAACGATGGTGGACAGGTGGTTGCGATCGGCGGTGCAGGACATGAAAGAAAATATCATGACAGAGGTTTTATGTCCGTGTCGAAGATGCAAAGGAATAGTTTGGCTCGACCCCTATGACGATGGTCGTGTCGAAGCGCACCTGCTCATGACTGGTTTCATGGATGGCTATACTCGGTGGATAATTGAAGATGAGGATGATGATGTTGAGGACGCCGATGGGGCAGGCAATGGCGACACGGGGCAAGACGAAGAGATGATCGATAATGGCGGCGGGGAAGAGGCCAGACATGGCGGCGGAGATGGGGCCGGAGACATGGCGGAGGAGAAGGGGCCGGACATGGCGGCAGAGAGAACGTGGACTCCACGCCGCAGAGTTCGTCGGTACTAAGTTCAGTCGTGCAGAACCCTCATGTTCATGCACTGCTTCGCAAGGAGACAAGTACTGAGAGAGCTGCTTCTAGAGAGGAGGCTAAGCTGCAGCAACTGATGGTAGACTTGTGTTGGGAACGTAGCAGAAATTCAAAATTTTCTACGCATCACCAAGATCAATCTATGGATAGACTAGCAACGAGAGAGAGGGGAGTGCATCTTCATACCCTTGAAGATCGCGAAACAGAAGCTTTACAAGAACTTGGATGAAGGAGTCATACTCGTAGCGATTCAGATCGCGGTCGATTCCGATCTAAACGCCGAACAACGGCGCCTCCGCGTTCAACACACGTACAGCTCGGGGGCGTCTCCTCCTTCTTGATCCAGCAAGGGGAGAGGAGAAGTTCAGGGAGAACTCCGGAAGCACGACGGTGTGGTGGTGGAGCTCGTGGTATTCCTGCAGGGCTTCGCCAAGCACTATGGAGGAGGAGGAAGAGTTGGAGGAGGGAGGGGCTGCACCAGGGAAGGGGGTCATGCAGCCCTCCCATCCTCCTCTATTTATAGGGTGAAGGGGAGAGGGGGCCGGCCCCTCTAGATCCCATCTAGAGGGGGTGCGGCGGCCAGGAGGGGAGGCTTGCCCCCCAAGCAAGGTGGAGGCGCCCCCTTCCCTAGGGTTTCCAACCCTAGGCGCCTTGGGCCATTGGGGAGGGGCGTACCAGCACACTAAGGGCTGGTTCCCTCCCATATTCAGCCCATTAAGTCCCCCGGGGCAGGTGGCCCCACCCGGTGGACCTCCGGACACCTTTCGGTGGTCCCGGTACAATACCGTTAACCCCCGAAACCATTCCGGCGACTGAAACTGGACTTCCCATATATAAATCTTCACCTCCGGACCATTCCGGAACTCCTGGTGACGTACGGGATCTCATCCAGGACTCCGAACAACCTTCGGTAACCACATACAATTTCCCATAACAACTCTAGCGTCACTGAACCTTAAGTGTGTAGACCCTACGAGTTCGGGAATCATGTAGACATGACCGAGACAGTTCTCCGGCCAATAACCAACAGTGGGATCTGGATACCCATGTTGACTCCCACATATTCCACGATGTTCTCATCGGAAGAACCACGATGTCGGGGATTCAATCAATCCCGTATACAATTCCCTTTGTCAATCGGTATGTTACTTTCCCGAGATTCAATCGTCGGTGTCCCAATACCTCGTTCAATCTCGTTACAGGCAAGTCACTTTACTCGTTTCGTAATGCATGATCACGTGACTAACTACCTAGTCACATTGAGCTCATTATGATGATGCATTACCGAGTGGGCCCAGAGATACCTCTCCGTCATACGGAGTGACAAATCCCAGTCTCGATTCGTGACAACCCAACAGACACTTTCGGAGATACATGTAGTGCACCTTTATAGCTACCCAGTTACGTTGTGACGTTTGGTACAACCAAAGCATTCCTACGGTATCCGGGAGTTGCACAATCTCATGGTCTAAGGAAATGATACTTGACATTAGAAAAGCTCTTAGCAAACGAACTACATGATCTTATGCTATGCTTAGGATTGGGTCTTGTCCATCACATCATTCTCCTAATGATGTGATCCTATTATCAATGACATCCAATGTCCATGGTGAGGAAACCATAACCATCTATTGATCAACGAGCTAGTCAGCTAGAGGCTCACTAGGGACATGTTGTGGTCTATGTATTCACACATGTATTACAGTTTCCAGTTAATACAATTATAGCATGAACAATAGACAATTATCTTGAACAAGGAAATATAATAATAACCATTTTATTATTGCCCCTAGGGCATATTTCCAACAATTTGAACTCTCCATTGTATGATGGTTGCAATCCCGAGGTGACCCGCTTAAGTTTCACGCTCCAACTCCTGAAGACGAAGGCTAAAAACAGATGGACCGACACTAGCCTCAGTGAGCATCTCAAGTACCTAAAGGATGTTCTTCCCGCGGGGAATCTATGTCCTACTAGTGTGGATGAGGCCAATAAGATCGTGTGCCCTCTTGATCTGCCGCATGTTAGATACCATGCATGCATCAACGATTGCATAATGTATCGAAAGGAGCACGCGGAAAAAACAAGCTGTCCGGTGTGCAATGCTTCTCGATACAAGAATGCCGGGAAGAGATCTCCCCAAAAATTTGTATGGTACTTAACGATCACTCCCCGTCTCAAACGGTATTTCATAGATCCCAAGGAAGCAAAGTTCATGCGCTGGCACGCGGAGAGGAAGAAGCCCGACGATGAAGATGATCCGAAGCTGAGACACGTCAAGGATGGAAGCCGGTGGAGAGCGTTGAACGGCTTCTATCGGTATTTCGAATGTGATGCAAGGAACATCGTGCTCGGCGCGTGTACCGATGGCATGAATCCATTTGGCAACTAGAACACCAACCATAGCACATGGCCCGTGTTTGTCTGGATGTACAACCTCCCCCCTGGTTGTGCATGAAGTCAAAGTACATTCACATGAGCATGCTAATTCAAGGGCCGAAACAACCGGGAAATAATATTAATCTGTATTTGGGGATACTTCAAGAGGAGTTAGACACGTTATGGAAAACACCAGCCAAGACATGGGACACCAGCAAAGGCGAGTATTTCTACAAGAGAGCCGCGCTGATCACGAGGTGCACGAATATCTCGGTTACCGATATGTCGTAGCCCAGGTGTGCCATGGATATTGCGGATGCACGCGGTGCATGGATATGATACGACGTCTCAGCAGCTAACGTCAAGGAAAGAGGGCGTGTCTGGGAAAATCGTGTACATGGGGCATCGAAGATGGCTCGAGAAGGACAACCCATGGAGAAGCCATGGAGATATATTCAATGGTCACGCTGAGCATCGAGGACCTCCATGTAAGCAGAGCGGCGCCGAAACCGATGAGCTGTTGAAAAAATGGGAACAGTGCCCCTCGCTGGGAAAGACGATGAAAAACGCCCCAGAGCCGCTGCTGAAGGTATGGAAGACGAGGTCTGTGTTCTGGGACTTGGAGTACTGGCATGAACTCGACACACCTAATTGCCTTGATCAAATGCATATCTGGAAGAATGTCCTTGAGAGCTTGCTCGCGACACAGATGAACATGCCAGATAAGACTAAGGATGGGCCGAAGGCAAGAAAAGACTTGCAAGATTTGGAAATCAGGGAAGATCTGCACATGCCGCCCCGTAAAAAGTCAGACGAGACAGAGACAAAGACAAAGGCGCGGGAGAAGAAGGGCAAAAAAGTAAAGGAAGAGGATTATTGCCCCCCTTCTTGCTTCACCTTAAGTCCAGCTGAGATCGATCAATTCTTTAAGTGCCTTACCGGAGTCAAAGTTAGTTCCGGTTACTGTGGCAAGATAAGCAGATATCTAGACACGAACAAGAAAAGGTTCAGCGGGATGAAGTCCCCATGACTGTCATGTGATGATGACGCAAATAATACTTGTTGCCCTTAGAGGGATAATGGACAAGCACGTCTGTGACACGCTTATTGGTCTCTGCAACTTTTTCGACGTCATCTCTCGAAAGTCGATCAATGTGAAGCAGCTCTGAAGGCTACAAGAAGAGATCGTTGTGATACTGAATGAGCTTGAGATGAACTTCCTGATGAAGTCATGTACCTGGGGTAGGGTCATAGACCTGCCCAAAGGTACCTTACACAAGGACACTCACAAGAGAAGCAGCCTTCCAGTCGACCTGGTAGGCTCCCACTCGACAGATTCAAAGACACTCGACTATGAAGACCCACTCGACCACCAAGAGTCCAAGAGCTACTCGGTGTCCAAACGGTCTGTAGTTAAATAGTCTTTATGACCTTAATGACACTTTATGTAAGGCGTTACCAGTAACGCCTAGCCTTAACGCATACCTTAAACCCTCATCTGCGTGGGCTGGCTGGGGTCTGGCGTACTCTATATAAGCCACCCCTCCACATGTAGAAGGGTTCGCACCAACACATACGCATATAATCCAATCGACCGCCTCCCGGCTCCGAGGCGAGGGCTGTTACTTCCTCAGAAGGGCTGAACTCGTAAATCCCTTGCCTATACAACTACTCCATAGCTAGGATCTTGCCTCTTCATACCTACCCCCCATTCTACTATCAGACTTAGAACCACGACAGTTGGCGCCCACCGTGGGGCAGGTGTTCTAGCGAATTGTTGGAGAAGTTGGGATTCTCTCGATCTTCGGCATCATGGTTTCAGGTGGAGTTCGGTCGACGGCCATGAGATCCGTCTCGGTGCGCTCACGTTCGTCGCCGGCGACTCCGCTTGGCTTCAGGAGGCTCCACTCGGCGTGGGACGCGCTCCCCATCCGCGGGCGGCGACTTGCTGCGTGTGTCCATGGCGTCCTCCTGCGGCAACCGTCGACCCGGTATGGGTCGGCTCCTGCGCCGTCTTCACTCCCGATCTCCCACCGGCGCAAGCGCCCGGTCGGTCGAGGCTTCAGCGGTGGGTGAGGATGCGATGGCCCTTGATCGGCCATCCCCAAGTCGCGCGATCGAGCTCGACGAATCTCTCTGGCCTGTTCAAGCGGCTCCGTAGAGAGACCGCGTCGAATGCGATAGCGATGACCGGCGGCGAGAGGTCCCGATGGTCGATGGACCACGCGGTCCCCTCGATTCACCCGCACCAGCGAAGGTGGCGGTGGAAGCGATCGGCGCAAGCCCACGAAGAGTACTTGCGAGCCCCTCACTTTGCTCGAGAGGAGGAGCTTCGTCGTCGGAACATGGATGCACTTCACACTCCTATCGTTGGAGAAACCCCGAGGCTCGCGCCTTGGAGGATGCGGCAACAGCCAACCTGGCTGGCGCACTCGACTGGAGAATCTTCAGCGAGTACTAGAGGCAGCGTCTGTGACCGAGTTTCGAATCCGATCGGCGCGGCTCTTTCAACCGCCAACCCGGTAGAGATTTGCAGCAAATCAGGATTTGCTCCGGCGGCAGGAGATCAAAACTCAGTTGTATCGATCGCGGAACAGGGTTCACACCAATCCGTCGCTGCGAATTCATTCCGATCGGCCCATAGTCCAAGATCGCCCCGGCGTGAGAGCGTTGAGGCGGCGTGATGATCAATACAAGGGCGCGGCAGTATGAGCACCGATTCGATCTCAACGATCGGCGTCGAGTGCCCTCCTCCCAAGGGGTGGATCATCGCTCCTCGGCAGCAGGATGACGAGCGCCAAAAGCAGTCTTTGGGCGAAGAGTTCCAGTCGACCCCGGAACCGAGCTTTGATGCGAGATCCATTATCGTTCAAGGTTTGGTCGGCAGAACGAGCTCACCGAGACGGCCATGATAGAGATGTTCCTTCCAGTAGTAGAGTCCATGTCTCGGGACGAGTGTTTCAGAGAGCCATCGTGGCTGCGGTGATTCCCCAACCCGGGTTGGCGTGGAGTCAACAAGTTCCTTTGGAGAATCCAAGCGACACCGGCTTGAAGATTACCGAGTGGCGGTTCAGATCGGCGGTGGCAGCGATGAGGTAGCCATGAAGCATTTACCTCTTATGTTGGAGGGTTCAGCCAGGCGTGGTTGAATCGATTAGCACCAACAAGATTTACACTTGGGAAGATCTTGCCGAGTGTTTGTCGAGACATTTGAAGGAACTTGCAAGCGACCAGCGGGTTTGACAGAGTTGCGATCGTGCGTGCAAAAGTCGAGTGAAACCTTGAGAGATTATATCCAGAGGTGGATCACTTTGCACCACACGATGGAGAATGTGTCGATCACCGGGCGATCTGTGCCTTCAAGGAAGGCGTCAAAACGAGAATTGAGTTTGAAATTTGGTCGAACCGGAGATGTGACCCTGAGTCAGATGATGGAGATTGCCACCAAATATGCAAATGGTGAAGAAGAGGATCGGCTTCGGAGTGGTAAATATAAATCTGCCGCCAATGAGACCGGCGGAGGAAATTCCAGTCGGAAGCAGAAGCGCAAAGCCGAGCCAGCGGCTCCCGGAGAGGCCTTGGCAGTGACCCCAGGAAAGTTCAAGGGGAAACCCAAGGGTCCTTGGAACCCTAACACTAGTAGAAAAAGGGGCTATCGTTGAGGCCTGTTTTGCCCATTAGTCCCGGTTCAATCCGAGCAGGACTAATGTGAGCATTATCCGGTTCGTGAGCCCGGGGGGCGGCCGGGCCACGTGGGCCATTGGTCCCGGTTCGTCCGGACCTTTTGGTCCCGGTTGGTGGGACGAACCGGGACCAATGGGCTCGCTCTGGCCCACCACTATTGGTCCCGGTTGGTGGCATGAGCCGGGACCAAAGGCTTCCTTTAGTCGGCTCATGCCACCAACCGGGACCAATAGTGCTGCCTATATATAGCCCCTCGCGCAAGAAGCGAGCACCTGCTCTTTTTTTACGGCCGAGGGAGGGGCTTGGTGGTGCTCTAGCTCACCTCCTATGCACACAAGGTGTTCGATGGAATGCCCGAGCCACACTACTTAAGCTTTCTCCTCTCCAAGCTCGACCTCTAACCTCCATTTTCCTCAATATTTGTCTAGGTTTAGCGGTCCGTCACGCCCGTCCCGTCTTCACCGCCGTCGATCACCCACGCCGATCTCATCGCCAAGCACCACCGTGGTGAGCCTCTTGTTCTTATCTTCTTTCCGAAAGGAAAAATATTCTTACTTGTATTATTTTCTTACTTTTATTATTGCATCTTATATAGTGCGATGGTTTTGGTATCCGCCCGTCGGCCCTCGTCACATCTATGATTCGGATGTGGTATATATTATCTTTTCATAACTATTGGTTCATTTATTGTTTATGAAAATTATGCCGACCAACGTGACATAGATTTTATTTATCTAGGAGGTTGTTGAACCGGAAATTCCAACCGACCCTATTGTCGAGAGGTTAAATTTAGTTGAAGAAGAAAACAATTTCTTGAAGGAAAAAAATAAAAAAACTTGAGGAGGAGAAGATGATATTGGAGTTGCATGTTGCGGATGTCGTCAATG
This sequence comes from Aegilops longissima, assembly GCA_021605205.1. Classification (NCBI taxonomy): domain Eukaryota; kingdom Viridiplantae; phylum Streptophyta; class Magnoliopsida; order Poales; family Poaceae; genus Aegilops; species Aegilops longissima. The sequence goes on from CM038678.1 coordinate 19,751,784, forward strand.
ATCACAAGATCAAGATGGATGCAATGCGCTTGAAGATGAGAAAGATTAGAAAATATGCCATTCATACCGAGGCTTGGTATCATTATGCCGTCGGATCAGTTGTTACCTTGGTTGCGATTATGATCGTATTTGTTTTCACATTGAAATGTTTTACATAGTTTCAATGTATGGTTTAATTAATTTAGATGCTCTGCAGAGCTTTATGTTGTTAGATGAGAACTATGTATGTACTTTGGTTTTATGTGATGATGAACTTCTATTAATTTGGTCACTTAATTATCAATTCATGATGTTACGTAATGATTTTTGACACACTTAATTATATATAATGCGCGCAGATGAACCGGCAATGGATGTACGGTGACAGACACACCTCCGAGTACATTAAGGGCGTGCATGCTTTTCTCGAAGTGGCTGAGGCAAACAAGCAGAATGGTTTTATGTGTTGTCCATGCCCTATATGTGGGAATACAAAGTCTTACTCTAACCGGAAAATCCTTCACACCCACCTGCTTTACAAGGGTTTCATGCCACACTATAATGTTTGGACGAGGCACCGAGAAATAGGGGTTATGATGGAAGACGGCGAGGAAGAAGAGTACGATGACAACTTTGTGCCCCTGAATACGGTGATGCTATTGAACATCAAGTTGCACTGACGATGTGCACGATGGTGCTGCAACAGCGAAGCTGCTGAAGATCAAGATGAACAGACGATGTGCCCCATGATGATGATCTCCGCCGGTCATTGTCGATGCAAGGACACAATCACGAAAGTCAAAAGGAGAAGCTGAAGTTCGATCGCATGTTAGAGGATCACAAAAAGGGTTGTACCCCAATTGCGAAGATGGCAACACAAAGCTCGGTGCCGTACTCGAATTGCTGCGAGTGGAAGGCGAGAGAATTTGTGCTCGATAAAGGATTTGAGAATCTCTGAAAATAATGAAGAAGAACCTTCCAAAGGATAACGAATTGCCCGACAAGTACATACGCAGCAAAGAAGGTCGTATGCCCTCTAGGATTGGAGGTGGAGAAGATACATGCATGCCCTAATGACTGCATCCTCTACCGTGGTGCCTACAAGGATCTGAACGCATGCCCTGTATGCGGTGCATTGCGATATAAGATCGACGAGATGACCACAGTGATGTTGTGGCGAGCCTCCCGGAAGAGGGTTCTGCGAAGGTGATGTGGTATGCTCCTATAATACCACGGTTGAAACGTCTGTTGAAACGGAGAGCATGCCAAGTTGATGCGATGGCACAGTGAGGACCGTAAGAAAGGCGGGAAGTTGAGAGCACCCACGACGGGTCGTGATGGAGAAAAATCGAGAGAAATCTTGGGATGAGTTTGCAAAGGACCCAAGGGCGTATGGTTTGCCTTAAGCGCGGATGGCATTAATCCTTTCGGGAGCAGAGCAGCAATCACAGCACACTGGCCCGTGACTCTATGTATGTATAACCTTCCTCCTTGGATGTGCATGAAGCGGAAGTTCATTATGATGCCGTTCTCATCCAAGGCCCTAAGCAACCCGGCAACGACATTGATGTGTACCTAAGGCCATTAGTTGAGGAACTTTTACAGCTGTGGAATGGAAGCGGTGTACGTCGTGGGATGAGCACAAAAGGAGAATTTGACCTAAAGGCGTTGCTGTTCGTGACAATCAACGATTGGCCCGCTCTCGATAACCTTCGTGACAGACAAACAAGGGATACCACGCATGCACGCACTGTTTACTTGACACCGATAGTATATACGGGAAGCTGCGGGAAGAATGTGTACCAGGCCATCGTCGATTTTTTCCGACCAACCATCAATGTCGAAAGAAAGGCAAGCATTTCAAAAGCGAGGCAGATCACCGGAAGAAGCCGCCATGCGCACCGGTGATCACGTACTTGCTATGGTCAATGATTTACACGTAATCTTTGGAAAGGGTCCGGCGGACTAGCTGTTCGAATGACGCCGAGAATCACGCACCCATGTGGAAGAAGAAATCTATATTTTGGGACCTACCCTCTGGAAAGACCTAGAGGTCCGCTCTTGATCGACGTGATGCACGTGACGAAGAACCTTTGCGTGAACCTGCTAGGTTTCTTGGGCGTGTATGGGAAGACAAAAGATACACCGAGGCACGAGAGGACCTGCAACGCTTGCACGAAAAAGAGGGCATGCCTCCGAAGCGGTATGAAGGTCCTGCCAGCTACGCTCTTATGAAAGAAGAGAAAGAAATATTCTTTCAATGCCTTTCGAAGATGAAGGTCCCGACTGGCTTCTCGTCGAATATAAAGGGAATAATAAATATGTCGGAGAAAAGTTCCGAACCTAAAGTCTCATGACTGCCACGTGATTATGACGCAAGCTGCTTCCGGTTGCATTGAGAGGGCTTCTACCGAAAAGCGTCCGATTAGCCATTGTGAAGCTATGTGCATTCCTCAATGCAATATCTCGAAGGTGATCGATCCAGAAATCGTAGCAACGCTAAGGAGTGATGTGGCGCAATGTCTTGTCGGTTTCGAGCTGGTGTTCCCACCATCCTTCTTCAATATCATGGCGCACGTCCTAGTTCATCTAGTCGACGAGATTGTCATTACGGGGCCCGTATTTCTACACAATATGTACCCCTTTGAGAGGTTCATGGGAGTCCTAAAGAAATATGTTAAGTAATCGTGCTAGGCCGAAGGAAGCATCTCCATGGGCCATCAAGCGAGAGGATGTCATCGGGTTTTGTGTTGACTTCATTCCTGGCCTTAATAAGATAGGTCTCCCTAAATCGCGGTATGAGGGGAGACTGACCGAAAAACACGCTTGGAAGAGACTCAATAATATGCAGGGACGAATATTCTTGGTCTCAAGAACACTACACAGCTTCTCTGAACTCTACCTTGGTGACCCGTATGTCGATGAACACAAGAACAGTCTGCGCTCCAAACACCGGAGCGGTCGACGATCGGATTACATGTGAACACATCGGGACTTTCAGTAGTTGGTTGGAAACACGTCTCGGAGGTGACAGCACTGTTTGTGATGAGTTGTACTTGTTGTCCAGTGGGACCATCTTCGATTGTAATGATTTGGAAAGGATAAGAGATAAATGGGAATACATTTTACACGATTGACCAAGATGAAAAGAGCACCAACCAAAACAGCGGTGTCCGCTTTGATGCAACAACCGACAAGGAAATGACACATATTATGGTTACATAGTAGACATATGGGAACTTGACTACGGAGTAGATTTTAAGGTCCCTTTGTTTAAGTGCAAGTGGGTCAATGTCAGGGAGGCGAGAGTGCAGGTAGACCCACGATGCGGAATGACAACAGTGGATCTGAAAAATCTTGGGTACACTGACGAACCGTTCGTCCTAGCCAATGATGTGGCACAGGTTATCTATGTGAAGGACATGTCTACAGACCGAGGAGAAGAAAAGATAAGGAAGTGAATACATCATACAATGAGCCAAAGCGCCACATAGTTCTTTCGGAAAAAGGGACATCCACAGGAGTGGAGGGCAAGACAGGACATGTCTCAAGAGTATGAAAAGTTTCATGAAATTCCCCCTTCAAAGTCAAGGCTGACCCAAGCATCCCGATAAATGATGAAGATTATCCATGGTTACTGGCGCAATAAGCAAGCGACACAAGCGAAGAAAAAGTGAAGACTTTCTCCCGCAACTATTATGATGATACCATGCCAACTTTGTAACACACGAGTATGATACCATTGTCCGTTTTGTTCATGAACATGCTATGCCAACTTTGTGAACCTCGCCAACCGAAGGGCGCTCACAAAAAGTTTATAATTTTGCTGACCTAAAAGCAAAAAGAATTAAAAAATAAAGCAAAAAACCAAAAGAAAATAAATAATGCAGGAAACAAAACAAAAAACTTGAAAAAATAATAATAATAGCAACAATAAGCATTTTGTTGTAAGTAGAAACAAAATAAAATAAATAAAGCAACAAAGAAAACAAAAAAGTGTTTTGAATTTTAAAACTAATGGCACAAACAGAAAGTTTATATTTTTCTAAAACTAAAAGCACTAACAGAAAGTTTATAATTTTGCTGACCTAAAAGCAAAAAGAATTAAAAAATAAAGCAAAAACCAAAAGAAAATAAATAATGCAGAAAACAAAACAAAAAACTTGAAAAAAATAAAAATAGCAACAATAAGTATTTTGTTGTAAGTAGGAACAAAATAAAATAAATAAAGCAACAAAGAAAACAAAAAAGTGTTTTCAAATTTTAAAACTAATGGCACTAATAGAAAGTTTATATTTTTCTAAGACTAAAAGCAAAAGAAATAAAATATAAAGCAAAAAAAACTGCCACCTACTAGGCCCCACGGCCTGAATACGACTAGAAACCCTACATGGGCCAGATTCAGCCCGCAGAGGCCCAATAGGCCTGAGCAGTAGCATGATTAGGCCGAAAGCCTGCATTAGAGAGGAGCTCGAAGGGGCGCACACCAGCGCTTATAAACCAGTGCTGGCGCCCTTCAACTAGCGAGGTGGGACTAAATATTTTGGTTCGGGGCAGCACAGGCCTTTGGTCCCGGTTGGTGGCACCAACCGAGACTAAAGGGGTTTAGTCCGGTTGGTGCCACGACCGGGACTAATGCCCTTTAGTCCCGGTTGGTGCCACCAACCGACCAAAGGTCGCCGCTTCCGCCCTTTGGGCTGCTGAAATTTGGCCTTTGGTCCCGGTTGGTGGCTCCAACCGGGACTAAAGGGGGGCATTAGTCCCGGGTCGTGCCACGAACCGGGACCAATGCTCTTTCTATATAAGCAAGACTTGTGAAATTTTCACATCTCCCTCGCCTCCCTAGCCAGTTGCCCGGGCCAGCTGCCCAAATCGCGCCTCATCATCGCTGTCGCCGCCGCCGCCATCCCCGTCTCCCGTGCCCCTTGCCCCGCCGAGCCACGCCCGGCCGCCGCCCGTGCCCTGCCCGTCCCGAAACACGCACGGCCGCGCCCCTGCGCGCCCCGCCGCCGCCCGTGCCCCTGCCCGTCCCGAGCACGACGCACGCGCCCTGCGCCCCACGCCGCCGCCGCCCGTGCCCTGCCTCGTCCACGAGCACGCACGGCCGTGCCCTGCGCCCCCACGCCGCCGCCGCCCGTGCCCTTGCGCCCTGCCCGCCCCACCTCGTCGTCGCCGCCTCGCCCCCCTGCCGCCCCTGCCTCGCGCCGCCCCTCCTCCCCGTTCGGTCCGGCTCCGCGACCCCTTTCCTCCCTGTCCCCTCGTCCTCTTCATAAAAAAATTTCATATAATTTTTTAGGCAGATTATGTTCATGTATATATGTTCATTATATGTTCATAATATGGATGATGTATGCATGCTTTTAGGCAGATTTTATATGTTCATTATATGTTCATAATTTTAGGCAGATTTTATATATGTTCATTATATGGATGGATGGATGATTTATATGTTTATATGGATGGATGGATGATTATATGATTTATATGTTTATATGGATGGATGGATGGATGATTATATCATTATATGTTCATAATATGGATGATGTATGCATGCTTTTTAGGCAGATTTTATATGTTCATTATATGTTCATAATTTTTAGGCAGATTTTATATATGTTCATTATATGGATGGATGGATGATTTATATGTTTATATGGATGGATGGATGATTATATGATTATATGTTCATTATATATGTTCATTATATGGATGGATGGATGGATGGATAATTTTAGGCAGATTTTAGATTTTTAGGCAGATTTTTAGAATTTTTGTGTATGTATGTTATGTTTATATGTATGTATGTATGTTCATATGTATGTATGTTTATATGCAAAGCATATGCAAAGAAAATGTATGAATGGTCATATGCAAAGAAAAATGTATGTATGGTCATATGCAAAGAAAATGTATGTATGTATGTTCATATGAAAGAAAAATGTATGTATGTATGTTCATATGCATATGCAAAGAAAATGTATGTTCATATATATGATGATATGTTCATATAAAAGGAAAATAAGAAGAGGAAGAAAGGAGAAGAAGAGGAGAGGAAGAAGAGGAGAAATAAATAAGAAGAGGAAAAAGAAGAAAAAGAAGGAGAAGAAGAAAGGAATAGAAGAGAAGAAGAAAAAATAGAAAAAATTCTATTTTTTCTTCTTCTCTTCTATTCCTTTCTTCTTTTTTTTTTTCTATTTTTTCTTCTTCTCCTCTATTCTTTTCTTCTTCTCCTCTTCTTTTTTTCTTCTTTTCTTCTTCTTCTTCCTTCTTCCTTCTTCCTCTTTTCTTCCTTTTCCTTATTTTCCTTTCTTGAGGGATAAGAAGAAAAAGAAGAGGAGAAGAAGAAAGAAAGGAATAGAGGAGAAAGAAGAAACTTTGACACGAGGGGGGTACCGATACCCCCTCCCCAATAACATTATTTTCCCATGTATATGTATGTTGCGTCGTTGTCGATATAACGAGGGTGTCAAGGATCGCCGAGGGGTCTAGGGTCGGGAACTAGGGTAGAGGGTCGAGGGTCATTAAGGGGTCAAGGGTCGAAGGTTTCAGGGTCGAGGGTTCCTATAGTGTCAAAGTATTGAAGAAATCCATCGCTTCATCATTAGCCGGAAGTAACCATGGCATGATGGTGCAGAAGTCCTCAAAGTTGTTACGGAATGGAGTCCGGATAGGATAATTTGCCTTTTGCTGAACTTTGTACCAAAAGCTAATTATCCTATCTGGGACTCGCTCCAAAACAACTTTGAGAGCTTTGCACCATCATGCACACATTTTAGCCTAATGATGAAGACATGGTTTTGTTGAATCCTTTGACACTAGGCAACCTCCCGACCCTCGGCGATCTTGACCCTTGACCTCGACCGCTCGGCGATCCACGACCCTCTACCCTACTTGTGGGACATAGATGTACTGTTCAACGCCGACCCCTCCCGATAGCTTCAACACGTGGGGGGTCGATATTACGCACCCTCCTAGCTTGAAGCGATCTCGAGGCCACCCCTAACCCTTGAAGCGTTGTCGAGGCCACCCCAAACCCTAGAGAAGCAGCGTCGAGGCCACTAATATGATTCCTTATTTTGATTAGCTAGCTAGTTCTCGTTGGCACTAATATATCCATATCTGTCATGTTTGAATAATAATTGCCATGTTGTAAATATTTGTAGAAACTATGGACACCCCCCGAGACGAAGCACAAGAAGCGTTGTTGAGGGACATAATCGCACACGGAAGTGATGCCTTCTCCTCGATGATGTTTCTCAACATCGATAACGATGGTCTGGAAGGAGAGGGTGAAGAAGCAGCTGGCTATGATTTACATGGCTCCGATGACCCAATGCGGTGCAAGAAGTAGACCGTGAGGACGGCTCCGTGATCACCAAACCGAGTCCGGCCAGGTATATATATTAGTTAAGCTGTCTTGACTAGCTCTCGTCTTTGTTTTGGTATATATATATGTACACATATTAATTAAATCTCGTCTTTGTTCTTTTTCTAGCCCTCCGGATCGAGCACAACCGGTAAAGAGACGAGGCCCAAGAAAAAGTTGAGCTCGGATGAAAAGTTTGAGATCATACAAATCGCGTCTGACGGCCAACCGATTGAACCCTACCGGACAAAGAAGGCATTTGTTGCTCGGTCTGGGGGGTTCGGTTAGGGACAAGATCCCGATCAGCATCCACCAATGGTATAAGCCTATGAGCGAAGACCACGAGGTGTCTTGTGTCAATGATATGCAGAAAAATGATCTTTGGGTGAGCTGAAGTCAAATTTTACCCTACCGCCAGAGGATGATCCGGAGAAGCGATAATAGAGCCATTAATCAAGTCTTTTGCTCTTAAGAAGATGGCAGAACTATTCAGGAATTGGAAGAAAGACCTAAATCGTATGTCGAAAAAATGAGACACCAGAATTCACGGAAAATATGAGAAGATCAGAGATGGTGGCCCGCATTTGTGGCCTACAAGACATCGGAAAAGAGTAAAAAGATGTCAGCGACAAACAAGAGAAATGCTGCGAAGAAGAAGCTTCATCATCGCACGGGTCGGTGGCTACCTCATAGCCCGGCCTAAGTGGGCCAAGGCTGAGAATGATCTGCTTGATAAAGGGATCGAACCGAGACAATGAATGGCCAGACCGTTGCGGACTTGGTTCTTGGGGCGGCGGATCCTTGGACCCTATAGCGGGAAGTGCATTTGGGACGGACGAACAATTGGACATACCAGTTAAGAGGCTTAAGCATTATATCGAAGCAGCGCAGCAAGGGAAGTTCGTTCGCACGGGGAGAAGGACGAGCTCACAATGGCCCTCGGGAATCTCGAGCACCCCGGACGGACACGAGGCACGCCGGCTCCCTTTCATGGAAGGCTGGATTTCGGACGCAGGGGTTACAAAACCCATGAGAGGAGGAAGAAAGCGGAGCAGAGCCTAATGCAGGCGCTGCACGAAAGGGTAATGGGGCTAGAGGGCGAGAAGAGGAACGAGAAGCAGCCGATCACAACAAACGACATGCGAAGCTTCCCGAAGCTACCCGCCATCTCGGCGGAGAAGCAGCGTGGCTTCCACCGAGCTGCTTCAGCCGAGCAACATGCCTTGACGGCTCCTGCCAACTATCCCGTGGATGCTATCACGGATGCTGAAAGTTGCCACCTTATGGCGCAATGGAGCAATTTAAAGGTCTAAACCCGACTCAACTTTTCACTGCCGGCCGATTCCAGAAGGATATGCTAAGGTGATGGTCGATGAAATAACGGAGGATTTGAGGAGCTCGGCTTGACCACCCTACGGTGAAGGGAGTATCGGCTGGGTTCGCTCAAGACTCCATTCCTATGGCGGAAGGATCTCATCAACCTTCCGAACTAGGCGCCCGCCTCCTCCTCCTCCTCCGGCGAGTCGGGGCACTCCGCCTCCACCGCCTCCTCCTCCTCCTCCGGCGAGTCGGGGCACTCCGCCTCCTCCACCGCCTCCTCCTCCGTGAGTGGACGATCGGGGCACTCGGCCGGCTCCTTCTCCGGCGCGTGGCGGCACTCCGTCTCCTTCTCCGCTGCATCGGCGGCGTCCGGCAGCCAGCCTCCTCCTTCTCCGCCTCGTCGGCAAAGGCGGAAGAGACCCGCCGCCGCTCCGGCTGCTCCGGCGCGTCGTAGTCCTTCTCCTCCGCCTCGTAAGCAAGGAAAGAAGACATCCGCTCCGTCGCTCTGCGGTGTCTAGCAGTACAGCCAAAGGCGGGAGGAGATCTGATTCGGTCCTTCTCTCAAGACTCGGAGAAGTTACCGTCGAGAGGAGCGAGGAGGAAAAGCGAAGATCGCGCAGACCGAAGTGGATGACTGGTTTCAAGGATTGAAAGCAAAGAGACATCCACCTCCGGAGGAGAAGGTAGATCCGGTCAAAGCGAAGCGCACTTGCTGCTGCGACAAAACCACCCAAGTCTCCGCCAAAGGCAACTATGAGCGCATTATTGAAAGGCATTTGCGAGGCGGAGAGATCGGGAAATCTTGTCGGTGATCAAAGGATGAAAGAACGACGAGCTGGGAAACAAATTGCCCAGCTCGGCGAACAACGAAGGAATCGTGCCCCCGCTCAAGGTGCTGCTAGCGACATCGTCGATTCGAGGATGGTGCCCGTTATGGCAATCTGAAGATTACTTTCCGACGATGTACAATTTGATTTCTTGGAGGTGCAGATACAAAGATACTGAGTACGGAAGCCTCTCGTCAAAGATGAAAGCTCTCTAACAACGATGATGCGAAGATTGCATGATTGGTACAAGAAAACCTGCAAAGAGTCGAGGGAGGAATACTTTGTATTTGAGAGTTAAAAGGAGCATGACCTCCTTGGAATTGAACTATTGCCTATTCCATTTGAGGAGTTCTATCAGTTTTCAATCAATTGGCCCTCGATAAAGCAACGGTCACCCGTTCGTCTGTAAGTAGTACTACTTCTGTCATTAAGTATCTCTATATAACTCAGCTCTTTCATTGCATGTATTTATAAATATCCTCACTATATTATGCAGATTGAAGATCACGAAATGAAGAAAAAACAAGTGGGTGATATTGGGTTCATTAACACATATCTCATCGATGCAAATGAGGTTAAATATCGTGCCAAGGAAACCGAGGCCAACTTACTACGATCGTTGGAAATAAATGAACACAAAAATACAATACTCTTTCCTTACAACTACACATGAGTGTTACTGTCTTGTGGCATATTCGGTTTCCCTTATTTAGTCCAGGTTATAGAAATGTAATATTGATGAGTTATGCATGCGTGCGCAGGTTCCACTATATTCTCCTAGAGATTAAGTGTAGCGACCCAACCTCAGACGGTCAAGCCTCTGTGTATCCGTGCCATCCACGGATCAAGTATCTTTGGCACACAGTACATCAATGTATATATCAAAGTGCAATCACATGTATAAATAACGTAAAACTGATATATACCTCAATAGTCTCAGCTGAAACAAGTAATCGGTGTGGAGTCCCATCAACGCCATCGACAAAGTTGAGTGTAGACCGTAACCTGTATCGTATTCTTACTTGTCGGAAGAAAGTATACGCAACATGATACGTTGCAGCCGTGTAGGTCAATTACATTGAATGTACCGCAAGATCACAATAAAAGAACAGATGATAAAACTATACTATATGCAATATGGCTTTGTGGCTCGTGGTGCGAGTTTTGTTTGCGTAAAAGCTGATTTATTTTCCCTACATCAAAGGAATAAATGAATTCTGTACTATGGAGTTTTCTATCATGACATGGTTCCGCCAACCGATGTCTCATAGCCCAAAATCATCATAAGTTGCCCACAATTAAGTTATCAATCCGTGTTGAGAGTTCGAGATAGATCCAAGTCCGGATGCTCAAATTGTCCGAATGGCGGGGACACGACTAATCGATTAGGTTTAAACCCTCTGCAGAGGTTTGTACACTTTACCCGCAAGATTCGATCCCTCTCTTTACGTTCTCGCACTTGAGGTGTTTGAGAACAAGATGACCAAACATGGTCTTCCAAAGAGTTCCTCGACCACCGTCCGGTACTCAACCCATCCTACCGTAGTTCTACATCTGCTAGTACCGCCCCGGCCAGAGTCACAACTAAGGTCAACCAAGCGAGCCCATAATGACTTGCGGTTGCACAGGTAAGCTTCGGGCATGAAGTATTCTTCCGTCTCTTTGAGTCTGGGTGAAGCTTTCGCAAGATGTCATGGCGCTTCTCCATGCATCCCGCCAACCACCTGGTTTCTCCAGGTGCCGTCAACCAAATCCTTCACCCAAAGAGTGTGTATTGAATTCTGTCTCGAGTCTTGAAGTCTTGAGGCCTTGAAGATGGAGTCCTTGCAGATTCCATCATGGAGTTGTCGCCATTGACGAGAATCCTCCATTCTCACACCACTCCACGAGTACTCATACCAACCCCGTCTACTATAGCGTAGCATTAAAATAAATAACGTCCCGGGCTTGGTAACAGGGTGATGGGTTCCTACCTCATGCATACTACTCAACTACAAGGATTCAATAACACTACTGAGGGGTGGTTGCAAAGGTGCCACTAAGTGCAATAAAACATAGGTATGAAAGCATGGTCAAAGTGAACTTGCCTTGTTGACGATCTTCGAAAACTAGGGATTCGTAGTAGCAAGCTCCGCACTCCGGAAATTCTACCGAGGCAAACAATAACTATAATAAGCATATAGCTTAGGACCACATAACACAATAGCATAGCAAAAGTAACATAACACACCAAAACAACCAAAACCAAATCCAAAGAAAAACTCAAAGAAAACCAATTCAAAGTTTTTCCTATTTCAAGCAACAACTAAAATAGTTTTATTTAATAAAAATTTTCTCAACATAACCTAATCATGGTTTTAGGTTAACTTAACAGAAAAGATTTCACTAATCAACTAGGAGCAAAAAGAATTAATTTAAAACTATTATAAAACTCCTTTTAGGCCTAATCCAATTTCTATTTAGAAAAATAAAATAAAACTTTTATTAATTATAAATAAAAATTCATCTATTAGAGTGACAGAAACTATCCTAGAATAATCAATCACAAGTTAAAAATAAATTTATTTACTAATTAAAATATTAGGAAAACAGGAGCTAGTTAATTAATTTGGATTAATAAGATTCTGCTTAAAACTATTTATTTATTAATCCTAAAATACCCAAATTAATTTTATGGTTAGGTAATGTCAAAATAAAGTTGGGACAAAAGAATCATCCAAAATAATTTTTCTAACTCAAGTTATAGCAGATTTACTATTCTGTCTAAAACTAAATTAAAGCAATTTTAATTAATTTTAACATAGCTAAATATATATTCTACAGAAACTACATAAAATTTGCAAACCAAAAAAAGAATCACCTAAAAATATTAAACAGAATAAAAGATATGAATTTTTCAAAACAGAAACTATTCTGTTAAAACAGAAAAACAAAAATAAAAGAAAAAGGCCTAATGGGCTAAACTACGACCCTTGTCGTCAAATAGCCTAAACGGGCCTAGGGTTAAACTAAAACGAACCGGCTAAAATAAAACCTAGCTAATTAATAAACCGGACGAACCGGCCGGACAGGCGGTTTTATCTAAAAAGATACCCCTTGGGGGTTCTAATCGGGCCGTTGGTGGCGATCAGACGGGAGGAGTCTCCGCGACTTATCGGCGTCCGACGGCGGCGGCGGCAAGGAGAGAGAAGCTGTGAGGGCTCAGGCGTCGGTGAGGTCGGGGAAGTGGCCGGTCGGGTGCGGGGGAGCTCGGGGAGGGGTTTGGTGGCGTCGGGGGTGACCGGGGTGGTCTAGGGCGGCGACGGCGACGAGAATGGCGGCGAGAGCTTCGGGCTCCGGCGAGCTCGAGCGAGAGGGAGAGGCGGTCCGGCGAGGGCTAGGGGAATGGGGTGCGGAGGCCCGACTTTTATAGGCTGGGGCCTCGGCTAGCAACGGGGGGGCGATCGGGGACGGATCGGGATCCCGGATCCTTCGGGATCCGGCGATCCGCGGCGGCGACGGCGTGGCGTGGGCGAGGGGAAGAAGATGGGGGCGGGGCTCACTGTCAGTGAGAGAGAGAGAGGCGAGGCGAGCGGGTGGCCGACGCCAAAGGGGTTCGGGGCAGGGCGAGGTGAGGCCGGTCGGTCGGCTCGCCGGGCTGGCCTCTGGGCCGCCTGGTGGGCCGACTAGTGGGGGGCTTCGGCGCTGGCTGGGCCTGGGGGCCTGGCTGGCGCCTGGGGGAGGGGTTTTCTATTTTTTTGATTTTATTTTCTTAATAAAACAAAAACAGAATTAAAACAATAACTATAAATATTTTACATAGGGTATATATATACCAAAATGATCAGGGGAATATTCCCTATCATTTGAACATTTTTCCAAAGGCAAAATCCAAACTTTATAAAAATTCATTTTTTTTTCAAATTCAATTAAAATTCAGATTTGAATCCAAAACTTTTGGCATTGTTTCCTCTGATATTTTTGGAGTGTCATGTTTGCTCCTCTCATACTTTTGATCAAGTATTTATCAGGCTTAGTTTTTGAAATGTTTCCCACTTGCCAAAGTTTGAATTCAAATTCAAAACTCAAAATTTGAAAGAGGGTTTCAAAGCACTTTCAAATGACTTTCAACTTGATACTTTTTAACTTCCAACTCATATTTCATATAATTGAAGAAGTCATTTTATCTTCCTTCATGAAAATCATTGAGTTGCATAAAGCTTTGAATTTGAAATATTCCCAAATGGAATTCAAATCTATTTCCAAAACCCTTTTCATTTCAACATGGAAGAAGTCATGTCAACTTCACTCTAGGGTTTGGTGTTGCAATGAACTTGAGTTCATCGGGATCCAAAAAAGGCAAAAGGGGAAAGTTTGGGAAAGTCATTTCATTCCCTCTCATTCATCTTTCAAAAGTTTCAAATTTCACTCAGTTTCACTCAATCAATCAAACCAACCATCAGACAACAAGCATAGTTATTTATTTAATATATAACATTCCAAAATTTAGAATTTTGGGATGTTACAAACGGGGGGCAAGAACTTGGTGGAACATGGTGGAACCTGGTGGAACATGCATCAAGCCATACAGGGATTTAATGGAGCAAGAACTTGGGAGGAATTCAAGAAGACCCTGATGAGATCACGTCTCATCCGGAAGCACTATGATAACCCGAGACCTTGTGCCTGCAAGATTTATGGAGAAATAGGACACACCGGGAGGAACACAAGGATGGATGCCCTCATTGTGAGGAAGAACACCCAGCTGAGGAATGCCCAACTAGTCAGGTGACTTGTTTCTTGTGTGAAGGAACCACCCACTACCCGACTCAGTGTCACATTTAACCCATGGTGCAACAAACTATTCAGGAGCAGAAAGAAGGAATGAAAGAAGCTCTCCGGGAAGTTATGAAAGAACCAGTGATGAATGCAAGTGTTGGAGATCTTGATGGAGAAGGCCTCAACAGATTTTACTCCAATGCCTGTAATTCATGTGGAGAAGAAGGACATTTTTCACATTATTGCACCAAGGAAAGAAAAGAGTATCTGGGATATTTCCCGACAGCAGAAGTGAAGTTTGACCCTCGGGAAATAGAAACTCTGATAATTACAGAGAAATCCAAGAAGAGAAAGAGAAGACAATCCAAGAACAACGCAACTTTTGCAGAGAAGGACCTAAGCCATATCACTTGTTACAGATGCAAGGATTTAGGTCATTACGCTAGTGAATGTCCAGGAAAGAAGCCAAGAATCCAAGGAGCCCGCATAATCACAAAGAAGCCCCGAGACATGTCGGAAGTCATTTGTTTTCGCTGCAAGGAAGCAGGACATTATGCTATTAAATGTCCCGACAAGATGAAAGCTGGAGTTGAGTAGTTGGAATTTTGATATGGATAATAAGAGTAGTAGAAATCAATTTCATTTTCATGAGCACGATGAGTTGAGTTACGTAATAGATTACCCAGAGATTGTAATAGTTCATGACTCAATAAAGTTGTAATGTCACATGCTGAAAAGCTTTAAGGAGTTGTGATGCATGAATTGGATATTGGAAATTGAGTTTGAAGTTTTGATATGAATGTGTGCCCAGGAGATATGCACCTTATTACGAGCACATTTTGTTTTACAAGCGCAGATGACGACCCTTTATGAGTCTTTCCTTAAAGGTCCGGAAACCATCATGACCACGACAAGTGATCATGATTACCGAAGATCTGAAGGACATGATGAAGCATATTCACCTTGAAGGAGATGCAGTCTACAAAGGCTACCCCTTCATGCATAAGGGAGTGGAACTTTGGTATGTGGAGGTACACCTCCACCATTTGAAAGGAGTTTGCCCAAAGATGATGGGGCAATACTTTTTCATTTCACGTGTGCCGCAAGCAACCTTCTTCGATGCTGTTCGTGAAGCAGCCATGGAAGCTATACGCCAGATCGGAGAAATACTTGAAGCAAGACTCCGTTATACTCAGGAATACCTAAGCGAAGTGCATACTGAGATGATGGAGGTGAAGCTCAAGGCCATCGCAATGAAACAGAAGATTGAAGAATTCAAGGCACATGTCGCACAATTCCAGTGGGACTGAAGAATCCTCAAGGAGGAAAAATGAATAAAGTTGGAAGTAATGTCTGACCATACCGAACCATGTGGGTGGCAGCATTTGTAATAAACTTTTTGGAATGGTTAAGGATGTAATAAAAGGTTGATATGATAATAATGAGATTTATGGATAAACTAGTGCATTTTCTTTGGTGTCGTAGTACTCTGTAAAGCCACAGGATAAATGAAGAAATAAATGTGTTATTTATGACGGTCCATAGAAGGAAGCTGGACAAAATAAGTTGGAGTTTTGCTTTTGATATGATGGTATGAAGAAACAGAGTACTACTGGATTTAAAGGAGGTGTAATATGGAACAAGAGAGTTACTCCAAGGATGAGTTAAAACTGCACTAATGTTGGAGTGGGCCATAACCCACAGGCCCAGGATTTTGAAAAAGGAACAGAGGTAACCTTGATAAAGGAGTAAATTTGGAAGAATCAGTGATCCAATCATCATACGTTCGTAGGAGATTACGCAAAAACCTAAGAGTGGTGAAGTAACGATAGATGTTTTGTTTGGCTTGCAGAAACCATGGACTTACTCGAACCCAGTTCGAGAACAAGAGAAATTCTGCAATGCTTGTGAGTATGCCCAAGTGTTAGAATACGTGATTCACTATTTACGTATGTGGTAATGATTCAAATGCAGGATGGATTGGCCCCATACCGAAGACTTCTATCATGAACTATCATATGTTGATGGAAAATCAGAGAGACTTGAAAACCTTTGAAGAGTGTCGACGCTATAAGCCCTAAAACCATAGAATGGTAGGACGATGGAACCCCTTTACAGGCAACCGTTGCCAATCGTAGGTTATACGGTGAGGTTCAACCCAGACCCGTTTTCTGCAGGAGAAACCATAAATTGTAGACCACCATGAGTATTTTGATTGTTGTCTAGAATGGACACAGACCTATCAGCTAAGAAGATCCAGTCTCGGACAAAATTCAATTTTGACGAACCGACCTCTATGCTTCTGACAGAAGAGCTTCAATGAAGGAGCTATTGTAAGATATGTGAAGAGACATACATTGTCAGCACTCCAGAGGAAGTATCTGAGTTTATTGGAACTGTAACCTTGCTTTTAAGTGTGGTAGCACCCCTGACCTTTCTGACCAGAACTTTTGCTAGAAGACCCCCAACCCCTAACCTTTTCTTGCTATCCTCTTCGAATCTCGAGGACGAGATTCATTTTAAGTGTGGTAGGTTTGTAACATCCCAAAATTCTAAATTTTGGAATGTTATATATTAAATAAATAACTATGCTTGTTGTCTGATGGTTGGTTTGATTGATTGAGTGAAACTGAGTGAAATTTGAAACTTTTGAAAGATGAATGAGAGGGAATGAAATGACTTTCCCAAACTTTCCCCTTTTGCCTTTTTGGATCCCAATGAACTCAAGTTCATTGCAACACCAAACCCTAGAGTGAAGTTGACATGACTTCTTCCATGTTGAAATGAAAAGGGTTTTGGAAATAGATTTGAATTCCATTTGGGAATATTTCAAATTCAAAGCTTTATGCAACTCAATGATTTTCATGAAGGAAGATAAAATGACTTCTTCAATTATATGAAATATGAGTTGGAAGTTAAAAAGTATCAAGTTGAAAGTCATTTGAAAGTGCTTTGAAACCCTCTTTCAAATTTTGAGTTTTGAATTTGAATTCAAACTTTGGCAAGTGGGAAACATTTCAAAAACTAAGCCTGATAAATACTTGATCAAAAGTATGAGAGGAGCAAACATGACACTCCAAAAATATCAGAGGAAACAATGCCAAAAGTTTTGGATTCAAATCTGAATTTTAATTGAATTTGAAAAAAAAATGAATTTTTATAAAGTTTGGATTTTGCCTTTGGAAAAATGTTCAAATGATAGGGAATATTCCCCTGATCATTTTGGTATATATATACCCTATGTAAAATATTTATAGTTATTGTTTTAATTCTGTTTTTGTTTTATTAAGAAAATAAAATCAAAAAAATAGAAAACCCTCCTCAGCGCCACCAGCCCCTGTGCCCAGCCAGCCAAGCCCCCACTAGTCGGCCCACCAGGCGGCCCAGAGGCCAGCCCAGCGAGCCGACCGACCGGCCTCACCTCGCCCCGCCCCGAACCCCTTTGGCGTCGGCCACCCGCTCGCCTCGCCTCTCTCTCTCTCTCACTGACAGCGGGCCTCTCTCTCTCTCTCTTAGAACCCCCGAAGGGGTATCTTTTTTAGATAAAACCGCCCGGTCCGGCCGGTTCGTCCGGTTTATTAATTAGCTAGGTTTTTATTTTAGCCCGGTTCGTTTTAGTTTAACCCTAGGCCCGTTTAGGCTATTTGACGCACAGTGCGTAGTTTAGGCCTATTAGGCCTTTTTCTTTTATTTTTGTTTTTCTGTTTTAACAGAATAGTTTCTGTTTTGAAAAATTCATATCTTTTATTCTGTTTAATATTTTTAGGTGATTATTTTTTTGTTGGTTTGCAAATTTTATGTAGTTTCTGTAGAATATATATTTAGCTATGTTAAAATTAATTAAAATTGCTTTAATTTAGTTTTAGACAGAATAGTAAATCTGCTATAACTTGAGTTAGAAAAATTATTTTGGATGATTCTTTTGTCCCAACTTTATTTTGACATTACCTAACCATAAAAATTAATTTGGGTATTTTAGGATTAATAAATAAATAGTTTTAAGCAGAATCTTATTAATCCAAATTAATTAACTAGCTCCTGTTTTCCTAATATTTTAATTAGTAAATAAATTTATTTTTAACTTGTGATTGATTATTCTAGGATAGTTTCTGCCACTCTAATAGATGAACTTTTATTTATAATTAATAAAAGTTTTATTTTATTTTTTCTAAATAGAAATTGGATTAGGCCTAAAAGGAGTTTTATAATAGTTTTTAAATTAATTCTTTTTGCTCCTAGTTGATTAGTGAAATCTTTTCTGTTAAGTTAACCTAAAACCATGATTAGGTTATGTTGAGAATTTTTTTATTAAATAAAACTATTTTAGTTGTTGCTTGAAATAGGAAAAACTTTGAATTGGTTTTCTTTGAGTTTTTCTTTGGATTTGGTTTTGGTTGTTTTGGTGTGTTATGTTACTTTTGCTATGCTATTGTGTTATGTGGTCCTAAGCTATATGCTTATTATAGTTATTGTTTGCCTCGGTAGAATTTTCGGAGTGCGGAGCTTGCTACTACGAATCCCTAGTTTTCGAAGATCGTCAACAAGGCAAGTTCACTTTGACCATGCTTTCATACCTATGTTTTATTGCACTTAGTGGAACCTTTGCAACCACCCCTCAGTAGTGTTATTGAATCCTTGTAGTTGAGTAGTATGCATGAGGTAGGAACCCATCACCCTGTTACCAAGCCCGGGACGTTATTTATTTTAATGCTACGCTATAGTAGACGGGGTTGGTATGAGTACTCAGGAGTGGTGTGAGAATGGAGGATTCTACGTCAATGACGACAACTCCATGATGGAATCTGCAAGGACTCCATCTTCAAGGCCTCAAGACTTCAAGACTCGAGACAGGAATTCAATACACACTACTGGGTGAAGGACGGTTGACGGGCACCCTGGAGAAACCGGTGGTTGGCGGGATGCATGGAGAAGCGCCATGACATCTTGCGGAAAGCTTCACCCAGACTCAAAGAGACGGAAGAATACTTCATGCCGGAAGCTTACTGTGCAACCGCAAGTCATTATGGGCTCGCTTGGTTGACCTTAGTTGTGACTCTGGCTGGGACGGTACTAGCAGATGTAGAACTACGGTAGGATGGGTTGAGTACCGGACGGTGGTCGAGGAACTCTTTGGAAGACCATGTTTGGTCATCTTGTTCTCAAACACCACGAAGTGCGAGAACGTAAAGAGAGGATCGGATCTTGCGGGTAAAGTGTACAAACTTCAGAGAGGTTTAAACCTAATCGATTAGCCGTGTCCCCGATTCACGGACAATTTGAGCATCTGGACTTGGATCTATCTGGAACTCTCAACACCGGATTGATAACTTAATTGTGGGCAACTTATGATGATTTTGGGCTATGAGACATCGGTTGGCGGAACCATGTCATGATAGAAAACTCCATAGTACAGACTTCATTTATTCCTTTGATGTAGGGAAAATAAATCAGCTTTTACATAAACAAAACTCAGACGTGAGCCACAAAGCCATATTGCATATAGTATAGTTTTATCATCTGTTCTTTTATTGTGATCTTGCGGTACATTCAATGTAATTGACCTACACGGCTGCAACGTATCATGTTGCGATACTTTCTTCCGAGGAGTAAGAATACGATACAGGTTACGGTCTACACTCAACTTGCCGATGGCGTTGATGGGACTCCACACCCGATTACTTGTTTCATTGAGACTATTGAGGTATATATCAGTTTTACGTTATTTATACATGTGATTGCACTTTGATATATACATTGATGTACTGTGTGTGCCAGCATACTGATCCAGGGATGGCACGGATACACAGAGGCTTGACCGTCTGAGGTTGGGTCGCTACACTAAGCTTGAGCAGGGAGTAGTAACTGTCTTAGACTCGAGACGAAAAGATCCCAAGGAGTATGCGAAAATGACTGAAATGCTCGAGAAGTAAGTTAAATCGATCATTATCCACCATATCAGCAACTTTGTTCATTTCTGATATCAAGTAATTGTTTTCTTTGTATGGCAGGGCTTGGGGAAAATTCACCAAAAAGCTCGGGACTACCAAAGAAGCTGCAATTTAGACACCAAAGTAAGTACTATATAGTAGCATATTCCACGCCAGCGCATCTCCTAGTGATTCAAGCGCTAGTTTCATCAATACCATTTAGCATGTGCTTGCTAATTATCAGTTTGATTGACCTCTGTTTCTTGTAAAGTGGTTGTGGCAGGAACAAGGAATGATTTCTGTGGATACTACGTTATGCAGTCCATCCGCCACACGACCTGTGAGAGGGCTACTCCGACAAACAATTTGAAGTGCGTAAATAAAAATATTCACAATTTTATTTTATTACCATCATTTGTGTTGAGTTTCATTCATTCATTCATATATATATATATATATATATATATATATATATATATATATATATATATATATATATATATATATATATATATATATATATATATATATATATATATATATGTATGTATTGACCCCTTTCTTAAAAGTAGATGTTTCGCAGTGGGATGAACTCCTAGCACCAGATCGCATGCGAGCAATTCAAGAGGAATTATGCATTCTTTCTTGACTATGTGATCGCTGAAGACGGGAATACCATGTGGACAACGCGTCCGTATTGTAAAAGATAATTATTGTATATATGTAGCCGGTAGTGTCGGGTAGATATACGAGAACTTGTTGTTCGACCAATCTCTCGGAGAAGGAGAGGTGGTCGATATCACTTCTCTCTGTATGCATATATATGTTCATGATGATCTTCATTTGCTTAATTACTAGCTAGCTAGCATGTCTAGTTAGTCCTCTCTATATGTATGTATAGTACGAAGGTCGACCAAGCACGGACAAAAGAAATGACACTTTTCTATTAATTAGCTAGCTATAGCACAATATATGAAACACCTAAATTAACCCCCAAACCCCCCCCCCCCTCTTTTGAAAAAAACAAAAACCAGAGCCAAAGAAATGCTGACGTGTGGATGTTTATTGGTCCCGGTTGGTGCCACCAACCGGGACCAAAGGCCCTCCCGCTGGGCTCACGGACAGGCCACGTGGAGGCCCATCTGTCCCGGTTCTGGATAGAACCAGGACTAAAGGGTGAGGGTATTAGTACCGACCCTTTAGTCCCGGTTCATGAACCGGGACTAAAGGCCCTTATGAACCGGGACTATAGGCCCTTTTTCTACTAGTGTAAGAAGGTGAAAGATCAGGATGGGAACGACGTGTTGGATTTACCATGTCATATTCATACAAAGAAGGATGAAGAGGGTAAACTCATTTACCCGAAACATACCACTCGACAGTGTCGGCTCTTGATTCAGCAGTTCCAAGGGAAACAGCCCAAGGATAAGGATAAGGAGACAGACAAAGTTGAGGATAGAGATGACTGTGATGGTGGATATCCCTGATCAATTCCACCCGATGATTTTTGCCGACGTCGAAAGCAAAAGTCGATTGAAGGTTATCAATCGGAAGTAAACTTGGTTGCCCCGCGACTCCCAATTATTTGAAATGGTCCTGCACCGCCATCACATTCGACCACCGATCACCGACGACATTGCCACCCCGGGAGGCAAGCATTGGTGGTCGACCCGGTTGTCGAAGGCACTCGACTGACCAAAGTCCTGATGGATGGTGGTAGTGGTTT
The DNA here is from genome assembly GCA_021605205.1 of Aegilops longissima. Taxonomy (NCBI): domain Eukaryota; kingdom Viridiplantae; phylum Streptophyta; class Magnoliopsida; order Poales; family Poaceae; genus Aegilops; species Aegilops longissima. The sequence continues at coordinate 19,773,687 of CM038678.1, forward strand.
GAATATATTATACACGGAGACGTTGAAAGGGATGGGCATTCCGATGTCCAGACTTAGTACCAGTAACATGAGCTTCCACGGAGTCATTCCTGGAAAGAAGGCTGAGTCACTCGGCCAAATTGCTCTTGATGTAGTTTTTGGTGATTCAAAGCATTTCCGGAAAGAAAAGTTGACCTTTGAGGTCGTGGATTTCTAGAGCCCTTATCACGCTATTCTAGGGAGACCAGCTTATGCACGTTTCATGGCCTAACCATGTTACGTGTATCTTAAACTGAAGATGCCTGGTCCCAAGGGCATGATCACTGTCACGGGCAATCAGAAGAAGGCAGAAGAGTGCTTCGGAAAGGCTCTAAGATCGCCGATGCTCGGTTAGCGTGGTAGAGCTACAAGAGTATCGTAAAACTGCAGATCCGAGTGATTTGTTGCGAGCTAAGAAGCCCGCTATAGAGTTGACATTCGGTCGATTGGCGAGACGTAAACAGGTTCACATTCACCCGACCGATCCCGATGCTGCTCGACCAACATCTCAACAACACTCGACTCAAAATAGGAAGAAGCGCCATCCGGTTCCTCCGTGAGAACTGGGACATCTTTGCATGGAAGTCTGCTGACATGCCGGGTGTTCCCAGGGGGCTGGCTGAGCATCGCCTACGAGTCGACCCAAAATTCAAACCAGTTAAAGAGTATCTTCGGCAGTCTGCCGTCCAGAAGAGAAAGGCCATTGGCGAGGAGGTGGCTCGGCTCTTAGCAGCAGAGTTCATCCGAGAGATCTACCACTCCGAGTGGCTCGCCAACGTTGTCATGGTCCCCAAGAAGGACAAGTCGTTGCGCATGTGCATCGATTTCAAGCATATCAATCGGGCCTGCCCGAAAGATCATTTCCCTCTTCCTTGCATCGACCAAATAGTCGACTCAACTGCGGGATGCGAGAGGTTGTCTTTTTTAGACGCCTATTCCGGATACCGTCAGATCTGTCTGTATGGACCCGATGAGATTAAAACAGCGTTCATCACTCCATTCGGTGCTTCGTTATGTCACCATGCCATTCGGTCTCAAGAATGCGGAGCCACATTCATGAGGATGATTCGAAGTGTTTGCTCACCAAATCAATCGGAATGTGGAAGCATACATGGATGATATAGTGGTCAAGTCACGAAAGGGTTCCGACCTGTTGACTGACCTTGCTGAAACATTTGTCAATCTCAGGAGGTATGATATCAAGCTTAACCCATCAAAGTGTACATTTGGAGTCCCTGGTGGAAATTTACTCGGTTTTCTCGTTTCTGTGCGAGGAATCGATGCTAACCTAGAAAAGGTTGGCACCACTCCGAATGAAGCGCCCTGTGCGTGTGCACGATGTCCAGAAACTTACTGGATGCTTGGCCGCTTTAAGTTGATTCATCGCTCACCTCGGTGAAAAGGCATTGCCTCTGCATCGATTGATGAAGAAGTCGACAAGTTCGAGTGGACTCTAGAAGTCGATGCAGCGCTTGCGAGCTCAAAGCTCGCTCTCCACCAACCGGTGCTTGCTGCTCCAATCAGCAAGGAGCCTTTGCTGATTGGAGCAGCAAGCACCCACTGGACAAGTCGTCAGTACCGTACTTACGGTCGAGCGGGAAGAAGAAGGAAAAGCCTTCAAAGTTCAACGCCCAGTTTATTATCTTTCAAATCTCGACCCGTCAAAGCAAAGATACCTCACTATCGAAGCTTGTTTATGGGATCTATATGACCACGAAGAAGGTTGCTCATTATTTCTCCGATCATTCCATTACGATCGTCCGACGCCTTTGTCGGAAATTCTTCATAACAGAGATGCAACTGGTCGAGTGGCAAAATGGGCGATTGAACTCCTTCCCTTGATATCAAATTCGAGGCAAAGAAAGCCATCAAGTCCCAAGCAATAGCAGATTTCTCACGAGTGGATGAACAGCAGCTTCGACCCAAGTTCACTCGGAACACTAGACTATGTTTTTCGATGGTTCCAAGATGCTGAACGGTTCAGTGCGGGGTTGTATTGGTTTCCCCGAGGAGATAGGCTCAAGTATGTTCTCCGATTCACTTTGATTCTTCCAACAACGAGGCAGAATATGAAGCACTCATGTATGGGTTGCGCATGGCCATTTCACTCGGCGTCCGTCGCCTTATGGTTTATGGCGACTCAGATCTGGTTGTTAATCAAGTGATGAAGGAGTGGGATGTCAGAAGCCCAGCTATGATAGGTTATTGTAATGCAGTGAGAAAGCTGGAGAAGAAATTCGAGGGGTTAGAGCTTCATCATATACCCCGACTGAAAAATCAAGCTGCGGATGATTTGGCGAAGATAGGGTCCAAGAGGGAAGCCATTCCCAGTGATGTATTTTTAGAACACATTCATGCTCCATCAGTGCAGGAGGATCCTTTCACAGAAGAAGCCCCGCAGCAAAAGAGTGCCAATGATCCGACTGAAGTTGAGGTCCCAGCCGTGGTCGACCTAATTATGGAAGTTGTGGTCATCACTCCCGACTGGACAGTGCCGTACATCACATATATTCTTAGGAAAGAGCTCCCAGAGAATGAAGAAGAGGCTCGACAGATCGTCCGTTGATCCAAGGACTTTACAATAATCAAGGGACAATTGTACAGAGAAAGCGCGACTGGAGTCGGCCAGAAGTGTATCACGCCAGAAGAAGGTCAGATAATTCTTGAGGATATCCACTCGGGGACCTGTGGCCATCATGCGTCCTCTCGGACCATTGTGGCTAAAGCATACCGAGCGGGATTTTACTGGCCGAAAGCAAATGAAATGGCAAAAGAAATAGTCGACAAGTGTGAAGGATGTCAGTTCTATTCCAACATGTCGCACAAGCCAGCCTCAGCCTTGAAGACCATTCCACTGCTTGGCCCTTCGCTGTTTGGGGATTGACATGATTGGACCGTTGAGAACTGGCGAAGCGGCTTCACTCATTTGCTAGTAGCAATGACAAGTTCACCAAGTGGATCAAGCCAAGCCCATCAAGAACCTCGATGCATGCACCGCTATCGGTTTCATCGAGAGTTGATATTCAGATATGGAGTTCCGCATAGCATCATCACCGACAATGGGTCAAACTTCGATAATGACAAGTTCAAAGCCTTCGCGCCTCTCAAGGCACGCTGGTCGACTATGCTTCATGGCTCATCCTCGGTCGAATGGACAAGCGAACGTGCAAACGGCCTCATTCTCAAAGGGCTGAAACCTCGCCGATGCGTGATCTCAAACACGCAGCAGGAGCTTGGGTCACTGAACTTCCATCAGTTCTTCCGGGATTGAGGAACACTCCTAATCGGTCGACTGGGAGAACTCCATTCTTCCTGGTCTATGGAGCTGAAGCAGTTTTGCCGAGTGACCTGCTTCATAATGCGCCTCGAGTCGAGCTATACTCTGAAGAGGAAGCAGAACAAGCCCGACAAGATGCAGTCGACCTCTTGGAAGAGGAGAGAGAGAGATGGCCTTGATCCGCTCGACTATCTATCAGCAAGACTTGCGTCGATTCCATGCCAGAAATGTGAAGAGTCGAGCCTTCCAAGAGGGAGATTTGGTCCTCCGAGTGGATCAACAGAAACCACACAAGCTTGCTCCCACTTGGGAAGGTCCCTTCATCGTCACGAGAGTCCTCCACAACGGAGCATATCATCTCTACAACGTTGATCGCCAGATTGACGAGCCTCGAGCTTGGAACGCGGAGCTGCTCCGCCCCTTTTACACTTAAAACTCACTCGGTTGAGATGTAATAAAAGTACTTTTGTAGTTTGTTTATCTAAGACAAAAATGTTATAATTTTCCCAAATGATTGATATTGCTTTTGTTGAATTTCCCCATTGGGTGGCTTAGCTGCGAATCCGATTCGCCTAAGTTTGTAAAAAAATCCTTTCAGAAAGAGCAGTCTCTCACTCGGGGCTTAGCTACTGAATCCGCTTCGCTTAAGTATTCAAAATCCACCGAGTGGTGAGCCAGCCTCCCACTCGAGGCTTAGCTGCAGTCCAAGTACTCGCCTAAGTATCCAAAATCCCACCGAGTGGCGAGCCAGCCTCCCACTCGGAGGCTTAGCTGCAGTCCAAGTACTCGCCTAAGTATCCAAAATCCCACCGAGTGGCGAGCCAGCCTCCCACTCGGAGGCTTAGCTGCAGTCCAAGCACTCGCCTAAGTATCCAAAATCCCACCGAGTGGCGAGCCAGCCTCCCACTCGGAGGCTTAGCTGCAGTCCAAGTACTCGCCTAAGTATTCAAACCCCGCCGAGTGGTGAGCCAGCCTCCCGCTCGGGGCTTATAACAGCCCAAGGATTCGCCTCAAACATCCAAAGTGATAAAATCCTACCGAGTGGAGAGCAAACCTCCCACTGGAGGCTTAGTGCAGCCAGTGCTCGCCTAAGTAATAGAAATCCCACCGAGTGGAGAGCAAACCTCCCACTGGGGCTTAGCTGCAGCCAGTGCTCGCCTAAGTAATAAAAATCCTACCGAGTGGAGAGCAAACCTCCCACTCGGAGGCTTAGCTGCAACCCAGTGCTCGCCTAAGTAATAGAAATCCTACCGAGTGGAGAGCAAACCTCTCACTCGGGGGCTTAGCTGCAGCCCAGTGCTCGCCTAAGTAATAAAAATCCTACCGAGTGGAGAGCAAACCTCCCACTCGGGGGCTTAGCTGCAGCATAGTACTCGCCTAAGTAAGGAATTCATCCCAATCCGCAAGGACGATGAGGTGCAGGTCGACTGCTACCTTCTCCTTCGGAGCTTCGCCACAAGTACAACGTGCGGTCCATCCCAATCCGCAAGGACGATGAGGTGCAGGTCGACTGCTACCTTCTCCTTCGGAGCTTCGCCACAAGTACAACGTGCGGTCCATCCCAATCCGCAAGGACGACGAGGTGCAGGTCGACTGCTACCTCCTCCTTTGGAGCTTCGCCACAAGTACAACGTGCGGTCCATCCCAATCCGCAAGGACGACGAGGTGCAGGTCGACTGCTACCTCCTCCTTCGGAGCTTCGCCACAAGTACAACGTGCAGTCCGTCCCAATCTGTAAAGACGACAAGGTCAGTCGCAGTCTGTGTTCCATCTCTACCTGCAGGATAGATGAAGCTCAAGTCGATTGGAATTTCAACGGAATATCTTCCGAAATGAAGAATAAAGTTCTCTCAAGGCAAGCAAAGCATGTTAAAGGAAAAATCAAGTTGAATAAACGCCCCACGATCCAAAGGTGCTCAAGCGTTAAGCACGTTAAAGTTTATCGGTTCTGTAAACCACTCGGCATTCCGAGGCAAATTTAAAGTGGAATTAGAAGTTTTTACTCCTCCGCGGAGGATGGAAGGTGCAACAAACTGGTCGAGGTCGATTCCGTCGGCAATACGGGTAGCAGCAGCAACGAAAGTCTCCATGAAAGATCTGAAGTCGTGCTTCCTGGTATTGGCAACCTTGAGAGACACCAGCTTGTCCTCTTGCGCTTCTTTGCAGTGGACACGAACCAGAGATAGAGCAACATCAGCACCACACCTGGCAGATGACTTCTTCCATTCTTGCACTCGACTTGGAATCTCATTCAGTCGAGTCATCAAAGATTCAAGATCATTCGGAGAGTACATTTCGCCGAGAGTCGAGTCGATCCGCGACACTGCAACTTTCAGTCGAGCAAGATAATCCACTGCGCTAGCAACACGAGACTCCAGTCGGAACGCATTCATAGCAGCTTCGTCCTTCACAGGAGAGTTGATGGGGTCCAAACTGGATTCCACTCGACTGGTTTCTTCTTCAAAGTTTTGGCAGAATTCTGAAAACACAACTCAGATTCAAAATGAAGATCATATGATGAGCCGGTGAGAGCAAGATAGTTGGATAAAAGAGATTACCGTCAAGCATGAGAAACAGCTTCTTGTTGAACCCTCCAAGATAAATCTCCAGGTCGTTTCGCTTCCCCGGTTGGCCAACCTTGTCGATGTAACATTCTTGTCGTTCTTCATCGACCGACTTCCTTGTTAGCAGCGTCAAGAGAGGCTTTCGACTTGGCATTTTCATCTTCAAGTTTGTCGACCGAGGCAAGCTTCTCTTCAATGAGCTTTGTTTTCTCCAAAGCCGCCTTACGTGCCTCTGCAAGGTCAAGGTCCTTCTTCTTCAAAGTCTCTTCCAGTTTATCTCAAAGCAACAATGAGAACAGAGTTGAGAATGAGCAGAAAACAGAGGCGATCGTCAAAAATTCTCACCAGCCATACCTTTTGCTTCATCCTGTGCCTTACGCAAATTTTCCGAGCAAGCTTCAAATCGAGGTTGAGCTGAATCTGCTTTTCTCTAATCTCAAGATAGCGAGCCACAAGCTCGCAAGATTTCTACAAAGAGTCAACCAACGAAAGACATCAAAGACAGATCACTTCCGGTGACTAAGGAAAAATAGTAGCATTTCTAAGACTACGGTCGAATAAAACATTCGACAAGAGTCTTGGGGACTACACCCATCGGTGCACTCAGCGATGCCCCCACTGGTTTACCAATTTGGTTCGATCAACACCAAAAGAGGCAAAAAGGCTATGATTCTAAAAACATGGCTAATTGTCGTGTCACCGTAGTAAAAAATAGTTCTTTAGACTATAGTCAATCGCACGCAATCGACCATAGTCTCGGGACTACACCGGTGGGTGCACTTAGCGTGCCCCCACCGCTTTTATAGATTCCATTCGACTTGGTCCGCCCAAGTCGAGTGAAGAAGATCACAGCATAAAGATTATAAACGATCGCACGCGATCGACCATAGTCTCGGGACTACACGGTGGGTGCACTCAGCGTGCCCCCACAAAAGTTCAACGACACGCACACCCGGTGGGTGTGCGGATATGGAAATCTCCGTAAGAAAGCAGTTTCAGATAGTATATCCTAACAAAGCAAGCGACGATCGACTTACTTGGACATTGCTCGAGAGCTGAACTAGCATCATAGGTCACCGACTTGCCTCTCGAGCCACTTTCACTGCTCCATCATGATCCCTGCTCGGGCGATGGCTTCCTTAGCAACACTTACTTGGTCTTCCGGACGTGGTGTGTAGCAAAGAGAGATGGTGGATCAGCGATCGATGAAGTGGGTCGGGCACTTGTCGTGATACAGCGAAGATCTGAAGTCCGAGTGGGGTTGCCTCCCTCGGAAATCAACGTCTCAGGAGTCGCCGCGACTTGAGCAGCCTTGCCAGCAGGCACTTTCTTGTTCCTCCTCTTCCTCAATGGCGCTTCCTCGTCATCATCGGGAAGATCAATGACATGAGGCGGAACTACAAGAGAGATCCAGGAGTAAACATGGAAGCCCAATTGACTAAAAAGCTCCAAATCGGCTAAAAGTGAAATCTCGGAGATCTTACCAAGATTGGAAGTGGCGCATCCTCCATTTCCGATCATCGTGCTTGGTGAAGTCTCGGAGGTAGCGGCGCAGAGATTTCAAGAGTCGGCTGATCAGTCATCAAGTCGACTAAAAGTTCACTCATGTTGAAAAAGGAAATACAAGGTTCATTGGTTACCCGGAGATGGTGGGGATGACCATTCGCATCTTAGGCAGGGCCTTCCCGGCTTCGACGACGCCGCCGAGGTTGTTTGGCGGCTTCTCGATCGGGCGGGAGAAGTTGTCCTAGGTCGCCGTCGACCGACCGGTGGGCACAACAGCTTTACCGCACCCGGCCGCCGGGTCGTGCGTCGACTTGGACCTTCCCTCCGAGCGAGGAGGGTCGACGTCTTCCTCCTCTTCTTCCTCCTCCTCCTCCTCATCAGAGCCATCATCTTCCTCATCCTCTTCGCCGTTGGACTCCCATTCCTCCAGACTCTCACCTCCACTTCCTTCTTCTTCTTCGGCTGCTTCCTGCGCCCCGTTGGGCATCGAGTACATCTCAGTGGTGACCTAGAAGACAACAAAACAAGGTGAAAGTCAATCGACTAAATTGACATCAAAACAGAATGAATGCAGCAGAATCACAATGGAGATAAGTAGTGATACCTTGTGCGGTTGGTAACTCGGTCGAGTGGTGGAATCCTCCTAGCTCCACGAGGGTTGTCTTTATTTCTGTGATGGCAGTCATCCACTTCTCCAAAGATGGCGTCATCAACCTCCTCCGGATGGACACGAGTGGTATCATCCGCATCGAGTACATCCACATCGGATGACCTCGGTATTGGAGTGGCTGAATACGCCGCCGGAGAAAAACCTCCAGAGATCCATGCCGGTCACCCTTCGCGAATAAGCTGGACTACACGCCCATCGAAGCTTTACTTGGGCCTTCTCCTCCGCAACACCTTCAGGGAAGATGGCTTGTTCACTCGACTCATGGAGAAAGGAGGGAGCCAGTCGACCGCCCTGACGCCGGCTGGTCTTGGCAAGAAACCAGGTCGATCGCCACCCACTAACCGAGTCGGGAGAGTCATAGCTGGAAAGGTGCTCTTCCCCTCATCCGGACTCCGAGTCCCCCACATTTGGATTACTTGGGTCCTCTCGTCATTCGGGCTCGTTTTCTTCACCGTCCGAGAGCGACAGTGAATATGTGCTTGAAAAGACCCCAATGCGGTCGACAACCCAAGAAATTTCGCAGAGCTAAAACAAAAGCAGAAGATACACAATGGAGTTTGGAGTGAAATGGTGGAGTTGCGCCCAAAAAGTTCGAAACCCGGAAAAAGGATTTGGCGGCAGAGAAAACCCCTATCTACGTGGGTGGCCAGGAGGACGCACTCACCCTCTTCAGGCTGCGGTTGCCACTCCGTGCCCGGAAGCCTCGCCGACCCATGGGGGATCAGTCCTTCGTTGGCCAGATCGGTGAGATCTTTTTCGGTGATGGTTGACCGGATCCAGTCTCCTTGGACCCAGCCCTGCGGCAGCTTGGACCGCGAAGAGGAACCGCCTGACCGGGCGCTCTCCCTTGGCCTTCGCTGCCGCCTTCTTCACCTGCTCGAGCGGCGGTCTTGTCCTTCACCATGGTCGCCGGCGAGAAAGGTACCGAGCTTCGGCGCTGGGCGGACAGAGAGCGTGGCGAGAAAGTTTTGGAGGCGGAGAGAGGAGAAATCTGAGGGCGCACTGTTCAAAATGCCCGGTCCAACGCCTTATATGGGGTCGCTTCCGAGTGGCTGACCGGTAGGCCCAGGCAATCCCGTCACGATCCCGCAACAGGCGCGCGCACGATACGTGGCGAAAAAGGCGGCGCGAGGATCGAGGCGTCATCGTCTTATCCCATCCGAAAGTGCGCGGTTTTCTCCTTCAAGCGCTTCCCAAAATCCGGATCCCGCGAAATCCGCTAACCGCAGAGCAACTCGTCAGATAACAGATTTCCTCAGATCCGTCGCTAGGAAATCCTCAGGTTCACAAAGTTCACTTGACAAACGTTGATGCCATCACCAAAAGGTCGTTGATCCAGAGTAAGACGCACTCACAACACGAAGAACAGGTCGGAAAGATTATCAACTCCTTCCTCACTCAAACCTCGATCCATTCGGGGGCTAATGATAAAGTCATGTACCTAGGGTAGGGTCATAGACCTGCCCAAAGGTACCTTACACAAGGTCACTCACAAGAGAAGCAGCCTTCCAGTCGACCTGGTAGGCTCCCACTCGACAGATTCAAAGACACTCGACTATGAAGACCCACTCGACCACCAAGAGTCCAAGAGCCACTCGGTGTCCAAACGGTCTGTAGTTAAATAGTCTTTATGACCTTAATGACACTTTATGTAAGGCGTTACCAGTAACGCCTAGCCTTAACGTACCTTAAACGCTCTACTGCGTGGGCTGGCTGGGGTCCTGGCGTACTCTATATAAGCCACCCCCCTCCACAGATAGAAGGGTTCGCACCCCTGTAACACATACGCATATAATCCAGTCGACCGCCTCCGGGCTCCGAGACGTAGGGCTGTTACTTCCTCCGAGAAGGGCCTGAACTCGTAAATCCCTTGCGTATACAACTACTCCATAGCTAGGATCTTGCCTCTCCATACCTACCCCCCATTCTACTGTCAGACTTAGAACCACGACACTTCCCGCCCGCGTTCTTTGACTTCATGGTGCATCTGTGTGTCCATATTGTTTACGACATAATAGACCCGGGGACATCATTCCTGCAAAACATGATGCCATTGAGACGATGAATGGGATCATCAAAGGATTCATTCGTAACATGTCCCGTCCGGATGGAAGCATCTTCCAGGGCTATCTAACACAAGAGTGCATCTCTTTCTGCGATAATTTTCCATATGGCACGGATCAGCCATCTGGTGTTGGTGTTGGTTTGCTCGTTAACAAGCATGATGGGGGGCTCGAAGGAGAAGGTCACTCCAACGGTCGCAGGGAACCGCACGTGGCATACTCAGGTCGATGCAATGACTTTGACAGAGCAAATTTGGTAGTGCTATGATAATCCCCAAGTGCATGGAATCATCGTAGCAATTTCCAAAGGTGGAAGTGATAAGTATGGAGTGTCGAACCCACAAGGAGCTAAAGGTAAGATCAATATTCTCTCAAGTCCTATCTGCCATTGATACGACTCTACGTACACCGAACTTTTGCTTCCAACTAGAAACGAGAAATAAAACTATGTTGTGGGTATGAAGAGGATAACTTTGCATGATATCGGAGAGCGAAAATGTAAAAGTAGGTGTTGTTATCATAAATTTAGAATATATTACTAAATATCATAAATAGCGAGTGTGGAATGATGATGGGTCGGTGTGCGGAATTATCCTAGGCAATTGTTAACAAGACTGGTGGTCGTCATTGCAATTTCATATGAGGGAGAGGCATAAGCTAACATAATTTATCTTCTTGGATCATATGCACTTATGATTGGAACTCTAGCAAGCATCCACAACTACTAAATATCATTAAGGTAAAACCCAAACATAGCTTTAACATATCAAGTCCCCTTTATCCCATATGCCACAACCCCCTTACTCGGGTTTATGCTTCTGTCACTCAAGCAACCCACTATAAGCGAATCACGAACATATTGCAACACCCTACAGCAGGAATCCCTCACGCTTAAGCGACACGGAGGTCACAATAGAACAGCACCAAATTAAAACATACAACTCATACCAATCTAGATCATCAATCAACCCAAAGACAAAGTATATCTACTCAAAACATCATAGAATGGCAACACATCATTGGATCATAATATGTGTCATAAAGCACCATGTTCAAGTAGGGGTTACACAGCGGGGTGCGGGAGAGTGGACCAAGTAAAAGAGATGAGGATGGTGATGATGATGATGATGATGTTGATGAAGACGATCACCGCGGCGATGATGCCCCTCCCAATGGCACTCTCGCGCCATCGAGAGAGAGGAGAGGTTCTCCCCCTTGTGCTTCCTCCTCCATGGCCTCCCCCCTGGATGGGGAGAGGTTCCCCCTCTGTTCCTTGGCCTTAATGGCGATGATGGCCCTCCGAGATCCTTCCCCATGGCCTCCGGTGATGATGGCCCCCTCCGGCAGGGTGCCAGAGAGGGCCTAGATTGATTTTTCGGGGCTGCATAGGCTTGCGGCGGCGGAACTTCCGATCTAGGTTATTTTCTGGAGGTTTGGGCATTTATAGGAGAGGTTGGCGTCGGTTTCACGTCGGGGGTCTCCGAGTCGTCCATGAGATAGGGGGCGCGCCCTCCACCCTCGTGGACGGCTCGGGACTCTTCTGGTCCATCTCTGATGCTCCGTGGGCTTCTTCTGGTCCATAAAAAATTGGCACGTCAATTGGACTCCGTTTGGTATTTCTTTTCTGTAAAACTCAAAAACAAGGAAAAACAGAAACTGGCACTGGGCTCTAGGTTAATAGGTTAGTCCCAAAAATATTATAAAATAGAATATAAATGCATATAAAACATCCAAGATGGATAATATAATAGCATGAATACTTCATAAATTCTAGATACGTTGGAGACGTATCAGCATCCCCAAGCTTAATTCCCTCTCGTCCTCGAGTAGGTAAATGATGAAAGAAATAATTTATGAAGTGTGAATGCTAGCAAGTGCTTAAGTTTGATCAATGATAGTTTCAATCACTTTTTCTAGCATCATTATATATCATAACAGTAGCTCAACTCATAAAACTTCTCATGATCAAGTAACAAGTTATTCACATGTTAAAGTATAGATCGTAAACTTTCTTGAAAACTAACAAACCATCCTCTTAGTCATCAAACAATTGCAATTCATCTTATTTTCAGGAAGGGTCTGCTACGTCTTGAGCTTGCGTTGGTTTTCCTTGAAGAGGAAAGGGTGATGCAGCAAAGTAGCGTAAGTATTTCCCTCAGTTTTTAAGAACCAAGGTATCAATCTAGTAGGAGGCTCCTCAAAAGTCCCACGCACCTACACAAACAAACAAGAACTCGCAACCAACGCAATAAAGGGGTTGTCAATCCATTTACGGGCCACTTGTGAAAGTGAGATCTGATAGAGATAATATGATAAGATAAATATTTTTGGTATTTTTATGATATAGATTGTAAAGTAAAAGATGCAAATAAAAGTAGATTGAAAACTTATATGATAAAAGATAGGCCCGGGGGCCATAGGTTTCACTAGTGGCTTCTCTCAAGATAGCATAAGTATTACGGTGGGTGAACAAATTACTGTCGAGCAATTGATAGAAAAGTGAATAATTATGAGATTATCTAGGCATGATCATGTATATAGGCATCACGTCCGTGACAAGTAGACCGACTCCTGCCTGCATCTACTACTATTACTCCACGTATAGACCGCTATCCAGCATGCATCTAGAGTATTAAATTCATAAAGAACAGAGTAACTCATTAAGAAAGATGACATGATGTAGAGGGATAAACTCATGCAATATGATATAAACCCCATCTTTTTATCCTCGATGGCAACAATACAATACGTGCCTTGCTGCCCTCGCTGTCCTTTGGGAAAGGACACCGCAAGATTGAACCCAAAGCTAAGCACTTCTCCCATTGCAAGAAAGATCAATCTAGTAGGCCAAACCAAACTGATAATTCGAAGGGACTTGCAAAGATAAATTAATCACACATAAAAGAATTCAGAGGAGATTCAAATATTTCTCATAGCTAAACTTGATCATAAACCCACAATTCATCGGATCTCGACAAGCACACCGCAAAAAGAGTTACATCGAATAGATCTCCAAGAAGGTCGAGGAGAACTTTGTATTGAGATTCAAAGAGAGAGAAGAAGCCATCTAGCTAATAACTATGGACCCGAAGGTCTGTAGTAAACTACTCACAACTCATCGGAAGGGCCTGGGAGATGATACCCTCCATGGTAGATTGCCCCTCCGGCGGAGCGCCGGCGAAGGCTCCAAGATGGGATCTCGCGGATACAGAAGGTTACGGCGGTGGAAATAGTTTTTCGTGGTCGCTTCTGATGTTTTCAGGGTACGTGGGTATATATAGGAGGAAGAAGTATGTCGGTGGACGCTTGTGGGGCCCACAATGGTGGGGGGGGGGGCGCCCACCTGTAGGGGGCGCGCCGGGCACCCTCGTGGCCGCCTCCTCTGTTGCTTGACGTCTACTCCAAGTCCCCTGGATCATGTTTTTTCCAAAAAGATCGCTCCCGAAGGTTTCATTCCGTTTGGACTCCGTTTGATATTCGTTTTCTTCGAAACACTTAAATAGGAAAAAAACAACAATTCAGGCTAGGCCTCCGGTTAGTAGGTTAGTCCCAAAAATGATATGAAAGTGTAAATTAAAGCCCATAGACATCCAAAACGGGTAATATAATAGCATGGAACAATAAAAAATTATAGATACGTTGGAGAAGTATCAAGCATCCCCAAGCTTAATTCCTGCTCGCCCTTGAGTAGGTAAATGATAAAAACAGAATATTTGATGTGGAATACTACCTAGCATAATTCTCAATGTCATTTTCTTTATTGTGGCATGAATGTTCAGATCCAAATGATTCAAAATAAAAGTTCATATTGACATAAGAAATAGTAATACTTCAAGCATACTAATCAAAGCAATCATGTCTTCTCAAAATAACATGGCTAAAGAAAGTTCATCCCTACAAAATCATATAGTTAGGCTATGTTTCATTTACATCACACAAAATACTCCCATCAATAACAATCCTGGTTTCAGCCAAGCAATTGGTTCGTACTTTTTAACGCGCTTCCGCTTTTTTCAACTCTCGCGCAATACATGAGCGTGAGCCATGGATATAGCACTATGGGTGGAATAGAAAATGATGATGGAGGTTGTGTGCAGAAGACAAAAAAAGGAGAAAGTGTCACATTTACGAGGCTAATCAACGAGCTATGGAGATGCCCATCAATTGATGTCAACATGCGGAGTAGGGATTGCCATGCAACAGATGCACTAGAGCTATAAATGTATGAAAGCTCAACAAAAGAAACTAAGTGGGTGTGCATCCAACTTGCTTGCTCACGAAGACCTAGGGCATTTTGAGGAAGCCCATCGTAGGAATATACAATCCAAGTTCTATAATGAAAAATTCCCACTAGTATATGAAAGTGACAACATATGAGACTCTCTATATGAAGAACATGGTGCTACTTTGAAGCACAAATGTGGAAAAGGATAGTAACATTGCCCCCTTTTCTCTTTTCTTTTCTTTTTGGGTCTTTTTTGGCCTTTTTTTCTTTGGCCTTTCTTTTTTTCTTTTTGGCCTTTCCTATTTTTTGGGGGGACAATGCTCTAATAATGATGATCATCACACTTCTATTTATTTACAACTCATGAGTTACAACTCAAAACTAGAACAAGATATGACTCTATATGAACGCCTCCGGCGGTGTACCGGGTTGGGCAATGAATCAAGAGTGACATGTATGAAAAATTATGCATGATGGCTTTGCCACAAATACGATGTCAACTACATGATCATGCAAGGAAATATGACAATGATGATATGTGTCATGAAAAACGGAACGAAACGGTGGAAAGTTGCATGGCAATATATCTCGGAATGGCTATGGAAATGGCATAGTAGGTAGGTATGGTGGCTGTTTTCAGGAAGATATAAGGAGGTTTATGTGTGATAGAGCGTATCGTATCACGGGGTTTGGATGCAGCGGCGAAGTTTGCACCAACTCTCAAGGTGAGAAAGGGCAATGCACGTGCATCAAGAGGCTAGCAATGATGGAAAGGTAAAAGTGCGTATAATCCATGGACTCAACATTAGTCATAAAGAACTCATATACTTATTGCAAAAGTTTTATTAGCCCTCGAAGAAAAGTACTACTATGCATGCTCCTAGGGGGAGGTTGGTAGGAGTTAACCATCGCGCGCCCCCGACCTCCACTAAAGGGAAGGCAATCAAAAGAGCACCCTATGCAATAAATTTGTTACACAACTTTTACCATACGTGCATGCTACGGGACTTGCCAACTTCAACACAAGCATTCTTTAAATTCATAATCACCCAACTAGCATGACTCTAATATCACTACCTACATATCTCAAAACAATTATCAAGTATCAAATTGATCATAGCATCCAATTCACTCCATATGATAGTTTTTTATTATACCCAACTTGGATGCCCATCATTCTAGGACCAATTTTATAACCATAGCAAATACCATGCTGTTCTAAGAAACTCTCAAAATAATATAAGTGAAGCACGAGAGATTAATAATTTCTACAAAGTCAAGCCACCACCGTGCTCTAAAAGATTTAAGTGAAGTACTAGAGCAAAACTATCTAGCTCAAAAGATATAAGTGAAGCACATAGAGTATTCTAATAAATTCCAATCAAGTGGGTTTCTCCCAAAAGGTGTGTACATCAAGGATGATTGTGGTGATCTAAAAAGCAAATACTAATATCATACAAGACGCTCCAAGCAAAACACATATCATGTGGCGAATAAAAATATAGCTCCAAGTAAAGTTACCGATGAACGAAGACGAAAGAGGGGATGTCTTCCGGGGCATCCCCAAGCTTAGGCTTTTGGTTAGACTCGAATATCTTGGGGTGCCATGGACATCCCCAAGCTTAGGCTCTTGCCACTCCTTATTCCATAGTCCATCATATCTTTACCCAAAACTTGAAAACTTCACAACACAAAACTCAACAGGAAATCTCATAAGCTCTGTTAGTGCAAGAAAGAAAAACCACCACATAAGGTACAGTAATGAACTCATTATTTATTCATATTGGTGTTAAACCTACTGTATTCCAACTTCTCTATGGTTCATACCACTTAATACTAGCCATAGATGCATCAAAATAAGCAAACAACACATGAAAAATAAAATCTGTCAAAAACAGAACAGTCTGTAGCAATCTGTAACTCTATAATACTTCTAGAACTCTAAAAATCCTACCAAAATAGGAAGTCCTGGGAAATTTGTCTATTGATCTACAGCAAAAAGAATCAACGCAAAATCACGTTTCTGTGAATTACTAAAATTATTTTCATGCGCGCAAAGTTTCTGTTTTTCAGCAGAATCAAATTAACTATCACCATAGGTTATCCTATAGGTTTTACTTGACACAAACACTAATTAAAACATGAAAAAACATCTAAACATAAGCTATATGAAAATTTTATTACTAAACAGAAGCAAAAACAAAAAAAAAACAAAAAAAAATTGGGTTGCCTCCCAACTAGCGCTATCGTTTAATGCCCCTAGCTAGGCATAAAAGCGAGGATAGATCTAAGTAGTGCCATCTTTGGTAATAAATTCATAATTAGCTCGCATGATAGATTCATAAAGTAATTTAACTTTCTTTCTTGGAAAGTTCTCCATGCCTTTCCTTAATGGAAATTGGAATCTAATATTCCCTTCCTTCATATCAATAATCGCATCAATCGTTCTAAGGAAAGGTCTACCAAGAATAATATGACATGAAAGATTGCAATCTATATCAAGAACGATAAAATCTACGGGCACCAAATTCCTATTTGCAACAATAAGAACATCATTGATCCTTCCCATCGGCTTCTTAATGGTGGAATCCGCTAGGTGCAAATTTAAAGAGCAATCATCGAGATCATGGAAACCTAGAATATCACATAAATTTTTCGGAATCGTGGAAACACAAGCACCCAAATCACACAAAGCATAGCACTCATGATCCTTAATTTTAATCTTTATAGTAGGTACCCACTCATCATTAAGTTTTCTAGGTATAGAAACTTCCAAATTAAGTTTTTCATCATAAGATTGCATCAAGGCATCAACAATATGTTTGGTAAAGGCTTTATTTTGACTATAAGCATGAGGAGAATTCAAAACGGATTGCAACAAGGAAATACAATCTACTGAAGAACAATTATCATAATTAAATTCCTTCAAATCCAAGATAGTGGGTTCAATGCTATTTAAAGTCTTGACCTCTCCAATCCCACTTTTACCAATTTTAGCATCAAGATCTAAGAACTCCGAATCATTGGGATGCCTTTTAACTAAAGTTGACTCATCTCTAGTCCCATCATTATTAAGATTCATATTGCAAAACAAGGATTTAATAGGGGACACATCAATAACTTTTAGATCTTCATCCTTATTTTCATGGAAACTAGAAGAACACGCTTTTACAAAGCAATGTTTCTTAGCACGCAATCTAGCGGTTCTTTCTTTGCACTCATCAATGGAAATTCTCATAGCTTTGAGAGACTCATTGATATCATGCTTAGGAGGAGTAGATCTAAGTTTCAAAGAATCAACATCAAGCGAAAGTCTATCAACGTTCCTAGCCAAATCATCAACTTTAAGCAATTTTTCTTCAAGCAAAGCATTAAAATTCTTTTGAGAGATCATAAATTCTTTAAGATTATTCTCAAAATCAGAGGGAATCATATTAAAGTTACCATAAGAATTAGGGAATTTCCATAATTGTTAGAGGAACTACTAGGGAATGGTCTAGGATTAAAGTTTCCTCTATAAGCATTGTTACCAAAATTATTCCTACCAACAAAATTCACATCCATAGATTCATTATTATTCTCAATCAAAGTAGACAAAGACATATCATTGGGATCAATAGGAGCACTCTTAGTAGCAAACAATTTTATAAGTTCATCCATCTTTCCACTCAAAACATTAATTTCTTCTATAGCGTGCACTTTCTTACTAGTAGATCTTTCGGTGTGCCATTGAGAATAATTAGCCATAATATTATCAAGGAGTTTAGTAGCTTCTCCTAAGGTGATTTCCATAAACGTGCCTCTCACTGCCGAATTTAAAAGATTTCTAGAAGCAAAATTCAATCCGGCATAAATTTTTTGTATGATCATCCATAAATTCAAACCATGAGTAGGGCAATTGTGAATCATTAATTTCATTCTTTCCCAAGATTGGTCAACATGCTCATGATCAAGTTGTTTAAAATTCATAATATCGTTCCTAAGGGAGATGGTCTTAGCGGGAGGAAAATACTTAGAGATAAAAGCATCTTTGCACTTATTCCATGAATCAATACTATTCTTAGGCAAAGATGAAACCAAACTTTAGCACGATCTCTAAGTGAAAACGGAAATAACTTCAATTTAACAATATCATTATCCATATGTTTCTTCTTTTGCATCTCACACAAATCAACAAAGTTGTTTAGATGGGTAGCGGCATCTTCACTAGAGGCCGGAGAATTGATCTTTCATAACAAGGTTCAACAAAGCAGCATTGATTTCACAAGACTCAACATCATTAAGAGGAGCAATCGGAGTACTAAGGAAATCATTATTATTGGTATTGGAAAAATCACACAATTTGGTATTGTCTCGCGCCATCGTGACAAGCAATCCAACACACAAGCAAACAAAAAGACAAGTGAAAGAGAGAGGATATGGGGAAAGAGAGGGCGAATAAAACGGAAAGGGTGAAGTGGGGTAGAGGAAAACGAGAGGCAAATGGCAAATAAGGTAATGCGAGGGAGATGAGTTTGTGATGGGTACTTGGTATGTCTTGACTTGAGCGAAGACCTCCCCGACAACGGTGCCAGAAATCCTTCTTGCTACGTCTTGAGCTTGCGTTGGTTTTCCTTGAAGAGGAGAGGGTGATGCAGCAAAGTAGCGTAAGTATTTCCCTCAATTTTTTAGAACCAAGGTATAAATCCAGTAGGAGGCTCCTCAAATGTCCCACACACCTACACAAACAAACAAGAACTCGCAACCAACGCAATAAAGGGGTTGTCAATCCATTTACGACCACTTGCGAAAGTGAGATCTGATAGAGATAATATGATTAGATAAATATTTTTGGTATTTTTATGATATAGATTGTAAAGTAAATGATGCAAATAAAAGTAGATTGAAAACTTATATGATAAAAGATAGACCCGGGGGCCATAGGTTTCACTAGTGGCTTCTCTCAAGATAGCATAAGTATTACGGTGGGTGAACAAATTACTGTCGAGCAATTGATAGAAAAGCGAATAATTATGAGATTATCTAGGCATGATCATGTATATAGGCATCACGTCCGTGACAAGTAGACCGACTCCTGCCTGCATCTACTACTATTACTCCACACATCGATCGCTATCCAGCATGCATCTAGAGTATTAAGTTCATAAAGAACAGAGTAACGCATTAAGAAAGATGACATGATGTAGAGGGATAAACTCATGCAATATGATATAAACCCCATCTTTTTATCCTCGATGGCAACAATACAATACATGCCTTGCTGCCCCTGCTGTCACTGGGAAAGAACACCGCAAGATTGAACCCAAAGCTAAGCACTTATACCATTGCAAGAAAGATCAATCTAGTAGGCCAAACCAAACTGATAATTCGAAGAGACTTGCAAAGATAACTTAATCACACATAAAATAATTCGGAGGAGATTCAAATTTGTCTCATAGATAAACTTGATCATAAACCCACAATTCATCGGATATCGACAAACACACCGCAAAAAGAGTTACATCAAATAGATCTTCAAGAAGATCGAGGAGAACTTTGTATTGAGATTCAAAGAGAGATAAAAACCATCTAGCTAATAACTATGGACCCGAAGGTCTGTGGTAAACTCATCGGAAGGGCCTTGGAGATGATGTAGAGGCCCTCCGTGGTCGATTCCCCCTCCGGCTGAGCGCCGGTGAAGGCTCCAAGATGGGATCTCGCGGATCTGAGAAGGTTACGGTGGTGGAAATAGTTTTTCGTGGTCGCTTCCGATGTTTTCGGGGTACGTGGGTATATATAGGAGGAAGAAGTAGGTCGGTGGACGCTCGAGGGGGCCACGAGGGTGGCGGGTGCGCCCACCTGTAGGGGGCACGCCGGGCACCCTCCTGGCCGCCTCCTCTGCTGCTTGACGTCCACTCCAAGTCCCCTAGATCACATTTGTTCCAAAAAGATCGCTCCCGAAGGTCTCATTCCGTTTGGACTCCGTTTGATATTTCTTTTCTTTGAAACACCGAAATAGGCAAAAAAACAGCAATTCGGGCTGGGCCTCTGGTTAGTAGGTTAGTCCCAAAAATGATATAAAAGTGTAAAGTAAAGCCCATAAACATCCAAAACGGGTAATATAATAGCATGGGACAATCAAAATTATAGATACGTTGGAGACGTATCAGGGTCCATGTAAGAGCTTGGATTCAGCAAACTCCACATACTCAACTATCATTTAATCTTTCATAATTGCTAACACTCATGTGATATTTATGGGTTCAAAGTTTCAATCAGACACAGAGAATGATAGGGGCTTATAGTTTCGCCTCCCAACCTTTTACCTCAAGGGTAATGTCAACAATAATACTTTATGAAAACCTACATCCAAGTGGATATATATATATATCCGGATCGCTCCAACACAAAGTGCTTGCCAAAGGAAAAAGTGTAAAAAGGAAAGGTGATGATCACAAAGACTCTTGTATAAAGGTAAAAGATAAAAGTAAAAGATAGGCCCTTCGCAGAGGGAAGCAGAGGTTGTCATGCACTTTTATGGATGGATGCACAAAATCTTAATGCAAAAGAACGTCACTTTATATTGCCGCTTGTGATAAAGACCTTTATTATGCAGTCCGTCGCTTTTATTTCTTCCCTGTCACAAGTTCGTATAAATCTTATTTTCTTCGCACTAATAGATCATACATATTTAAGGAGCAATTTTTATTGCATGCATTGATGAAAACTTACTTGAAGGATCTTACTCAATCCATAGGTAGGTATGGTGGAGTCTCATGGCAAAACTGGTTTAAGGGATGTTTGGAAGCACAAGTAGTATCTCCACTTGGTGCAAAGAATTTGGCTAGCATGAGAGGGAGAGGCAAGCTCAACATGTTGGATGATCCAAGACAATATAACGTTTCAGATATAGGAAAACATAACCCATTAAGTTGTTTTCCTTGTCCAACATCAACTTTTAGCATGTCATATTTTAATGAGTGCTCACAATTACAAAAGATGTCCAAGATAGTATATTTATATGTGAAATCTCTCTTCCTTCAATATTCTTTCATGAATTGTTCAAGTGACCAATTCTGCTTTTCTAACTTTCAATAAGTTTACTACCTATACTTATTATGTGTGAAGTCATTACTCCCCATGTTATAAGCATATGAAACATATATATATATATATATATATAAATTCAGATTTATGATATTCAATTCATTCAACCATTTACTCATAGGATATACGTGAAGCACATGATTAAATGACAAACTACTCTAAAAAGATATAAGTGAAGAACACTGAGTAGTCAAATAATTAACTAGCCATGGGAGGACTCTTTTTAATTCAAGATTTCACATCCAATGATTTTATTCCAACAGCAAGTAAAATTGAAAATACGCTCCAAGCAAAACACATATCATGTGACGAATAAAAATATAGCTCCGAGTAAGGTATACCGATAGTTTTGAAGACGAAAGAGGGGATGCCTTCCGGGGCATCCCCAAGCTTAGGCGCTTGAGTCTTCCTTGAATATTACCTTGGGGTGCCTTCTGCATCCCCAAGCTTAGGGTCTTTCCACTCCTTATTCTCCTCATATCGGTATCTCACTCAAAGCTTGAAAACTTCAATCACACAAAACTTAACGGAACTTCGTGAGATGGGTTAGTATGATAAAAGAGTAAACCATTCACTTTGGTACTGTCAAAGACAAGGTTCAAAATTGTTCTCACATAATGCCTACAATACCATATCATTTCTACAATTTATATTGAGAAATATAAGCCATAGAAACTAGAAAACAAGCAAACTATGCAATGAAAACAGAATCTGTCAAAAACAGAACAGTCTGTAATGATCTGAAAAGCGACCATACTTCTGCTACTCCAAAAATTATGAAATAATTGGTGAACGTGAGGAATTTGTCTATTAATCTTCTGCAAAAAGAATCAACTCAAAATCACTCTTCTGTAAAAAATGACAGCTAGTCTCGTTAGCACAAAGTTTCTGTTTTTTACAGCAAGATCACATTAACTTTCACCCAAATCTTCCCAAAGGTCTTACTTGGCACTTTATTGAAACAAAAGCTATAAAACATGATTACTACAGTATCTTAATCATGTAAACACACAAAAACAATAAGGGTAAATATTGGGTTGTCTCCCAACAAGTGCTTTTCTTTAATGCCTTTTAGCTAGGCATGATGATTTCAATGATGCTCACTGATAACCCACAAGTGTAGGGGATCGCAACAGCTTTCAAGGGTAAAGTATTCAACCCAAATTTATTGATTCGACACAAGGGGAGCCAAAGAATATTCTTGAGTATTAGCAGTTGAGTTGTCAATTCAACCACACCCGGATAACTTAGTATCTGCAACAAGTACTTAGTAGCAAAGTAGTATGATAATGAAGGTAACGGTAGCAAAAGTAATATTTTGAGTTTTGTAGTGATTGTAATAATAGCAACGGAAAAGTAAATAGGCGGAGAACAATATGTGAAAATCTCGTAGGCAATGGATCAGTGATGGATAATTATGCCGGATGTGATTCCTCATGTAATAGCTATAACATAGGGTGACACAGAACTAGCTCCAGTTCATCAATGTAATGTAGGCATGTATTCCGTAAATAGTCATACGTGCTTATGAAAAAGAACTTGCATGACATCTCTTGTCCTACCCTCCCGTGGAAGCGGGGTCCTAACGAAAACTAAGGGATATTAAGGCCTCCTTTTAATAGAGAACCGGAACAAAGCATTAGCACATAGTGAATACATGAACTCCTCAAACTGCGGTCATCACGAGAAGTATCCCTATTATTGTCACTTCGGGTTGTCGGATCATAACACATAATAGGTGACTATAGACTTGCAAGATAGGATCAAGAACACACATATATTCATGAAAACATAATAGGTTCAGATCTGAAATCATGGCACTCGGGCCCTAGTGACAAGCATTAAGCATAGCAAAGTCATAGCAACATCAATCTCAGAACATAGTGGATACTAGGGATCAAACCCTAACAAAACTAACTTGATTACATGGTAAATCTCATCCAACCCATCACTGTTCAGCAAGGCTACGATGGAATTACTCACGCACGGCGGTGAGCATCATGAAATTGGTGATGGAGGATGGTTGATGATGATGACGGCGACGAATCCCCTCTCCGAGCCTCGAACGGACTCCAGATCAGCCCTCCCGAGAGAGATTAGGTCTTGGCGGCGGCTCTGTATCGTAAAACGTGATGAAACATTCTCTCTGATTTTTTTCTCCGCGAGACGGAATATATGGAGTTGGAATTGAGGTCGGCGGAGCCTCAGTGGGCCCACGAGACAGGGGGGTGCGCCCAAGGGGGAGGGCGCGCCCCCACCCTCGTGGACATGGTGTGGGCCCCCTGGTCTTGATTCTTTCGCCAGTAGTTTTAATATTTTCCAAAAAGTGCCTCCGTGGATTTTTAGGACATTCCGAGAACTTTTGCTTTTTACATATAAAACAACATCATGGCAGTTCTGCTGAAAACAGCGTCAGTCCGGGTTAGTTTCATTCAAATCATGCAAGTTAGAGTCCAAAACAAGGGCAAAAGTGTTTGGAAAAGTAGATACGTTGGAGGCGTATCAACTCCCCCAAGCTTAAACCTTTGCTTGTCCTCAAGCAATTCAGTTGATAAACTGAAAGTGATAAAGAAAAACTTTTACAAACTCTGTTTGCTCTTGTTGTTGTAAACATGCAAAGCCATCATTCAGGTTTCAGCAAATATTATGAACTAACCATACTCACAATAATACTTAGGTCTCACAATTACTCATATCAATAGCATAATCAGCTAGTGAGCCATAATAATAATACTCGGATGACAACATTTTCTCAAAACAATCATAACATGATATAACAAAATGGTATCTCGCTAGCCCTTTCTGAGACCGCAAAACATAAATGCAGGGCACCTTTAAAGATCAAGGACTGACTAAACATTGTAATTCATGGTAAAAGAGATCCAGTCAAGTCATACCCAATATAAACCAATAAATAATGAATGCAAATGACAGTGTGCTCTCCAGCGGGTGCTTTTAATAAGAAGGGTGACGACTCAACATAAAAGTAAATAGAAAGGCCCTTCGCAGAGGGAAGCGGGGATTTGTAGAGGTGCCAGAGCTCGATTTTAAAATAGAGATTGAATAACATTTTGAGCGGCATACTTTCACTGTCAACGCAACAACTATGAGATGGCTGTATCTTCCATACTACATGCATTATAGGCAGTTCCCAAACATAACGGTAAAGGTTTATACTCCCCCAACCACCAACAAGCATCAATCCATGGCTTGCTCGAAACAACGAGTGCCTCCAACTAACAACAACCCTGGGGGAGTTTTGTTTAATTATTTTTATTTGCTTTGATCTTTTTGGATCATGGGACTGGGCATCCCGGTTACCGGCCCTTTCTCGTGAATGAGGAGCGGAGTCCACTCCTCTTGAGAATGACCCACCTAGCATGGAACATATAGGCAGCCCGAGTCGAAACATGAGCTGCTCGAGCATACAAAACATAATTTCATTTGAAGGTTTGGAGTTTGGCACTTACAAATTTAGTTGGAACGGCTGGTAAATACCGCATATAGGTAGGTATGGTGGACTCATATGGAATAACTTTGGGGTTTAAGGAGTTTGGATGCACAAGCAGTATTCCCGCTTAGTACAGGTGAAGGCTAGCAAAAGACTGGGAAGCCACCAATGGAGAGAGCGACAACAATCATAAACATGCATTAAAATTAATTTACACCGAGTACAAGCATGAGTAGGATATAATCTACCATGAACATAAATATCATGAAGGCTATGTTGATTTGTTTCAACTACATGCGTGAACATGTGCCAAGTCGAGTCACACAATTCATTCAAAGGAGGATACCATCCCATCATACCACATCATAATCATTCTAATAGCATGTTGGCACGCAAGGTAAACCATTATAATGCATAGCTAATCAAATATGTTTACTTCATAATAAGCTGAACCAGGAACGATGAACTCATCATATTTACAAAAACAAGAGAGGTCGAGTTCTTACCAACTTTTCTCATCTCAATAAGTCCATAATATATCGTCATTATTGCCTTTCACTTGCACGAGCGAACGATGTGTATAATAATAATAGTGCACATGCATTGGACTAAGATGGAATCTGCAAGCATTCAACTCAAGAGAGAAGACAGGTAATATGGGCTCTAAGTTAAATAAACAATCACGCATATGAGAGCCACTAAACATTTTCAATATGGTCTTCTACTCTCGGCCCCCAAAGCAAAGAAAAGAAAATAAAACTATTTACACGGGAAAGCTCCCAACAAACAAAAGAAGAACGAGAAATCTTTTTGGGTTTTCATTTTAATTTCTACTACAAGCATGGAAATTAAACTAACTAATTTTTTTGGTTTTTTCTTAAGGTTTATCAAACACACAAGAAGAAGGCTAGAAAAAGAAAATTAAACTAGCATGGATAATACAATGAAAGAGTATGAGCACCGACAACTAGTGTGGGAACATGAATGTAAAGTCGGTGAGAAATACGTACTCCCCCAAGCTTAGGCTTTTGGCCTAAGTTGGTCTAGTACCAAGGACCGCCTGGTTGATATCCGTAGTTGTAGCTGGGGTCGTACTGAGATGCAGCAGCAACCGCCTCCTGACCTGCGGCATGTTGGCGAGCTGCCTCCGCTCTCTCCTCGTGTTCAGCCGCTTCCTCCCTGGTAACAACATATCTTCCTTTTGCCTGATAATCAAAAAGGAGAGGAGCAGGAAGAGTAACATGGACGACATTGCGTCTGTTATAGATTAGTCGATAATGGAGGAATTGTTAATTCCTCCTAAGAAAATGATGGTTGACCATAGCGTCATAATCTAAATAAGCAGGAGGTATCATCACATCCCCCTCTCGTGGGGCTATACCAAGATAATTAGCCACACGAGTTGCATAAATTCCTCCAAATAAATCTCCAGCTCACTACAAAAAAATACCCTTCCGTGATGATACGTGTTTGTCACAGTAGGTCGCGTTTTTTGTCATGCATGTACATCCATGACAAATTTATGAAAGAATCAAGATAGTCATACCTGTGCTGTCGTAGAAGTGTTCCATGACATTACCAAAATTATCATCACGGAAGTGTCCACTTCCATGACGATAAATCGCGCGTCACAGAAGTGCTTTCATCAAGGGTGACCGACACGTGGCATCCACTGTAACGGAACACCGTTAAGCCATCGGGTCGGGTTTTGGATCCGATAACCCGTTAACAACCCCGACCAATGGGGATTTTCCACGTGTAAAATCATCGTTGGCTGGAGGAAACACGTGTCGGCTCACCGTTGGGACAGATGTCATCCACTCATTGGACGGAAGCCGCCTATGGTACGCCGACACGTGGCATGGCCCAACAGAGGCCCATTCCTGTGAAAAGGCCGGCCTAGTAAAAATTAGCAGGCCAGCCCATATAAGGCCTACTTGTGTCAGGTCCATTTAAGCCCGCGGCCCATACGAGATGAGCCAATTCGGCCCGTCAACGGCCCGTTAAAGATCTGACACCATTGCAACCCATCGTCAGTTCGAGCCCGTTAACAGCCCGCTATATATCTGGGCTCAATATCGGCCCGATGACATTTCGGCCTGTTAACGGCCCGTTTAATGGATGGGCCAATTTTCAAGATGTACATCTTTCGGCCTTTTAGCGACCCATTTAAATGTTGGGCTAGTTTCCGGCCCGGTGTGTCTTTCAGCCTGTTGACGGCCCATAAATCTGATGGGCCATTTGTTGTCGGACCTGAGTTTCGGCCTTTTAGTGGCCCATTTAAGTGTTGGGCCAATTTTCTGGCCCGGTGTCACTCTTAGCCTGTTGACGGCCCATAAATTAGTTGGGCCATTTTTAGTCGGACCTGAGTTTTGGCCTTTTAGCGACCCATTTAAGTGTTGGGCCAATTCCCGGCCCTGTGTGACTTTAGGCCTGTTAACGGACCATAAATGAGTTGGGCAATTTGTAGTCGGACCTTAGTTTTGTCCCTTTAATGGCCCATGCCCTTCATGGTCCAATACCAGCCCGGTTTCTCTTTCGGCCTGCTAAAGGCCCACAACACAGTTGGGCCATTTACAATACGACCTGACTTTCGGCTTCTTAGCGCCCATGGTCTTCATGGTCCAAGATAAGCTCATTGTCTCTTTCGGCCTGCTAAAGGCCTACAGTATAGTTGGGCCATATGTAGCCCAAACTTAGTAACGGTCTGTTAACGGCCCGTGAAATAAACTGGGGCCACCTGTTGTCCGCTTTGATGTCGGCCTATTAACGACCCGGGAGGTAAGAGGGCCGATAATTTGAGCCCATTACGACGAGCAATTATGCACAGGACCAAAACCGATCACGCAAAGGTACGACATACAGGGAATAACGTTGCACATCCAGCATATACTACAGGAAATTACATCCATTGGGAAATCAAAGATTGATGCCAGTGCAAATAAATGAGCAGAACCTAACCATCTACAACGTCACAATCTGCAACCTTAGCACAGATGACGCCCATAAGCATGTTGGCAAGTTCTTTCTTCTTTGCTACACTTTCTCTGAAAACATTGATCAGTTGTTGTGTCGCACGACTCTGCACCTATGATTCATCCACCATTTTCATCATTGCTTCAGCCATTAATTGGTTCACAAACATACATTTATTCCGTTGCATTTGAGACAGAGGATACTGAACAGATTCAGATGGCGATTTTGGCAGGCTTGTATTATTGATAGTGGAGAGTGTCTCGACCACTGCATCATAACATAAATTAGGATGGGAACCAAAAAGATTAATCATGAGTTATTGCCATATTACCTGGCCTAGATTTACTGGAAAGAAACAATGGGGTTGCCTTGCTGTTTTCAGAGTTTGCCTTCTTATCTTCAGCAGCCTGCACAAAATTAACACACTAGCATTGCTATCATTGGCCAAGTCAGATAATAGGAAAGCAACATTGGAACAACGAACGTTTGGGCAAGTAGCCTACACCAAATTAACACAATATGGCATAACTATCATCAGCCAGGTAAGGTAGTACGAAAGCAACATTGACAAAATGAATGAATGGGCAACCAGAGAAGCACTACAATTTAGTAATGTGCGTGATATGAGATAGTACATTCATGCAGCTCAGTATGCAAAACTACCAGGCAGTTTTCCTTACAAAAATCAACATTGGCGCCTTTAACATTTTCTACAACTAATTTTAGATAAGATAAAGGTTAGATTCACGCCGATTAACAAAATACATGTTGATGTAAAAATATAGTGATATACAATAGGTACTTACATCAGCATTAGAGCACAGAGAATTCCCGCAAGATATTTTCCTCGAATACGATCCCAATGGAGGAAGTCTTCTACCATTTAACCTTATTTTCTAAAAGAGAGATGGGTAAGAAACATGTAGAAAATATGATCAGAATGCTATAAAATTTCATGATGCGAGGATACGCACACGCTTCTTAGAATGGAGTTGACATTCTTTTGCTGGACTGGAGCGGACTAGTTCTTTGGCTCTTGGAATCTTCTTATTATCGATGGGAGTTGGGTTTCTCTGTCCGAGCAAGTATCTATAAAACTGGAGTTGGTTTATTATCTCTGGCGCTTAGATCTTTTGCAAAGACCTGGTTTGTAACCCTTGATTCTAACAGAGCCGTCTTCCCCTTGCATGCCTTATATAGAAGAATGGTGATTCAGTTATAAAACATGCTACAATAGAGATGGAATAGGTAATCAAGAATAGAAAGGCATGACATATTGACATGTATTCCTCCATCCGAAATAAATGGACGGGTCTAGGCGTATTTCAGTTCTAGATACATCCAGTTTTATCCATTTTTGCAACATCTAATCCGGAGGAGGGAGTATGATGTAAGAACAAGGGATACGACAGGACAACACAGTAAAAAAAACACTGAAAAACCCACTGCAGAACCAAAGTATTCAAACCCACCGATATGAGATAGTACACTCATGCAGCTCAGATGCAAAACTACCTGTGCAGTTTTCCTTACAAAATCAACATTGTGGCCTTTAATCATACATTTTGCTACAACTAAATCTAGATCGATAAAGGTTGGATTCACGCCGATTAACAAAATACATGCTGATTTAAAATATAGTGATATACAACAGTACTTATATCTACATTGGAGCACAGAGAATTCCTGCAAGAATCTTTCCTCATAAACGATACCATTGCAGAAATTCTTCTATCTGTTAAGCTTATTTTCTAAAAGAGAGATGGGTAAGAAACATGTAGAAAATATGATCAGCATGCTATAAAATTTCATGATGCAAGGATACGCACACGCTTCTTAGAATTGAGTTGACATATTTTTGCTCGACTGGAGCGGACTAGTTCTTTGGCCACTGGAATTTGCTTATTATCAGTAGGAGTTGGGTTTCTCTGTGTTGGAGCAGTACTTATAAAAACTGGAGTTGGTTTATTATCTCCTGGTGTTTGGATCTTTTGCAAAGGCCTTGTTTGTAACCATTCAGATTCTAACATAGTGCCCCTTGCATGCCTTGTATAGAAGAATTGTACTTTAATTATACATCATGCAACAACAGAGAGATGGAATAGGTACTGAAGAATAGAAATGCATGAAATATTGACATGTATTCCCTCCATCCAGAAAAAAAATGGATGGGTCTAGGCGTATTTCAGTTCTAGATACATCCTTTTTAATCCATTTCGGCAACATATAATCCGGACGGAGGGAGTATGGTGTCCAAATTAAGCAGATGGCATTGCGATACAGTAGAATGACAATTCTTGAATTTGAAAACATGTTATCATGAATGGAATAGGTACTGAAAAACAGGAAGGCATGACATATTTACATGCATGATCAGCATGCTAAGCACATGGCATTGCATAGAGTAGATACACTCCAGGACATTATATGCATGTTGTACCCATATCACAGGCCAAATTAGAGCAAGGACCTTGTGGGGTGAAGAGGATTCATCATCTTTCTGCAAGTCTTCTGAAGAACTGCCTTTAGATGTTCCATCATATTGGGTATCATTGACATCAAGTTTATTGGCCTTTACATTTCTCTGTGAGGTTCTTGTGGATATATCAGTGTGTGCAATTATATCTGACATGCATGGAAGACAACTAGTATTTAGATTTATGTAAATGAGTTCTTGTAGGAGACGACATAAATAGTAGGACTGGGGTTAACTAGCAGCAACAGGTCTCATAAACTAAAGGGAGAACATGATGAAAGCTACAGAGTATGTATCGCTTGTACTTAGATTAACTAGATGGCACACAAAAGTATTAAAGAACAACATAGGTAATACTAGAAGTGGTATAATACTATAATCACCAGCCTGTGGGATAGCATTGGCTGATGGATGATAACTATGCAACAGCGTTACCTAAAGAACAAGTATCTTAGCTGAACTATGGAACAGTGTGAACTCCTGAACAAGACCCGTAAGAGATCAGCATGAATATACAGTGAAATGTGATGATCTATTCCCGTGCTTAGATGAATAACAAAGCCATAAATGTTGCACACAAGTAAGATGAGGGTACAACCTATCTGGCTGCCATCCATAGGAGTGAGCATCATGTGCTGACTTGTCGATGGCCCTGCAGTTGTTGTGGCTGTCCATGTCGGGCACGCGCATTCGATGCAGGGAACTGTTGAGTGGGGACTGTAGCTCCCTTCAGTTGTATGCTTCCCTTGTTGGAGCAGCTATGTGAGTCGGAAGACGGTGTGTCTGAAGATGCAGATAACACATAAAGTTAAGAACGACATATCTCTTTGATCCGAAGAAATACACTAAGAGATCAACATCAAGGTACGAGAGTGGTCACACGTCTGTTGAATGAAGACTAAATTGGGGTCACACGATTTTATTTTATTTTGGTACTGTCCGATCTACGCCGGATGGCTTGATGGCCGTCTTGTGCCTCGCGGCTGACACTGTTCGAATCTTCCCCGAAGAGCCAGCGACCAACGGCAGAGCAGCCTACCTCCGCCGTCCCTGGCCCCGTCCAAAACCCCGCTCCACGCCCCACCGCACTGCCGTGGTTGCGCCGCCCCCGGGCCAATCCACAAAGACTCCCTGTCATCCAGATCCGGCGGCGGCAGTACCTTCAACCCACACAACTCTAAAAGATAGCCATCTAAGCGTTGCTTCCGCGGCGAACTTGCGGCCCCGCACCCTTACGTTAGACACCAGCCAACCGGCAGCCTAGGAGCTCCGCCGCCTCAAGGGGTGCTGCTTCCCATTGGGAATCGATTGGCCCAGAATAAAAATTCAGACAACTGACGCCTAAATAAAGTGATTTCAGATGAGGGTGCGAACTATCTGGCGGCATGGTGAAGTAGGCAGGTCCAGCTGCCGAGTCGGTGAGGCTGGCGCGGTTGCGGTGGTGACCCGCGGCAGGGAAATAGCGATGTTGCGACGGTCGACGGCTACGCGGAAGCAGCGCCAGGACTCTGGACGGATCCGAAGTTGGAGCCGCTCCGGCGCCGTGAACAACGGTGGGGGTGAATCGACTCTGGTATGGTTCACACGGCCGTCGTCGAGGCAACACTAGCAGCACGGAGTAAGAGGCACACGACCCAGTGCATGACGGCAATTGGACATCGTCTCCGGCATTAGGGAGGAGGGCGGCTGTGAAATTGGTGCGGTGGGGGCGCCATGGAGGTGGGGCTGAGGTTTCGCGGCTCGGGAGAAGGGAGCTTCCCGGGGAGAAGGTGATTTGGCGCCCACGAGGTATGAATGGGGGCGGGGGGGGGGGGATTGGGAGGGGAGTGGAACCATGTCTTACGGACATTTGTCTGAAATGTGAGGGGGAGTTACAGTTCTACCCTTGCCTATAGGCTTCTCGGCTTGGGTCTGTGTACTGAGGGTCGGGGATAGTAGAGTAACTTTGCTTCTCCCAAAATAGTGGGCGGGAGCGATTTCGGGCGAGGAGGGCGTGTTTTGAACTATAATGGGCGCGAGCGAATTCGGGCGAGGAGAGCGTGTCTTGAAATAGTGGGCGCGAGCTATTTCGGGCGAGGAGAGCGTGTTTTGCCGACCATGGTTTATGAATTATTCAGCACATGTCATTTCGGCCGAGGAGAAGGCGCGCTTGGATGAAGTTACGAACCTACCCTCGATGTACAACGGCCCAATTGATGCGTGTCCCACATAGGACGGTAATTTCGCGTCTCTCATTTATTTGCCCGGGCGAATTCCACCGAGCAGAGAGGATGTTTAACGGTTTGTTCAAATTTTGGGAGAACGAGCATCCACGTCTACCTTACCAAGTCGATTCGAATCAAATTTTGAAATATTAGCTTGCCACTTCTTTTTTAGATGGAGAGATGATGCTCGGGAGTAATGTGTTTTTACATGCTCATTGCTAGCGATTTACTATATGACAAATAGTTGACCTACTCAAAAACGCGAATCAAACCCAAAATGAAATATCTCGATTCAATGAACTAGCTCGTTCAGTAGGTCAAAATAGTGAACTAAATCCAAAATTGAACACCTCAATCGAGTAGCATGTTGTACAGATTATAGTACTCCATGAACATGTTGAAAGTCAAACTAATGAACTTGTTTGATATACGCATATATCCGTTCATGTGTGGATTGCAGACAACATGGTCTCCAATTTAAATATTTGAATGCAAGTTTATATCAGTCTATGATGCATAAAACGCGACCTCCCCCTCTCCCGGACTCCTGTTCTCTCTCTCTCTCTCTCTCTCTCTCTCTCTCTCTCGCCGACAATCTTCAATTCTGTCGCACGCATCCGACACAAAAACCTTGTTGGTCCCTCTCCCTTTCTCTCTCTCTGTGTGTGTGTGTGTGTGGGGGGGGGGGTCTTTCTAGTCCGCATTCATATCTACACCATCTATAGGTCTCTCTCACACACTATGTATGATACTCTAGCTAGTCCAAGCTAGATATATTGGGTGCACTCATCGTATGCACACAAATTCCTTGGCTCTTTGCCCGTAACTCTCTCACGCACCACTATATCTCGGAGCTCATCCCCCCCTCTCTCAAACTCTCCATCCACCTGGGTCACACATACACATGCATATCTCACTCGCACTCGATAGGCCCATCTAAAACTCTATCTCTCTCCATCGTTTTCTCTTCATCTCACACGCACACACACACACAATCTCATGCCCAGCTAGCCAAGTATGATGGTCTCTCACTCAATTGTAGGCACACGCAGTCCCCCTATATGTATATGACTAGCTAATCTTAGTCTCCATCACAAACATGTGCATGGTCTATCTCGATTTCTCTCGGGGCATCTTTCTATCGTGCACGCACTCCCTCGATCTCCCACCCATATAGTCCCCTCACGATCTCAAGGGGATCTGTCTATCACAGACACACCCTCTCTACCTCCCCATGCGTCCATGCCATCCATGTGTCCCTCTCGACCTTTTTTCCTTGTTGGCCAGACCTCTGTTGGACATGTGCTGTGGGTGTCTCTCTCCGCTGCAAACAATCACACACTAGCTATCTTCGTGTACCTCCTCGCCTCGCTTTTCCATCTCGGAGATGCATGGATGAAATGTTAGATAAGAAACGAAAACACACACTCTCTCTAATTTATCGCTTGTTGTCACTTTCTCTTTCACACACATACTCTTTTGCACACTTACTCATTCTCCTTCACACGCACTTGATCTGTCTCGACTGAGGCACTCACCTCCATCCATAGCACATAGATTTATTGAAAATTCAAACATCACAAAGTTTGACCATGTACGTGGAGAAAACGAATTACATCTAGTACGGCAAACATATACCATTAGATTCACCATGAGATGTAGTATTTTATGATGTATCTTTGGTATTGTAGATATAAATAACATTTGCGTAAACCTGATCAAAGTTTCCAAAGTTTGACTTCTAAAAAATTTACATGCACTGCATTATCGAGCAGATGGAATATCTGTTTCCCCCTCTCAGCTATCTGGCGCACCACTCAGCCTTATCGGGGCTCCTCAATCTCTCTCAAACTTTATTGGTCAGTTTTGTTCGTAACCTGACCCTCATGCCTTGATGGTCGGTACTGCCTGGTGTGGACGTGAGATGTAAAATATTTCTGCCTGGCCAGGCTTGTGTGGTGCTGAAGCGTTTGGTTCATGCAGGCCAGCAAAGCATCAACGTCCCATCAATCAATCCATGCATCAATTATTTAATGCTAATATCCATCCATGTTGCTGTTAGCCTCGTGGCCGCACGACCAGGCACGGCCAGGCGTTCGAAATCGGTCGCTTGGGCCAGGCTACTTGCAGTGTCTGGAGTTCACCTAGGCTAATTAAAGTGCAAGGGAGCCCAGCCTAGGCGGGCTTTCTTTTTCACATGGTAGCAACCAAACAAGCGTGCATGAAATCCAGCCACAACCCCAGGCCACGCAAAAGATGCTCACGACGCAAGCCAAACGGGCCTTATATCTCCCTGGTTCACACATACACATGTCTCGCTCGCGCTATACATATAGACCCATCCAACACTCTCCGCCCTTGTTCTCTCTCCATGTGACACGCACCCCCCTAAGTACCATAATCCCTCACTCCATCATAGTCTCTATTTGGATCCATGGGTTAGAGTTAGTTTGGGTTATTTTGGAGTCAACTAACCCAAAAAGATCCAAACAGGAGGGTTAGTTTAGGTTAGATGCATCTAACCCATCCAAAAAAACTAACCCATCCAAGAGGTGCATATTTAGGTTAGTTCTTCTCGGGGCCACTAATAAACACTTTTTCTCTGGCTCTCCCTGTAGCAGATCCCTCCCCACTTCCCCGAAGCTTCTCATCCTCTCCCTCCCTCCCTCTCGCACCGCCCGTGAAGGTGCCTAGCCGTATCCCCTCCATCTAACCCTGCCATCCAAACACCTCTTTACTTAGAGTTAGTTCAGGGTTAGAATCTAACTCTAACCTCTAACTGAGTTAGAGTATCCAAACAGGGCCATAGGCGTAAGCACCCCCCCCCTAAGTATGATTATCTCTTACTAGCCATCAGGAACACACGTATTTTCTCCTTCCATCCATACGTCTATCTCGATATCTCTCGGGGCATCTTCTATCGCGCACACACCTTGTCACTCGATCTCCCACCCATGTAGTCCCATCATGATCTCCGTGGGATCTCTATGACAAACATACACTCTCTCCTCCCTGTGTCTGCATTTTCTCCGACGTCTCTCTCGACCTCTCTCCTTGTTTGTCGACCCCTCTTGGCCACGTGCTAGGGTCTTCCTCTCTCGGTTCCAAACAACCACACACTATCTCCTCACCTTGCCTCCGTTGTCGAAGATGCATGTGTGATATGTTTGCATAAGACACACGACGCTTTTTCTCCACCTTTATCGTGTGTTGTCCATGTCTCTTTCACACACACACACACACTTTTTCACTCTCTCTCTCTCTCTCTCTCTCTCTCTCTCTCTCTCTCTCGTCGGGGACTCTGTCACGTCCATAAGCATATGGATGTTTTGAAAAGTCAAACCACAGAAAAGTTTGACTAGGTATATGTGGAGAAAAACATTTACATCTGGAACGATCATTAGATTCATCACAACATGTACTTACTTCATACTATCATTTATCTTTGGTATTGCCGATATAAGTAATTTCTTTATAAACTTGGTCAAAGTTTCAAAAGTTCGACTTTAAAGAATGTTGTAACTACATTATCGAACGGAAGGAGTAGCTATTTCTCTCTCTCTCTCTCTCTCTGCTATCTCTCACGGGCCTCCCCTCTCACTCGAACTCTCTATACCGACGGATTATACGCTCACTGTGTCAGCGTATATGTCGGTGTCAAACCGCGGATCTCGGTAGGGGTCCCGAACTGTGCGTCTAGGCGGATGGTAATAGGAGACAAGGGACACGATGTTTTTACCCAGGTTCGGGCCCTCTCGATGGAGGTAAAACCCTACTCCTGCTTGATTAATATTGATGATATGGGTAGTACAAGAGTGGATCTACCACGAGATCAGAGAGGTTAAACCCTAGAAGCTAGCCTATGGTATGATTGTTGTTCGTCCTACGGACTAAAACCCTCCGGTTTATATAGACACCGGATAGGGTTAGGGTTACACAGAGTCGGTTACAACGGTAGGAGATCTACTTATCCGTATCGCCAAGCTTGCCTTCCACGCCAAGGAAAGTCCCATCCGGACACGGGACGAAGTCTTCAATCTTGTATCTTCATAGTCCAGGAGTCCGGCCAACGGTGATAGTTCGGCTATCCGGACACCCTCTAATCCAGACTCCTCAAGAGTCTCGAACCAGGCTTCAATGACGCATTTAATTCGGCGTGCATTTTGTCTTCGGCATTGCAAGGCGGGTTCCTCCTCCAAATACTTCATAGAAGATTTGGAACACAAGGATTGTGTCCGGCTCTGCAAAACAAGTTCCACATACCACCATAGAGAGAATAACCTTTGCACAGATCTGCTGACGTATTCCGCGGCGTGACATCACACCACGGCCAGGCCTTTATACGAATCGTTTTTACTGTTCCACCTCAGCATGTTTAGCGAGGCGGTTTCCTTGGCACGTCTTATCAGAGAGGAGATCGTGCCCCCTTATTCCGGGATTCCCATCAATACGGACGTGGGTAACCCAACCGCGCCATTGATTACGGCGCTTGGGAGATAATCGAGTTTTACGAGGCTGGCGGGGGACGCATAGCTTCGTCCGTCCATATAAGGGGATAAGGATCCACCTTTTCACCTACGCCTTCTTCCTCCTTTGCTCATCCATTTCCGTGCACTCGAGCTCCAGCGCCCAAGTCCGCACATCCCACCTCAACCTTCTCCAACCATGTCCGGAGCGGGAGGCAAGTGGATGGCCTCCTCCGTCACGGAGGGGCACATCAAAAAGCTGCGGAAAGCCGGATACTTGTCCGGCGACATCGCGTGTCGGCTCCCCAACAAGGGGCAGCTCATCCCCACCCCCAGGCCCCATGAGAGGGTGGTGTTCCTCCCCCACTTCCTCCGCGGACTAGGGTTTCCACTTCACCCATTCGTCCGGGGGCTCATGTTCTACTACGGCCTAGATTTCCACGATCTAGCCCCGAATTTCATCCTCCACATCTCGGCATTTATCGTCGTGTGCGGGGCCTTCCTCTGCATCGAGCCCCACTTCGGCTTATGGCTGAAGACCTTCAATGTCAAGCCAAAGGTAGTGGGCGGCTGCCAAGCGGAGTGCGGAGGTGCAATGCTGGGCAGGATGGCCAACATCCTATGGCTCGAGGGCTCCTTTGTGGAGACCATAAAGGGGTGGCAATCAGGGTGGTTCTACATCACCGAGCCGCGCGACTCTCAATGGGCGGCAGCCCCCGAATTCTGATCTGGCTTCCCCATGCGGCTCACATCATGGAAAGAGACGGGCCTGACGAGGGGTGATTCGGAAGAGCTATCCGGACTCCAAACCTGCGTCCGAAACCTGGTGGACAAGAATCTCAAGCTTGTCAATGTAATCCAGGTGATGCTCATCCGCCGGATTCTCCCATGCCAGCAACGAGCCTTCAATTTGTGGGAGTTTGATCCGGCACAACACCAAACCTTGAACCGGCTCTTCGACACTACGTATGAAGATGCCTGGAAGGTGTTGTTCAAGGGCGCCGAAGCTCCCGCATCCGCTACCGAAGATCGCGGATTCAGCTCGCAGCGTCAAGCCAGCGAGGTAAGTTATTTTACCCTTTATGGGACTCTTTTTTCATAGTTTGAATGCGGGATCTAAAACTCCCTAACCTTTGACAGGACTGACTGAAGACATCCGGATAGATTAACTGTCCGCCCCCTTGCCAGAAGACCCAGCGGACGCCCGATTGACGGGGATGCTGGCTCCGGCACCTCACGTGGTGCCGGAGAAGAAGGCCAAGAAGAAGGCCATGGGAACTCAAAGGAGCTCCCGGCGCCAGGTGCTGTCGGACTCATCGTCCGACGACTCGAGGCGGAATCCTCCCCGAGGACTAGGAGGAGGAAGAAGCCTCTCTCGCCGGGGAGAGAAGAAAAGGAAGGCCGCCTAACCGGGAGGCCGGAGGGTCCAAGAAAGGAAGGACCCTTCCTCCGGACTTCTCCACCAACACCGACAACGACGAGGAGGAGTGGCCACCAGGGGCCAAGCCCCTGGCGAGATCGTAAGTGTCCGGACTCCGAAATAGCTCATGACTTTTTTATTTGTCGCATAGTGTCTTCTAACGCCGAATATAACCATGTAGCCCGCCCAAGGACGAGCTCGCCACTTCGTCAAGCGGCTCCTTGGATTCGTCGGATTTGAATAGCACTTCACTTCCGACCGCCTCCTCTCCTCGTGACGCAGACGACACTTTGCGGTGGAGTCCCAAAAGGGGCCCAGCCAGGAGGAGGTGGTCCTGGAGGCCCCGCAAGGCGACCTCCCGGACTCTGGGTGCAAAGGGGGCGAGACCCCAGAGGGCTCTAAGTCCGGCCCTGTGCCGGACTCCGTACTGGAACCTTCAGTGGTTCCGAAGTCTGGCAAGCGGCCCCTTCGTAAGAAGGGCAAGACTGCGACGCCGGTGACCTTCGTCCATCCGGAGGCACCGGATAGCTTGCTGGAGGCGCTTAACGGCGCTTCCATCGACGAGGAGCACCGCACTGTTATGAGTGTGGTGATCCAGAAAGTTCAGTCCGCCAAAAGCGGGCTGACTGAAGCTTGTACCAGCCTTCTAATAGGCTTTGAGGTAAGTTTAGAATATGTAAAAATATTACCGCATAGACAGTAGCCCCTGATGCTTAGTTCGGTGTTCGGAAAGAAAAACCAGACTGAGGATCTAAAAAGATACACATGAGTCTAACATAAGTATGTCAATATGGGAATTCAGGCTGCGCTGCTGACCTCTGCCGCACTGACTACGGAGGTCAATGCATTGAAGCAGAGCCTCGAGCGGTCCGAGAACAAGCTCGGCCTTGCCAAGAAGCAGCTTGAGGACAAGGAAGGTAAGTAATACCTTCTTAAAGTAATACCTTATAAAAAGGATTTGGTTGCAAAAATGACAGGACTAACGTGGGTATTGTAGGGGCCACGAACGAGGTGGCGACCCTGAAGGAAGCGGTGTCCACGGCCGAAAGCAAAGCGGCCACAGAGCGCACCGAGCGAGAGAAGCAGGAGGCGCGGGTGGCGGAGGTGCGGCAAGAGCTCCAGGTTCTCGTGGAAAAACACGAGAGTTTGGAGCGTGACTCGAAGACTCGAGAGTCCGAGCTTGCCTCGGCTCTTGAGAGTGCCAAAGCCGCTAAGGCCGAAGCCCAAAAAGCCCTCCAGGAAATTGAATCATTAAAGAAGATAGCGTTGGGTAAGGCATTGTTTATGCAAAGCAAGCATGTGAAAGTGAATTATCTATTACTTACCCGAATCCGGAGCTCTCCAGGAGCATTCGCAGATCTGCCCCGTAGTGTGTCTGATGCTGCCGCGTTCTACCGCGCCGAGGAGGGGAGCTCGACGGAAAAGGTGTTCGGTCTCAAGATGTCGAGGCGGACATCCGGTGCCCCTGAGCGACCAGCTGAAGCAGTTGGTCGAGCTCCACAAGGTCGCCGAACAGGCCATGAAGGGCCTCATAATTCGGCTGTGGCCTAAGGAAGCCATGCCTGGGAGCTACTTCGGGCTAGTGCGGCGGCTGGTGGACGCCTGTCCATGGATTGAAGTCATCAAGCGCTCCGTCTGCATTGAAGGTGCCCGTCTTCATCCTTATTTTCATGGAAACTAGAAGAACACGCTTTTACAAAGCAATGTTTCTTAGCACGCAATCTAGCGGTTCTTTCGTTGCACTCATCAATGGAAATTCTCATAGCTTTGAGAGACTCATTGATATCATGCTTAGGAGGAGTAGATCTAAGTTTCAAAGAATCAACATCAAGCGAAAGTCTATCAACGTTCCTAGCCAAATCATCAACTTTAAGCAATTTTTCTTCAAGCAAAGCATTAAAATTCTTTTGAGAGATCATAAATTCTTTAAGACTATTCTCAAAATCAGAGGGAATCATATTAAAGTTACCATAAGAATTAGGGAATTTCCATAATTGTTAGAGGAACTACTAGGGAATGGTCTAGGATTAAAGTTTCCTCTATAAGCATTGTTACCAAAATTATTCCTACCAACAAAATTCACATCCATAGATTCATTATTATTCTCAATCAAAGTAGACAAAGGCATATCATTGGGATCCATAGGAGCACTCTTAGTAGCAAACAATTTTATAAGTTCATCCACCTTTCCACTCAAAACATTAATTTCTTCTATAGCGTGCACTTTCTTACTAGTAGATCTTTCGGTGTGCCATTGAGAATAATTAGCCATAATATTATCAAGGAGTTTAGTAGCTTCTCCTATGGTGATTTCCATAAACGTGCCTCTCACTGCCGAATTTAAAAGATTTCTAGAAGCAAAATTCAATCCGGCATAAAATTTTTGTATGATCATCCATAAATTCAAACCATGAGTAGGGCAATTGTGAATCATTAATTTCATTCTTTCCCAAGATTGGTCAACATGCTCATGATCAAGTTGTTTAAAATTCATAATATCGTTCCTAAGGGAGATGGTCTTAGCGGGAGGAAAATACTTAGAGATAAAAGCATCTTTGCACTTATTCCATGAATCAATACTATTCTTAGGCAAAGATGAAACCAAACTTTAGCACGATCTCTAAGTGAAAACGGAAATAACTTCAATTTAACAATATCATTATCCGTATGTTTCTTCTTTTGCATCTCACACAAATCAACAAAGTTGTTTAGATGGGTAGCGACATCTTCACTAGAGGCCGGAGAATTGATCTTTCATAACAAGGTTCAACAGAGCAGCATTGATTTCACAAGACTCAACATCATTAAGAGGAGCAATCGGAGTACTAAGGAAATCATTATTATTGGTATTGGAAAAATCACACAATTTGGTATTGTCTCGCGCCATCGTGACAAGCAATCCAACACACAAGCAAACAAAAAGACAAGTGAAAGAGAGAGGATATGGGGAAAGAGAGGGCGAATAAAACGGAAAGGGCGAAGTGGGGTAGAGGAAAACGAGAGGCAAATGGAAAATAATGTAATGCGAGGGAGATGAGTTTGTGATGGGTACTTGGTATGTCTTGACTTGAGCGAAGACCTCCCCGACAACGGTGCCAGAAATCCTTCTTGCTACGTCTTGAGCTTGCGTTGGTTTTCCTTGAAGAGGAAAGGGTGATGCAGCAAAGTAGCGTAAGTATTTCCCTCAATTTTTTAGAACCAAGGTATAAATCCAGTAGGAGGCTCCTCATATGTCCCACGCACCTACACAAACAAACAAGAACTCGCAACCAACGCAATAAAGGGGTTGTCAATCCATTTACGACCACTTGCGAAAGTGAGATCTGATAGAGATAATATGATAAGATAAATATTTTTGGTATTTTTATGATATAGATTGTAAAGTAAATGATGCAAATAAAAGTAGATTGAAAACTTATATGATAAAAGATAGACCCGGGGGCCATAGGTTTCACTAGTGGCTTCTCTCAAGATAGCATAAGTATTACGGTGGGTGAACAAATTACTGTCGAGCAATTGATAGAAAAGCGAATAATTATGAGATTATCTAGGCATGATCATGTATATAGGCATCACGTCCGTGACAAGTAGACCGACTCCTGCCTGCATCTACTACTATTACTCCACACATCGATCGCTATCCAGCATGCATCTAGAGTATTAAGTTCATAAAGAACAGAGTAAGGCATTAAGAAAGATGACATGATGTAGAGGGATAAACTCATGCAATATGATATAAACCCCATCTTTTTATCCTCGATGGCAACAATACAATACATGCCTTGCTGCCCCTGCTGTCACTGGGAAAGAACACCGCAAGATTGAACCCAAAGCTAAGCACTTATCCCATTGCAAGAAAGATCAATCTAGTAGGCCAAACCAAACTGATAATTCGAAGAGACTTGCAAAGATAACTTAATCACACATAAAATAATTTGATCATAAACCCACAATTCATCGGATATCGACAAACACACCGCAAAAAGAGTTACATCAAATAGATCTTCAAGAAGATCGAGGAGAACTTTGTATTGAGATTCAAAGAGAGATAAAAACCATCTAGCTAATAACTATGGACCCGAAGGTCTGTGGTAAACTCATCGGAAGGGCCTTGGAGATGATGTAGAGGCCCTCCGTGGTCGATTCCCCCTCCGGCGGAGCGCCGGTGAAGGCTCCAAGATGGGATCTCGCGGATACAGAAGGTTACGGTGGTGGAAATAGTTTTTCGTGGTCGCTTCTGATGTTTTCGGGGTACGTGGGTATATATAGGAGGAAGAAGTAGGTCGGTGGACGCTCGAGGGGGCCACGAGGGTGGCGGGTGCGCCCACCTGTAGGGGGCACGCCGGGCACCCTCCTGGCCGCCTCCTCTGTTGCTTGACGTCCACTCCAAGTCCCCTAGATCACATTTGTTCCAAAAAGATCGCTCCCGAAGGTCTCATTCCGTTTGGACTCCGTTTGATATTTCTTTTCTTTGAAACACCGAAATAGGCAAAAAAACAGCAATTCGGGCTGGGCCTCTGGTTAGTAGGTTAGTCCCAAAAATGATATAAAAGTGTAAAGTAAAGCCCATAAACATCCAAAACGGGTAATATAATAGCATGGGACAATCAAAATTATAGATACGTTGGAGACGTATCAGGGTCCATGTAAGAGCTTGGATTCAGCAAACTCCACATACTCAACTATCATTTAATCTTTCATAATTGCTAACACTCATGTGATATTTATGGGTTCAAAGTTTCAATCAGACACAGAGAATGATAGGGGCTTATAGTTTCGCCTCCCAACCTTTTACCTCAAGGGTAATGTCAACAATAATACTTTATGAAAACCTACATCCAAGTGGATATATATATATCCGGATCGCTCCAACACAAAGTGCTTGCCAAAGGAAAAAGTGTAAAAAGGAAAGGTGATGATCACCAAGACTCTTGTATAAAGGTAAAAGATAAAAGTAAAAGATAGGCCCTTCGCAGAGGGAAGCAGAGGTTGTCATGCGCTTTTATGGATGGATGCACAAAATCTTAATGCAAAAGAACGTCACTTTATATTGCCGCTTGTGATAAAGACCTTTATTATGCAGTCCGTCGCTTTTATTTCTTCCCTGTCACAAGTTCGTATAAAGCTTATTTTCTTCGCACTAATAGATCATACATATTTAAGGAGCAATTTTT
Source organism: Aegilops longissima (assembly GCA_021605205.1). Lineage (NCBI taxonomy): Eukaryota > Viridiplantae > Streptophyta > Magnoliopsida > Poales > Poaceae > Aegilops > Aegilops longissima. The sequence continues at coordinate 19,817,263 of CM038678.1, forward strand.
ATTGCATGCATCGATGAAAACTTACTTGAAGGATCTTACTCAATCCATAGGTAGGTATGGTGGACTCTCATGGCAAAACTGGTTTAAGGGATGTTTGGAAGCACAAGTAGTATCTCCACTTGGTGCAAAGAATTTGGCTAGCATGAGAGGGAGAGGCAAGCTCAACATGTTGGATGATCCAAGACAATATAACGTTTCAGATATAGGAAAACATAACCCATTAAGTTGTTTTCCTTGTCCAACATCAACTTTTAGCATGTCATATTTTAATGAGTGCTCACAATTACAAAAGATGTCCAAGATAGTATATTTATATGTGAAATCTCTCTTCCTTCAATATTCTTTCATGAATTGTTCAAGTGACCAATTCTGCTTTTCTAACTTTCAATAAGTTTACTACCTATACTTATTATGTGTGAAGTCATTACTCCCCATGTTATAAGCATATGAAACATATATATATAAATTCAGATTTATGATATTCAATTCATTCAACCATTTACTCATAGGATATACGTGAAGCACGTGATTAAATGACAAACTACTCTAAAAAGATATAAGTGAAGAACACTGAGTAGTCAAATAATTAACTAGCCATGGGAGGACTCTTTTTAATTCAAGATTTCACATCCAATGATTTTATTCCAACAGAAAGTAAAATTGAAAATACGCTCCAAGCAAAACACATATCATGTGATGAATAAAAATATAGCTCCGAGTAAGGTATACCGATAGTTTTGAAGACGAAAGAGGGGATGCCTTCCGGGGCATCCCCAAGCTTAGGCGCTTGAGTCTTCCTTGAATATTACCTTGGGGTGCCTTCTGCATCCCCAAGCTTAGGGTCTTTCCACTCCTTATTCTCCTCATATCGGTATCTCACTCAAAGCTTGAAAACTTCAATCACACAAAACTTAACGGAACTTCGTGAGATGGGTTAGTATGATAAAAGAGTAAACCATTCACTTTGGTACTGTCAAAGACAAGGTTCAAAATTGTTCTCACATAATGCCTACAGTACCATATCATTTCTACAATTTATATTGAGAAATATAAGCCATAGAAACTAGAAAACAAGCAAACTATGCAATGAAAACAGAATCTGTCAAAAACAGAACAGTCTGTAATGATCTGAAAAGCGACCATACTTCTGCTACTCCAAAAATTATGAAATAAATTGGTGAACGTGAGGAATTTGGCTATTAATCTTCTGCAAAAAGAATCAACTCAAAATCACTCTTCTGTAAAAAATGACAGCTAGTCTCGTTAGCACAAAGTTTCTGTTTTTTACAGCAAGATCACATTAACTTTCACCCAAATCTTCCCAAAGGTCTTACTTGGCACTTTATTGAAACAAAAGCTATAAAACATGATTACTACAGTATCTTAATAATGTAAACACACAAAAACAGTAAGGGTAAATATTGGGTTGTCTCCCAACAAGTGCTTTTCTTTAATGCCTTTTAGCTAGGCATGATGATTTCAATGATGCTCACTGATAACCCACAAGTGTAGGGGATCGCAACAGCTTTCAAGGGTAAAGTATTCAACCCAAATTTATTGATTCGACACAAGGGGAGCCAAAGAATATTCTTGAGTATTAGCAGTTGAGTTGTCAATTCAACCACACCCGGATAACTTAGTATCTGCAACAAGTACTTAGTAGCAAAGTAGTATGATAATGAAGGTAACGGTAGCAAAAGTAATATTTTTGGGTTTTGTAGTGATTGTAATAATAGCAACGGAAAAGTAAATAGGCGGAGAACAATATGTGAAAATCTCGTAGGCAATGGATCAGTGATGGATAATTATGCCGGATGTGATTCCTCATGTAATAGCTATAACATAGGGTGACACAGAACTAGCTCCAGTTCATCAATGTAATGTAGGCATGTATTCCGTAAATAGTCATACGTGCTTATGAAAAAGAACTTGCATGACATCTCTTGTCCTACCCTCCCGTGGAAGCGGGGTCCTAACGAAAACTAAGGGATATTAAGGCCTCCTTTTAATAGAGAACCGGAACAAAGCATTAGCACATAGTGAATACATGAACTCCTCAAACTGCGGTCATCACCGAGAAGTATCCCTATTATTGTCACTTCGGGGTTGTCGGATCATAACACATAATAGGTGACTATAGACTTGCAAGATAGGATCAAGAACACACATATATTCATGAAAACATAATAGGTTCAGATCTGAAATCATGGCACTCGGGCCCTAGTGACAAGCATTAAGCATAGCAAAGTCATAGCAACATCAATCTCAGAACATAGTGGATACTAGGGATCAAACCCTAACAAAACTAACTTGATTACATGGTAAATCTCATCCAACCCATCACTGTTCAGCAAGGCTACGATGGAATTACTCACGCACGGCGGTGAGCATCATGAAATTGGTGATGGAGGATGGTTGATGATGATGACGGCGACGAATCCCCCTCTCCGGAGCCCCGAACGGACTCCAGATCAGCCCTCCCGAGAGAGATTAGGGCTTGGCGGCGGCTCTGTATCGTAAAACGTGATGAAACTTTCTCTCTGATTTTTTTTCTCCGCGAGACGGAATATATGGAGTTGGAATTGAGGTCGGCGGCGCCTCAGTGGGCCCACGAGACAGGGGGGTGCGCCCAAGGGGGAGGGCGCGCCCCCACCCTCGTGGACATGGTGTGGGCCCCCCTGGTCTTGATTCTTTCGCCAGTAGTTTTAATATTTTCCAAAAAGTGCCTCCGTGGATTTTTAGGACATTCCGAGAACTTTTGCTTTTTACACATAAAACAACATCATGGCAGTTCTGCTGAAAACAGCGTCAGTCCGGGTTAGTTTCATTCAAATCATGCAAGTTAGAGTCCAAAACAAGGGCAAAAGTGTTTGGAAAAGTAGATACGTTGGAGGCGTATCAACTCCCCCAAGCTTAAACCTTTGCTTGTCCTCAAGCAATTCAGTTGATAAACTAAAAGTGATAAAGAAAAACTTTTACAAACTCTGTTTGCTCTTGTTGTTGTAAACATGCAAAGCCATCATTCAGGTTTCAGCAAATATTATGAACTAACCATACTCACAATAATACTTAGGTCTCACAATTACTCATATCAATAGCATAATCAGCTAGTGAGCCATAATAATAATACTCGGATGACAACATTTTCTCAAAACAATCATAACATGATATAACAAAATGGTATCTCGCTAGCCCTTTCTGAGATCGCAAAACATAAATGCAGGGCACCATTAAAGATCAAGGACTGACTAAACATTGTAATTCATGGTAAAAGAGATCCAGTCAAGTCATACCCAATATAAACCAATAATAATGAATGCAAATGACAGTGTGCTCTCCAGCGGGTGCTTTTAATAAGAAGGGTGACGACTCAACATAAAAGTAAATAGAAAGGCCCTTCGCAGAGGGAAGCGGGGATTTGTAGAGGTGCCAGAGCTCGATTTTAAAATAGAGATTGAATAACATTTTGAGCGGCATACTTTCACTGTAAACGCAACAACTATTAGATGGCTGTATCTTCCATACTACATGCATTATAGGCAGTTCCCAAACAGAACGGTAAAGGTTTATACTCCCCCAACCACGAACAAGCATCAATCCATGGTTTGCTCGAAACAACGAGTGCCTCCAACTAACAACAACCCTGGGGGAGTTTTGTTTAATTATTTTTATTTGCTTTGATCTTTTTGGATCATGGGACTGGGCATCCCGGTTACCGGCCCTTTCTCGTGAATGAGGAGCGGAGTCCACTCCTCTTGAGAATGACCCACCTAGCATGGAACATATAGGCAGCCCGAGTCGAAACATGAGCTGCTCGAGCATACAAAACATAATTTCATTTGAAGGTTTGGAGTTTGGCACTTACAAATTTAGTTGGAACGGCTGGTAAATACCGCATATAGGTAGGTATGGTGGACTCATATGGAATAACTTTGGGGTTTAAGGAGTTTGGATGCACAAGCAGTATTCCCGCTTAGTGCATGTGAAGGCTAGCAAAAGACTGGAAGCCACCAATGGAGAGAGCGACAACAATCATAAACATGCATTAAAATTAATTTACACCGAGTACAAGCATGAGTAGGATATAATCTACCATGAACATAAATATCATGAAGGCTATGTTGATTTGTTTCAACTACATGCGTGAACATGTGCCAAGTCGAGTCACACAATTCATTCAAAGGAGGATACCATCCCATCATACCACATCATAATCATTCTAATAGCATGTTGGCACGCAAGGTAAACCATTATAATGCATAGCTAATCAAATATGTTTACTTCATAATAAGCTGAACCAGGAACGATGAACTCATCATATTTACAAAAACAAGAGAGGTCGAGTTCTTACCAACTTTTCTCATCTCAATAAGTCCATAATATATCGTCATTATTGCCTTTCACTTGCACGACCGAACGATGTGTATAATAATAATAGTGCACATGCATTGGACTAAGCTGGAATCTGCAAGCATTCAACTCAAGAGAGAAGACAGGTAATATGGGCTCTAAGTTAAATAAACAATCACGCATATGAGAGCCACTAAACATTTTCAATATGGTCTTCTACTCTCGGCCCCCAAAGCAAAGAAAAGAAAATAAAACTATTTACACGGGAAAGCTCCCAACAAACAAAAGAAGAACGAGAAATCTTTTTGGGTTTTCATTTTAATTTCTACTACAAGCATGGAAATTAAACTAACTAATTTTTTTGGTTTTTTCTTAAGGTTTATCAAACACACAAGAAGAAGGCTAGAAAAAGAAAATTAAACTAGCATGGATAATACAATGAAAGAGTATGAGCACCGACAACTAGTGTGGGAACATGAATGTAAAGTCGGTGAGAAATACGTACTCCCCCAAGCTTAGGCTTTTGGCCTAAGTTGGTCTAGTACCAAGGACCGCCTGGCTGATATCCGTAGTTGTAGCTGGGTCGTCTCGAGATGCAGCAAGAACCGCCTCGACTGCATGCATGTTGGCGAGCTGCCTCCGCTCTCTCCTCGTGTTCAGCCGCTTCCTCCCTGGTAACAACATATCTTCCTTTTGCCTGATAATAAAAAAGGAGAGGAGCAGGAAGAGTAACATGGACGACATTGCGTCTGTTATAGATTAGTCGATAATGGAGGAATTGTTCATTCCTCCTAAGAAAATGATGGTTGACCATAGCGTCATAATCTAAATAAGTAGGAGGTATCATCACATCCCCCTCTCGTGGGGCTATACCAAGATAATTAGCCACACGGGTTGCATAAATTCCTCCAAATAAATCTCCAGCTCACTACAAAAAAATACCCTTCCGTGATGATACGTGTTTGTCACAGTAGGTCGCGTTTTTTGTCATGCATGTACATCCATGACAAATTTATGAAAGAATCAAGATAGTCATACCGTGGTTGTCGAGAAGTGTTCCATGACATTACCAAAATTATCATCACGGAAGTGTCCACTTCCATGACGATAAATCGCGCGTCACAGAAGTGCTTTCATCAAGGGTGACCGACACGTGGCATCCACTATAACGGAACACCGTTAAGCCATCGGGTCGGGTTTTGGATCCGATAACCCGTTAACAACCCCGACCAATGGGGATTTTCCACGTGTAAAATCATCGTTGGCTGGAGGAAACACGTGTCGGCTCACCGTTGGGACAGATGTCATCCACTCATTGGACGGAAGCCGCCTATGGTACGCCGACACGTGGCATGGCCCAACAGAGGCCCATTCCTGTGAAAAGGCCGGCCTAGTAAAAATTAGCAGGCCAGCCCATATAAGGCCTACTTGTGTCAGGTCCATTTAAGCCCGCGGCCCATACGAGATGAGCCAATTCGCCCGCCAACGGCCCGTTAAAGATCGACACCATTGCAACCCATCGCCGATTCGAGCCTGTTAACAGCCCGCTATATATCTGGGCTCAATATCGGCCCGATGAGATTTCGGCCTGTTAACGGCCCGTTTAATGGATGGGCCAATTTTCAGGATGTACATCTTTCGGCCTTTTAGCGACCCATTTAAATGTTGGGCTAGTTTCCGGCCCGGTGTGTCTTTCAGCCTGTTGACGGCCCATAAATCTGATGGGCCATTTGTTGTCGGACCTGAGTTTCGGCCTTTTAGCGGCCCATTTAAGTGTTGGGCCAATTTTCTGGCCCGGTGTCACTCTTAGCCTGTTGACGGCCCATAAATTAGTTGGGCCATTTTTAGTCGGACCTGAGTTTGGCCTTTTTGCGACCCATTTAAGTGTTGGGCCAATTCCCGGCCCTGTGTGACTTTCGGCCTGTTAACGGACCATAAATGAGTTGGGAAATTTGTAGTCGGACCTTAGTTTTGTCCCTTTAATGGCCCATGCCCTTCATGGTCCAATACCAGCCCGGTTTCTCTTTCGGCCTGCTAAAGGCCCACAACACAGTTGGGCCATTTACAATACGACCTGACTTTCGGCTTCTTAGCGGCCCATGGTCTTCATGGTCCAAGATAAGCTCATTGTCTCTTCGCCTGCTAAAGGCCTCACAAGATAGTTGGGCCATATGTAGCCCAAACTTAGTAACGGTCTCGTTAACGGCCCGTGAAATAAACTGGGGCCACTGTTGTCCGCTTTGATGTCGGCCGTTAACGACCCGGAGGTAAGAGGGCCGATAATTTGAGCCCATTACGACGAGCAATTATGCACAAGACCAAAACCGATCACGAAAGGTACGACATACGTGGAATAATGTTGCACATCCAGCATATACTACAGGAAATTACATCCATTGGGAAATCAAAGATTGATGCGGTGCAAATAAATGAGCAGAACCTAACCATCTACAACGCCACAATCTGCAACCTCAAAGACAGATGACGCCCATAAGCATGTTGGCAAGTTCTTTCTTCTTTGCTACACTTTCTCCGAAAACATTGATCAGTTGTTGTGTCGCACGACTCTGCACCTATGATTCATCCACCATTTTCATCATTGCTTCAGCCATTAATTGGTTCACAAACATACATTTATTCCGTTGCATTTGAGATGAGAGGATCTTGAATGATTCAGATGGCGATTTTGGCAGGCTTGTATTATTGATAGTGGAGAGTGTCTCACCACTGCATCATAACATAAATTAGGATGGGAACCAAAAGATTAATCATGAGTTATTGCCATATTACCTGGCCTAGATTTATTGGAAAGAAACAATGGGGTTGTTTTGCTGTTTTCGAGTTTGTCTTCTTATCTTCAGAGCCTGCACAAAATTAACAAACTAGCATTGCTATCATTGGCCAAGTCAGATAATAGGAAAGCAACATTGAAACAACGAACGTTTGGGCAAGTAGCCTACACCAAATTAACACAATATGGCATAACTATCATCAGCCAGGTAAGGTAGTACGAAAGCAACATTGACAAAATGAATGAATGGGCAACCAGAGAAGCACTACAATTTAGTAATGTGCGTGATATGAGATAGTACATTCATGCAGCTCAGTATGCAAAACTACCAGGCAGTTTTCCTTACAAAAATCAACATTGGCGCCTTTAAAATTTTCTACAACTAATTTTAGATAAGATAAAGGTTAGATTCACGCCGATTAACAAAATACATGTTGATGTAAAAATATAGTGATATACAACAGGTACTTACATCAGCATTAGAGCACAGAGAATTCCCGCAAGATATTTTCCTCGAATACGATCCCAATGGAGGAAGTCTTCTATCATTTAACCTTATTTTCTAAAAGAGAGATGGGTAAGAAACATGTAGAAAATATGATCAGAATGCTATAAAATTTCATGATGCGAGGATACGCACACGCTTCTTAGAATGGAGTTGACATTCTTTTGCTGGACTGGAGCGGACTAGTTCTTTGGCTACTGGAATCTTCTTATTATCAGTGGGAGTTGGGTTTCTCTGTGCTGGATCAGTATCTATAAAAACTGGAGTTGGTTTATTATCTCCTGGCGTTTAGATCTTTTGCAAAGACCTGGTTTGTAACCCTTCAGATTCTAACAGAGCCGTCTTCCCCTTGCATGCCTTATATAGAAGAATGGTGATTCAGTTATAAAACATGCTACAATAGAGATGGAATAGGTACTGAAGAATAGAAAGGCATGACATATTGACATGTATTCCCTCCATCCGGAAATAAATGGACGGGTCTAGGCGTATTTCAGTTCTAGATACATCCAGGTTTATCCATTTTTGCAACATTTAATCCGGACGGAGGGAGTATGATGTAAGAACAAGGGATACGACAGGACAACACAGTAAAAAAAACACTGAAAAACCCACTGCAGAACCAAAGTATTCAAACCCACTGATATGAGATAGTACACTCATGCAGCTCAGGATGCAAAACTACCAGGCAGTTTTCCTTACAAAAATCAGCATTGTGGCCTTTAATCATACATTTTGCTACAACTAAATTTAGATCAGATAAAGGTTGGATTCACGCCGATTAACAAAATACATGCTGATTTAAAAATATAGTGATATACAACAGGTACTTACATCTACATTGAGCACAGAATTCTGCAAGAATCTTTCCTCATAAACGATACCATTGCAGAAATTCTTCTATCTGTTAAGCTTATTTTCTAAAAGAGAGATGGGTAAGAAACATGTAGAAAATATGATCAGCATGCTATAAAATTTCATGATGCAAGGATACACACGCTTCTTAGAATTGAGTTGACATATTTTTGCTCGATCGAGCGGACTAGTTCTTTGGCCTTTGGAATCTGCTTATTATCGAGAGGAGTTGGGTTTCTCTGTGTTGGAGCAGTACTTATAAAAACTGGAGTTGGTTTATTATCTCCTGGCGTTTGGATCTTTTGCAAAGGCCTTGTTTGTAACCCTTCAGATTCTAACATAGTGCCCCTTGCATGCCTTGTATAGAAGAATTGTGCTTTAATTATAAATCATGCAACAACAGAGAGATGGAATAGGTACTGAAGAATAGAAATGCATGAAATATTGACATGTATTCCCTCCATCCGAAAAAAAATGGATGGGTCTAGGCGTATTTCAGTTCTAGATACATCCTTTTTAATCCATTTCGGCAACATATAATCCGGACGGAGGGAGTATGGTGTAAGAGTTAGGGATGCGACAGGACAACACAACAAAAAAAACTAGTTGAATGTAAAACTATATGCTAGCGGAATACATACAGAAATAACCAAGGCAACATACACGTGTATGATTGGGAAAATAAGATGGCATTGCAACAGAGCACTAGAACAACACTTCAAAGTAAAAAAAACATGGTATGGCAGACAGATGAAGTAGATACTGATGAATAACAATGCATAAGATATTCACAAGCATGATGTCCAAATTAAGCAGATGGCATTGCGATACAGTAGAATGACAGTTCTTGAATTTGAAAACATGTTATCATGAATGGAATAGGTACTGAAAAATAGGAAGGCATGACATATTTACATGCATGATCAGCATGCTAAACACATGGCATTGCATAGAGTAGATACACTCCAGGACATTATATGCATGTTGTACCCATATCACAGGCCAAGTTAGAGCAAGGACCTTGTGGGGTGAAGAGGATTCATCATCTTTCTACAAGTCTTCTGAAGAACTGCCTTTACATGTTCCATCATATTGGGTATCATTGACATCAAGTCTATTGGCCTTTACATTTCTCTGTGAGGTTCTTGTGGATATATCAGTGTGTGCAATTATATCTGACATGCATGGAAGACAACTAGTATTTAGATTTATGTAAATGAGTGCTTGTAGGAGACGACATAAATAGTAGGACTGGGGTTAACTAGCAGCAACAGGTCTCATAAACTAAAGGGAGAACACAGATGAAAGCTACAGAGTATGTATCGTTTGTACTCGAGATTAACTAGATGGCACACAAAAGTATTAAAGAACAACATAGGTAATACTAGAAGTGGTATAATACTATAATCACCAGCCTGTGGGATAGCATTGGCTGATGGATGATAACTATGGAACATCGTTACCTAAAGAACAAGTATCTTAGCTGAACTATGGAACAACGTGAACTCCTGAACAAGACCCGTAAGAGATCAGCATGAATATACAGTGAAATGTGATGATCTATTCCCGTGCTTAGATGAATAACAAAGCCATAAATGTTGCACACAAGTAAGATGAGGGTACAACCTATCTGGCTGCCATCCATAGGATTGAGCATCATGTGCTGACTTGTCGATGGCCCTGCAGTTGTTGTGGCTGTCCATGTCGGGCACGCGCATTCGATGCAGGGAACTGTTGAGTGGGGACTGTAGCTCCCTTCTGTTGTATGCTTCCCTTGTTGGAGCAGCTGCGGTGAGTCGGAAGACGGTGTGTCTGAAGATGCAGATAACACATAAAGTTAAGAACGACATATCTCTTTGATCCGAAGAAATACACTAAGAGATCAACAACAAGGTACGAGAGTGGTCACACGTCTGTTGAATGAAGACTAAATTGGGGTCACACGATTTTATTTTATTTTGGTACTGTCCGATCTACGCCGGATGGCTTGATGGCCGTCTTGTGCCTCGCGGCTGACACTGTTCGGAATCTTCCCCGAAGAGCCAGCGACCAACGGCAGAGCAGCCTACCTCCGCCGTCCCTGGCCCCGTCCAAAACCCCGCTCCACGCCCCACCGCACTGCCGTGGTTGCGCCGCCCCCGGGCCAATCCACAAAGACTCCCTGTCATCCAGATCCGGCGGCGGCAGTACCTTCAACCCACACAACTCTAAAAGATAGCCATCTAAGCGTTGCTTCCACGGCGAACTTGCGGCCCCGCACCCTTACGTTAGACACCAGCCAACCGGCAGCCTAGGAGCTCCGCCGCCTCAAGGGGTGCTGCTTCCCATTGGGAATCGATTGGCCCAGAATAAAAATTCAGACAACTGACGCCTAAATAAAGTGATTTCAGATGAGGGTGCGAACTATCTGGCGGCATGGTGAAGTAGGCAGGTCCAGCTGCCGAGTCGGTGAGGCTGGCGCGGTTGCGGTGGTGACCCGCGGCAGGGAAATAGCGATGTTGCGACGGTCGACGGCTACGCGGAAGCAGCGCCAGGACTCTGGACGGATCCGAAGTTGGAGCCGCTCCGGCGCCGTGAACAACGGTGGGGGTGAATCGACTCTGGTATGGTTCACACGGCCGTCGTCGAGGCAACACCAGCAGCACGGAGTAAGAGGCACACGACCCAAAGGCATGACGGCAATTGGACATCGTCTCCGCATTAGGGAGGAGGGCGGCTGTGAAATTGGTGCGGTGGGGCGCCATGGAGGTGGGGCTGAGGTTTCATGCTCGGGAGAAGGGAGCTTCCGGGAGAAGGTGATTTGGCGCCCACGAGGTATGAATGGGGGGGGCGGGGGGGGATTGGGAGGAGTGGAACCATGTCTTACGGACATTTGTCCGAAATGTGAGGGGAGTTACAGTTCTACCCTTGCCTATAGGCTTCTCGGCTTGGGTCTGTGTCGAGGGTCGGGATAGTAGAGTAACTTTGCTTCTCCCAAAATAGTGGGCGGAGCGATTTCAAGCAGGAGGGCGTGTTTTGAACTATAATGGGCGCGAGCGAATTCAAGGCGAGGAGAGCGTGTCTTGAAATAGTGGGCGCGAGCTATTTCGGGCGAGGAGAGCGTGTTTTGCCGACCATGGTTTATGAATTATTCAGCACATGTCATTTCGGCCGAGGAGAAGGCGCGCTTGGATGAAGTTACGAACCTACCCTCGATGTACAACGGCCCAATTGATGCGTGTCCCACATAGGACGGTAATTTCGCGTCTCTCATTTATTTGCCCGGGCGAATTCCACCGAGCAGAGAGGATGTTTAACGGTTTGTTCAAATTTTGGGAGAACGAGCATCCACGTCTACCTTACCAAGTCGATTCGAATCAAATTTTGAAATATTAGCTTGCCACTTCTTTTTAGATGGAGAGATGATGCTCGGAGTAATGTGTTTTACATGCTCATTGCTAGCGATTTACTATATGACAAATAGTTGACCTACTCAAAACGCGAATCAAACCCAAAATGAAATATCTCGATTCAATGAACTAGCTCGCTCAGAGAGGTCAAAATAGTGAACTAAATCCAAAATTGAACACCTCAATCGAGTAGCATGTTGTACAGTATTATAGTACTCCATGAACATGTTGAAAGTCAAACTAATGAACTTGTTTGATATACGCATATATCCGTTCATGTGTGGATTGCAGACAACATGGTCTCCAATTTAAATATTTGAATGCAAGTTTATATCAGTCTATGATGCATAAAACGCGACCTCCCCCTCTCCCGGACTCCTGTTCTCTCTCTCTATCTCTCTCTCTCTCTCTCTCTCACTCTCTCTCTCCAACAATCTTCAATTCTGTCGCACGCATCCGACACAAAAACCTTGTTGGTCCCTCTCCCTTTCTCTCTCTCTCTCTCTCTGTGTGTGTGTGGGGGGGGGGTCTTTCTAGTCCGCATTCATATCTACACCATCTATAGGTCTCTCTCGCACACTATGTATGATACTCTAGCTAGTCCAAGCTAGATATATTGGGTGCACTCATCGTATGCACACAAATTCCTTGGCTCTTTGCCCGTAACTCTCTCACGCACCACTATATCTCGGAGCTCTTCCCCCCCTCTCTCAAAATCTCCATCCACCTAGGTCACACATACACATGCATATCTCACTCGCACTCAATAGGCCCATCTAAAACTCTATCTCTCTCCATCGTTTTCTCTCCATCTCACACGCACACACACACACACAATCTCATGCCCAGCTAGCCAAGTATGATGGTCTCTCACTCAATTGTAGGCACACGCAGTCCCCCTATATGTATATGACTAGCTAATCTTAGTCTCCATCACAAACATGTGCATGGTCTATCTCGATTTCTCTCGGGGCATCTTTCTATCGTGCACGCACTCCCTCGATCTCCCACCCATATAGTCCCCTCACGATCTCAAGGGGATCTGTCTATCACAGACACACCCTCTCTACCTCCCCATGCGTCCATGCCATCCATGTGTCCCTCTCGACCTTTTTTCCTTGTTGGCCAGACCTCTGTTGGACATGTGCTACAGGGGTGTCTCTCTCCGTTGCAAACAATCACACACTAGCTATCTTCGTGTACCTCCTCGCCTCGCTTTTCCATCTCGGAGATGCATGGATGAAATGTTCGCATAAGAAACGAAAAACACACACTCTCTCTAATTTATCGTTTGTTGTCACTTTCTCTTTCACACACATACTCTTTTTGCACACTTACTCATTCTCCTTCACACGCACTTGATCTGTCTCGACTGAGGCACTCACCTCCATCCATAGCACATAGATTTATTGAAAATTCAAACATCACAAAGTTTGACCATGTACGTGGAGAAAACGAATTACATCTAGTACGGCAAACATATACCATTAGATTCACCATGAGATGTAGTATTTTATGATGTATCTTTGGTATTGTAGATATAAATAACATTTGCGTAAACCTGATCAAAGTTTCCAAAGTTTGACTTCTAAAAAATTTACATGCACTGCATTATCGAGCAGATGGAATATCTCTTTCCCCCTCTCAGCTATCTGGCGCACCACTCAGCCTTATCGGGGCTCCTCAATCTCTCTCAAACTTTATTGGTCAGTTTTGTTCGTAACTGACCTCATGCCTTGATGGTCGGTACCGCCTGGTGTGGACGTGAGATGTAAAATATTTCTGCCCGCCAGCTTGTGTGGTGTCAAGCGTTTGGTTCATGCCCGGCCAGCAAAGCATCAACGCCCCATCAATCAATCCATGCATCAATTATTTAATGCTAATATCCATCCATGTTGTTGTTAGCCTCGTGGTCGCACGACCGTGCACGGCCAGCGCTCAAATCGGTCGCTTGGGCCAGGCTACTTGCAGTGTCTGGAGTTCACCTAGGCTAATTAAAGTGCAAGGGAGCCCAGCCTAGACGGGCTTTCTTTTTCACATGGTAGCAACCAAACAAGCGTGCATGAAATCCATCCCCAACCCCAGGCCATGCAAAAGATGCTCACGACGCAAGCCAAACGGGCGTTATATCTCCCTGGTTCACACATACACATGTCTCACTCGCGCTATACATATAGACCCATCCAACACTCTCCGCCCTTGTTCTCTCTCCATGTGACACGCACCCCCCTAAGTACCATAATCCCTCACTCCATCATAGTCTCTATTTGGATCCATGGGTTAGAGTTAGTTTGGGTTATTTTGGAGTCAACTAACCCAAAAAGATCCAAACAGGAGGGTTAGTTTAGGTTAGATGCATCTAACCCATCCAAAAAAACTAACCCATCCAAGAGGTGCATATTTAGGTTAGTTCTTCTCGGGGCCACTAATAAACACTTTTTCTCTGGCTCTCCCTGTAGCAGATCCCTCCCCACTTCCCCGGAGCTTCTCGTCCTCTCCCTCCCTCCCTCTCGCACCGCCCGTGAAGGTGCCTAGCCGTATCCCCTCCATCTAACCCTGCCATCCAAACACCTCTTTACTTAGAGTTTGTTCAGGGTTAGAATCTAACTCTAACCTCTAACTGAGTTAGAGTATCCAAACAGGGCCATAGGCGTAAGCACTCCCCTAAGTATGATTATCTCTTACTAGCCATCGTGAACACACGTATTTCTCCTTCCATCCATACGCCTATCTCGATATCTCTCGGGCATCTTCTATCGCACACACCTTGTCACTCGATCTCCCAACCATGTAGTCCCATCATGATCTCGGGGGGATCTCTATGACAAACATACACTCTCTCCTCCCTGTGTCTGCATTTTCTCCGTATATCTCTCTCGACCTCTCTCCTTGTTTGTCGACCCCTCTTGGCCACGTGCTAGGGTCTTCTCTCTCGGTTCCAAACAACCACACACTATCTCCTCACCTTGCCTCCGTTGTCGAAGATGCATGTGTGATATGTTTGCATAAGACACGCACGCTTTTTCTCCACCTTTATCGTGTGTTGTCCATGTCTCTTTCACACACGCACACACACTTTTTTCACTCTCTCTCTCTCTCTCTCTCTCTCTCTCTCTCTCTCTCGTCAGGGACTCTGTCACGTCCATAAGCATATGGATGTTTTGAAAAGTCAAACCACAGAAAAGTTTGACTAGGTATATGTGGAGAAAAACATTTACATCTGGAACGATCATTAGATTCATCACAACATGTAATTACTTCATACTATCATTTATCTTTGGTATTGCCGATATAAGTAATTTGTTTATAAACTTGGTCAAAGTTTCAAAAGTTCGACTTTAAAAAATGTTGTAACTACATTATCGAACGGAAGGAGTAGCTATTTCTCTCTCTCTCTGCTATCTCTCACGGGCCTCCCCTCTCACTCGAACTCTCTATACCGACGGATTATACGCTCACTGTGTCAGCGTATATGTCGGTGTCAAAACCGGCGGATCTCGGGTAGGGGGTCCCGAACTGTGCGTCTAGGCGGATGGTAATAGGAGACAAGGGACATGATGTTTTTACCCAGGTTCGGGCCCTCTCGATGGAGGTAAAACCCTACTCCTGCTTGATTAATATTGATGATATGGGTAGTACAAGAGTGGATCTACCACGAGATCAGAGAGGTTAAACCCTAGAAGCTAGCCTATGGTATGATTGTTGTTCGTCCTACGGACTAAAACCCTCCGGTTTATATAGACACCGGATAGGGTTAGGGTTACACGAGTCGGTTACAACGGTAGGAGATCTACTTATCCAGACGCCAAGCTTGCCTTCCACGCCAAGGAAAGTCCCATCCGGACACGGGACGAAGTCTTCAATCTTGTATCTTCATAGTCCAGAGTCCGCCAACGGTGATAGTTCGCTATCCGGACACCTCTAATCCAGACTCCTCAAGAGCTCCTCGAACCAGGCTTCAATGACGACGAATCCGCGCGCATTTTGTCTTCGCATTGCAAGGCGGGTTCCTCCTCCAAATACTTCATAGAAGATTTGGAACACAAGGATTGTGTCCGCTCGCAAAACAAGTTCCACATACCACCATAGAGAGAATAACCTTTGCACAGATCTGCTGACGATTCGCGGGCGTGACATCACACCACGGCCAGCCTTTATACTGAATCGTTTTACTGCTCCACCTCAGCATGTTTAGCGAGGCGGTTTCTTGGCACGCCTTATCGAGCGGAGATCGTGCCCCTTATTCCGGGATTCCCATCAATACGGACGTAGTAACCCAACCGCGCCATTGATTACGGCGCTTGGGAGATAATCGAGTTTTACGAGGCTGGCGGGGACGATAGCTTCGTCCGTCCATATAAGGGGATAAGGATCCACCTTTTCACCTACGCCTTCTTCCTCCTTTGCTCATCCATTTCCGCGCACTCGAGCTCCAGCGCCCAAGTCCGCACATCCCACCTCAACCTTCTCCAACCATGTCCGGAGCGGAGGCAGTGGATGGCCTCCTCCGCCACGGAGGGGCACATCAAAAGCTGCGGAAAGCCGGATACTTGTCCGGCGACATCGCGTGTCGGCTCCCCAACAAGGGGCAGCTCATCCCCACCCCCAGGCCCCATGAGAGGGTGGTGTTCCTCCCCCACTTCCTCCGCGGACTAGGGTTTCCACTTCACCCATTCGTCCGGGGGCTCATGTTCTACTACGGCCTAGATTTCCACGATCTAGCCCCGAATTTCATCCTCAACATCTCGGCATTTATCGTCGTGTGCGAGGCCTTCCTCTGCATCCAGCCCCACTTCGGCTTATGGCTGAAGACCTTCAATGTCAAGCCAAAGGTAGTGGGCGGCTGCCAAGCGGAGTGCGGAGGTGCCATGCTGGGCAGGGTGGCCAACATCCTATGGCTCGAGGGCTCCTTTGTGGAGACCATAAAGGGGTGGCAATCAGGGTGGTTCTACATCACCGAGCCGCGCGACTCTCAATGGGCGGCGGCCCCCGAATTCTGATCTGGCTTCCCCATGCGGCTCACATCATGGAAAGAGACGGGCCTGACGTGGGGTGATTCGGAAGAGCTATCCGGACTCCAAACCTGCGTCCGAAACCTGGTGGACAAGAATCTCAAGCTTGTCAATGTAATCCAGGTGATGCTCATCCGCCGGATTCTCCCATGCCAGCAACGAGCCTTCAATTTGTGGGAGTTTGATCCGGCACAACACCAAACCTTGAACCGGCTCTTCGACACTACGTACGAAGATGCCTGGAAGGTGTTGTTCAAGGGCGCCGAAGCTCCCGCATCCGCTACCGAAGATCGCGGATTCAGCTCGCAGCGTCAAGCCAGCGAGGTAAGTTATTTTACCCTTTATGGGACTCTTTTTTCATAGTTTGAATGCGGGATCTAAAACTCCCTAACCTTTGACAGGACTGACTGAAGACATCCGGATAGATTAACTGTCCGCCCCCTTGCCAGAAGACCCAGCGGAAGCCCGATTGACGGGGATGCTGGCTCCGTCTCCTCACGTGGTGCCGGAGAAGAAGGCCAAGAAGAAGGCCATGGGAACTCAAAGGAGCTCCCGGCGCCAGGTGCTGTCGGACTCATCGTCCGACGACTCTGAGGCGGAATCCTCCCCTGAGGACTAGGAGGAGGAAAAAGAAGCCTCTCCCCCCGCGGGTGGAGAGAAGAAAAGGAAGGCCGCCCCAACTGGGGAGGCCGGAGGGTCCAAGAAAGGAAGGACCCTTCCTCCGGACTTCTCCACCAACACCGACAACGACGAGGAGGAGTGGCCACCAGGCCAAGCCCTGGCGAGATCGTAAGTGTCCGGACCAAATAGCTCATGACTTTTTATTTGTCGATAGTGTCTTCTAACGCCGAATATAACCATGTAGCCCGCCTAAGGACGCAGCTCGCCACTTCGCCGAGCGGTCCCTGGATTCGTCGGATGTGAATAGCACTTCACTTCCGACCGCCTCCTCTCCTCGTGACGCAGACGACACCGCGGTGGAGTCCCAAAAGGCCCAGCCAGAGGAAGTGGTCCGGAGGCGCCGCAAGGCGACCTCCCGGACTGGGTGCAAGGGGCGAGACCCAGAGGGCTCTAAGTCCGCCTGTGCCGACTCAGATCGAACATTCAGTGGTTCCAACTCGCAAGCGCCCTTCAGAAGAAGGGCAAGACTGCGACGCCGGTGACCTTCGTCCATCCGGAGGCACCGGATAGCTTGCTGGAGGCGCTTAACGGCGCCTCCATCGACGAGGAGCACCGCACTGTTATGAGTGTGGTGATCCAGAAAGTTCAGTCCGCCAAAAGCGGGCTGACTGAAGCTTGTACCAGCCTTCTAATAGGCTTTGAGGTAAGTTTAGAATATGTAAAAATATTACCGCATAGACAGAGCCCCGATGCTTAGTTCGTGTTCGGAAAGAAAACCAGATCGAGGATCTAAAAGATACACATGAGTCTAACAGAAGTATGCCAATATGGGAATTCTGGATGCGCTGCTGACCTCTGCTGCACTGACTGCGGAGGTCAATGCATTGAAGCAGAGCCTCGAGCGGTCCGAGAACAAGCTCGGCCTTGCCAAGAAGCAGCTTGAGGACAAGGAAGGTAAGTAATACCTTCTTAAAGTAATACCTTATAAAAAGGATTTGGTTGCAAAAATGACAGGACTAACGTGGGTATTGTAGGGGCCACGAACGAGGTGGCGACCTTGAAGGAAGCGGTGTCCACGGCCGAAAGCAAAGCGGCCGCAGAGCGCACCGAGCGAGAGAAGCAGGAGGCGCGGGTGGCGGAGGTGCGGCAAGAGCTCCAGGTTCTCGTGGAAAAACACGAGAGTTTGGAGCATGACTCGAAGACTCGAGAGTCCGAGCTTGCCTCGGCTCTTGAGAGTGCCAAAGCCGCTAAGGCCGAAGCCCAAAAAGCCCTCCAGGAAATTGAATCATTAAAGAAGATAGCGTTGGGTAAGGCATTGTTTATGCAAAGCAAGCATGTGAAAGTGAATTATCTATTACTTACCCGAATCCGGAGCTCTCTAGGAGCATTCGCAGATCTGCCCCGGAGTGTGTCTGATGCTGCGCGTTCTACCGCGCCGAGGAGGGAGCTCGACGGAAAAGGTGTTCTGGTCTCAAGATGTCGAGGCGGACATCCGTGCCCCGAGCGACCAGCTGAAGCAGTTGGTCGAGCTCCACAAGGTCGCCGAACAGGCCATGAAGGGCCTCATAATTGGCTGTGGCCTAAGGAAGCCATGCCTGGAGCTACTTCGGGCTAGTGCGGCGGCTGGTGGACGCCTTGTCCATGGATTGAAGTCATCAAGCGCTCCGTCTGCATTGAAGGTGCCCGTCTTCATCCTTATTTTCATGGAAACTAGAAGAACACGCTTACAAAGCAATGTTTCTTAGCACGCAATCTAGCGGTTCTTTCGTTGCACTCATCAATGGAAATTCTCATAGCTTTGAGAGACTCATTGATATCATGCTTAGGAGGAGTAGATCTAAGTTTCAAAGAATCAACATCAAGCTTAAAGTCTATCAACGCTCCTAGCCAAATCATCAACTTTAAGCAATTTTTCTTCAAGCAAAGCATTAAAATTCTTTTGAGAGATCATAAATTCTTTAAGACTATTCTCAAAATCAGAGGGAATCATATTAAAGTTACCATAAGAATTAGGAAATTTCCATAATTGTTAGAGGAACTACTAGGGAATGGTCTAGGATTAAAGTTTCCTCTATAAGCATTGTTACCAAAATTATTCCTACCAACAAAATTCACATCCATAGATTCATTATTATTCTCAATCAAAGTAGACAAAGGCATATCATTGGGATCCATAGGAGCACTCTTAGTAGCAAACAATTTTATAAGTTCATCCATCTTTCCACTCAAAACATTAATTTCTTCTATAGCGTGCACTTTCTTACTAGTAGATCTTTCGGTGTGCCATTGAGAATAATTTGCCATAATATTATCAAGGAGTTTAGTAGCTTCTCCTAAGGTGATTTCCGTAAACGTGCCTCTCACTGCCGAATTTAAAAGATTTCTAGAAGCAAGATTCAATCCGGCATAAAATTTTTGTATGATCATCCATAAATTCAAACCATGAGTAGGGCAATTGTGAATCATTAATTTCATTGTATCCCAAGATTGGTCAACATGCTCATGATCAAGTTGTTTAAAATTCATAATATCGTTCCTAAGGGAGATGGTCTTAGCGGAGGAAAATACTTAGAGATAAAAGCATCTTTGCACTTATTCCATGAATCAATACTATTCTTAGGCAAAGATGAAACCAAACTTTAGCACGATCTCTAAGTGAAAACGGAAATAACTTCAATTTAACAATATCATTATCCGTATGTTTCTTCTTTTGCATCTCACACAAATCAACAAAGTTGTTTAGATGGGTAGCGGCATCTTCACTAGAGGCCGGAGAATTGATCTTTCATAACAAGGTTCAACAAAGCAGCATTGATTTCACAAGACTCAACATCATTAAGAGGAGCAATCGGAGTACTAAGGAAATCATTATTATTGGTATTGGAAAAATCACACAATTTGGTATTGTCTCGCGCCATCGTGACAAGCAATCCAACACACAAGCAAACAAAAAGACAAGTGAAAGAGAGAGGATATGGGGAAAGAGAGGGCGAATAAAATGGAAAGGGTGAAGTGGGGTAGAGGAAAACGAGAGGCAAATGGAAACTAATGTAATGCGAGGGAGATGAGTTTGTGATGGGTACTTGGTATGTCTTGACTTGAGCGAAGACCTCCCCGACAACGGTGCCAGAAATCCTTCTTGCTACGCCTTGAGCTATGCTGGTTTTCCTTGAAGAGGAAAGGGTGATGCAGCAAAGTAGCGTAAGTATTTCCTCAATTTTTAGAACCAAGGTATAAATCCAAGAGGAGGCTCCTCATATGTCCCACGACCTACACAAACAAACAAGAACTCGCAACCAACGCAATAAAGGGGTTGTCAATCCATTTACGACCACTTGCGAAAGTGAGATCTGATAGAGATAATATGATAAGATAAATATTTTGGTATTTTTATGATATAGATTGTAAAGTAAATGATGCAAATAAAAGTAGATTGAAAACTTATATGATAAAAGATAGACCCGGGGGCCATAGGTTTCACTAGTGGCTTCTCTCAAGATAGCATAAGTATTACGGTGGGTGAACAAATTACTGTCGAGCAATTGATAGAAAAGCGAATAATTATGAGATTATCTAGGCATGATCATGTATATAGGCATCACGTCCGTGACAAGTAGACCGACTCTGCCTGCATCTACTACTATTACTCCACACATCGATCGCTATCCAGCATGCATCTAGAGTATTAAGTTCATAAAGAACAGAGTAACGCATTAAGAAAGATGACATGATGTAGAGGGATAAACTCATGCAATATGATATAAACCCCATCTTTTATCCTCGATGGCAACAATACAATACATGCCTTGCTGCCCTAACACATCGGGAAAGAACACCGCAAGATTGAACCCAAAGCTAAGCACTTATCCCATTGCAAGAAAGATCAATCTAGTAGGCCAAACCAAACTGATAATTCGAAGAGACTTGCAAAGATAACTTAATCACACATAAAATAATTCGGAGGAGATTCAAATTTTCCTCATAGATAAACTTGATCATAAACCCACAATTCATCGGATATCGACAAACACACCGCAAAAAGAGTTACATCAAATAGATCTTCAAGAAGATCGAGGAGAACTTTGTATTGAGATTCAAAGAGAGATAAAAACCATCTAGCTAATAACTATGGACCCGAAGGTCTGTGGTAAACTCATCGGAAGGGCCTTGAGATGATGTAGAGGCCTCCATGGTCGATTTCTCCCATGAGTGCCGTGAAGGCTCCAAGATGGGATCTCGCGGATACGTGAAGGTTACGGTGGTGGAAATAGTTTTTCGTGGTCGCTTCTGATGTTTTCGGGGTACGTGGGTATATATAGGAGGAAGAAGTAGGTCGGTGGACGCTCGAGGGGGCCACGAGGGTGGCGGGTGCGCCCACCTGTAGGGGGCACGCCGGGCACCCTCCTGGCCGCCTCCTCTGTTGCTTGACGTCCACTCCAAGTCCCCTAGATCACATTTGTTCCAAAAGATCGCCTCCAAGGTCTCATTCCGCTTGGACTCCGCTTGATATTTCTTTTCTTTGAAACACCGAAATAGGCAAAAAACAGCAATTGGCTGGGCCTCCGTTAGTAGGTTAGTCCCAAAATGATATAAAAGTGTAAAGTAAAGCCCATAAACATCCAAAACGGGTAATATAATAGCATGGGACAATCAAAATTATAGATACGTTGGAGACGATCGTGGTCCATGTAAGAGCTTGATTCAGCAAACTCCACATACTCAACTATCATTTAATCTTTCATAATTGCTAACACTCATGTGATATTTATGGGTTCAAAGTTTCAATCGACACGAGAATGATAGGGGCTTATAGTTTCGCCCCCAACCTTTTACCTCAAGGGTAATGTCAACAATAATACTTTATGAAAACCTACATCCAAGTGGATATATATATATCCGGATCGCTCCAACACAAAGTGCTTGCCAAAGGAAAAAGTGTAAAAAGGAAAGGTGATGATCACCAAGACTCTTGTATAAAGGTAAAAGATAAAAGTAAAAGATAGGCCCTTCGCAGAGGGAAGCAGAGGTTGTCATGCGCTTTTATGGATGGATGCACAAAATCTTAATGCAAAAGAACGCCACTTTATATTGCCGCCAGATAAAGACCTTTATTATGCAGTCCGTCGCTTTTATTTCTTCCCTGTCACAAGTTCAGATAAAGCTTATTTTCTTCGCACTAATAGATCATACATATTTAAGGAGCAATTTTTATTGCATGCATCGATGAAAACTTACTTGAAGGATCTTACTCAATCCATAGGTAGGTATGGTGGACTCTCATGGCAAAACTGGTTTAAGGGATGTTTGGAAGCACAAGTAGTATCTCCACTTGGTGCAAAGAATTTGGCTAGCATGAGAGGGAGAGGCAAGCTCAACATGTTGGATGATCCAAGACAATATAACGTTTCAGATATAGGAAAACATAACCCATTAAGTTGTTTTCCTTGTCCAACATCAACTTTTTAGCATGTCATATTTTAATGAGTGCTCACAATTACAAAAGATGTCCAAGATAGTATATTTATATGTGAAATCTCTCTTCCTTCAATATTCTTTCATGAATTGTTCAAGTGACCAATTCTGCTTTTTCTAACTTTCAATAAGTTTACTACCTATACTTATTATGTGTGAAGTCATTACTCCCCATGTTATAAGCATATGAAACATATATATATATAAATTCAGATTTATGATATTCAATTCATTCAACCATTTACTCATAGGATATACGTGAAGCACGTGATTAAATGACAAACTACTCTAAAAAGATATAAGTGAAGAACACTGAGTAGTCAAATAATTAACTAGCCATGGGAGGACTCTTTTTAATTCAAGATTTCAGATCCAATGATTTTATTCCAACAGCAAGTAAAATTGAAAATACGCCCAAGCAAAACACATATCATGTGACGAATAAAATATAGCTCCGAGTAAGGTATACCGATAGTTTTGAAGACTAAAGAGGATGCCTTCCGGGCATCCCCAAGCTTAGGCGCTTGAGTCTTCCTTGAATATTACCTTGGGGTGCCTTCTGCATCCCCAAGCTTAGGTCTTTCCACCCTTATTCTCCTCATATCGGTATCTCACTCAAAGCTTGAAAACTTCAATCACACAAAACTTAACGGAACTTCGTGAGATGGGTTAGTATGATAAAAGAGTAAACCATTCACTTTGGTACTGTCAAAGACAAGGTTCAAAATTGTTCTCACATAATGCCTACAGTACCATATCATTTCTACAATTTATATTGAGAAATATAAGCCATAGAAACTAGAAAACAAGCAAACTATGCAATGAAAACAGAATCTGTCAAAAACAGAACAGTCTGTAATGATCTGAAAAGCGACCATACTTCTGCTACTCCAAAAATTATGAAATAAATTGGTGAACGTGAGGAATTTGGCTATTAATCTTCTGCAAAAAGAATCAACTCAAAATCACTCTTCTGTAAAAAATGACAGCTAGTCTCGTTAGCACAAAGTTTCTGTTTTTTACAGCAAGATCACATTAACTTTCACCCAAATCTTCCCAAAGGTCTTACTTGGCACTTTATTGAAACAAAAGCTATAAAACATGATTACTACAGTATCTTAATCATGTAAACAGACAAAAACAGTAAGGGTAAATATTGGGTTGTCTCCCCACAAGTGCTTTTCTTTAATGCCTTTTAGCTAGGCATGATGATTTCAATGATGCTCACTGATAACCCACAAGTGTAGGGGATCGCAACAGCTTTCAAGGGTAAAGTATTCAACCCAAATTTATTGATTCGACACAAGGGGAGCCAAAGAATATTCTTGAGTATTAGCAGTTGAGTTGTCAATTCAACCACACCCGGATAACTTAGTATCTGCAACAAGTACTTAGTAGCAAAGTAGTATGATAATGAAGGTAACGGTAGCAAAAGTAATATTTTTGGGTTTTGTAGTGATTGTAATAATAGCAACGGAAAAGTAAATAGGCGGAGAACAATATGTGAAAATCTCAGAGGCAATGGATCAGTGATGGATAATTATGCGGATGTGATTCCTCATGTAATAGCTATAACATAGGGTGACATGTAACTAGCTCCAGCTCATCAATGTAATGTAGGCATGTATTCGTAAATAGTCATACGTGCTTATGAAAAGAACTTGCATGACATCTCTTGTCCTACCCTCCCGTGGAAGCGGGGTCCTAACGAAAACTAAGGGATATTAAGGCCTCCTTTTAATAGAGAACCGGAACAAAGCATTAGCACATAGTGAATACATGAACTCCTCAAACTGCGGTCATCACCGAGAAGTATCCCTATTATTGTCACTTCGGGGTTGTCGGATCATAACACATAATAGGTGACTATAGACTTGCAAGATAGGATCAAGAACACATATATTCATGAAAACATAATAGGTTCAGATCTGAAATCATGGCACTGGCCCTAGTGACAAGCATTAAGCATAGCAAAGTCATAGCAACATCAATCTCGAACATAGTGGATACTAGGATCAAACCCTAACAAAACTAACTTGATTACATGGTAAATCTCATCCAACCCATCACTGTTCAGCAAGGCTACGATGGAATTACTCACGCACGGCGGTGAGCATCATGAAATTGGTGATGGAGGATGGTTGATGATGACGACGGCGAATCCCCTCCCGAGCCCGAACGGACTCCAGATCAGCCCCCGAGAGAGATTAGGGCTTGGCGGCGGCTCTGATCGTGAAACGTGATGAAACTTTCTCTCTGATTTTTTTCTCCGCGAGACGGAATATATGGAGTTGGAATTGAGGTCATGGAGCCTCGGTGGGCCCACGAGACAGGGGTGCGCCCATGGGAGGGCGCGCCCCACCCTCGTGGACATGGTGTGGGCCCCCTGGTCTTGATTCTTTCGCCAAGAGTTTTAATATTTTCCAAAAAGTGCCTCCGTGGATTTTAGGACATTCCGAGAACTTTGCTTTTACACATAAAACAACATCATGGCAGTTCGCTGAAAATAGCGCCATCCGGTTAGTTTCATTCAAATCATGCAAGTTAGAGTCCAAAACAAGGGCAAAAGTGTTTGGAAAAGTAGATACGTTGGAGGCGTATCAACTCCCCCAAGCTTAAACCTTTGCTTGTCCTCAAGCAATTCAGTTGATAAACTGAAAGTGATAAGGAAAAACTTTTACAAACTCTGTTTGCTCTTGTTGTTGTAAACATGCAAAGCCATCATTCAGGTTTCAGCAAATATTATGAACTAACCATACTCACAATAATACATAGGTCTCACAATTACTCATATCAATAGCATAATCAGCTAGTGAGCCATAATAATAATACTCGGATGACAACATTTTCTCAAAACAATCATAACATGATATAACAAAATGGTATCTCGCTAGCCCTTTCTGAGACCGCAAAACATAAATGCAGGGCACCTTTAAAGATCAAGGACTGACTAAACATTGTAATTCATGGTAAAAGAGATCCAGTCAAGTCATACCCAATATAAACCAATAATAATGAATGCAAATGACAGTGTGCTCTCCAGCGGGTGCTTTTAATAAGAAGGGTGACGACTCAACATAAAAGTAAATAGAAAGGCCCTTCGCAGAGGGAAGCGGGGATTTGTAGAGGTGCCAGAGCTCGATTTTAAAATAGAGATTGAATAACATTTTGAGCGGCATACTTTCACTGTCAACGCAACAACTATGAGATGGCTGTATCTTCCATACTACATGCATTATAGGCGTTCCCAAACAGAACGGTAAAGGTTTATACTCCCCCAACCACCAACAAGCATCAATCCATGGCTTGCTCGAAACAACGAGTGCCTCCAACTAACAACAACCCTGGGGGAGTTTTGTTTAATTATTTTTATTTGCTTTGATCTTTTTGGATCATGGGACTGGGCATCCCGGTTACCGGCCCTTTCTCGTGAATGAGGAGCGGAGTCCACTCCTCTTGGGAATGACCCACCTAGCATGGAACATATAGGCAGCCCGAGTCGAAACATGAGCTGCTCGAGCATACAAAACATAATTTCATTTGAAGGTTTGGAGTTTGGCACTTACAAATTTAGTTGGAACGGCTGGTAAATACCGCATATAGGTAGGTATGGTGGACTCATATGGAATAACTTTGGGGTTTAAGGAGTTTGGATGCACAAGCAGTATTCCCGCTTAGTACAGGTGAAGGCTAGCAAAAGACTGGGAAGCCACCAATGGAGAGAGCGACAACAATCATAAACATGCATTAAAATTAATTTACACCGAGTACAAGCATGAGTAGGATATAATCTACCATGAACATAAATATCATGAAGGCTATGTTGATTTGTTTCAACTACATGCGTGAACACGTGCCAAGTCGAGTCACACAATTCATTCAAAGGAGGATACCATCCCATCATACCACATCATAATCATTCTAATAGCATGTTGGCACGCAAGGTAAACCATTATAATGCATAGCTAATCAAATATGTTTACTTCATAATAAGCTAAACCAGGAATGATGAACTCATCATATTTACAAAAACAAGAGAGGTCGAGTTCTTACCAACTTTTCTAATCTCAATAAGTCCATAATATATCGTCATTATTGCCTTTCACTTGCACGACCGAACGATGTGTATAATAATAATAGTGCACGTGCATTGGACTAAGCTGGAATCTGCAAGCATTCAACTCAAGAGAGAAGACAGGTAATATGGGCTCTAAGTTAAATAAACAATCACACATATGAGAGCCACTAAACATTTTCAATATGGTCTTCTACTCTCGACCCCCAAAGCAAAGAAAATAAAATAAAACTATTTACACGGGAAAGCTCCCAACAAACAAAAGAAGAACGAGAAATCTTTTTGGGTTTTCATTTTAATTTCTACTACAAGCATGGAAATTAAACTAACTAATTTTTTTGGTTTTTTCTTAAGGTTTATCAAACACACAAGAAGAAGGCTAGAAAAGAAAATTAAACTAGCATGGATAATACAATGAAAGAGTATGAGCACCAAAACTAGTGTGGGAACATGAATGTAAAGTCGGTGAGAAATACGATTCCCCAAGCTTAGGCTTTGGCCTAAGTTGGTCTAGTACCAAGGACCGCTCGGCTGATATCCGTAGTTGTAGCTGGGTCGATCGAGATGCAACAAGAACCGCCTCGACCTGCGGCATGTTGGCGAGCTGCCTCCGCCTTCCTCGTGTTCAGCCGCTTCCCCTGGTAACAACATATCTTCCTTTTGCCTGATAATCAAAAAGGAGAGGAGCAGGAAGAGTAACATGGACGACATTGCATCTGTTATAGATTAGTCGATAATGGAGGAATTGTTCATTCCTCCTAAGAAAATGATGGTTGACCATAGCGTCATAATCTAAATAAGCAGGAGGTATCATCACATCCCCATCTCGTGGGGCTATACCAAGATAATTAGCCACACGGGTTGCATAAATTCCTCCAAATAAATCTCCAGCTCACTACAAAAAAATACACTTCCGTGATGATACGTGTTTGTCACAGTAGGTCGCGTTTTTTGTCATGCATGTACATCCATGACAAATTTATGAAAGAATCAAGATAGTCATACCTGTGCTGTCGTAGAAGTGTCCCATGACATTACCAAAATTATCATCACGGAAGTGTCCACTTCCATGACGATAAATCGCGCGTCCGTAAGTGCTTTCATCAAGGGTGACCGACACGTGGCATCCATCGTAACGGAACACCGTTAAGCCATCGGGTCGGGTTTTGGATCCGATAACCCGTTAACAACCCCGACCAATGGGGATTTTCCACGGTAAAATCATCGCTGGCTGGAGGAAACACGTGTCGGCTCACCGCTGGGACAGATGTCATCCACTCATTGGACGGAAGCCGCCTATGGTACGCCGACACGTGGCATGGCCCAACAGAGGCCCATTCACGTGAAAAGGCCGCCTAGTAAAATTAGCGAGCCAGCCCATATAAGGCCTACTTGTGTCAGTCCATTTAAGCCCGCGCCCATACGAGATGAGCCAACCCGCCCGTCAACGGCCCGTTAAAGATTTGACACCATTGCAACCCATCGTCGATTCGAGCCGTTAACGACCGCTATATATCGGGCTCAATATCGCCCGATGAGATTTCGGCCTGTTAACGGCCCGTTTAATGGATGGGCCAATTTTCAGATGTACATCTTTCGGCCTTTTAGCGACCCATTTAAATGTTGGGCTAGTTTCCGGCCCGATGTGTCTTTCAGCCTGTTGACGGCCCATAAATCTGATGGGCCATTTGTTGTCGGACCTGAGTTTCGGCCTTTTAGCGGCCCATTTAAGTGTTGGGCCAATTTTCTGGCCCGGTGTCACTCTTAGCCTGTTGACGACCCATAAATTAGTTGGGCCATTTTTACTCGGACCTGAGTTTTGGCCTTTTAGCGACCCATTTAAGTGTTGAGCCAATTCCTGGCCCTGTGTGACTTTCGGCCTGTTAACGGACCATAAATGAGTTGGGCAATTTGTAGTCGGACCTTAGTTTTGTCCCTTTAATGGCCCATGCCCTTCATGGTCCAATACTAGCCCGGTTTCTCTTTCGGCCTGCTAAAGGCCCACAACACAGTTGGGCCATTTACAATACTGACGACTTTCGCTTCTTTAGCGGCCCATGGTCTTCATGGTCCAAAGATAAGCTCATTGTCTCTTCGGCCTGCTAAAGGCCTACAGTATAGTTGGGCCATATGTAGCCCAAACTTAGTAACGGTCTGTTAACGGCCCGTGAAATAAACTGGGGCCACCTGTTGTCCGCTTTGATGTCGGCCTGTTAACGTCCCGGGAGGTAAGAGGGCCGATAATTTGAGCCCATTACGACGAGCAATTATGCACAAGAACAAAACCGATCACGCAAAGGTACGACATACAGCACTGCTGGACATGTGCTACAGGTGTCTCTCTCCTCTGCAAACAATCACACACTAGCTATCTTCGTACCTCCGCCTCGCTTCCATCTCGGAGATGCATGGATGATATGTTCAGATAAGAAACTAAAACACACACTCTCTCTAATTTATCGCTTGTTGTCACTTTCTCTTTCACACACATACTCTTTTTGCACACTTACTCATTCTCCTTCACACGCACTTGATCTGTCTCGACCGAGGCACTCACGCCCATCCATAGCACATAGATTTATTGAAAATTCAAACATCACAAAGTTTGACCATGTACGGAGAAAACGAATTACATCTAGTACGGCAAACATATACCATTAGATTCACCATGAGATGTATTTATGATGTATCTTTGGTATTGTAGATATAAATAACATTTATGTAAACCTGATCAAAGTTTCCAAAGTTTGACTTCTAAAAATTTACATGCAATCGCATTATCGAAAGCGATGGAATATCTCTTCCCTCTCAGCTATCCGGCGCACCACTCAGCCTTATCGGGCCTCAATCTCTCTCAAACTTTATTGGTCAGTTTTGTTCGTAATCTACCTCATGCCTTGATGGTCGGTACCGGTGTGGACGTGAGATGTAAATATTTCTCGCCTCGCCAGTGCTTGTGTGTCAAGTTGCTGGTTCATGCCCGCCAGCAAAGCATCAACGCCCCATCAATCAATCCATGCATCAATTATTTAATGCTAATATCCATCCATGTTGTTGTTACTCGGGGTCGCACGACTGTGCACGCCAAAGGCTCAAATCGGTCGCTGGGGCCAGGCTACTTGCAGGTCCGGAGTTCACCTAGGCTAATTAAAGTGCAAGGGAGCCCAGCCTAGACGGGCTTTTTTCACATGGTAGCAACCAAACAAGCGGCATGAAATCCATCCCCAACCCCTGTGCCATGCAAAAGATGCTCACGACGCAAGCCAAACGGGCTTATATCTCCCCTGTTCACACATACACATGTCTCACTCGCCATACATATAGACCCATCCAACACTCTCCGCCTTTGTTCTCTCTCCATGTGACACGACCCCTAAGTACCATAATCCTCACTCCATCATAGTCTCTATTTGGATCCATGGGTTAGAGTTAGTTTGGGTTATTTTGGAGTCAACTAACCCAAAAAGATCCAAACAGAGGGTTAGTTTAGGTTAGATGCATCTAACCCATCCAAAAAACTAACCCATCCAAGAGGTGCATATTTAGGTTAGTTCTTCCGGCCACTAATAAACACTTTTTCTCCTGCTCTCCTGTAGCAGATCCTCCCCACTTCCCCGAGCTTCGGCCCTCCCTCCCTCCCTCTCGACCGCCTGTGAAGGTGCCTAGTCAGATCCCTCCATCTAACCCTGCCATCCAAACACCTCTTTACTTAGAGTTTGTTCAGGTTAGAATCTAACTCTAACCTCTAACTGAGTTAGAGTATCCAAACAGGCCACAGGTAAGCACCCCCCTAAGTATGATTATCTCTTACTAGCCATCGTGAACACACGTATTTCTCCTTCCATCCATACGCCTATCTCGATATCTCTCGGCATCTTCTATCGCAGACACACCTTGTCACTCGATCTCCCAACCATGTAGTCCCATCATGATCTCCAGGGATCTCTCTATGACAAACATACACTCTCTCCTCCCTGTGTCTGCATTTTCTCCAGATATCTCTCTCGACTCTCTCCCTTGTTTGTCGACCCTCTTGGCCACGGTTAGGGTCTTCCTCTCGGTTCCAAACAACCACACACTATCTCCTCACCTTGCCTCCGCTGTCGAAGATGCATGTGTGATATGTTTGCATAAGACACGCACGCTTTTCTCCACTTTTATCGTGTTGTCCATGTCTTTTCTACACACGCACACACACTTTTTTCACTCTCTCTCTCTCTCTCTCTCTCTCTCTCTCTCGTCAGGACTCACACGCCCATCAGCATATGGATGTTTTGAAAAGTCAAACCACGTAAAAGTTTGACTAGGTATATGTGGAGAAAACATTTACATCCGAACGATCATTAGATTCATCACAACATGTAATTACTTCATACTATCATTTATCTTTGGTATTGCCGATATAAGTAATTTGTTTATAAACTTGGTCAAAGTTTCAAAAGTTCGACTTAAAAATGTTGTAACTACATTATCGAACGGAAGGAGTAGCTATTTTCTCTCTCTCTCATCTCACGGGCCTCCCTCTCACTGAACTCTCTATACGACGGATTATACGCCACCGTGGTCAGCCGATATGTCGGTGTCAAACCGCGGATCTCGGTAGGGGGTCCTAACTGTGCGCCTAGGCGGATGGTAGGAGACAAGGGACATGATGTTTTTACCCAGGTTCGCCCTCTCGATGGAGGTAAAACCCTACTCCCGCTTGATTAATATTGATGATATGGGTAGTACAAGAGTGGATCTACCACGAGATCGTAGAGGTTAAACCCAGAAGCTAGCCTATGGTATGATTGTTGTTCGTCCCCACGGATTAAAAACCTCCGGTTTATATAGACACCGGATAGGGTTAGGTTATGTAGTCGGTTACAACGGTAGGAGATCTACTTATCCAGACGCCAAGCTTGCCTTCCACGCCAAGGAAAGTCCCATCCGACACGGGACGTAAGTCTTCAATCTTGTATCTTCATAGTCCAGAGTCCGCCAACGGTGATAGTTCGCTATCCGACACCCTAATCCAGACTCCTCAAGAGTCTCGAACCAGGCTTCAATGACGCATTTAATCCGCGCGCATTTTGTCTTCGCATTGCAAGGCGGGTTCCTCCAAATACTTATAGAAGATTTGGAACACAAGGATTGTGTCCGCTCGCAAAACAAGTTCCACATACCACCATAGAGAGAATAACCTTTGCACAGATTCGTCGACGATTCCGGGCGTGACATCACACCACGCCAGCCTTTATACTAATCGCTTTTACTGCTCCACCTCAGCATGTTTAGCGAGGCGTTTCTGGCACGCCTTATCGTGAGCGGAGATCGTGCCCCTTATTCCGGGATTCCCATCAATACGGACGTAGAACCCAACCGCGCCATTGATTACGGCGCTTGGGAGATAATCGAGTTTACGAGGTCAAGGGGACGATAGCATTCGTCCATATAGGGGATAAGGATCCACTTTTCACCCACGCCTTCTTCCTCCTTTGCTCATCCATTTCCGCACTCGAGCTCCAGCCCTAAGTCCGCACATCCCACCTCAACCTTCTCCAACCATGTCCGAGCGGAGGCAGGATGGCCTCCGCCACGGAGGGGCACATCAAAGCTCGGAAAGCCGATACTTGTCCGGCGACATCGCTGGTCGGCTCCCCAACAAGGGGCAGCTCATCCCACCCCTGTGCCCCATGAGAGGGTGGTGTTCTCCCCACTCTCCGCTGGACTAGGGTTTCCACTTCACCCATTCGTCCGGGGCTCATGTTCTACTACGGCCTAGATTTCCACGATCTAGCCCTCAATTTCATCCTCAACATCTCGGCATTTATCGTCAGGTGCGAGGCCTTCCTCTCGTGATCCAGCCCCACTTCGCTTATGGCTGAAGACCTTCAATGTCAAGCCAAAGGTAGTGGGCGGCTGCTGGAGTGCGGAGGTGTAATGCTGGGCAGGTGGCCAACATCCTATGGCTCGAGGGCTCCTTGTGGAGACCATAAAGGTGGCAATCAGGTGGTTCTACATCACCGAGCCGCCGCTGACATTCAATGGGCGGCCCTCAATTCTGATCCGCTTCCCCATGCGCTCACATCATGGAAAGAGACGCCTCGACGTGGGTGATTCGAAGAGCTATCCGGACTCCAAACCCGCGTCCAAACCTGGTGGACAAGAATCTGCTTGTCAATGTAATCCAGTGATGCTCATCCGCCGGATTCTCCCATGCCAACGAGCCTTCAATTTGTGGGAGTTTGATCCACAACACCAACTTGAACCGCTCTTCGACACTACGCACGAAGATGCCCGGAAGGTGTTGTTCATACCGAAGCTCCCGTGATCCGCCATCAAGATCGGGATTCAGCCTCGCAGCGCCAAGCCAGCGAGGTGTTATTTACCCTTTATGGGACTCTTTTTTCATAGTTTGAATGCGGATCTAAAACTCCCTAACCTTTGACAGACTGATCAAGACATCCGGATAGATTAACTGTCCGCCTTGCCGTAAGACCCAGCGGAAGCCCGATTGACGGGATGCTGGCTCCGCCTCACGCGGTGCCGAGAAGAAGGCCAAGAAGAAGGCCATGGGAACTCAAAGGAGCTCCCGCGCCAGTGTGTCGCTTGACTCATCGTCCGACGACTCGAGGCGGAATCTCCCCGAGGACTAGGAGGAGGAAGAAGCCTCTCCGCCGGGTGGAGAGAAGAGGAAGGCCGCCTAACTGGGAGGCCGGAGGTCCAAGAAAGGAAGGACCTTCCTCCGACTTCTCCACCAACACCGGCAACGACAGGAGGAGGGCTACCAGGCCAAGCCTCAAGTAGATCGTAAGTGTCCGGACCAAATAGCTTCATGACTTTTTATTTGTCGATAGTGTCTTCTAACGAATATAACCATGTAGCTCGCCTAAGGACGAGCTCGCCACTTCCGAGCGGCTCCTCGATTCGCCGGATGAATAGCACTTCACTTCCGACCGCCCCTCCTCGTGACGCAGACGACACCGCGGTGGAGTCCCAAAAGGGCCCAGCCTGGAGGTGGTCCGGAGGCGCCTGCACACCTCCTGACTCGGGTGCAAGGGGGCGAGACCCCAGAGGCTCTAAGTCCGCCCTGCCGGACTCAGATCGAACATTCTGGTTCCAACTCGCAAGCGCCCTTCAGAAGAAGGGCAAGACTGCGACGCTGGTGACTGGCCCATCCGGAGGCACTGATAGCTTGCTGGAGGCGCTTAACGGGCTTCCATCGACGAGGAGCACCGCATCACATGAGTGTGGTGATCGGTGTTCAATCCGCCAAAAGCGGGCCGACAAGCTTGTACCAGCCTTCTAATAGGCTTTGAGGTAAGTTTAGAATATGTAAAAATATTACCAGACAGACAGAGCCCTCATGCTTAGTTCGTGTTCGAAAGAAAACCAGATCGAGGATCTAAAAGATACACATGAGTCTAACATAAGTATGTCAATATGGGATTCAGTTGCGCTGACGACTCTCGCCGACCGACTACGGAGGTCAATGCATTGAAGAGCTCGAGCGGTCCGAGAACAAGCTCGCCTTGCCAAGAAGCAGCTTGAGGACAAGGAAGGTAAGTAATACCTTCTTAAAGTAATACCTTATAAAAGGATTTGCTTGCAAAATGACAGACTAACGTGGTATTGTAGGGCCACTTAACGAGGTGGCGACCTTGAAGGAAGCGTGTCCACGGCCGAAAGCAAAGCGCCATAGAGCGCACTGCCGAGAGAGAGAAGAGAGCGCTGGTGGAGGAAGCGGCAAGAGCCTGTGTTCTGGAAAACACGAGAGTTTGGAGCATGACTCAAGACTCGAGAGTCCGAGCTTGCCTCGGCTCTTGAGAGTGCCAAGCCGCCAGGTCAAGCCCAAAAGCCTCCAGAAATTGAATCATTAGAAGAAGGCATTGTTTATGCAAAGCAAGCATGTGAAAGTGAATTATCTATTACTTCAATCCGAGCTCTAGGAGCATTCGCAGATCGCCTGTAGTGTGTCCGATGCTGTGCTGTTTCCACCAGCCGAGGAGGGAGCTCGACGGAAAGGTGTTCGTCTCAAGATGTCCGAGGTCGGACATCCGGTGCCCCCGAGCGAATTAGTCAAGTTGGTCGAGTCTCACAAGGTCGCCGAACAGGCCATGAAGGCCCTCATAATCTGGTCAGGCCTAAGGAAGCCATGCCGAGCTACTTCGGCTAGTGCGCGCTGGTGGACGCCTCATCCATGGATTGAAGTCATCAAGCCTCCGCCTGCATTGAAGGTTCTTCATCCTTATTTTCATGGAAACTAGAAGAACACGCTTACAAAGCAATGTTTCAGCACGCAATCTAGCGGTTCTTTCTGCACTCATCAATGGAAATTCTCATAGCTTTGAGAGACTCATTGATATCATGCTTAGGAGGAGTAGATCTAAGTTTCAAAGAATCAACATCGCTTAAAGTCTATCAACGCTCCTAGCCAAATCATCAACTTTAAGCAATTTTTCTTCGCTAAAGCATTAAAATTCTTTTGAGAGATCATAAATTCTTAAGACTATTCTCAAAATCAGAGGGAATCATATTAAAGTTACCATAAGAATTAGGAAATTTCCATAATTGTTAGAGGAACTACTAGGAATGGTCTAGGATTAAAGTTTCTATAAGCATTGTTACCAAAATTATTCCTACCAACAAAATTCACATCCATAGATTCATTATTATTCTCAATCAAAGTAGACAAAGGCATATCATTGGGATCCATAGGAGCACTCTTAGTAGCAAACAATTTTATAAGTTCATCCATCTTTCCACTCAAAACATTAATTTCTTCTATAGCTGCACTTTCTTACTAGTAGATCTTTCGGTGTGCCATTGAGAATATTTGCCATAATATTA
The DNA here is from genome assembly GCA_021605205.1 of Aegilops longissima. Classification (NCBI taxonomy): domain Eukaryota; kingdom Viridiplantae; phylum Streptophyta; class Magnoliopsida; order Poales; family Poaceae; genus Aegilops; species Aegilops longissima. Next base: position 19,853,165 of record CM038678.1, read on the forward strand.
TCAAGGAGTTTAGTAGCTTCTCCTAAGGTGATTTTCAGAACGTGCCTTCTCACGCCGAATTTAAAAGATTTCTAGAAGCAAGATTCAATCCGCATAAAATTTTGTATGATCATCCATAAATTCAAACCATGAGTAGGGCAATTGTGAATCATTAATTTCATTGTATCCAAGATTGGTCAACATGCTCATGATCAAGTTGTTTAAAATTCATAATATCGCTCCTAAGGAGATGGTCTTAGCGGAGGAAAATACTTAGAGATAAAAGCATCTTTGCACTTATTCCATGAATCAATACTATTCTTAGGCAAAGATGAAACCAAACTTTAGCATCGATCTCTAAGTGAAAACGGAAATAACTTCAATTTAACAATATCATTATCCGATGTTTCTTCTTTTGCATCTCACACAAATCAACAAAGTTGTTTAGATGGGTAGCATCTTCACTAGAGGCCGAGAATTGATCTTTCATAACAAGGTTCAATAGCAGCATTGATTTCACAAGACTCAACATCATTAAGAGGAGCAATCGAGTACTAAGGAAATCATTATTATTGGTATTGGAAAAATCACACAATTTGGTATTGTCTCGCCACCATCGACAAGCAATCCAACACACAAGCAAACAAAAAGACAAGTGAAAGAGAGAGGATATGGGGAAAGAGAGGGCTAATAAAATGGAAAGGGTGAAGTGGGTAGAGGAAAACGAGAGGCAAATGGAAACTAATGTAATGCGAGGGAGATGAGTTTGTGATGGGTACTTGGTATGTCTTGACTTGAGCGACCTCTCGACAACGGTGCCAGAACTTCTTGCTACGCCTTGAGCTATGCTGGTTTTCCTTGAAGAGGAAAGGTGATGCAGCAAAGTAGCGTAAGTATTTCCTCAATTTTTAGAACCAAGGTATAAACCAAGAGGAGGCCTCATATGTCCCACGACCTACACAAACAAACAAGAACTCGCAACCAACGCAATAAAGGGGTTGTAAAACCCTCCGGTTTATATAGACACCGGATAGGGTTAGGGTTACACAGAGTCGGTTACAACGGTAGGAGATCTACTTATCCGTGTCGTAAGCTTGCCTTCCACGCCAAGGAAAGTCCCATCCGGACACGGGACGAAGTCTTCAATCTTGTATCTTCATAGTCCAGGAGTCCGGCCAACGCTGATAGTTCGGCTATCCGGACACCCTCTAATCCAGGACTCCCTCAGTAGCCCCTGAACCAGGCTTCAATGACGATGAATCCGGCGCGCATTTTGTCTTCGGCATTGCAAGGCGGGTTCCTCCTCCAAATACTTCATAGAAGATTTGGAACACAAGGATTGTGTCCGGCTCTGCAAAACAAGTTCCACATACCACCATAGAGAGAATAACCTTTGCACAGATCTGCTGACGTATTCCGCGGCGTGACATCACACCACGGCCAGGCCTTTATACTGAATCGTTTACTGCTCCACCTCAGCATGTTTAGCGAGGCGGTTTTTGGCACGCCTTATCGAGCGGAGATCGTGCCCCTTATTCCAGGATTCCCATCAATACGGACGTGGAACCCAACCGCGCCATTGATTACGGCGCTTGGGAGATAATCGAGTTTTACGAGGCTGGCGGGGACGATAGCTTCGTCCCGTCCATATAAGGGGATAAGGATCCACCTTTTCACCTACGCCTTCTTCCTCCTTTGCTCATCCATTTCCGTGCACTCGAGCTCCAGCGCCCAAGTCCGCACATCCCACCTCAACCTTCTCCAACCATGTCCGGAGCGGGAGGCAAGTGGATGGCCTCCTCCGTCACGGAGGGGCACATCAAAAAGCTGCAGAAAGTCGGATACTTGTCCGGCGACATCGCGTGTCGGCTCCCCAACAAGGGGCAGCTCATCCCCACCCCCAGGCCCCATGAGAGGGTGGTGTTCCTCCCCCACTTCCTCCGCGGACTAGGGTTTCCACTTCACCCATTCGTCCGGGGGCTCATGTTCTACTACGGCCTAGATTTCGACGATCCAGCCCCGAATTTCATCATCAACATCTCGGCATTTATCGTCGTGTGCGAGGCCTTCCTCTGCATCCAGCCCCATTTCGGCTTATGGCTGAAGACCTTCAATGTCAAGCCAAAGGTAGTGGGCGGCTGCCAAGCGGAGTGCGGAGGTGCCATGCTGGGCAGGATGGCCAAATACTTATGGCTCGAGGGCTCCTTTGTGGAGACCATAAAGGGGTGGCAATCAGGGTGGTTCTACATCACTGAGCCGCGCGACTCTCAATGGGCGGCGGCCCCAGAATTCTGATCTGGCTTCCCCACGCGGCTCACATCATGGAAAGAGACGGGCCTGACGTTGGGTGATTCGGAAGAGCTATCCGGACTCCAAACCTGCGTCCGAAACCTGGTGGACAAGAATCTCAAGCTTGTCAATGTAATCCAGGTGATGCTCATCCGCCGGATTCTCCCATGCCAGCAACGAGCCTTCAATTTGTGGGAGTTTGATCCGGCACAACACCAAACCTTGAACCGGCTCTTCGACACTACGTACGAAGATGCTTGGAAGGTGTTGTTCAAGGGCGCCGAAGCTCCCGCATCCGCTACCGAAGATCGCAGATTCAGCTCGCAGCGTCAAGCCAGCGAGGTAAGTTATTTTACCCTTTATGGGACTCTTTTTTCATAGTTTGAATGCGGGATCTAAAACTCCCTAACCTTTGACAGGACTGGCTGAAGACATCCGGATAGATTAACTGTCCGCCCCCTTGCCAGAAGACCCAGCGGACGCCCGATTGACGGGGATGCTGGCTCCGGCACCTCACGTGGTGCCGGAGAAGAAGGCCAAGAAGAAGGCCATGGGAACTCAAAGGAGCTCCCGGCGCCAGGTGCTGTCGGACTCATCGTCCGATGACTCTGAGGCGGAATCCTCCCCTGAGGACGAGGGGGAGGAAAAAGAAGCCTCTCCCCCAGCGGGGGGAGAGAAGAAAAGGAAGGCCGCCCCAACTGGGGAGGCCGGAGGGTCCAAGAAAGGAAGGACCCTTCCTCCGGACTTCTCCACCAACACCGACAACGACGAGGAGGAGGGCCACGAGGCCAAGCCTGGCGAGATCGTAAGTGTCCGGACCAAATAGTTCATGACTTTTTATTTGTCGCATAGTGTCTTCTAACGCCGAATATAACCATGTAGCCCGCCAAGGACAGGCTCGCCGCCTTCGGCGGCTCCTGGATTCGTCGGACGTGAATAGCATTTCACTTCCGACCGCCTCCTCTCCTCGTGACGCAGACGACACCGCGGTGGAGTCCCAAAAGGGGCCCAGCCAGGAGGAGGTGGTCCTGGAGGCGCCGCAAGGCGACCTCCCGGACTCTGGGTGCAAAGGGGGCGAGACCCCAGAGGGCTCTAAGTCCGGCCCTGTGCCGGACTCCGTACTGGAACCTTCAGTGGTTCCGAAGTCTGGCAAGCGGCCCCTTCGTAAGAAGGGCAAGACTGCGACGCCGGTGACCTTCGTCCATCCGGAGGCACGGATAGCTTCTTTGAGGCGCTTAACGGCGCCTCCATCGACGAGGAGCACCGCCTTTGTTATGAGTGTGGTGATCGAGAAGTTCAGTCCGCCAAAAGCGGGCTGGTCAAGCTTGTACCAGCCTTCTAATAGGCTTTGAGGTAAGTTTAGAATATGTAAAAATATTACCGCATAGACAGTAGCCCCTGATGCTTAGTTCGGTGTTCGGAAAGAAAAACCAGACTGAGGATCTAAAAAGATATACGCAGGAGTCTAACATAAGTATGTCAATATGGGAATTCAGGTTGCGCTGCTGACCTCTGCCGCACTGACTACGGAGGTCAATGCATTGAAGCAGAGCCTCGAGCGGTCCGAGAACGAGCTCGGCCTTGCCAAGAAGTAGCTTGAGGACAAGGAAGGTAAGTAATACCTTCTTAAAGTAATACCTTATAAAAGGATTTGGTTGCAAAATGACAGGACTAACGTGGGTATTGTAGGGGCCACGAGCGAGGTGGCGACCACGAAGGAAGCGGTGTCCACGGCCGAAAGCAAAGGCCGCAGAGCGCACCGAGCGAGAGAAGCAGGAGGGCGGGTGGCGGAGGTGCGGCAAGAGCTCCAGGTCTCGTGGAAAACACGAGAGTTTGGAGGTGACTCAAGACTCGGAGTCCGAGCTTGCCTCGGCTCTTGAGAGTGCCAAAGCCGCTAAGGCGAAGCCCAAAAAGCCCTCCGGAAATTGAATCATTAAATAAGATAGCGTTGGGTAAGGCATTGTTTATGCAAAGCAAGCATGTGAAAGTGAATTATCTATTACTTACCCGAATCCGAGCTCTCCGGGAGCATTGGCAGATCTGCCCGTAGTGTGTACGATCTGCGCGTTCTACCGCGCCGAGGAGGGAGCTCGGACGGAAAAGGTGTTCGGTCTCGATATCTTTGAGGCGGACATCCGTGCCCCCGAGCGACCAGTGAAGCAGTTGGTCGAGCTCCACAAGGTCGCCGAACAGGCCATGAAGGGCCTCATAATTGGTGTGTGGCCTAAGGAAGCCATGCACAGGAGCTACCGGGCTAGTGCGGCGGCTGGTGGACGCTTGTCCATGGATTGAAGTCATCAAGCGCTCCGTCTGCATTGAAGGTGCCCGTCGGGCCCTTGCCCGTGCTAAAGTGCACTGGGGCAAGATGGATGCTAAGAAGCTTGTGACAGACGGGCCACCATCGGGCAAGGAGCATCGCAAGCCCGAAATGTACTATGAGGGCGTCCTGAAGGGTGCCCGCCTTATAGCGGGTGAATGCTTCAAAGATGTAATTTTTTAATAGACTCGCATTTGTTATCCTGTACGCTGAAAACTTGTTCATATGCGCTAAGCAACGCTTGTGAATTTAAAATATTACCTTCTATGCGGCCGTTTATCAAATTTGAGAGATGGCAAGTCGTTGGCTTCAGCCCCCATGCCACACAGTGCCGGGGTGTTGGGATAAACTTGAGCGCTCTTGTTCCATTCTTGGGTCCTTGAGGGCGCTCAGCGCAAGCGAACAAGGCAACCGGACTATAGTGCTTGAACACTCTCACTTAGCCATAGAATTCTATAATTTTAAATTTGGTGAAGCCCCTAGTATTCGAAGACCGAGTTGAGGCGCTATCCACGCCTTGGCGGACAATGCCGACTCCTCGCTCTAAGCGGCATAAGTCTTTAGGGACCCGAAAACCTCTCGAACAGCAACCGGCTCTCGCCCTATCATGACAGTCAGTTTTAGCTTTCTCCTTTGAGGTGCTCAACCCAGCTCAACAGGGCACAATCGCGGTGGTTCTCCCAGCTACCTTAGCCGATATAACGGGACGTAAGGTACCAAAACATGGGAGCAGGCAAACCCAACTATTGACCCAAGACATGATTGGATCGATGCATATTATGCTATAAGTTCGGGTGCCGCACTTGTGAAAGTGTTCGGACTTATCACACCATATCTTTGGGGTACTTAAGCCTCGGTGTATTAGCCGTACCAAAGTGTACAGGTGCAACGTGTCATGAATGAACATATATATATATATATATATATATATATATATATATATATATATATATATATATATATATATATATATAAGAAAGGAGTGCAATAATAGGCAAAAGCTATGTATTGTTTATTCAAAAGGTCTTTGCAATGAAAGCGAGCGATACAAATAGTGCGATAAGCAAGGGATGGGACTATTTAGCATGTCCCCTCGAGGGTAAGCTACGAGGATGGTATGTAAAACAGGTATAATGCTCGTAGTAGAGACCACCGGACACTCGGCGTAACTTTACGCTTCCTGGCTGTTGCATCGTGAGTTTGACAATTCTAGTGCGGATGGGCTTCGGAAAATGGAGTCACGAAAGTAAGAGAAAAGAAGAAAGAAAAAGAATGACACAATCGGGGCCTGGTGCGGTTGAGCCGCGTGCAGGCGTGCGTGGTCGTGCCCCTCCCTTATGCCCATGGTATCTCGGGCGTAGTTATATGCAGCGTAATCTTGGCTTCGCAATTTCGCGAGGGCTGGGGTTGGGGCGGATTACTCTGGCGATGCTCGGATCGTGCCAGGCGGTCTTGTTGTAGGTTACTCCGGGCGCGCTTGACGGTGTCCGGACGTTTAATAGTCGGACTCGAGAATTGCTGTGAGAGGCTGCTTTGCACCTCCGCCGCGAGGAACGCCGTATGCTCCTCCGTTCGGAGAGAGCGTTCGGTGTTTCCATTGACCGTGATTACTCCTTGAGGGCTGGCATCTTGAGCTTGAGGTATGCATAGTGCGGCACCGCATTGAACTTTGCAAATGTGGTTCGTCCAAGCGATGCGTGATAGCCGCTGAGCGGGACTATGTCGAAGATTAACTCTTCGCCGGAAGTTATCCGGGATCGAAGACCACTTCAAATGTAACTGAGCCTGTACAATTGGCCTCTACACCTGGTATGACGCCTTTAAAGGTCGTCTTTGTGGGTTTAATCCTTGAGGGGTCTATGCCCATTTTGCGCACTGTATCTTGATAGAGCAGGTTCAGGCTGCTACCGCCGTCCATCAGGACTCTAGTGAGGTGAAATCCGTCGATGATTGGGTCAAGAACCAATGCGGCGAATCCGCCGTGGCGGATGCTAGTGGGTGGTCCCTTGATCAAAGGTGATCGGGCGGGAGGACCATGGGTTGAACTTGAGGCGATCGGCTCCATCGCATATCGTCCCTTAAGCGCGCTTCCGCTCCCTTTGGGTATGTGGGTTGCGTATATCATATTCACCATCCGCACTTGTGAGGGAAGCCCTTCATCCTCTATTGTTCGGCGGCGGGGCTGCTCCTCGTCATCGCTATGCAGCCCTTGTCCTTTGAGTTCGCATTTAACTTGCACTGCTGTTTGAAGACCCAACAATCCCTTTTGGTGTGGTTGGCTGGTTTTTCGGGGTGCCATGTATTTGGTACGGCGATCAGTATTCGGTCCAGATTGGGCCAGGCCTGAGTATTTCTTTTGAGCGGCTTTTCCGTGACGGGTTTAGAGCCTCTGAATCGGCATTGGTATCGTATCTTGACATTATCACCGTTACGCGGCGCTTGTGCTTATTGCGACCCGACCTGCCATTGCTGTCCTTGGTATCCGAACTACCGGGGTTTTGGTCAAGTTGTTACTCTGAGCTAGCGGTTGTCCTCTCCCGCATAAAAGCGGGTCATAAGCGTTGTGAGGGCTGCCATGGATTTGGCTTTTCCTGTCCTAGGTGCGGGCAAGCCACTCATCGCGGATGTTATGTTTGAAGGCTGCAAGGGCCTCTGCATCCCGACAGTCAACGATTTGATTTTTCTTGGTTAGGAACCGTGTCCAGAATTGTCTGGCCGATTCTTCTGGCTGCTGAAGTATGTGCCTGAGGTCATCGGCGTCTGGTGGTCACACATATGTGCCCTGGAAGTTATCAAGGAATGCGGTTTCAAGGTCCTCCCAACAACCAATTGATTCTGCTGGCAAGCTGTTAAGCCAATGCCGAGCTGGTCCTTTAAGCTTGAGTGGGAGGTATTTGATGGTGTGTAGATCATCACCGCGGGCCATGTGGATATGGAGGAGGTAGTCCTTGATCCAAACCGCAGGATCTGTTGTGCCATTGTAAGATTCGATGTTTACGGGTTTGAAACCATCGGGGATTTGATGATCCATCACTTCGTCTGTGAAGCATAGTGGGTGTGTGGCGCCTCTGTATTGAGCTATATCACGACACAGCTCAAATGAGCTTTGTCTACTGTGTTCGGCCCGGCCGGAATTGCTGTATCCGGCGTGACGGTTATCGTCGCGTGTCGTGGGGCGCCCACGTGATCTGTAGATCGATCTTGTTTGCCTTGCCTTGTCCTCCAATATGTCTCGCAGGTGCGCGCGTTTCCCGTGCCTTGGTACTTTTCGGCGACGCCGAGTGCGGCTTGAATGAAGGGCCTAGAGGCCTCTCCGTCAGCTGACCGCGGGTGGCGGTCGGCCGCATCATGCGCTGGTGATGTAGATTTGGGTGCTTCCTCCTCTAATTGGGGTAGCAGCCTGCGTTTTAGGTATCTCTTGGAGGGCGTTGAGTTCGTACTCTTGGCTACAAGGACTTGATCCATCATCCAACTAGCAAGTCTTGGTCAGCTCTAAGCTGCTGCTGCTTTTCTTGAGATTGCTTGTCGTGGCCATACGCCTGCATTTGAAAGCGCTCCTGTTGGCGGGATCCTCGAGGCACGACAAATTAAATCGTCGTCGAGGCTTGCACGATCTTGGAGGGAGGCATATAATTATCGTCCTCCACCTCCATATCCGCCGCTCTATCATGAGGGTTGGCTTCTCCCTCCTCTGTGCTGAATCCTCTTTGGAGGGGTTGTCTTCGACCTTTGTCAGGGTGTTATTATCTCCGTGCGGAATCACCGTTTTCTTGTGGCGGGATTTAGAGCGGGCGCCGACGGCGTCGGCGCTTGGGCTGTTTCTTGGAGGGTCATCCTCCGCTGTTCCATCGCCGTTCCCATCTTTTGGGATGTCCACCATGTATATGTCGTATGACGCAGTTGGCCTTCCAGTGCCACTGTAGGCGCTGGTTCTTGGTCGCTCCAGCATAAATCGTCCATACCGTCAATGTCTTGGTCAAGTCGAGCATGTCGGTTAAATCATCATGATGGCTAAAAAGTGGGTGGTGGGTGGGCGTTGAATTTCTTCGTCGTCCGCATCCCAACCTTCCCGACCGTAGTCCGCCAGGGCTCTCTGATTAAGAGAGAGACTTTAGTGAATTCAGGATGTCGCCGAAGGCGAAGTCTTTGAAAGATGGCATGATAGTGAACTCCATAATCGGCGTCCAATTGGATTCGATTGGCAGGGGCGCGGAGGGTTCGGAGTCCGGAGAGGAGTCCGGCACCTTGGAGTCACGGTCTTCGCAAAGGACAGGGATGGAGTTCGGCTCAATCGCCATAGAGATCATAGCCCCCGAGGCGGTGTCGGCAGAGTCGGCTCCGAGCTAAGGGTCGGAGCGGATGCTGGTGCGGCCTCCAAGGCACTGTTCGGCGGCAGAGCTAGATCGTGCCCATCGAGACAGTGCGGCGCACTTGGCTGTGGCTCGAATCCATCGAAGATCAAGTCTCCGCGGATGTCGGCCGTTTAGTTCAAACTCCCAAATCTGACCGATGGCGGGCGTAGCTTCGATCTGCTCCGGATGGCCAAGTGAATTGGCCCGATGCAAAGCCGCCGAATCGAAGATCTGTTCGGGAGAAAAGTCTCACCCTGGACCTCGTCGTTGTTGATGATCGGAAGGAGCCATCGGGCCTAAGGATGGCGACAGAGGAACTCTCAATGAAACCACCAATGTCGGTGTCAAATCCGGCGGATCTCGGGTAGGGGTCCCGGCGTGCGTCTAGGCGGATGGTAATAGGAGACAAGGGACACGATGTTTTTACCCAGGTTGGGCCCTCTCGATGGAGGTAAAACCCTACTCCTGCTTGATTAATATTGATGATATGGGTAGTACAAGAGTGGATCTACCACGAGATCGAGAGGCTAAACCCTAGAAGCTAGCCTATGGTATGATTGTTGTTAGTCCTCACGGACTAAAACCCTCCAGTTTATATAGACACCGGATAGGGTTAGGGTTACGAGTCGGTTAGAACGGTAGGAGATCTACATATCCGTATCGCCAAGCTTGCCTTCCACGCCAAGGAAAGTCCCATCCGGACATGGGACGAAGTCTTCAATCTTGTATCTTCATAGTCCAGGAGTCTGACCAACGGTGATAGTTCGGCTATCCAGACACCCCCTAATCCAGGACTCCCTCAGTATAGCTCTGTATATTGTTTAGTAGACCAGTCAACCAACCCACATGCTGTGTTGTCAGCTCGTGTTCTGTATCTTGGTGTGCTGGCCCATGTGGCAGTGGGTGAAAATAAGTAAACTAGAGGCCCATCTGACACGCGGTGAAGGAAACAAAGTTGAAACCACTCGGGGTAGCACCCCGCACGCTAGTAAATTTAGGGCGCATTAAGGACAAACTTCTTGCACGCGAAGGACGCACTCGCGCACAATTTACCACTACACGGTGGCATGCACAGAAGGACGCACTCGCGCACACCTAGCACACAACACACCGAGTGGCAGCCAACAAGCGGAGGCCGCTCGAGCCAAAACCGCATCCGGCGAGCCTGGACTTCATCAGCAGCCTCCCCGACGACATGCTGCACGTCATCATCGGCCTCCTCCCCACCAGGCGGACCGCCCTGCTCTCCAGGCGGTGGCGCCCCCTCTGGCGCTGCGTCCCCCTCAACCTCACCGTCGACAGCTGCATCTGCGACGGGGATTGCAAACGCATGGCCGCAGTCTCCAAGATCCTTTCGCCGCACCTGGGCCAGCCAGACGCCTTGACATCCGCATGTTCAAGTACCAAGCGCAGGTCCAACCTAAGTTCGACGAGTGGTTCTTATCCCCGCCCTAGATCAGCTCGAGGAGCTCAGCTTTGAAGCTGGGCGATGTCGCTCTGCCGCCGTCCGCGCTCCGCCTCACGCCAACGCTGCGCCACGCCAGCTTCAGCTCCTGCTATCTTCCCCAGATTAATGTCGCGCCCGCCCTTTTTCTCCCTGAACTCAAGCAGCTTGACCTCTTCGACGTTGTCATCTCGAAGAAGGCTATGGAGCACCTGCTCCGCAGCTGTACTGCGCTCGAGTACCTTCGTCTTGAGCAGATCCACGGGTTCATTAGCCTCCACATCGCCTCGACAAATCTCCGATGGATTTATGTGTCTTGCTGGCCCCGCAACAAGACATCAATTGGGAAGAGATCACTCCAGCTATTCCACGTTATGGTCATTGAGAATGCGCCTTTCCTTGAGAGATTGCTTGTATCGGATCTAGAAGGTCCAACAAAAATCAGGGTCATTGACGCTACCGAAATTGACAGCGTTGGTGTACTAAATCGCCAAATTCTCCGAACTCTTTATTGGATCCGTAATCATTCGGGTACATCACTCATCTTCTTCTCCGTCTTCTTGAAATTCACATTTTAAATTTCTTCTTGATGTATTTCTGACCGTCTTCGGAAAATGATTCCACAAGCTTGACCAGGTCCATGCGCTTGCGGTGAAGATCTTAGCACTAAAATCTATCGGCCCCAATCTGGATCAAGTTTTGGATTCCTTACATGCTTTTCATGCACGGAGAAGCTACTCATCGAGGTGAAACTTCTTTCCTATTAGTAGCGGTAATCTGGCGTAGCTCAATTTTTTCGTAATTTTCCCAAATTACGATGACAAGTGTAGTGTTCAAAACTACATCTACGCACTGCACCGAAAGAAATGTTTTTAGTATTTTTTCTCACTTGATCAGCTGCATGATTTTTATGCTGTACTACTATAGTAGCCTAGGCTAGTCATAGTGGAAAGTAACTTAGACTACTCCAGTAACTCTATGGTTACCCTAAGGGCAAGTACTACCTCCGTCCTGGTTTACTCTTCCAATTTTGTAGTATCATATTTTGACCATAGATTTAACTGACAAAATGTTTATGCATGTCACTAAGAACTATATCATTGGATTCGTATTTCAACATAATTTCAAATGGTGTAATTTTTAGTGACATGCATTGGCATTTTCTTAGATAAATCTATGGTCAAAATTTTATACTAAATACGAGGTAGTATTCCCTCCGTCCCAAAATTCTTGTCTTACATTTGTTTAGATACGGATGTATCTAACACTAATATGTAACTAGATACATCCGTATTTAGACAAATATAAGACAAGAATTTTGGGACGGAGGGAGTATAAAAGTGGGCTATGTAGGCCAAAACATGTGCCAAATTCACTTGTGATGCATTTGGCATCGATTCCCCTCCATTGCTCACCTGGTGCCCCAATCTGGAGCACCTACTTTGCTCCGGTGCCAAATTAACTCACGCAATGAAAAAACACTGCGTGGGAGAGAGAGAGAGGACTGAGGAAATAAAAAAACATTTGTTTGGGAGAGTGAGAGGCTGGTGTATTTGGTTTGATTGATTTGTTTATACATGTGGGTCTGTGTGCACAGCGGTGCCAACTCTCTCACATCGCGAGAAGGGTGCCAAAATCTTTTGATTTGACATCGATGTGTATTATGTGGCATACTTTTGCGAAATATGGCATAGGCCACATAGTGGAAGGCAACAAATGCCCAAGCTCTTCACGTGCTCCTAGTTAAATGAGAGGAAACAAAAGAGAGAGAGAGAGAGAGAGAGAGAGAGAGTGAAAAAATATCACTAGCCAGCCAACCCTATCGTATGAGCGAATGATATTGGTACCTCTTGATGACATGGCAATCTTATGCAGCCAGCTGCTCTAATATGTTCTCTTCTTTTGCAGATAAAAAAAGACCCGAAAGTGAAAAATGTGCTGCACTATAACAATCTCATCGAATGCCTTGATCTCCATCTTACAGAAATTGATTTGATCGACTACCGAGGCAGCACATCTGAGATTAAATTGGCCAGGTTCTTTGTTCTGGAGGCAAGTGTGCTCAAGGTAATGAGGTTTGTCATTCTCTGGCGCAACAATGAATGGCGTGCTGATCACCGCAAGCGTATAAGCCTAAATGACAAAGTCTCCACAGAAGCTGAATTTGTTTTTGAAAGATCAAGTGGCCAGAGACTCGAAAACTTATTTTCCCATTAGTGACTTGTCAGGGCGGTGGATTTTAGTTTGTACGATAACGCTGCATCCACCTAAATTAACGAAAGTTCTTACGTGAACTTCCTAGTAATTCCCTCTTCCTAGGTGCAGCATTACTCCTAACATTTGTAATTCAGTTTGAAACTTGTAATATTGCCGTGTCCTATTCCTGCATTTTCAAAATCCTGCGAATCAAACAGGTCCTGAGTTGGTGATGATGTTGTGCCTCCCATCTTTCACAGTAGCCGTCGGATCTAGATCGGCGATACAAACTCAAGCTTCTCCATTTTTGCAAAAGATGCCGCACTTGTTCCCTATTTACAAACAACTCCTTGTCTCTCACAATCAGCCTTATCTCCTCGCCACCACATCTAGAAGGCCGTGGAAAAATCTGGCGTGATGGCCTGCCGAGCAGTCCACCCCAATCTTGGTGTTAGTGCAATGCACGGGCATCTACGCACGGGAAATTATGTCGAACAGGGCTAGTTGTAAGCAGGCTAGCTCTACAGCCATGATGATAGTGACTGCAGATGGTGAGGCTGACTATGGTATGCCGAACAAGGCGCCTATACTCAGGTGTCATCTCCGGCGCAGTGTCTTGTCACTTCACTGTGAGGAGCAGCACGTAATAATTTGACCAACGGGTAGTACAGTGCTAGTACTCCTAGGAGTACTACATTGGTAGTACTACTACTAGTACTAGTAGCACCACCGTCTGGATTTAGGAGTACTACCACGTCCATCTGGATTTTAGTATTTGACTAGCAATATCTAGTAATGCATGTCACAAAAAATGTACTACTCACTCTATAATTAAATACATGGTGTTTTATTCCTATTGGCGAGAGAACTTAATGTTTTCTTGCGAACTAGAGTCTTAATAGGATTACATGCAATGAACTAAACACTGCATGTCATGTTTGGTAGTCTCAAGTCATTGAAAGCATGCACGGCCCACATCTCTCATTGGTTGATATGTCACGAAATAAGAAACAAGGAGGGAGTTAATGCACCATGCCTAAGTGTTTTGGGATTATTTGGTTTTCGTAATGTGACTTACACAACATTTTTGTTTACATGCATTAACATTTTATTAGTTAAATCAAAGGTCAAAACTTGCGCAAAATGCAAAGGGACCAATAAACGATAAACATCAAACTTCTCGTTTGGCCCCAACTAGAGGTCGGTGAGATGACTATACTGCACCCGGCGCGGAGGGGTGCAGCTTCATTGACTTACGGCAACGCCTTTGGGTGAATGACACGTGGGCCAGGGGTGGCTGGCCCACCTACCATACAGCCAAAGGCAGGTGCGAGAGGCCGAGGAGTAGTACGAAATCCCACGCACCCACATACGCTAACCAAGGGCAAGAGTGATCACTCGAATCGCAAGATCAGTTGACTAGTGGAAGCTAAGCTAGACCCATGGAGGCGATGAGCGCGAGCATCAGCCGGCTGTGCCAGATGGTCCACGACACCGGCAGGGCGAGGGGCCGCTTGGACGACAGCTTGTCTCCTTGTTCGACGAGGTCCTCGTCGGTTTCCTCGACAAGTTCACCGTCATCAAGAAGCTCGCGTACGACTTTGACGTAAGCCTTCAGCTGACGCGCCCAGGCTGTGCGATGCCCGCCACCCTCAACGGCCACTATGGTGACAACCTCTTCGACGCACTGGTGGCCCTGCGACTACCCGCCGTCGTGTCGGAGAATGTCCACCTTGAAGTCGCGCTCGCCGCGCAGCGCCTGGCGCAGCAAGACACCATGGACATAATCACCCACGTCTACACGCATGCAAGAGGAGGACAATAGGACGCTGGCCTTCTTGGACCGTAGGGCAACCTTGGACGCACTGTTCATAAGCACGTTGAGCTCGCCGCCAACGCCGCTGCTCCTCACACGTCGGTTGGTGACCCGGCGCACTAGGGCGTGAGGATGTCGCTGATGGATCCGTATGTATTTTTATCTTTCCATCAAATCCATGTAGTAGTATATGATACTACAGTAATTATCTTACCTTTCGCATCAACTTCATAATTTTCGTACGTACTCCATGCATGAACGGCGCCAGAACCAAACTTCTCATTGCTCTAGGCAAAATCGTTATTTTCTATCTATCGATCGCGCCATGGAGCATAACCAAATTTTACAAGTTACGAGTTCAAAAGGAAAAGCCTGCTGTGTTCGCGGCGCACCCACACACGGTTGGTCCGGCACGCCGCTCAAGTGGGAAAGCGTGCGGTGTTGCATTTTCACTTGCAAGTGGGACCGTAGTTGAGCAAACCGACTATCGGCAAACCCCCACCCCGCCCATCGTGCGATGGCTGAGAAAACAGGAGGGAGAAGAGATGGTTGTAGCACGGCCTCCAAGAAAATTGGTGTCGGATGGGACTCGTGTGGGTGGCGTGTGCCGTAGTGCTAGACGTGAATGCTAGTTATGGCCCATGCCACCCCACTATATCGAGCCTATATCGAGGTACAATACATAGAAAAAATTTCATGCAGTCCGTGCTCAGCACTCCTCTATCTCTCTTCTCAGCCAGCCAGCGGACGCGCTGAGCCCATCGTATGTTTGCTCACATGCGGTCCCACATGTCAGTGAGAACGCAAGCGGGCCCACTAAACCTACACATCTTTCACCTCGACGTGCTGGTGATGAAAAACAAATCCAAGAAAGATCTTCGGTATCCGCTTTTGGAGTTACTCAAGAGTAGTAAGATTATATTTACAGTTTAACCCAAGATGCACATCTCGTGGCTTCAACTTATCAACTACCACTCTATTTTCTTTCATGACACGACCTGGATGCTGGATGTCCCACGTGTCGGCAAAAGGAGGAAGAACCCGACCAAATCTTTGGTTGTGCTCTCGGATTAGACTAGTTGTGCTAACTTAAAAAATTTATTGTGTACTCCCTCCGTTCCGAAATACTTGACTTCCATTTGTCCAAAAATGGATGTGCCTATATACTAAAACATGTCTAGATACATATATATTTTGACAAATAGAAGGCATGTATTGTGCAACGGAGGGAGTAGAATGGATGCAAGTTTTTGTATTGGGAAGAAGAGTACATCCATATATTGATAGAGCACAATTTAGTAGATGTTCTATCACTTTTACCTAGCACAGAGGCTATAGATGAGATTAGTGCACTTGTTGATACTCCTACTTGGTATGCGTGTTGCTGCTTAGACGCAGAGAAAAACGGACCGGAGGGAGTACTAGAATAGAGGCTAGACATGAGACTAGATGCGAGGAAGCAATGTCTACTTCTTTACACTCGAAGAAGAAAGAAGCACGCAAGATCGAGCCTCCGCAGATCAACATTGAATGCATCGAGAAGGCACTAATCCAACTTACAGGAGTAGTAAAATGTATTCTTATGCTTCTTGTTTCCTTTGGTCTTGCTTTTCTAGTCAAAATTATCGTTGGAGTTCGTGCAAAACGGAGGTCCGTTTGGAGTCGTGCGTTGCAGTTGGCCTTACAAGTGGGACCGCAGTTAAGGAAACCGACTATCGGCAAACCCCCACCTCGCCCGTCGCACGATGGCTGAGTTAGAGAAACGATGAGGTTGAAGAGATTGCTCTAGCACGGACTCCAAGAAATATGATGTCAGATGGAAGTCGTGCTGGTGGCGTGTGCCATACTCCTGGACGTGAATGCTTGTTCTGGCCCATGCCACCCTACTACTCCTACTAGTTAGTACTACTATATAGTACTACTAGTATCGAGGATTCGGGGTGCTGCTTACGTAGTACAATATGGCTACAGTAAAAACACCCGCACGACGCATAAAGCATGTGAAGCTAGTACAAATAGTGTACTACTATTGTTGATTGGCCCCATCTGATAACCTGTTGCAATGCACGTACAATTATGTATTCGGAAAATATTTTTTTGGCCTCGTCGCACCACTCACTCACAGAAGCAACTCGAAAGCCATTCATAAATTTAGTAAGTTTATCACAGGCATATCATTATATTACATACAACAGGTCATCAACCCGCATCAACAATGAGGATACATTATAAATACTAAAGTTTTCACCACACAAAAAATAACAAGCAATGAAATGAACTTCAACTCAACCATTCCTCGGCGTTGAAACGCTTGCTTTGAACCATAAGTGATTCTCGGGATGGGCCATCCATTGTCGATCCGAGACCAACGCAGATGATCATCCGGTGAAGCAGCCTACTATATCGATTGTGGTAGGGAACCACCCAAATGTCCGAGGTATAGACACAGTTGCTTCTTATAAATGGTAGTAGCGTTGTGTCAACAGCAGTTGGATCGCCTTTCACCATCATTGGATAGTTTTGTCCAAGGAAGAGCGAGTTTTCTCCAAGACTATCAATTCTGTACTAGGGAGAAGGAGTTGGCGCTAGCACACTAGTATCCATCCCGAATACCATGCAACGGGTGTTGGAATAGGTCCGGAGAGTGCGACCATGGGAGACTACACCTGCTTCCTTAGAAGTACACTACTAGAAAAACCACTACTAATGGCGCACCTAATTTGGCCATTAATGGCGCATCACTGGTGCGCCATTAATAACACGCCATTAGTAATTTTTACTAATGGCGCACCATCTGTGCGCCATTAGTATATCAGATACTAATGGCGCACGGTGGTGCGCCATTAGTATAGCCCTGATGCGCCATTAGTATCTGGTATACTAATGGCGCACTACATAGAAGTGCGCCATTAGTAACATTTTTTTCAAATTTTTTTTCAATTTTTTAATTTTTTTCAATTTTTCTTAATCTCAGTTCACTATGGCTTAATCTCGGGTCAATATGCTTAATCTCAAGTCAAATCGCACTCCGTGGTCAAACTTCCGAAAGGTCACCCATCCTCACACTACTCCAGCCCAAGCACGCTTAACTTGAGTTCTATCCAACCCGAAAGCGACTCACTTCACACGCACTTGTTGATATATCTAGCATATCAATCTGTTATACCTTATTGATGTCTAGGACTTTGTTCATGTTAATGACTATGATGAAATTTTGAAAAATATTTCAAACTTCTCGATCATATTACGTATCATTTTTGAAAAAAATCAATTTTTTGAAATTAGTAATTTTTTCTGTTACTAGTGGCGCACCACATCCACGGTGCGCCACTAGTAAGTTTGAAATTTTTTGAATTTTTTTGCCGCTAGATCTTGAAAGCCCCGTAACTTTTTTTCTGTTAGGTTTTTGGAGATTTTGAAAATGTTTAACGGGGGTCCCTCGGTAAATTTGGATGTAACTTTTCGAGTAGATGATTTTTCATATAAAAAACTTTTTCATCCGAGTTAGTATGCAAAAGTTATGCCCATTTTTACAAATTCTCGAGAGATTTTGCAAATGAAGTCGAAATTCATATTTGCAAATTTTCCCAACAACTAGACCACATATCACATGGGAAACTTATTTTCTTTTTTTTGACATTTTCATCATTTTCTTTTATTTTTTTAAAAGCTGAAAAGGCGATCCACGGGGTGCATTCAGTGGAAGGTGTCAAGTTACTAATGGCGCACCACCCCACGGTGCGCCATTAGTACTTGGCCACCTTCCACCGACGACGCATCGTGGAAGGTGGAAGGTGGCCAAGTTACTAATGGCGCACCGTGCGGGTGGTGCGCCATTACTAGTTCAACTACTAATGGCGCACCACTCCCACGGTGCGCCATTAGTAGTTTTGAAAAAATAAATAAAAAAATGATATTTTTTTTGATTTTTTTAAAAAAAAACTTAGTAATGGCGCACCAGTGGAAAGTGCCATTACTAGTTAAAACTAGTAATGGCGCACCACTCCAAGGTGCGCCATTAGTAACAAAAATTTTTTTATTTATTTTTTACATTTTTTTCAAAACAACTAATGGCGCATTGACGGATGTAGTGCGCCATTACTATAAATCATTAGTAATGGCGCACTATGCATCGGTGCGCCATTAGTAACAATTTTT
Source organism: Aegilops longissima (assembly GCA_021605205.1). Taxonomy (NCBI): domain Eukaryota; kingdom Viridiplantae; phylum Streptophyta; class Magnoliopsida; order Poales; family Poaceae; genus Aegilops; species Aegilops longissima. The sequence continues at coordinate 19,871,716 of CM038678.1, forward strand.
TTAATGTTTTTTTCCAAACTACTAATGGCGCACCACACACCAGGTGCGCCATTAGTAATATATTACTAATGGCGCACCGAGACATGGTGCACCATTAGAATATAGTAATGGCGCACCACATCACAGGTGCGCCATTAGTAGCCATTCCATCTATAGCCCTTTTTGTAGTAGTGGTAACATCATCAGTGGGATGTATACACAAGAGAAGAGGTGATCCATCGGAATTAGTTGTCAGGCGCCAAATAGTATATGGGCGCTGCTCGTCCTCATGCTCGTGATCATCACCATCATCATCTCCCCCTTGGTTATAAAAATCTTCAATTCTGTCGGACTCCTGTTCTCTCTCTCTCCCTCTCTCTCTCTCTCACTCTCTCTCGCCGACAATCTTCAATTCTGTCGCACGCATCCGACACAAAAACCTTGTTGGTCCCTCTCCCTTTCTCTCTCTGTGTGTGTGTGGGGGGTCTTTCTAGTCCGCATTCATATCTACACCATCTATAGGTCTCTCTCGCACTCTAGCTAGTCCAAGCTAGATATCTTGGGTGCACTCATCGTATGCACACAAATTCCTTGGCTCTTTGCCCGTAACTCTCTCACGCACCACTATATCTCGGAGCTCTTCCCCCCCTCTCTCAAACTCTCCATCCACCTGGGTCACACATACACATGCATATCTCACTCGCACTCGATAGGCCCATCTAAAACTCTATCTCTCTCCACCGTTTTCTCTCCATCTCACACGCACACACACACACACACAATCTCATGCCCAGCTAGCCAAGTATGATGGTCTCTCACTCAATTGTAAGCACACGCAGTCCCCCTATATGTATATGACTAGCTAATCTTAGTCTCCATCACAAACATGTGCATGGTCTATCTCGATTTCTCTCAGGGCATCTTTCTATCGTGCACGCACTCCCTCGATCTCCCACCCACAGGAGTCCGGGAGAGGAAGACCCCTAGCACGTGGCCAAGAGGGGTCTGACAAACAAGGGAGAGAGGTCGAGAGAGACGTACGGAGAAAATGCAGACCTGGGGAGGAGAGAGTGTATGTTTGTCATAGAGAGATCCCCTGGAGATCGTGATGGGACTACATGGGTGGGAGATCGAGTGACAAGGTGTGTGCATGGACAATTTATTGGATTTTATATTGATATACATTTATTTTTAAAATCAGTCTGAATGTGACTCGAAATTTCAGGATTAAAAACAGTGCAGACCGCACCGACATATGCAAAATTTCGTATAATTTTTTAACCGTGGCCACAATATGGGCTGTAATGCTAACAAAAAGAATATGGGCTCCCAAAAACCCGTAAGAATTAGCAAATGGGTTGTAAACTATTTGAAATAAGGGCAGATGGGCTGTATGCTGTTTTCCACAGATTTGAGGCTTTCCACAGATGGCACAGATATCTTTGTTGGATGTCCATCAAGCGGCCGTCGTGCTTCTTCAATCTCTGCTCTTCCTGCTCCGGCCGCTCAAACAAGCGCCAAGTGGACTGCTCGCTCCCTCCTCCCATGGCCGGCTGTGCTGCCTTGGAGGCCTCATCGCCCCACCGCACTCCCATCGCTGGCCTAGCTATCCCTCTACTCACCCTCGCCCCCCACATCTGTTATTCTCCGGCGATGGCGGGCGATTTAACGATAAACCCTCGTACTCCTCGCGTGGGAAATAAGCGTCGAGTATTCCCGGCTCCGTGATCGTTCCTTCCTAGGCCTCGCCGTCGCCCACCGCCACAGGTGCTCGGCGGCGGCCTGGTCAAGGTGGTCGATGAACGACATCCATCGGAAGTGGACTGTACATGGAGAGGCTGACAGCTGGGTCCCGCAAGGAAATGCCTCCTTATTACACGCAAAATAATGATTCCTCCACCTGACATCTGGGACCCATCGAAAGGGCCTCTGTATTTTACGAAAAAAATGTTACCGCCGCTAACAGCTCGGACCCACCAGCTATATCTTCGCACGCAAGGAAGTGCCTCCTTATTACGCCTAAGAAAAGTAATACCCCCCTGCTAGCTGGGCCCAGTATAGTGGGCCTACTAAGTTGACGGGGACGAAGGGCTTTGTCAGCTTACTCAATATGCACGATTCTAGCTCGACTGACCGTACGATGTCCATCCAACGGCCGTAGTGCTTCTTCAACCTCTGGTCTTCTTGCTCCAGCCGCCCAATGCAGCGCCGGTCGTGCCGCCTGCTCCTGCCTCCCATGGCGGCTGCCTTTGCCCTGGAGGCCTCACCGCCCCATACTACTCCCACCGCTGGCCAGGCCATCCCTCCACTCCACTCACCCACACCCCTATTTTTCTTAGGCGGCGGCAGCCGGAACCGAACCAGTGAACCCTCGTACTCCTCTCCGCGTGGGCATCCACTGCCGCGTCTTCCCCGGCTCCGCGTCGTCCCTTCCTAGGCCTCGCCGTCGTCCACCGCCGTGGTGCTCTCGGCACGGCGTGGTCAATGTGGTCAACGACCGAATTCCATCGGAAGAATACTGTACGTGGAGAGGCTAATAGTTGGGTCCACGGCAGCCGCAAGGAAGTGCCTCCTTATTACACAGAAAATAATTATTCCTCCACATGACAGCAGGGACCCACCGGACGGGCCACCGGTATTTCGCGAAAAAAACGTATGCCCCTGACTGCTGGGACCCACCCAATGGGCCACCGTATTTCGTGAAAAAAACGTTCCCCCTGCTGTCAGCTCGGACCCACCGGAAGTGCCTCCTTATTACGCACAAAAAAATGAATACCCCCCCCCCCAGCTAGCTGGGACCCACCTTGGTGGGAGGCTGACTTGTGGGCCTACTAAGTTGACGGGGACGGAGGCTATGTCAACTTAGTCAATATAAACGATTCTAGCTCCAGTGACCGTACGATGTCGATCCAACGGCCGTAGTGCTTCTTCAACCTCTGGTCTTCTTGCTCCAGCCGCCCAAAGCAGCGCCGGTCGTGCTGCATGCTCCTGCCTCCCGTGGTCGGAGGTGCTGCCGCGGAGGCCTCACCGCCCCCTACTATTCCCACCGCTGGCCAGGCCCTGCGGCGACGGCAGCCTCACACCGCAGCCGAACCAGTGAACCCTCGTACTCCTCTCGGCGCAGGCTTCCACTGCCGCGTCTTCCCCGGCTCCCCGTTGTCCCCTTCCTAGGCCTCGTCGTCGTCAACCGCCCTGGTGCTCTCGGCGCGGCGTGGTCAACATGGTCAAGGAACGATTTCCATCGGACGTGGACTCTATGTGGAGAGGCTGACAGTTGGGTCCACGACCGCAGCAAGGAAGTGCCTCCTTATTACGCGCAAAATAATTATTCCTCCACCTGACAGCGGGGACCCACCGGACGGGCCATCGTATTTAGCGAAAAAATGTTTCCCCGGTCTACTGGGACCCACCAATTACATCTTCGCACGCAAGGAAGTGCGTCTGAAAAAAAACGATTCGCCCCCTAGACTGCTGGGACCCACCAGCTACATCGTCGCACGCAAGGAAGTGCCTGACAGTCGGGACCCACCTGGTCGAAGCGTACGTAGCATTTTCATTCTGGTCGCGAACGTGTACGTACATACTAGTCGATGTAGAGGCGCGCATGTGTCGTGGATGTAGGGGCGCGCACGTGTCGTAGTAGAGGCGAGCACGTAGCATGTACATGTACGTACATCGGCGAGGGTGCAAGAAAGAAAATACGGCCACGTACGTACATACGGGTAGGGTCTCGAACGCCTACTCACGCATACGTACATGGCTGGGTCGGAACGGAGAAACAACGTCGTCATCGTGTTCATGGGAGCCAACCGGCTGGGTCGGAACGGAATGTGGTCGTGTTCGCCGGGAGGCTTGGACGGAACAGCGATGGAAGCGAGGCTGGCGTACCGCACAATTGAGAAGCGGCCTTGTGTTCGACCGCCACGTTCAAACAGGGTCCTCTTGATTGGGAGGGGCTGGCGCATCGCAAAAGCGGAGAAGCGGGCCTCCTACGGTCGAAGCGGGGTCTGTTGATCGGGTGGGTTGTGGCGTGCCGCAAAGCGGAGAAGCGGACCTCCTACGGTCGAAACGGGGTCCCGTTGATCGGGAGGGTGTGGCGTACCGCAAAAATGGCAAACGGACCTCCTACGGTCGAAGCAGGGGTCCTGTTCGCCGGGAGGGTGTGGCTTACCGCAAAGCAGGACTCCACGGATCTGTTCATCTCCACCGTCGACCTCCTCCGGCCTCCACGGGCTACCGTCGACCTCCTCCAGCGTCCACGGGCTACCGTCGACCTCCTCCAGCCTCCACGGGCTCCTGTTCATCCAGCCTCCACCCTGCGCTACTCCACCGGCTACTGTTCAACCACCCCTCTCCACGGGCACCCCTCCACCGTCTACTGTTCATCCAGCCCTCCACACCATGGGGTCTGTTCAACCACCCTCCACGGCCACCCTCCACCGTCTCTGTTCATCCAGCCCTCCACACCACGTATTCCTGTTCATCCAGAGGCAACGCCACCGCTCCTTGTTCATCCACCCCCATAGCGCTCACTAGCGGCGATGGCGAAGAATCGCTCCATCGAGTTGATTAACACCATCGATCGATCGCTCGGGTTCGATGAACGCGTAGCTCGCGAAGTGTCGCCGGGTTGATTAGAGCCCAACGCCTCGCTTCGGCTTGATTAGAACCAACGACTCGACACACGCAGCAGACGTCACGAGAAAGCGCGATCGCTCCGCCCCGACCTCCCACCGTAACCTCAAATCCCGAAATTTTCTTCCCCTCGCTTCTACCATGGTTTTCCCTCTTGGGCGGCCCAAAGAATGTCATGCGATTCGTCTCCGGCCCGCCGGGACGAAAAGCCCATTTACATCATGATTTTTGTCATAGAAGTAGGAGCCCACCACATCTATGATGATACCGGGTTTTGTCACAATTATCGTCATAGAAGTGTCATATGTATGACAGAAAAAAATTTCATTCAGCCCAAAATGTCACGGATGTGTCTTTTTTTGTAGTGGCTCTACCATTGTTCTGCAACCTACGTGCAACTATTGCCCCGAAGTTATAACCTTTATAACCTAACACAGCACTCTTGAGGTCAAGGACACACATGTGACATGCTTCGTCTTTGCCGTTAATGCATCTACCAATGAAGAGAGCAAAATAATGTATAGCAGGAAAATGAATGCTCCCTATGGTAGCTTGTGCTATGTCCCTGGATTCCCCCACAGTAATACTGGCAAGGAAATCTCTAAATTCAGATTTATGAGGATCATTAATATTACCCCACTACGGAAGTTCGCAAGCAGTTGTAAAATCCTCTAAGTCCATTGTATAAGATGTATCATAAATATCAAATAGGACACTAGGAGAATTACGCGTATAGTTATATTTAAACCTCCGTACAAAGGAATCAGTCAATTGGTTGTACTGAGGACACTTATCTTGTAAGAAGTCCTCCAGCTCAGCATTACGCACATACGCGTCAAATTCCTCCTTAAAGCCTGCTTCGACCATAAAATCGTCGGATGGCCACTCACAAGCTCGAACATCTGCGTCCCTCGGTAATTCAACATCTTGCTCACGTATAGCAATCCTGGGTCCTTTCTTTACCGAGGAACCACCTTGGTACATTCTCCTAGACATAATTGTTTTTCTGAAAAATTTCTGAAATTTTAGTAACTTCAAAGTAAAAGTGAATAAAACTAAACAAGATTGGTAGCAACTGCTCCTATAAGTGCCTAGAGCCTATATCATGCATTGGAATTGCTTGGGACCTCATAAATTCAACATGCAAGCTCAAGAACATGGTCACCTATACAGCAAAAATTTGCAATGAATAAAATACTAGAACAAAAAATAATTGGACCAATGGAGGAGTCACATACCAAGCAACAATCTCCCAAAGAAGTTTTGTGAATGTAGCTTTGAGCAAGGAGATCGAAAATCGCAGCAAAATGAGCTAGAACTCGTGCTTGAGCTGGATGGGGATTTTTTTGGGAAGAAGATGGAGTGTATGGGTCTTGGCATAAGTGGAGGGGCCACCAGGCCCACGAGGCGAGGGGCGCGCCAGGGGTGGCGCGCCTCCACTCTCGTGGTGCAGTGCTTGCCCTTCCTGCAGTGATTTCAGTGCCTAAAATCCTCAAATATTCCATAAAAATCATACTAAAATTGCAGGGCATTGGAGCACTTTTATTTTCAGGATATTTTTAATGCAAGGATAATTCAGAAAAGCAGATGATAATACTATTTTTGCTTTATTTATTCTAAATAATGAAAGTAAAAGTGGGTGCAGAAGGTTGTGCCTTCTAGTTTCATCCATCTCATGATCATCAAAATGAATCCACTAACAAGGTTGATCAAGTCTTGTTAACAAACTCATTCCGAATAACACGGGACCGGAAAAATTTTGAATAACACTAAGTTACCTCAACGGGGATATGAAAATCCCCAACAATAAGAATATCATACTTTTTCTTGACAGTAGGGAGAGGAAATTCAAAACCTCCAATAATAATAGTTGGAATTTTTCCAATAGAATTGATGCTATGAACTTGAGATTGTTTCCTCGGAAAGTGTACCGTATGCTCATTACCATTAACATGAAAAGTGGCATTGCCTTTGTTGCAATCAATAACAACCCCTGGAGTATTCAAAAAGGGTCTACCAAGGATAATCGACATACTATCGTCCTCGGGAATATCAAGAATAACAAAGTCTGTTAAGATAGTGACATTTGCAACCACAACAGGCACATCCTCACAAATACCGACGGGTATAGCAGTTGATTTATCCGCCATTTGCAAAGATATTTCAGTAGGTGTCAACTTATTTAATTCAAGTCTACGATATAAAGAGAGAGCCATAACACTAACACCGGCTCCAAGATCACATAAAGCAGTTATAACATAATTTCTTTTAATGGAGCATGGTATAGTTGGCACACCCGGATCTCCAAGTTTCTTTGGTATTCCACCTTTAAAAGTGTAATTAGCAAGCATGGTGGAAATTTCAGCTTCCGGTATCTTTCTTTTGTTTGTAATGATATCCTTCATATACTTAGCATAAGGATTTACTTTAAGCATATCAATTAAGCACATACGTAAGAACATAGGTCTAATCATTTTAGCAAAGCGCTCAAAATCCTCATCATCCTTTGTCTTGGATGGTTTAGGAGGAAAGGGCATGGGTTTCTGAACCCATGGTTCTCTTTCTTTACCGTGTTTCCTAGCAACAAAATATCTCTTATCATAACATTGATTCTTTGATTGTGGGTTATCAAGATCAACAGCAGGTTCAATCTCTACTTCATTGTTTTTGCTAGGTTGAACATCAACATGAACATTATTATCAACATTATAACTAGGTTCATGTTCATCACCTGATTGTGTTTCAGCATCAGAAATAGAAATATCGATGGGATTCTCTGGTGTGTCTACAGTAGATTCACTAGAAGCATGCAAAGTTCTATCGTTTTTCTTTTTCTTATTTTTAGAAGAACTAGATTCCTCTAAATTATTTCTCTGAGAATCTTGCTCGATTCTCTTAGGGTGGCCTTCAGGATAGAAAGGTTCCTGAGTCATTCTGCCAGTTCTAGTAGCCACTCTAACAGCAAAGTCATTTTTATTATTTAATTCATCAAGCAAATCATTTTGAGCTTTAAGTACTTGCTCAGCTTGAGTAGCAACCATAGAAGCATATTTGCTAACGAGTTTAAGTTCACCTTTAACTCTAGCCATATTATCGCTCATGCGTCCTATCTCGAAAGCATTATTCTTTAACTCTCTACCAACATAAGCTTTAAAACTTTCTTGTCTAACCATAAAGTCATCAAATTCATCTAAGCATGGGCTACGAAATTTAGTAGAGGGGATTTCAACTTTATCATATCTATAGAGAGAATTTACCTTTACTACCTGTGTCGGGTTATCAAGACAATGTGGTTCTTCAACAGGCGGTATATTAAGACCATGTATTTCTTCAATAGGAGGTAAATTCTTAACATCTTCAGCTTTAATACCTTTTTATTTCATTGATTTCTTTGCGTCTTGTATATCTTCAGGACTGAGAAATAAAACACCTCTTTTATTCGGAGTGGGTTTAGGAATAGGCTCGGGAGTTGGCTTAATTGGTTCATGAATTGTCTCAGAAATTGGCTTGGGAAGAGTCAAATTATTTTCATTAGTCGACATATTATTCATTAGTAATTCAGCTTCGTCGACTATTCTTTCCCTGAAAACACAACCAACACAATTATCCAAGTAGTCCTTGGAAGCATCGGTTAGTCCATTATAAAAGATATCAAGTATTTCATTTTTCTTAAGAGGATGATCAGGCAAAGCATTAAGTAATCGGATAAGCCTCCCCCAAGCTTGTGGGAGACTCTCTTCTTTGATTTGCACAAAATTATATATTTCCCGTAAGGTAGCTTGTTTCTTATGAGCAAGGAAATATTTAGCAGAGAAGTAATAAATCATATCCTGGGGACTACGCACACAACCAGGAGCAAGAGAATTATACCAAGTCTTAGCATCACCCTTTAATGAGAATGGAAATATCTTAAGGATATAATAATAGCGAGATTTATCATCACGAGTAAACAGGGTAGCTATATCGTTCAACTTGGTAAGATGTGCCACAACAGTTTCAGATTCAAGGCCATAAAAAGGATCAGATTCAAATAAAGTAATAATTTCAGGATCAACAGAGAATTCATAATCCTTATCAGTAACACAGATAAGTGAAGTAGCAAAAGCAGGGTCAGTTTTCATTCTAGCATTAAGAGATTGCTGCTTCCATTTAGCTAATAATTTCTTAAGATCCTATCTATCGTTGCAAGCAAAGATTGCTCTAGCAGCTTATTCATTCATAACATAACCCTCAGGAACAACAGGCAATTCATAATCATTGGGAGAATTTTCATCATCACTATCATCAATAATAGCATCTTCAATAATTTCATTCTCTCTAGCCCTAGCAAGTTCTTCATCAAGAAATTCACCTAATGGCAAAGTAGTATCGCGCACATAAGTAGTTCCATCATAAGTATCATGCATAGCAGAAGTGGCATCATCAATAACATGCGACATATCAGAATTCATAGCAGTAGCAGGTTTAGGTGTCGCAAGTTTACTAATAACAGAAGGAGAATATAGTGCAGAGCTAGATGGCAGTTCCTTACCTCCCCTCGTAGTTGAGGGCAAAATCTTGGTTCTGTCATCTTTCAAGTTCTTCATAGTGATCAACAGATATAAATCCCAAGTGACTCAGAGAACAAAGCTATGCTCCTCGGCAACGGCGCCAGAAATTAGTCTTGATAACCCACAAGTGTAGGGGATCGCAACAGCTTTCGAGGGTAAAGTATTCAACCCAAATTTATTGATTCAACACAAGGGGAGCCAAAGAATATTCCTGAGTATTAGCAGTTGAGTTGTCAATTCAACCACACCTGGATAACTTAGTATCTACAGCAAAGTATTTAGTAGCAAAGTAGTATGATAATAAAGGTAACGGTAGCAAAAGTAATTTTTTTGGGTTTTGTAGTGATTGTAATAATATCAACGGAAAAGTAAGTAAGCGAAGAACATATGTGAAAAGCTCGTAGGCAATGGATCAGTGATGGATAATTATGCCGGATGCGATTGCTCATGTAATAGCTATAACATAGGGTGACACAGAACTAGCTCCAGTTCATCAATGTAATATAGGCATGTATTTCGTAAATAGTCATACGTGCTTATGGAAAAAAACTTGCATGACATCTCTTGTCCTACCCTCCCGTGGCAGCGGGGTCCTAACGGAACTAAGGGATATTAAGGCCTCCTTTTAATAGAGAACCGGAACAAAGCATTAGCACATAGTGAATACATGAACTCCTCAAACTACGGTCATCACCAAGAAGTATCCCGATTATTGTCACTTCGGGGTTGTCGGATCATAACACATAATAGGTAACTATAGACTTGCAAGATAGGATCAAGAACACACATATATTCATGAAAACATAATAGGTTCAGATCTGAAATCATGGCACTCGGGCCCTAGTGAAAAGCATTAAGCATAGCAAAGTCATAGCAACATCAATCTCAGAACATAGTGGATACTAGGGATCAAACCCTAACAAAACTAACTTGATTACATGGTAAATCTCATCCAACCCATGACCGTCCAGCAAGCCTACGATGGAATTACTCACGCACGGCGGTGAGCATCATGAAATTGGTGATGGAGGATGGTTGATGATGACGGCGGCGATGAATCCCCTTCTCCGGAGCCCCGAACGGACTCCAGATCAGCCCTCCCAAGAGAGATTAGGGCTTGGCGGCGGCTCCGTATCGTAAAACGCGATGAAACTTTCTCTCTGATTTTTTTCTCCGCGAGATGGAATATATGGAGTTGTTGTTGAGGTCGGCGGAGCCTCAGGGGGCCCACAAGATAGGGGGGTGCGCCCAGGGGGGAGGACGCGCCCCCACCCTCGTGGACAGGGTGTGGGCCCCCTGGTCTTGATTCTTTCCAAAAAGTGCCTCCGTGGATTTTCAAGACATTCTGAGAACTTTTGCTTTGTACACATAAAACAACATCATGGCAGTTCTGCTGAAAACAGCGTCGGTCCGGGTTAGTTTCATTCAAATCATGCAAGTTAGAGTCCAAAACAAGGGCAAAATTGTTTGGAAAAGTAGATACGTTGGAGACGTATCACTCACATAAAAGATAAGAATTAAAACATAAAGAGAGCATCATGAAGAATATGACTAGCACATTTGAATCTAACCCACTTCCTATGCCTAGGGATTTTGTGAGCACACAATTTATGGGAACAAGAATCAACTAGCATAAGAAGGTAAAACAAGTATAACTTCAAAACTTCAAGCAAATAGAGAGGAAACTTGATATTATTGCAACTCCTACAAGCATGTATTCCTCCCTCTTAATAATTTTCAGTAGCGTCATGAATGAGTTCAACAATATAACCATCACATAAAGCATTCTTTTCATGGTCTACAAGTATAACTTCAAAACTTCAAGCAAATAGAGAGGAAACTTGATATTATTGCAACTCCTACAAGCATGTATTCCTCCCTCTTAATAATTTTCAGTAGCGTCATGAATGAGTTCAACAATATAACCATCACATAAAGCATTCTTTTCATGATCTACAAGTATAGAAATTTTACTACTCTCCACATAAGCAAAATTCTTCTCATTCAGAATGGTGGGGGCAAACTCAACAAAATAATTGTCATGTGTGGCATAATCCAATTGAGATTTAAAATAATGATGGCAAGTTTCATGGTTAACATTATTCTTTATAGCATACATGTCATCACAATAATCACTACAAGAAATATGTCAACTAGTGACCTTCCGTCAGTGACCCTGGAAGAATTGGTCATAGATCTATGACCATTTCAGACCAATTGGTCAAAAGCTGTTCGAGGGGCTCCAAACCCTAAACCATTGCGACCATTTTGGTCAGAAAGGTCGTAATTTCCTTACACGAAAAGGTCATAAAGCAAACAGCGCTAGTCCGCTGCCTTATTTCTAGTTGTTAACGACCAATCTAGATGGTCATAGCCTTGTAAATTGTGGTGGGTTGCTATGACTAGGCGCCACCTCATCAGTTTTGCCTATGTGTCATGTCCATGTGGTAGTTTTTGCCCTAGGTTGTGAAGCAACCTATATTTCTGTCATTCCCAAAATTCCCAAAAAAATCTCATAATTTTTTTGGGTCATATCTTCGTCAAATATGTAAAAACCTTCCTTGCCTAGTTCAAAAAATAATTCAAAAATATTCATTTTCCTATTCTGTTCAGAACAACAGTTTGTGAAGGAAGTACCACTTTTGCATGTCCAAATAGTATCCATTTTCTACAGTGCTTTTATATGCCCAAATAACCATCCTCCACCAAATGCCAGCTCAATCCATTCATTATTTTGAGCCGAACTTCAAGATTCGTATTTATGTCCAGTGTGGTAGTTTGCAAAGCAAGTACCACCTAGGCTCGTCCTTTTGAGGTGAAAATTTGTGAAGATGGTCTTCTTAGTAACTGATCATCCTCAGCCAAAACTCACGCCCATTAGCCATGTACATTTCCCGTACCGCTAATCAAACACTTGGCTGTTAATTCATGTTTGAGCATCGATCGGTCTCCTCGTGAGAATCTTATGTTGTGATTTTCTTCCTAGCACCTACCGGGAGTGCCCAACCCACTAGACATGCCTAGGCCGCCTGAACACATGGCAACGCCACGGCCACTTGGCGGGCATCTTGAGCTTCTGGCGCTCTAGAGTTGGGGCCCTCTACCACCGTCAAACCTCGATGTCTCGCCATCAAACCATGTATATCTGATTAAATAGATGCTTATTTACCTAGAAATGATTTTTGGAAAAAATAAAGAGCAAACTATGAGGCAGCTGCAGTTCAAATTTGACCCGCTTCCAGCTGAATCGACGGCAATTTGTCTTTTTCACCAGAGGTGGATCAAAACTTTTTTCACCCAACCATTTTGTCAATTGTGCATTATATATGGCCTAGTATTTTATAAAATTGATTTGGTCCATTTTTGCAACAATTATTTGGTAGTTCCTTCACAAAAAAACCTCCTTTTGGGCACGCGGAAAATGAAAAATGAATTTTCCGTGCAGAGAAAATGAAAACTTCCTTAGGCAACATTGTTTGGAATTCCAAGATGTACCCTTATGCACAATATGAGATCATTTGAACAGACTATGCCATGAATGTGGCCATAAGATTGATCATTTGGTTTGAAAGCCATGAATCTTCACGCATGATAGTTCATTTCAGAGAACACTTTTTAAAAATAATTACCTTATTACAAGTTTATTATTTTTCCTGGAAACTTGGTCGCATATAATGACACAATGCGAAGGTTTTCCAATTTTTTGATTTTTTTTAAATTTTTTATGCCTGTTTCAAAATGCTGTCAAAACGGCGGGCTTGACCGTTCCTAGCTAGTGGTTGAATCTTGGAATTTTTTTGGTGTTTCTATGATTAAATATATACTTATTTACCTAGAAATGATTTTTGGAAAAAATAAAGAGCAAACTATGAGGCAGCTGCACTTCAAATTTGACCCGCTTCCAACCGAATCGACGGCAATTTGTCTTTTCACCGAGGTGGATCAAAACTTTTTTCACCCAACCATTTTGTCAATTGTGCATTATATATGGCCTAGTATTTTATTAAATTGATTTGGTCCATTTTTCAACAATTATTTGGTAGTTCTTTCACAAAAAACCTCCTTTTGGGCACTCGGAAAATGAAAAATGAATTTTCCGTGCAGAGAAAATGAAAACTTCCTTAGGCAACATTGTATGGAATTCCAAGATGTACCCTTGTGCACAATATGAGATCATTTGAACAAACAATGCCATGAATGTGGCCATAAGATTGATCATTTGGTTTGAAAGCCATGAATCTTCACGCATGATAGCTCATTTCTGAGAACACTTTTTAAAAATAATTACCTTATTACAAGTTTATTATTTTTCCTGGAAACTTGGTCGCATATAATGACACAATGCGAAGGTTTTCCAATTTTTTGATTTTTTTTTAATTTTTTATGCCTGTTTCAAAATGCTGTCAAAACGGCGGGCTTGACCGTTCCTAGCTAGTGGTTGAATCTTGGAATTTTGTTGGTGTTTCTATGATTAAATATATACTTATTTACCTAGAAATGATTTTTGGGAAAAATAAAGAGCAAACTATGAGGCAGCTGCACTTCAAATTTGACCCGCTTCCAACTGAATCGACGACAATTTGTCTTTTTCACCAGAGGTGGATCAAAACTTTTTTCACCCAACCATTTTGTCAATTGTGCATTATATATGGCCTAGTATTTTATTAAATTGATTTGGTCCATTTTTCAACAATTATTTGGTAGTTCCTTCACAAAAAAAACCTCCTTTTGGGCACTCGGAAAATGAAAAATGAATTTTCCGTGCAGAGAAAATGAAAACTTCCTTAGGCAACACTGTTTGGAATTCCAAGATGTACCCTTGTGCATAATATGAGATCATTTGAACAAACTATGCCATGAATGTGGCCATAAGATTGATCATTTGGTTTGAAAGCCATGAATCTTCACGCATGATAGCTCATTTCTGAGAACACTTTTTTAAAATAATTACCGTATTACAAGTTTATTATTTTTCCTGGAAACTTGGTCACATATAATGACTCAATGCGAAGGTTTTCCAATTTTTTGATTTTTTTGAATTTTTTATGCCCATTTCAAAATGCGGTCAAAACGGCGGGCTTGACCGTTCCTAGCTAGTGGTTGAATCTTGGAATTTTTTTGGTGTTTCTATGATTAAATAGATACTTATTTACCTAGAAATGATTTTTGGAAAAAATAAAGAGCAAACTATGAGGCAGCTGCAGTTCAAAATTTGACCCGCTTCCACCTGAATCGACGGCAATTTCTCTTTTTCAGTAGAGGTGGATCAAAACTTTTTCCACCCAACCATTTTGTCAATTGTGCATTATATATGGCCTAGTGTTTTATAAAATTTATTTGGTCCATTTTTGCAACAATTATTTGGTAGTTCCTTCACAAAAAAACCTCCTTTTGGGTACTCGGAAAATGAAAAATGAAATTTCCGTGCAAAGAAAATGAAAATTTCCTTAGGAAACATTGTTTGGAATTCCAAGATAAACCCTTGTGCACAATATGAGATCATTTGAACAAACTACGCCATGAATGTGGCCATAAGATTGATCATTTGGCTTGAAAGCCATGAATCTTCACGCATGATAGCTCATTTCTGAGAACACTTTTTTAAAATAATTACCGTATTACAACTTTATTATTTTTCCTGGAAACTTGGTCACATATAATGACACAATGCGAAGGTTTTCCAATTTTTTGATTTTTTTAATTTTTTATGCCCGTTTCAAAATGCGGTCAAAACGGCGGGCATGACCGTTCCTAGCTAGTGGTTGAATTTTGGAATTTTTTTGGTGTTTCTGTCATTAAATAGATACTTATTTACCTAGAAATGATTTTGGGAAAAATAAAGAGCAAACTATGAGGTAGCTACAGTTCAAATTTGACCCGCTTCCTACTGAATCGGCGGAAATTTGTCTTTTTCACCAGAGGTGGATAAAAGCTTTTGAAACCCAACCATTTGGTCAATTGTGAATTAAATATGCCCTAGTATTTTAGAAAATTGATTTGGTCCAATTTTACAACAAATATATGGTAGTTCCTTCACAAAAAAACCTCCTTTTGGGCACTCGAAAATGATAAAAAAATAGCTAGAAAGATCAGAAATGCATAAAAATTGGTGCTCATCCATATAATGTGGTCTAACTCAAGTGAAAATTTGTGTGATGCCCTTTTGCAAAATATTTTTGATAGCTGCTTCACAAAATCCCTCAATTTTTAGTACTTGGAAACTCTTTCATAAATCACTGATTTTCTGAGCCAATCAGAACTCTTCACACGGATCACCGCACTATAGCTAATCTGAACCGTCCGTATCCAGTGGATCCAACGCCTCTCACTTAGCGTTCAGATCTCAGTACCCCAGCCCAAACCTAGCAGTACTACAAGAAATATGTCAACTAGTGACCTTTTGTCAGTGACCCTGGAAGAATTGGTCATAAATTTATGACCATTTTAGACCAATAGGTCAAAAGTGTTGGGGGGGCTCAGCACCTAACTTATAACGATCATTCTGGTCAGAAAGGTCATAATGTCATTACAAGAAATGGTCATAAAGCGGGAAGCATTGTCCACTGCCTCACGCCTAGCTTGATATCGACCAATATAACATGGTCACTACACTTGATTTTGAATGAATTAGGACGATTAGGCAGCCACCTCAAGAACCTCGCTTATGTGTCCTTTGTCTAGGTGGCATTTTGGTTAAATATTAATATTCAACAATGACGGGCACACTGCGCACATGCAGGACCCATTTGACAGGGGGGGTCGAGTGCTTAATTCTCCCAAAAAATGTGCGCTAGCGGGGACTCGAACCCACGACCTCGCGCTTGCTTCGCTCGTTCGGTACCGCTGGGCTAGAGAGGGATTGTTGCTCTGGTATGGGAAGTAATCTATACATTATATAAAACCACGGCTCTCTCCTATCAGTGACAAGTGGGGCCTTCCGACCAGGTGGCATCGAACAGAGCAACACCGACAAAGGGAACCATTTGACAGGTGGGTGAGCCACTGACAGGTGGGTAAGCAAGCGTTTAATTCCCTAAAAAATGTGCGCTTTAATTCCTAAAAAATATGCGCTAGCGGGGACTAGAACCCACGACCTCGCGCTGTTTAACTTGTTCGCTACCACTGGGCTAGAGAGGGATTGCTGCCCATCTAGCGGAATGGCTCTATATATTATATTATAGCGCCAAATCTAAGTCATTGACAAGTGCGACCAGGTGGCGGTGGGCTGCGGGCAGAGCCAACACTTAGCCAAAAATTTCTAGGTCTTCCAGGTGGCGGCGGGCTGCGGGCAGGGGCGTGGCCGGCGGACGAGGGCGGGCCCGGGTCAAGCAACCAGCGAGGCGGGCGACCGGCGGTGGTGGGGCGGGCGAGGAAGCCTCGCCGCAGGTGACCTCGCCCACGGCCTCGCCCGCGGTGACCTCGCCACAGCCTCGCCGCTCACCTTGTCCCCGTGGGCAGCAGTGAAGCAACCGGGCGGGTGTGGAGGCGGGCTGGTGTCAAGCGACCAATAGGGCGTGGGCCACTGCAGTGGTGGGGGCGGGCACAGAGGCGACGGCCACGCAAGGAGAGGCTCACGAGCATGGGGACTCGCCGCCGCCGCAAGCACACCTCCGGTATGCACCCTCTCCTCTTCCCCCCCTCCTCTCTCACTATCGCACCTCGTCTCCGAGCATGATGAATTTTGTTGATGAATTTTGTCGATGTTCTTGACATAGATGAATTTTGTTGATGCAATCGTTAGGAATTAGGAGATAGCTTGCTTGTTTGGTAGATATTGCATAGATGAATTTTCTTGATGTATTGTCGGAGTTCTTGACTTGTTTGCTAAGAATTGTTCAGCCTTGTTCGGTTAAGATTTGGGGAGAATTTCAGCTAGATGGGATTTATTCCCGCCAATATCTCGTTAACCCTCTCATTTATCAAGGCCGAAACAAGGCCTTGGTCTTCAATTGTTTGTCTCTGATTGTTAGGATAATTGTAATTGTAATTGATAGAAACAACATAGTATTCGTTAGGAGCTAGCTAGCTAGTTTGGTTTAATTTGAATTAGCCTTCTCTCGCAACATAAATTCATGCCAATTTCAGTGTTGGTTTGATTTATAGTTTGGTTTGTTTCAATGTTGTGGTTAGGCAATTAGCATATAAAATTTTCTGGAATTTTAGCTTCCATTACTTCCATCCATTTTCATTAATTAATGTTGATGCACTTAGATTGATTTGCTAAGTTGCAACAATTTGTTGTCTTTAGCGGATGGACGAAGCTGGATTAGAAAAGGAGTTAGAAAGTTTTGAAAGAACATATGAAAGGAGTTGATGATTTCATGGCATTTGTTTGGGCAAATTTTTCCAACGATGCTCAAATTCTTTGCCCATCTGCGAATGCCTCAACCGCCCAAGAATGGCTCAAGGAAGAGTGGAAGATCATCGCTTCTTAATGGGATGTCCAGCACATATGATAGATGGATATATCATGGAGAACCTTTGGACGATCAACCTCAACATTTTGAAGGCGTCTGAGGCCCCTCATATGATGGGTGGTGGTGATCTTGGCATTGATTTCATGGAAAAGGTTTTGGGAGATAATGCTATTTTGGAGGAAGAGGATGGGCATGAAGATGATAGGATTCCGACCTATTGAAGGATTTGTATGATCTTTGAAGATCGTCTTTGATGGATAGAAGTCGTTGTTTCTTTGAGGTGTTAGAGGAGGCGGCGCGCAGCTCATGAAGGGGGTAAATTTTCAAGATTTACCTTCACCGTGAAGTTACTCCACATCAAGTCTTTCTACCGGATTAGCAATGCCGCATTCAATGCAATACTCCATCTTTTGAGCTTGCAATTCCCTGATAGTTGTGTTCCTAGATCGTATGATGAAGCATTGAGCATAATCCGCAGGCTGGGGTCAGGTTATGTGTCAATACATGTGTGCCCAAATAATTGTGTCTTGTTTCGGAAGGATTTAGCAAAGCATGACAACTTTCCAAAATGCAATGCATCTTGGTGGAAAGATGCTGATGGGAAGAAGTCAATACCGGAGAAGGTACTGAGGCACTTTCCCTTGATTCCAAGGCTGCAGCGGATGTTCATCTCGAAGGAATCATCGCGTGAGGTACAGTGGCACAAGCTGAAGCGGCAACCTGTGGACAATGAGCCGAGTCATCCAGCGGATGGAGAGGCATGGAAAGAGTTTGATAGTATACATTTAGATTTTTCTGCAGATCCACGGAACATAAAACTTGGCATTGCCACAGATGGGTTTAATCCGTTTGGGAACATGAGCACGTCTTATAGCATGTGGCCAGTTTTTGTGGTGCCGTACAACCTGCCACCATGGGCATGCATGGATCAGTCCAACTTCATGATGTCATTGCTTATCCCGGGTCCAGAGTCTCCAGGAAAGTATTTTGATGTCTTTATGGAGCCCCTCGTAGAAGAACTGCTCCAGCTCTGGACTGGTGTACCTACATATGATGCCTTGAGTCCGGAAGAAAAGTTCAATCTACGTGCTGCAATCATATGGTCCATCCATGATTTCCCGGCTCTGCACACTCTGTCTGGGAGGATCTGGCAGGTTATCGTGCTTGTGTCCATTGTGACAAAGACCCTTGCTCAAAGAGAATAAGGAGCAAGATCTTCTATATTGGGCACCGCCGCTTTCTTCCCCGAAACCATCGGTGGCGAAGAAGCAAAGATTTTAATGGTGAGAATGAAACCCGTGACAAGCCAGCTGAATTCACTAAAGAAGAGCTGGAGCAGCAACTTGAAAAGGTGAAAGATGTGAGACCAGGAAAGCTGGCGAAGAAAAGAAAGTGCGAGGAAGGTCAATGTTGGGACTGGAGGTCTTGTTTGTGGGACCTGCCATACTGGGCTGATCTAAAAACTTATATTTACTAATTGGATTCATCGTACGAGGCTTCACGTTAATCCACATCATTAAGAAAATATTAACCTTTGATCTATGTAATTGATCTATCTTGACCCTACAACTTACGTTACTTTTGTGATGAAAACTGGGACAATCTCACGTAACCAAATCTGGCCTAACCTACACGTCTTGCTCTCCCACCTCAAAAAAAACTAATCTCTTTACAAATTATGTGCAGCCATTGGACGAATTATTTCATGAAGTCCTCACCCTTTGTCCCACCTGAACGTCTCTTCTATAATAGACTCATCTATACACATGCGGAAAAAAAAGACTCATCTATACGTACGCTATGATTTCTAAAGAAGATCGCTAAAAAAACCATGGGACTCTTTCCTCCACGATCCTGCCCAACCGATGCGTCATGATTAGATGCTCTCCTCTTCTTCCTCCTTCCCGGCCGGCATGCATAGCAGCGATGAGTCCCAGCCCCGATTGATTTCGTAATGCCAACACGGGGATGAGAGTCGCCTATGCCTGGCGATTAAGGGCGGATATCTCGGTGGCGAAATTCACAATGTCATGTACACCAACATCATGCAACCATTGGCCGTAATAGCTTTGGTGCACCCTCTACTCGCTTTCGACGATGAATCTCACGTATATCGGTAGTACCCACTCCCCAAAGAGCATGCTCTACAATTTTCCTAATAACGCTACCACATCTTCGTCTCCAGTTGCTAATCTATGCCTTTGCTTCTCTCTTTTATCTATCTCACGACATGCCCTAATTTGTCTTCTTGACCTAACCACAGTATATTTGCACATGTAGCTGTTAATACCAAATAACTGATCCATCAACATCTCTTCCTTAGGCGTGATCAAGCATGAAGTGGCTAGAATTTTTTTTCTATCTCAATATACTTGGATTAATTCATCGATGGTGATTCAGGTGGTACAGCCGACCAAGCAAAGGCTAGCACTAAGATCAATTTTTTTAATGGCTATCTGTGCGGTGTGATTAATCATGGAGCGATTGGATCTTCTTCCTATTCCCACGTTTGGTGACGAATGTAGTCTGCTGTACAGGTATGATAGTGACCACTACATATTAATTCTTTTCATACAGGTTTGAACCTACTAATTCAGACCATTTACTTATTTGGTAACTAACCACTACAATAGTTTTTCCACCATGAGTGTATGGTCATTGGTGAGACACCCAACAGACCCCTATAATGTACACTTCTATATATATATGGCAGATATAAGTGATGTTCAGGTACAACTTGCACACTGTTGGAAACCAAAGCAACACCATTGATTAGATAATCACAATAGCACAACCTCCATATTAATCCTAGAGTTTACAGATCCATCCACTGGATAGACATATAATTTATTTTGAGTCGCATGATTAACAACAAGACAATGACCCCTATGAATCCCGTATAACTTGCCATACCCCTTCGTTTGCTACCCACAAAATAAATATCCCCAATTGTGTCGCCTCCTACCTATGCGTCCACAAGTTGTACATGAATCGTCCGTGGGGCAGCGCAATGGTACAAGCACTAGATTGGCTTGGACACCGAATTCTAATTAAAACACCTGCTATTTACGAGGCTTCGTGCGAGAAAAGCTTAGTTTTACTTTTGTTTATTTGGCAGCATAGAGGCCGAGGCCGTTGATGATGCACTGGTGTGTAATACCTGATGTGGTTAATTAATTCCAAACATGGGTTCTGGATTTTTTATATATGAATTTGTCATGATTTGTGCTATCTCTTCTGTTGCGTTGGATTGCGAATATAGCTAATTGACTTCTTCATGAATAAACTGACTAGCATATAGCTACTTTAAGTTTAGTTCTGTATCACTTCAATTTAGACATGGCACCTCCATGGTTTATCATGGTAGTTTTTTTGAAGTTTGTAGATAGGAGGCAAACATGATCAATTTCATGAGAACTTAAGCATGGACTACACCAAGACTGGAGCGCATTGTTTCATTTCTGCTTAGGAAGTAAACTGTACTCAAGGTTGAGTTGGCTATGTGCTATTTTATAGCACCCTCTTAAGATAACAGGTGCTGTGCATTTCACCATTCATTGCAATTTGTACTGCAATATCAATTCTGATGTGAGAAAAAACTATTACTTATTGAACACGTCATTAGGAAATTATATGTGGTATGTGAGACATGTAGAAGCTAATATCTTGGTAGTATAATGATTTACAAGCATGATTGGAATAATTGAAAGTTAAAAAACAATGCTACAATACAAAATGCACATAAGTATTCGGGTTAAATGAATAATCACTTCGAGTTTTTACTGGAGAGTGCATAGGCCAGTTGACACGCTGTTCATTAGCTTTA
This sequence comes from Aegilops longissima, assembly GCA_021605205.1. Lineage (NCBI taxonomy): Eukaryota > Viridiplantae > Streptophyta > Magnoliopsida > Poales > Poaceae > Aegilops > Aegilops longissima. Next base: position 19,893,123 of record CM038678.1, read on the forward strand.
AGTATAACTCTACAACCCCCTGATAATTAATTTATTTATCCACAATATAGTTATGACATAATATTCATAAAATTATGTGTATCTTGCAAAAACAATTCTGTAATTATATGTGACCTACCATGGGAACACAAAGAAGCGCATTGTCTGGCATTTGATTTTTAGTTCTCATTTTTTTGATATTCGAATAAAGCTACCGTTTCCATTCAAAAGACCTAGGTACAAAAAGTTATCTCTTGATTGATTACTACTACTGCAGACCCTATTCTTTTCCTCAACTATCGAAATTAGTTATGTATTTTTGTTTGTCCTGTAGTAGTTCAGTCGTTGATGCATTTACCAAGTCGTAGTTGCAGTCTATCTCTTAACTATTGTGTGCCAAATATTTACATGGTGTGGACATGCAACACTACCCTTCTTGCAGCCATTACTTTGGCTTATAAGGATCGATGTCAAATTCTATCAGTTGGGCACGTGATATATAGTTTGAGACAGTCACATAACTGCATGAATTCTGAAATATCTTCTCGAACCTGTTGTCATTTCCTTCTTCTTTTTTGCAGTTGAAAATCTGTTGTCGTTTCGCTTAGACTTACCAGTTGGTCAGGAGGAATGCTTACAAATTACCAATCTATGAGAAATCATGTTTAAAAATTAAATGAATATATTATGCTCATTATGGTACATTACATGATACACGAAGGATTGTTTTTAAAATTCGGGACTGAATTGTGACTAAACACATGGGAATCCAAAATGATGGTGTTGCTATGCTGTAGGGTTAGAGGCTACATGGCTGCTTGGAAGTGCAATGAATTAGTCACCCTTAATATCATTGTTAACAGTTGGAATCATGTTCCTGTTGCATTCTAAAGTTTCTACTGCACAAGTAATTCGTAATGGCGGTGGTACATGCAAATTTGGATTTACTAAAAACACGGTTGGAATTGTGTCAGTCCAATAATGACAACTAGAAAACTACAGGCTTTGGCTCTGAAGATAGTTTATTTGAAATGTTAGTGGCCTTATTAGTTACTCAAAAGTGCACAACAACAAAGTCATGTGTACTTTTAGTACTCCTTCATTGCTGAATATAAGTCTTTTAGAGATTCTACTACAGGACTACATACTGAAGCAAAAATTAGTGAATCTATACTCTAAAATATGTCTATATAGATCCAATGTAGTCCATAGTGGAATCACTAAAAACACTTATATTTAGGAATGGAGGGAGTAAAAGAAATATATTATTTCCTTTTTCTATCTATGTTTCATGTGATAGCTCTAGCCTGTGCGGTTGCACAGGTTTATGACTAGTTAAGGCATAATCTCGATGTAATGCACATTGAGAAAAACATATGCGAGAATCTGCTAGGTACGTTTCTGAACATTGAAGGGAAGACAAAGGACACGGTTAGTTCTAGGCTTGATTTGGAGGACATGGGCATAAGAGAAGATTTGCATCTACAGCACAATGAAGATGAAGATTCATTTGAAATGCCACGAGCATGGTATACAATGAGTAAAGAACAAAAACTTGCATTCTGTGAATTCCTAAGAGCGGTGAAATTTCCAGATGGTTATGCTGCTAACCTAGAAAAGTGTGTTACTTCTAATGGATTCAAGCTTTCAGTACTGAAAACCCATGATTGTCACATCCTCCTCCAAAGGATTTTACCGGCGGGCCTCCGAGGAATCATGCACAAGGATGTATATGAAGCGGTTGCTGAGCTGGGAAATTTCTTTAGAGAACTGTGCTGCAAAACACTCAAGTTAACTGTCCTGGAAAGACTTGAAAAAGAAATCCCAATTATTCTTTGCAAGCTCGAGAAGATTTTCCCTCCATCTTTCTTCATCGTGATGGTCCATTTGGCGGTGCACTTACCAAAAGAGGCAATGCTTAGAGGCCCTGTGCAATACGGTTGGATGTACCCAATCGAAAGAAGGCTGCTTACTTGTAAGCGTTATGTGCAAAACACGGCAAGACCTGAAGGTTCTATTGCTGAAGCATATGTCGTTGACGAGTGCTTGACTTTTTGCTCTAGATACTTTGGCGATGTGGAAAAAAGATGGAACCGGCCGGTAGAAATAGAGAGCGGTCTGATTCGCAAAGTGGTGATGTCTCTGTTTTCAACCATGGTGTGAACTTTCTTGGAGCCTCACAATACTTGGAGGCTGGTGATGAGTATGACAAGATGGTTTGGTTTGTGCTCAGCAATTTCGCCGAGGTTCTACCATATATCGAGTACGTTATATCTTGTGCACTCATTATATATATATTTTTTGCTTGGGTTGGCACCAGCCTAATGTTTTCATTCACATGTTTTGTTGGCATTGCAGGAAATGCAAGGAAGAGTTAAATCAGGAAGAAAGCAATATCCATGTTCATAAAAGGGTTGCCAAGGGGTTTGCTAAGTGGTTTAAGAATCATGTGAGATATTTAGCCACATGTTTTATGTTTTTTGTGTTATTCACCAATTGTTAAACACCATTGTTTGCTAAATGGTTTATTTGTGCAGATTGGAAAGTTGCATGAGGAGAAGAAGGTCAGTGATGATCTATTTTCTTTGGCATGTTTACCGGATAAGCGAGTGAGAGTGTATTCAGCATGCATTCTCGACGGTGCCTTGTACCACACTGTTGACCGCGAGGAAAAAGGAAGACACGAGCAGTGGAATCGCCACCGAGGGGTCACATGATGGTGAGATCATTGACTTCTATGGTCAGTTGAGAAGCATCGAGAGTTGCAAGTACAACTCTAGTGAAGGCATCCATCGCTCGGTAGTCTTATTTATTTGTGGATGGTTTGAGCTTGGTAGCAAGAACAAGAGAGACTCTTTTGTCAAATATGATGGCCACTTCAAAAGCATCAACATTGCAAGGTGCTGGTATAAGAGTGATCCCTTTATTCTAACAACACAAGCAACAATGGTGTTTTATCGCGGACACTTTTTGCACGGAAAATGGCGAGTTGTGCAAAACTTTTAGCACGTACACTTGTGGAGTGTGACTGAAACTGAAGTGGAAAAGGGCCCCGGTGATGGTGGACTAACATACCAAGATGATGACTCTACGGAAGTTCTGTTGCAAGATGATGATGACTCTATGGAAGTTCCGGTGCAAAGCAGAGTGCGAAGGGACTGGGAACGTGTGATCGTTGGTGCTGCAATAGTTGAAGGCATCAAGAAAAGAAGAAAGGTGGTAGCGGATGGACATGAGAGCGAGGATGAGGAAGACCGGACTGATCATACTATGCTGCAATATTGTAGTGATGATGAGGAAAGCAGGAGTGGGCATAGAGTTCCTTGTTTTCGTATCGACGATGATGAGTAGCGAATAGACATGAAGGTTATACTATTACTGCATGTTCCTTGTTTTGATTGGTGATCAACCTTCTCTGTAGTTTTTGATGATGTACTTTTTCTACTACAATTCTCTCCAGGTAGCAAAATGCATGAGACTCTGGTGATGAAGAGGCAGATGGTGAAGATACAATGCAAAATCTGGTGCCATTTTGGTGCCATTTTGGCTGATGGTGAAGATACAATGCATTAAAACTCTGGTGCCATTTTGGCTGATACTTTGGTGCCATTTTGGTGGCATTTTTTGTTGTTTTGGCTAATGTTGTTTTGGTGCTGATTTGGTGCCATACTTTGGTGTTGTTTTAATGCTTGAAGATTGATCTCTTAATATGGTTGCAGTGTTCATTAATTTTAGAGCAAAATATGGCTGTTATTTTTTTTGTTTTGTTTTAGAAACAGGAGAAACCAAAGGGCCCATGTCTCCCCTCCAGAGTTTTCGAGGGCCCACGTCTCCCCTCCTGGACGTTTGAGTTTTCGAGGCAACTCCCCACGTCTCCCCTCCACTGGCAACTCCCCACGACGCAGAGGGGGTTTTCTTCCCACGTCCAGGTAACTCCCCTCCTATTCCATTGCCACTCCATCTTCCTCCCTCTGCCTCCCTCCTCATTCCATTGCCGCTCCATCTTCCTCCCTCTGCCTCCACCATCGCTGGCCAGGAGGGCAATGGCGGAGGAATCGTGGAGCAACTCCCCTCCGTCTGCCAAGAGAATGGCGGAGGCATCGTGGAGCAACTCCCCTCCGTCTGCCAAGCATCACCGTGGTGAGGCGTCTGGCAAGGAGCCACTGGTGGTCGACGACGATGTTCCGGTCACCGGGCAGAAGCTGGACTACACCGTGCCACTCAAGGTTGATATCCACCTGAAGGAGCCGCTGGATGTCGTATGCACCAGCAATCCAGATGAAGCTGACAAGAGGATCCGCCAATTGAGGAGGAGGCTCGGCGGCATGCTTTCTTGGTCGATCGGCGTTGATGTCGAGTATACCAGGGAAGACGAACCGCCGCAAATGGCTGCAGTTCTGCAGATTATGCATGGAGGATCTCGTCTGGTATACCACATCACCATGGCAACCAAATGGTAAAAACATCCGATTCGAAGTTTCAAGTTCTCAAGTTTCATCTAATTAGTAGTTTCTAAAGTTTCAAGTAGATGCAATAGTTATGAAGTTCGAAGTAGATGCAATACTAGTTACGAAGTTACGAAGTTTCGTCTAATTAGTAGTTTCAAGTTTCAAGTAGATGCAATAGTTCGAAGTTCAAGTAGATGCAATACTAGTTACAAGTTCAAGTTTCGTCTAATTAGTAGTTTCAAGTTTTTGAAGTAGATGAATTTGATGCACCAGATTAATTTGATGCAGGCCTAAGGAACTCCGCCTGCTCCTGCAGGAGAAGAAGCTCTACACCTTTGTTGGCTTCTACATTGGAGGTGACAAGGAGAAGCTGAAGTTGTCTGGTTTGGAGATCAACCCTGATAGGTACGTCGACTTGCAGCGCAAATGGAGAGTTCCAAACAATGGAAAGAAGTGGCAGTCTTTGGCTGAGTTTGCAGCCAGCATCATCCACCCATCCTACAAGGAAATGAAGCAGAAGATCGACAAGAAATCGGACCACCTACTATGGGGGGGCAGCCCACTGCCAAACAAGCTCATCGAGTATGCCACGAAAGATGCGTACGTCACCTACGAGGCATGGAAGAAAAGAGAAACCATCAAAGAAGGTTTGGAGCTCTGGCAAGAGGCGGAGAATCATTTGGATGACCCCTACTGCTGGGGATATTGAGTTGTTTGTGGTATTGGGATGACCCCTACTACTGTGTCTCAGTTTGTAGTTATGTGGTTGAACAAGTTTGCTTTTGTTATGTTGAACAAGTTTGCTTGTAATGATGAGCAAGTCTGCTTTTCTTATGTTGAACAAGTTTGCTTTTGTAATAATGAACAAGTTTGCTTTTGTTATGTAGTTATGTGATTGTTATGATGCTGGTGCAGAACACTTATTGTGATTGTTATGGTTGTGATGTGATGCAAAATCCTTCAAGTTTTGGTGATCAAGTTTTGGTCAGATCATACAGAATGTTGTCTAGAAGTTTTTGTGATCATTTAGTAGCTATTATGAAAGTTGTCTTGTAATGCAAAAGATTGAAAAAAAAATACAGAATTGAGATGTTATGCTTGCTGTTTTGATCATACAGAATGTTGTTGTGATCATTTAGTAGTTGTTGTGATCATACTGTTTTAACTGAATTTTGATCAGAACTGAAGATGCTATTTTAACTGAATTTTGCTTCAACTGAACCCATTTTCATTATGAGCAAAAAAATTATGCGCCAGCGGGGACTCGAACCCACGACCGTGTGCTGATTTCACTGTGTTTCAACCACTAGGCTAGGAAGAGGTTGTTGGTTTTGTACTCTATGCCACACTTTTTAATATATCAAATATAGAACTCGCTGACAAGTGGACCCACTCCTCCACTTGACCCACTCCTCCTCTCCATTATCCACTCAACCCACTCCTCCTCTCCACCGCCGGTATCCCCTTCCCCTCCATCGACGGTGACAACCTCCATCGACGGCGACCCACTCCTCCATCGACGGCGACGGCGACGGCCTCCTAAGGTATGAATCCGCTGACTCCTTCCTGTTCCTCTTCCTATTGATTAGATTAGGGTTCCGTGGCACTGATTAGGGTTCCTCTTCCTAAAGAACCACGAGATGCACGACACCCTTTGTAGTCGCCGTCCCCCCCTCTGCAGATTAGGGTTCTTTTAGTACGAGCTGGAGTAGCTAGTTGGTGTTTCTGATCTTAATTTTGGGCGCCTAGCTTGGTTTCCATGTAGTACTGTACTAGTGGAGTGTAGGTTTGACTTGCCATGAGGAATTTTTGTTATTTTTGGTTGGGGTTAGGTGCACTAGGTTGTGTTTAATTGAAGTATCAGGAATGCTCAGTGACAGATTTGATGATGCTCAGTGACAGATTTGATGAGTGGGGCTACATTATGTTGATCAGTGGGGTTACATTTTGATATACCATCATGGTTTAGGTTGTCTGCTGGCACATTGTTGGTTGGGTTTAGATAGGGATATTTTCTGTCATTTATGTCAGTGTTCAGATATGTTCATTTATAGATATGCAACAATGTCCATTTATAGTAGATATGCTTCTAGTTGTGTTCGGTCCTTTATAGTAGATTTTAGTGCTGTTGTTGTTGTTGTTGATGTTTTTGCCACATGTAGTAATTATTCTACTATTTTGAAGTGCTTGTTTCCTATTTCTGTCCAGTCCTGTTGTTTAATTTACAATGCTGCTTTTCAGAGAAGTGAGATGGCTGGCTTGGAAGGTTTCGAGTTCTTTGAGATCGTAATTGAGAAATCTTGCAGTAGGCAGGTATGTTTATCATCACTCATTTCTTTATCATCACTCTGCTGTCTAGTACTTGATTGCCACAATTAACCACTGCTTGACCCTCGCTCGGAGGTTGCCTGACACGTTTGCGAAGATGCTCGCCGGCCGTGAGCCCCACAAAGTGAAGCTGCGGAAGGCCGGCAGCGGGCTTCACAGGCTGTGGGATGTGTCGGTGGTGTTCGATGGTGAAGGCCACATGTACCTAGGGCCCGGCTGGGAGCATTTTGCCTACGCCCATGAGCTACAGCTCGGGTACTTCCTTGTCTTCCGCTACGACGGCTACGCCATGTTCACCGTGAAGATGTTCGACAACACCATGTGCCGCATGTACTACCAGCACGACGACGATGCCAGTAAGCTCTCTGCCTCTCTTCTTCCTGTCCTTTTGGCTTCCTCTACCAGCACGATGACAACACCATGTTCACACTTTGTTGCATTTGGCCAGGAAGTGGGAGCAGTAGCGAGGATGACGAGGAGCAGAGTAGGGATGACGAGGAGCAGAGTGGGCAAGAAGACGAGCAGAGCGGGGATGACGACCTTGCTATGGTGGTGGCTGACGACGGCCCTGCTATGGTGGTGGCTGACGACGACCTCGCGATTATGGTGCCTAATGCTGACCTCGCGATGGTGGTGCCTAACGATGACCTCGCGATGGTAGTGGTATTTGGCGATTCCACGGTGGGCGACAGGACCATGCCAATTGTGGTAGAGGAGTACATCCGCTGGGATTCGCCACTCTGGCGCATCAAAGTTGATGAAGGAGAAGAAGGAGGAGTGAAGATGTTAAGAAAATGAAGTGGCAATGTTAAGCATGTTGGGTTTAAGCTTGTCAATGTTAAGTATGTCAGGTTTAATTTTGTGCATGCTCATGGATCTTTGTATGACAAAGTGTCATCTAAACATGTCAATTTCTTAACAATGAATATTTAGTTTGGTAATTGATGGGAATCGAAATTTTTTATGCATGCTCATGGATGAAAGATAAAATTATGGGCTTTTGTGCATGCTCATGTATGAAACCATATAAGTTTCATTTTTTGAATGCTAAAAACATGACTCAAACCCTAGCCACGGAGGACCGCCGTGACGAAATCCGACGGTTTTTGAAAACACCGTAAAAAATTCAAAAACTGTTTTTCATTTTTTGAATGCTAAATACATGCGTTTTTTCATGAAGCGGCTACAAGGTAGGCATTTCATCACAGAATCGACAACAGATTGGCATGGATCAAACCCTAGCCACGGACGACCGCGACGAAATTGGCCGGTTTTCGGAAACACCATAAAAAATTCAAAAAAATGGGAGACCTCCGCGTCACATCATCAAATGTGGCCTACCAACTAGCAAAAATACTAAACTTGCAATACGGATGTTTTCTTGAGCTACTCGGTATGATTTTAACCATGATTTCTACAAAGTTTACAAAAAAACCCTATTTTTTCTGCCTCAAAACCTCTAAAAACTGGTGAAAATTTCCTCCTAGCACCAAATTTTCCTCCCACCCCACTCTAAAATTTCCCACCACTTCTCTCCCACTACCATTCGGGACCCACCACCCCTCTCCTACTAAACACGCGGGATCCTCCCCTCCCACTCCCCAAAATTTCCCCATTCCATTCCCCTCCCTCCCCTGCTCCCGCCGCCCTGCCGCCCCACTCCCTCCCTCCCTTGCTCCGTGCCGCCACGCCGCGTCGCGCCGCCCTCCCCGTCGACGAATCCCCTCCTCTCGGCTACATCGACGACGATGGCGGCTACATCGACTACATCGACTACATCGACGACGACGGCGGCTACATCGACTACATCGACGACGGCGGCGGCTACATCGACGACGACCACCGCTGCATCATCAACATCATCCGCCCCTAGATACTTCTCCATCTCCCCTCGATATTCGGTGGATCCATCTCCCTTCATCTGCTGGATCCATCGCCCCTCTGGTTCGGTGGATCTTCTAGGGTTAGGATCTCCGTCTGGTTCATGGGGTTAGGGTTAGGGTTGATGGGGTCAGGGTTAGGTTTCATGGGGTTCGTGGGGATGATCTCCCTCTGGTTCATGGGGTTAGGGTTCTTGTTGCACGCCCATCCTGATTGTTCATGTAGAAGACTTATTTTATGTTGTGCCCATGGGGTTTGTAGCGGTGTTCTTCTTTTATGATATGTGCATGAAGCTTGTGTTCTTCTTTCCAGTGAAAAAGAGAATGCTTAGTACTTACTGTGGTATTGGAATTCCTGGTGTGTTAAGGCAGTATGACTAGTTTTAATATATACCATATTGGTGCTAGATCATATTGGTGCTAGATAATTTTTGGTGTTTTAATATACTCTTCTAAATTGCCTGCATAAGCATGATTTCAAGGCCTACTATTATTGTTAACACTGCTTGCTTCTTTATTCATCAACTGTTGGGCAATCAGTTGCTCTGAATGCATAAGCTTGCCTCCATTAGGGAAAACAATTGAGTAATTCATTTGCTTATAGATGATTGCAGGTACATGGATAAAATTGCAAGTCAAAACATAAAAGTAATTGTTGTAAATAGTTGTTTTTGCTAATCCACATTACTGAAGTATAATTCATGTGCACTGTATTTGTATCCAACTATATATAATTGTAATACATGTGAGTTCTGTTCTTGTCTCTGGTACCACAACCTTTATTCACTTAGCTTGATGTAGTTTGCTTCACATATACTACTGCTAATGCATTGCTTCACATATATAGTTTGCTTCAATTCAGTTGCTTGCTAGCATACATATGGTTAGGGTTTGCATCAGCAGTACTACTAGCACTTTTCTTGCTTGTTGTGTACTTTATATGAGGCACTAGGAAGATTTCTTGATGTACATTACTACCTCCTGCTTAATGTAGTGAAGATATTAAGAGATGCTTCATATCTTTCCAGTGTACATGCATGCTTGTTTAGTGCACTTACATGTTTGCTTAATTAATAACACTAGATCACTGTATTGTTGATCCATCAAGTTTGTTACACATGTATTACATGTATGTGCATGATGGTCCAAATGCTTTCCTTTATTGATACAAGTGCATCATTTTACTTTATCCCTGTTGTATCTGATTGTTGTTTATTCTTTTTTGCAAGCACCACCTCAAGATCATCCATGGCAAGGATGACAAGGTCAAACGTGAGGCCAACCGTTGGTATGCAACTTGCTCCTTGTGGTTATACTGTCAGTTTCATAAAATCTATGTCTTAATATGCTAAGTAAAATGTATTGCTGCAATCTGAATAAGCTGGCTTAATTGTGCTTGTGTGCTGTTAGTCTTCCTTACCTGAATAACTAGGATTAAATGATAATAAAATTTCATAAGATATGTATTCCAAACATTCATGCATTCCAAACATTCACCTAATAGTTATGTTTCCTTTATCATGCAAAGAAGATCCTCTCACCGAGTACGAGAAGGTTAGGGCTAGAAATATCATGAGGAACAATCGGTTGTTCCAGACCCTTGGCATCGGTGCAATAGCGTCGATGATTAGGAAAACAAATGATGTACGAGAAGGTAGAAGTGATGAGGTTAAAGAAGGTAGTGGAGTTATCAATGATGACCCAGAGTACAATCCTAAGGAGGATGAAGTTACTGATGGAGAGGAAGTGGATGATGTTGTAGTGAGAAAGACTGTTAAGGTGCAAACTCTTAACCTTGTGGTCTTGGGTTCGAGCCCCACAGTTGGGGCCCACCGTGGGGCCTGCGCACGGTGGTGTTGAGTTCTTGAAGGGATTTTTTCAGGGATCGAGAAAGTTCATAATTTTCCGGATGAAGAAAGTTAGTTCGAGAAAGATCTACGTCAACCAGCAAAGTCGGAACAGCGCGTACAAAATTATGATTTGGAAGTTTTTAGGGTTGCGTGCTAAAGCGGTTGCAGAGAGCGCCATGGAGATCCGCCAAGTTCGAGACAAGAATTTTTTATAAGGAGAAGTGTCAAGGATCCATCAGTCGCCGATTGCACCGAGACGGATCAGAAATTTCTCATTGCGGCTATTTTTTGCGATCCGCCGAGTTGTGGCTGTTTTTTCCACATCTTCACGTTTGTTTCAAGTGAAGCATCTCGATTACTCGGACTAACGTCGGCAAAAAAAAAGGGAGTGCAGATTCATGCAACCCACTGGGACCAGAAGGAAAAGAAAATTATTTTTGTCCGACAGAATCAGATGAAGCAGAGAAAACAAGGGAGGCCAGATTTGTTTATGCAGATCAAGACAAAAGGATTGGCAGTAGGCCGGCCACGATCCTACGTTTCCACGGACGACCCAGAGGAGAGTTCTTGCTTCGATCCGCTTCCGCCTCCAAACCCGTTCGCGCCGGAGCAGCCACGCGCCATCTGCAGCCGGACCGAGTCGCTACCGGACTCCATCGAGCCACGGCCTCGCCTTCTGCTCCCATGCCGAAGCGCCGTCGGACTGCGTCTGCGCCTGCGCCGTCCCGCGATAGCCCGGTGCCCCGCCTCGCCTCACGGGCTCCCCGGTCGGCTGCCGCCCCAACCGCGCGGGCTGCAACTCACGCCGCTGCATCTTGGACTCGCCTCCTCCGTCGTCGAAGTCGCCGCGTCCGAGAGGCCTCACCTCGCCGCTACCTCGCGCTGCCGTGGCCGCGTCCTGCTCCTGAGCCGCCTCCGCCAGGGCCTTCCTCGGCTGCAGCCGGGCCGAGTCACCGGCCTTGCCGCCGTCTCCGCCGTGGTGGATCGCCTCTGCGTGCCCCTCCCGTGAGTAGACCGCACCTCGCCTGGCCGGTGCCCCTCCGCCGACGTGCCCCGGTTTTGTCGGCCTCGCCATCCGCTGCGGTCAACCGCACCGGCGCGGCCTTGAATCGCCGCCTTCGATGAACCGCCGTCCCTGGCCTCGGGCTGCCAGGGGCCTCCTGCCGTCGCAGCAAGCCTGCCGGCCGGCCCTGTTGCCTCATTGCCAGAGCTGCCGTCCGGATCACCCCGGCCTCAAAACCACCGACGCCAAGTTACCAAAATTGCTGCAGCGATCGTCAGATTCGTCCTGAGCCGACCAGACCAACGTGCTACTGCTGCCCTCGTAAAAGCCGCCGGCCTCACATGGACCGCCTCTGCCATCGTGGGCTCCGCGCCTGGCACACTGGCCTTCGCCGCTTCACCACACCGGCGGGTCGCGCTCCTGCCCTGGACCTTCACCTGCAAGCTGGATGAACCGCCACCTACTCCGAGTCGCCTTCATGGCCTCTTCCGAGCCGCCATCGGAGTCGGTTCTCTCTGTTCCGCATCCTGTAGATGCCCACAAGGCCACAACACGCCCCGCCTGCCTCCAAATCGCAGCGGCCCGTCTCCGCGTCAAATCCACCACCGGCGATCAGCTCTGAGCCGCCCCGGACTCCTCCAGTACTATTGCACGGTTGCATCCGCGTATTAAGCCACCGTTGTCATCCTACAGTTTTTTGCTTGAGCAGCCGCCGCAGCTGAGACCCGCCGCATCGCTTCCATTGTCTGTTAGGAGCTGCGCTGAGTCGCCCTTGACCAAGCGGCCCCACATCTCCGAGCCGCTTTTGCTGAGTTACTCGCCGCACCGCGCCTCGCCGGTGTCCTAAAACTGCTGGTTGTTGCCTGGAAAAAGGAAAGCAGGGAGCTGACTGGGAAGTTGAGAAAGAAAAGAAAGAGGTCGCAGCCCCGTGAGTTATCCAAGATCGGCCGTGGTCTCGCAAATAGACTAAATGTATTAGTGCAGCTATCACTAAGCCTTGGTAAGATTTCCAAACGAGGCAATCATACTCCATGAAGAAGATTAAAACCAAAGCATGACAAGGGGTCACATAATAAGTGATCAGGAATCACATCGTGCTCACCTCCACACCCGGCTTCCGCAGCGGCCGACCGTCGCCGGCTTGCCTGCTGTCCTTGCCGGCGCCTTAAGCCGCTGCTGCGGTCAGCCCCATCGCTCCTCCTCAAGCCGCCGGGGCGCTGATGTTGCACCGAACCGCCCTGGCTTCTACTACGTCTGCCTACGAGTCGCTGTGCAATTCCGTTGTTGCCGTATCTTGCTTCGTCCCTGGACCGCCACCTCCGTCGTCATGGCTCTGCTTCAAGTCACCATCGTCGCGGCACTATGTACACATGCCCCGGTACAACATAGCAGAACCAATGTCAAGCAATGGATGCATTGTTTGACCAAACCAAAATTTTCTACAACATGGACAACGTATGGAGCTGATGGGAAGAAGCGACGGATTTATCACTATACATGTTACCCTCTCAAAGCGGGCAGGTCAACATTTGCACCGTAACATTTCTAGACTTATCTGCGGATGCTGCTAAAGACCATTGATCGTCCAAACAAATCAGGTGATATCCATCTAAGTTTATTAGCACACATTGTTTTTGTCAAGGAACAATTACTTTGGCATGTGATATTTTTAATGCAGGACAATTATTCATCATAAACGTGGTTTATACCATGGGAACGAAGCACGTGCTGGCAACGTCATGCCCGGTGTTTGTCCGTGCCATATTACACGGTGAATGGACGCATGCAAGACGCCGCCCTTACGGCCCGGTTTACATCAGCTTGCCGGGACCGTGCCTGCGTTTGACTCGCCCGTCCGAACCGGTTTACAACACCGTGGCCGGTTCATCTGCCCAAGCCACCTCTAATACGGTGGACGTCTCTACCGTCCATTTATTGCGGCCTGGTTTACATCAACATACCAGGCCGCACCTGTCTGCATGAGCAAGTCACAGCTTGGGTAGCCCAGTTTTCTTTCAAAATGGAGGCAAATTATCATATATTATCAACCGCCGTCTACACTGGCTGGCTCAATGGGCAGGCGAACAAGTCGCCGCCACTACAGTTTGATTAACTTCAAATCGCCAGTTGGAAGGAACCATTGGCCGAGTTGCTGACACGGCTCATACGGGATCATTTATAACCCGCCGCAGTCACCTCAACTTTCTGTGGATTCACATCGGGCTATCAACACCGATGATATATGCCGGTTTACATCACGGTCACATATGGAGAGTCTCAAGCTAACTCCTCGAGTCACCTTTGAGACTCGGGGCTACGATGACATGACTCGGCAAATCTTGCGGCCAAATAAATTAAGAACCCTAGGACGATGGAGGAAAGATAACCCGGTCCCGGAGGCTCTGTTATATTGATGAAACTTAAAAGCCGTCGTGAAATTTCCGCTTAGAAAGTATATGGCAGTTACAAAATCCAGGCTCAATGAAGAAGTCCAGGTCATCGAGAAAGGATTCGGTTTAAAATCCGGTTTAAGGGAAGTCAGTCTCACTGAAGCTCTCAAATGTCCGGTTACAATCCGGTTCAAGGAAATCTGCTCTCCGCAAAGCTCAAGCTCTCAAACCGGTTTAAGAAATGTCCGGTTCAAAAGGAATTAACTTCGCAAGTTCGAGTTTAAAGGCTGTCGAAAATTTCCTACTGAAAATGAAGATTCCGGTTTAAAATCCGGTTCAAGGAAAGATGTCTCCCACAAAGCTTTGAAGCTCTCAATATCCGGTTTAACATCCGGTTCAAGAAGGATTTATCTCTTGCAAAAGTTAAAGGGTGCCAAAGAGGACACATTGCCATGACGCTTGCGGTTCAAACATGGGTATCATGCCTTGTTGGTTTATCATATTATTGATCACTTGGGGCTTGGTCGATCCGAACCATAGTCACACCTCTTGATCGGCGCAATGCCACAATATCACTTGGGGGCTTGGTGGTGTCCGAACCAATGCAACACCTCTTGATAGGCTAAAGCCACCCGGATCACTTGGGGACATGGTCACGTCGAACGAGCCACGCCTCTTGATCGGCCTAAGGCCACAGAGTCACTTGGGGCTTGGTGAACCCAACCATTGCCATGCCACTTGGTCGGCATATATGCCACGGTGTCGATTGGGGACTGGTTGACTTGAACCATAGCTACGCCTTATTGGGGGCTTGGTCATGTCCGACCATGGTAATGCCATCCGATCGCTCGTAACAACCTCTTTTGCAAACGGTTTTATCATTGCCTTTGCTTCCATATTTTTCATAACTGTTATTTGATTTTTGTTGCGTTTTTTAAACTGACAACGTTTTAATCCGGTTCAACTGTCAATTACAAATTGACGGAACACGGTCAAATCTTAATCCGGGGGCCATCTGCCCGGTTTGATTTTCTATTATCATCCTATTATGGAGTAAACCGGCGATTATTAACCCGGTCTGGTTCGACTACAAGTCGCCAGTATTATATATGGATAATCCGGTGTCTATCATAACCCGGTACGGTTTTATCATAAACCGGCACAATATGGAAGGAGTTATCAGTACTCAAGATTGGGATTATCACCCTTACTACAAAAAATTGGTAAACCAACGATGTGATTCAATATCACAGAAACAGGTTGAATAAAGCATTATTATAAATCGCCGGCGTTTATTAAACCGGCCTGGTTTTGGACTATAAGTCGCCAGTACATATTTGGATTGCGTCATTGGAATCATGCGCTCATAAATCATTGGACTATATTATTCAAATCTTCAAATAGCCAACATGGCTAGATTTTTATTATGGTTATCAATAACCAATATTATGATTGAGGTTTTCAAAGTCGCTTCAACAAGAATGGCTATTATTTCATCAATGGGTATGATTTATTCTACAATGGAGGAATAGTCCCGAGTTGTTGCAGAGCTTACAACCCGACACTTGGGGGCTACATTATTTAAGTTGAGATTATATCAAATATGCAAGTCTCATGTCGCCGCAAGCATGCACCATGACACTTGGGGCTAATGCAAAGTAATTTTTGCTCATATTATTGAAGACCCGACTCATCATATTATCTCGAGTCGGCCCTTTGGGGCTACCAATTGCGTGGTCCATCGCTCGCTTGGTAAAGCACAAGGCTCTTAACCTTATGGACGTGGATTCAAGCCCATGATGGGGGTTACATCGATGATGTTATTTTCATTGAAGTATATATCAAGTCCCAGCTCAATATTATCTTATCGAGCGGCCCTTGGGGCTACACATCATTGCTCAAATCTACATGATTATATTTACAAAGTCCTGCTCATTATTGCATAAATGACCCGCCCTTGGGGGCTACACTGGTTGAAGTTTTATGAGTATAAGGCAATTTCAAGTCCCACGTTGTCGCAAGCATGACAACTGGCACTTGGGGGCTACATAATATGGAGTGTTCAGTTTTTATTAGTGGGATGAACAACATGGATTTCTTCAAAAGTTGCATATTGATATTGAAGCAAGTCTTAAACCATAACTTTGTTCTGCTCAAGACTTGGCGGCTACATGTAATATGCATATAAGGAGAAATATTTTCAGAATTCTCGCCTTGAGCAAACCAGATTGACCTTATTCGCAACAATTATAAACCGGAATTATCGTTTTTGTAAACCGCAGTTTCGGCAATGATAAACCAAACAAGTTCTACATCTTCAAACGGATGAATATCGATGAGTATTTCAAGACCAAAATTTCTTAAACCGCATTTTGGAAACCGATTCAAGTGGATTATTCTTCACAATATTTTTCTATGAGAGGCCAACATCAGCAATTTGAGTATGAAACTGGTTATTGATCCGGATTTTCTAGAAGGAAGGAATGACAAGGACTTAAGGATGATCAGGTGCCGGTCTACAAGAATTCTTAACCCGGAGCACAACCCGCCGAATTTGTTCTTGTGTTTATATTACGGATCAGTTTAACATGGATAAATCCAAATTAAACTGGGGGCTAATGTCGGGGATATACCCCGCGGTGTAAACCGGCCGGAAGTTAATCCGGCCGGACTTGGCGGTTTATTTGAAGACCCGCCCTGACCTTGGCGGTTTACAAGCAATCCGTTTGGTCGTTATGACTCTTTGGTGGTCCCAAGCACATCGATGAGCGGATGACAAGGCCCAAGGCCCGAAGGCGGTTCACGTTTAATGGTGGGCCGGTTTATAAGGAAAGCGTAAGGACTATTCTCCTACGAAGGAAGCAAGACTAGGACTCCACTTGTAATAGAGTAATCCTAATCCTAATAGGACTCCACATGTAACCCGCCCCTTCAACTTATATAAGGAGGGGCAGGGCTCCCGAAAGGGGGGAAGCTACAAGCAAACAACAATATCTAGGGCTAGACACAACTAGAGGAGAGCCGGTTTACGGCGACTCCCTCATGATCATAATGAGATCTAGCCTCAAACAGCATGTAGGGCTATTACCGGATGATGTTTCCCGGGCCCAAGCTGTCTAAATCCTGTCTTGTGTTGCGTCTCTCGATTCCGCTCAACCCTCTCAAGCTACCACATAGATGCGTTGGCCTCGCGACTAAGTACTGACACTAAGGACATCTGACGTGTTAATTCCACGACAAACTCTGTCTTGCTTGGAGGGCTGGGGTTCTTTTATTCTATGTTATTCCTTGTGCTCACATATTTCTCTTGTGATCTAATGCTTTTTCCGTCTTTGTTTATACGAGGCCTTTGAAGGAATCTAGGACAAAGAGGCACCGTGTTAAGAAGACATCCAAAGAAGAATAAGAGCTCGAAACATCTGCTGCAATGCCTCCGGGAAGGGTGATGGCCCCAGCTCCGTGACAAAAGATGAGGATCTGGAACTCGATGAACCTGCCCTTGATAGAGTCACAAGGCGAGAAAGCAAATATAAGCGATCGCGACGGGCCATCGGGAAAGTCTCTGCGCATGGACTCGAGACCTCGGTGCAAATGGGTGATGAGTTGCCTCCCATGGATGAAGGAACCACTCTCAGCATGGATGGAAGTGGCACTGTCTCCCTAGATGAAGGAGGAACCATCAGATTGATGAAGCGGCGCTGTCCACACGGACCTCGGCCTGTTGCACCTTCTATTGACAGGGAATGTTGTCATCAATGAAGAAGAACAACGACTTGTGCTTCAATCGAGCAAGTTGACCTTTGCAATGCTATCTTTTACTAGTGCATTTTCCAAATGGAATGATCATGTATGCTTTTGTCGATTTCTATTCTAATTTATGAGTTCAATTTCATTTTAGGATGCAATGACTACCAAGACTAGACATAGAAAGGGCAAAGGGCTAGAGAGGATCACCAAGTCGCTTGGTAGCAAGGTGCCTATCCAAATTGCCAAAGGGATGAAGCGTCGAGAGAAGCCTCAGCATTCAAAGAAAGCTTGCTTACGAGTGTGGACTCGTTGCAAGAAGCCATCTTCGGTTCTTCCTCACTTCAAGCTATACAAAAAATGCTAGTCTATTGGAGAACTACATCGGAAAGTTGTTGTAAGCTACTTCTTTCATAGTTAATGTGCTATCTATTTTCGTTACACCTATGCATGATCACTAATATTGTTCCTACCTTGTTTCTTTGTCTTGGTAGGTAAATTTTGAGATGAACACGGACTCGAGAGACCATCAAGACCGCGTGCAAAGATATTCTGCAGAAAAGTTCAAAGAATGACGCCATCGATCAAGAAGAAGTATTTTGATACCGTAGCGCAAATAAAGTCAACATCAAGTCTCTGCATTTTGATCGGCGGATGGTGAATGGCAAGCTCTGGTGGAGATGTGGTCTACCCCAAGACACAAGGTTTGTCTCTGCTTTGTTTGATGCTTTATGTTCTATGCATGACATGCTAGTGCTAAATCATGCTGACAGTATGCTTTTTTGTAGGGAACCTGTGTGTCGAACAAGATGAATCGAGGAAAAGTCGTGTACAATCAGAGAACTGGTTCAAGGCACTACACAGCACACATTTTTGCCACTGTGAGAACTTTTCTCTAGAGACCATACCGTTGGATCCTCGTTGGATAACATTTCTGATTCTTGCTGAATAACATTTTGATTTTTGTTGAAAAACATTTCAGAAAGAAGAGCGTAAGGGTGAGGAGCTGTCTGCGATTGACTTGTTTAAGGCCACCCACAACAACAAGAAGCACGGGTTTTCGGAGCCACTCAAGGCTGCTATAGTAAGTCACTCCATGCTTTGTCATGCCCTGTTTGATTCACAGCCAGCTTTGATGCCGTTTGATGCTTTGATGTTTTGATGTTGTTTGATTCGGAGCCAGTTCCATGCTTTGATGTTGTTTGATAGTTCCATGCTTATAGTTCCATGCTAGGCTTAATGAAGATAGTTCCATGCTGTTTGATTCACACCTTTGTGTTCCATGCTTTGATGCTATTTGTTGCATTTTTATGACATGATGAAATTTGATCTGAATGTTAGTCGAAGCCGTCTTATATAGAACCACCATTCTAGGCTTAATGAAGCGATCATATTGTTCCAATTGCATGTCTCCAGGTCACTAGTCATCATCTTGTATAGATTTTGTGTGCTGGTTTGGTTTCTCCACTAATGCCTATCATTTTCCTCCATATGCTAGCTTGAGATGCAAGAAATGAAGGACGCGCCGGTACCAGAAGGTGAAGAGCCAAAGTCTCACTGTTCAAATTGTCGAAGAAGTGTTGTCAAAATCTGTCAAGCAAAGCACATTCCTCACGAATGTTGGGCTCGATCATCTAGGAACAACTCCATAAAGCAACTTCGCTGAAGTGTTTGCTCATGTTCAGTGACCTTGAGCGAAGTGGAGAGGTCCGAGCTTCAAGCTGAGCTGGTGCAAGAAGAATTGGCGGCAATCAAGATGAAGGCGGAAGAATCAAGTCAAGACGCGACAATGAACTTGAGTGCGCAAGAAGTCTCAAAACGAGGAAGAGAAGTTAGCCCACTTGATGGCTCTCTTTGGAGCTAAGGTAGTTTGATGGTTGTCTTGTGGTTGAGCTAAGGTAGTTTGATGGCCCTCTTTGTCTTTGAGTTGAGCTAAGGTTGTTGCATTTTGGTGAGGCTGAAATGAGTGTTGCATTTGTTGCATTTTGAGCACCTGTGAAGTTATGTGATCTTGTGAACCAGTGAAGTTATGTGAAGTTATGTGGATAATTTTGTGGATCATTTTGTTTATTTTCTATGAAGTTATGTGGATCACTTGTGCACCTGGGCCTTTCTGTTTATAGTTATGCAAAATGAGAACTTGGGCTCTAAAAAGGCCAAGGCCCAAACAAGAATTAGACCAAAAAGGCTTTGGCCTAAAAAAAGATATGACTGTAAGAAAAAAAATTATAAAAGGCTGCATAGCAGATAATAAAAAGGCCAAGGCCCAAATTCGAACTAGACCAAAAAGGTTGTGGCCCAAAACAATAGTGGACTATAAAAGAAATCATCAGAAAAAGGCTCCATTCCCAGAAAATAAAAGGCCAAATTATTGGGCCAGGCCCATACACATAAGCAAAATAAAGAGAAAAAAATAAATTAAACGGGCCGAATTATTGGGCTTGGCCCATGTAGACGGCTGAAATTGACCGGGCTGATTCTATTTTACGACCTTTTCATTTGGTCGTAATTCTGCCACGTCAGCTTGCCACGGTGGATCTGACGTGTGTGGTCGGATTGCTAGTGACCAAAATAATTGGTCGTAAAATCTACGACCTTTTGGTCATAAACGTCTACGACCATTCCAGAAGAAAGGTCGCTATAGTCAGTTAACCCCCCAGCTTTTGACCTTATGTTTTTGGTCACAAAAAGGTCACAAATTGAAAACAGTGACCATTTAGTGACCAATAGTGGTGGTCACTAGTTGACATATTTCTTGTAGTGCAGGTCGCCTCTCTCTCCCCCTCTCCCCAGAACACACCCGCCGACGCCTCTCTCTGCCCTCTCCCCATCCCGCCACCGCCTCTCTCTCCCCCTCTCCCTAGAACACACCCGCCGCCACCTCGATCCATCCCCTCTCACATCGCCTCCGCACCCATCCCCTCCCCTGGCGAGGCGGTGCTTCCGGACCCGCGACGGCGGCAGTGGGCTCGCAGCCAAGCCCACACAGATCTAGGCCTCGATCTGGAGCGGTTTGCCCCCTTCTCCATCGGCGGGGCGGGGCTTAGGCAGCCGCGGCTCCCCGTCAACCTGCCCGGCATCCGCTGCTCCCGCGCCATGGAGCTCTGCACCCTCGGCAACATCTGCCCCGACACCGCCGACGAGGCCAAGGCCCTCGTGCCCTCCCTCGTCCTCGTCCTCGTCCCCGTCGGCTGTGGCGGGGGCTGGCGGGCTGAAGCTGCACAAGGGCGACATCACCCTCTGGTCCGTCGATGGCGCCACCGACGCCATCGTAAGTTCCTCCGCTCCATCCCATCATCCAATCCCACCTTGTCTCCTCCACGCAATACTGGTTGCGTATCTAGATATGCTTGGATAGGTGAGATTGGTCTAGTTGTATTTTACCAAATACGGAGTAGTTGAATAGGATCTGAGCATGAACCCAGTTTTAGAACCATCACATGGCGTTGTAGTTAGGCTGGCTTCTCAGATGGAACAATCCTTTGCCTAGGTCTGGGTTGTTGAATAGGGTCTTCTTAGCTATGCTTATTTTCTGTTTTAATGTCCGTATTGGTTCCCCCTGCCATTAAGGGCATCACCAAGAAGTCTGAATCAAGTTCCCCAATGACTGTCAGCTTATTTACCATGGAGTGGAATTTGAGTTATGAGCCTCAAATTATCATGAAAGTTGCAGTCCCTTCTGCAACAACTTTATAAATCCAATATCTTATTACAAATCCATTCAGCCAGTTAGATCTTAAGCCTTTGCAAGCTTGGATGATATGATCTATTATGTGAGCATTTTACTAAATCCTTCTGTTACTTCCATCTGTAACATTTTGCATAGAAGCAATTATCTTTCTTTGTATTCAACAGTGAATTATATAACTGAGATTTATTTTGGTAGGTTAGTGCTGCTAATGAACGAATGCTAGGAGGGGGGGTGTTGATGGATGTATAAACTAGCTTCCGACGAGATGGCGTGTATTGTACACACCCCGCAGTGATTTTTGCACTTCACATGCATTTTCCCCATCACCCACCAACCGTAACATGCTAGTCGTATGTGCTGCAGCCATTCTTGCACTTGATTTCAAATCAGAGTGTGGTTTGTTTCTCTATGATTTTTTGGAGTGTGGGCTATTCTATTTGAGGCGGCTCGTCGATACAGGGTGATCGAGGAGAGGGGAGAGGCCTGGGCGAGTGGACCGGTCCGATCGGTCAGGGTGGCGACCAAGGAGCTGAGGATGTCTAGGAGGGCGGTGAACCCCGGCGGTCATGGAAGGGCGGCTGGACATGTCTAGGTGCCTCGTCAACCCGTGAACTCTCACAGGGTAATTAATCCGGTTCCCTTTTGATCTCTTCACATCAATTCTGCTACACATCCCAGTAATCCTAGATTAATTTGGTTCTTTTGTTTTACTTATTGCAGGTGACACTGCTCTGGCCATTTCTGCGGCTTATGGGATGCCTGCTATCACAAGATATCTCCTCGGTCTGTATTGCTGCTCTGCATCTGTATTACTGCTGCAGTTTTTGTAGTTATATTTTGTGTAGAGTCCTGAAACATTTTCCTCACAGGGCGCCACCTTCGGAGAGGTGGCCGAAATGACTGACATTTTTGAAGGAAGCATCATACGGCTAGTTAAGAGGCTGGATGAATTTCTGAATCAGGTAAACCACCTGTTGGTTCGGGCACTAGTACTAAAATCACTTGGATAGAGAGTGTATGCATCTTTGATTATCCCATTTGACTTAAAGTTCATGCGAATAAATAAAACTGCCTTCAATTGATCCATTAGATCAATGTGCATGTGAATACAAGTGTAACATGTCCTTCTAGCAAAATGTCCATAAGCGTCAACATTTACTCTCAAGCGTGACATGGTGAATATGATGAACAAGTTGGGCTGTAGCTAGATATGTAAGAAATGATATCTATTTCATTTATCTCCATCTATAGAAGTTGTGATTGGCATCGACTTTCTTCTTTGCCCTTTTCTCGCATGCCCAACACTTTACTTTTCTATTACAAGTTACGTAAATAGTCAAGAAAATAAGCTTGCTTTGTTTTCCTTGTCGAACCAATGACTTGATTTGTTTGCGACTAAAAGCTGCTTCTTTGAAGCTGTTGGGGAGGTCAACCTTGAGAGTTTTCGACTAAAAGCTGTTGAAGCTTCTTGTTTCCCTTGCATTTGTTAACTTGCACAGGCATGATTGCTCTATTGTCTATTGTCTACAAAGCGATCGCCTACAGGTGGCATCGCATCGTGCTTGCCAGATTATTTGTGTGATCAAATGAAACGGTGAGTGGTATTAAAATGCTCATGTAGACAGTGTTTAAGCATTAGAATGGTGCAGATATAGTTGCCCGACAACTACAGTGTCTGTGATATAGTTGCCCGGCAGTTAGTGTTCAACATCTATCGCTTTAGCACCAAGCGACTAAACAATGTTTTGGTAAAGCTTTCAGAAATCAGTTTGCAGTGTTGAATCAGTACACATCTTTTACCTTCAATTTGGTAGTATGAAAAATACATTAGTGAACTTGAGTAACTTTGACATATTTTCTCTATTAACTTGCCTTTGGATTGGTACCCGTGATTGCCTTGTACTTAATTCCGCTAACACCGATCTTATTCTTGTTAATTTGTTAGTGCCATGGTGTTTATCTGTTTAGAATAAGATCCATGCATCAATTCTAAGTTCTCGTCTCTCTGAAGGGACACTTCTAGCTTCTATGACTCAGACTTGTTAACTATTGTTTCTTACTTTGTTAACTACAACATATATTTTCCCCAGTTATTCTAATTCTTCTCTGATTCATGTAACATGATGACAGTGGAAGCCATGTTGTTGTTTTGTTTGTTCCGACCACGACTATGGTCGTCGGTTTAGTCCGGCATGTTGTTCATCTAGCGAGCTTGTTAGAGTCTGAATTTAAGAACTTGTAGAGCTTGTTAGTATTACAATTGTAGAGCTTGTTACACTTGTAGAGCTTGTAAAGCAGTATGGTCTTCTGTATTGGAATGGATAGAGCTTGTATTTTGTGATCTGGTTGCTCTTATTTAAGTATCATGTGTGTTTTTGTCTCCGAAAATCTAAATAATGCTTGAAATATGAAGAATATGAGTCTGAATTGATGGGACCCACTTACCACAACATGACAAATGGGAACCTGTTACTTGAACCTGAAAACTGGGACCCATCTGACTAGTGGACCCTTCTTTTGGAAAAAAAAAAGAAAAACTAAATTCGTTTAGACAAAAAGGCCACAATCCAACAATAAAAAAGGCTGCAATATAGGGTTTGGCCCATGAACCCAACCAAAAATTGACACACAAAAAAAAACATAAATGGGCTGAATTAATGGGCTAGGCCCATGTAGAAAACCGAATTGGACCGGGCTGATTCTTGTGCCACATCAGCTTGCCACGCAGGATGCCTACGTGGCACGGGAGGTTACTCTTGACCAAAACGCCACAAGAGGCATATTTTGGTAGAATGGCGTCACGACCTTCTCACGAGAGAAGGTCGCTATAGTCGATTAACGACCCCGACTTTTGACCTACATTTTTGGTCACAAAAAGGTCGCAAATGAAAAACCATGACCTTTCAGTGACCAATAGTGGTGGTCACAAGTTGACATATTTCTTGTAGTGAATCATCATAGATAGCAATTTTATTTTCATAATCAATTGGAACCTCTTCCGAAATAGTTGGATAATTACTAATTAAAGTTGACACTCTTCCAAATCCACTTTCATAAATATCACACTAAAATTCAACACCCTCCAAAGTAGTGGGATCACTAATTCCTAAAGTTGACACTCTTCCAAACCCACGTTAGACGATAGTATTATTCATACTCCAAAAGATATAAGTGAAGTTCATGGAGCATTCTATAATTAATATAGACTTACCAATATCTAAGCTCAAAATCTATAAGTGAAGCATACGAAGCATTCTATAAAATCATACTCAAAAGATTTAAGTGAAGCACAAAGAGCATTCTATAAGATCATTGAAGGGCTATCTCATACTAGCATGGTTCCTAAAGAAAAAGAAAAACACAAAGGACACAAATCATGTGAACGAAACAAAAACCGAGGTATACCGATAATTGTTGAAGAAGAAAGATGGGATGCCAATCGGGGCATCCCCAAAATTAGATGCTTGAGTATCCTTGAAATATCTACTTGGGGTGCCTTGGCATCCCCAAGCTTGAACTATTGCCTCTCTTTATTCTTCTCACATCGGTAACTCCTCGTTCTTCGAACACTTCATCGTCGTTCTTATCGGCCTCCTCCTTCGCGTTCTACTACATTGAGGCCGCCATGGCGCGCACACTGCATTTTTCTCCCTCATTATCCGCATCAATGTCCTCCTATTCGTTACTCCACATTGACTTTCTCTGCGGCGACGATGCTAGCAACTTGTTCACTGTACCGCCGATGGGATTGCTCGCCTGCGACTCCGTACTCGTCGTATCGAACGTGGCGCCGCGACCACCGCCTACCTCTGTTGCCGAGGCAACCTCTAGTGTAACATTGTGTGTTATATGTAGTTGTTAACTCTTAATCATGTCCAATGTATACAACCAAGCAACATGCACTAATATGAGCACAGCCAATGCGAGCAACCAAACACAACGCGTAGAGGTGTTGCTACGATGCAGGGAGAGGGTATGCACGCATCCAATCCACATGCATATGGGGCGAGTTTGGTTGCCTGCATCGAGCCCAACCATGCCCACACAATGCAGCATCTTTTTGGGCGGTTGTTGTTTGGTTCTTTGCATCTGTTATTTAAGATAATGCGATTCTTAAAGCACCCCTGGGCCTGGCCCGTTGGGAAACGGCCGAATCAGCAGTTTCCCGAGAGCCAGGCCTGAGCGATGCTTCGAGGCACACGTGGGTGGCTCTCTGGAGACGTGTGTCTCGAGTTAATCCCCCCTCTCTCCCTCCCTAATACTCAATCCCCTCTCTCTCCCTCTACTCCAGGGTGATCCCGTCGATCCCGTCCGCCATGGGAGCAGGGGAGCGGATACAGCACAATAAGCAGCGGCAACAGCAGGTAATTAGCAGATAAGCAGCGGCATGAGCTGCGGCCGGAAAGAGCAGTAGGTAGCGGCAAGTGCTAGCGTGTGCGGGTGCCGGCGGAAGCGGCACAAGGCAGTGGCTAGCAGCAGCAAGCAGCCGAGGTTGAGCCCGATCCTCCCCGGCATGGCGCATCCATGTGCTTAGCTAGGTGCTAGTAGTCAAGCACCTAGCTAAGCACATGGATGCGCCATGCCGGCTTGCTCGAAGGTGTTCAGCTCTACGTCGTTGCGGACTCGATCAGAGCAGGGCCCCGTGGAGGCCGCCGAGTCCAGCTTGTTGCTGTTGGCATAGCTGTCGCCCGCGGCGGCGTTGCTGGTGTTCAGCCGCCACAGCCGGAGCCGGACCCACGCCCGGTTTCCGCTGTCGCCGGCGACGACGAGGAGAGTGCGGGGGAGGCAGCGAAGACAAGGCAGCCGGTGCAGAGGCTCTCTGTGAGGTGACGGGCGCGGCAAGATCCTCAACAACGGCCAGCTCAAGCTCGTCCACGACTGCGGCGAGCCGGGCGCGGCCACGGCCACGATAGCGAGTTGGGCACGTCCACGGTCGCCGGAGCTGGTGGTGGGCACGATGGGCCGTGGAAGCTCCGGCGCGCTTAAAGTGTTTGACGATATGTCAAGCCCAACCTGATGGTTGTTAAGTTTTGTTGTAACGCTGGTAATCATATGCATGTATGCAACCAAACGCCGGGTGAAAATTGCATCTCCATGATAAGACCGCTAATGCAGACAACCAATCAACTGGTCATCTACGTTTTGTGCCCTGTTTTTGCTTATCCAGGCCCTGCTCAGCCTGACTCGTTTTTTCCCTCTGAGCCAGGCTCGACACCGAAAGCAACCAAACACGCCCATGTTGATTTCTTGCATGCATATGCTCAAGCAGGCTTAACTGGAACAAGTATACAAAGTGGTAAAAAAACTAACCAAACACATCGTTCGTGTATGCACAATTTTCTTCTCCGCGAGTTCGTGTGTGCATGATGAGCTTTCTGCGTGCTGCCGACAAAAAAAAGCTACTACTCAGCGAAATAGTCGTTGTACTCTGCGGGAGGAACCGGCGGACACGTTGGGCAGCTTTGCGAGAGCACAGCGAGGTGAAAAAGACTTGCAGTTGCAGTCCCGCCCTGAACCGGCAGGCAGCGACGATCCACGGATGGCACCGCCGTGGTGGTGTTGTGGTCACTGCTCGTCGTCTCCTCCTGCGCGGCAGTGCGCACAGGTATGTACGCTCTGCGCGTTTGTGGTCGTGCGAGTGCCCCAACGTCTCCTCAACCGCACCCAACTGCAGTCACGCTCCCTGACCCTGACGAGCCGGGGCCGCGGCCGGGGCCACCCTCGGCATCGCCTACCTCTTTCTGCATACAAATTTGCCACTCATCATGCCCTACTACCCTTTCATATTCGCTCCCTACGTTCGGTTTTTTAGGCTCTCCCACGTTTTCAGCCAAAAACTAACTGTATATTTGCGTAATAAAATTTAGTTTATATGTAAAAGATAGTTCCGAAATTTTCATTCGAATACGAATTCAGCAATACCATTTGTATGATATATCACTTATATTCTGCAAATCAAATCTACAGACAAAGTTTAACCAAATAAATCTGAACTGATGTAGTACCGCCATACTGCTGGAATTCTGTCTATTATGGGCCAGCCCAATAGCAGTTTCAGAAATTCCTAATAAATCCTATAGGCCCACGCAGCCCATTCGTGCAAGGCAAGAGGTGGAACTAAAGTTTAGTCCCACATTGCTAGTTTAGAGGGAGTTGGACCTTTTTATAAGGGAGTTTCTTTCCCCACATGTATGAGCATGAGAACAAGAGGGACATCCACGCGCGCTCCTCCTTCGCCGCCCGCCTCGCCGCGCCGCGGGAATGAGCCAAGCCGATGTCTAATTTTTTTCCACGCACGACGGGTATGCGAAAGGTCACACAGAAGCTGTTTGCGATAGTGGAGTTTGAATGCGAACGGTGCAGCCCTTCGGCTGCTGGCTGTTCGCTTCATCTTCGTTTCACCATCCGTCGTTGTCCTCTCGTCTCCTTCTCTTGCGCCTATAAAAGGGAGGTCACTCCTCTCAGAGTGACGCACTAGAACTTCTCCTTCCTCTCGCCACCGGTTCCAATCTCTGTGCTGCTGCTGTCTTTCTCCGAAACCGCACCTTTTAATTTGAGTCCTGAGAAGGGTGATAAGGTTTTTAGGCGCTTGTGCGACATCGACTTCTTCGTCCACGGCCATCCGGACTCAGCGACTACTTCCCGACGACGACTTCTTCCCGACCTCCTCGGCGACATGGTGGCGAGGACACCGACCCCAAGTCCGGTAACCTGCTTTGTTGTTGCCCGTGCACGTGTTCGTACCCTTTCTATTTGAGGTTCTGCTACAGTTCCTTGTTCTAGTATTTGCCCTAAGTATGTTAGACTCCTCTATTTTATTTATACAACTTGTTATATTGTCTGCTCAAGATATGTTTAGTTACGGTTCATATATGAAGATATTGTTTACCTTCTCTTTGTCAAATCGCATGGCTTGTTTTATCACTGCTATACTAGTGATGCTTTATCTAGTATTTCTGTTAATAAAATCACTCGGTAAATTGCTCATATTTCCAACAATCCAAAAACCTTACTACAGGCAATTTACCCCAAGTAGTCTTGTTGCTTCCATGAGACCTCCTATGTTTGAGGGTATCCACTATAAGAGGTGGCGCGTGAGAGCAGTCTTATGGTTTCAAACCATGAGTTGCTATGACGCCACTCTTGGCAAACCTGAAGGAGAACTTGATGCTCAACAGGCACAAGCTTTTCAGAAAATGGATACTCTGTTTAAGGCTGCTCTCTTGAGTGTTCTTGATAAGAACATTGTTGATGCTTATGCGTTAATTGACAATGGAAAAGATATGTGGGACGCACTCGAGGCCAAGTTTGGGGTCTCGATGCGGCAACCGAGCTGTACATCATGGATCAATTCTATGATTACTGGGATGGTGAAGAGCGCTCGTGGTTGAGCGGGGCTCATGAGATCTGATCATTTGCTAGAGAACTTGAGCACTTCAATTGCATGCTACGGACAAGTATGTTGCGGGGTATCATCATTAAGCTTCCTCCTTCATGGAGGAACTCTGCTACTTCTTGAAGCATAAGAGGCAGTAGTTTTCCGTTCGGATCTCATTGGCACTCTTGATGTGGAAGAAAAGGCGAGAGCAAAGGACACACGTGCTCGAGGTATTGAGGGAGGATCTAGTGCCAATCTGGTACAGAAGAAAAATGTCCAGTCCCACAAGTTCAAGAACAAGGAAAAGCTTGATGGTAAAGCAAAGTTTGATGGGAAGAACAAGGTTGTACAACACACGAACTTCAAGAAGAAGAATGACAAGAAGAAAGGTGCTTGTCATGTGTGTGGAGATCCTGATCATTGGGCTCCTAGTTGTCCTAATCGCTATGACAAGCGTCATCCTGGGAAAAGCGGCAAGACCGCTAATGTTGTCATTGGAACAACGACATGAAGGATCTTTGGGTATGGTATATTTCCCACTATTCTTTCAGTATGTCATTCTCATGATTGGTTGATTGACATGGGTGCTAATGTGCATGTATGCGGTGATATTCTCATGTTTTCGTCTTATCAGACTACAGGGACTTCAACCGTGCTAATGGGCAACGGTTCAAGCGCTTCTGTTCGTGGTGTTGGTACAGTCGATCTGAAGTTTACTTCGGAGAAGATCGTGCGGCTGAAGAACGTGCATTATGTCCCCTTCGTCAATAAAAAATCGTGTTAGCGGATCTCTTCTGTGTAGAGATGGCTATAAGCTTGTCTTTGAGTCGAATAAATTTGTAATATCCAAGTATGGAACCTTTGTTGGTAAAGGCTATGAGTCAGGAGGCCTGTTGATGACCCACAAGTATAGGGGATCTATCGTAGTCCTTTCGATAAGTAAGAGTGTCGAACCCAACGAGGAGCAGAAGGAAAAGATAAGCGGTTTTCAGCAAGGTATTCTCTGCAAGTACTGAAATAAGTGGTAACAGAAAGTTTTGTGATAAGATAATTCGTAACGAGCAACAAGTAACAAAAGTAAATAAAGTGCAGTAAGGTGGCCCAATCCTTTTTGTAGCAAAGGACAAGCTTGGACAAACTCTTATATAGAGAAAAGCGCTCCCGAGGACACATGGGAATATCGTCAAGCTAGTTTTCATCACGTTCATATGATTCACGTTCGGTACTTGGATAATTTGATATGTGGGTGGACGGTGCTTGGGTGCTGTTCTTACTTGAACAAGCATCCCACTTATGATTAACCTCTATTGCAAGCATCCATAACTACAACAAAGTATTAAGGTAAACCTAACCATAGCATGAAACATATGGATCCAAATCAGCCCTTACGAAACAGCGCATAAACTAGAGTTTAAGCTTACATCACTCTAGCAACCCATCATCTACTTATTACTTCCCAATGCCTTCCTCTAGGCCCAAATAATGGTGAAGTGTTATGTAGTCGACGTTTACATAGCACCACTTAGAGGCTAGACAACATACATCTCATCAAAATATCAAACAAATACCAAATTCACATGACTACTAATAGCAAGACTTCTCCCATGTCCTTAGGAACAAACGTAACTACTCACAAAGCATATTCATGTTCATAATCAGAGGGGTATTAATCTGCATAAAGGATCTGAACATATGATCTTCCACCAAATAAACCAACTAGCATCAACTACAAGGAGTAATCAACACTACTAGCAACCTACTAGTACCAATCCCGGACTTGGAGACAAGAATTGGATACAAGAGATGAACTAGGGTTTTGAGATGAGAAGGTGCTGGTGAAGATGTTGATGGAGATTGCCCTCTCCTGTTGACAAGAGCGTTGGTGATGACGATGGTGATGATTTCTCCCTCCTGGAGGGAAGTGTCCCCGGCAGAACAGCTCTGCCGGAGCCCTAGATTGGTTCCGCCAAGGTTCCGCCTCGTGGCAGCGGAGTCTCGTCCCGAAAGATTGCTTATGATTTTTCCTCGACGAAAGACCTCATATAGCAGAAGATGGCCATCGGAGAGCCAACAGGGGGCCCACGAGGCAGGGGGCGCACACAGGGGTAGGCGCGCCCACACCCTCGTGGCCAGGTGGGTCCCCCTCTGGTGTACTTCTTTCGCTCAATATTTTTCATTATTTCCAAAAATGACTTTCGTGGAGTTTCAGGACATTTGAAGTTGTGCAGAATAGGTCTCTAATATTTGCTCCTTTTCCAGCCCAGAATTCCAGCTGCCGGCATTCTCCCTCCTTATGTAGACCTTGTAAAATAAGAGATTATAGGCATAAGTATTGTGACATAATGAGTAGTAACAGCCCATAATGCAATAAATATTGATATAAAATCATGATGCAAAATGGACGTATCACCGGTTTTGTTTATCCTTATCAGACGTTTGCAATAAAGTTATTAATCATATTTGCAACAATCGTGAATCAAATGTGTGGCATTCACGTCTTTGCCATGTTAACTTTGGTTGCCTGTCGCAACTAGCGAAGTTGAACTTAATCCCTAGTTTCACCACTGTCAACGGATCTAAGTGTCAAATGTGTGTGCAAGCTAAGCAACCTCGTAAGTCTCACGTGACTGCGGAGACGAGAAATCTTGCACCACTAGAACTTATACATTCAGATCTATGTGAAATGGATGGTGTTTTGACAAAAGGTGGAAAGAAATATTTTATGGCGTTAATTGGCGACTCCACTAGATCTTTGCCGTGTGTATCTTACGAAATCGAAGGATGAGGCTTTGAACTTTTTCAAGATCTATAAAGCTGAAGTGGAAAACCAACTTGATCGGAAAATCAAGAGGCTTAGGTCCGACCGTGGTGGAGAGTATTTTTCCAATGAATTTGATGCTTTTTGTGCGGAAAAAGGTATAATCCATGAGACGACGCCTCCCTACTGATGACCCACAAGTATAGAGGATCTATCGTAGTCCTTTCGATAAGTAAGAGTGTCGAACCCAACGAGGAGCAGAAGGAAATGATAAGCGGTTTTTAGCAAGGTATTCTCTGCAAGTACTGAAACAAGTGGTAACCGATAATTTTGTGATAGGATAATTTGTAGCGAGCAACAAGTAACACAAGTAAATAAAGTGCAGCAAGGTGGCCCAATCCTTTTTGTAGCAAAGGACAAGCCTGGACAAACTCTTATAATAGGAAAAGTGCTCCCGAGGACACATGGGAATATTGTCAAGCTAGTTTTCATCACGTTCATATGATTCGCGTTCGGTACGTTGATAATTTGATATGTGGGTGGACCGGTGCTTGGGTGTTGTTCTTACCTGAACAAACATCCCACTTATGATTATCCTCTATTGCAAGCATCCGTGATGACCCACAATTATAGGGGATCTATCGTAGTCCTTTCGATAAGTAAGAGTGTCGAACCCAACGAGGAGCAGAAGGAAATGATAAGCAGTTTTTAGCAAAGTATTCTCTGCAAGTACTGAAATAAGTGGTAACAGATAGTTTTGTGATAAGGTAAATTGTAACAAGCAACAAGTAACGAGAGTAAATAAAGTGCAGCAAGGTGGCCCAATCCTTTTTGTAGCAAAGGACAAGCCGGAACAAACACTTATATTAGGAAAAGCGCTCCTGAGGACACATGGGAATATCGTCAAGCTAGTTTTCATCACGTTCATATGATTCACGTTCGGTACTTTGATAATTTTATATGTGGGTGGACCGGTGCTTGGGTGCTGTTCTTACTTGAACAAGCATCCCAATTATGATTAACCTCTATTGCAAGCATCCGCAACTACAACAAAAGTATTAAGGTAAACCTAACCATAGCATGAAACATATGGATCCAAAACAACCCCTTACGAAGCAACGCACAAACTAGGGTTTAAGCTTCTGTCACTCTAGCAACCCATCATCTACTTATTACTTCCCAATGCCTTCCTCTAGGCCCAAATAATGGTGAAGTGTTATGTAGTCGACGTTCACATAACACCACTAGAGGCTAGACAACATACATCTCATCAAAATATCGAACGGATACCAAATTCACATGACTACTAATAGCAAGACTTCTCCCGTGTCCTAAGGAACAAACGTAACTACTCACAAAGCATATTCATGTTCATAATCAGATGGGTAATAATATGCATAAAGGATCTGAACATATGATCTTCCACCAAGTAAACCAACTAGCATCAACTACAAGGAGTAATCAATGCTACTAGCAACCTACTAGCACCAATCCCGGACTTGGGGACAAGAATTGGATACAAGAGATGAACTAGGGGTTTGGAGATGAGATGGTGCTGGTGAAGATGTTGATGGAGATTGCCCTCTCCCGATGAGAGGAGCGTTGGTGATGATGATGGCGATGATTTCCCCCTCCCGGAGGGAAGTGTCCCCGGCAGAACAGCTCCGCCGGAGCCCTAGATTGGTTCCGCCAAGGTTCCGCCTCGTGGCGGCGGAGTCTCATCCCGAAAGGTTGCCTCTGATTTTTTTCTCATCGAAAGACTTCACATAGGAGAAGATGGGCACCGGAGAGCCACCAGGGGGCCCACGAGGTAGGCGGCGCTTGGGGGGGGCGCCCCACCTCGTGAGCAGGTGTGGGCCCCTGGCCTTCATCTTTAGCGATCATTTTCTTTATTTATTTTAAGACATTCCGTGGAGTTTCACGACTTTTGGAGTTACATGAATAGGTCTCAATATTTGCTCCTTTTCCACCGAGAATTCCATTTGGCATTCTCCTCTTCATGTAAACCTTGTAAAATAAGATAGAATAGCCATAAGTATAGTGACATAACATGAAATAACAGCCCATAATGCGATAAATATCGACATAAAAGCATGATGCAAAATAGACGTATCAACTCCCCCAAGCTTAGACCTCGCTTGTCCTCAAGCGAAAAGCCGATAACAATAAATATGTCCTTGTGTTTAGAGGTAGAGCGTCGATAAAAATAAAATCTGGGACATGAAGGCATCATGATTATTCTCATAACACAACATATATAGATTTTGTCATATGATTACTTATGTTCAAGCGATGATCTTTTCACAATGCAAAAGTATGAATCAGAAACTTTATTGGGCACCAGCAAAGTATAACCTCAGTCATTGAAGCAATTGCAATTTATCATAACATCGGAGAGAGTCTATGTCAGAGCTTAAAAGCAAGTCCACATACTCAACTATCACTTAGTCCTTTGTAAGTGCATCTAGTGCCCCTTAGTGATTTTGGTGTATTGAAGACTTATAGGTTAAGTAACTAATGCGTTTGTGAGTGTACACAGGTCTATAAGTCTATGAGGAGTTTGATATTTACAGAGAAAGTCGACCCCTAAAAATGAATTTCTTCATCTGAAGAATTTGATATTCTGAAGACTTTCTGAAGACTTTGAAAGTGAAGAAATTGGTGTGATTCTGAAGACTTGGTATTCGTTTGAGGAATATGAAGCGTGAAGACTTTTGTTTTCGTAGTTTCATTTTCTCTTTCTTGAGTCATAGGAAACACCGTACTGTTAAAGGGGGTCGAGGAAATACTAAGGAAAAATTTCCAATTGATGCTCAACTCAAAATCCTCACCTACCAATCCCTTCGAGTGAAGCCTTTGGAAATCTCATACAGATTCGATCAATTTCTTGATGTGAGACGAAGCTCTTACAGTCTTTGAGGAATTTGTTCGGACCGAGGAGTTAGGAATTACTTGGTCTTGAATTGCCTACACAATGAGGAACATGATAGCCCCGAGGAATTTGATGTTCCAACTTCCGACCGTTCTTTGTCTTCTTGGCTTGTGTCCCCAAAATATCTCCACCTAACGGTCATATCATTTAAGGGCATTTATGTCTTATCATGTCGGGCTGCTCGAGGCTATAAATAGCCGCCCCCACAACCACTAGTTGGTTGGCTGCTCGAGAGAACTTGACACTTGTCATTTGAGAGCAACCCATCCTCCGAGGACTTTGGCGAAAATCATCAAGTGAGGAAAAACCCAAAGTGAGGAAAATCCCAAAACCAAACCCCAACAAACCCAAAGTGATTGAGCATCATGAAGAAATTGATCAGCGTGGATCCGGCGCTTTTACCTTTGAAGACTGTGCTTCTTCCAGACGGTTAGGCGTCACGGTCTAGAACATCAAGAGGAATTGTGGATCGCCGAGTGACCAAGTATGTGAAGGTTTGGAAGTCGCTGAAGACTTACCACAGTGATTGGGCGAGGTCTGCGTGGCCTTA
Organism: Aegilops longissima; assembly: GCA_021605205.1. Lineage (NCBI taxonomy): Eukaryota > Viridiplantae > Streptophyta > Magnoliopsida > Poales > Poaceae > Aegilops > Aegilops longissima. Next base: position 19,928,054 of record CM038678.1, read on the forward strand.
GTTCAAGGAGAATACGGTGAGGACTTGGTGTCTGAGCTGCGTGCTTTCGATGGATGGGTGTCCGGACTGCGTGTCCTCGAGTTTAAATACTCGGCCGCCCAACAGACGTACAACCGAGACAGCAGTTGGAACTGGTCTACCAAATCATTGTCTTCACCAACCTAACTGGTTCTATTTCCTCAACCCTTTCATTTCCTCAATACTGTGTTGAGTGTTTGTCATATCTGTGTTTGAAGACTTTGACTGAATACTTTCTAAATTTCCTCAGTTCAATTTCTTCAGTCTGTTTGTCTTCATCTTGTGTTATCCTGTGATTACGCTTTCTGTACTCTGTGATTGTCTTCATTTCATCATGATGACTATGCTTGTAATCTGCTATGTTTATTTCTGAGTACTTATTCCGCTGCATGTATTTCTTCGCTAAGGAATTTCCTCACCGGCAAATTCCTCAGTGAAGAATTTGTAAAATTCATAAAAATCGCCTATTCACCCCCCCTCTAGTCGATATAACGCACTTTCATCCTTCATAATTGCTAGCGCTCACGCAATACTTGTGGTTACGGAGTTTTAATCGGACACAGAGAAAGATAGGGGCTTATAGTTTTGCCCCACAGCCTTTTACCTTAAGGGTAATGTCAACAATAATAATTCATGCTCCCCTACATCCAATTATATATATATATATATATATATATATATATATATATATATATATATATATATATATATATATATATATATATATATATATATATATCATGTTCTTTCCAACATGTTGGGCTTGCCAAAGGATAAAATGAAAAAGGAAAGGTGAAGATCACCGTGACTCTTGCATAAGGTAGAAGATAATAATAAAAGATAGGCCCTTCGCAGAGGGAAGCAGAGGTTGCCATGCACTCTTATGGTTGGATGCACAAAATCTTAATGCAAAAGAACATCACTTTATATTGCCCCTTTTATGTGGAACTTTATTATGCAGTCCGTCGCTTTTATTACTTCCACAACAAGTTCGTACAAACCTTATTTCTCTACACTAATAAGTCATGCATATTTAGAGAGCAATTTTTATTGCTTGCACCGATGACAACTTACTTGAAGGATCTTACTCAATCCATAGGTAGATATGGTGGACTCTCATGGCTAAACTGGTTTAAGGGTATTTGGAAGCACAAGTAGTATCTCTACTTGGTGCTGAGAATTTGGCTAGCATGAGGGGGAAAGGCAAGCTCAACATGTTAGAGGATCCATAACAACATACTTTATCTCAGATACAAGAAAAACATAACTCATTATGTTGTCTTCCTTGTCCAACATCAACTCTTTAGCATGTCATATTTTAATGAGTGCTCCCAATCATAAAAGATGTCAATGATAATATATCTATATATGAAACCTCTCTTTCCTTATTACTTCCTATTAATTGCAACGATGACCAAGGCTATATTTGCCAACTCCCAACAACTTTTAATCATCATACTCTTTCTATGTGAAGTCATTACTCTCAATAAGATCAATATGAACTCTTTGTTTCTTTTTATTCTTTTCTTTTATTCACCCAAGATCATGGCAAAGTAATCAAGCCCTTGACTCAACACTAATCTTTATTATATATATAGCTCACGGACTCGATTACATAGAGGGATCATAAAGAAAAACTTCAAAACTAGATCATGCCATGACTTTATTCTACTAAATCAAGATACTACTAATAGGATCGAACTAAGAAAAACGGTAAATATAGGAGTTGTGATGGTGATACGATACCGGGGCACCTCCCCCAAGCTTGCCAGTTGCCAAGGGGAGTGCCCATACCCATGTGATTATATCTCCTTCTTTGTTGTTGGAGGAAGTGGAGGTGTTGTTGATGATGCGGGCTTGTCGTCCACCCTCCATGGCATAGGCTCACCATCATAGAAGGATGATCGAGTCTCCGGAATCCTCAAATCTGCAGCCAAACTCATCCTTTTGAATCTATATTCATACTCACAGTTTTGATTTTGCAGATCATAGATTTGGGCTTGGAGGTGCTCGATCTTCTCATGTAGCTTGAAGATGGCTTCCTCGGTGTTCTTGGCATCCGGCTCGTAGTTGTTGGTGAACTCCGCGAGCATCTTGTGGCTAGCATTAATTCCACGCTCCACCATCCCCTGGCACTTGAAAACTTGTTGCTCCATTCCTTCGAGCCTCGCCTCCACGCTTTCGGTTCCCTTGGGTCCCTCAACATCGCGGATGTGCAGCAACCCATCACGCATCTCAATGGTTTGAGGGTGTCGCAGCACCTCTGCGAGGTAAGGGTTGATCACCTTCTCGAAGAACTTGTCCTTGGAAGCACTTGGGGACGTCATGATGATCTAGATCTGTTAGAAAAATAGCTCGAAACAAGGACAGGAGATATTTGCGTGATACGGGAGTCAAAACCTTCGGGAGAATATATAATGAATTTTTAGCGACCAAAATACGTATCGTGCAAGAAAACCGAGTCCGGAGGGCACACGAGGTGCTCACGAGGTAGGGGCGCGCCCATGGGGGTAGGGCGCGCCCTCCACCCTCGTGAAGGCCTCGTGTCCTTCCCGGACTTCCACTTATTTTTCTATTTTTCTAAATATTCCAAAACGGAGAAATATTGCCTTAATATTTGCTTTGGAGTCGGTTTACTTACCGTACCACATACCTATTCCTTTTCAGAGTCTGAAACGGTCCTTATGTATTCCTCCGGGGTTACGGTTTCAATAATATTGGTTTCAACATTTATGGGATTACCTGAGATAATGTTTGATTCTTTGACCGTTTACCACCTTCGGATTTGTGCCTTCGAAGTTGTTGATTTTTATGGCACCGGAACGATAGACCTCCTCGATAACGTAGGGACCTTCCCATTTAGAGAGAAGTTTTCCTGCAAAAAAACTTAAACGAGAGTTGTATAGCAATACATAATCACCTACATTAAACTCACGCTTTTGTATTCTTTTGTCATGCCATCTTTTAACTTTTTCTTTAAATAACTTGGCATTTTCATAGGCTTGGGTTCTCCATTGATCAAGTGAGCTAATATCAAATAACCTCTTCTCACCGGCAAGTTTGAAATCATAGTTGAGCTCTTTAATAGCCCAATATGCCTTATGTTCTAGTTCGAGAGGTAAGTGACATGCTTTTCCATAAACCATTTTATACGGAGACATACCCATAGGATTCTTATATGCAGTTCTATAGGCCCATAATGCATCATCAAGTTTCTTGGACCAATTCTTTCTAGACCTATTAACAGTCTTTTGCAAAATTAATTTGAGCTCTCTATTACTCAATTCTACTTGACCACTAGACTGTGGGTGATAAGGAGATGCAATTCTATGATTAACGTCATATTTAGCAAGCATTTTACGGAATGCACCATGAATAAAGTGTGAACCACCATCAGTCATTAAATATCTAGGGAGTCCAAACCTCGGAAAAACAACTTCCTTAAGCATTTTAATAGAAGTGTTATGATCAGCACTACTAGTTGGAATAGCTTCTACCCACTTAGTAACGTAATCAACAACAACTAAAATATGTGTATATCCATTAGAGGCAGGAAAATGTCCCATATAATCAAAGCCCCAAACATCAAATGGTTCAATAACAAGTGAATAATTTATAGGCATTTCTTGACGTCTACTAATATTACCAATTCCTTGACATTCATCACAAGACAAAACAAACTTACGGGCATCCTTGAAGAGAGTAGGACAATAAAAACCAGATTGCAATACCTTTTGTGCAGTTCTATCTCCAGCGTGGTGTCCTCCATAAGCTTCGGAGTGACACTTGCGTAGGATCTGTTCCTGTTCATGCTCAGGTACACAACGTCTAATAACACCATCTACTCCTTCTTTATAAATATGTGGGTCATCCCAAAAGTAATGTCACAAATCAAAAAAGAACTTTTTCTTTTGTTGGTATGTGAAGCTAGGTGGTATAAATTTAGCAACAATATAATTAGCATAATCAGCATACCAAGGAGTGCTACGAGAAGTGCTTATGACATTTAATTGTTCATCAGGAAAGCTATCATCAATAGGTAGTGGGTCATCAAGAACATTATCTAACCTAGATAAGTTTATGCGCAGCGGGTTCTCAGCTCCTTTTCTATCAACAATATGCAAATCAAATTCTTGCAGCAAGAGAACCCATCTAATAAGTCTAGGTTTAGCATCTTTCTTTTCCATATGATATTTAATAGCAGCATGATCAGTGTGAATAGTTACTTTAGAATCAACGATATAGGGTCTGAATTTATCACAAGCAAATACAACTGCTAAAAGTTCCTTTTCGGTAGTAGCGTAATTTCTTTGAGCATTGTCTAGAGTCTTACTAGCATAATGGATAACATTTAACTTCTTATCAACTCTTTGCCCTAGAACAGCACCTACTGACATAATCACTAGCATCACACATAATTTCAAAGGTAAACCCAATCGGTGGCTGAACAACAGTGAGAGACTAATGCTTTCTTAAGTATTTCAAATGCTTCCACACAATCATCATCAAAGACAAATGGTACATCTTTTTGTAATAAATTAGTCAGGGGCCGAGAAATTTTTGAGAAGTCCTTAATGAACCTCTTATAAAACCCGGCGTGACCAAGGAAACTTCTTATACCTTTGATGTCCTTGGGACATGGCATATTTTCAATAGCATCAACCTTGGCTTTATCAACTTCAATACCTCTTTCAGAAACTTTGTGCCCCAAGACAATACCTTCATTAACCATAAAGTGGCACTTTTCCCAATTCAAGACAAGATTAGTTTCTTCACATCTCTGCAAAACTCAATCAAGATTGCTCAAGCAATCATCAAAATAGGATCCATAGACGGAAAAGTCGTCCATGGAAACCTCACAAATCTTTTCACAAAAGTCAGAGAATATAGCCATCATGCATCTTTGAAAGGTAGCAGGTGCATTACATAAACCAAAAGGCATACATCTATAAGAAAAAGTACCAAAAGGGCATGTAAAAGTAGTCTTTGATTGATCTTTAGCCGACACAGGTGACAGAGTCCTGGATTAGGGGGTGTTTGGATAGCCGGACTATAGCCTTTGGCCGGACTCCTGGACTTTGAAGATACAAGATTGAAGACTTCGTCCCGTGTCCGGATGGGACTTTCCTTGGCGTGGAAGGCAAGCTTGGCGATCTGGATATGTAGATTTCCTACCATTATGGCGACTCAGTGTAACCCTAACCCTCTTGGTGCCTATATAAACCGGAGGGTTTTAGTCCGTGGGGCGAACAACAATCATACCATAGGCTAGCTTCTAGGGTTTAGCCTCTACGATCTCGTGGTAGATCTACTCTTGTACTACCCATATCATCAATATTAATCAAGCAGGAGTAAGGTTTTACCTCCATCGAGAGGCCCGAACACAGGTAAAAACATCGTGTCCCTTGTCCTGTTACCATCCGCCTAGACGCACAGTTCGGGACCCCCTACCGAGATCCGCGGTTTTGACACCGACATTGGTGCTTTCATTGGGAGTTCCTCTGTCGTCATCTTTAGGCCTGATGGCTCCTCCGATCATCAACAACGATGCACTCGGGTGAGACTTTTCTCCCGGACAGATCTTCGTATTAAATCGGCTTTGCACTGCGGGCAATTAAGCAGCCACAGGAGCAGATTGAAAGCTACGCCCCTGGCCGCCAGGTTAGATTTGGAAGTTTGAACTACACGACTAGTGTCCGCGGAGACTTGATCTTCGACGGGCTCGAGCCATAGCCAAGCGCGCCGCACTGCCACGAGGGGCATGATCTAGCTCTGCCGCGAGCGGTGTCACGGAGGCGCACGATGTCCGCTCCGACCTTTAGCTCGGAGCCGACTGCCGATCGAGGATGGGTGGCTGGACACCTCCTCGGGGGCTGCGATCTCTACGGCGATCGAGCCATACACCTACCCCGTCCTTTGCGAAGCTCGTGACTCCAAGGTGTCGGACTCCTCTCCGGACTCCAAACCTTCCGTGCCCCCGCCAATCGAATCCGATTGGGCGCCGATCATGGAATTCACTGCCGCGGACATCTTTTAGCACTCGCCCTTTGGCGACATCCTGAACTCACTAAAGTCTCTCTCTTTATCAGGAGAGCCCTGGCCGGATTATGGTCAGGAAGGTTGGGATGCGGACGACGAAGAAATTCAAAGCCCACCCACCACCCACTTTGTAGCCACTGACGATGATTTAACCGACATGCTCGACTTTGACCCCGAAGACATCGACGGTATGGACGACGATGTAGGGGAGGAACATGAACCAGCACCTATAGGGCACTGGAGAACCACCTCATCTCATGATGTATACATGGTGGACACACCTAAAGGAAGCGACGACGAGGAACAACGGGACGCTACGAAGGATCATTCCCTCAAAAAGCAGTCAAAACAGCGACATAAGCGCCGCTCAAAGTCCCGACTCGACAAAGACAACAGCCATACAGACCCAGCCATAGAGCAGGGCGAACCGGTGGACAACGAACATGCTATTGAGCAACCGCCCGAATAGGACAACCTGGATAAACAACCCGTCCCCGGCGAAGATAACAGTCCGGACGATCTCACGCCTGACAAGTTGCTGGAGCAGAAGAACCTCCACAAAAGGCTCGTCGCCACTGCACGTAGCCTGAAAAAGCAGAATCGGAAGCTCAAAACAGCGGAAGATGCACTCAGAATCAGATGGAGCAAAGTACTAAACACCGCAGACAACTACGGCGACAGTCACCGAATGAAGAGCTACCCAAAGCGAAAACTACTACCCGAATTTCATGAGGAGGCCGAGAAACCCATGATCAAAAAACAAAGAGGCCACCGGTCGGATGGATGACCCAGTGGCAAACAGAGAGCGGCAAGCAGCCTGACACAAGCCGCACGCGATCCGTCAGGATTCACATCAAAAGTTGGCCCGATTAGATCTATCTACGGGCCAAGAAAGCAAGGTCTAGTAAGCAATGCAACACATCAAGTATCCAAACATCACGGTACACCTAAATATAGGGTGCCGCACACCCCTATGTTTCACCGATGAGGTGCTGGATTATGAATTTCCAAGGATTCAAGCCCATAAACATAGAGGCATACGACGGAACAACAGACCACAGTGCGGATTGAGGATTACATCCTCCACATACACATGGCTAGAGGAAATGATCTCCACACCATAAAATACTTACCCTCAAGCTCAAAGGGCCAGCCCGGCATTGGCTTAAAAGCCTTCCGAAAACACCATTGGAAGTTGGGAGGAGCTCGAGGATGCTTTTGGGCAAATTTTCAAGGGACCTATGTCCGACCTCCGGATCCGACGATTTAAGTCACATAACTCAACAACCGGAGAGTCAGCCAGAAATTTTGGAACAGATTCCTTACTAAAAGAACCAAATAGTCATTGTCCGGACGCGAAGTCCTAGCAGCTTTCAAACACAACGTCTGAGACGAATGGCTCTTGACACCTCGGCCAAGAAAAGCCAAGAACAATGGCGCATTAACAAGCCTCATGACCCGCTTTATGCGGGAGAGGATAGCTGGCTGGCAAGATGCAGTACCGGCGACCCAAGTACATCCGAAGTCAGGGATGGAAACAGGAAACCACGACGCAACAAGGACCAGCGTCAGACCAAGGGAAGCAGCTCGAAGAGCACGGCACTCAACGCCGGATTCAAAAGCTCTCGGCAGAATCATAAAAAGTTTCCCCTTAAGGATAACAGGGACGAGCTATCTAACTTAAACAAAATCTTGGACAAGATATGCCAAATCCACAGTACTCTCGGGAAGCATGCAAACCATACCCACAGAGATTGTTGGGTCTTCAAGCAGTCCGCAAACTCAACACGAACACACAAAGGGCTCGACCGCCAAGCGAGGACGATGACGAACCCCAAAAGCAGAGCACCAGAAAACAAAAGAATTTCCCACAAGAAATCAAAACAGTAAACTCACTTCATGTGACAAAAGGGAAAAATAGAGCGGCACCCATAGAGGTAAGTGCCATACGGCCTATCCCGGAAGAGTCCCGCCACTGGTTATTAAAACCAATCACCTTCGACCATCGGGATTACTCTAGAAGTATACAGAATGCAGGTTGGACTGCCTTGATATTAGATCCGATAATCGGCGGACTCCAATTTACACAAGTCCTAATGGATGGCGGCATGATCTAAACCTGCTATATCGAGGACACAATCCATAAAATGGGGATAGACCCAACCAAATTTCGCCACAGCAACACTTCCTTTCAAGGGTAATGCCAGCCAATATGCCCATTATACGGGCTCTCTCGGCTAGAAGTTGTGTTAGGCTCACCCGACAACTTCCCGCGAAAAGTTAACCTTCCACCTCGCCCCATTTACAAGTAGCTATCAAGCACTATTGGGACGTGAAGCTTTCGCCCGCTTTAACGCAATACCGCATTATGCATCTCTTACACTTAAAATGCCCGGTCCACGCGGCATCATCTCATTAAAAGGAAACATCGAGGGTTCCTCGAGTCCGGAAAATTGTGCGGTTGCCTTGACAGCCACACAATAAACCGGCTTCACCAATACAAGCACTTAGACAGGTTGTACAGACCCCGGACACGGTTGGACGAGTCCGGCGTAAACATACAAGGGCTTACTAGACGCATACCCCCGTACAAGGGGCTCCGCCCATACACAACAAGAGACAATAAAGCTCAATTTCATTCACTTTTTGAATTGTACTTCGTTTATTTATAACATAAATTTTCTCATGACCTTTTCAACTAAGTTCCTCTCTTTTACAGATGAACACCGTGCTACACCCGTCCGAGGATACGGCTGCGCGGAGACACAGCGCAGGCGTGCGATAGAGGGACCGTTGCAAGATTCTTTTCAGATTAAGACCCTCGTAAACCTTTTTACTGTCTCTTGTTGATACATCCCCGGTTTCTTGCTATAACCGAGGAGGAGGCTGGCGTTTTGGCATAGGCCCGCGTCGAATTTTGCGTGCACGGACACCGGGGCTTATTACCAAGGGCGATTGTTGGCCGTTTTCATAAAGACCGAATACCTTAGGGAGTGTTCGGCGTCTCGAGTTAGGCCTTATATGCATTAGCTCGAATCATGTCTTTGGTCAAATGTTGGGTTTGCCGGCTCACGTGTTTTGCTGCCTTACGTTCCGCTCTATCGGCTAATGCGGCACCGGAGAACTCTGCGATTGTGCCCCGTTCGCCAAAGCGAGCACCTCGAGAGAAAGCGAAAACTAACTGTCATGATATAGCGTGAGACTGGTCAACCACTCGATGACCGCTGGAATCTTTAGAATTCCTCCGCATTGACGAAGGGTCGTTTCGGTCGAGCACATACGCGCCGAATTCGGGTGAGCGGTGCCCCTAGGGGCTATATAGTAGCCCCACCGTCGAACTCCTATGGCTAAGTGAAAGTGATAAAGCATTATAGTCCGGTTGCATAGTTTGCTGCACTATCACCTCCTTCGTAGGACCAAGACGTTGGATCAAGTGTGAAAAGGCGCCTTTTGCAAACACCCCCGCATTATATGCGTGGGGCTGAAAGCCAAAGACTGCCATCTTTCGAGTTATATACACATATACATTAACGGCCGCACAGGAGGTATTTTAATTCTTGAAGGCACAAGTATAAAAAGCTTTTATATTCCATCAAAACATTGTTTCACAATAATACATGTTATTCGAACATAATATCCTTCGATCACTGCGTCTCTATTAAACGAGCGCCCTGCAGAACTTCCTGAAAATAGTGCTCGACAGGTACTCGGCTTTCGTCCGAATCTTGGGATGCGACATCGGTGGCCTTCATCTCCACCCAGTATGTCTTGACACGGGCAAGAGCCATCCGCGCACCCTCTATGCATGTTGACAGCCTCATTGCTTTGATATGCGGCACCGCGCCAAGGAACTGCTGCACCAAGCCAAAATAACTCTTCGGCTCGGGCCTTTTCGGCCACAAATGAGTCATGACACCCTTCATGGCAAGTCCGGACAACCTATTCAGCTCCGCCCATTCGGCCAAACGATCGGTTAATGGAAGTGGACGCTCTGGATTCTGAGCTGCGACCAAAAAGCTCTTCCATCTCGTGATCCTTTTGATCTCCGAAGTGTTCGGCGCGTCCATGCATTTTCGCCGCCAAGTCTAGATAAGCATCCTCACTGCTCCACAGCGGTCCAAGCGAGCATATTTAGGATCCGTGAACTTCCTCCGCAGCGAAAGGGCTTTCGGCCGAGATATCTCGGCTGGCGTAGCTCCTCCTACATAGCTCTCATCGCAGAGCGAGCATCCTTGGCCTCGGTGGTGGCCTTCTTGAGTCCTCTTGCTTCGCTCGACCTTCTTTTCAAGAAGCTCTTGGCGGTCGGTAGCATTCTTAAACTTCACGGCCATCTCGGCCATTTCATTCTTTGCTTCGGCGGTGAGCAGCTTGTTCGCTTTTAGCTCTTGGCCGCCTTTTAAGGCAGCCGCATCACTTTTTCTGGCCTGCTCCTTGGCTCGGGCAAGCTCCGCCCGAAGGTTCTCCATGGCAGCGGCACCATCTGCATCAAGCATACTTGTTGTAAGGCACGGGCATCAAGCTCCCTTACCAGGTGTCCGCGGAGAAACCACATACCTTGTGACTCGTCAAGCCGCTTATTGACAAACGCGATGTCGGCATCCGCCACGTCAAGTTGCCGCTTTAGTTCGGCAAATTCATCAGTCCGGCTAGCCACCGGACGCTCCGCCGCCTATATAGGAAGGGCGACATATTATACATGGGATTACGATCCTCGGCACGCTGTCATTTTTGACAACGCACCGAGTCTCAGGGGCTACTATCTACACAAGGCGCATCTTATATATGCGGAACCGTCAAAAGGTACATCATTGCACGTACCTCAAAACCTGTCAGTAAACTCCTGGCTACAACACGCTTTCCGCGGACGAAATTTTTTCAATCACCGCAACCATCAATACATGGTGATCCTATGAGATAGACACTCGCCCGAGCAGATCCTTCAACTCCTCCGACCATGCACCAGGAGGTGTCGGACTCGTCTGATGGCCTTTTTCGAAGGCCAGACATGGAGGGCTCCGGGGGGCCCTACGACCGTCCTCCGCCCCTGCCGGATTCGGAGAATCCCTCCGCGACGACACCTCAGGATCGTCCGCCTCGCTAGGCGGTACGGCAGGGGGAGGCGTTCCGCTCTCCATCATCTCCGGACGAAGATCCCCTAAAGACGAGCTCCGCTGAGAAGGGCTGAGATCCGAACTACAAGGTAAAATTTCGTTCATCTTCAAAAATAAAACAGGGATGTCTCTTATTTTAAAAACTCCCCTCTCTACTTACGACTCGCTGGAGGGCTGATCTCCTTGGGGAAATAATGCGGCCGGGGCATCTCCCGGCGCTGGACCCGCTGTCGAAGATTTCTTCCCCCGCTTTGAGGCCTTGGTCTCCGGATCTTCAGTGGCGGTCCTCTTCTCCCCTTGGATGGAGGGATTCTCGATCCCTCCTTTCTTGATAACCTCCTTCGCGGAGGCAGTAGCTTCCTTGTTCCCCCCTTCGCCTTCTTCCAAAGGCGCAGCCTCCAGCATCTTGGTTAACACGGGATCCGGCGTGGTCTCAGGGAGGGGGCCCAGACACCTGGTCAGTTTTGCTTTTGCTATCCGCTCCTATTTAAGGGACAGCTCTTTTAAGGGAGGGTTTATGATAAATACATGGATAGCGTGTCCGGGCACGGGACTACTTACTTGAACATCCGGGCGATTGCAGCTCAGCCCTGCGTCCTCGGTCAAGTCCGGACACATTGCTTGTGATCCGAAGAACAGTTTGTACATCTCCACGGGCGTTGCACCCATAAAATGTTGGAGAGCTCGTGGTCCCTCCAGATTGAACTCCCATAGGCGGAGGGGGCGACGTTTGCAGGGCAGGATGCGACGAATCAGCATGACCTGCGCTACTACGACCAGATTGATCTCTCTCTCTAGGAGGTCTCGAATACGGCCCTGCAAAAAGGGCACGTCCTTGGACGGCCGCCAGTCAAGCCCTTTATTGACCCATGACGCCAGCCGCGGTGGAGGACCCGAGCGAAAGGCAGGTGGCGCCACCCATTTGGTGCCCCTGGGAGCTGTGATATAAAACCACTCTTGTTGCGATAGACTGGGCTCCTCTTGAAAAGAGCCCTTGGGCCATGAAGTGTTAGCATTCTTGCTTATAACAGCCCCTCCGCACTCTGCCTGTTGCCCCTTGATCATCTTCGGCTCCACCTTGAAGGTCTTGAGCCACAATCCGAAGTGAGGGGTAATGTGGAGGAAGGCTTCGCATACGACGATGAACGATGAGATGTGGAGGATGGACTCCGGATCCAAGTCGTGAAATTCCAGCCTGTAATAAAACATGAGCCCCCTCACGAAGGGGTCCGTCAGGAAGCCTAGCCCCCGAAGGAAGTGAGACGCGAACACCACGCTTTCACCGGGCTTGGGAGTGGGAATAACCTGCCCTTGGGCTGGCAGCCTATGTGAGATTTCGCCGGTTAGATACCTGGCATCTCTTAGCTTTAGTACGTCTTCTTCCGTGACGGAGGAAGGCATCCACCGGCCTTGAAGGTTGGAGCCAGACATCGTCGAAGGTCTGAAGCGCCTGAATCTGGAGCTTTGGGTGTTGGAACTCGAGGCGAGGGGCGGATTCGATTGAGATTGAGAAAAGGGAGCGGGGCCTTGGTCTCTTTATAAAGAGGTTGAATACAGGGCCCTCCCGTGACCGTTCGGGACTCGCCGATCGATAGAGGCGTGCTAGCGTGCACGATTGGGTTACCCACGCCCGTATTGATGAGAATCCGGAATAAGGGACACGATCTCTGCTTTGACAAGGCGTGCCAAGAAACCGCCTCGCTAAACGCGCTGAGGTGGGACAGTAAAACAATTGAATAAAGGCTTGGCCATGGTGTGATGTCACGCTGCGGAATCGTCACAGATTGAACTTGTGTAAATATTATTCTCTCTACGGTGGTATGTGGAACTTATTTTGCGAGCGGACACTATCCTTGTGTTCAAAATCTTCTATGAAGTATTCGGAGGAGGAACCCGCCTTGCAATTCCGAAGACAATATCGCGCCGGACTCGTCGTCATTGAAGCCTGGTTAGGGGCTCTTGAGGAGTCTGGATTAGGGGTGTTGGATAGCGGACTATAGCCTTTGGCGGACTCTGGACTTTGAAGATACAAGATTGAAGACTTCGTCCCATGTCCGGATGGGACTTTCCTTGGCGTGGAAGGCAAGCTTGGCGTCTACAGATATGTAGATTTCCTACCATTGTAACCGACTCTGTGTAACCCTAACCCTCTTGGTGCCTATATAAACCGGAGGGTTTTAGTCCGTGGGGCGAACAACAATCATACCATAGGCTAGCTTCTAGGGTTTAGCCTCTCTCGATCTCGTGGTAGATCTACTCTTGTACTACCCATATCATCAATATTAATCAAGCAGGAGTAGGGTTTTACCTCCATCGAGAGGGCCGAACACAGGTAAAAATATCGTGTCCCTTGTCTCCTGTTACCATCCGCCTAGGCGACACGTTCGGGACCCCTACCGAGATCCGCGGTTTTGACACCGACAACGGTATTTGAGAGAAACCGAATAACCATCTAGAAAGCAATAATGTGTATGTTTGCATAATCTTTCTAGCATTTGATCAATAAAAGGTAGCAGTAATGATCTTTCTTAGTGGCTTTATTTAATTTGCGAAATCAATTACCATCCCGTAACCTGTGATAATTCTTTGCGGAATCAATTCATATTTATCATTAGGGACAACGATAATACCTCCTTCTTAGGGACACAATGGACATGACTTACCCACGACTATCGACAGCGGGATAAATTATACCTGCCTCCGAAGCTTGAGTATTTCTTTTCTTACCACTTCTTTCATTTTAGGATTCAAACTTCGTTGAGTATCACGAACTGGTTTGGCATCCGCTTACAAATTTATTTTATGCTGACATAGAGTGGGACTAATGCCCTTAAGATCATCAAGAGTATATCCGATAGCGGCACGGTGCTTTTTCATAGTTTTCAATAATCTTTCTTCTTCATGCTCTGAAAGTTTAGCACTAATAATAAAAGGATATATTTTATTTTCATCAAGATAAGCATATTTAAGATTATCAGGCAACGGTTTAAGCTCAAACACGGGCTCACCCTTGGGTGCAGGAGGATCCCCTAGGATTTCAACAGGCAGATTGTGTTGCAGAATAGGTTCCTGTTTAAAGAATACTTCATTTATTTCCCTTCTTTCATTCATGAACATATCATTTTCATGGTCTAGCAAATAGTGTTCTAAAGGATCACTAGGAGGTACGGCAATAGAAGAAAGACCAATAATTTCATCCTTACTAGGCAATTCTTCCTCACGATGTTGTTTACTAAATTTAGAGAAATTAAACTCATGAATCATATCATCCAAGCCAATAGTAACAACATTCTTTTCGCAGTCTATCTTAGCATTAATAGTATTCAAGAAGGTTCTACCAAATATAATGGGACAAAAGCTATCTTGTGGAGAACCAAGAACAAGAAAATCAGCGGGATATTTGGTTTTCCCACACAAGACTTCAACATCTCTAACAATTCCCACTGGCGAAATAGTATCTCTATTGGCAAGCTTAATTGTGACATCAATTTCTTCTAACTCAATAGGTGCAATATCATGCATAATTTCTTTGTATAAGTCAATGGGTATTGCACTAGCACTAGCGCCCATATCACATAAGCCATGATAACAATGATCTCCTATTTTAACAGAAATAACAGGCACACCTACCACAGGTCTATGTTTATCTTTAGCACAGGGTTTAGCAATTCTAGCAGTTTCTCCACAGAATTGAATAACATGCCCATCAATATTATCAGACAAGAGATCTTTAACAATAGCAATATTAGGTTCTACTTTAACTTGCTCAGGAGGTGTATAAGTTCTAATATTGCTTTTACGAACAACAGTTGAAGCTTTATCATGATCCTTTACTCTAACAAGGAAAGGTGGTTTCTCAACATAAGAGGTAGGAACAATAGGATCATTATAAGTGACAGTCTTTTCTTCAAGTTTAATAGGTGCAGCTACTTTTACTTCTATGGGAGGATGATATTTAAACCACTTCTCCTTAGGGAGATCAACATAAGTAGCAAAAGATTCACAGAAAGAAGCTACTATATCAGAGTCAAGTCCATATTTAGTGCTAAACTTATGGAAAATATTGGTATCCATAAAATATTTAACACAATCAAACTTAGGTGTCATACCTGACTCCTTACCTTCGTCAAGGTCCCAATCTTCAGAGTTGCGTTTAATTCTATCCAATAAATTCCATTTAAATTCAATAGTCTTCATCATAAAAGAGCCAGCACAAGAAGTATCGAGCATGGTGCGATTGTTATCAGAAAGCCGAGCATAAAAATTCTGAAGAATTGTCACTTTTGAGAGCTCATGATTGGGGAATGAATATAACATTGATTTAAGCCTCCCCCAAGCTTGAGCGATGCTTTCTCCTTCGCGAGGCCAAAAATTATATATATAATTGCGATCACGATGAACAGGAGTTTCATTTTCAATAGGTTCAGTAGGTTGAGGAGCAACTCTTTGCTCTCTTTGGACGGGTGAAGATACCCGAACAAGCCCCTCGGAGAATTACTTTCCATAGTAATAAGTGATGAAAATTTCAGCACACTATATAAATTTGTCCTTACCAAATTCCACTTACCAAAGGTGCTACACTCCCGACAGCGGCTTTTAAAAGAGTCTTGATGACCCACAAGTATGGGGGATCTATCGTAGTCCTTTCTATAAGTAAGAGTGTCGAACCCAACGAGGAGCAGAAGGAAATGATAAGCTGTTTTCAGCAAGGTATTCTCTGCAAGTACTGAAATAAGTGGTAACAGAAAGTTTTGTGATAAGATAATTCGTAACGAGCAACAAGTAACAAAAGTAAATAAAGTGCAGTAAGGTGGCCCAATCCTTTTTGTAGCAAAGGACAAGCTTGGACAAACTCTTATATAGAGAAAAGCGCTCCCGAGGACACATGGGAATATCATCAAGCTAGTTTTCATCACGTTCATATGATTCACGTTCGGTACTTGGATAATTTGATATGTGGGTGGACCGGTGCTTGGGTGCTGTTCTTACTTGAACAAGCATCCCACTTATGATTAACCTCTATTGCAAGCATCCGCAACTACAACAAAAGTATTAAGGTAAACCTAACCATAGCATGAAACATATGGATCCAAATCAGCCCCTTACGAAGCAACGCATAAACAAGGGTTTAAGCTTCTGTCACTCTAGCAACCCATCATCTACTTATTACTTCCCAATGCCTTCCTCTAGGCCCAAATAATGGTGAAGTGTTATGTAGTCGACGTTCACATAACACCACTAGAGGCTAGACAACATACATCTCATCAAAATATCGAACGAATACCAAATTCACATGACTACTAATAGCAAGACTTCACCCATGTCCTCAGGAACAAACGTAACTACTCACAAAGCATATTCATGTTCATAATCACAGGGTATTAATATGCATAAAGGATCTGAACATATGATCTTCCACCAAATAAACCAACTAGCATCAACTACAAGGAGTAATCAACACTACTAGCAACCTACTAGTACCAATCCCGGACTTGGAGACAAGAATTGAATACAAGAGATGAACTAGGATTTGGAGAGGAGATGGTGCTGGTGAAGATGTTGATGGAGATTGCCCTCTCCCGATGAGAGGAGCGTTGGTGATGACGATGGTGATGATTTCCCCCTCCCGGAGGGAAGTGTACCCGACAGAACAGCTCTGCCGGAGCCCTAGATTGGTTCCGCCAAGGTTCCGCCTCGTGGCGGTGGAGTTTCGTCCCGAAAGGTTGCTTCTTATTTATTTTTCTCGACGAAAGACCTCATATAGCAGAAGATGGGCATCGGAGGGCCACCAGGGGGCCCACGAGGTAGGGGGCGCGCCCTAGGAGGGGAGGCGCGCCCCCCCACCCTCGTGGACAGGGCGTGGGCCCCCTGGCCTTCATCTTTGGCGAGGATCTTTTATTATTTATTGTAAGATATTCCATGGAGCTTTAGGACTTTTGGAGTTGTGCAGAATAGGCCTCTAATATTTGCTCCTTTTCCAGCCCAGAATTCCAGCTGTCGGCATTCTCCCTCCTTATGTAAACCTTGTAAAATAAGAGAGAATAGGCATAAGTATTGTGACATAACGTGTAATAACAGCCCATAATGCAATAAATATCGATATAAAAGCATGATGCAAAATGGATGTATCACCTACTCACCTCAGTCAAATGGGGTGGCCGAAAGAAAGAACCGTACTGTAACTGATTTGGTTAACGCCATGTTAGACACATCGGGTCTCTCCAAGGTATGGTGGGGGGAGGCGATATTGATAGCATGTCATGTCCTAAATAGAGTCCCCACAAAGAACAAAGAGATAACTCCATTCGAGGAATGGGAGAAGAAAAGGTTAAAACTATCTTATCTGCGAACATGGGGTTGTTTTGCGAAAGTCAACGTTCCAATTCCAAAGAAGCGGAAGCTTGGACCAAAGACTGTGGATTGTGTTTTTCTGGGATATGCTTTTTGAAAGTGCGTTATATCGACTAGAGGGGGGGTGAATAGGCGATTTTTATGAATTCTTCACTGAGGAATGTGCCGGTGAGGAAATTCCTTAGATAAGAACTACTTGCAGCGGAATAGGTACTCAGAAGTAAGCATAAGAGAATGCTGGCATGGTCATCATGATGAAATGAAGACAATCAAGAGAACAGAAAGCGTAAACACAGGATAGCACAAGATGAAGACAAAACAGATGAAGAAATTGAGCGAGGAAATTGAGAAAGTCTTGATCAAAGTCTTCAAACACAGATATGAACAAACGCTCAACACAATAATGAGGAAATGAAAGGGTTGAGGAAATAGAACCCGATAAGGTTGGTGAAGACAATGATTTGGTAGACCAGTTCAAACTGATGTCTTAGTTATGCGTCGGTAGGAGCGGTGAGTATTTAAACTCGAGGACACACAGTCCGGACACCCGATCGCCGAGCACGCAGCTCGGGACACCAAGTCCTCACCGTATTCTCCTTGAACTAAGGTCACGGACCTCGTCCAATCACTCGTGGTAAGTCTTGAGCGACTTCCAAACCTTCACAGACTTGGTCACTCGGCGATCCACAATTCCTCTTGGATGCTCTAGACCATGACGCCTAACCGTCTGGAAGAAGCACAGTCTTCAAAGGTAACAAGCGTCGGATCCACGCAGGATCAATCTCTTCAGTGATGCTCAATCACTTTGGGTTTGTAGGGGTTTGGTTTTTGGGTTTTTTTTTCACTCGATGATTTTTGCTCAAAGTCCTCGGAGGATGGGTTGCTCTCAAATGACAAGTGTCAAGTTCTCTTGGAGCAGCCAACCAGCTAGTGGTTGTAGGGGGCGGCTATTTATAGCCTAGGGAGCAGCCCGACATGATAAGACATAAATGCCCTTCAATGATATGACCATTAGGTGGATAAGATATTTTGGGACAGCTGGTGCGCAGCACAGCAACGGTCGGAAATTTGAATCTCAAATTCCTCACGGCTATCATGTTCCTCACTGTGTAGGCAATCCGCATTGGCGAATGCCTAACTCCTCGATCAGAACAAATTCTCGTGACGGAAGAACTTCGTCTCTCATCCTTTGAAGAAATTGGTGAAGCTGTATGAGATTTCAAAGGCTTCACTCGAAGGGATTGGTAGGTGTAGGATTTTGAGTTGAGCATCACATGGAAATTATTCCTTAGTATTTCCTCGACCCCTTTAACGAGACGGTGTTTCCTATGACTCAAGAAAGAGAAAATGAAACTACGAAAACAAAAGTCTTCACGCTTCATGTTCCTCAAATGAATACCAAGTCTTCAAGGTCACACCAATTTCTTCACTTTCAAAGTCTTGAAAGTCTTCAAAATATCAAAGTCTTGATCGAAGAACTTCATTTTAGGGTCGAATTTCTCTGTAAATATCAAACTCCTCATAGATTTATAGACCTGTGTACACCGACAAGCGCATTAGTTCCTTAACCTATAAGTCTTCAATACACCAAAATCACTAAGGGCACTAGATGCACTTACGGTCTCCCCTTTTGGTGATTGATGACAATATAGGTTAAGTTTTCAACGAGGATAAACATATGAAGTGTAAATACTGATATTGAGGAATTTGATTGCAAGATATAGAAGAACTCCCCACGAAGATGTGCATAGTGAGGAATTTTCTTTTGAGGCAGTGCACATTTGAAGAGATGAATCATGGAGATCTCCCCTATATCTTGTAATTCATACACATTTGACATATAGTATGAAGAATTTGAAATGCATGATGAAATATGGTGCTTGATGTAATTCAGCATGCGTGCGATAACATTAATGAGGAGCAAGCATGCAAAATAACGCATCAAGAGTGTCAGAGCTCAAGAGAATCAGAGCTAGTATCAGAGCATAGTGCAAGAGCACAGTGCATCAAAAGTATCAAAGCACCATCGGGTTTAAGATTACAACTCGATCCAATAAAAGTTTCAGAAGAACGAGAGTTGTAACTTAACAAAAAAATTAAATTGTATATGGGCAATAAAATAGACCCGCTTGAAGACTAACTCAAATTTCTCCCCCTTTGTCATCGAATGACCAAAAGGATCGGCGAGGACTAACGCCCCTGAAGAATTTCAAGGTTAAGAAGGAGCGCCAGCGTTGTTGGGGTCAGCTGTTGTAGTAGGGCCTGCCACGGTGTCGTCCAAGTCTTCATTTTCCTCAGTGTCGTGCGATGAAGAATAGGAGCTGGCCACCAAGGAAGGAACTTTGACCTTCTTGTATTTCTTCAGAGGAGGTGCAGACCAGTCAAATTCTTCCTTGAGTCCCATTGTCGTCAGTTCTTCCGCGCTGTAGACATTAGAAAGAATAACCCAGGTGCGTTTGAAGGTTTCATGGAGGTAGTAGTGGTTTTTCTTCACTGCATTGTGCGTAGAGGTCATGTTGTGAAGAATTGAACCAAACTGACGCTTGACCCATTTATGATTGCGATCAACCTTCTGATGAAGACTGAGGAGTAACTCACGATCAGTCATCACCCTGGGTGCTGTGGCTTGAGGACTTTGCTTGACTGAGGTATTTGGGGCAGAGTCATGTGTGGCAGGTCATCATTGGTGGAGTAGGATGCTGCTTTGCGAAACTGTCCATCCAATGGACGAATGCCTTCATCGATCACAGCAGTAGCCTTGCCCTTGTCATCAGCTGAGCTAAATGTCCGTTTGAGGACTTCAATCGGGGGCAAGTAGCTGCAGTGGTTCAGAGTATCATCCTTGTAATTGAGTGAAGACCTTGTCCTGATGAATCTCATTATCCAAGGCGCATAAGGCTTCAGCTCAAATGGTGACATAGCAATGTTTGCCAGAGTCCTCATGAAGAAATCATGGAAGTTGACGGGAACGCCATGAATGATATTGAAAAGCATATTCTTCATGATGCCAACGACTTCTTCATCATTCGAGTCGTGGCCTTCGATAGGACTCATTGTCTTCGTTAGAATCCGATAGAGCGATCCGAGGCACATACAATAATTCCTTGACGAGGAATTTGGTTCTTGGGGCTGTCTTGGCTTCAATGGCTTCATCGGCACTTGCATATAGTGATTTGAAAGTTCTGGTTCGTTGTAGATACAACGAGCACCGTCAAGTGGAGGACTGAGTGGTAGAGCACGAAGCAATTCAGTTGCTGGTGCCTTGTAGTGAGTATTTTCAGACATCCAGTCTAATACCCATGAGTTCACGTCTTTATTGTCTCCGGTGATGTGCAGCGTTGCACAGAATTGAAGAATGAGTTCTTCATTCTAGTCACAGATATCAGTGCAGAATTCAGAAGTCCTGCGTCGTGAAGAACACTGAGGACTGGCTCG
This sequence comes from Aegilops longissima, assembly GCA_021605205.1. Lineage (NCBI taxonomy): Eukaryota > Viridiplantae > Streptophyta > Magnoliopsida > Poales > Poaceae > Aegilops > Aegilops longissima. Next base: position 19,949,008 of record CM038678.1, read on the forward strand.
AAGCCTGGCAGAGACTCCATGTCCACATGAGGAATATGAGCATGATCGAAGACTTTGTCTTTGTTGAAGAGCACCGAGGAATAGAAATTGGCTTGGTGGCAGTCGAAACGCCTCTTCCTTATGCGAGCAGAATCATATGGATTATGTCGGTGAAGAATCGTGCTCGTGAAGAAGTCTTCAGCCTTGAACTTTTGCTTTGTTGAGAAAGGATCCTTTGGCTTTGGTAGTGGAGTGTCGATGAGTTGCATCACGACCTCGGGAATCGCAATCTCGGGTTCTTGGTGAGGAATTTCTTGTTCCTCAACAGTGCGAGCTAAGGATCAGAAGAAGCAGAGTTCATCGGCGCTAGTGGCTGGAATTTCTTCATGGACAAATGAAGTGGGATGAGTTTCTTGAGCCCATTTGAGCAGTTGGAGCAGGGACCGAGGTATCTGTTGGATTGGGGTGAAGAGTGGAGAATTTGGATCTTGACTTTCCCAAAAGTCATCGTTCATCTTGGCGTTGTGCTTCCAATATCCACATCTTCTTCAAGTTCCTCAACACCGGCCTCTTCACTGTGAACCGAGGCATAGGCGAGGAAATGATTGGGGTTGAAGGATTGCTTCCACTTCAATATCTTCATCAATCTGCTCGACAAAGCGGCAGAATGATTTTCTTCATCAGATCCGCTTGGGATCACATAATCTTCATCAAAAGGAACAAGGTCCTTTGATGGAATTGAGGAAATTGGAACAGCATCAATTGGATTTTCAAATGAGCTGGTCATTGGCTTCATTTTCTTCGCAGCCGAAGAATTTGACGCAGCTGATGCTTTCCGTTTCTTCACAGCAGCTCGTTCTGCAGCCTTGGTCTTCTTCACATCAGAGGCAGATGGAAAATTGGAGTTGGTGTTGGCGCAGGAGGAGCTGAGGAATCTGGTTTATTTTCCTCAGGCGCAACTGATGCAGTTGCCCTGTCTTGTTCAGTTTCTTCAGCGCACCACTAGTGGATGCCACAGCAATTGCTTCGCCGGGTGGAATGGGATCATCAGCCCGAGGCGGCATTTTCTTCAAGAGCCTGAACTTCATCGGTGTGTCTTGGCATGTTCTTCGGTCGGCTGAGTGAGGCTCCATCTGAGGAATTTCATGTTGCGATGGGGCAGCAACATTGGTGAACTTCTTCGTCAAGTTGACGAATCGACCTTGGCCCCTTGCCAATCGGCATAATAAGCATCGAAGTTTTCTTTGAGGTCTTGAATTTCGATCTGGACCTTGAGAAGTTCCTCGGTGTCATTTCGACAACGTTTTCTTCAGAACTTCTCCTTTCTATATTGAGCTTTCTTGATCTCTCTTGCCTTTTCAAACTTCCATTTCTCTTCAGTGATGAAATGGGTCAGCATATGACTTTGTCCAGGAGTCAGATGAAAATCAGGCATCGGGGTATTTCGATCCTTGTGCCAGAGATCAATATAATCGAGGATTTTCCTCGGAACCAATAGCAGAGGCACAGATGTGCCTTTGGCTCTAGCAGCCCTTTCTTGGCGGTCCGTGATGATTTCCGCAAGTTCATCATCATCAGCCTCATCATCTTCAGGTGGCTCTTGGAAGGCGACCTGTTTCTTCTTGGGACTTGGCCGAGGACCCCGTCTAGCTGTGGCCTTAGTCTTCAGCAGAGTCGGGCCAGATGAAGACTTTGGTGCAGCTGAGGAACTTCTTTGAGACACCAGAGGCAATGGAGAAGCTGCAGTCCTTTGGCACGTGGCGGATGCACAGTCCGAGGACTTTGTCGGGCTCCGAGGACTTGGGAGGAGCTGAGGATTTTGGAGGAGCCGAGGATTTTGGAGGAGCAGGGCAGCATGAGGAATTGGCCGTGAGGGCACCTTCTTGAGGAACTTGGCCGTGAGGGCCTTTGTTGGTGAAGCACTTGGCTTGTGTGCGGGCTTCTTTGCCATAGATTTTCTTGGCTTGACAGAGGCCTCAGTGGCAGCAGCAGTAGCAGAGTCCTCATTGAATTTCCTCACTGCCTCATTGGCTTGTCTTGCCGACTTGGCTTGGCGCTTGGCCCATTCTTCAAGAAAGTCCTCACTACGCTTGATGCTGGTGGGGTCAGCTTCTTGACCAGGTGCCAATGGAGCTCTTGGGCATGGAGGATTGAGTGCGAATTTCTTCATGTACTTTGGAGTTTCGTATTGGTACTCCCTCCATTCCCGTGCCCATCTCCGTTCAATCCTTTGGATGCGCACCTTGCGCTGATTTTTGTTCTCTTTGCCGAACTCGGCTTCATCAGGTGTGCAATAATCAGCATATATTTCCTCAAGGATTTCAAACGCGGTCATGACCTCAGGCCTCTTTCCTCCTTTCTGTGGCTTCTTTCCTTCTGCCATATTCTTCAGCTGAGGAATTTGAACAAATGAATTCTCTGAAGAAGTATGCAACTTTTCTTCGAGGAACGCTGCAAATGAGTTAAGTTGATGAGAACCTAGTGATTCAGCAGCGGACATGAGTACCTGTGATGAGTATAGTTGCGAGGAATTTGGAGAGGTCATATGCATTCTCGTAAGGTTTTCAAAAGAACAAGTTTTGAGGATTTTGACCAGATGAGCCTTGAAGAATTTCACTAAGCGTTCTTTGTCTTAGGTTCGAGTTGTACAGATCGAGGATCCACACAATTGAGGAATCTTGAAGAAAATGATTGCTTAGAGAAACAAATCAAGAGCATATAACTAGTGAGGTGTTTGTGTGTGAGGATTTGAAGAATAAAACACCTTTGAAGATTTTGTAGTGTAAAATTTGGATCAACGAGGGCAGTAAAAGTAACTTTTAATTACCTAAATGAAGAACACGATTTAACTGGGTGTTGTAGATGTGAAGCTCGTCTGTTCAGATCTTCCATGCCCTAACTTGGCGGAGGAAGACAGCTACGGCGGCGGAGTGAGGAATTCCTTGATCGGCGCAATACGTCGGCGACAAGGTCGAGGCAGCGAAGCTCTTCCTCACCAGCGACGATGGAGTAGCGGCGGCGCTAGGGTTTGAGGAGCTCGAGCGAGAGAGAGAGGTTGAGCGGAGTAAAAGAAGTGAGGACGGAGAGAGGGGTATTTATAGAGGCAGTGAAAAACTGTTCGCCCGAAGATTTAGGACGAACGTGCCCCTGACCATTCTCCTTCTCACGACATGTGTCACCCACGTACTGTGTAGTGGAGATCGTGTACGATCGTGGGTGAATAAAATAATGCATCATGGGATGCGGAACGGTTTGAGCGGCAAAACCGAAAGTTTGGATAAGATCAGTTTTAAAGTTCCGTTCGCAATTTCTTTAGCTGACAAGGACTCAGTGAAGATTTTGAACGAGTTTCAAATAGAACGCACATGAAGAATTTGTGAATAGATTGGGTTGAGTATAGCATAGAGGGGGAAGGGTCCGATCACATTCACTTAGCAGAAAAAAAACGACTTGAAGAAATAGCCATAAGTGAATGCTGTAGAGGACATAAACCCATATATATGTATTGCCAATGAAGAAAAACGACGGAAGCAGTGAAGATTTTGCAAAGTTGAAGAATTTGAAAAACTGAAGAATTTCAAAAACTAAGGAAAAACTCAAATTGAAGATTTTCAACTTTGGTGGTGGCGTGACTCACCGTATAAGAATGATGGACACCGCGTACAAATGTCGTAGGGTTCTGAGAATCAAATTCTTCATTAATTTATTCACACTTAGAGTGTTATTCTTCATCGATTGAAGAAAAACATTTCTTCATGTGTTGCACATCGAAGTCATCAATTTTGCATAAGTGTCAGGATGTGTGTCCTTTTCAAAGAACATTCGAATATTCTAAGATATTTAGCTCACACCGCAACTTGCTAAATCTCTTCTCATCCAAGGGCTTAGTGAAGATATCGGCTAGCTGTTCTTCAGTCTTCACATGCTCGATGGGGATGTCGCCCTTCAACACATGATCACGAAGAAAATGATGACGAATTTGAATGTGCTTTGTCTTCGAGTGCTGAACTGGGTTGTGAGCAATCTTGATGGCACTCTCATTGTCATAGTAGAGAGGCACATTCTTCATGTTGATGTCGTAGTCCTTGAGAGTTTGCTTCATCCACAGCAATTGAGCACAACACGAGCCAGCAGCAATGTATTCAGCCTCCATGTGAGCGGTGATACATGATTCTGTTTCTTCGAGGACCAACGGACCAAAGATCGTCCGAGGAAATGACAAGTACCAGATGTTGACTTGCGGTCCACACGATCACCAAACATAGTCGAGTCGAATATCCAATGAGATCAAAAGTAGAGCCCTTGGGATACCATAATCCTAGTGTTGGTGTGTGAGCTAGATATCGAAGAATATGCTTCACAGCCTTATGGTGTGATTCCTTCTGTAGCTTGAAATCGGGCACACATGCAAACACTAAGCATTATATCTGGCCTAGATGCACATAAGTACAATAAAGAACCAATCATGGAGCGGTATACCTTGTGATCAAGTCAATACCATTTTCATCGATTGCATAGATGGCCATTTGTGGGCATAGGAATTTTGACACCTTTGCAATCTTGCATGCCGAATTTCTTGAGGACATCTTTGAGGTATTTCTCTGAGATATGAATATGCCATTGTATTGTTGATTGAATTTGAAGACCTAAGAAGAATTTCAACTCTCCCATCATAGACATTTGATATTCTTCACTCATCATATAGGCAAATTCATCACTATAGCGTTGGTCAGTACAGCCAAAGGTAATATCATCAACATATATTTGGCACACAAACAGTTCACCATCATATGATTTAGTAAAGAGAGTAGGGTCGAGTGAACCGGTGTGAAGCCATTCTTCACGAAGAATTCCTTCAATGTATCATACCACGCCTGGGGGCTTGTTTGAGGCCATAGAGAGCCTTGTTGAGTCTCAAGACTTTGTCGGGATTCTTTGGATCTTCAAAACCAGGGGTTGAGCAACATATACTTCTTCCTCAAGCTTACCATTGAGGAATGCACTTTTCACATCCATTTGATATAAAGTGATATTGTGATGGTTAGCATAGGCGAGTAATATGCGAATAGACTCAAGTCTAGCAACAGGTGCAAAAGTTTCATCGAAATCAATTCCTTCAACCTGTGTGTAGCCTTGAGCTACAAGTCGTTCCTTATTCCTCACCACAAGGCCATTTTCATCTTGCTTGTTGCGGTAGATCCACTTTGTGCCAATGATATTATACTTGCGAGGATCTGGACGTTTGCCAGTTCCCAGACATTGTTGAGCTCAAACTGATGTAATTCTTCTTGCATGGCTTGAATCCACTCAGGCTCCAGAAATGCTTCATCTACCTTAATGGGCTCTGTGATAGAGACAAAAGCACAGTGCCCACAAAAGTTATATAAATGTGAAGCTTTTGAGCGTGTGAGAGGACCTGGCGCTTCAATGTCATCGATGATCTTGTCCACTTGTACTTCTTTTGCAACGCGAGGATGAGCTGGTTGTCGTCGAGGAATTTGACCATTTTCCTCAGCACCATTGTCTTCAGCATTATCTTCAGGTGCATCAGCTTGGCGTTCTTCGCGTACAAGAATGAATTCTTCAGGAGATTCTTCAGTAGGAATGACATCCTCAGTTGCCTTGAAATTGATAGATTCCTCAGGAGCTGGTTCATCTAACACAGAAGGTAGGTGCTCTCTTTGCGAGCCATTAGTTTCATCGAACCGCACATCTACAGTATCAACAATCTTGTGAAGAGCGATGTTGAAGACTCTGTAGGTGTGCGAGTCCTTTCCGTAACCAAGCATAAAACCTTCATGTGCTTTCGGTGCAAATTTAGAATTGTGATGAGGATCTCTAATCCAGCATTTAGCACCGAAGACTTTGAAATAACTTAAATTGGGTTTCTTGTCAGTGAGGAGTTCATAGGCAGTCTTCTTGAAGAATTTGTGAAGATATACTCTGTTGATGATGTGGCACGCAGTGTCAATTGCATCAATCCAAAAACGACTAGGCGTTTTGTATTCATCAAGCATAGTGTGAGCCATCTCAACAAGAGTTATGTTCTTGCGCTCCACGACGCCATTCTGCTGAGGAGTATAGGGAGCAGATAACTCATGAGTAATACCAAGTTCATCAAGATAGGCATCAAGACCGGAATTCTTGAACTCAGTTCCATTGTCACTCCTGATGTGTCTGATCTTCACACCAAAGTTAGTTGAAGCCCTCGAGGAAAATCGTTTGAAGACTTCCTGCACTTGATTTTTGTAAGTAACAATGTGTACCCATGTGTAACGAGAGTAATCATCAACAATAACAAAGCCATATAGAGATGCATCATTAGTGACAGCTGAGTAATGATTAGGACCAAAGAGGTCCATGTCAAGCAAATCGAAGGGACGAGTAGTGGTCATGATAGTCTTCGCTGGATTGTAACATCCCAAATTTCCTATTTGGAATGTTTTACAATTATAGCTAAGCATCTATGCATTTTGTTTGAAATTGAGTGGCATTTGAAGTTTTGGAGTTGTTGGAATTTTGAATTCAAATTTTGGCAGTGGAAAATTATTTCAAAACTATGCTGATAAATACTTGAGAAAAGTATGAGAGGAGTAAACATGACACTCCAAAAATATCGGAGGAAAACATTGCCAAAAGTTTGAATTCAAATTTGAGTTTTATTTGGAATTTTTGAAAAAAATGATTTTTATAAAGTTTGGATTTTTCCTGGAAAATGTTCAAATTATAGGAATATTCCCGATCATTTTGATATATATATGTCCTATATAAAATATTTATATTTAAGTATTTTTCTCTCATCTCACTAAATTCAAAAAAAAATAGAAAAAAAGGAAAACCCCTGGGCGCTAGCAAGGCCAGCCCCGGCCCAGCCAGCACCGAGGCCCACCAGCGCGCCACCACCCGCCCACCCAGCCACCGAACTGCCCACGCCGAGCGGCGAAAGCGCCCGCGTCGAATCGGCCAGACCGGTCGCCCGACCGTTCCCGTTCCCTCACTCACGACACGGGCCCCACCCGTCGTCTTCCCCCTATGCAAGCCAACCGCCCGTCGCCGCTCCGGATCCGTGAGATCCGGATCCTCCCGATCTCCTCACGGATATTTCCCTCCTCCAAGTCGAGGCCTCCTATTTATACCCCCCCTCGACCCTGTTTTCCCCTCGCCCCTCGCTCGATCCCTCCTCGCCGCAAAACCCGCTGAGCAACCGAGCCGCCGCCGCCGCCATTAACCCCAAGACCGACCGCCTGCCACCCCCGAGCTCCATCAACCCCACCCGAACTCCTCGTCACACGCCGCACCGCCGGAGGTCCCCGCCGTCGTCCCCGACCGCCGGAGTCGCCGAAGCCGTCGCCGCCCGAGCCGCCGTCGTCGTCGCCGCCTCGGTAAGTCGCCGGAGCTCCCGTCGCCGTTCGATCTAGATCGTAGGGTTAGGATTAGATCCCCCGAAGGGGTACGGTTTTATTAGGATTAGTCTTAGTGAACCGGTTTAGTTCCGGTTTAGATCGGTTTATTTAGGGTTTAGTTGGACCGGCCGACTCGGTTTAAAACCACGTGCGTAGTTTAGTTATTTCACTTGAGCGTTAGATAGCCCGAGAGTCCGCTTTTTCCTTTTAGTTTTATTTTTCGTTTTCTGTTTTAACAGAATAGTTTCAGATTTGAAAAATTCATATCTTTTAATCTACTTAATTTTTTCAAGTGATTCTTTTTGTTGGTTTGCAAATTTCTTATACTTTCTGTAGAAAATATAATTAGTCATGTTAAAATTATTTAAAATTGCTTTATTTTAGGTTTAGCCAGAATAGTAATTCTGCTATAAAATGAGTTAGGAATATTATTTTTTTGTGATTCTTTTTGTCACAACTTTGTTTTGACATTGCCTAACCGTAGGAATTTATTTGGGCATTTTAGGATTAATAAAAAAAATTAGTTTTAATCAGAATCATGTATTTCCTATTTATTTAACTAGTTACTGTTTTCCTATTGTTTTGCTTAGCAAATAAAGTTATTTTTCATGAGAGGTAGTTTATCCTAGATTAGTTTCTGTAACTTTAGAGCATGTAGCGACCCGACCTCAGACGGTCAAGCCTCGTGTTCTCTGTGCCATCCTCGGATCAAGATGTTTGGCACACAGTACATCAATGTATATATCAAAGTGCAATCACATGTATAAATAACGTAAAATGATATATACCTCATAATACTCAGCGGAAACAATCAAACGGGTGTGGAGTCCCATCAACGCCATCGGCAGGTTGAGTGTAGACCGTAACCTGTATCGTAACTCTTACTGTCGAGGAAAATGTACGCAACATGATACGTTGCAGCCGTGTAGGTCAGATACATTGAATGTACCGCAAGATCACAATAAAAGAAAACAGATGATAAACTATTCTATATGCAGTATGGCTTTGTGGCTCTGTATCTGAGTTTTGTTTGCGTAAAAGCTGATTTATTTTCCCTACATCAAAGGAATAAATGAAGTCTGTACTATGGAGTTTTCTATCATGACATGGTTCCGCCAACCGATGTCTCATAGCCCAAAATCATCATAAGTTGCCCACAATTAAGTTATCAATCCGTGTTGAGAGTTCCGAGATAGATCCAAGTCCAGATGCTCAAATTGTCCGTAATCGGGACACGGCTAATCGATTAGGTTTAAAACCCTCTGCAGAGGTTTGTACACTTTACCCGCAAGATTCGATCCTCTCTTTACGTTCTCGCACTTGAGTGTTTGAGAACAAGATGACCAAACATGGTCTTCCAAAGAGTTCCTCGACCACCGTCCGGTACTCAACCCATCCTACCGTAGTTCTACATCTGCTAGTACCGCCCCAGCCAGAGTCACAACTAAGGTCAACCAAGCCGAGCCCATAATGACTTGCGGTTGCGGGTAAGCTTCCGGCGTGAAGTATTCTTCCGTCTCTTTGAGTCTGGATGAAGCTTTCCGCAAGATGTCATGGCGCTTCTCCATGCATCCCGGCCAACCACTGGTTTCTCCAGGGTGCCCGTCAACCATCCTTCACCAAGTAGTGTGTATTGAATTCTTGTCTTGAGTCTTGAAGTCTTCAGGCCTTGAAAATGCAGTCCTTGCAGATGCCATCATGGAGCTGTCATCATTGACGTAGAGTCCTCCTTCTTCACACCACTCTCAAGCACTCATACCAACCCCGTCTACTATAGCGTAGCACTTAAATAAATAACGTCCCGGGCTTGGTAACAGGGTGATGGGTTCCTACCTCATGCATACTACTCAACTACAAGAATTCAATATCACTACTGGAGGGTTTGTTGCGAAGATGACACTAGATGCAATAAAACACATAGGTATGAAAAACATGGTCAAAGTGAACTTGCCTTGTTGACGATCTTCGAAAACTAGGGATTCGTAGTAGCAAGCTTCGCACTCCGAAAAATTCTACCGAGACAAACAAATAATCACAATAAGCACATAGCATAGGACCACATAACACAATAGCATAGCAATAGCAACATAACACATCAAAACAACCAAATCAAAACCCAATGGAAAACTCAAAGAAAATCAACTCAAGTTTCCTACTTCAAACAACAACTAGAATAGTTTTATACAACAAAAATTTCCCTAACATAACCTATTCATGGGTTTATGTTAACTTAACAGGAAAGAATTCATTAAGCAACTAGGAGCAAAAAGAATTAATTAAAATCTATTATGAAACTCCTATTAGACCTAATTCCATTTCTATTAAGAAAATAAAATAAAACTTTTATTTATTATAAATAAAAGTTCATCCTATAAAGTGACAGAAACTATCCTAGAATAATCAATCATATGTTAAAATTAAATTTATTTACTAATTAAAATAATAGGAAAACAGTAGCTAGTTAATTAATTAGGATTAACAAGATTCTGCTTAAAACTATTTATTTATTAATCCTAAAATACCCAAATTAATTTCTATGGTTTGGCAATGTCAAAATAAAGTTGGGACAAAAGAATCATCCAAAAATAATTTTTCTAACTCAAGTTATAGCAGATTTACTATTCTGGATAAAATTAAAATAAAGCTATTTGAATTAATTTTAACATAGCTAAATATATATTCTACAGAAATTACAGAAAATTTTCAAACCAACAAAAAAGAATCACTCAAAAATATTAAACAGAATAAAAGATATGAATTTTTCAAACAGGAACTATTCTCATTAAAACAGAAAATGAAAATAAAAGAAAAAGGGCCTAATGGGCCTCAACTACATACAGTCGTAAAATAGCTAATTGGGCCTAGGGTTAAACTAAACGGGCGGCTCAAAATAAAACGTAACTTAAAAATAAACCGGACGAACCGGTCGGTTTTATTTAAACGCGCGATTCTTCTGGGGTCTAATCTTAGCCGCTCATCGTGCATCGGACGGGGAGGGGTCTCGGTGACTTACCGGCATTCGACGGCGGCGGGCGGCGGCGGCGATGAGTGCGCCGGTGGCTCGGTCGTCGGGAGGTCGACGGAGTGGCAGGCGAGTCTTGGAGCTCGGGGAGCGTCTGGTGGGGTCGGTGGGGTCGGGGTTGCTAGGGCGGCGACGGCGACGACAATGGGCGGCGGATGGCTCGGCTCGCGACGCGTGAGAGAGAGAGGAGGGCTCGGCGAGGGGCTAGGGGGAATGGGGTGCGGGGTCCGGTTTATATAGGCGGGCCTCGTCGGGTAAGGGAGGCGATCGGGGAGGATCGGTATCCGGATCCCACGGATCCGCGATCGCGGCGGCGTGGCGTGGCGGGGGGGTTGAAGACGGGCGGGGCCACCTGTCGGGAGAGAGAGGGGGGGCGGGGCGACCGGGCGCCAAGGGTTTTCGAGGCGAGGGAGGTGAGGCGGCTCGGTCGGATCGTTAGGCTGGCCTCTGGGCCGCTGGTGGGCCAGGTGGTGGGGGGCTTGGCACTGGTGGGCTGGGGGCTGGTGGCGCCTCGGGGGGTTCTCTTTTTTGAATTTATTTTTTAATAAAACCAAAACAGAAATAAAACACAAACTATAAATATTTTATATAGGGTATATATATACCAAAATGATCGGGAATATTCCTATCATTTGAACATTTTCCAAAGGCAAAATCCAAACTTTATAAAAATCCATTTTTTTCAAATTCAAATAAAATTCAGATTTGAATCCAAAACTTTTGGCATTGTTTCCTCTGATATTTTTGGAGTGTCATGTTTGCTCCTCTCATACTTTTGATCAAGTATTTATCAGGCATAGTTTTTTGAAATGATTCCCACTTGCCAAAGTTTTAAATTCTAATTCAAAACTCAAATTTGAAAGAGGGTTTCAAGGCATTTTCAAATGACTTTCAATTTGATACTTCCAACTCATATTTCATATAATTGAAGAAGTCATTTTATCTTCCCTCATGAAAATCATTGAGTTGCATAAAGCTTTGAATTTAAAATATTCTCAAATGAAATTCAAATCTTTTCAAAACTCTTTTCATTCCAAATGGAAGAAGTCATGTCATCTTCACTCTAGGTTTTGGTGTTGGAATGAATTTGAATTCATTGAGATCCAAAAGGCAAAGGAGAAAGTTTTGGGAAAGTCATTTCATTCCCTCTCATTCAACTTTCAAAAGTTTCAAATTTCACTCAGTTTCACTCAATCAATCAAACCAACAATCAGACAACAAGCATAGTTATTTATCTAATATAACATTCCAAAATTTAGAATTTTGGGATTGTACAGAGCATGAACTTTTATTTATAATAAATAAAACTTTTATTTTATTTTTCTTACTAGATTTTGCTTTAGGCCTAATAGGAGTTTTATAATAGCTTTTCAGGTGATTCTTTTTGCTCCTAGTCGCTTGATGAATTCTTTTCTGTTAGGTAGCATAAACTCATGCTTAGGTTCTGTTAAGAAAATTTTTGTTATGCAAAACTACTTCATGGTTGTTGTATGATGTGGTGAAAGCTTTGATTTGGTTTTTCTTCGAGTTTTCTTTGGTTTTGACTCGTTTGTTTTGTGTGTTATGTTAGCATGCTATTATGTTAAGTGATCATATGCTATATGCTTATTATGATTGTTGTTTGCCTCGGTAGAATTTCCGGAGTGCGAAGCTTGCTACCACGAGTCCCTAGCTTTCGAAGATCGTCAGCAAGGCAAGTCATTGATCATATTTCTTTTACTATACCTATGATTTTATTTGCATTAGAACTATACCTCCCCACCATGCATGCAGTAGGTGAAATTTTGAAGTTATGTTCTTGAGTAGTATCATGAGGTAGGATGAACCAATTCCCCTTGTTACCATGACCCGGGACGAAGTAGTTTATTTTTGCTATGCTCGTGAGCGGGGTTGGTTGAGTGAATTCATAAGGGAGATGTGAGAGTCAAAGATGATAACAACCCCATGAACTTCAAGCTCAAGATGGACTTGAATTCACTCATTGGGTGGAGGGCGGTTGACCGCACCTGGAGAACCCAGTGGTTGGCGGGATGCATGGAGAAGTGCCATGACATCTTGCGGAAAGCTTCACCCAGCCACGAAGAGACGGATGTATACCCCATTGAACGGAAGCTTACCTGTGCAGCCGCAAGCCATTATGGGCTCGCTTGGTCAACCCTAGTTGTGACTCTGGTCGGACGGTGCTACGAGATGTAGAAGAACGGTAGGATTGGATGGGTACGGCGGTGGCGGAAGAACTCTTGGAAGACCCTGTTGCTCGTCCGTCTTCAAACACCATGAAGTGCGAAGACTTAAAAGGAGGGAACGATTCTTGCGGGTAAAGTGCGCAACCCTCTGCAGAGAAAAGATCTAATCGATTAGCCGTGTCCCCGGTTACGGACAATTTGAGCCTCTGGAACTTGGAAGTATTCGGAAATCTCAACATTGAAATTAATAAATTAATTGAGGGGGTTATTATTTAATAATTGGGAATGAGACATTGGTTGGTGGAACCATCTCAATAATTACCAACAATTTTGTAGTATTTGCAAGCAAGTCCACTATTGTAGGGAAAAACTGGCTTTTCGCAAAATGATGAAACTTAGAGCTCCACAGCCAAATTGCATATAGTTTTAGTAATTTTTATTGTTATTCTCTCTTCATGACTTGCCGGCGTATTCCAAATGCTGACCTACACGGCTGCAACGTCGATGTTGCGAGGAGTATTCCGATCGAGTGAGGCTACGCTCGCGCTTGGCGATTGCCCTTGGAGTCGGATGGACTCGCTATTCTTCTACGCTCTGCAGCTTTACTTAGTTTATTTCTCATGAGTTAGCCTTGGCGAATTTATTCTATTGTAATAAAGACTCGATATGAGAATCGTAATAAATTCAGGTGTGATTGAACTTTGATTATTTCATCGATGTACTGTGAGTACCAGCATGATCTTGGGATGGTACAGACACAGAGACTTGACCGATTTTGGGTCGGGTCGCTACAGAGATGGTATTCAGAGCACACGCTGACCGTAGGACGTAACCCCTAGGATCGGAAAGCCATAGGAAGAGACTATCTATTTTATGTCCTTATCATTCCGTAATTCTTCCCTGTTCATTTCTGACTTCTCTCCGATTTTCAACATTCTAGATGGCACGAGTTCACCCCGTTTTGCTACGGAGTTTTGCCACCAGATGAGATGATGCCTTCGGCGAAGCTGGTCCAGATCATGAAGAAGCTGAAGATTGCTCGCCCTCGATCACCGGGAAGCCTACCAATGCACTTCCGGCGGATACCGCCACAGGATCGAGGTGCACATTCCAGGAGAACCTTCGGAGGACATACAGAGCCTATTGACTTTGAGTTTACCGACTTCAACCGGATCCTCGGAAGAGACATGGCGATTTATCGCACTTGGACATCTCCGAGAAGAGTACAGGCTGAGCTCGATCCATCGACTCGCCATGGTTTCTTGCAGAGCTAGGAATGGAGATATCATCCGTACCGTAGAGGACGACTCCATTCTCTCCTATGTCCAAGACTTGGAGTGTCTCCTCAGGAAACGGGAGATCCAGACTCACCGTAACTCAAAGGTACACAGGAGGCTGTTGTTCCGTGAATCTGGGCGGAGGAGAAGGCACACGCAGACTTCCTTGACCATGAGGAAGAAATCGCGGACTTCATGGAGAGAGTCGACAACCTGAAGATGAATGTTGCCGCATTAGAGGAAAAGATGGACTTGGGAGAAGACCTTTTTCCGAGTGGAGATGACGGACCTCTCGTGAGCAATGATCAGGATTATGAAGGGAGCTCCACTGGAGAAGGCCGCAAGAGGAGGCGCCGCAACAGAGGACGCCACACCGGAGGACATCGCACCAGAGGACGCAAGGATTATTGATGAAGACATTTAGTCGACCGCCATGTTATTTTACTTTTTCGTCGATCAGTTAGGTCGTTATTTTCGATTAGGTGTGAGCATTTTGTAATCGAGATTGAACCATGTTTGAGTTGATTGAATAAATTATTGGTGTGATTGTGCATTCATATGGGTAGTGATATTTTCTCATTAGACCATTGTTCTATTCTAATTTTCTCATCCATTCCAAAACACCAGATGCCTCCGAGACGTGACCCCGGTCTCAACTTCCCGCCGGAGCTCACCCAGCTGATCCAGCAGCAGAATGCCCTCATGCAGATGCTCATCCGTAACGAACAACAACAACAACAACAACAACAATCCACCGCCACCACCCCCGCTGACAACTTGACTCGATTCCTAAGGCTGAATCCGCCGGTGTTCTCTAGCAGACCGAGCCGATTGTAGCCGGCGATTGGCTCCGCAAGGTCCGAAGGAGTTAGTCACTGTTGGATGCACTGATGCAGAGAAGGTGCGCTTTGCCGCACATCAACTTGATGGACCTGCAGCTTCTTGGTGGGAGAACTACACCGCCACTTATCCCATCGGCACCATTACGTGGGATCAGTTCCAGCAAGCCTTCCGCACCGCTCACGTTTCAGCTGGAGCCATGAGTCTGAAGAAGCGTGAGTTCCGCAACTTACGCCAGGGAACCGCATCTTGTGGGCGAGACGTGGATGAGTTCAGCAAGTTAGCTCGCTATGCCCCGGATGATGTGGCCACGATGCATAAAGCAGGAAAAGTTTCTCGAGGGACTCAATGACGAGCTGGGAATGCAGCTTATGGTGGCCACCTTCACCAACTACCGTGAGCTGGTAGACAAGGCCACCATACTTGAAGGCAAGCAGCAGCAGATCGATAGCCGCAAGCGGAAGTATGGTCGGGGAAGTACAACTCGAGCTCAGCAGAAGCCCGTTATGCCCCATACTGGAGGGCATACCCATCATAACCATGGAGGACATAACCATGGAGGAAATGGGAACAACCGCAACCAGGACAACAAGTCGTGCAATGGAAATGGCAATGGAAACGCAATGGCAACCAGCATCGCCCTGCCTGCTCGAAGGATCTGAGTCACATCACTGCTTCAAGTGCCGTAAAACAGGCACTATGCCACCGACTGCCCGGAGGCCAAGCAGAGGAATGGAAACGGCAATGGAAGCTCAGCGAAGAAGCCCAACCCTTTTCCTCGTGCTCGGGTGAACCACATTGACGTGGAGGACGCCTATGGTCAGCCGATAATCGTGGTTGGTAAGTTTTATTGAATTCACGTCAAGATTGGTACTCTTTGATTCGGTGCAACGATTCATTCATATCAAGGGTAGTTGTGGAAAAGTACGGGTTGCCCACTAAAACTCTTAGAAGCCCTCTTCACGCCGGGCCCGCAGAAGAGAAATGATGGCGTGCCTAGGCTGTCAAGCAACCCTCAACATCGGAAACCATAAATTTCCGCAGACCTCATAGTATTGGAAACCTGCACCTTGGATGTGATCCTAGGCATGGATTGGTTGACGAAGTTTGAAGGAAACATAGATTGTGCCCAAGAAGTTGATTCTCGCTCATCACCCCGGAGCGTAAGAGGATCAAGTATGTATCCGCACGTAGCGGATGAAGAATCAGTGAATTCCCTCACGGAGTTGTTCAGAGGAAGTGCCAGAGTGCAAGATTTTCCGATGTGTTTCAGAGGAATTACCAGAATGCCACGGACGAGACATTGAATTTCTGATTGAGTTATTGCGGCACAGCCCCAATATCCAAGAGACCCTATCGGATGCCACCGAACGATTTGAAAGAGATCAAGAATCAAATTAATGAGTTATTGGAGAAAGGATATATTCGGCCAAGCTCATCACCTTGGGGAGCCCCAGTTCTCTTGGTAGAGAAGAAGGATGGAACCCTGAGAATGGTTGTGGATTATCGTTTGTTGAACGACGTGACCATCAAGAACAAGTACCCTCTGCCGATGATTAATGATCTATTTGATCAGCTAGTTGGAGCCAAGGTATTCTCCAAGATCGATCTTCGATCAGGGTATCATCAGTTGAAGATCCGTGAAAAGGATATACCCAAAACAGCATTCACTACCAGGTATGGTTTATATGAGTATACCGTCATGTCATTCGGATTGACTAATGCCCCTGCATACTTCATGAATTTGATGAACAAGGTATTTATGGAATATCTGGACAAGTTTGTCGTGGTGTTCATCGATGATATACTGATTTTCCAAGAGCGAGGAAGAGCATAAGGAACATTTGCGCCTAGTTCGAGAAACTTCGAGAACATCGGTTGTATGCCAAGTTCAGCAAATGTGAATTTTGGCTGAAGGAAGTCGGGTTCCTCGGACATGTTATTTCAGAGAAGGAATAGCAGATTGACCCCGCCAAGGTTGAATCATCACCGACAAGCGCCGCCCACCTTAGTCAAGGAGATCCGCATTTTCTCTGACTCGCAGGATATTATCGGAGGTTTATTGAAAATTCTCGATGATTGCCAAGCCCATGGTGAGCTGTTGAAGAAGGATGCCAAGTACATTTGGACCGAGGATTGTGAAGCCAGCTTCCGTGAATTGAAGAAACGTTTGGTTACAGCCCAAAGATACTGATTTTACCGGACATACACAAGGATTACCAGGTATATTGTGACGCTTCTCGTCAGGGACTCAGAGGAGTACTCAATGCAGGAAGGAAAAGTTGTAGCTTATACCTCCGCATAGCTACGACCACACGAGATGAATTATGCCACACATGATTTGGAGTTAGCAGCAGAGTGCATGCACTCAAGACTGGAGACATTTCCTCATCGGAAACCATTGTGATGTTTACACAGATCATAAGAGCTTGAAGTATATTTTCACGCAGAAGAGTTGAACCTCGAAAGAGGAGATGGCTAGAGTTAATCAAGGACTATGACATGAGATTGCATTACCACCTGTAAGGCTAATGTTGTAGTAGATGCTTTGAGCCGTAAGAGTTATGTGAATACTCTTATAGCAGGAGGATTACCCCAGGAGTTAGTCGATGACCTCAGAAATCTCCGACTGGAGATAGTTCCAAGAGGATATGTTGCGACTCTGGAAGTTCAGTCCACTTTGGCCGAAAGGATTCGTGAAGCCCAGAAGCCGGACAAAGAAATTGATGAGATAAAGAAAAAGATGAATGAAGGAAAAGCTAAAGGATTTCGTAAGGACGGATACGGAGCTATATGGTTCGAGGATCGTATTTATGTACCCAATGATCCCGAACTCGGAAGCTAATTATTCAGAGGCTCATGATTCACCGTAGATCGATTCACCCGGTAACACGAAGATGTACCGGATTTGAAGGAAAGTTTCGTGGACGGTATGAAGAAGGATATTGCCGAGTACGTAGCAGTATGCGATGTTTGTCAACGAGTAAAGGCAGAACATCAGAAGCCAGCAGGGTTACTTCAACCTTTGCCGATTCCCGAGTGGAAATGGGAAAAACTTGGAATGGATTTTATCACAGGATTACCCAGACCTGCTCAGTTATGATTCCATCCGGTAGTGGTTGATCGATTGACCAAGGTAGCTCACTTCATTCCCGTGAAGACTACCTATACCAGTGCTAAGTTAGCCAAGATATACATGACCAGGATCGTATGTCTGCATGGAGTTCCGAGGAGTATCGTGTCAGATAGAGGAACACAATTTACCTCAAAGTTTTGGAATCGTTATATGAAACTTTGGGTACGAGGCTGGAGTTCAAGACAGCTTTTCATCCGCAGATGGGATGACCGAGAGAGTCAACCAGATTCGGAGGACATGTTGAGAGCTTGTGTGCTAGACTATGGGTCTAGCTGGGATGATAATTTGCCATACGCAGAGTTCTCATACAACAACAGTTATCGAGACCCATCCAAGATGGCCCCTTCAAGCTCTATACGGAAGGAGGTGCGAACACCATTTTGTGGGATGGTGTTGGAGATCGAACACTTTTCGGTTCCGACCTTATCAGAGATTCCGAAGAGAAAGTCAAGTTGATTCGGGATAGACTCAAGATAGCTCAGTCGAGGCAGAAGAGTTATGTCGACAGTAAACGCAAGGAAGTAACTTATGAAGCGGGAGACCGAGCATACCTTCGTGTGTCTCCACTTCGTGGAATCAAGAGGTTCGGTGTTAAAGGAAAGTTAGCACCCCGATTCATTGGCCCCTACAAAATCCTCGAACGTCGTGGAGAAGTTGCTTACAATTTGGAATTGCCGGAAGGATTGTCCGGAGTTCATGATGTCTTCCATGTTTCTCACCAAGAAGTGTCATGCCGACATGGCCGATATTCCGTTGAGAGACACAAAGGCCCCTAGAGGCCATACAGCTCGACAAAGGTGATCGACTTATAAGGAGAAACCCGTCTGAATTCTCGAGATCATGAACAGAGTCACCCGCAGCAAGATCATCAAGTTTTGCAAGGTGTGTGGAGTCATCACTCCGAGGAGGAAGCCACCGGGAGCGAGAAGAAGACCTCCTTCGAGACCACCCGCACCTATTTGCTAGCCAACCCGAATCTCGAGGGCGAGATTATCCTTAAGGTGGGTAGGTTTGTAACATCCCAAATTTCCTATTTGGAATGTTTTACAATTATAGCTAAGCATCTATGCATTTTGTTTGAAATTGAGTGGCATTTGAAGTTTTGGAGTTGTTGGAATTTTGAATTCAAATTTTGGCAGTGGAAAACTATTTCAAAACTATGCCTGATAAATACTTGAGAAAAAGTATGAGAGGAGTAAACATGACACTCCAAAAATATCAGAGGAAAAACATTGCCAAAAGTTTGAATTCAAATTTGAGTTTTATTTGGAATTTTGAAAAAAATGAATTTTTATAAAGTTTGGATTTTGCCCCTGGAAAAATGTTCAAATTATAGGGAATATTCCCCTGATCATTTTGATATATATATATATATGTCCTATATAAAATATTTATATTTAAGTATTTTTCTCTCATTTCACTAAATTCAAAAAAATAGAAAAAAGGAAAACCCTGGCGCTAGCTGTGCCAGCCCTGCCCACCAAAGTCCGAGGCCCACCAGCGCGCCACCAGCCCGCCCCGCCGCCACCGAACCGCCCACGCCTGAGCGATCGAAGCGCCCAGCCGAATCGGCCAGACCGGTCGCCTGACCTGTTCCCGTTCCTCACTCACGACACTGGCCCCACCCGTCGTCTTCCCCCTTGCGCAAGCCAACCTCCCAGCGCCGCCGCTCGCCGGATCCCGTGAGATCCGGGATCCTCCCGATCTCCTCGCCGAATCTTTCCCCTCCTCCAAGTCGAGGCCCTCCTATTTATACCCCCCTCGACCCCTGCCCCCTCGCCTCGCCGATCCTCCTCGCCACAAAACCCCGCCGGAGCAACCGAGCCGCCGCCGCCGCCATTAACCCCGCACCAACCGCCTGCCACCCCGAGCTCCATCAACCCCACCTCGAACTCCTCACACGCCAAGACTCACGGAGGTCCCCGCTGTCGTCCCCGACCGCCGGAGTCGCCGAAGTCGTCGCTGCCCGAGCCGCCGTCGTCGTCGCCGCCTCGGTAAGTCGCCGGAGCTCCCGTCGCCGTTCGATCTAGATCGTAGGGTTAGGATTAGATCTCAAGGGGAATCACGATTTTATTAGGTTTAGTCTTAGTGAACGGTTTAGTTCCGGCTTAGATCGGTTTATTTAGGGTTTAGTTGGACCGGCCGACTCGGTTTAAAACCACGTGCGTAGTTTAGTTATTTAACGCCGAAGCGTTAGATACGCCCAGTAGCCCGTTTTTCCTTTTAGTTTTATTTTTCGTTTTCTGTTTTAACAGAATAGTTTCAGATTTGAAAAATTCATATCTTTTAATCTACTTAATATTTTTAAGTGATTCTTTTTTTATTGGTTTGCAAATTTCTTATAGTTTCCGCAGAAAATATAATTAGTCATGTTAAAATTATTTAAAATTGCTTTATTTTAGGTTTAGACAGAATAGTAATTCTGCTATAAAATGAGTTAGGAATATTATTTTTTTGTGATTCTTTTGTCACAACTTTGTTTTGACATTGCCTAACCGTTGGAATTTATTGGGAATTTTAGGATTAATAAAAAATTAGTTTTAATCAGAATCATGTATTTCCTATTTATTTAACTAGTTACTGTTTTCCTATTGTTTTTCTTAGCAAATAAAGTTATTTTTCATGAGAGGTAGTTTATCCTAGATTAGTTTCTGTAACTTTAGAGCATGAACTTTTATTTATAATAAATAAAACTTTTATTTTATTTTTCTTACTAGATTTTGCTTTAGGCCTAATAGGAGTTTTATAATAGCTTTTCAGGTGATTCTTTTTGCTCCTAGTTGCTTGATGAATTCTTTTCTGTTAGGTAGCATAAACTCATGCTTAGGTTCTGTTAAGAAAAATTTTGTTATGCAAAACTACTTCATGGTTGTTGTATGATGTGGTGAAAGCTTTGATTTGGTTTTTCTTCGAGTTTTCTTTGGTTTTGACTCGTTTGTTTAGTGTGTTATGTTAGCATGCTATTATGTTAAGTGATCATATGCTATATGCTTATTATGATTGTTGTTTGCCTCGGTAGAATTTCCGAGTGCTAAGCTTGCTACCACGAGTCCCTAGCTTTCAAGATCGTCAACCAAGGCAAGTCATTGATCATATTTCTTTTACTATACCTATGATTTTATTTGCATTAGAACTATACCTCCCCACCATGCATGCAGTAGGTGAAATTTTGAAGTTATGTTCTTGAGTAGTATCATGAGGTAGGATGAACCAATTCCCCTTGTTACCATGACCCGGGACGAAGTAGTTTATTTTTGCTATGCTCGTAGACGGGGTTGGTTGAGAAGGGAGATGTGAGAGTCAAAGATGATGACAACCCCATGAACTTCAAGCTCAAGATGGACTTCGGAATTCACTACTGGGTGGAGGACGGTTGACGGGCACCCTGGAGAACCTAGTGGTTGGCCGGGATGCATGGAGAAGTGCCATGACATCTTGCGGAAAGCTTCACCCAGCCACGAAGAGACGGATGTATACCCCATTGACCGGAAGCTTACCTGGCCGGGATGTACACTCACAAACGCATTAGTTCCTTAACCTATAAGTCTTCAATACACCAAAATCACTAAGGGGCACTAGATGCACTTACACTTTTCATAGCATTTGCTATAGATTCTTGGTTGTAAAATCTGAGGTACCTGACATGCATGTCGGTATGATCATGGAGTCAAATGATGCGAGTTTCTTTGAAGATATCTTTCCCATGAAGGATATGGCTACCTCATCTAAGCAGGAGATGCCTAGTTCATCGAATCAGGAACCAGTTATAATTACCTAACCTACCATTTTGATGGAACACTTTGAAAGTCCTCTGGAGGAGAACAATGAAGTTCCTACTAGGAGCAAGAGACAGAGGACAGCAAAGTCCTTTGGTGATGATTTTCTTGTGTATCTCATAGATGATACTCCCAGTTCTATTTGGGAGGCCTATGCATCAGAAGATGCTGACTACTGGAAGGAAGCGGTTCGTAGCGAGATGGATTCCATCTTGGCGAATGAAATTTGGGAGATAACGGATCGTCCTTATGGGTGCAAACCTATAGGATGCAAATGGGTATTCAAGAAGAAGCTTAGGCCTGATGGTACTATCGAAAAGTACAAGGCTCGGCTCGTGGCTAAGGGCTATACCCAAAAGTAAGGTGAAGACTTCTTTGATACTTACTCACCTGTGGCTCGACTGACCACTATTCGAGTTCTACTTTCACTAGCTGCCTCACATGGTCTTCTCGTTCATAAAATGGATGTTAAGACTGCTTTCCTAAATGGAGAGTTGGATGAGGAAATTTATATGGAACAACCATATGGGTTTGTAATAGATGGTCGGAAGGAAAGTGTGCAAGTTGTCAAGTCTTTGTATGGACTCAAGTAAGCACCCAAACAAGGGCATGAGAAGTTCGAAAGAACTTTAATACCTGCAAGCTTTGTTGTGAACCAAGTCGACAAATGTGTGTACTATCGCCATGGTGGGGGCGAGGGAGTTATGCTTTGCTTGTATGTTGATGACAATACTGATCTTTGGAACAAATCTGAATGTTATTAAGGAGGTCAAGGATTTCCTATCTTGCTGTTTTGAGATGAAGGATTTAGGAGTGGCTGATGTCATTCGAACATCAAGTTCTTTGAGAGATGATGATGGTGGGATTACATTGCTTCAATCTCACTATGTGGAAAAGATCTTGAGTCGCTTTGGCTATAGTGGCTGCAAGCCCTCTCCAACACCATATGATGCTAGTGTCTTCGCTTGAAAGAATCAAGAATTGCTAGAGATCAATTGAAGTATTCTCAAATTATTGGCTTGCTTATGTACTTAGCTGCTACAAGACATGACATCTCTTTTGCTGTTAGCAAACCGAGTCGGTTTGTCTCAAAACCAGAGATGTGCATTGAAAGCTCTAGAGAGTTTTATGTTATTTGAAAGGCAATCGCAAATTATGGAATTCATCGGATCTCGATGTCGATGAGATAAAGGCCACGAGCGGATATGTATTCACTCATGGAGGTGGCGCTGTTTCTTGGAAGTCTTGCAAGCAGACCATCTTAACGAGGTCAACAATGGAAGCAGAACTCACCGCACTAGATACAGCTACGGTCTAAGCAGATTGGCTTCGTCGGCTCTTGAATGACTTGCCGGTAGTTGAGAAACCTATACCGAGTATCCTTATGAACTGTGACAATCAAACTGTGATCACTAAAGTGAGCAGCTCAAAGGATAACATGAAGTCATCAAGAGACGTTCAGAGAAGGTTAAAGTCTCTCAGAAAAATGAAAAACTCCGGAGTTATTGCATTGGATTATATCCAAACGTCTAAAAATCTGGCAGATCCTTTTACTAAGGGTCTATCACGTAATGTGATAGATAATGCATCGAGGGAGATGGGTATGAGACCCACAATATGAGTTGTTCATAGTGGTAACCTATTCTTTGTGATCGGAGATCCCGTGAATTAGATGTGGAAGACAAGCTGTTAGTCAACTGGGAGGAGAGTATCCTTACTGTTAAAAATACCACTCCATGAAGATGCAATACTCTCCTAATCTGCATGGCAGGTTGATGTATATCTTAATGTGTTCTAAGTGGCTCTTTGAATTAGAGATGTTGTCCTGCAGAACATCTTTTGAAGAACGCACCTATATGAGTCTGATTGTTAAACATCGCAATCTATGAGAGTAGGGTCTCTCTAGTAAACTCATGAAAGGTCTCGAGTATGACGATAAGCTCCACCCGGGAAGGCCCACGGTAGCCACGATCGGTCAAGGCTTTATGTGAAGCTAGATTCGCAGAAAACTTGCGCTCAAGGCCCGATCCATCGCTCAAATTGCTTACTAGTGTAGCATAGAGTTCTAGGTGGAAGTTCAACTTAACAGTCTCCACTGCGCAGCATCTGTATATAAAACAGTGTTTTGGAACCAAAGGCAAATTTTGTGTGCCTCTGGGATCTGGTGGGGGATTGCTGGAATTTTGTCTATTATGGGCCAACCCAATAGCAGTTTCAGAAATTCCTAATAAATCCTAGAGGCCCACGAAGCCCTTTCGTGCAAGGAAAGAGGTGGAACTAAAGTTTAGTCCCACATTGCTAGTTTAGAGGGAGTTGGACCTCTTTATAAGGGAGGTTCTTTCCCCACATGTATGAGCATGAGAACAAGAGGGACATCCACGCGCGCTCCTCCTCCGCTACCCGCCTCGCCATGCTACGCCTGTCACGACGCACCGCGGGTTGCGGGAATGAGCCGAGCCGATGTCTAAATTTTTGCCACGCACGACGAGTATACGAAAGGTCACAGAGAAGTTGAAACTTTTTTGCGATAGTGGAGTTTGAATGCGAACGGTGCAGCCCTTCGGCTGCTGGCTGTTCGCTTCATCTTCGTCTCTTCGTTTCACCTTCCGTGGCTGCCCTCTCGCCTCCTTCTCTTGCGCCTATAAAAGGGAGGTCGCTCCTCTCAGAGCGACGCACTAGAACTTCTCCTTCCTCTCGCTACTGGTTCCAATCTCTGCGTTGCTGCTGTCTTTCTCATCCCGGCTTGCGGCATGCACCGCGAGTCGGGACAGTAGGCCTCCGAACCGCACCTTTTGAGTCTTGTACGGGAGAAGGGTGATAAGGTTTTTGGGGAGCGCTTCGCGCGACTACTGACTTCTTCGTCACGGACGCCCCGGACTCCGACGACTACTTCCCTGACGACGACTTCTTCCCCGACGTCCACGACCTCCTCGACGACATGGCTGGCGAGGACACCGACCCCAAGTCCAGCGCTTCTGCTGCTGCTGCCCCGTACGTGTTTGTCCCCTTTCTAAGGTTCTGCTACAGTTCCTTGTTCTAGTATTTGCCCTAGATATGTTAGATTCTATTTCATTTATGCAACTTGCTATACTGTCTGCTCAAGATATGTTTAGTTACGGTTCATATATGAATATGTTGTTTACCTTCTCTTTGTCAAATCGCATGGCTTGTTTTATCACTGCTATACTAGTCATGTTTTATCTAGTATTTCTGTTAATAAAATCACTCGGTAAATTGCTCATATTTCCAACACATACCGGCAGCTAGACGCCCTATCGCACGCCCTTCGTTCAGTCTAAGTTTGGACTCATCTAATCAGTAACTTTGGAAGGAAAAAAAAGGCTCTAGTGCTATCCTAATCAACATCTTCTCAAAATTTTCCAATAGTGAATGGCTTAAAAAAGGATTATTGCTATTCTTCATTTTGTGTGTGTTGGTCTTCGATTGCGTAAATTATGTTGAGCTCCAATCGCTTGATAGAACGAGGGAAAAGCATCGGAGGCATCGGTAGATGCGGCATCAAGACCTGAGATGGAGGTGGCTACAACGCGGAGCGACCATGGTGATGGAGGCAGGGCTAGAGGGTTGGTGATGGGAGGAGGCGCACTAATGTCAGAGCAAAACCCTTGCCCCACTTTAAGTATTAGAGGGATAGCCGGGGGTGAAGATAGTCATGGTAGGGTTGTGTGGCAGGAAAGTAGCACCACGATCGCGACACGAATCCGGTGGACAAGGTCGAAGGAGGTTCGACAAAGTGATGACACCCAAGACGAAGTAAGACTTGGAGGTAACCCATGTTGGATTCTAATGCATCGGATGGAAAAGTAATTAAAATAAAAGAGGAATCAGCCAACTACTACATCATATTATAAAAATACTAGGTTGACTTTTGGAAATGCTCGTTCAGATAAAAAATGTTCACCATGTTTTAGTAATTTGTTTATCTAATTTGAAATTTTATTGTGTATATATTGGAAAATCTAAAATTCTAGTAAACTAACCACTAATGATTAGCTAAATTGACATGTGACCGGTCACTAGCGCACCAAACACATAATCTCCTCGCCGGAAATAAAGGGAGGCTAATTAAGGTTCTTCCTTAGGGTCGCCGCCGCCAGTTATCCTCACCTCTGAATGCCTTCCAGCATCGGTATCGTGGAGGAAACCCCACTCTAGGTTGTCGATTTAGTCTCTGGTTGCCATAACTCTTCTTTGGGTTAACTCTATGTGTCTGGCTGGCGGTAGTGAGGCGATAGCACCATCGACAACGAGGAATAGGTTCTCCCCGTAATGTCCTTGTTCCTTTGATGTCATTTGTCATCGGCTTAGGCATGTGGAGCTTGAGTCAAGATTGGATATTGTGTCTCGTTTTTGTCGGTGCCCTACAGACGGTATATGATGTGGTGACATTTGTTTTTTCTTGGACCCTTCTCTGTTCGAAGTAGCTCCACCAGTTGGGGCTTCGTCGGGAACTTGTAAGGTTTGCGTCCACCTCCTTTGCATGGCAGGAGTTGGCGGTATCTTTTGAGCCTCCTTCTTCTTAGCTTATCCGGAATGACGATATGCCGAATGCGATCGCCGGTGTTGCCACCGATGGATGCACAATGAACACGACGACTATTTCCTCAAGGATTTGAGCGTATTCTTTTATTCTTATATCAGAGCGGTCACCATCCTAGTACAAAACACCATCAGCTGACCAGACCACACTAATTTTCCTATAAATTATTCACTCCGTCCTATGATATCAGACCTTATTACATCCAATATGTGGGGACGGAAGGAGTAAAAAAGACAGCCAACCAAAGTACAAATCACAATTGAAGCCCCAAGTAATCTAAAAGCCCCCCTCCAATAAGTTCAAAACAGAAAAGCGCCCAGTCCGATCACTGTCTTAGGCGAGTCGGGAACGCCGGGGGGGCGCGAGAGCATTCCTGTGCATGAAAACGAACCAGGGACGCCGAAGCTACTCGCTAGCACGCGCACACACACGCGGCCACCGCTCCACGTATGACCCCCGACACACAAGCTGACGAACGAGACGATGCCGGGTCGAGCCTTTTCCTCCGGCTGGCTGACCTGCTGGGACTGCTAACCACTTCACTGTACGCTGCTACTATTGCGATCGCTACGGATAATTGGATCACGGATCGCTTTCCGGTGCAGCAGTGCACCGCCGGCCGGCCTCGTCGCCCGCCCGCTCGCGTTGGACCAGTGCAGTGCATGGAACTACGCGAGCCCTTGGGGCGATGCCGATCTAGCGAGCCTCTAGCTGGACCACTCGCTCCGATCCAGCGGCCCGCCATGGGTGTTGGTGTAGAGAACAGCGCATCAATAATTGTGCTACGTGCGTGTGCCCGCGCGGCGGCGGCGCCGGCACATCTACGGAGCTCACCGGACCGGAAAATGGAGCCGGCGAGATGTCAAAGGAGAAAATTTGTGGGCGGTGGAAACGTTGTCCATTCACCGAAAGCAATGGGAGAAGGAACCAGCGACTGTGCGTCCTGGACGTTCTGCATCCCATGTTAGGATTTGGCAACGGTCGTTCTCGACTGGCTGCGAATGGCGCAGGCCTCCGGTTAGATCGTTTACTGAGACGAGGTGGGTTGGGTGGATCTTGGCGACTGATTGCTGTGCTAGGTCCGTGTACTGAGTACTCGTAGATCAGAGTAGGTACGCAACGAACAACGAACTAATTAATACGTACCTACCAGTGGACCTGCCAAAGTGCAGAAGGCTCGCAGCGGTCGGTCATGGGTCCACGCTGATCAGGGCGCCGCGAGAGTCCAAAACTCACGTAACAGGGCTGCTCTTATGAATCTGACGAGGCAAATATATCATCAGATTTTCGTGTTTCTCTTCTTCTCCCGTGCAAACGGAACGTACTACTCACTTCATTTCTTTATACAAGACCACTATAAAATATACATTTTACAAACAATAATCGAGTTAAAAATTAATGATATTTTCTTATACTACCAACTTGCTTAATAATTGTTCCTAAAAAAACTTGTTTAATAATTGCATGCACGTAATCATAATAACACGGTGCTACTTTCTTCTCATTCATTTCTTGCATGCATGCTGGCGTTAATGATTCCGGTGAACAAAAAAAAATGTTGGATTGTGAAGCAGTCATTAAATTTTACCTTGATACATGTAGGTGGAGTTTGTGGCCTTGTATAAAGGGATAGAGTACTAAGAATTTTGCAAGAATGACATCTTGGTGACTGCATCGTTTCGTGAAGAATCTCGATGCATCAGTCAGCGACACAACGATCTAAGTAAGGCGTTAGAGCATCTACAGCCGAGCGCTCCAAACCGGCCTCAAACGCCTGACCGCCCACCCGCCATCGACCGTCACAAAATCGACCGACGGCGCCTCAAATGGGCTCGAACGTCGGATCGACCGACACCCCTCATATCCACCCCAAATATGGGACGGATATGGGGGCGTCCGGGCGCGCCCACTACGTAGGAGTGACAATGGGGTCCCACACGCAATCGGCCCGAACCCCGACGGTCCGACGGACGCCTCCTCCGTCACCGCGATATGAACGCCATGTGGCGTCGCTCCGGCTCGTCGCCCGAGGCTAAATCCGGCTATTTAAGTTGGCTGGCGTCCCCAACCCAAGCCCATCAACGTCCTCACTCTCTGTGCCGCCACCTGAGCCAGTCCGCCTCCTCTCCCCCGCTCTCCCATGCCCTCTGATATCACCATGGTCCGGTGCAAGTTCACGAGGTACACTATGTTCATGCCGAAGCACCGGAGTTTAGTCGTGGAGGAGATCCAGGCAAGGCGTGCCTCCCACATCGCTGTCGGGATGCCTGCAAACTTGCCGGAACCAGAGGAGGAGGAGGAGCCGGAGGAGAAGGAGGGAGAGCAGCTATCGGAGCCGATGAAGGTAGGGGATCCGGAGAAGGAGGAGAAGGTGGAGCAGCCTGCTCCGCGGTTCAACATGGCGGAGGTAGATGCGGAGGCGGAGTTCACCATTGCCCAAGCCGCGAAGATGGCGGAGCAGTAGGCCATCCTGGAGTCCATCCAGGATGAGGCCTATGTGGAGGCCAACTGACAGTTCCTCCGGCAGGAGCAGGCGGCATCCGACGCGCTCTTCGCCGAACTCGACGCGAAGATGGAGGAGCAGGAGGCCGGAGCGGAGCAGCCGGAGCTGCAGCTGCCGCCCATCTACCCGAAGCCCGGCATGGAGATTATCTACATCTCCGACGAGGAGTAGCTAGATCAACTATGTAGTTTGTATGCTTTTGTATGGATTTGAAAATCTAATCATTCAGTTGTGTTAATTTAAGGAGTACCCAATCACTGTTCACGAACGCGTTCACTCGTTTGAGGGGTCATATTGTCATATGCATATGCTGTGGTAAGATGCTCTTAACGGTGCGTTATCCAACGATCAACCAGCGCACGGACGACACACTGAGCCAAGGCACATAGCAGAGGACAAAGCCGCGAGCCAAGCCACGCAGCACAGGACGGAAAGCGCTTTGTACGTACGTAGTACGTGCATGAGCAGCTACGCTGCGTGCTGCTGGCAAGGAAAGCTACCACTCGACCAGGTGCGCGCCGAGTGCGGCCAGCGGGAGGAGCCGACCCCGACCGAGCCAGCCGCACTACACAACCACGTCGCGCAGCACAGCACAGCACAGCACTGCACTGCACTACAGGCAGAGCCCAGCGATGCCAGCAGAAAAAGGCTGTCCCTCCTCCTCCTCCTCCTGCGCGGCCGGCGGTGCCCCCACGTCTCCCGTGTGATGACTGCACTGAACTGGAGGCTGAGGAGCAGCAGCCGGGGCCGCTGAGATATCGTCGCATATCTGCATCGGGCGCGGCGTCGCCTAGCCCCCATCCACGGCGGTGGGCGCCGCTGCGCGTCCAAATCAGCGCTGCCAACGATGGGTCTTGCGTGCCCCATTCATGCCGCCATGCCGCATCTTGTTCCATCAGTCATCACGCCAACAAAACCCACCACGCCCTTCAATCCTCACCACTGCTGCTAACCAGCAACTTTGGAAGCAAAAGAAGAAGAACCGTTGCTGATCCTCAGCCAGGGCGGTAATCAACGGGTTCTCCAAGAAACCACGAGTGGTGGCTTCACGGATGGAGAAAATTCTCTATGATAGCCATAGAAGGTGCGGGCGAATGTCACGTTGGGACACGTTCCATCTGTTATTCGTTATCTGTCATGGCAATGTAAAGAGTAGTAGATGATGCGCACGCGTTGCGGCGGGAACTGGATGCGGTGATTTCTATGAGATTCGATGGCATGAAATTTTGGTATTCTGATTAGCCATGTAGGAATTGAAACTCAAGCACATATATGATTTAATATATTTGATTATTACATAGTTGCCCATCATACAAGTATAGCATGCAAGATGCATGTTAAGGCGGGTGTTTTCTAATGCATGGCGGCGTGGTGAGTTAGCATATTTGCACGTTGAGAGAGTTATATTTAGCAGTTTTGCTAAAACTCATCTAGATGAGATATAATTTGGTTTCATTCACCTTTTATAGCCATTGGATGTGATGCTATAAGATGCGTGTGTGCTGACGTGGGTTGTATCTGTTCTTGTTTTCAAAGTGAATGAGACCAAATTATATCTTATCTAGATGAGTTCTAGGTACTCCCTATATTTAGTGGGGCATGCTTGGTGGCATCATGACATGACATAGTTGCATGTCAACATAATTAAGTTAGTGAAGATCAACTATTTAGGTATATATAGGATACCAAAGGTAATCAACTTTTCAACCAGGTCCATGAACCACCTAGCGATGACTACAAACACTGTAGCGAGCCGAAGGCATATGCCGCCGTTATCTACTCTCCCTTGTTGGAGTGGCACACCTTATTGTTGTATACAATCGGGGCCTCACCGCATTGAGATTTTATAAGACCGATGCGTAGTCAGACGCACCGAGACCCCCGCGTCGCCCCTCCTCTGGCGACCCGGGGGAACCCCGATCTAGCGCCACCGCGTCCCACCCCCTCGCCCTACCAGTCTCGCCGCCACCCGAGGAGGCCGTCGCTGAACGCCAAGGCTCGAGGAAGGTGGCGGCGGGCGCTTCGCATCTCGCGCCGCCGCCAGAGGAGGCGGAACCGTCGTGTTGGATCTGGGTCCGTCCTCGGGCGTCTGGCGGCGGCCTCTTGATGTTGTGGGTGGCTCGGGGCGTGGGCGGCTGTGCTTGCCCCGGCGCCGATTGGCGTGGTCGGGCGGAGCTGTCGTGTTGATCTGGGTCCGTCCTCGGGCGTATGGCGGCGGCCTCTTCGATCTTGTGGGTGGCTCGGGGCGTCGGTTGCCGGTCTTGCTTCCCGGCGCCAGTTAGCGCGGTTATTGAGTCGCATATGGATCGCTTCAGGGTGGCGGTCGGCGGGTCTCGGTGGGGGCTTCTTTGCCGAGATCTCGCAAGCGGGATCATCCAGATCCGGCAAGGATGGCGGCGACCGTGCACGAGATGGAGGTCTTCGATCGATCTGGGTGAAAACTCGCTATTAGCTACGCTAAGGCGGCGATGGCGACGCTATTCGTGTCGTTCCCTTCCGAAAGCATCGCCATGGAGAAGTTCAAGGCCACTCCGCTACCTCCGGGAAACCCTAGATCAGAGATCGGATGACGGCGCTCTCGTGTCGTTTTCCCCATGGTGGCGCTATTCTTGGAGGTGCACGCGGGCTCGAGGGACTAGAGGA
This sequence comes from Aegilops longissima, assembly GCA_021605205.1. Classification (NCBI taxonomy): domain Eukaryota; kingdom Viridiplantae; phylum Streptophyta; class Magnoliopsida; order Poales; family Poaceae; genus Aegilops; species Aegilops longissima. The sequence goes on from CM038678.1 coordinate 19,980,334, forward strand.
CGGCGACTTTGGTGGAGCGGTGCTTCATCTTACACATTGATGGTGGCGGATCTCGGCGGCGTGGTGCTGTTGAGACTCGGCGTCTGATGCACGGAGATGGACTCGCGCAGGAGGAGGTTGATGTCTGGCGTTATGGTGACGTCGATGGCGAGTGGCTGACAAGGTAGAAGCCTCAATATGACTCAAGACGGACTGTGGAAGATGGCGGCGACGGCACACGAAGTCGCTCGACCGGATTGTGCCCTGCACCGGTATGTGGCTCGGTGGGGCTTCCAATATGTTTCGCTTCCGCTTTTGATGTTAGGCTTAGGTGAGTGGTTTGGGTAGTGGCCCACTAGCACCCCTTCATCATTTTGGATAGGAGTAGCGTGTTGCCAAGATGGTGGATTCAGGCACATTGTTGTAATACTTTGTAAGGTCCTCGAGAATAATCAATAAAGTGGCCGTATGCATCTTCCAGATGCAGAGGCCGGGGTCATCCTCCTTTTCTAAATAAAAAACTTAGGAAGAAAAATGTTAGATCACCCAGGATTAAATTTGTAGACACACGATAAAAGACAAACGAAAAATGCATCCAAACTAATTCACTGAAGACCAGACACACCACCACAAGCCCTCCAACAATGCTAAACACACAATCAAGATGGGGATCATGCGTGTGAGATATTATTCCTACTAGGGTACATGGGAGAATATCTGGTGCACTGAAGTCTCTGTAGCACATTTTAAATGTTCAGGAAATTCTGAAAATAAATTAGCACATTCATACAACATCAATGTTGTCGAGAAACTTCAAATTGAAATTCAGAATATAGCCCGGGAAACAAAAATGACAAATTCGGCGCTGAATAGTACTCCAACATACGTTGGCTTCAGATTTGGCCCATAATCACATTGATGTCAAATTTGTCATTCTCGTACCTTAAGGAATGTTTTGACTTTTGATATGAAATTTTGTGATTGTATACATAGATGTTGTGTCAATGTGCTAGATTTTTCAAATATTTCAAAAATATGCTTCCGATGCACGGGTAGCACCACAAGGATGGGAGCATCGAATGTACTCCTGGAGTAGATCATCGCCGTTGCTGAGCCCCAAACAGGACACTGAACCAAAGAAGAACGGGAATGGGGCCCCCTGGTCGACGAGGTGCCGGGGTTCTCCGTGGAGGTCTTGGGCAGGAGGAAAACTCTTCATGTTCAACCGAATAAATTTAGTACAACAGAATGTTCACCTTGAAATCAAAATATTTTTCACTTAAAAAAATATGTAAAATCGTGTCAATGAACTGGAAAATAATTTTCTTTTATGGAAATTAGTTGATCGTTCGTCAAATTTACAAATATGTTACTTTAGTTAAAACAACAAACCGTTGCATTGCAATAATAGGCATCCAGTGCAAAAGTACAGTGTTTGCTATAAGAGCTGAATTATTATGAGACGAAAACCAAGTTGAAAGCCAGTGTAGTGCTGCAGTAGCAGAGGATCACATCGACGCAAGAAAAAGCCAAAAGCCATGATCAATCGACTCACACAATGATAATCCAGCATCCCAGTACGGCTATTCTAATCAGATCAATCATCATCAACCATCATGTACAACACCATCACCAGATCAGATCCAACGGACCACACCAATCCTCCTCCAGACGAAGACAAAAAAGCAGTTAACCAAAGCACAAATCACAACTCAATCAAGCCCCAGGTACCGATCACTGGCTGGCGGCGCCGCCGCCATCCGACACGGCGGGCGAGTCGGAGACGCCGGAGGACTCGTCCATGGACGACCCGTGCGACGGCGAGGACACCTGCGGGTCCCCGCACGCGCGGACCTCGTCGACCATCCGCACCACGTACCCGACCTTGGGCCGCTGGTCGGGCGCGCTCGCGGCGCAGCTCAGGGCCAGCTGCAGCATCGCCACCATCTCCTCCTCGATGCCCTTGTCCTTCATCAGCTCCAGGTCGAACACCTCCGACGTCCACTCCTCCCGCACCACCGACTGCACCCACCGCGGCAGCTCCGCCACCACGCCGCCGTTGGGCAGCTCGCTGCCCGGGCACCGCCCCGTCAGCAGCTCCAGCAGCACCACCCCGAGCGCGTACACGTCGCCCTTCTGCGACGCCCACGGCCGGGACGCCGGCGCCGGCGCCTCCGGCGCGCGGTACCCCGTCGAGCTCGCCGCCGGCGACGACGTGCCCAGCTGCGCCAGCCCGCAGTCAGCGAGGCGGGCCTCGCCCGACCTGTCGAGCAGGATGTTGGTGCTCTTGATGTTGCCGTGCGCCAGCTTGGGCGCCATCCCGCCGCGCCGGCTCGCGTGGTGGATGTAGGCGAGGCCCCGCGCCGCGCCCGCCGCGATGCGCATGCGCGCCGCCCAGTCCAGCGGCGTCCGGCCCGGCCCTCGGTTACCTGCGACGACAGACGGAGGTTCCCACCTTCAATTCAGCAACAGAAGCAGCAAGTGTTCGACGAAATTAATGGCGTCAGGCTGTGGAGAATTAAGCGGAGCAGAAGACTTGCCGTGGAGGAGGGAGAAGAGGCTGCCGTTGGGCATGAACTCGTAGACGAGCAGCTTCTCGTCGCGGGCGTAGTAGTAGGCGTTGAGCGGCACGACGTTGGGGTGGCGGAGGCGGCCGAGCACGGCCATGTGGTGCTCGAACTCCTTCTTGGTCGACGCCGCCGCAGGGGCTGCGTCGCGGAGCCGCTTCACGGCCACGACGCTGCCGTCGTCGAGCACGGCCTTGTACGCCGTGCCGCAGCCGCCCTTGCCGAGCATCTCCGCGGACGCGCGCAGCAGCTCCTCCAGCTCGAACCGCCTCCCGCCGGCGTCCTCCAGAAACACCATCTTCCCTCGCTCGTACGTGCCACCGGCCGCCCCCGCGACCACGCCGGCCGCGCCGTACGGGCTCGAGGAGTAGACGATCTTCTCCCCCTCGCGGTGGCGCCTATCGCTCCGCCGCCCGGAGAGGCGCGGCCAGAAGTAGCAGAAGAGCAAGCCGGCGACGAGCCCGACCACGGCGAAGTCCGCGGCCACAATTGCGGCCACGACCCCGCGGCTCATCTTCCCCTTGCCGTCCGGCGGCTTCGACGAGGGCGACGACGCCGCCATGGCCGCAGCCGGAGGGCACGGGGACGCGTTCTGGACCTCCTCCTTGCACGGCTGCAGCGGCGCGCCGCAAAGACCGGCGTTCCCGCCGAACGCGCCCGCCGGAAACCCCGCCATCGCCACCGGAATCCTCCCCGCCAAAAGATTGTTGGACACGTTGAGGTCCTTCAGCCTCGGCAGCGCAATGCCGTCGACCCCGCCGGTGAGCCTGTTGTTGTCGAGCCTGAGCGTGAGCAGCCGGTCGAGCCGGGCCAGCTCGGGCGGCACGACGCCGGACAGGTTGTTGGAGGAGAGGTCGAGGCGGTAGAGCCGGTAGAGCTTGCTCAGCGACGGCGGGATGGCGCCGGAGAGCGCGTTGCGGGAGAGGAAGAGCAGCTTGAGCCCTTGGAGCGGCGAGAGGTCGGGGAGGGCGCCGGAGAGCTGGTTCCCCTTGAGGCTGAGCACGCGGAGGCCGTCGAGCCGGGCCAGCGCCGGGAGCGCGTCCGCGCCGGTCAGGCCGAGCCCCTCGAGCACCACCCGCGTCACGCGCCCGCCCGCGCACGTCACGCCGCGCCACCCCGCCGCCGCTCCGCACGGGGACTGGCTGGCGGACGCGTTCCAGCTCGCGAGCGCGCCGGAGCGGTCCGCGGCGAGCCGGAAGTCGGCGAGCGCGGCGACGTCGCCCTCCAGCGAGCCGGCATTGGCGCCGCGCACGAGCAGGACGGCGAGCAGCAGCAGCAGCAGCAGCGTGGTGCTGCTGCCGCCGCTGGGACGAAGCATGGTCTGGGGTGGTGGAGGTGGACTGGTCGCCGCGGGCAGTGCGAGCAGAGCAGGAATGGCAAGGCGGACAGCGGCGAGACGGAGGGGAGTTCTTGTTGTCACGCCCTGTCGCCCTCTGCCCGGGCCTTTTTCTCCATCCACCTCCGGCTCTCTCTCCGCTTTCAACAGCTTTACCGCACAGTAAAGGCGCACGCTGCAGTGGCTGTCAGGCAGTCGCCACCACCAGTGCGCGCGCGGGCACCACCAGTGCGCCGCTGCTGCATGCACTGCTGGGCTCGTGTAGTGTACTGATCGGTCGACCGGAGCGAGAGCACGTACGGGCAGGCAGGCAGCAAGGGGACGGCCGACGTGTCCGTTGGTCCGTGGGGCTGGCTGGGGACGGGACGGTGTGGTCGTTGGGGGTTTTCGGTTGATGGGGACATGTCAGTGAGCGACGGACGGAGGTGGTAATAATAATAATAAAAGCCGAGGAACTAGTGGGAGGGAGTGAGCAATAATTGTTGCATGGATCGGCGTGCCTGCCCTCCCTTTACGGCGTGCCTCGGGATGTGGGAATTGCGGAGCCTGTTTGGGATAAACTAACCAACCAATGGACGGGCCATGGCCGTGGGCTACAGGTTCATCTTCATCATCATCATGGCGCGCCAACAAGAAGGAGCGGCGCGGGCTGCCTGCGGATGCCGGCGGCGAGGCGACTGGGCGGAGTGATTACCTTGCAAACTTGTAGTGGATTAACCCGGTTTTAGTAATTTGAGGGTGTGATTTCTCCCGGTTTTGAGTTCAGGGGGGTATGTATCCCAAAGCTTGGATTTGGGGGTGATTTGTATACTTCTTTCCTTCTGAATATAACGTCGGCCCATTTGCTAAAAGTTCGTCACAACCGCCTACAACACTGGACCTCCATTTGCAAGATGCCGCTAAAACACGCCTACAACAAAAAAAACATAATGATTTTTAATAATATTTATTTCCAGACGTCCACCAATGTTTTCCATCTCTAAACTTTGCATGTTGATAAAACATTCAACAATGCTTGTCAGGAATTTATTTTTGACTTTTCCCTGTTTTTTTCTGATGCACCCAGGAGCAGAGCAACACTTCCGTTCATAAAACCTTCTTTTTATTCAATTCAATGCAATGAAGCAAAGCTTTTACCCATGTTTCAAGAAAAAGTAACTGCTGTCAAGAAAAATATAGGACGGGAGTTTGATCACTCAGGCAAACAGCACAAGTTTTTTTCTCAACAAAAAAAACAACCCTGAACTATCTTGACACATATGACACATTACTTATCATAGACGTTAATATTATCTCAGCTTATTCATTTGAGTTCATATCCGCAAGCTATTCCCATGCACCGGCATTCAACTCAAACTCCCAAGTTAACCGGGAAAAGAATATAGTAGAAGATTCACTACTTCTTTTCTTATTCATGAGTACAGATCGGTTATAATTGCTGTACATTTGTTCTAAATACAACATGGTTGAAACCATAGAGCATTTACGGTTATACAGCGAACGGTACAATTTTCAGGCATGCGCAGCAGCTCAGCAATACAATGTATATAAAAAAAACACCACCACTATGCTAGGGGGAGAAGCCACACTGGAGGATTAGGGCTACCCCTGACATAGTATCCTACTGCCCCGATCCTATGAACGCCGCCCACGGCTGCGGATAAGCTTTCATCTTCCCTGTAGTACACGGAATCACCATCAGCGTTGGAGCTTGTCAGGAACACCAGGTCAGTGCTGAGAAGGACCTCCTTCTGCGCTAAGCGGCGATGGTAGGAGTAGTAGATGTGGTTTCTCTTGACACCGCCGCGCCCGTCTGCTGACACATGCACCGCCTTGGAGCAGTTTGCACCCAGGAATAGGGCAAAGTCACCCAAGCTCATCACCTCTGTCCATTTGTGTGTGCCATGTGCCATCCCCTCGCCGGCGTCGATGTCAACAAGTTCGAACACTTTGAAGAAAGGTCTGAGGTTGGGTGACCATGGGGACCTCACCGCCGTCGCAAGCTTGCCGTGTAGCTCAAAAATGTAGCTGGCATCCACCCGGTTGGCCCAGACACTTGGGGGCTGCTGGTGCTCGGGGGTGACCACCAGCCGATCCACGGCTGTGACCAGAGGCGCGCCGTCTTCATCAACGCCAATCGCAAACTTGACAAGTTCCCATCTGTCTCGTGTGAGGCCATAGAGCTCACCGTTGCAAAAGGCGATGTCTGCAAGCTCCATGGTGTAGCTTACATCTCCTTTTGTCGTCCACCCACCATTCGGAGACCCAACCCTGCAGAGTGCAATGCCGTGATTGTCGGTGATGGCTGCAAGGATACAGTCACTCGAAGTGGGTGGTTTGGAGAAAATGACTTTCCAAATGATGATCTGGCCAAGGCGGCCTGAGCAAACGATCCCCTTCTGTTTCTCAGAGAGCGCCACCTCAACACTGGAGAAGATGTTCACGATCCTGAACGGGGGTGGCTCGAACGAAGCAACCCAGCCACCACCATGACAGCCGACGAACCAGTTGCCGATGAAATCGCTCGGGAGCGAGATGCGCAGGATCTTGCTATCCTCAGGACAGTAGAGGCGCTTCGTTGTGCCGCGGTCTCGTGGCGAGAGGAGCAGCCATGGGAGTTCAGGCAGCGCAGGGTGCCGCAAAGCTGTAGTGAACCATGACCTGCAGACGGCAGCAAAGCGCACGCGGCTGCAGTGATTGTGGACCTTGCTGTAGATAACATCAAGGGGGTCGTCGGGAAACGTGGAAGACCAGCATTGTACTTCCGTTGAACCACTATCATGAACAATGAACTCAATAGAGTCCTTGTAATCCAGAAATTCCTTCCACTGCTTGCCAATGCTTAGCTGGTTAAAAAAACAAGACATTCAGCACAATATGAAATGTGGATGATCCAGACAGAAACAACTTAAATAAACATGCCCACAGACCACCAACCTACAAAAAGGTACTAATACCCCCTCTGTTTATTATTGTGTGGTATTTTTGTACTTTGCACAGAGACAGGTGATAAAATGGAGCTCTGATGGTTGCTTTACAAGAATGAAGGAGTATTTTGCATGGGTGATAGTGCTAATGAATAAGTGCATACGAGGGAGAAAGGAGCATGCTGGGTAAAATACTTCATTAGCACTACATACATTTATCAAAGAAGCTTCAAAAATAGCATGCCTTGCATCATTCAATCGAGTATAGAAATGTCATGAAATTATCGCATTTTAGGATACTATTGCAGAACAATTGTATGAACTATGAAAATGCTAAACAAAAAGGAAAATCAAATGCTTACACAAGATCTAATATAAATATACTTCAAAGTAATGCACCGAGAAACAAATAAATGTTGCAATTTCATTAGAAAAAGCAGTTAAATTAATTCCAGCCATACAACACAACACGCTATTTTGGCTGAAAAAATGAAACCTTTACCTCGGACAATTTAGGTTGGAAACCACAAACATAGATGCAATATGCATAGTACAACCAAAAAGGAAAATCCTTTCAGGTACAAGCTTCTTCGACAATGTTCTGCCGTTTGAAGTACCGTGTATATCTTTTGAAGAATATAAGTTTCTTAAATTGTGTTGAACTCGTCAGATAACAATTAAGTGCATTTCTAGTTACAGAATGACATTTGGCACAAGCACAACCGTAAAAGGCTCCATACAGCCATGTCATCCTTGTTTATATCAAGGTCACAGTATTATACTTGCTTATAGTATTTGAAAAAAAAATTTAATCTATGATATTGTACACCACATTGCTGTTGCCTGAAATGAGACAAACAATTTCGCAGTATGCATTATAGGACTTGTACCTGAGCAGCTTCATTAGTAGCATCTTTAATCCATATAGCTATTGTTTCCTGCTTCGCACGCACGCTAAGGACCGCTCCACAAATTTCATTATCATATTCGAATTGCTCACCAATCAATGCCAGTAGCTAAACATAATATTGGTGAAAAATAATTAGGATGGAATTTACAGAAAAAGTATTTGTACAAAACGAATGATGCGAAAGATGCTTACTGTATCCAACCACAATGGCTGTGATTTGCCTTCGTCACAACTGATGGTCCATGCACCTCCATTAGCACATATGGGGCCTTCGCATTTCGGCTCAATCTTATTCTTGAAGCAATGGAGGTCAGCTCCCACACCCAATTTACTAGGTTGGAGGATATTTTTGTAAAGGCTGAAAGACCACCCAACTCAATTGTTAGCCATGAAGGGATATACTCCCTCCGTCCGGAAATACTTGTCGGAGAAATGGATGTATCTAGACGTATTTTAGTTCTTGATACATCCATTTTTATCCATTTCTCCGACAAGTATTCTCGGACGGAGGGAGTATGAAATTAGTAGTAAATGCAAAAGGTGAAAAATACAGTAAAGAATGAAACAAATTATCAAAACAAACATAACCAGATTTCTGAAGCAGAAATTTTTACCCTGAAACAAATGTAGCGAGAGTAATGGCAGGTATTATCATCTGGGAGAACACAACCCAGGGAGTCAGTCAATATACACTACTCAGTTCAGCTTAATTAAAATAACTGGTGGATTTTCAGACATCCCTGTTTGCGGGAGGCTGAAATCCGGTCACAAAACTAGAGCCAGAGAGCACTTTAGTCCTAGATTAGACTCGAGCATCAGATCAGCAGTCTTGTGTCGGCTTAAGGCGAGTTGCTCGCAGGGCATCTAAATTTACAGTTATCATCGATTCATAGATCATTCACAAGCAACCAACAGATTGGGACTAACGAACGAGGGTTTGGGAGGAGGCAAGGATGGGGGAAAAGACCTCCGGAACTCGTCGGCGGTGGAGAAGGTGTGGACGGTGTTGCCCCGGCCGGCGGACTCCTCCTGCGGGTTGCCGATCCAGAAGGCCCAGGTGGGCTCGACAGGCTGGGGCGCGGCGGAGACGCCGTCGGCACCGGCGGCGGCGCCTGCGATCTCTCCCTTACCCATCTCCTCTGCGGCGGCGCCCTCGGCCATGCCGGTGGCGGCGATGGGAACAAGCGCCGCCGCCGCCGCCGCCGCGTGGTGGCGTCAGCTGCGTCGACTAGTCGCCGAATGGACGAGTGCGCAGAGAGCTTTTTTTAGGGATTCCTACACTGCACAGGTAGCAAGTGTTTTTTCTTTACTCTAATATAAAAGTGGGCAGCACTCTGCGCCGGTGCGCCGGCTGAAAGTTTCGGCGGGTCGCACCGCAGCCGCCGGATACATGCACGCACAGTCGTTCGATTGGATCTCACCTTCTTCCTTCCCGTCGTCTTCAGCCTGAGTCAACGCGCTTCACCTGATTAACCCCATCCACCATAGCTTCACCACAAGAACAAAAAAGAACGTCGTCCGCTCGCATCGGCCAAAGACCGTGCGTCTCCTGCCTCCCCTGGGCTGACAGATTGAAGTTCCCCGCCGACCATGGCTGTAACATTCACCCGCGCCGCCCTGGATTGCGGACCTGCTCGCCGCCGCCCCAGCACAGTGCTCGCCACCGGTTGCAACAAAAAATCCAGCCGCTGTCCATTGCAACTCGCCTGCGTGCTCGTGCTTGCAGCCTCGACGGCGACGAGCCCGTGCAGCACAAGCACACACGGTTTTAACAACGCCGTAGCAAATCAGCTCAACGGTGGTAGCTTTTTGGTTTGCCGGTTGCAACAAAATCAGCTCACCCCCTGGTCGCCATGGTCACCATGGTCACCTTCGAAGGAAGAAAAAAAGCCCGTTCTAGCTATTTTGTATGCCGGTTCCAGCAAACTCCAAAATGGTTGCAGCAAAAAAAGGCATCGCCGCCGTGCATGCATGTAACAAAAAAGTTCGCCGGTGGTCGCAAAAAAAGGCTACGGTTGTAGCAAAACGTCGCTGGTCTAGCAGGATGAACTCCAGTGGTAGCATTTTTGGGTGCTGGTTCCAGCAAACCTCCCTGCCGGTTCCAGCATTCTTGGTCACCAGTTGCAACATCCAGTGATCCAGTTTGTGGCTTTCGGCATCGCACGACGCGGGAGCTGCTCTCCGGTGGTGCACCGGCGCTGCTGCCCGCACCACCACCATGGCAAGCAGAGGAAGCCGAGAGTGTGAGTGCGCGCGACCATGGTGACAAACCCACCGAGGCCCGAGCTTCGAGATGGACTTGCTCCTTGAGGAGGAGGAGGTGTGGAGGAGAAACATGCACGGGGAGAAAGGCTTGCGCTGATGGATCTCATCGGGGGCGCACGCATGGGTGGAGGGTGCCGTGGTGGCGGCCGAAGACATGCGTTCTAGCGGTGCGAGTGGGGGTCGTGGGGAAGAAGGAGACGATGGAAAAGAACGATCTGAAAGAAGTGCTCTCGTTACCTAACCTAGTTTTTTTTTCTGAGGGTTGCTCCTATCGCCACTCACACGATCGATAGCGATCGCAGGGCCCGCGCGCGTCCGGCGGAACGTTTCCGCCGGTGCGCCGTCTGGAAACGTTTACCAATATAAAACACACAGAAAAAATGTTTTCTTCTTCTTCTTCTCTTTTACTACGAAATTACACAGGAATGACTTTTCTTTCCTTTTGAATCATATATATTACCCAAATTATTAGGACCCTGATAAGGGCTTGTTCTGATCTCCTCCCACTCCAAGCTTCTGAAAATTTCAGCCCGAAGCCAGCCCGAACGCAATAGCTTTCTGAAGCTGAAATCTAGGAAGCCACGATGAGCTGTAGTGCATATTTCTGAAGCTACCGATTCCCAGCTCCATGTTTTTGTGAATCTGAAGTTGGAGCTTATTTATGGTTGTATGCCACCGCCAAAAGAAACAATTCATCGCCTCCTCCCCGATCGAACCCTGCACACAACCGCTCGCTCACATCTCCTCTCTCCTTCGTCTCTCTCCTAGAACCCTCACGGCCGCCATTCCCCGCCACCGCGCCCCGCTGCCCCCGTCGCCGGCCGGATCCTCGCCTCTGCCTACAGATCCTCCCGTCATAGCTTGTTTCCCGCTGGATCCAATCCTCGGCAGCGTTGGGAAACGTCGCATGCAATTTCAAATTTCCTACCTCTCACGCAAGATCTATCTAGGAGACGCATATCAACGAGAGGGGAGAGTGTGTCGACGTACCCTCCTCATAGACCGTTAAGCGGAAGCATTTATCATACGGTTGATGTAGTCGTACTCTTCGCGATCCGAACACGGTCCAACCGATCTAGTGCCGAACGGACGGCACCTCCGTGTTTAGCACACGTGCGGCTCGATGACGTCTCCTCCTTCTTGATCCAGCAAGCGGGAGATGAGAAGTAGATCGGATCACAACCAACACGATAACATGGTGGTGGTGGAACACCGACAGTGCTTCGCTGAGCATCGCTGGGACGAGGCGGTGGAACTACGGAGTAACGGGAGAGAGAGGGGCGCCAAGGGCTTGGTGTGTTTTCTTGGGGCACCCCCTCCCCTCTATATATAGATGGAGGGGTGTGGTAAACAACCCCTCCAAGCCCTAGGGCGCAGCTAAGGGGGAGAGGACTTGGACTCCAAGTCCAATCCTATTCCTACTAGGACTCCTTCCTTTTTTTGCCTTCCCTAGCCACATGGGCTTCTGAGGACTTGGTGCGCCTAGCCCAATAAGGCCAGGGCGCCTCCCCGCAGCCCATGCTAGTCCTTGGGTCGTGGTGGAACCATTTGTGGACTTCCAAACCCCTCCGGAATCCTCCGGAACCTTCTAGAAGCTTCCCGGTACAATACCAAAAAAACTGCATCTTTTTTCGGAACCCAAAATATGACTTCCCATATATAAATCTTTACCTCTCGACCATTTCGAGACTCCTCGTGACGTCCGGGATCTCATCCGGGACTCCGAACAACATTTGGTTACCACTCATCAAATATCCCAATACTACTCTAGCGTCAACGAACGTTAAGCGTGCGACCCTGCGGGTTCGGGAATTATGTAGTCATGACAGAGACACTTCTCCGGTCAATAACCAACAATGGAACCTGGATGCTCATATTGGCTCCTACGTATTCTACGAAGATCTTTATCGGTCGAACCGTTATGACAACATATGTTATTCCCTTTGTCTATCGGTATGTTACTTGCCCGAGATTCGATCGTCGGTATCTTCATACCTAGTTCAATCTCGTTACCGGCAAGTCTCTTTACTCGTTCCGTAATACATCATCCCGCAACTAACTCATTAGTCACATTGCTTGCAAGGCTTATTATGATGTGCATTACCGAGAGGGCCCAGAGATACCTCTCCGATACTCGAAGTGACAAATCCTAATCTTGATCTATGCCAACCCAACAAACACCTTCGGAGATACCTGTAGAGCATATTTATAATCACCAAGTTACGTTGTGATGTTTGATAGCACACAAGGCATTCGTCTGGTATTCGGGAGTTGCATAATCTCATAGTCGAAGGAATATGTATTTGACATGAAGAAAGCAATAGCAATAAATTGAACGATCATTATGCTAAGCTAACGGATGGGTCTTGTCCATCACATCATTCTCCTAATGATGTGATCCCGTTCATCAAATGACAACACGTGTCTATGGTTAGGAAACTTAACCATCTTCGATTAACAAGCTAGTCTAGTAGAGGTTTACTAGGGACACGGTGTTTTGTCTATGTATCCACACATGTATCAAGTTTCCGGTTAATACAATTCTAGTATGAGTAATAAACATTTATCATGATATAAGGAAATATAAAATAACAACTTTATTATTGCCTCTAGGGCATATTTCCTTCAGCCAGGAGCTGCGACCCCATGGATCCGAGGTGCTAGCCCCGATGCCATTGACGTTCGGAGGAGCTAGCCCCGACCCTCCGCGAGCCAGGAGCAGCACCGGGACGACCGCACCGAGGACTATAGCCCAGCTCTTCCCCTTTTTTTCGGCATGTGAGCAGTTCGGCCCAATATGGGCTCTTTCCAGCCGGCCCAAGGTGGCATCAAGTAGGCCTTGAGCGCCCCAGTTGGGCTGCCAGGTCATCCAGGCGCTAGGAGAAGCAATAGCAGCTCCAGAATGTTTTCAGTTCGCCAACTGAAGCAAGAAGCGACATAAGAAGCTAGATATGAGAAGTTTTGGAGAAGTTAGATGGTTTCAGAACAGGCCCTAAGTGTCACACAATAGGTCTGGTATACAGCATGACATACTTTATAAAACCTGTGGCTGAGGCATAGGGAATGACTTTCATTCTCTCTCTATCTTCTGCCGTGGTAGGGTTTTGAGTCTCCAACATCACTTGAATTATTTCATCAAACTGTAAAAAAAAGTTGGTTGAATTGCGAATAATCACTAAGTAATTGTCATGCGGGACCAACATCACTTGAATATTTAAATACCCCTAACCTATTTAAAACCAAACCAAGAACATTTAAATGAGCCATTTCAAAATAAATAAATATTTTAGTAACTTCAAACCACTTAAAACTGTGCGTGCTTGCTCAAAATGTTGCCTGCTATTTATGTGTTAAATATCAAGTTCAATGAAAACATTTGACATTAAGATAAAATAGAAAAAAGAAGAAAGAATAAAACAAAAAAAAAGCAAAAAGCAAAAAGGACTCACTGTTGGACTGGGTTCTACGTGCACAGTGCACGGCCCAGCCCAACTCTTCCCTCATCTCCTTCCTCTGTTCATCAGGATGGGTGGACAACCCGAGCGCGTCCATGACCGGGGATCGCCACGCAGTGGCCATCTATGCCTCCTCGATGAGTATAACTTGGTCCCCGGTGTCGTAGGGCTCGATCCCTTCCTTTCCCCCTCGCAGACCCCTCCCATTTGCCCGTCCACGCTCATTTTCAAGCTCGCGGAAACAGTACAAATCACTAATTGAGGAGCGCTCCTTGCAACGAATAGTCGGGGAGCGCTCCCCGCGCGCCAAGTGTCACGCGCGGAGCGGTCGTGAGACTTTTTTGAGGTGCTCCGCGCGCGACACTTGTCACGCGCACGGCGTCTCCCGTGATTTCCGGGTTCCGGTTTCCCTTTCTGGTTTTTCCTTTTTTCACTTTAGTCCTTATACCTTTAATGTTTTGTAAAACCTTTTGATCTGTTTTGAGATCTGTTTCTCTCTGGTGTAGGCGAACCGTCGTGGAGCACTGTTCTTTCTTTGCTGTCGTCTCCGCCCGTCGTGGCCGCCGCTCTTGTCGCGTGGTTATGGCTGCCCCTGTCTCAGCCGCCGTGCTTGTTGCCTGCTCTTACGACGGTCCTTCTTTAGCGTCAACCACGCTTCCCCGTACGCGATATCGTCGTTCCCTACCGGTTTCCTTTGTGGGTTCCTTGTTTCCCGTTCTCGTTTCTCTTTTTGTTCCCATTATATTTCCGGGATATGGAGATTTATGGGGTAGTTACGGGTGGGGACTACCAACACTATCAGATGTCAAGTTTCAACTAGGTTTTGTGGGATTAGTTCTTGATAATCATTGTGTTCCTTGCAGTTATGGCTTGTCCTTTTTGCCGTATGCCCGGTGGCCCGTGTTCTTCTCGTTGATTCTTACGTAGATGGGTTCGGTGTGGTCTGGATCGGCGTTGTTGGAGGCGTGTTGTAAGAATATCATTTTATAATTGTTCAATTTTTGGCACACACGCTTATTTCTTTTGGTGCTGCTCATGCTGTTTAGGTTTTGATTATGATCCTTGTTTTGATTTGTTGTGCAGTATGTTCCATGCAGTGTTAGAGCTCATATTGCTCGTTACGTCGAGGAGTGTAGGGCTTTAGCCATAAGGAGGGATGACGAAGATACTGATCTTGCTCTTCAGTGCAATGAGGGTTATTTGTATGGTGTTCTCTTTAGTCATGGTCAGTTGAGGAGCAAATTCCATGGTCCTTCTTGGGAACGATTGGTCAGTGATTATGGTGTTCGTCCTCGTGATATAATGACCATTAGGCTTGAACATTATGGAACGTGGATTGGTATTGATTTTTATCGTGTTGGTCGTGGAGATGCGTTGTCTCCTTTACCGTATGTTGGTAAGGTTTATTTTTAAGGAAGTTTTTAGCTTGTTTTATTGCACATGATGATTTTTCTGTTCCCTTGAGCCTGTGTAATTATATTTTGTAGCTCTTGATGGTTTGAGCGACTCCGAGGTGGAACTTGTTGGGAGTTGTTATTACACCCGTTGTGTTTTTCTTAATTATTAGCAGATGTATTTCATGAGGTGTCAACTCTTTGATGATGACTACATCCCCTGTTGTCCTTTTATTCACAGGATTGATTCCATGAATGTTAATGGTCATCATATGGTCAGATTTTTTTTCCACTGTTTTTTCTTTGTTTCTGTTTATTTATTTATTTTATTATCTCTTCTATTTATAGTTTTGAAATTTTGTTCTATTTCGATAGCTTGATGTTTTTGTCGAGTTATTCTGGTATTGTTGTGAGGAGTTTGAAGGAGTTTGTGGCTTTTCCTAGGGTGGCGTTTTAACCCTTGAAGTTACTTTGGAATCTGATGATGATGATATATGTGAGCACTCCTTGCTCCTACTTCATTGGCTTGGGTAGTAGAATGGTGTTCAAACAGGAAGGTTTCAGTGATTTTCTCCAGGCATCGTCTATTGAAGTAAACAGCTTGGTGCTGATAACTTTCAAAGAGAGTGATGGGAGGCTTGTGTTGGGGAACGTTGCAGAAAATAAAATTTTTCCTACGGTTTCATCAAGATCCATCTATGAGTTCATCTAGCAACGAGTGATAGGAGTGCATCTACATACCTTTGTAGATCGCGAGCGGAAGTGTTCAAGAGAACGGGATTGAGGGAGTCGTACTCGTCGTGATCCAAATCACCGATGACCAAGTGCCGAACGGACAGCACCTCCGCGTTCAACACACGTACGGAGCGGATGACGTCTCCCGCACCTTGATCCAGCAAGGAGGAGGGAGAGATTGAGGAAGAAGGCTCCAACAGCAGCACGACGGCGTGGTGGTGATGGAGTGGCAGCTTCGCCAAGCTTACGCGGAGGAGGAGAGGTGTTGGGGAGGGGAGGGGCTGCGCCTTGGATTGTGTGTGCAGCCCTCCCCTCGCCCCTCTATTTATAGGGTAAGGGGGAAGGGGGCCGGCCCCTCTAGATGAGATCTAGAAGGGGGGCCAAGGAGGCGCCTGGACCCCGAAACCCCTCCGGTGGCCCCGGTACAATACCGATATGCCCCCGAAACTTTCCGGTGACCGTATGACAACTTCCCATATATGAATCTTCACCTCCGGACCATTCCGGAACTCCTCGTGATGTCCGGGATCTTATCCGGGACTCCGAACAACATTCGGTAATCACATACAAGTCTTCCTAATAACCCTAGGGTCACCGAACCTTAAGTGTGTAGACCCTACGGGTTCGGGAGACACGTAGACATGACCGAGACAGCTCTCCGGCCAATAACCAACAGCGGGATCTGGATACCCATGTTGGCTCCCACATGTTCCACGATGATCTCATCGGATGAACCACGATGTCGAGGTTTCAAGCAACCCCGTATACAATTCCCTTTGTCAATCGGTACGTTACTTGCCCGAGATTCGATCGTCGGTATCCCAATACCTCGTTCAATCTCGTCACCGGCAAGTCACTTTACTCGTACCGTAATGCATGATCCCGTGACCAAACACTTGGTCACTTTGAGCTCATTATGATGATGCATTACCGAGTGGGCCCAGAGATACCTCCCCGTCATACGGAGTGACAAATCCCAGTCTCGATCCGTGTCAACCCAACAGACACTTTCGGAGATACTCGTAGTATACCTTTATAGTCACCCAGTTACGTTGTGACGTTTGGTACACCCAAAGCACTCCTACGGTATCCGGGAGTTACACGATTCTCATGGTCTAAGGAAAAGATACTTGACATTGGAAAAGCTCTAGCAAAACGAACTACACGATCTTGTGCTATGCTTAGGATTGGGTCTTGTCCATCACATCATTCTCCTAATGATGTGATCCCGTTATCAATGACATCCAATGTCCATAGTCAGGAAACCATGACTATCTATTGATCAACGAGCTAGTCAACTAGAGGCTCACTAGGGACATGTTGTAGTCTATGTATTCACACGTGTATTACGATTTCCAGATAATACAATTATAGCATGAATAAAAGACAATAATCATGAACAAGGAAATATAATAATAATCCTTTTATTATTGCCTCTAGGGCATATTTCCAACAGCTTGTTATCTTCAATCTTCTGCCGCAGTGATGTTAGTTATAGCTTTTGAACATAAATGGATTTTGTTTAAAAATCTATGCTACGGTTTAATGTTATATAGATATATGAAATGATATGAACCAAAGTGTTCATTGCTGTTGTATGTTTGTAGAAGAGGTATGGCTGTGCATCTCTTTGAAAGATGCTTTTTTGGACGGATGTTATTTAATTGGGGTGATAGTTATCAATACAGTAGAGGCACGTGCGTTGTTTACTCTGAGGCACGGTTGTGCATCTCTTTTATGTGAGGCACGTGGATTAAGCAAATGAAGGCACATAATTGAAGTGAGTTCAGGCACGGTTGTGAGGAGGCACGGGTATACTGAGAGGTACCTATGTGCAGCGCCAAAGTTGTACGAGCGATCACGCGTGCCGAACACGTAAAGATACTATGGGTTTCATGGGAGAGGCACGTGTGTGTAGCACGTAGAGTTACTGTTGGTCTTATGTGAGGCACGTCGATTGAGGAAAACGGAGGCATGGAATTATTGTCAGTACTGGCACGGTTGTGTGGAGGCACGGGTATACTGAGAGACGCGTCTGTGCAGCACCAAAGTTGCACTGGCGATCACGTGTGCGTAACACGTAGAGTTACTATGGGTTTCATGTGAGGCACGTTGATCAAGCAAAGAGAGGCACAGAAGTGAAGTTAGTACAAGCATGGTTGTTTGGAGGCACGGTTTTGAACCCTCTTGGTGCTGTCAAGTTTCTAGAGGCACGGATGTACGACAGTAGAGGCATCGGTCCGAATATTTGGTTAGAGGGGCTCGGTTGTGGATGCACAGGTGTGAAGTTTCTATGGGTCACGGTTACGTGGCACCACAAGCATGGATTGAGTAGACACTTAGAGAGCCACGCTTGTACATAGGTCAGTTGCACACGGTAGTGTAGTTTTGTGGCATCGTGCAGAAATGGTGTATGGAGAGGAACCTGTGTGCAATATCAAGGATGTTCTGAATGGACGGAGCGGTGTTTGATGTGAAATGGTTGTGTTGTGTGATTTTTTTTTCAATGTGGTTAAAGTAACAAAGTTCTTGTCGCTTGTGTCTTTTGTACCGAATGTTCTTCTGCAATATTTCTAAATTGTTCACGCCAATGTTTAATAAGCACTGTACCGAAAGTTTACTACGATATCATCACATATTCTTGTAAATGCACGATGCATCTTGTAAAGGTTGAGTATGAAAATTATAATACAATATCGTGCGACATACCTCTCGTTCTATAATCATGGATACAATATATGCTTGGTCAATACTGGGACATAACTTATTAATTGCATTTTGACATGCAAAACGTAGTATGCATTTGTACACGAGCACACCACTGCGTTCAAAGTTCAAACGTAAAATAGTAATACAATACACAGAGCATCTTTGAACAACAACAAACATATTTACAACATAGGTTCATACAATCTAAATTATGATAATAGTAGTTCCTACTAGTTTAATGTAGACATCCATTTTCTCGCAATTCACCAACCACTGTTTCCCTTCCGGCGCTTCCAGCCGCTGGAAGATCCCTCGTCTTTGTCCTTATGTGGGCGGAGTCTTTCTTTCATTGGTTGGTTGTTGGTGGAGGTGACGTAGCCCGTTCTTGATTATTAGGATTCTACGGTACAACTCGTAGCTAACATACCCGTCCTTTGCCGCGTACTCAAGGTGTATCGCGTAAAGTGGCTTCCACTCCCAGAACTGGTGCTTCTCCTTTGGGAATGATTTCTTCATGTTCTTGTATGAGGCGTCGATGATGGCCGCTGCATGGTCACCCATGGAGTCCCTTTCTCCACCACCCTTGATGCAGAATAGCCTCTAGATGTCGACGTGGTGCTCGTCTGGAATTTTGATCCATGCACGGGCAAGCATGGTCTTGTCGTTCCTGGTGTCGACGCTAGTGAAAGTTACCGCTTTCCGTTGCAGGAAGTCAACTAAGCCTAGGAGCACTCGGATCTGCAGTAGTGGTATACAAG
Source organism: Aegilops longissima (assembly GCA_021605205.1). Classification (NCBI taxonomy): domain Eukaryota; kingdom Viridiplantae; phylum Streptophyta; class Magnoliopsida; order Poales; family Poaceae; genus Aegilops; species Aegilops longissima. Next base: position 19,999,369 of record CM038678.1, read on the forward strand.
GACATGCTCGCGCATGGCAAGTTGGACGACGACGATCCCTTGTCGTATGTAACTGCTCTTACGTGTGTACTCGAGGTCGAGGCCGACGAACTTGTTCATCTCCTCCTTTATCCATTTCTCGTACTTTTTGATGATCCGCTCCACGGTCCTTGGGTCGTTGGTGTACACCACCTCCAGCATGGTTGTACCGTGGGTAGTGATGTGTTCGGTGAGTGTTGTTAGTTTCCCATCGTCCATGGCTGGAGGTGTGCGGTGGTGAACTGCGGCCGGCGAGAAACTTTCGAGGAAGAGGATGCAAATGGAGTCGGAAAAGTGAAAGGGATCTTTTGTCGTGCAAAAAAGGAAACTGCCAAAGAGCAGTTGCTAGTCACCCGGCGGTTCCAGGCGTACATTTTCGGAAACAGGCGTTTATTTTATCTGTTTTTTTAAGATTTTCACTTATCTTGTTAATAGAATTGTTTTTATTCATTGTGTGTTGCGTGCATGATCCATTTGCGCGTATTCCATCTTGGCTGTGAAAGTAGTCATGTAAACGGTAGAACACTCAGCAGATGCATGGTCGTGCCTTTGTTGTGAAAACGTTTTTTTCAATTAACAATCTTCCTTGGTTAGGGAGACACTGTTGTTATGTTATTCGGCGCACAAGTGTGTGTTTAGGAAAAGTTGAAGTAAATATAGTTTGGACTTGAAACTGGAGTCCTGTTTGGTTTTTAATTGAGATATGTTCCACTAGATGGTCTGAATAAGTTTGATAACATGGCATTGCTATAGGTTTGAATCAAAAACTGATTCTTGTTTCGTTTGATTTTTGAAAATGATTCTTTCTGTTTTTTGGTTTTTTGAATTATGATTTTTTCGCATGAATCATATTTGTTGCAAAGGATCATTCTGATGGTTGAAACAACAAGTTGAGTGTCCGTAAGAGCTAAATAAGTTGCAAAAGATCATTCCGATAGTTCAAGCAAGCACATGGTCCAAAATAGTTACATTACTCTACCATCCTAACTAGCAAAATTATAGTAACCAGTGTTTTGCTGCTTGAGGCATCATCGTGAAATGAGCGCTGGCATCCTAGGAGATACACTGCTTGCTTCCATTTTAGGTGTTGGTTCTGACGGAATCTATAGAATGCGCTGAATGATGATCAACACAGGACGGTCATGGCGCTCTTTGAAGGTGATTAGAACAACGTTCTTTTCAACAAAGGATGTAGCTGATATTAAGTCTCTGAAAGAAGACTTTTCTATTACCATCCTGCCATCGTTTTGAGATGTAGTACGACGAAAGAGTGATGACATGGGTAGGTTCATCAGGAGCTTCAAGGGTCACGCTGCCATTGGTTGGCATGTCCACCCATCTCTTTAGTGTCGAGACAACGCTCCTTGGAATTTTCTAGAAGAAATCAAAATTAAATAGAAATTAAAACCTTTGATTTGTCACTTGGACAATAAATAAAAGAATGGCTGAATACGGTGAGTGTGCAAACATAAAGAAATTCTATGTTGAAAGTAATATAATTCCTGGCATGTTCAGGTTTGTGTGTAAACAGATAAAACAACATAGTAAGAGAACAAAAAAAGTTTTGTTGTTTTAGGTTTGAATAAATAGGTTCTTTATAATTTTACATATAAGCAATATCACGTCAGTATTGTTTATGTTTCATATGAGCAAAATACGTTTGGTATTTTAACAAGGACAGATGTAACCAACCATGACGTAGTCTTTAGTGTTAGTGGGAGTCAAGACGTGGACAAATGGACGGCAACGGATGAAAGTATCTCCAAAAAGGCGTTGCAGAAAGAATCGTGTCTGGTCGTAGGTAAGCTCAATATCTTTAGAGTAGACACAACAGTGAACATGGTCGAAATCGTCATCAGAAAGGTCGTCGAGAGCTAGAAAAGGAACAAGATTTTAAAGTTAGATAAAGTTTTATGCAACACAGGTTAATATTATTGAGTTCGATGCCTGCATATAAAAATACAGCAAAAGAAGATAAGTTTGTAATATTAAATACCTACCAACGTGGGGTAATGGAAGCAGCCTTTTGTCATCCCGATATGTTTGTATTTCGAGATTGAGACCCTCGTCTGCTAGTTCAAATTCTATGCGGTCTCCAGCACGAAGATCATAATCATACGCAAAGGTGTTCCACTCACCTTTGTATGCGGTCTCCAGCACGAAGATCATAATCACACGCAGATCATAATCACACGCAGAACTTTGTGTAGTTCGTCCTATGCTTAAACAAAGCATTGTAAGACCTTCCTTCATGTGTAAGAAGGGCTGGCTCTACCTGCTCTTTACGCAACTTTCTTGCTTCTTTCTTCCTCTCGTCAATGTATTCAGCGAGAAAAGCTCTGACATTACAAGGTACATACTGGAAAAAATAGTAAAAATAACAACCGGTAAGTATAAATTTGAACTCACTTACTACTAATGTTAAAAGTTTTCTTAAACTGGATAAGAATTTCAGATAACAACATAATGGTATTCTAAATTAATGGTTACATATTTTTGGCATATGTTGACTAATTTTAATTAGAACTGAAGATGCACTATAGTAATCAAGGCATATAGGCAGGCAAAACTAATGGACTATATTAATCAGGGCATAGGCTGGCAAACTAATGGAAAATGAAAACACAAGGCAGGTGCGAAGAAGTGACAGCAGAGTAACCTAGTGTAGGCGCAAGGGGGTATGACTGACAGTGACGATTTCTACTGTGTGTTGTAAGCAACTAATATGTTAGTGATGCTTACTAACCATGTGAATCCAGCAATTTTCATCAAGAATAACCTCAAACTCCTGGAGAACTTCAGGGTGTGGTTCGCAAGGGCTGCCTGGTTGGCGGCAGGTAGGGCAAATCATACCTAAATAATTCAGAACAACTTTGTTAAGAAAACAAGAATATCATAACAATTTAAAAACAAGCTTCAACGTTGAAGGTAGACAATGACTAGCTTCAACTATGTTAGCCATATTAAAAATATCCATAAGAAGGTAGACAACAACTACAAATTTACCAGAAATCTTCTAATCTACTCTTTCCAGAAAAGCAGTGTGACAGAGTTTAGAACACTTGTTTAGATTTTCAAATGGTTTTTATATTCCTTTAGAGAATGAAGTTGTTGTACCGGATCTGATGCTTCAATAACTAAAAAATGAAAAATCTAAACGTAACACGTAAATATGGATCGGAGCATGCTGCTTACGCATATGCTTTTTACCTGGGAGAGAAGAAGAACGAGGGTTGACGAACGAAGATTGGGGTAGGGGAAGCTTAGGGAAGCACACACGGCTAGCAAATCTACGAGAGAAGCACGGCTTAGAAGTTAATCAAGAGACCCAATAAAAACTCTACAATAACTTGTTTGAAATGAGACTGTGTGCGGGGAAGAAGCACGAACCCTAGAAGTAGGCGGACGGATAAGGCAGATGTGTTGTGATGGGAAGCTTAGGGCAAGCACCCACGGCCAGCAATCTACGAGAGAAGCATGGCTTAGAAATTAATCGATTGTGTGCGGGTTAGAAGCACGAACCCTAGAAGCAGGAGACGGAGAAGAAGCACGAACCCTAGAACCAGGCGACGGAGAAGGCAAATGAGTTGTGATGTGGCCGAGGGAGTCAGAGCTTATTGAAATATAAAGGAGATGGGAGAGAGCAATAGTAGTAATGAGGTTTATTTTTTATTCTGCGAAATGGAATGAATGCTAGTTGTAGATGGTGTGCGTGCATTCCGAGGTGTTATGAGGACACGAGATGTTTGACTCGTCCAGCTGCCTCCCATTATAGTTGTCCAGCTGTGCTGCCTCCGAGCGGAGTCTTTTACGTGCCTATCCTGCCTCACGTACTTTTTTGTGAGGCACGGTTATACATGCTGAAAAGCATGCTCGTGCTTCTGTGTTTTAATTTTTTAATCACATGTTTAATCAGATATGGTTGGGTGTGTCTTTAGGAGAGGAATGGTGATGATGTTATTAGATGCACGGTCGTTGTAGCAGGAGAGACATGGTCGATACGTCGGGGGAGGCAAATTGAGGGGAGGCATGATGGTTCCTAATGAGAGGCACTTTGTATCTGGAATGGAGTCATAGTTCGTGACTCTGTTATTGCAATTTTTTTCAAGCAATCGTTGACCCAGGGAGCCACTGTTTTTATGTACGTTGGGTTCAGGCGGGAATATGTATGATAGCCCACAGTTATTTGTATGTGAGAAGCATGGATGTGACTCTGCCTAATACTGAAGTATGCCTCCGTGGGCTTCTCGTCCGTGCCTCTCCATCTAAACGAGTCAACGGAATCATCCGGGAAACAGACACATGCGAACATGACTCTATATAATACCACACGATGCCTTTGTGGATTTGACGCCCGTGGCTGTGATCCTAATGACTGAAACACTGAAACTCAAGCGAACGTGTTTGCGTTTCTGTTTCACAAATGGATATAGTGCCTGGCAGTAGGTTCACGGCGTTTGCTGTGTAAGAATCCTGCGTGGCATGTAGAACGGTGCACGTCATATCACTTCACGGCCGTTGTGTGGTACATGGAAAACCGTGCGCTTGCCATGGTCGTGCCCGTGTGACAGGCATGATCGTCTGTGCGTTTGCTGACAAACCGTGGTTCACTGAATCATTCGGAACACAAACACAAGCACAAGCGAACATGACTCTATATAATACCACACGATGCCTTTGTGGATTTGACGCCCGTGCCTGTGACCCTTATCACTGAAACACAGAAAGTCACAAATGTACATAGCCGTGTCTGCAGAGAGTTGAAGTCCGTTTAGCTAATGAAATGTGCGGCTTGCGCAATAAACGCATGAACGTGACTCTGCCTAATACTAAAGTATGCCTCTATGGGCTTCTCGTCCGTGCCTCTCCGTCTAAACGAGTCGACGGAATCATTCGGGAAACAGACACAAGCGAACATGACTCTATATACTACCACACGATGCCTTTGCTGATTTGACGCCCGTGCCCGTGACCCTTATCACTGAAACACAGACAGTCACAAATGTACATAGCCGTGGCTGCAAGAGACTTGAAGCCCGTTCAGCTAATGAAATGTACGGCATGAGCAAAAGACCGTTTAGCCATAGACCGAAATACCGTGTTCACTGTTGGCAAGGTTACATATTGAGCAAAAAGGTACGGGCATTGTTTCAGCACACCTACGTAAATTTCAAACTGGAAAGTGGCGGCAACATCTCACTCCAAGACTATTTTCAGCACTTACAAGTGAATGGATCCTTTAAATCCAGGTGCTCAACGCATGCGTGCCTTAGATCCAAGTTCCCGTGGTTGCAACTTGGCGACAACCTAAGGCAAGCATGTTTAGAAGCCTTTTTGTCCCACTGAAGCACGTCTTGTTGCTGTTTGTAGAATTCTTCCGTGAACTCTTCCTGATGAAGAAACTTTATCCTCATAGTCTGCAGCTGTGCTGCGTTGAGAATAAAGAATGTCGCAAATCAAATGCTTTTCTCGCATTGAACATAGCTTTCCAGCGACAGTGACTTCAAATGAACGTCATGATGGTGCTTGCAAGAACTGTCGTTCGCAAGACTTTCTTCATTAGAGGCTATTTCCTGAATAAACATGAAGATTTGAAATGGTTAAGCTCCATAAAGAGTGATTCTGCTGGGAGAGCAAGTGAAGGAATAATTCTATAACCTCTGCTGTGATAAAAGCTTTTTTTTTAGTTTTGTCCTAATACTTGTCCATGAGTATATAGAGCTTTGTCCATTACATACAAATGTAAGTGACGATTTTTTTGGTTGAATGGAGTTCTACACCATGCATGGTATGTGTTTACAATTTGTGTGAGAAGCATCACCTCGATATAAAAGTTCTCCAAGCTTCGGAAGTGTTGCACCAAGGAAAAGACTGCGTGCAGGTCATAATCCATGCTGATAGACAACGTCTTGACAGAATGAACCACTGTGGATGTGATGACCGTCGGCAAACACTTCAAGTGGAATAAAATATAATATTAGTAGAGTAAAGGTTGAATTGCATGGAACTTGTTTGTACCAATGAATGGAGGTGAAAGTATTGTTGAAAGTCAGTACCTGAATAATTATACGGTCATTTGTGATGCCGGATTCAGAGAAAATATTAGATAATTTGACCATGACCTGCAGTTTAGGTGCAGAGGTGATAACTATCCGCAACTTCTTGCAATCACCATCACAGAGCAACCGTTGAAGTGACGAGGCATCTTCTATAACAATTTTCCCATAGATACCAGAAATGCCGATGCTCATAAGGTTAGGTGAGTTTATTCTGATGCAATGGTGCCTGACTGTCCAAACAAGCAGCAAAGACTCAAGTGTAGGATAAGTAGAGCTGATGATGCTTTGTAATGAGACGTCTGATACATCAACATCTACTAGCGAGAGTCTCCTGAGCAATGGTAGTTTAAGAGCCCGTACATAATTGTCTGGTAACTTGCAAAGAGCAAAGGCAATGGTTTGGAGAGAGGAGGAAATCTGAGGGTTTAATGCTGGTGGTGATGGCATGAGCGAAGGGCATGAGAATGGCCCTATGTCCTATTCTCTCAAGCATGGTGGGAACAGGTAGTAAAACTCGAGCACCTGGAGATTGTTCAGTCTTGGGGATCGAAGCGAGCGTCGGCGTGGAGTGCTGCAGTGGAGGTAGGACCTTTGGAATGCAGAGGCGGTGAACTGCGCTCTGACGGCTGGAGAGGATGGTCTCTGGAAGGTACGAATCATCATACGAATTATCTTCACTGACATGTTCTCCTCTAAAAAAAGTTCCAGTGAATGTTACGCAGACGAGTTCCTCCGGTGTGGCGGAGTACGCGGTGACCAACTCGAAATGTACTTGATCTAGAGGGTTAAAAAGACGTGGGACAGGGATCTCACGGCAGTCCAGATTCAGAGGAGCGGCGCACCAAATAGGGCGCCAACGACGTGCGATGATTTGAGTACGAACTCCTTTCTTAGTGGACAGACGGGAGATGATCTCATCGAGGACACCGTCCGGGAGGTCGCTGATGCGGTCTGGACCAGACTGCTCTTCTTGATTCTCGGATCCAGTAGGCGCACCCTCGCCGCTTCCAGCCGCTACCGCCAAACCATCAGAAGAAGGCGTCGCCGGTGGTGCGAGCCTCGCCCTCTTGGTGCTCGGGGCACCGGAGTGAACCTCCATCTCCGTCTCCATTGCTGGGATCGCGCGGCCTGCGAGCGCCGCTTTATGTGGCGTGGATCTGGACAATCCAAGAAAGAGGGTGTGGCTAGGGTTTCGAGACCCCATCGGCCCGCCTTAAATAGCCGGAGTCTGGCCTCGGGCGACGAGCCAGACCGGCGTCAACGGAGGAGACGTCCGTCGGACCCTTGGGTTTCCGTAGCGGCGGCACGTGGCATTCACAACCGAATAGCGGCGGCACTAACGTGACTCTGGGTAAGAAAAAACCATGCCTCCATGGACTGGACGCCTGTGCCTCTTCTTTTGACCGAGTCCACCGACTCATTCGGAATACAATAAGAAAACCTTTGAGAGTGACTCTATATAATAGCACGCCATGCCTTTGAGGGCTGTATGCCCGTGCTTGTGACCCTTGACACTGAAACAGAGATAGCCTCGAACGTTGACGCCTTTATCAAGAAAGAAGCGTGACGCAACTCGGTACTGAACCGTGTCTGTATGGACTTCACGTCTGTGCTTTCAAATACAAGGAAACACGCTTTAAAAAACAGTGTCTCTTGTATAGGCAATTCCGTGCCTCACAGAGTAAACGCCCGTGCATCTCCGCCTGGTCGAGTCTCACAGACCAGCATGACTCTATGTAATACAATCGACCATGCGTAATAAACGCATGATTATGACCCTGCCTAATACTAAAGTATGCCTCCATGGGCTTCTCGTCCGTGCCTCTCCGTCTGAATCAGTCGACTGAATCATTCGGAACACAAACACAACCGAACATGACTCTATATAACACCACACGATGCCTTTGTGGATTTGGCGCTGTGCTGTGAACCTAATGGTGAAGCACGAGAGTCATAGCGATACATAACCGTGGCTGCAGAGAGTGCTAGCCTGTGCTTTTAAAAAACGCGCGCCAGTGGTGACATCTGGAATTATTTCCTTGCACTATGCCTCATCTTCGTTTTTTCTGAGATCTTCTCCTCATCCTCTGTTAAGCTCTTGTGTTTTTTGTACGTGCGCAGTGAAGACCTAACCTAAGTGTCTATCTCGTGTCCGGTTTGTGCGGTAAACACTCGAACGTGACTATGCCTAATACTGAAGTATGCCTCCATGGGCTTCTCGTCCGTGCCTCTCTGTCTAAACGAGTCGACGGAATCATCCGGAGAACAGACACAGGCGAACATGACTCTATATAATACCACACGATGCCTTTGTGGATTTGGCGCTAGTGTCTACGACCCTTATCACTGAAATACAGAAAGTCACAAACACACATAACCATGGCTGCAGAGACTTCAAGCCCGTGCAGCTAATGAAATGTACGGTTTGCGCAATAAACGCATGAACGTGATTCTGCCTAATATTAAAGTATGCCTCCATTGGCTTCTGGTCGTGCCTCTTCCAGATCCACCTCACCGAACAATGGTCATAGGCGGCGCCACGACAGCAATGCAGGTGGAGATGGAATGCGCTGCTCGTAGTCACTACTAGGGAAAAGCCTAGCAGCAGCGTGGGTTTTAGGCCTCTCAGTAGAGCGGGACCGACGCTACTAATAAGGCGCTATAGCTAACGTATAGTAGTAGGGCCTGTTGTCCCATGCTACTGTTATACATGAATAGCTGTAGCGCTCTTTAGAAAAGGGCGCTGCTGATATTATCTGTAGCACTCTCTACAAGGAAGCGCTACTGGTAAGGCGGCGCTACTGCTAAATCCCCCCCCCCCCTCGCTACTACTAGTTTTATTAGTTTTTTTCCCTACATATTTGTTTTGTATTTGAATAGGCTTTATACAATAATCTTTAGCATATCATACACATACAAATGTAATCATAGCATATACATACAATTAGTCTCATCAAATCATGTCATCATCATAATCATCATCCAACACAAAGTGGTCTCTCGTCATCATCTCGAAAATAGCGATACAAGTCTCGATTACTTGCAAATACATCGTCATCTATCTAAATAATGATATACACGAGAAGAGCTATCACTTTGAGTACATGAGTTCGTATCCCTCTCTCGCATTAGCGTGAACCTAAACTAACTACTGCCTGTCGCTCGGAAACCGGAAACCGGTACACCTGGTCCTGACACTCCAGCCACTCGTCGTATTTATACTCCCGGCGTAGCACTTCTTCCCCATCTATGATCTATGCACCTGCATCGTCACATGAGTCGATGATATGCAACATATATAGTTGAGAAACAGAAAGAGACAGACTTGGCAAAAATAGAATCAACATATCATAAGCATAAATAACAAAGTTCAACGTACCCAAAATGCCCTAACTAGAGTGATTTTCGCTAGTCGAGGAGGAGGACGGTTTAATTACATCACAAATAAAGTTTCACCGTGCATAACTCAAAGTTTTGTCATACAGAAAGTATGGACTAAACGGACACATTGTCATCGACAATCACTCCACCATGTCGTGCCATCCATCCATGTCAGGGAGATAGTCCTCGAGCTTAGTGAAAGGCTTCATGTCGAGACGCTGAGACGCTATCCATGTTCGAGCGTCTTCCCGCGACATTTGTCCTTCTCCGTATAACATCCCTGTTTTTCTGACGACCTCCTTCATGATGATTTGGGCAAGTTCGCGCTGGATGTTATAGAACTCAGCTCGAAGTCAATGATCCTCGATATCTCCTATGTCCTTTGCCCATTGCAGAATATGGGCATCGCCGGATCTAGGTGACATGCGAAGGTTCTGGTGATCCCGTCTGTACTCCAGCATGTGGTGTAGGATATAGAATCCATCATTAAGAGAATCGTTCGGTTGCTGGATGCAGCAGAAGTCGGTCTTATGTCTGAAGGCGACCCTGCCGCCCCTTCTCTTCTTGGCCCTGACCTCTCCACCCCTTGCTTGGTAGTAAAACATAGCAATGTCGAGAACATCCTTGATGTGGGTGTAATCCTTTTTGTGAATGTTCTTCGACGAGTCCAAGTAAAGAGCGTGGGAGAATCGGGGGTAGAGGATGATGAGGACGGCGCCTGCCGCCATGCAAAATAAGTACACCTCAAATTAATTAGCCTCCACCGTGCAAATGAATGATTGAAATCGAAGGAAGGATAGGAGCGCGGATGACTTACATGGGATGATAAGGCATGAGAATCGCCTCCTTGTCCTTATTGGCGAGCATGAAACTGACGATGTAATCCCTCGCGTATTCACCGTGCTTTGCGCAGACTCCCCAGAAGCCCTCGTGCATGTAGTACGGGTCAACGACACATATATGAGGTATCTGCTCAACCCCGATGATGTAGTTCATGTGCAAGGCATAAAGGCGGAAAAACGTAAAATCCAGCTTCTTCACGTGAAACATGTCGAATATGTAAGCGAATCGGAGGAAGAACTTATCCATGGGGAAGCGATCGACGTCGACATTTGCCGCGGGCGTTAACCACGAGAGTGGGTATCCTGGATCTTCGGCGATGAGGCCTTTCTCTACCCGCAGCACATCGTCATGAAGTCTCCTTAGATCGCAGAATCTGGCCCGTAGCGCTGTTACAGGAAGGATTGGTTGACCGGGGATATGCCATTTATCCGCATCGGGGATATCTATACGGTCCTGAAGCTGAGGCTGCTGAGGTGGATGGATCATAGAATCAGCTTTTTTTCCTTTCCTCGCTCTCTTCCTAGACTTCTTTACTACGGAAGGTCGTCCATATCGTTGAGGCGGCAATTCAGGCACCGACTCATAGCGCTCAAACCACGAGGCGCCGGTATAGACATACTATTGGCGCCATCGTCATCCTCATCCTCATCCATGGCGGCGTCATCGGCGACTAATGGAGCCTCCTCCTTACCCGTCCGCTATCACCCAACCCGACACCCGACGCTAATTGGGTAGGTGGGGTGTTGATGTTCATACCTTGCTGAGGCTGCGTGCTTGTGGGTGTGCTCCGGCCGCCTCGCACAAGCAGACTCTTTGGCCACAATAGGACCCACCCATTGCAACAATCACCAAGCCGCCGTGGGGTCTCGTCGTCATCCCCACTAGTATTAGAGGAGGCAAATTCGTGGCCCGGTTTGACACAGCCACGGAAACCTTGAAAGGCGTTCGGGGATCGGCGGCTGTGGAACAATGGTTCCTTCGGCTCCATTATAAATCGCCTTCCCCGTCCACCTTCGGTCGCCGATGGTGTACAATATGGTGCCGGGTTTCGTCGCCTGCAAAGAATAGTCTGCGACGTGAGACATCCGAAAGGCAGCGAAAATGGGAGATTATACATTTATATTGAAGGGGCGGTGTGACAGATACCATGAGGCGTCGAGCTCAGCCAAAGGCGAAGCACCGCCGAGCACGTCCGGTGCGGGAGCAGTCTTGAGGGAGCAGTCTTTGGTGCAAGCGCTAGTCGAGCTGCTCCCCAAGAAGTTAGCAAGGGAAAGTCCTCTACATTTTTTCTGGATTTTGCCTTGTCCAAGTGAAAGCGGCGGAACCAAGGAAGTAGACAAATCTGCAACCACCTGTTTTGCGGCAGCTACCGCGATTCGATCGTTATCGAGATGATTTCTTCTCAACAGCAATCTCAACCTTCTTGCCGATGTTTTCTTCAGTTAACCTCCGTCTTTCCTTTCTCTCCTCCGTGGTCTCACGGTAGTACTTCTTCCACGTGGCGCCGTCTCCTACACCGTGCACGCGTCCATACGACGGTCGAGTATCCACCGGTTATCGTTTCAATATGTTCAACGCCCGGTTGAATGGAGTGTCCCACTTGGGCCTCGCCAATGCCTCAGACGGCGAGTCGCTTTCGGTCGCAATCCTATGCTGCTCTCTCTGCAAAAGGCACAAGGATCGTTTACAAATATGACTAATGTGTGTAGTCGAATTGATCAGAAACTAAAATTACCAGCAATCTCATGAACTCCGTAATGACCGGTTTTGTCTCGTAAACCTTCTTCACTGGGTCCCAACGGTGCCGGGCCCTGAGGACGTCACGCTCCTGCGGGACGGTGAACTCCGCCAAAAGTGCAGGATGCCCGGACTCATGCTTCGCGTCCTCCTTGGCCCATTTGGACCTCTTTCCGCCGCAACCACGGCTTCCAAGGTGGTGGCTCCCAATGTTCCTCTCTTGAAGCCCCTTCATGTACTTAGACATTTTTTTTGTCAGCTTCGGCCTCGCAAGCCTCCTTGAATATTTTAAACTGCTCTTCCGTGATTGTCGGATTATCCTTTACAATCTCGGAGTAGGGTTCCTTCTTGTCGATGATCTTTGCTTTCACTCGATTTTTCTAGGCGGCCAACGCGTCGCTAAACTTGGTCATGGCGTGTTTGTTTATCTTCTTCATTGTCGGGTCCTCATCTGGATCTTCATAATCCTTCTCATTCCGGTCCGGGAACAAGAATATCTGGTGAAACTTATTTAGGAGGGAGCTCCTCATATTTTCTATCTTCTGTAGTTTCTCATCGTTGATGGTGGTGGTTGTCCATACGATGCAGCCTATTTGATTGCCGTTGCATGAGCGCGCTTCCTCGGGCGCCTTTGGCTCAAAATTGCCCTCGTCCACCTCCGTGACCACCAGTCTAGTAGTCCTGAGTTTGTTAGGAAGCCGTTGCCTCTTTGCTTTCGGTTCTACACCGGCTCCGCTCCCGAGCAGCGCCGGTCTCGATCTCGGCGCGGTCTCGATGCGGTCGAGTCTCGGCGTCGGTCTCGATCTCGGCACCGGTCTGCGTGTCGGTCTCGATCCCGATGCCACCGATGGGCCCAACAACAACATTGGTTGATCGTCGGCAAGGCTAAAAAATGCTGCTGCCGGTGAGCGTCGTCATAATCACGAACCCTGTCCTTCATTGTTGCTAGCCATGTTTCCTATGATTAAATCTAGTCAATTAATTCCAGACCTAATAAAATGAATAATGACATAAAAAAGGCCTATTGTTTTGCAGGAACGTTGACTCCTTCCTGGTGCGGCAAATCCCGGGCACTCGATATGTCCTAGTTTGTAGCACAAGTCATGCGAAATTCACGGAAAATTTAAACGACCTTTGCTAAAAAGTGGAGAAATCGAGAACCTAAAATTTGCCGGAACAGAAATGAATCAACATTCCGGCAAAACATAGGCCACTCAGCTTCATTCCCTGGAAACAACAAAGCCACTTGGGCACAATCGAACCACTTCAAAGAAAAGATATAACATGAGCAAACACTATTGAGGAATTTGCATATAACATGGCCACTTCAATGGAAAGATATAATCAACAATAATGGAATATGCAAATGAACATCAATGACATATATCATATAAAAACAATCTTGTTTTTTGTTTGCATATCAACAATTAGTTTGACCAAGTTTTTGAAAAGAAAAACAATTCAGTTTTTTGTTTATAGCTAAATGCCATAGCTACTGTTTTTTATTTATAGCTAAATACTTTTGTTTTTTGTCTAAAGCTAAAAGTCTAGGAACTACAATTTCTCTAACCCTTCTGACCTCACCAAAATTTCCACAGCAAGACCTTAGTACCTACACCCAATTTCTTTAAAAATATTCAGGTCCATAGTCCAAATAATTCAAATTTCATTTGAATGAAATTTGGAACAAATTCAGGTCTGTAGTCCAAATATTTTTTATAGCTAAGTGTTTTTTGTTTATAGCCTCTGTTAATTTAAATCTAAATGCTACTATTATTTATATACCCTCTATTAGTTTAAAGCTAAATGGAATTACTGTTTAGGCATTTTCATAAAAATTGCCCTAGCTAATTTCCTAAAAAAATTGCTAATAATTTTTCCTAAATGCTATAAAATGCCTACTGCCCTAAAAAAATCTAGGGTTCATATGAACACCTAGGGTTTATATGAACATCAACACAGTATCAACATATATATGAATTGCTCTAGCAGAGTGAGAGAGGAGGGTAGGGGACAGGAGAGGCAGAGTCTTACGATCGGTGGCGAGGGCAGGCTCTGACTCGGACGGCGGTGGTGAGGTCGAGGGCGGCGGCAGTGAGCTCGAGGGAGGCGACGGTGAGGTCGACGACGGCCTCGGGCGGCGGCTGTGTGGTCGAGGGGTGGCCTCGGGGCAGCGGTGTGGTCGGCGGCCTCGGGCGATGGCGGTGTGGTCGAGGCAGGCGAGGCGGCGGCGATGGAGCAGTTGGGGGGCAGGGGGGGTAGAGAGGGGGGGGGGGGGGAGGACTTAGCGAGATTTTGAGCCCGCGGGCTGCCGAGATTTGAGTCAAAATAGCAGTAGCGCGTTTTGCCGAAACGCGCTATTGCTAAGATAGCTATAGCGTGTTCCAGAGAAACACGCTACAGCTATCCCTTGCTGTTTTATTTTTATTTTTCTTTTGTTTTCTTTTTTTCATTTGTCCTTTTTCTATTTCTTTCATTTTCATTTAATTTTCTACTTATTTTTCTATTTATTTTCTTTTTCATAGCAGTAGCGCTCTACAGCATAAACGCGCTGCTACAATGTTTTTAGCGATGGCGTGTACGGGAGAACCGCTACTACTATTCCTAGCCTACCGGCATTAGTGAGGGAATTTTAGTAGTAGCGCTTTTCCGTGAAGACGCGCTACTGCTAAAACAATGGTTGTAGCATGGTTTTGTAACAAGCGCTACTACTAAGTAGCGCTAGTGCCGAGTTTTGACCAACGCTACTGCTATACCTCTGTGTATAACGTTTTCCCTAGTAGTGAGTACCAAGAGGTCCAGAGTGGCTTCGCCGGCGACGCCGCCTTCTCGTGGTGTGCTTGTTGTCGGAGCAGAAGGAAGAGGCGACCGTGCTCCCTCTTGATCCGTGAGCATGACTCCATGTAATACCACCGACCACGCCTTTGAGCGTTTTATGCCCGTGCCTGTGACTCTTCACACTGAAACACAGACAGCCGCGATGTCCACGCCTTTATTGAACAATATACGTAACATCAAGAAAGAAGCGTGACGCAGCTCAATATGGAACCGTGTCCGTAGGGAGTTCACGTCCGTGCTTTTAAATACAAGGAAATAAGATTTTAAAAACAGCTTCCCTCACATAGGCCATTCCGTGTCTCACAAACTAAACGCCCGTGGCTGTGCGTAAGACAAAGGATCATCTCCGTGGGCTAAACGCCCGTGGGTCTCCTTCTGATAGAGTCACAGGCGAGCGTGACTCTATGTAATACCACCGACCATGCCTTTGAGCTCTTTATGCCCGTGCCTGTGACCCAAAACATTGAAACAAAGAAAGGCAGGAATGTCCATGCCTTCATGTGTGCACAAGACATGACTCTGGTTGGTTCAAAAACTTTGGCTGCAGAGATTTCACGTCCGTGCTTTTAAAAACAGCATCTCTAGAACGTGACCCAGGAAATCAAAACACATTTGTTCTCAAAGCTACTGACGGCACGAGGTAACGCAAGACAAAATAAGAAACTTTTAGTGCACTGCTTAATAGCTTCAGATACGAGGATCAGGGTCGCTGATGTCTACTTAGTCCGGCGAGACTTCTTTTTTGGTTGCTCAGCGCGAAGTTCCTCGATCTGTTTCTTCATAACGTATGATTCCAGCTTCAGCTTATCGCGCTCAAGTTTGATCTGCACCTTCTCATTCATAAGACGTGCAATGATGGCTCTGTTCTCGTCGTCCAACTTCGCGGATGTCTTGATGAAGTCTTCCACAGTGTTGAACAGGTTATTCAGCTGGTCAAAGGAGAAGGTGTCAGGTTGATGCACCCTCATCAACATTAGGATGAAGCTCACCACAATGATCCATGTTTCACAACTAAATCAAGTAGCCGAAAGAAAGAAAAAACGAATGAAGCCGAAGCAGAGCGAACTTACAGATGAGGAACCATCGCCAGCCGAGATCTTCTCCTGCGACTGGACACGGCGCTCTGGAGGAGTCTCGTTCTGCACAGCCATGGCTGAGAGTGTCAGGATAGAGAACAACAAGATTACTGGATGGCCTGGAGGCGGACAAAAGGACGAAGGGGATGTGGCTAGGGTTTCGAGACTCCGTCTGGCTTATTCACGTTTCACAACTAAACCAAGTAGTCGAAGGAAAGAAAAAACGAATGAACCGGAAGTAGAGTGAACTTACAGATGAGGAACCCTCGCCAGCCTGGATCTCCTACAGTGTCTGGACACTGGGTTCCGCAGTAGTCTCCTCCTGATCAGCCATGGCGGAGAGGGTCAGGATAGAGAGTAGCAAGAGGAATGGATGGCTTGGCGGCGGGCAGAGGGGGGGGGGGAGAGTGTGTGGCTAGGGTTTCGAGACTCCGTCCGGCTTAAATAGCCGGAGCTAGCCTCGGGCGACGAGCCAGAGCGGCGTCACGGGAGGAGACGCCCGTCGGACCCTTGGGTTTCCGGAGCGAGGCCACATGTCGTTCACACCCGAATAGGAGGAGACGCTCGTCGAAACGTTGGGTTTCTACAATCAATACACGAACGTGGATCCGCGCAAAACACAAGCATGCCTCCCCCGGCATCCCGACCGTGCCTCTCCTGATGACACAAAGAGACATGAAGGTGACTCTGGATAATTACAGGTCATGCGTTTGTGGGCTTGATAACCGTGCCCGTGACCTGAAACACTGACACGCGTAAAGGACATTGACGCTACTAAACATATAAAGTCGCCTTCGTGCATTTGTGGGCTTGACAACCGTGCCTGTGACCTGAAACACTGACACCCAGAAAGTCGTCTTCATGCGTAAAAGATTGTGTGCTACTAAACATATCAAGTCGCGTTCGTGCATTTGAGTTAAAATCATACAACGAAAACAATTCTAACAAGGACAGTCGCCCGAATCTATTAGGTTTCCGTAATAAACGCACAAACGTGACTCCGAGTAAGAGCAAACTATGCCTCCGAGGGCTTGACGTCCATGCCTCTCCTTTTGACCGAGCCCACCGACCCATTCGGAATACAATCAGAAAACCTTTGTGAGTGACTCTATATAATAGCACACCATGCCTGTGACCCTTGACACTGAAACACAGACAACCACGAACGTCGACGCCTTTATCAAGAAAGAAGCGTGACACAATTCAGCACGGAACCGTATCTGTATGGACTGCACGTCCGTGCTCTTAAATACAAGGAAATAAGCTTTTAAAAACAGCGTCTCTCTTATAGGCCAATCTGTGCCTCATAGAGTAAATGTTCGTGGCTGCGCGTAAGACAAAGGTTCATCTCCATGGGCTAAACGCCCCTGCATCTTCGTTTGATAGAGTCACAGGCTAGCGTGACTCTATGTAATACCACCGACCATGCCTTTGAGCGCTTCATGCCCGTGCCTGTGACCCGAAACACTGAACCAAGGACGAGGCGGCTGCTGCGGGTTTCCACTATAAACACACGAACGTGACCCCATGTAAAATGCAAGCATGCCTGTCTGGCCGCCATACCGTGCCTCTCCTGGTGATAGAGTCAACGGAATCATTTTGAATGGATCCCTCCACTCTTCTCCCCTTCCCTCCCATCCCCAGTTATGTTTCGATGGGTGTCTCCTCGTATTCGGGTGTGAACGCCACGTGGCACCGCTCCGGAAACCCAAGTGTCCGACGGGCGTCCCCTCCGGCGACGCCGCTCTGGCTCGTCGCCCGAGGCCAGGCTCCGGCTATTTAAGGCGAACGGACGGCGTCTCGAAACCCTAGACACACCCTTTTCCTTGGTCTTTTCAGATCCACGCCACATATAGCGGCGCTCGCAGGCAACGCGATCCCAGCAATGGAGACGGAGACGGAGGTGGAGATCCACTCCGGTGCGCCATGCACCAAGAGGGCGAAGCTCGCGCCACCGGCGACGCCATCCTCTGGTGGTTTGGCGGTAGCGGCTGGAAGCGGCGAGGGTGCGCCTACCGGATCCGAGGATCAAGAAGAGCAGTCTGGTCCGGACCGCATCAGCGACCTCCCGGACGCCATCCTCGGTGAGGTTATCTCCCGATCCTTCTAGTCGAGCTCGTTGAGAAGCTTCTCATTCTCACACACAGATCGAACTATGAGACCAGTGGACTTCTCCACAGAGGCATTGCTCTGCTGCAGCAACTTCTCCAAGCGAGCGATGAACTGCTGCTGCTTAATTAGCTCATCGAGCAAGTCGTCGCTGGCTAAGGAATTCTGTACTGCCATCTTGCCGAGATCGTCTCCATGGAGAATGCGCTTGTTGGAGGAATCGCATCCACGCGAGAGATCGTTCGACACCTGGGCAACGGGGCAGGATATTCTTGCCGCCGCTACGACGTAGCGGCGACACCTTTCCCTTCTTTCCGCGGCTTTTGTCCTTGATGCCTGGTTGCTTGAACACCCAGAACCCCTCTTACCGGCCATGGCGAAAGCAAGGGGCTACCAGCAAGAAAGAGGTGCCTGTCTCTGGAGAATTGTGGACGTGGGGTGTTCGATGAGTAGGTAGCTTTTTATAACATATGCACACCAGTCAGATGGTCAAACGGAGTAACCAGCGCCTCGAATTCTCCCAATCTCTCTTAAATACCTCGAACTCTGCACGCCTGGGAAACACTAGTACTATCATTTCGTCTCCCCGTGCGTTCGTCCACACCAGAACCACTCAACTTCTTTCCAATGGTCCGTACATATTCAACAGAAAACATCTCAAACACAGTTAACTTACGTATGCGTGCATCTGTATTCCAGAGAACTTACTGTCGAATTCATACCATTATCCATTGACATTTTTTGTTTTGAAATGATATTTATATCAAAATCTTACTCCAGGTGACTCGTTCATGACGCTACTTAGTACAGAACCGTGGCTATACGGACTTCAGGTCTGCGTTTTGCTTGAAAAACGTGGGATCGTGATGTGCGTTCTTTGCTTGAAAAACGTGCCTTCTACATCCATGCGTCTGTGCGCCTAACAACCAAGGAACGAACCCTGACGGTGCCTTTGTGGGCTGAACGCCCGTGCCTCTCCGTCTGATCGAGTCGATGAAATTATTCGGAACACAAACACACGGGAGCGTGACTCTATATTATACGGTAGCATGCCTTTTAGCGCTTCATGCCCGTGCCTGTGACCCTTAACACTGCCACAAACATCCATGCCATCGCCAGTGTACAAGTCATGTCGCTACCTGGTACAGAACCGTGGTTGTATTCACTTCATGCCCGTGCTTCTAATAAAAGAAGCTCCACGCAACTCAGCACGAAGCCGTGGCTTTTAAAAACAAGGAGCTTACGCTTTTAAACACCTCGACTGTACAAAGTAAACTTTTAGCGTTAACATCTAAACCCATTCCACTTTGTTTCCATAATAAACGTACGAAACGTGACGCTCCGACAGACCCAACCATGCCCTCATGGCATTCATGTCCGTGACTCTTCTTCTGAACGACTCAACGGAATCATTTCGAACACAAATACATGATACCATGCCTTGCCTTCCTGCGACCCATGACCGTGCACAGAATATACCACACTAGCGTCTCTCTAATAGGCCATTCCGTGCCTCACAGAGTAAATAGTGGGTGTTCACCATGACTTTGAACCAAACCGTGCCTTTGTGCGATTAACGCCCGTGCCTCTCCGTCTGATCGAATTGACAGAATTATTCTGAACACAAACACAGACGAGCGTGACTCTATATTATACCATTTCCAAATAACAGTCTCAACGGAATCATTTCAAACACAAATACAGGAATTAACTTGCACGCGTCTCCAGGTGACACCTTAGTGAAAACATGCATAACACATGCAGGCACGAACGTGACTCCCCCTAATATCAAACAGTGCCTCCCTGGGAACGCAGCACCGTGACTCTCCACAACAAAGCAACGAGTTGACAAGGAAAACATTTACATACACAGCGTCAGGAACGTGCCTGTTGCATTAGTAACACAGTGCCAACTCGGCTTCACTTCCACGCACCTCACAGTGACTCGCCAGAGAAAATGCACGTAACACACGCGTGAACAAACATGACTACGGCTAATAAGAAGACTTGCCTCCGCCCAGTTCCGTCCATTCCTCTCCAGCGAGCGAGTGAACGGAATCATTTGGAAATACCAAAAGCATACACCCATGGTAACGAGACTCTGACCAATGCGTTAACATGCTTCCCTTGAGTTCATGTCCATGCCTCTCCGATTGAACTGGCGACCAGAATCATCTGAAACACAACTCTGAGTAACGCCAAACCATGCCCCTGTGCATCACACAACAACACTAAAATCAAAAAAATGCTAACATCCCACAGACTAAGAGTTAAGAAGGCCAAACAAAAAACAAGCTCATCGGAGTACACAGAAAGATGCAGCACTCTTGATGTCCAAACGTACGGTCTAAGATTAGAGACGCTTCCCCTTTTTCCATAGGAGGATGAGCGTTGGTGGCCTCACTTCCATGCGCCTCACCATGGAACGTCATAGAAAATGTCTGTAACACACGCAGGCACGAACGTGACTCTGGGTAACACCAAACCAGGCCACCGTGGATGTCACCACACTAAAATAAAAACGCTCCGGCAGTTGAGCAAGCAAGAAAAAAAAACAAGCCCATCAAAGCCCACAGAAAGTTACACCAATCTTGATGTCTAGACGGACGGTCGAAGATTCAAGACGGTTCGACCATTTCCCTCTCTCACTCCACTACTTTCTTGCTTTTGCTTTCGCACCGAAAATCTTGAACACTTCACCAGTTCCCCTCTCTTGGACACCCCCGTCTTTCCTTCTGCCCCCATTGTCCAATCCAGCAGACCAACCAAAAATCCAAATCGCGTTCGCCTCACCCACCAGCTGCAATCCACTTCGAGATACAGGCAGTCGGTCGGTGCCCGCGAAAGCATCAAAAACCTCTCCCGGCGGCGGCGACGACTGACGGTGACGACCCATGCTCGCGGCGGAGATACCAACAGAGAGCAAGGACAAAAACAAGCCGATGGATGCGACGAATCCCTCACAAGCAATCGAAGGTAAAAAAATATTAATCCATTACATTCCATTACCATAGGTCGATCAAAGCGATTTCCCCCCTTTTTGACGGACATGAACCCTAACCGCCACACAAAATCGTGTTTCCAAAAAGTCTGTCTAGACTTTTCTAGCAAAATTGAAATAAGGTAGGCACGCGTGCAATAGGATGCTACCCTTACCCGTCATAGAAATTTTCTCGCAAGATATTTTCCTAAAACGTACTGTGCATGCTAGAACTATCTAGGACACCGCTCTAGATTCAAACCATGAGAGCATCCTTAAATTCAAAACCTGGTATTTACAGGAGATTCTATATATCCGTTAATTGTATATGTTTCAAATTATGTGCCTCTCTCATATCAACATCCGTGCTCCAATAATAGATCTAGCTGTGTGCTTATAGCATGAAACAACCTGTGCCTCTCTGACAATGCCGTTTTTTTGTCCACGGGATGCATCTCCTCTTTTTGCTGTGAAATTGAATTTTGCTTCTACTGCTGCTAACGCCTGGGCATTTTTATGCAGCAAGGAATGGTAATAAGGAAAACAGGGTACCTGCAGAACTGCCTGCCGTGCAGCAAGGTACTATAAAAGGCTCACACAATCCATATAACAAAAACTATGTAGCAACAGCAGTAAGTTAACCAGTTACGTCCACACAATCCTGGGAAATTACACTTCGATGAAAATTTTCATACACTATGTGTATTATTATTCATTCGAGACCATTTTATCTTACCCTCTAAACCTTACAATTATATTTATGGAATATCATTTGTAGTGTTTTTTTTCCTATAAAAAAAGACTTCCCCTCACTGATATGGACTTGACAGCAGCCATACTGCTCACACCTGACCCTAATTTCTATCACTGATTGGCCAAACCAAGAGTTAGGAGGAAGACTTGATATAACAAGAAAACAATGGATTGATCGCCTTTTTAGCTCAGGAAATGAAAGAAAAGGGATATCTTATGAATCTATGTAGATTAAGTTTCGGATTCTTTTTGTCCAGTCATAGAAGACATGGTTTTAAAAATATATCCCATTTATTTTGATTTTGCTACGTAATCGTTTTGTTACATAATCATCGTGCAGGTGACGGAGGTGCAAAAGGAGATATTGAAACCATTTTTTCTGAACTTAATAGTGCATATCCAAAAAAACCAATCATCTCTCCTGACCCGTCAGAAAAAAGAACGAAGCGGAACATGGACAACGAAGCACCCGAGCAAGTGCCAGCACCAACTTTGAGCAGGGAGCTACAAAAAGAGAGGCCATCAGAAACCAAGACTGCCATTCCTCTTAGAACAAAAAGACAAAAGATAAAGGACAAAACTCAACTCACCAGCGACAGTGCTACCTTGCAGCAGCAGCAGCCAAGACCTCTAATGGTGCTCCCGCTAGCAGTTGCAGGGGTCAAGAATGAACTAACTAAAACCAAGAAGAAAAACAAAAGACAATGGTTGGAAGAAGGCGAGGATGATGCCAGCAAAGAGTCAGAGCGTGATGCTGCCGACGACGACGATGGCACAAAACATGATGATGATCTCATTCGTACAGAGGGCGATGACGCCGCAGGGGACAACGGTGGCGCCGCAGAGGGCAGCAACAATGATATAAAACACATTTTCTCTATAGATTTTTCCTACCGCTTTTCACCCATGAAAACCAAACCATCCTCTATAACAAAACACTCTTTTTCTACACAGGTAAAACCAAGACAGAAGCGGACAAAGAGGATAAATACAAGTGGAAAAGAATTGGCAGCACCAACGGATGATGAACATGAGGCAACAACAAATAAGGACATATGCGAAATCAAGGCAGGAGCAGCATTTGATCAGGTCAATAAAGCATGGAACTTACTAGAAGAACGTCATCGGCAATATGTTAGGACGGCCGGGTTTGGAAACATAGAGGAATGCCAAATAAAGCGCTCCATCTTGAAACCGCTTGCAGCACACATCTACGACAACCTGGACAAAGAAAGCATGAAAATAACATTCGGTGACGCTGATCAGCAGAAAGAAATCAAGATTACCAAGGAAACTATACACAAGGTGTTTGGATACCCAAACGGCACGGAAAAGTCAGCACCAAGGCCAGCGAAGAGCCCAACTTCAATGCAACAACTGATCACAGAACTTGGCCTCAAGAAAATGGATTTCCATCACGACGATCTGTTTAAAGAACTACAAAAATTGGTGAAAGTAGATGACGAACAATCAAACAGGAAATCAGTTAAAATATTTTTCCTTATTTTTTCCACAACGTTGTCTGTGGAAAAACCTCCCGTACCTTCAGCAAACAAGCCATTATGGTCAAGGACTTGGACTATCCAAAGATGGCAAAGATGGATTTCTGCGAGGTAATCGTCGAAAGTATTAAGGAAGGAGCCAAGATATGGCAGAAGCACAGGTTGTTGCCTCAGGAAGAAAAGAACAAAAAGCATCTCAATGGTTTGGCACAGGGACCAGTAATAATGTACCTCGACTCCCTGCTGCTGCCGACCGGCACAATAGAAATGCGCAAGATTGCAAAGACAATGGACAAGACATCGTTACCGCGAGCAAACCACCTAAAAGAGAGTGACCTAAAGAAAATAGCTAGAGCAGACATGAAAAGGGACGGAAAAGCACGACCAGATGACTATGAATTTGGCAAGATAAAGGTATAGCCCTATTGAATATATATGCATTATCCCTAATAAAAATGGTTTCCACTCTAACCAATTCCATTCTGGCGAAACAATGCAGACATGGAAAGGAACAACAGAGAGGATCTTCTATGCCAGCACAGCAACACCTTCATATTCAATACAGATGATACCAGCACAACAACAGGAGCACAAGCAGACGACCAAGCTACTACCACCTCCAACCAAGCGCCAGGACGAAGCACATGTCAGCACGAGTGGAAGCAAGGAACCAGTCATAGGCACCAGCATAGGATCATATGAAATATTCGGAAGGATAGAAGAAATGTTGAAACAAGTACTCGAAGAAACAAAACAAATACCAGGAATAAAGACCAGGGCTGGACACCAATGCAGCGAACAAGAGGAGGAATTAGATGAAAACATGAAGAACTCAGTGGTGCAACAAACAACAGCCCTGATTGATTCTCTCGGAAAACTTAGAAAATTTCAGGACATTGTTTGCAGAGTGAGCTTACCAGAAGAGACGACGCTGAAGTTGCAGGATGGAGCAGACGCAGGAGCCATAGCTGCACTTGTACATGGCAACCACAGGAAAGAAGTCGTAGCCACAATAGAGCCAGGAGAGAGAGGAGAAAAAGGCAGAAGAAATAACAAGACCAACAAAACAAACATGAAAGGAAGAAAAGAATAACAAAATCATGAACACAGACCTCGAGAATTAGCCAGAGGGAGACAAAAGAACATAACAAGGTGCAAAAAGAGCAAACCAAGGAGCACGTATCAACCAATATAGCAAGTGCCGAAGGAAAGCAAGAACAAGGTAGAAAAGTAGCTGCAGAAGCAGAGAATCAAGATGAGAAACAGGTAAATGAGAAAAAATACATCACCAATGTGACTCGAAAGCGATGCTTTCAAACTTGAACTTAAAAAATCTGTCTTCGATTCTGTCAGGGGCACGACAAGAGAACGCCACCGAAACATAAAGGCCAACAGCAGCACGTCGTCAAGAACACTGAGCAAGAGGATGGAAGCAATAGAACAAGCAACCCAACAACAGATGATGCTCCCCCAAGAGCGTCAACAGGAGCAGTACAAGAGACGAACATGACCGGAGGCAGCAAAGACGTGAGTATAAAAAATCAGTCTCTTCTTTCGAAAAAGTCTCTTCTCTCTAAACTAGAAATGGTCTTGAGTTAACTGACAAATCTGCAACAAAATATACACTCAGCCGGACACGTATCATATCAACGCTCTCGCAAACGAGGCACGGGCTGATCTAGCATCGACCGTTAACAGCACGGCACAAAAAAAAGAAGAAAACAATAAAGAAGAGGTAAAACTTCCAAACCCACTTTGCCCAAATACCGTCAACTCATATTGTTTCATCTATCAGGTATTACGAGCACATCAAAGAGAAGAGGATGCGCATGCAAAACAAAAAGTTGATATAGAAGAGCTTTTCAGCACAAGAGCATTTCAAATGACCGATACAGGGGAGAAAGCCTCAGACACTGCACCTTGTGACACACCCAAGGCTGGTATACAAAGCAAAGAAAAAGTGGGCGCACAAACGGATATCCCAACCACCGGCGCAAAGGTAAAATTCAACAAGAACCATTATTCCAAAATTGATAAGAAATGTACTGCCCAGCACAACCTGTCACAGTAATACAACAATTACAAGCAATGAATCATGCTCTTCCTTTTTCATGAAACGCAGGAAACAAACAAGGACGGTCATGCCGAAGAACAGCAAGGAGTACAAACAGAACAAACCAAAAAACAAGGGCAAATGGCGACTAAAATGGTACCCAGTACGCCGACCAAAGAGCAGTCTTCACGTGACAAACACAACCGAGAAGACATGCCACCAGAATCGAAGACCAACGAGGTAAAGCTGCATGCACCTGCTCCTACAACGTTAAAACAAAAAGTTATGCATGCACAGATGAAGTCCAAACTTTATTTACATTTTTTGATTGAACAGAAGAAAGAAACAAATGAAGCAGAAGATGTGCCTCAAGAAGCGATAGAAAGTGCTGCTACCGCTCGACAATGTACAAAAACTCCAGAAGACAGAGAAGAAGTGACAGGAACAACAAAAGAGAGATTGAATGTAGAGGTCAAGCTACAAAACCTCTTTTTATAGCATATAAAAACTGCACCCACCAGAAAGAAACACAGACACATTTTAATTACTTTTTTGCGTTCCGACAGATGCAAGAAACAGAGGAGAGCACCAATATTCAAGACCAACAAACACAACAACACAAGGGAATGGAACAAGCAGAAGATGTTCTTCCAACAACGGACAGCGTAACCGCCATAGACCAAGCCAGAAAACCTTCGTTGTCCGAGCAAGAAATAACAGGGATGGCGATGTCGACGCAAAAGATTGAAAAGGTGAAGTGAGATAACCTGCTTTTAAGGAAATTAGATATTTGAGTGAACAAAGACACAACTGCAATCTCATTTACCTACCTCTATGTCTCAACAGCCACAAGACAAAAACGACGACACCACGGATGAACACAACGAAAAAGATCCAGAGGAGCTCCAAAAAACTCCACTCACGGAAGAAAAGCTCGAAGAGGCAGCACCGGCGGAAGCGACTGAAAAGGTGGAGCTACAAAAAAATGTTTAAAGACACACTAAACATTTGAGTATTTTTCTTAGGGAACGGACACTAAACTACAATGAAAATAACGATCATATTTAATTATTTTTAACCATGCTTTTGCACGATAATGCAGAAACCTCAACAAGACGTGCACGCAGACACAAGCAAAGAAGCAAAGGGCCACGGTGCATTGGAAAACCACGCAGCAAACATTCCAGAGAGAGAGTCAGACAACAACAAGAAAAAGGCCGCACCATCAGACAAGAAACATTTTGCTGTAAAATATGTTGCCGCCACAAACACGACGGTAAGCCAGGACGGCACTCAAACAGAACGTGAACCATTGATCATATAAAACCTGGCCATCGAAGAAGGCACAAAAGATGAAGGGATCGAACGCCTGTACAACAACGTCATGACAGCGAATAAGGACAAAGGGTAAGTTCATGTTACCACCAAAGAATTATATTATTCCAATGATTTCCTCCCTTAAACATTTTACATGTATACCTGTATATATATATATATATATATATATATATATATATATATATATATATATATATATATATATATATATATATATATATATATTGCAGCAGTGCACTAGATTTTATAAATCTGAGGCGTCAACAATAATGGTCAGCCTCATGGCGAAAGCTTGAGGCTGGAAAGGCGGTCTTGAGCGAAACCATAGCAGTCATGCTACAGATGTTGAAAAAAGCAATTCAGGGCACAAAGAGAAAGATTCTATCAACATACAACACCGTAAGTAAACCTCAAGTTTCAACAATGAATATCACTCCATTGATCAATCAACCTTTCTGTACAATTGAATTTACAAATCTCTTTTACGCACATGTGAAAAAAAGCAGGCATCAATACGCATGGCCAACCACGAAGATCCATTGGAGTTCAAAAATAAAGACGAAGCACACGTCAGAGACAAGACAATGCCTAAAAGGCTTAAAAGATTCCTTGATCTGGAAGAAGGAGAGCAACTACAAGATTTCGACATAGTAAGCACATCTCATGTTACAGATAAGAAATACAATCTCGGCACTACAATTTCGTCTAACGATCAACAAATCATGACTAAATCCAAGAAGGATCCCTTATTTATTTATTTTGCATTTTGTAGTTCTTTCTACCAGTTTGCATAGGCGGGCCTGTTCAAGAAGGAGCTGTGGGCCACTACTTCGTTGTTACAATAAACATGAAAAAAGAGCGCTTTGAACTCCTTGACTCTTTACCAGTTGAATATCAAGGCACAATGTATTACTTCAACACAGTAACAAGCAGAGTAAAGAGGATATGGAAGCAAATAAGCAAATTGCTCCAGCTGTCTCCAAGTAGTATTGACCATTTCGAAAAGGTCAAAATGCAGGTGCCACTTCAGGGAGCAACGTAAGCACTACAAACCTTTCTCCTTTTCCTTACTCACTATAACAATTAAATTATTAATGCAATCCATAAAAAACATAGGACATTAGGACAACTTCACCTAGACTGCCCAACCATCTTTGGACAACGACAATAACCACTCATCCTTCTACCTGCAGACTCGACTGTGCGTTCTATATGTTCATGAACGCAAAACACTACACCCACAGTGGAGAAACAGTGTACCTAACAGAAGAACAAGTCCCGGAGTTGAGGAAGAAAATTCTCTATCAAATAATCAGCCAATACAGAGATACAGCCGCACTATCATTAATCAACTACACCAAAGATTTCTCTTTCTGAAGACAACAAAGTAAAATTCTACTTATATAATTTTCAGAGACACACCAATAAGTTTTTATTTTTTAGTTTAACAGATATGCTGAACTCCGAGGTCGATACAGAAGACAGTGAAATGCAACCAATACATTGTGACATAATTCAAGAAGAGATTCCTCCAACTCCCGAGCACATTGGGACAAGCGCTCAAGAGATACAAGTTATTGACATTAAAGACACAAGCAGCGATGAGGAGAAAGAAGATTATCATGTGAGCAGCAAGGATACCACCAAGGCGTCTGAAGAAGCACTCACGGAAGAACAAGCCCAGACAGATGCTGGTTTACAGAGGGAACAACACGCGTAGCCAGACACTGATTTACAAAAGGAAGATGAACGGAAAGATCCACCGATAGAACCAGACAGACCACCCCCAGATAAAAAGACAGAAGACACAACAGGCTCTCCTTTAGAAGGTGATAACAGGACAAAGAGTGTACCAACTCGCCAACAAGAGCTTTCCGAACAGAACAAGAAACCTGTTGACGAAGATTGCAAACCAGGAACATCACCCGAGGTGAAACATGCACACGAAGAAAAAAAGCAGAAAGAGAAGGATTTAACAGAAAAGATACTTGAACAGAGGAACCGCGATGCTGCAGTCTCAGTAGAACCGAGCACCAAAAACAACAGCACACAAAAGGAAACACCAACACCTAGGCAACCTAACGAGCAGGCGCAGTTAGGTCATGACAAGAAAAAGGCAAGGCATCTTGCAAGAGTACAGACGAGTTCCCCAAAACCCTCAACGATTCAATCATCAGAGATCAGCTCAGCAAACATAATCTCAATTAAGAGGCCATTCAAACGACCAAGCAAGGAACCTGGGAAAGTCAAGGTTGCATCACTTGTTCCAGGAGATTTCATTTACTGATAAAAGGCCATACAACTCTATAGATATCTGATGAGCAGACAAGGACAGAGAGAATGCACAGGGTAAGCAGATTCTCCTAGTTCCATGGAAACAATTACAAAGAGCTACAGATTTTCTAACATCCAACTAACAATTTACTCACCTACTTCCAAACCCTCCTTGCAGACAAGTGATATATAAATATAAAAGCTCAGACCGAGAAGACTGCATTTTAGCAAAATCCTTCATGGAACAAGCAGGAAAAGAAGAAACACAGATGGAGGGCTCCATGCTAAACGCGTTACTGGAGGAATGGACAAAACAAGAACAATTCAACCCAGACGACACAACTGTACTCCCTACAGGTTTCACAAATGTATGCATACCTCACCCACAAAAACACCACCGCCATTACTATGATAGAATATTTAACTAAAACCACACTCTCTTTCTTGAAGCTGGTACTCGGTCTCAATTATGATAACGGAGAGCTATTAGAATTCAACGAGGATGATGCACTAAAAGGATTTGAACTCCTCGTGGGAGGTAAAGACATCCTCCATTCAAAGATGGTAAGTTTAGTATTATTACTTAGCACATGCCTATTCTCTTTGAGCTTGAACGATAAAAAGAAATTCAATTTTTACATCAACAATGATCTCCTCTCTCAACGTAGATCATGATACCTCATCACACAAACAATCACTACACGCTCTATGTACTGAACAAGTACAGAGATAGCATCGACATCCTTGACTCAGTGAACTACGTAAACTACGCCGATTTGTCTTGGAGTCAACACCACGTGCATCGAGAAGAACTGGTATGTACTTTTTGTACATTGATTTGCTCTTTTCCTCATGATAATATGATACTCTTACTTTTCTCAATGCCACACCCAAACAACAAAACCATTATCCAATAACAGATGAGAAGGATGTCCGTGCTGATGAACAAGCACCACAAACTAAAACACAAGAATGAACCAGACTGGGAAAGGATAGCAGAAAGGCCTCACAGGGTCTTCACACCAAAGCAAGAAGGAACACAATGCGGTCACTTCATGGCCCAATTTGCGAAATACTATAAAGGGAAAGAACTGGTCAAGGACAGAGAGGATTTTCATGTAAGTTACCACTACATACCAGTAAAATAACTTGATTTCTTTATTACCGTAATTAGTTTATTAACAATTGTGAACAACACGTAACTATAAACCATACATTTTCACATGCCTGCAGCCCAGCAAGGTCAATGCCGAATGGAAACCGGAGTACGTATACACACTCATATTCGGTAAAACCAACCAAATAAAGGACCATCAACTTCCTGGAAAACTCAAAGATTACAAACCAGAGACTACAAACCCTTTTTCACCCATGAAAGGTAATATAACTAATTTCATTTTTACCATTAGTCAACATTACTAGAGCTTCAAATATTTCTTTTAGAAACAACAACCATAATTATTATCTGTTTTGACAGAGCAGGACGAAAAAACCAGCATCAATCAGAGAGCCGCAAGAAATACCCGCAACACCGGCATTCGTTTCTACACGTGGATAAGGCAAACGAGCTCTACAACATAGTCATGAGTGACACATGGCAGGATGAATTCAAAAGGTAACTTGGTTCCTTTTACACCTCAAATTAGTTAAAGTTAGGCAGCAATCACACAAATAAGAAAGGAAACTGGAAAGAACCTTAAATTCCAGTTTATCAGCTTACTTAGTTTATGACTTTCTCAACAAAAATTTCTTCTACTGCCCTGTATGTAAGCAGAAAAGTAGTATTCTCAAGAGATCAACCATAGAGCAAAAGCACAACTCTTACTGGATCAAAGCTAAAGGAAATATTTGGGCCTGCAAACAAGAAAAAACGTCAAGGAATGGAAAAGAAGGTGCTCTATGAGTTAGCAGAAGCATGGGAAAGCAGCAACCAAACTATACACAAAAGACATAGACTATTATTAGGCCCAAGCTTTGCAGAGGTAAATTTCAAAAAAAAAATCACGGTGATCATATAAACTCATATTTTTCAAACTATTATTTAATCTCTTGGTACCGATCTATTTTTTCTAACTCGTTTTTATCATTTTTTATTTGTTGCCTGCAGCATATTCTGGGTTTTAAAGGATAAAACAAAATCTATGAAGGACTTTAGAGATGATTTCACACGAGAAAAGGATGTCTTGGTTCCTTTGTTCCTTAAGAAATGTCAATCAGAGAAGCTCAAAACAGCAAAAATGGTAATAGCGTTTTCCATACAACATAATAAAAATAAGCATTTCAAACAGAATACTATATTCTAAACTCTCCTCTAACAACAAAACTTTTGTACCACAGGTATTCATGCCATTTGAAAAGGAAGACCGATACACACTATTCGTGCTCGACAGATATAGAAGGAAGCTTCAAATCATCGAACCTGAAGAAACCTCTCTTGAAGAATTGAAGAGGCAAGAATACCTGAAAAATCAACGTGATCGACATGTGCATGATGCCAAACTAATTAAGCAGATTGCTAACATGGAAAACAAGAAGCCATCAAAGAAAAGGAGCATAACAAATACCACAACCATAAAGACAAACTGGTAAGAATTGTAAATAACGCCATCTTTCAGTTTTACAAATTACACCACATGTCTCTCTAAAACAAAAACAAAATGCAATTCCTAGGTTCCCAGGTTTAAAGAAGTATATGAAATATTACTGGGTGAAAAATTCGAAAAGGAAAAGACTAGATGGGATGTTCAATTTTTACAGGGCGTTCCAAAGGTGAACAAAGGTGAAACCCCGTTTGCTGTTCTAAGGTTCGCGCATCTCTTTGATGGCAACCACTTCGTCGAAGAGATAGATAATTTTGACGTAAGCTTTCGTTTAAAACTCGCAATAAATCTGCTAGATATCATACATCTGCATGACCTAATACTGATGTGTTTTTTCTCCTTATTTTTCACTGAACTTTTTATAGGATGGCACGGAACAATGGAAAGCACAACAACTGTGCAGGCTACTATTTAGTAATCAGAATACAATCGAACCCAGCAAAATGGGCGATGAGATTAGAAAGATCGACGATGACATCAAGGAATAAAAATTTGTTGATTAGCGAACAAGCCTAGCTCCGTCAAAACATCAGAAAACGGTTTAACCGCACATCATACTGTGATAATGAAGCAGAAGAATCTTTTTATTGATGTAGTTCCTTGATTTTTCATTAACCAAGCATTCGAACACAAGCCAGTGCCCGAAGTCAGTCCCTAGACATACGTGCGTCACGTCGATGCGCAGTTACTCTACATACTCCTCACGCGTGACCGCCGGTGACTTTGATGTTTCGCAGACATTCCTCCTCTCTGCAACCGTGTGCTGCCGAATGCCACCAACCTACAGCATGCATCTGGCATGAGTAGAGATGTGACTCTCTAAATGTGTATTCAAACAAATGCACGTGGTGCCACCCACTCACGCCGTTAGAGGCCTCACTCCTGTGCATCCACAATGGTGCCTCTCCTACCACGCCACCATGCATCCAGAGGGTTGAGGGCCACTGATGCCTCTCGAAGCCCCACACCACTCCATGCCCGTGATGCCAGACACGCGTGACTTTCTAGAGGCTTGACAACCGTGACTCCCTAACTGCGTATTCGGAAGCATGCTTCTGGTACCACACTTTTGAACATCCACATTATTGATAGCTGTTCGACACAATAAAAACCCAACTTCCGTGCCTGTTGAATCTTCACCTCCGTGATTTCTGTGCCTGCATCCACGTGCCTAACGTGTCACACCCCGCGACACTTACATGGTCGCGGTACCACGCCCGTGTCTCTTCACAAATGTCACAACAGTGCATCCCGTGTCTTGCGTACCTGCATCCAGGTGCCTCCCTCACATGACACTTGCGATGACTCTTACATGCCCCATCGTGTCGCACAACATTGGCTCTGCACACTTCCAAACCGTGACCCTGTAACTATGTATTCGGAGCTCACCTCTGCTACTCCGTCCACGTGCCTCTGGATGGATGCTGGTGGTGCCTTCATTTCTGTAGAGACTTCAATTTCGTGCCTCTGAGACCTGCAGTAACACACGCCGGTGGCTCTACAGACTGCAAACCTGTGCATCTCTAACTGCGTATTCCAACCCATGCCACTGCTGCCACTACTCAAGAAGCCGCGCTTGTGTGCACAATAAACTGTACTTAGCGTAAAAAGACTGCTTTGTATTTAGTTGTTTTTAGACTAAAAAGCAACATTACTACTTCAAAATCACATGATTGCTGAATAAACATAGTACTTAGCAAGCCAAATAACTTGTTCAATCACATAAACAAACTACAAACTTCACATAAGCAAACTTGTTTAACCTGATACAGATGACATTAGAAACTGCTTCGTTCTAATAGAAGTAAACTACAAACCTGAAAAATAGAAAGGATAAGCAGAAACACAAGCAACTCCACGACCAGTTTTCTATGTTTTCGTCATCACTAGTAGACGTAGTTAGGATCGTCATAATTCTTCTCTGCCTCTTTTTCACTCTCCAGTCCTTCTCTGATGTTTTCAATTCTCTTCCAAGACTCGTACGTGGCGTACGCATCTATCGCTGCATACTCGATGAGGTAATTTGGCAGTGGGATGATCCCCCACAGTTTATGGTCTCCAACCCTGTCAATCTTATCCTTCATCTGTTTGTATAATGGGTGGATGACGCTCCCTGCAACATCAGCCAAAGAGTGGTACCTCTTTCTTCCCTTGAACGGAACTCTCCATTTGCGCTGGATATCGATGTACTTGTCGGGGTTGATCTCCAAACCAGAACTTCGCATCATCTCTTTGTCACCTTCAATACTGAAGCCGACAAAGGTGTAGAACCTGTCCTCCTTCAGGAACGGGCGCAGGCTCTTGGGCCTGCAAGGGGGATGACACATTTAAGGTGGATCCATCAAGTATCCATCAAGTAAATACTTATATAGTACGTATAATTTGTGGACGAAAGAAATTTCAGAAACTGCTATGCAGAGTTCAGAAATAAAACACAAGCACAACATGTCATTTTTATTTTTGGTATTTACACTTGAATAAATGACCTATCTACTCCTTACCCACATTAACACATCAATTCAAGAAACTGAACTACACTAGAACATCAAATATAGAAACTACACTAGAACAGAAAGTGCACTAGAACATCAAGTTAAGAAAATAATCTCATACATCAAATCCATAAATTAATCTAGTGCATCAAATACATAAACTGATCTGGTGAGTCAAGTTCAAAATCTATTCTGCTGTATCTACTTCAGAAACTTCACTGATACATCAATTCAATAAACCAATTTAATCAAATTTCAGGACGAAATGCTAATTAAACAGAAACATGGAGAGGTTGAAGCTGTAGGATGGTTCACCATTTTGTTGCCGCGGTGATGTGTTATACTAGATAGAGTTCCTCCACGCATAACTGCAGAACCGCTGCCCTCTGCGGAGGTTCGTCTTCCCTGGTATACTCGACATCAACGCCGATGTACTGAGGGTACAAGCCGCAGACCCTCTTCAGGATCCTGCTGATCATCTTGTCGGCTTCGTCAGGATTGCTGGTGCATACGACATCGAGCTTTTCCTTGCCATGGATGCCAACGTCCTTGAGGTTCACCTTGTAGTCGCGCTTCTGACCGGGGACCTGAACGTCGTCAACCTCGGTGCTCTGGTCGGACGTCTCACCACGGGGACGATTGGCAGACGGTTCCTCCGCATTACGCTCCTCCAGCGATGGCGGCCTTGACATAGAGATTGTGAGGAGTTCCTAGTTGAGATGGAGCGGCAACAATGTTTTCGTAATTGAGCGGCTATGAAAGCGCAGTTGCCCTTTTGTGCCAAGGTTTGGGTCGTGGAGGACGCGGTTGGACGCGGCCTCGTCGTGGTAATGAGGGTAGTAGACATGCGCTCGCGGTTGCTGTGCACCGGGGCAACCGCCGAGTGGCAGTGCTCGCGGTTGTCGGGAAAAAGCAACCGTAAAATCATCCGATTAAGCACGTAACAAATGTTTTTGCGTAAACCATTCAAGCACACACTGCACTGGCATGCTTAAATAGTGTGCACTGCGTTCAGATACTAAGCACGTACTATGTTGAACTCCTCGCACCTTTCCCGACGCACACCGCTACTACCGCACGACCAATGCTCTCTGACTACTATTCGCACCGATGCCTCTACTACCGCACGACCAATGCTCTCTGACTACTATTCGCACCGATGCCTCTACTACCACACTTCCTGACGCATCACTCTCACGTGCCCGTGGTGACACGCGCTCGTAACTCTGAAGACTTCACAACCGTGAATGTCTGAGTAAGTCTTCAGATGCATGCCCCTGCCACTACACATTTATGCATCCACAGAGTCGATACCAGTGCCTCTGTAATTCCAACATCGATGCCTGTAGAGCCTGGTGTTCCGTGCCTCACACGTCGGTGCCTGTAGAGCCTGGTGTTCCGTGCCTCACACATGTATTAAGACGCTACAGCGAACAAAAAAAAACAAAGCCAGGCGACACGAATCTTGATGCTAAAATCAGGCTGTCAAAGATAGCAGACGGTTCCATCATTTCCATCTCTCCCACCTCCACTACTCTCTTGCTTCCTCTCTTCCACAGTAAATCTCGAAACATTCCGCACTCACACAAGGTCTCCTCCTAGGTTCAGTACTTCAGTGCCTCCTGTACCTGCATCCGTGCCTCCTGTGCCTTCAATGTCGTGCCTCAAGTGCCTACATCCATGTGCCTCGCGTGACACTTGCCGTGACTCCTACGGGGCCCGTCATGCCACACCCACATCACTTCACAAATGTGGTTCTCTAACCGGGTAGTCGGACCCATGCCTCTGCCGGTACACTTCTGTGCATCCAGAGAGTGCACAACCGTGACTGCACAAAACACACGTACGTGCCTGTTGTGGATTCACCAATTCAGCCTTCCGTAACTGCACCCACGTGCCTCAAGTGCCTAACGTAATAACATGCGCTGTGACTCTTACATGGCCCCACTGCCACGCCCGCGTCGCTCCTGAGACTTCACAACCGTGCCTCTTTAACCGAGCATTCTAACACATGCCTCTGCCACCGCACTCTTGAACATCCACAGGGTTGATACCAGTGCCTCGAGAAGCAGCATGTCCGTGCCTGCGTTCGCTTCATTTCCTTGCCTCCGATGCTTACAGCCACGTGCCTCACGCGACACTTACATGACCCGTGGTTCTCTAACTGCATGTAGAACCCACACTTCCGTGCCTCCTGTGCCTGCATGTACGTGCCTGTAGAACCTGCACTTCCGTGCCTCGTGTGCCTGCATCCACATGCCTGTAGAGAGGCTCCACTTCATCACTACCACGTGACTTCACAACCGTGGTGCCTTGATTTCTGTACCTTACGTCCTTGCACCCACGTGCCTCACACGACACTTGCCGAGACTCTTACGTGCCCTGTAGTGCCACACCCACGTCACTTCACAACCGTGGTTCTCTAATCGAGTACTCGGACCCATGCCTCTGCCACCACACCTTTTTTGCATCCAGAGAATGCACGTACGTGCCTATGGTGCCTTCATTTCTGTGCCTTACGTACCTACACCCACGTGCACAACATGACAATTGCCGAGACTCTTACGTCCCCTGTAGTGCCACACCCACGTGAGTTCACAACCGTGGTTCTGTAACCAAGTACTCGGACCCATGACTCTGCCGCCACACTTTTGTGTATCCAGGGAGTGCATGTACGTGCCTGTGGTGCCTTCATTTCTGTACCTGCACGTACCTGCACCCACGTGCGCAACTTGACATGCGTGGCTCCTGAGACTTCACAACCGTGCCTCTGTAACCAAGCATCCTGACACGTCCGTCTGCCACTGCACTATTTTTGCATACGCAAGGTTGATACCCCGTGCCTCGAGAAGCCGCAAGTCCGTGCCTCCGTTGCCTTGAATGCCGTGCCTCCTGTGCCTACATCCACGTGCGCAACGTGACACATGCCACGACACTTACGTGACCCGTAGTGCCACACCCACGTGACTTCACAACCGTGGTTCTCTAACCGAGTACTCGGACCCATGCCTCTGCCGCAAAACTTTTCGTGCATCCAGAGAGTGCACGTACGTAACTGTAGTGCCTCCATTACTGTGCCTTACGTACATGCACCCACGTGCACAACGTGACACTTGCCGAGACTCTTACGTGCCTCGTAGTGCCACACCCACGTGACTTCACGATCGTGGTTCTGTAACCGAGTAGTCAGACCCATGCCTCTGCTGCCACACTTTTGTGCATCCACAAACTGCATACTCGTGACTTGAGAAAACACACGTACGTGCCTGCTGTGGATTCACCTTTTCTCCCTTCCGTGCCTGAACCCACGTGCCTCACGTGCCTAACATAACATACGCCGTGACTCTTAAATGGCCCCACTGCAACGCCCGCGTCACTCTTGAGACTTCACAACCATGCCTCTTTAACCGAGCATTCTAACACATGCCTCTGCCACAGCACTCTTGTACATCCTCAGCGTTGATACCCGTGCCTTGAAAAGCAGCATGTCCGTGCCTGCATTGCCTTCATTTCCGTGCCTCCTATGCTTACATCCACGTGCCTCACGCGACTCTTGCCTGTCCCGTGGTTATCTACCTGCTTGTAGAACCTACACTGTCGTGCCTCCTGTGCCTGCATCTACGTGCCTGCAGAATCTACACTTCCGAGCCTAACATCAGAAAAACGGATCTTGATGCTCAAACGGACGGTTGAAAATTAGAGACGGTTCAATGGTTTCCATCTCTCCCTCCCTCTTCTACTAGCTTGCTTCCCCTTCCGCAAAGTAAATCTCAAAACCTTCATCACTCCCGCACGCTCTCCTCCTTCCTTCTGCACACAAACACAAATTCGAAATCGAGTTCGCGTCACCGAACAAACCGCCACCGCGTTCGCCAACCACCTCCAATCCGACATACACACAGCCAAACACTGCCCGTGAGAACACAAATAACCCCGCCGGCTGCGGCGACCGACGGCGAGGACTTCGACAGCGGCGGCAGAAATCGCAACAAAAAAAGAGCAACGACACAATAAGCGGATGGAACCGAAGAACACCGCACAACTAATTGAAGGTAATTATCATTCTATCCCACTCCATTCCACTGGGTAGATCGTAGTGATTTTTCAACTTCAAGGAACATCAAACCTAGCCACCGCTACCAAGGAGTTTTCCAATAACCTAAATCAATTTGCCTAACAAATTGAACTAGCGCAGAGATGAGATTTAATAGAAATGCTACTGCTCTCCGCCCTGGGATTTTCGCCATATGATTTGTGCTCAAAGGTAAAAAACCTGAAACATCAGTAACTAGAATACGTCGATAGATCCAAATCCCGCAAGCATCCTAAGAGGCCAAAACTGATAACCGTACGAGATTTTCTACATCCCTTGTCCCGTCAATGTAACCGTTTTTCAAATTAAGTGCCTCTGGTGTGAAATACCATAAACAAAGAATAGGTGTACCCTATGCTTCTAGGGTAAAACAACCCGTGCCTCTCTATCCATGCAAATTTGTTTTCACACCACACATGTTTTTTTCCTGTGACACTCGACTCTGCTTCTAACACCTGTCCATTTTTATGCAGCAATGACAAATCCTCACGAAGAAGCTAAAACCCAGCAAAATACTGATGAACACGCTGCTGAAGAGCATGCAATCCAGCAAGCTCCTGTCAAAGGTTTGAGCAAAAGTCTCCAATGTCCATCTACAAAAAACTATATTGAGATATTAATAACTTAACTGCTATCCTTGACAACAATAACTTAACTATGTCTACAAACAAAACTACCTGCCACTTTTTATATATTTCTTTATAGAAAACATTAAAAATGTTCGCACACGATCTTATTTTTAATTCAAAAACATTTTAACTTACCCAATAAATCTTCAACTATCATTGATGATATTCGTCCCATTATGAAATATCACCTGCAGAGTGCATTTTTGTCTCAGAAAATGCTTCACCCTAACTTCACTTCCCCAGTTGCACTCATAACCATAATTAATATTTTCTTAAATCCCCTGATTAGCTCAATCAGTAACAATAGTAATAATCTATCTTAACCCAAGAAAAGAAAACTAAAAATCCCCTTTGGCAGTTTCACATTCCTTATGCATAATCATGGAAGATATATATTTTAAATGTGTATCAATTATTTTCGGACAAAAAGAACATCCTTTTTTGTTACCTGGTCATTATACATGACACGAAGATGGTGATATTCAAAGCATAGAAACAGGCAGCATGTCTCCTCATTCATCAGAAAAGGACACAGAACAAAACATGAG
Organism: Aegilops longissima; assembly: GCA_021605205.1. Classification (NCBI taxonomy): domain Eukaryota; kingdom Viridiplantae; phylum Streptophyta; class Magnoliopsida; order Poales; family Poaceae; genus Aegilops; species Aegilops longissima. The sequence goes on from CM038678.1 coordinate 20,038,692, forward strand.
GAACAAACCACCTGCGGAAGAAATGATAACTTACACCAGGCTCAACAGGATTAAACATCTAGCAGCAAGCAAAAAAAGAGAAAATCAGATACAAGCACTGTTTTTACTCCTGGAGCAAAAAGGCAAAAGAAAAAGGACAATGCTGAAAACATCGTCGACACTAGTACCTTGCAGCATCAGCCATTACCTCTAATGGTACTCCTGCCAACAGCATCAACCGCCACGAAGAAACAAGGTGAACGCAAGAAGAAAAACAAACGACAAAGGGTAGAAAAAAAACAAGACGATACCAACAGCAAAGGTTCAGATACCAATGATGAAGATGATGACAGGGAACATGATGCAGATTTCATTCCTACAGACGGCGATGATGCTGAAGAGCATGACAGCGACACAGAACATGACGACGATGTAAAAACACACTTATGTACTAATTTTGAATACCACCATTCAGCACTTAGGATCTAACATTCCTTTCTAACGAAACCCTTTCTTTTTGTCTTCTGAAACAGAACAAATCAGGACAGAAGGACAGAAAGAGGAGAAAGACAAGTGGAAAAGAATTGGCAGCACCAATAGTTGACGAAGAACATCAAGAAACAAATGAAGAGAAATGCCAAATCAAGGCAGACACATCATTCGCTCATGTCAATAAAGCATGGAATTTACTTATAGACCGTCACAAGCAAGATATTAGGACGGCAGGATTTGGCAGCATAGAGAACTGCAAAATAACGGGCTCCATCTGCAGTCCACTTGCAGCACACATCTACGACAACCTGGACACAGAAAACATGACAATAACCTTCGGTGATGGTACCGAAGACAAGAAAATCAAGATTACCAAGGAAGCTATACACAAGGTGTTTGGATACCCAAACGGCACGGAAAGGCCAACGAAGAGCCCAACTTCAATGAAAGAACTGATGTCAGACCTTGGCTTGAAACATACAGATTTCAAGCCAAAAGAACTGTTCACGGAGCTAAAAACATTGGTGGAACTAGATGACGAACAGTCAAACAGGAAATCAGTTAAAATATTTTTCCTTATTTTTTCCACAACGTTGTCTGCGGGTCAAGTGCCGCTATCTTCGCCCGACAAGCTATAATGGTAGAGGACATGGATTATACAGAGATGGCAAAGATGGATTTCTGCGAGGTAATCGTCGAATGTATTAAGGAAAGGAGCCAAGATATGGCAGAAACACAGAAATTTGCCTCAGGAAAAAAAGAACAAAAAGCATGTCAATGGTTTGGCACAAGGGCCAGTAATCATGTACCTCGACTCCCTGCTGCTGCCAACCGACACAAAAGAAATGCGGAAGATTGCAAATACAATGGACAAGACCTCATTACCACGAGCAAACCATCTCAAAGAGAGTGACCTAGCGAAAATAGCTAGAGCAGACATGAAAAGGGACGGAAAAGCATGACCAGATGACTATGAATTTGGCAAAATACAGGTATAGTTGTACTGTACATAAATCAGTCCTTCCCTTTTTGAAAATGGTTTCCATTCTAATCAACTACATTCCACCAAAACGATGCGGACATGGAAAGGAACAGCAGAGAAGATCTTCTATGCCAACACAGCATCAACTTCGTCTTCAATTCACCAGATAGCAGGAGGACATCGCAAACAAAAGCAACACCAGAACACTATCAAACTGCTACCACCTCCACCCAAACGCCGGCGCGAACCACGTGTCGGCACCAGTGGAAGCAGGGAACCAAACAAAAGCATCAGCACAGGAGCAGAAGAAAGATTCCAAAGGATAAACAAATTGTTGGAAAAAGTACTCCATGAGACAGAACAGATACCCGCAGTAACCACCAGGGCTGAACACCAATGAAACGAAAAGGAAAAGATATTGGATGAAAAAACAAGAACCTAGTCGTGCAACAAACAATTGCCCTGATGGATTCATTAGAACAACTCAGACAATTTCAGGACATAGTTTGCACAAGGTACCTGACAGACAACGCGAACCTGCAGACACTAGAGCAAGTAGATCCAGCAGCCTCAAGTAGACTAGCCGATGCCAACCGCACGAATGAAACCGTAGCCACAACAGAACCAAGAGAAAGGAGAAAAAAGAAAGAAGAAGAAGAAGACGAAGAGAGGAAGAGAAGAACAAAATCAAGGGACATAGGCATTGACAAGAATAAGATAAAGCGGCAAAAATAGGTAAATAAATAATAATGCATGGTGCCATACGCACCCTAAAGCAAACCCCTGTTTTCATACCTCAACTGAAAAGAACTTCCTCAATGCTTTCAGGAACGTACCAATAGCACGCCAGACCAAGATGAACTCCAACAGCAGGATGGTGTCAACAACCCCAAAAACACGAATGAACGGAACAAACAAAGCAACCTCACAACAGACAATGCTACAACAACAACTACCCCAACACAAGCACAAGATACGATCGATGTGAGAACCTGTGAAGAGGTCAGTATGAACATCCATTTTTAATTTCAAAACTGCATAGAGTTATAAGTTAACTGACAAACCTCCAACAAAATATAGGCTCAGCTGAAGAACAATCAAGTCAGCAGCCCCGTCAACAAAATGCAAGAGGCTAACCCACAATCAACCGGTAGCATAACAAACTACAAAGAAGAAGAAACAACGAAGAGGAGGTAAACTTCCATAGCCCACTATTACCCACACCGAAAACTTATAAATGGCAAGAAAAAAAGTGAACCACAAACTCATATTGTTTGACCTCCAGGTATCACAAGCACTGCAAGACCAAGAGACAACCCGTGTTGAAATTGAACCCCAGAGTGAACCTCAAACAGACAAAGGCGTCAGAGAACATGAACTTTGTGTACAAGAGATTTCCAGCGCCACAACATTGCAGATCACCATCACGAGTACAAAGGAGAAAGCCCAAGACATCCCAGCCGATGAGAAACAAGAGACTGTTATACCTGACAAAGAAATAGTAGATGCAGACACGAATAGCCCAGTCATCAACACGGAGGTAAAAATTCAACAACAACAACCACCTTTCAAAATATTTATGATGTCTGAACTACCTAATACACCCCGCCACGAAAATACAAAGATTATAAGGGATGTCTCACCCTTTTCTTTCAACAAATGCAGGAAACAAATGAGTACGCTGATCTCGAAGATCAAGAACTTCAAACAACAACATCTGAAGAGGTGAGGTTACAAAGCTCAGACATAAATGAAGTTCAATCTATAATTTCAATTTTTATTAAACAGGAAGTGGAAGCAAGCAAAAGCACTGGCATAGACATTCAATAAGAAAAACTAGAGGACAACACGAGACAAGGAGAAGCCTTAGTACAAGCAGTAGACAGTCCTGCAACTCCAGAGATAGAGGTCTTATAAAAAAATTGTAACTGAACAGTCAGAAATGCACCCATTTCTTAAATATTTTTGTGTTGGTGCAGGCACAAGAAGCTCAAGAAACCATCAACAATCAAGACCATCAAACACAACCAGAGGAGCCTAATGAACAACCCGAACATGTTCTTCAAACGATAGACAATAATGCCACTGAAGACCAAGCCACAAAAAATTCACTCACCAAACAACAGGTACCAGAGACAGCGGCAACGTCAACGACTGAAAAGGTAAACTTACAAAATCTGCAACTATGAAATTATAAAATTGCTGTGTGCACAATCAAATAAACTTCAACCTACCACATTTGTATTCACTGCAATGGACTCTCACTTTGCCACCTCTATGTTTGAACATTTGCAAGAAAAAAACAAGGTCAGTGATGATGAACAGCAAAATAAAGAGCAAGAGAAGGACCCAAAACCACCACTGAACGAAGAATCATCAGTAACCACAACAAATACAGAGGTGAAAACACATAACACCTCTTCATGAACTTATAGTTCAAGAACACGCATTTGACATTTCACTATTTTCCTGCATCACAGAGAGAGGAGACCAATGAGCAAAAGGAGGACACTGAAGAAGGGCAACATGTTCTTCAAAAGGCAGACATCAACGTAACAGAAGACCAAGCCCCAAAATATTCACTCACCGAAAAACACGCAGCAGATACGGCAACATCGACAACGACTGAAAAGGTAAAGTTACATACATTGATCCTATCAAAGTATAAAATAGCTATGTGGAACCTCAAATGCACTGCAACTTGGCCACCTATGTGTTTCAAAAGATACAAGACAAAAACGACGGCAGCGGCGATGAACTACAAAAGAAAGAAGAAGAAGATGCCCAAAAACCTCCACTCAACAAAGAACAAGCACAACATTCAGCAGCAACAACGAGAACAGTAGCAGAGACAACAGAAGCAGCAACGATTGAGGAGGTAAAGTTACATAAGCTAATTCTACGAAAATATATGGTAGTTCCATGAGAACTCAAATTTATGATTGGACAGCTGCAAGACAAAAACAATGACAGCGACGATGAACACCAAAACAAAGAACAGGAGGATACCCAAGAAACTACACTCAATGAAGAACGAGTGGAACCGTTAGCATCACGAACGACAGCTCAACAGGGGAAGTTGCACAAAATGTTTCCACAAAATTACGACTTAATCACAATCAAAATAGCTCAAACAACGCACCGAACGCTTCGCTATTTTCCCATAACAGCTGGTATAACTAAAATTAAAGTAGCAAGTTAAATTATTTCAATGCTTTTTCAATGATAACGCAGAAACACGAAGAAGGCGACCACGGAGATACAAGCAATGAAGCAGACACACACATTGTTCCAGAGAAAGAAGCAGAAACCATCGAAGAAAGCCCTACACCATCGTACGATGCCAATTCCCCTGGCAGAGAGGTCAGTGCCAACCAGGTCGAGACTGAAAAACAAGACGGAAAAGACCACCAACAAGACACGACAGTTGACAAGGAAAAACATGATGCTAAGAAAGACACATACGACTCAAATGAGGATGGAGCAGAAACTGAACAAAAGGGTACAACGCAAAAAGAAGAACATAACATACCGCAAGAAGCAAAAGGAGAACAAGAAAGGAACAACACTGGACAGGACATATCTTCTAGCATCGAAGCAGGCAAGACAATGGAAACTTAATTACTATCATGTGATCTTGTGACTTGGAATTATTTACATTAAATTCAAAATCATCGCAGACACAATGGAGAAAGGGGACAAAGATAGTGATTCCGTCAACAAAGCCATCGAAGACCTGTACAACGCTGTATGCAAGCCACGGACACAGAGAGAAATGTAAGTTCGTGCAACTAACACAAAACACATTATTACACACGCTCATTTTGACTGTATCATGTGTAAACTATAACATTTTTCTAAATATACTAGGCATGGATGAGCTTTTCATTACAACGAACAAGTTTGATGTCAATCTAGGCCATGTCGCCGAAAGTTTCAAGGTCGGTAAATCAGTACGCACCGAAGCAATCGAGCCCATGCTAACAATCTTGAGAAAACAACTAAATGACACAGGGAGAAAGATTCTATCATTAAGAAACACTGTAAGTAAAGATCACGGCAAAAGAATCACGTTTAAAACAATATATATGACTTTATAAATAGATAAACTTCCCCTATAACTGAACTGACAAATTCTCTTTGTGTACATGTGACAAAACAAGAAGCACTCAATAAAGGAAGCCGAGTTATTGAAGATCCAATGTGCTATAGAAATAATGATCAAGAACACATTAGAAAAAAATTACTACCTGCCAAGCTTACATCATTTTTAAACATGCAAGAAGAAGAAAACTACAAGATTATAACATGGTAAGCAGATCAGCATGCGTATATGTTATGCAAAAGTTCTCTTTTTATTTTATGTTTCTAAATATAAGAAGATTTCCAAATGTTTTCTTTTTATTTTGTGTTTTGCAGTTCCTTCTACCATGTTCAAGCAGCGGGTTTGAGCCAGATTTAAACTATAAGTCATTACTTCACCATCACAGTTAACATGCAAAAACAGCGCTTTGAACTCCTTGACTCTTCAACTGCATATCCAGGCACAATAGAATTCTTCAACAATGTAACCAGCAAATTAATGAAAATCTGGAAGCACATAAGCATAGAGCTACAGCTTTCAGAAAAAAGCATCGACCATTTCAAAAAGGTCAAACTGCAGGTGCCACTTCAAGGAGAAGACACGTAAGCACTTCCAACATTTTCACATATTTGTTTTTTTTTCAATGCAAGATTCAATACTAAAATTACTGAAATAATTATATTCTTTCGTCTTTTCAATACAAAAATTACCACTACGATTGCTCAAACATTTCTCTTCTTTCCGTTTCTTGAATGCAACAATCTTACTAGTACCATTCCTCTACATGCAGAATGGACTGCGCATTCTACATGTACATGAACCTGAAGCACTACTCCAATGATGGAACAACAGCAACCTTAAAGCCAGAACAAGTACCAGAGTTGAGGAAAAAATTCTATATCAACTAATCAGTCAACACAGAGGGAATACCAAACTATCATTAATCAAGTGTACAACAGGTTAGTCTCTTCAGAAACTAAACCTTACAATTTCGTAACACTAGAAGAAGTAATATTTTTTTAATTATTGTTTTACAGATATGCTGAAGTATGAAGTAGATATGGAAGACAAAGAAATGCAACAAGCAGAATGTTGCGTACTAGAAGAGTTCCCGCCAACTCCCGAGCCAAAAGAACATATTATGCGTGCGACAACCACACAAGAGCATGAAGTTATTGAAATATCCAGTAAACGCAAAGAGATTATGGATGTCAGCAGCCACGCCGTCGCCCAACAATCTTGCACAGACCACGAACAAAATGATCCACCAATAGAACCAGATCAACCACCACCAGACGACAAGATACCACACCATGTCGAAGAGGAAACGGACGAGCAAAATATCAACAGCAAGATCACGAGCACGGAGCAACTGGAACAAACAGGCACTGATTTAAAAGAGGATGACAGAAGCAACGACGTACCAAATACACGACAACAGGTTTCCGAGCAGAAGAAACAGCCTGTTCTTCTTCAAGAAGAAACACGCTCGACAAGCAATCAGCAAGGCACCTCCAGCACCATCTCTTTAGACTTCCTAAAACCAAGAACAATGGAAAAGAACGAAGAAGTTGATGAATTTCTTTCAAGCCTTAACCCGCTACAACTAGACGTATACAACGACCATGTAAAGATGGGCTATAAGTTCGATGTAATCAAAACATGGCTGAACGACTATGAAAGCTATGAATTCAACAAAGATGTCAAGCCGTATCTGACAATCTTGCAGCAAGAATCAGGAGAACATTCAATGCCTCAATCATCTGAGAACAGCTCAGACAAGAAAATCTCGGTCAAGAAAAGGCCGGTAAAGCCTTCAAGAAGGCTCCTTGGAGAAATCATGATTCCTACTTTTGTCCCAGGAGATTTCAAATTTATGAACAAAGCCAGAGCACTCCATGAATACCTATTCAGCAAAGAAGGACAAGAAGAATGCGGAGAGTAAGTACTTTCTCTTGCATAAACAAAAAAACAAAGAAATGTTGCCCCTTTTTAAACCAACCTAACTAATGTATAAACTTTTTCTGCTTGCAGTCTAAACGTATATATTAGCTCGATGTGACCCGATTGGATTACAGGAAAACAAGCAATGGAACAGCTACAGAAAGGAGATCATGGACAGATGGAGGGCTCCATCGCAAACGCATTGTTCGACGAATGGACAGTGCAACAACAATACAACACAACCGATAAAGCCATACTTCCCGCAGAATTTGCAAATTTATGAAGTCCAATTTGACAATAACACTTGCATCAATTCAGTGATTACAATGATTGAACTAAAAAGTAGAAAACTTTTTGGTCGCAGATCGCGCTCGGTGTTAAAATTGGAGAAGAAGGAGGACTAGCAGAATTCAATGATGAAGAAGCATTGAAACAGTTTGCACCCCTTGTACCAGGGAAGGAACTTTTAAAGAAAAAGCTGGTAAGTTAATAGAAATATAGAAACATAATTCATTCTTCCTACAGATTGCACATTCACATGTCATTTAATTCTCCTGACAAGAATGAACTTTAACTCACTCTGTCTCCAAACACTGCAGATTATGATACCTCACAACACAACTAAACACTACACACTGTACGTGCTCAACAAGTACACGAGCTCCATCGACATACTTGACTCATTGAATTACAGACACGGAGACAGAAAAAATACATGGAAAACACACCATAAGGATCACCAAGAACTGGTACGTCAATTCAACATTGTTTTCTAATTGGTTTTCCAATTCCTGCATTCCCTTTATTAATGGAAAAACCCAATAATAACACAGATTAAAAGGATGCACGCACTCATGAAGAAGCATTACGGCGAAGCGGAGCTACGAGCCAACAGTGAACCAAACTGGTCGAGGATAGCAGAAACACCTAACAGAGTTTGCGTGCCAAAACAGCAGGGTACCCAATGCGGACACTTCATGGTTCAATTTGCAAAATACTGGAATGGCATTGATCTCATAGAAGATGATGAGGGTTTCAATGTAAGTGAAAAGTACAAGAGCAAAAAATTTAATTTTTACAAGCAACACTACTTGAATACTTCAATTATCTCATGAAAGAATAATAAAATAATATCTGATGACCTCCATGCAGCAAAGCAACGTAGATGCCGAGTGGAAACCAGAGTTCCTTTTTACAGCCATATTTGGTGAAACAAACCAAGTAAAGTGGGAGCAACTACCTGGAAGAATCAAAGAATTCAAACCAGAAACTTCAAAGTTCTTTTCCACCAACAAAGGTAAGAAAATAATTTCTACTTATCTTTTTTTTTTGCAATAACCTACCCATCCCACGGTTCACCAACGTCTTTCGTATCACGAGAGCTTACATATTACATATCTGCTTCCGCTGACAGAAACAGATGAAACGAAAAGGAAAAAAAGACAAAGCATCAATCCATATCCAAAACATTCTCATTGCTTCCAACACGAAAAGGAGGCGTCCGACCTTTTCCATCTAGCCATGAGCGAGAGCTTGCAGGAGGAATACAAAAAGTGAGTTGTTTTCTATTGCACCTCAAAATAGTTGGACAGAGGCCAAAAATAATGTAAGAATCTGTTTCTCACTAACCGTGACCTCCAAAATTATTTTATCTCCCTATCGCAGCAAAACTATATTTAGGCGCATCCGCAGGGATAGTGCAAGCATGCAACTTACTGGAGCCCAACTGAAGGCAGTATTTGGTCCAAGACCAGCACAGGCGAACATACCACATCATATGGAAAAGAGGGTCCTCGATGACATAGCAGAAATTTGGGAAAACAGACAAGATTCAAAAAAAGTGACAGAGTAATATTAGGCCCAAATTTGCAGAGGTAAAATTTTAAAAAGCAAAGTCTTGTGTATATTGCAACAACTACTCTTTTTATATTGTTACATGATACGCCTCCTTCGTATCTATAATTTTTGATTGTTCCATGCCAATATTATTCACTTTCATATACTTTTTGGCAACTTTTTATATTATTTTTGGGACTAACATATTGATCCAAAGGCCCAGTGCAGGTCCCATGTCATTGTATGTTTTTGGTTTCGCAGAATATCCATATCAAACGGAGTCCAAACGGGATAAAAACGGACGGAGCTTATTTTTGGAAAATATGGAAAATTTGGAAGGAAAATCAACGCGAACCAGTGCCCGAGGTGGTCACGAGGCAGGGGGCGCGCCCCCTACCCTCGTGAGCCCACCGTAAGGCGGTTGATGCTCTTCTTTTGCCGCAAGAAAGCTAATATTCGGAAAAAAATCACGGCGAAGGTTTCAGGCCAATCGGAGTTACGGATCTCCATATACACGAAAGCAGTGAAATAGAGCCGTAATGTAACGCAGAAACAGAGAGATAGATCCAATCTCGGAGGGGCTCTCGCCCCTCCCAAGCCATGGGAGCCAAGGACCAGAGGGGAAACCCTTCTCCCATCTAGGGAGGAGGTCAAGGAAGAAGAAGAAGAAGAAGTGGGCCTCTCTCCCCCTTGCTTCCGGTGGCGCCGGAGCGCTGCCGGGGGCCATCATCATCACCGCGATCTTCACCAACACCGCCGTCATCTTCACCAACATCTCCATCACCTTCCCCCTTCTATATTCAGCAATCCACTCTCCCGCAACCCGCTGTACCCTCTACTTGAACATGGTGCTTTATGCTTCATATTATTATCCAATGTTGAGTTGCCATCCTATGATGTATGAGTAGATTTCTATTGTCCTATCGGTGATTGATGAATTGCTATGATCGGTTTGAGTTGCATGTTTTATTATTGGTGCTGTCATATGGTGCCCTCCGTGTCGCGCAAGCATGAGGGATTCCCGCTGTAGGGTTTGCAATATGTTTATGATTTGCTTATGGTGGGTTGCGTGAGTGACTGAAACACAAACCCGAGTAAGTAGGTTGTTTGCGTATGGGATAAAAGGGGACTTGATGCTTTAATGCTATGGTTGGGTTTTACCTTAATGAATCTTTAGTAGTTGCGGATGCTTGCTAGAGTTCCAATCATAAGTGCATAGAATTCCAAGTAAGGGATGATATGTTAGCTCATGCCTCTCCCTTAAATAGAATTGCAATAGTGATTACCGGTCTAGTAACATAGTCAATTGCTTAGGGACAATTCCACAACCCCTATCACCACTTTTCCACACTCGCTATATTTACTTTATTGCATCTTTATTTAAACAGCCCCTAGTTTTTATTTACGCGTTCTTTACTTTCTTGCAAAGCTATCCAACAACACCTACAAAGTACTTCTAGTTTCATACTTGTTCTAGGTAAAGTAAACATTAAGCGTGCGTAGAGTTGTATCGGTGGTCGATAGAAATTTAGGGAATATTTGTTCTACCTTTAGCTCCTCGTTGGGTTCGACACTCTTACTTATCAAAAACTGTTGCGATCCCCTATACTTGTGGGTTATCAAGGCCTTTTTCTGGCGCTGTTGCCGGGGACTCATAGTGTGGGGTGAATATTCTCGTGTGTGCTTGTTTGCTTTATCACTAAGTAATTTTTATTTGCTGTTCTTAGTTGTTCTCTATCTTTAGTTATGGATATGGAACGCAAAATACCAAAAAAATTAGCTGTACTTGCTACTCTTAAGGATGGGGTAACTCCTAAAACCCTCGATTCTCATTATGCGAAAGATATTATGTACTACTTTGATAATCCTGAGAAAGCCCCATTCAACTTTATAATGGGAGACACGTTGGATCAACGTGAATACTTTAGGGATTATCGCTCGACACAAAAAGGGAAACTATTATGGGATCAATTTATTATGTTGCAGTGGTATGCTAGACAACTATGCTTGGAATATGATTATACTTGTTGCTCCTAGGATGAAGGCTCCACACCTTCCCTTTTCATGCGAATTTAATGATAATGAAACCTTAGCTTCTTATGCTAATGGTATATATGATTACTATGATGTGGAACAAATAGAAGAATTTGTTGCTTTTAAGGCTGCTTATGAAATTGAATCTTTGTTTGAAAAGTATGAAGCTTTAGTTGATGATGCTTATAGGCCTGAAAATCTTGCTATACTTAGATATTGCTATGAAAATTATGAATACAATTACTATATTAATGCTTTTATGAAGAAAGTCAACGCTGTCCAAGAAGAGACTAATATTTTGCAGGAAGCTATGGAAGAAGAAATTGATGAAACTGTGAGCTCATTGGATGAAAAAGATGAGGAGGAGAGCGAAGAACAAAAGGAGGAAGAGAGGATTGATCACCCGTTCCTACCTTCTAATGAGAGTAACCCTTCAACTCATACATTTTTTTAATTCCCCTTCATGCTTACCGAAGGATGATTGCTATGATGACTGTTATGATCCCTATGATTCTTTTGAAATATCCCTTTTTGATGATGCTTGCTATGCTTGTGGCCCAGATGCCAATATGAATTATGCTTATGGAGATGAACTTTCTATAGTTCCTTATGTTAAACATGAAATTGTTGCTATTGCACCGACGCATGATAGTCCTATAATCTTGTTGAATTCTCCCGATTATACTATATCGGAGAAGTTTGCACTTATTAAGGATTATATTGATGGGTTAACTTATACCGTTGCACATGATGATTTTGATAGATATAATATGCATGTGCTTGCTGCTCCTACTTGCAATTATTATGAGAGAGGAACTATATCTCCACCTCTCTATGTTTCCAATACAATAACATTGCAAGAAACTGTTTATACTATGCATTGGCCTTTACTATGTGCGCATGAATTGTTCTTTTATGACATGCCGATGCATAGGAAGAGAGTTAGACTTCTTTATTACATGATATATGTTACTTTGTGCTCACTACTAAATTACAAATCATTGCTAATTAAAATTGGCTTTGATATACCTTGGGATCCGGGTGGATTCACTACTTGAGCACTATATGCCTAGCTTAATGGCTTTAAAGAAAGCGCTGCCAGGGAGACAACCCGGAAGTTTTAGAAAGTCATTTATTTCTGTTGAGTGCTTTCATATGTAGTTTAAAAACAACAAAAATAAATACGGGAACCCAAAACTTTTTCAAAAAGAAAAGCGAAAGCGAGAAAGACAAGCATTGTTGAAGTGGGAGAGCTCCTTGAACTTTGTTCATGCTCACGGCAACTTTGTGTATCTTGATTACAGAAAATTTTCAACAAAAATAATTATCCCCTTGTACAATTCCATTGTATTATAAAAATAATGTGCCAAGGTTTGCCTTTAGGATGTTTACAATACTTGTTGGTTTGTGCGGTGCAGGACAGAAACTTTGGCTGTAGTGCGTGAATTTTAATTTTTTACTGGAACGTCAAATGGTTCTGATTCTTTTTTCAGTGTCTTTCTGTACAAATTGTTTATTTTTCCTAATTTTTTCAGAATTTTTCAAGTATCAGAAGTATGGTGAATGTTCAGATTGTTACAGACTGTTCTGTTTTAGACAGATTCTGTTTTTGATGCATAGTTTGCTTGTTTTGATGAAACTATCAATTTATATCAGTGGATTAAGCCATTAAAAAGTTATATTACAGTAGACACAATGCAAAAACAAAATACGAATTGGTTTTCAACAGTACTTAGAGTAGTGATTTGCTTTATTATACTAACGGATCTTACCGAGTTTTCTGTTGAAGTTTTGTGTGGATGAAGTGTTCGATGATCGAGAAGGTCTCGATGTGAGAAGAAGGAAGAGAGGCAAGAGCTCAAGCTTGGGGATGCCCGAGGCACCCCAAGTAAATATTCAAGGAGACTCAAGCGTCTAAGCTTGGGGATGCTGGGAAGGCATCCCCTCTTTCTTCAACAAGTATCGGTATTGTTTTCGGATTCGTTTCGTTCATGCAGTATGTGCAATCTTGGAGCGTCTTTTGCTTTTAGTTTTCACTTTTATTTTATGCACCATGCTGGTATGAGATGGTCCTTGGTTTATTTATAAGAATGCTCTTTGCACTTCACTTATATCTTTTGAGTATGGCTTTATAGAATGCTTCATGTGCTTCACTTATATCATTTGAAGTTTGGATTGCCTGTTTCTCTTTACATAGACAACCGCCATTTGTAGAATGCTCTTTTGCTTCACTTATATTTGTTAGAGCTTGGGCATATCTTTTGTAGAAAGAATTAAACTCTCTTGCTTCACTTATATCTATTTAGAGAGATGACAGGAACTGGTCATTCACATGGTTAGTCATAAAATCCTACATAAAACTTGTAGATCACTGAATATGATATGTTTGATTCCTTGCAATAGTTTTGCGATATAAAGGTGGTGATATTAGAGTCGTGCTAGTTGAGTAATTGTGAAATTGAGAAATACTTGTGTTGAGGTTTGCAAGTCCCGTAGCATGCACGTATGGTGAACCGTTATGTAACGAAGTCGGAGCATGAGGTGTTTATTGATTGCCTTCCTTATGAGTGGCGGTCGGGGACGAGCGATGGTCTTTTCCTACCAATCTATCCCCCTAGGAGCATGCGCGTAGTACTTTGTTTCGATGACTAATAGATTTTTGCAATAAGTATGTGAGTTCTTTATGACTAATGTTGAGTCCATGGATTATACGCACTCTCACCCTTCCATCGTTGCTAGCCTCTTCGGTACCGTGCATTGCCCTTTCTCACCTCGAGAGTTGGTGCAAACTTTGCCGGTGCATCCAAACCCCGTGATACGATACGCTCTATCACACATAAGTCTCGTTATATCTTCCTCAAAACAGCCACCATACATACCTATCATGGCATTTCCATAGCCATTCCGAGATATATTGCCATGCAACTTCCATCATCATCATCATCATATTCATGACTTGAGCATTCATTGTCATATTGCTTTGCATGATCGTAAGATAGCTAGCATGATGTTTTCATGGCTTGTCCGTTTTTTTGATGTCATTGCTACGCTAGATCATTGCACATCCCGGTACACCGCCGGCAGCATTCATATAGAGTCATGTCTTTGTTCTAGTATCGAGTTGTAATATCGAGTTGTAAGTAAATAAAAGTGTGATGATCATCATTATTAGAGCATTGCCCCATCCAAAAAAAAGAGGCCAAAGAAGCCTAATAAAAAAATGGGGCCAAAGAAGCCCGCAAAAAAAAGAAAAAGAAAAAAAAGGGGCAATGTTACTATCCTTTTTTCCGGACTTGTGCTTCAAAGTAGCACCATGTTCTTCATGTAGTGAGTCTCATATCTTGTGCTTCAAAGTAGCACCATGTTCTTCATATAGATCGTCTCCTATGTTGCCACTTTCATATACTAGTGGGAATTTTCGTTATAGAACTTGGCTTGTATATTCCAACGATGGGATTCCTCAAATGCGCTAGGTCTTCATGAGCAAGCAAGTTGGATGCACACCCACTTAGTTTCAGTTTGAGCTTTCATACACTTATAGCTCATAGTGCATCCGTTGCATGGCAATCCTTACTCCTCACATTGACATCAATTGATGGGCATCTCCATAGCCCGTTGATTAGCCGCGTTGATGTGATACTTTATCCCTTTTTGTCTTCTCCACATAACCCCCACCATCATATTCTATTCCACCTATAGTGCTATGTCCATGGCTCACGCTCATGTATTGCGTGAAAGTTGAAAAGGTTTGAGAAATGTCAAAAGTATGAAACAATTGCTTGGCTTGTCATCGGGGTTGTGCAAGATGTGAATATTTTGCGTGGTGAAGATGGAGCATAGCCATACTATATGATTTTGTAGGGATGAGCTTTCTTTGGCTATGTTATTTCAATAAGACATAATTGCTTGGTTGGTATGCTTGAAGTATTATTGTTTTTATGTCAAATGATAGACTATTGCTTTGAATCACTCGTGTCTTAATATTCATGCCATGATTAGACATATGATCAAGATTATGCTAGGTAGCATTCCACATCAAAAATTATTCTCTTTTATCATTTACCTACTCGAGGACGAGCAGGAATTGAGCTTAGATGCTGATACGCCTCCGTCAGATCTATAATTTTGATTGTTCCATGCCAATATTATTCACTTTCATATACTTTTGGCAACTTTTTATATTATTTTTGGGACTAACATATTGATCCAAAGGCCAAGTGCACCCCCACATCATTGCATATTTTTGGTTTCGCAGAATATCCATATCAAACGGAGTCCAAACGGGATAAAAACGGACGGAGCTTATTTTTGGAAAATATGGAAAATTTGGAAGGAAAATCAACGCGAACGAGTGCCCGAGGTGGTCACGAGGAAGGGGGGCGCGCCTGCCCCCTAGGCGCGCCCCCTACCCTCGTGAGCCCACCGTAAGGCGGTTGATGCTCTTCTTTTGCCGCAAGAAAGCTAATATTCGGAAAAAATATCACGGCGAAGTTTTCAGGCCAATCGGAGTTACGGATCTCCATATATACATGAAACGGTGAAACAGAGCCAGAATAGAACGCAGAAACAGAGAGATAGATCCAATCTCGGAGGGGCTCTCGCCCCTCCCAAGCCATGGGAGCCAAGGACCAGAGGGGAAATCCTTCTCCCATCTAGGGAGGAGGTCAAGGAAGAAGAAGAAGAAGGAGGCCTCTCTCCCCCTTGCTTCCGGTGGCGCCGGAGCACTGCCGGGGGCCATCATCATCACCGCGATCTTCACCAACACCGTCGTCATCTTCACCAACATCTCCATCACCTTCCCCCTTCTATATTCAGCGGTCCACTCTCCCGCAACCCGCTGTACCCTCTACTTGAACATGGTGCTTTATGCTTCATATTATTATCCAATGATGTGTTGCCATCCTATGATGTCTAAGTAGATTTCTATTGTCCTATCGGTGATTGATGAATTGCTATGATTGGTTTGAGTTGCATGTTTTATTATTGGTGCTGTCCTATGGTGCCCTCCGTGTCGCGCAAGCGTGAGGGATTCCCGCTGTAGGGTTTGCAATATGTTTATGATTTTCTTATGGTGGGTTGCGTGAGTGACTGAAACACAAACCCGAGTAAGTAGGTTGTTTGCGTATGGGATAAAAGGGGACTTGATGATTTAATGCTACGGTTGGGTTTTACCTTAATGAATCTTTAGTAGTTGCGGATGCTTGCTAGAGTTCCAATTATAAGTGCATAGAATTCCAAGTAAGGGATGATATGTTAGCTTATGCCTCTCCCTCAAATAGAATTGCAATAGTGATTACCGGTCTAGTAACATAGTCAATTCCTTAGGGACAATTCCACAACCCCTATCACCACTTTTCCACACTCGCTATATTTACTTTATTGCATCTTTATTTAAACAGCCCCTAGTTTTTATTTACGCGTTCTTTACTTTCTTGCAAAGCTATCCAACAACACCTACAAAGTACTTCTAGTTTCATATTTTTTCTAGGTAAAGTAAACATTAAGCGTGCGTAGAGTTGTATGGGTGGTCGATAGAACTTTAGGGAATATTTGTTCTACCCTTAGCTCCTCGTTGGGTTCGACACTCTTACTTATCAAAAACTGTTGCGATCCCCTATACTTGTGGGTTATCATTACATAGCTCTTTTTTCTAACCGTTTTTTCATCATAAATATTGTTTGCAGCATATATTGGATTTAAAGGAACACAAAACTAGTATTAAAAAAATTTAAAAATGAATTGCAAAAAACAAAGAATCAGCTGGTTCCCATGTATCTCAAGGAAAATCAACGAAGAAAGTTCTCAACAGCAAACATGGTAACAACCCTTTCTTCCATGAAAAAATCAGAAAATATGCGTTCTATTAAATTACTTTATATTAAACTGTCATCTAAGCAACAAGTATTTTGTACGCAGATATTCATTCCAATGTAGAAGCATGGCTGCTATGTACTATATGTGCTGGACAAATACAAACACAAAGTTCACATTATTGATCATTGAGAAACGATTCACGAGGAATTTGAGAAAGAAAAGATAGACATCGAAAAATTGAAACCAAAAGAAGCATGTCGAGTTCTTCAGGAAAATGAAGATGCTAAAGAAGAAAGAGAAAGACAGTTTCAGGAATATCATGTTCATAAGTTGGCAATCGTAAGCATTTATACATAACAATTTTTTCAGTTTTACAAGTTGCAATATGAAAACAATTAATTAAAAATGCAATATTCCCAGGTACCTAGGTTTAAAGAAGTCTTCAACATCATACTAGAACAAACAATGAATGCCAAGGGTACAAGATGGCAGACTCGTACCGTGCAAGATGTTCCAGTGGTAGAAAAGGGAGAATCAACATTTGCTGTTTTAAAGCTTGCATTCCTCTACAATGGTGAAACGTTTGTCGAAGACCTGGAAGATTTGACAGTAAGTATATATATATTTACTTATAAACAACTTATATGCACAAACTTTAATAATATACTTCTCTTCTCGGCAAAATTTCACAGGATGAGGTCGAAGACTGGAGGGCAGAGGCAATGTACATTCTCTTAAATAGCGAGATGAATCAAGTCAAAGCTAGTGAAATAGGTGACGAGATTAGCAAGATCTTAAGAAAAAATGAAGACTAAAACTTTTGATTTAGCCCGCGAGGCTAATTCTATCTAGACGTGACAAAACAGTTTGTCAATAACTCACATTTCTATGTAAATGTAGTTAGAAATTGCGTGTTCATGTTGAAAAGAGAACTATTTCGACAACAGTGCCTCTTACATCATCAGAGAGTGCCAGTAAACTATAAACAACAATGCCTCTTCTTATTTGTACGACAACAGTGAGCACATTCTCAAGATGTCTGGGTTGCACAACCGTATGACCCAGCTGAATATTAACCTCCCTGATGAGGCGGTCATTGACAGAATCCTCCAGTCGCTTCCACCAAGCTACAAGAGCTTTGTGATGAACTACAATATGCAGGGGATGGTAAAGACCATTCCTGAAGTATTCTCTATGCTGAAGTCAGCCGAGGTTGAAATCAAGAAAGAACATCAAGTGTTGATGGTCAATAAGACCACTAAGTTTAAGAAGGGCAAGGGCAAGAAGAACTTCAAGAAGGACGGCAAGGAGGTTGCCGCGCCCGCAAGCAAGTTGCGGGAAGAAGTCAAAGAATGGACCCAAGCCCGAGACTGAGTGCTTTTATTGCAAGGGAAGGGTCATCGAAGCGGAACTGCCCCAAATACTTAGCGGACAAGAAGGCCGCAACACCAAAGGTATATTTGATATACATGTAATTGATGTGTACCTTACCAGACTCGTAGTAACTCCTGGGTATTTGATACGGTGCCGTTGCTCATATTTGTAACTCACAGCAGGAGCTACGGAATAAGCGGAGATCGGCGAAGGGACGAGGTGACGATGCGGCGTCGGGAATGGTTCCAGAGTCGATGTGATCGCCGTCGGCACGCTACCTCTTCGCTTACCCACGGATTAGTTATAAACCTTAATAATTGTTATTTGGTGCCAAGTTTGAGCATGAATATTGTATCTGGATCTCGTTTAATGCGAGATGGCTACTCATTTAAATCCGAGAACAATGGTTGTTCTATTTATATGAGAGATATGTTTTATGGTCATGCTCCGATGGTCAATGGTTTATTCTTAATGAATCTCGAGCGTAGTATTACACATGTTCATAGCGTGAATACCAAAAGATGTAAAGTTGATAACGATAGTCCCACATACTTGTGGCACTGCCGCCTTGGTCACATTGGTGTCAAGCGCATGAAGAAGCTCCATGCTGATGGACTTTTGGAGTCTCTTGATTATGAATCATTTGACACATGCGAACCATGCCTCATGGGCAAGATGACCAAGACTCCATTCTCTGGAACAATGGAGCGAGCAACCAACTTGTTGGAAATCATACATACCGATGTGTGCGGTCCAATGAGCGTTGAGGCTCGCGGAGGATATCGTTATGTTCTCACTCTCACAGATGACTTGAGTAGGTATGGGTATGTCTACTTGATGAAACACAAGTCTGAGACCTTTGAAAAGTTCAAGGAATTTCAGAGTGAAGTAGAGAATCAACGTGACCGAAAGATAAAATTCTTACGATCAGATCGTGGAGGAGAATATTTAAGTCACGAATTTGGTATACACTTAAGAAAATGTGGAATCGTTTCACAACTAACGCCGCCTGGAACACCTCAGCGTAACGGTGTGTCCGAACGTCGTAATCGCACTCTATTGGATATGGTGCGGTCTATGATGTCTCTTATTGATTTACCGCTATCATTTTGGGGATACGCTCTAGAGACAGCTACATTCACTTTAAATAGGGCACCGTCTAAGTCCGTTGAGACGACACCGTATGAATTATGGTTTGGGAAGAAATCTAAGCTGTCGTTTCTAAAAGTTTGGGGATGCGATGCTTATGTCAAGAAACTTCAACCTGAAAAGCTCGAACCCAAGTCGGAAAAATGCGTCTTCATAGGATACCTTAAGGAAACCGTAGGGTATACCTTCTACTTAAGATCCGAGGGCAAGATCTTTGTTGCCAAGAACGGATCCTTTTTGGAAAAAGAGTTTCTCTCGAAAGAAGTAAGTGGGAGGAAAGTAGAACTCGATGAAGTACTACCTCTTGAATAGGATAGTAGTGCAGCTCAGGAAAATGTTCCTGTGATGCCTACACCAACTGAAGAGGAAATTCATGATGATGATCAAGGTACTTCGGATCAAGTTGCTCTTGAACTTCAGAGGTCCACTAGGACACGTTCCGCACTGCAGTGGTACGGCAACCCTATCTTGGAAATCATGTTGTTAGACAACAATGAACCTTCGAACTATGAAGAAGCGATGGCGGGCCCAGATTCCAACAAATGGCTAGAAGCCATGAAGTCCGAGATAGAATCCATGTATGAAAACAAAGTGTGGACTTTGACTGACTTGCCCGATGATCGGCGAGCGATAGAAAACAAATGGATCTTTAAGAGGAAGACGGACGCGGATGGTAATGTCACCATCTATAAAGCTCGACTTGTCGCTAAGGGTTATCGGCAAGTTCAAGGGATTGACTACGATGAGACTTTATCTCCCGTAGCGAAGCTTAAGTCCGTCCGAATCATGTTAGCAATTGCCGCATACTATGATTATGAGATATGGCAGATGGACGTCAAAACAGCGTTCCTTAATGGATATCTTAAGGAAGAGCTGTATATGATGCAGCCGAGGGTTTTGTCGATCCTAAGAACGCTAACAAAGTATGCAAGCTCCAACGATCCATTTATGGGCTGGTGCAAGCATCTCGAGTTGGAACATTCGCTTTGATGAGATGATCAAAGCGTTTAGTTTATGCAGCTTATGGAGAAGCCTGCGTTTACAAGAAAGTGAGTGGGAGCTCAGAGCATTTCTCATATTATATGTAGATGACATACTTCGATGGGAAATGATATAGAATTCTTGGACAACATTAAGGCCTACTTGAATAAGTGTTTTTCAATGAAGGACCTTGGAGAAGCTGCTTATATATTAGGCATCAAGATCTATAGAGATAGATCGAGACGCCTCATAGGTCTTTCACAAAGCACATACCTTGATAAGATTTTGAAGAAGTTCAAAATCGATCAGTCCAAGAAGGGTTCTTGCCTCAGATTGCAAGGTGTGAGATTGAGCTCAGCTCAATGCCCGACCACGGCAAAAGATAAAGAAGAGATGAGTGTCATCCCTATGCCTCAGCCATAGGATCTATTATGTATGCCATGCTGTGTACCGGACTGATGTAAACCTTGCCGTAAGTTTGGTAGGAAGGTACCAAAGTAATCCCGCAAGGAACACCTGACAGCGGTCAAGAATATCCTGAAGTACCGAAAAGGACAAAGGACATGTTTCGTTTATGGAGGTGACGAAGAGCTCGTCAGAACGGGTTACGCCGACGCTAGCTTCGACACAGATCTGATGACTCTAAGTCACAAACCGGATACGTGTATATGTTGAATGGTGGAGCGAAGAGCTGGTGCAGCTGCAAGCGAAGCGTCGTGGCGGGATCTACATGTGAAGCGGAGTACATGGCAGCCTCGGAGGCAGCGATGAAGCAATTTGGGTGAAGGAGTTCATCACCGACCTAGGAGTCATACCCAATGCGTCGGGGCCGATCAAACTCTTCTCGTGACAACACTGGAGCTATTGCACTTGCCAAGGAGCCAGGTTTCACAAGAAGACCAGGCACAT
The DNA here is from genome assembly GCA_021605205.1 of Aegilops longissima. NCBI lineage: Eukaryota > Viridiplantae > Streptophyta > Magnoliopsida > Poales > Poaceae > Aegilops > Aegilops longissima. The sequence goes on from CM038678.1 coordinate 20,060,270, forward strand.
CAAGCGTCGCTTCAACTCCATCCGTGAAAACGTTCAGGATGGAGACATAGAAATTTGCAAAGTACATACGGATCTGAATGTCGCAGATCCGCTGACTAAACTCTCTCTTGAAAGCAAAACATGATCAACACCGTAACTCTATGGGTGTTCGATTCATCACAATGTAACTAGATTATTGACTCTAGTGCAAGTGGGAGACTGTTGGAAATATGCCCTAGAGGCAATAATAAAAGTGTTATTATTATATTTCTTTGTTCATGATGATTGTCTTTTATTCATGCTATAACTGTATTATCCGGAAATCGTGATACACGTGTGAATACATAGACCATAACATGTCCCTAGTGAGCCTCTAGTTGACTAGCTCGTTGGTCAACAGATAGTCATGGTTTCCTGACTATGGACATTGGATGTCATTGACAACGGGATCACATCATTAGGAGAATGATGTGATGGACAAGACCCAATCCTAAGCATAGCACAAGATCGTGTAGTTCGTTTTGCTAGAGCTTTTCCAATGTCAAGTATCTCTTCCTTAGACCATGAGATCGTGTAACTCCCGGATACCGTAAGAGTGCTTTGGGTGTACCTGAAGGAAATATGCCCTAGAGGCAATAATAAAGTTATTATTTATTTCCTTATATCATGATAAATGTTTATTATTCATGCTAGAAATGTATTAACCGGAAACATAATACATGTGTGAATACATAAACCTACAGAGTGTCACTAGTATGCCTCTACTTGACTAGCTCGTTAATCAAAGATGGTTATGTTTCCTAACCATGAACAAGGAGTTGTTATTTGATTAATGGGATCACATCATTGGTTGAATGATCTGATTGACATGACCCATTCCATTAGCATAGCACCTGATCGTATAGTTTGTTGCTAGTGCTTTTCTTCATGACTTATACATGTTCCTATGACTATGAGATTATGCAACTCCCGTTTGCCCGAGGAACACTTTTGGTGCTACCAAACGTCACAACGAATCGGGTGATTATAAAGGTGCATTACAGGTGTCTCGAAGGTACATGTTGGGTTGGCATATTTCGAGATTAGGATTTGTCACTCCGATTGTCGGAGAGGTATCTCTGGGCCCTCTCGGTAATGCACATCACATAAGCCTTGCAAGCATTGCAACTAAATGTGTTAGTTGTGAGATGATGTATTACGGAACGAGAAAAGAGACTTGCCAAGAACGAGATTGAACTAGGTATTGGATACCGACGATCGAATCTCGGGCAAGTAACATACCGATGACAAAGGAACAACGATGTTGTTATGCGGTCCGACCGATAAAGATCTTCGAGAATATGTAGGAACCAATATGGGCATCCAGGTCCCGCTTATTGGTTATTGACCGAGAGGTGTCTCGGTCATGTCTACATAGTTCTCGAACCCGTAGGGTCCGCACGCTTAACGCTTCGATGATGTTATTATGAGTTTATATGATATTGATGTACCGAAGGTTGTTCGAGTCCGGATGAGATCACGGACATGACGAGGAGTCTCGAAATGGTCGAGACATAAAGATTGATATATTGAAGCCTATGTTTGACTCGGAATCACTCCGGGTGAAATTGGGAATTTTATCGAGTACCGGGGTTACCGGAACCTCCCGGGAGTCAATGGGCCTTGATGGGCCTTAAGGGAAAGAGAAAAGGGGCCATATGCTGGCGCAGCCTTCCCCATTCCCTAGTCCTATTAGGATTAGGAGAAGGGGTGGCGCCTCTCTCCCTCTCCCCTTGGTCAAACCCTAGTTGGACTAGGATTGGGGGAATCCTACTCCGGTGGGAGTAGGACTCCCAGCGCAGCCATAGGTGGCCGGCCAGCCCCTCCCCTTCCCTCCTTTATATACAGGGGCAGAGGGCACCCCATGGAAAAAAAGTTGATCTACGGATCTTTCCTTAGCCGTGTGCGGTGCCCCTTCCACCATATTCCACCTCGGTCATATCGTCATGAGCTTAGGTGAAGCCTGCGCTGGAGAAGTCATATCGTCATGAGCTTAGGCGAAGCCCCGCGTCGGTGGAGCATCATCATCGCCACCACGCCGTCGGCCGACGGAACTCATCCCCGACACTTTGCTGGATCGAGTCCGGGATCGCCATCGAGCTGAGCGTGTGCAGAACTCGGAGGTGCCGACGCTCGGTGCTTGGATCGGTCGGGTCGTGAAGACGCACGACTACATCAACCGCGTTGTTATAACGCTTCGCTTTCGGTCTCACGAGGGTACGTGGACGGACACTCTTCCTCTCGTTGCTATGCATCACCATGGTCTTGCGTGATCGTAGGAAATTTTTGAAATTACTACGCTCCCCTACAAAGTGGTATCGAGCCTGGTTTTATGCGTTGATGTCATATGCACGAGTAGAACACAAGTGAGTTGTGGGCGATACAAGTCATACTACCTACCAGCATGTCATACTTTGGTTCAGCGGTATTGTGAGATGAAGCGGCCCGGACCGACATTACGCCAGACGCTTACGCGAGACTGGTTTCACCGCTGTGAGCACTCGTTGCTTAAAGGTGGTGGCGGGTGTCTGTCTCTCTCACTTTAGTTGAACTGAGTGTGGCTACGCCCGTCCTTGAGAAGGTTAAACGAGTCTATTTGACGAAGTATCGTTGTGGTTTTGATGCGAGGTAAGAACGGTTCTTGCTCAGCCCGTAGCAGCCACGTAAAACTTGCAACAACAAAGTAGAGGACGCCTAACTTGTTTTTGCAGGGCATGTTGTGATGTGATATGGTCAAGACATGATGCTATATTTTATTGTATGAGATGATCATGTTTTGTAACCAAGTTATCGCAATCGGCAGGAGCCATATGGTTGTCGCTTATTGTATGAAATGCAACGCCATGTAATTGCTTTACTTTATCACTAAGGAGTAGCGATAGTCGTAGAAGCAATAGTTGGCGAGACGACAACGATGCTACGATGGAGATCAAGGTGTCGCGCCGGTGACAATGGTGATCATGACGGTGCTTCGGAGATGGAGATCACAAGCACAAGATGATGATGGCCATATCATATCACTTATATTGATTGCATGTGATGTTAATCCTTTATGCATCTTATCTTGCTTTGATTGACGGTAGCATTATAAGATGATCCTTACTAAATTATCAAGAAGTGTTCTCCCGAGTATGCACCGCTGCGAAAGTTCTTCGTTTGAGACACCACGTGATGATCGGGTGTGATAGGCTCTACGCTCAAATACAACGGTGCAAAACAGTTGCACACGCGAATACTCAGGTTATACTTGACGAGCTATGCATATAAGATATGACCTCGAACACGGAGACCGAAGGTCGAGCGTGAATCATATAGTAGATATGATCAACATATTGATGTTCACCATTGAAACTACTCCATCACACGTGATGATCGGTCATGGTGTAGTTGATATGGATCACGCAATCACTTAGAGAATTGGAGGGATATTTATCTAAGTGGGAGTTCTTAAGTAATATGATTAATTGAACTTTAATTTATCATGAACTTAGTCCCGTAGTATTTTGCAGATTATGTTGTAGATCAATAGCTCGCGTTGTTGCTTCCCTATGTTTTTATATGTGTTCCTAGAGAAAATTGTATTGAAAGATGTTAGTAGCAATGATGCGGATTGGATCCGTGATCTGAGGTTTATCCTCATTGCTGCGCAGAAAAATTATGTCCTTAATGCACCGCTAGGTGACAGACCTATTGCAGGAGCAGATGCAGACGTTATGAACGTTTAGATACAGACGTTATGAACGTTTGGCTAGCTCAATATGATGACTACTTGATAGTTTAGTGCACCATGCTTAACGGCTTAGAATCGGGACTTCAAAGACGTTTTGAACGTCATGGACCATATGAGATGTTCCAGGAGTTGAAGTTAATATTTCAAGCAAATACCCGAGTTGAGAGATATGAAGTCTCCAACAAGTTCTATAGCTAAAAGATGGAGGAGAATCGCTCAACTAGTGAGCATGTGCTCAGATTGTCTGGGTACTTCAATCGCTTGAATCAAGTGGGAGTTAATCTTCCAGATAAGATAGTGATTGACAGAATTCTCTAGTCACCATCACCAAGTTAGTAGAACTTCGTGATGAACTATAATATGCAAGGGATGACAAAAGTAATTCCCAAGCTCTTCGTGATGCTAAAATCGACGAAGGTAGAAATCAAGAAAAGAGCATCAAGTGTTGATGATTGACAAGACCACTAGTCTCAAGGGAAAGGGAAAAGGGAAGAAGGGGAACTTCAAAAAGAACGGCAAGCAAGTTGCTACTCGAGTGAAGAAGCCCAAGTCTGGACCTAAGCTTGAGACTAAGTGCTTTTGCTGCAATGGAACTGGTCACTGGAAGCGGAACTACCCCAAGTATTTGGCGGATAAGAAGGATGGCAAAGTGAACAAAGGTATATTTGATATACAGATTATTGATGTGTATTTTACTAGTGTTCGTAGCAACCCCTCGGTATTTGATACTGGTTCAGTTGCTAAGAGTAGTAACTCAAACGGAGTTGCGAATGAATGTAAACTAGTTGAAGGGAAGTGACGATGAGTGTTGGAAGTAGTTCCAAGATTGATATGATCATCATCGCACACTCCCTATACTTTCGGGATTAGTGTTAAACCTAAATAAATGTTATTTGGCGCTTATGCTGAGCATGAATATGATTTGATCATGTTTATTGCAATACGGTTATTCATTTAAGTAAGAGAATAAATTGTTGTTCGCTTACATGAATAAAACCTTATATGGTTACACACCCAATGAAAATGGTTCGTTGGATCTCGATCGTAGTGATACACATATTCATAATATTGATGCCAAAAGATGCAAAGTTAATAATGATAGTGCAACTTATTTGTGGCATCGCCGCTTAGGTCATATTGGTGTAAAGCGCATGAAGAAACTCCATGCTGATGGGATTTTGGAATCACTTGATTATGAATCACTTGATGCTTATGTAACCATGCCTTATGGGCAAGATGACTAAAGACTCGCTTCTCCGGAACAATGGAGCGAGCAAATGACTTATTGGAAATAATACATACCGATGTATGCGGTCCGATGAGTGTTGAAGCTCACGGCAAGTATCGTTATTTTCGACCTTCACAGATGATTTGAGCAGATATGCGTATATCTTCTTGATGAAACATAAGTCTGAAATAGTTGAAAGGTTCAAAGAATTTCAGAGTGAAGTGGAAAATCATCGTAACAAGAAAATAAAAGTTTCGCGATCTGATCGCGGAGATGAATAATTGAGTTACGAGTTTGGTCTTCAATTAAAACAATATGGAATAGTTTCACAGCTCACGCCACCGGAACACCACAACGTTATGGTGTGTCCGAACGTCAGAATCAGTACTTTATTTTGATATGGTGCGATCTATGATGTATCTTACCGATTTACCACTATCGCTTTGGGGTTATGCATTAGAGACAGCTGCATTCACGTTTAATAGGGCACCATCTAAACCGCTGAGATGACACCGTATGAACTATGGTTTAGCAAGAAACCTAAGCTGTCGTTTCTTAAAGTTTGAGTTGTGATGCTTATGTGAAAAGTTTTCACCGACAAGCTCGAACCCAAATCGGAGAAGTGCGTCTTCATAGAATACCCAAAGGAAACTGTTGGGTACACCTTCTATCACAGATCCGAAGGCAAGTTTTTCGTTGCTAAGATAGATCCTTTCTAGAGAAGAAGTTTCTCTCGAAAGAAGTGAGTGGGAGGAAAGTAAAGAGCTTGATAAGGTAATTAATTGGAAAGTAGTTCATCACAGAAATCAGTTCTGGTGATTACTACACCAATTAGTGAGGAAGTTAATGATGATGATCATGAAACTTCAGATCAAGTTACTACCAAACCTCGTAGGTCTTCCAGAGTAAGATCCGCACCAGAGTGGTGCGGTAATCATGTTCTGGAAGTCATGTTACTAGAACATGATGAAACCTACGAACTATGAGGAAGCGATGATGAGCCCAGATTCCGCGAAATGGCTTGAGACCATGAAATCTGAGATAGGATCCATATATGAGAACAAAGTATGGACTTTGATTGACTTGCTTGATGATCAGCAAGCCATGTAGATAAATGGATTTTCAAGAGGAAGACAGATGTTGATAGTAGTGTTACTATCTACAAAGCTCGACTTGTCGCAAAAAGGTTTTTGACAAGTTCAAGGTGTTGACTACAGTGAGATTTTCTCAACTGTAGCGATGCTTATGTCTGTCCGAATCATGTTAGCAATTGCCACATTTTATGAAATCTGGCAAATGGATGTCAAAACTACATTCTTTAATGGATTTATTAAAGAAGAGTTGTATATGATGCAACCAGAAGGTTTTGTCAATCCTAAAGGAGCTAACAAAATGTGCAAGCTCCAGCGATCCATCTATGGACTGGTGCAAGCATCTCGAGTTGGAATAAACGCTTTGACAAGTGTGATCAAAGCATATAGTTTTATACAGACTTGCGGTGAAGCTGTATTTACAAGAAAGTGAGTGGGAGCACTACAGCAATTTCGATAAGTATATGTGAATGACATATTGTTGATCGGAAATAATGTAGAATTATTCTGCAAAGCATAAAGGAGTATTTGAAAAGAGTTTTTTCAAATAAAGACCTCGGTGAAGCTACTTACATATTAAGCATCAAGATCTATAGAGATAGATCAAGACGCTTGATAAGTTTTTCAATGAATACATACCTTGACAAGATTTTGAAGTAGTTCAAAATGGAACAGTCAAAGAAAGAGTTCTTGCCTGTGTTACAAGGTGTGAGATTGAGTAAGACTCAAAACCCGACCACGGCAGAAGATAGAAAGAGAATGAAAGTCATTCCCTATGCATCAGCCATAGGTTCTATAAAGTATGTCATGCTGTATACCAGATCTATTGCATACCCTACCACTAAGATTGGCAAGGGAGTGCAATAGAGATCTAGGAGTAGATCAATGGACAGCGGTCAAAATTATCCTTAGTAGAATAAGGATATGTTTCTCGATTATGGAAGTGAAAAAAGGTTCGTCGTAAAAGGTTACGTCGATGCAAGTTTTAAACACTAATCTAGATGACTCTGAGTCTCAATCTAGATACATATTGAAAATGGGAGCAATTAGCTAGAGTAGCTCCGCAAGAGCATTGTAGACATAGAAATTTGCAAAATACTTACGGCTCTGAATGTGACAGACCCGCTGACTAAAATTATCTCACAAGCAAAACATGATCACACCTTAGTACTCTTTGGGTGTTAATCACATAGCGATGTGAACTAGATTACTGACTCTAGTAAACCCTTTGGGTGTTTGTCACATGTCGATGTGAAATATGGGTGTTAACCACATATAGATGTGAACTATTGATCACATGGCGATGTGAACTAGATTATTGACTCTAGTGCAAGTGGGAGACTGAAGGAAATATGCCCTAGAGGCAATAATAAAGTTATTATTTATTTCCTTATATCATGATAAATGTTTATTATTCATGCTAGAAATGTATTAACCGGAAACATAATACATGTGTGAATACATAAACCTACAGAGTGTCACTAGTATGCCTCTACTTGACTAGCTCGTTAATCAAAGATGGTTATGTTTCCTAACCATGAACAAGGAGTTGTTATTTGATTAATGGGATCACATCATTGGTTGAATGATCTGATTGACATGACCCATTCCATTAGCATAGCACCTGATCGTATAGTTTGTTGCTAGTGCTTTTCTTCATGACTTATACATGTTCCTATGACTATGAGATTATGCAACTCCCGTTTGCCCGAGGAACACTTTTGGTGCTACCAAACGTCACAACGAATCGGGTGATTATAAAGGTGCATTACAGGTGTCTCCGAAGGTACATGTTGGGTTGGCATATTTCGAGATTAGGATTTGTCACTCCGATTGTCGGAGAGGTATCTGGGCCCTCTCGGTAATGCACATCACATAAGCCTTGCAAGCATTGCAACTAAATGTGTTAGTTGTGAGATGATGTATTACGAACGAGAAAAGAGACTTGCCAAGAACGAGATTGAACTAGGTATTGGATACCGACGATCGAATCTCGGGCAAGTAACATACCGATGACAAAGGAACAACGATGTTGTTATGCGGGTCGACCGATAAAGATCTTCGAGAATATGTAGGAACCAATATGGGCATCCAGGTCCCGCTATTGGTTATTGACCGAGAGGTGTCTCGGTCATGTCTACATAGTTCTCGAACCCGTAGGGTCCGCACGCTTAACGCTTCGATGGCAGTTATTATGAGTTTATATGATATTGATGTACCAAGGTTGTTCGAGTCCCGGATGAGATCACGGACATGACGAGGAGTCTCAAATGGTCGAGACATAAAGATTGATATATTGGAAGCCTATGTTTGACTCCGGAATCACTCCGGGTGAAATTGGGAATTTTACCGGAGTACCGGGGGGTTACCGGAACCTCCCGGGGAGTCAATGGGCCTTGATGGGCCTTAAGGGGAAAGAGAAAGGGGGCCATATGCTGGCCGCAGCCTTCCCCTTCCCTAGTCCTATTAGGATTAGGAGAAGGGGTGGCGCTCTCTCCCTCTCCCTTGGTCAAACCCTAGTAGGACTAGGATTGGGGGAATCCTACTCCCGGTGGGAGTAGGACTCCCAGGCGCAGCCATAGGTGGCCGGCCAGCCCCTCCCCTTCCCTCCTTTATATACAGGGGCAGAGGGCACCCCATGGAAAAAAAGTTGATCTACGGATCTTTCCTTAGCCGTGCAGCGGTGCCCCTTCCACCATATTCCACCTCGGTCATATCGTCATGAGCTTAGGTGAAGCCCCTGGGAGAAGTCATATCGTCATGAGCTTAGGCGAAGCCCCGCGCCGGTGGAGCATCATCATCGTCACCACGCCGTCAGGTTGACGGAACTCATCCCCGACACTTTGCTGGATCGGAGTCCGGGATCGCCATCGAGCTGAACGTGTGCAGAACTCGGAGGTGCCGTGACGCTCGGTGCTTGGATCGGTCGGGTCGTGAAGACGTACGACTACATCAACCGCGTTGTTATAACGCTTCCGCTTTCGGTCTACGAGGGTACGTGGACGGACACTCTTCCTCTCGTTGCTATGCATCACCATGGTCTTGCGTGATCGTAGGAAAATTTTTGAAATTACTACGTTCCCCCTACAGTACCAAACGCCACAACGAATCGGGTGACTATAAAGGTGCACTACAGGTATCTCCGAAAGTGTCATTGGGTTGACACGGATCGAGACTGGATTTGTCACTCCGCATGACGGAGAGGTATCTCTGGGCCCACTCGGTAATGCATCATCATAATGAGCTCAAAGTGACTAAGTGGTTAGTCACGGGATCATGCATTACGGATGCGAGTAAAGTGACTTGCCGTAACGAGACCTGAACAAGGTATTGGGATACCGACGATCGAGTCTCGGGCAAGTAACGCATCGATTGACAAAGGGAATTGTATACGGGTTTGATTGAATCCTCGACATCGTGGTTCATCCGATGAGATCATCGAGGAGTATGTGGGAGCCAACATGGGTATCCAGATCCCGCTGTTGGTTATTGACCGAGAGGCATCTCGGTCATGTTCAGATATCTCCGAACCCGTAGGGTCTACACTTAAGGTTCGGTGACGCTAGGGTTGTAGAGATATTAGTATGCATTAACCCGAAGTTGTTCGAGTCCCGGATGAGATCATGGACGTCAAGAGGAGTTCGGAATGGTCCGGAGGTAAAGATTTATATATAGGAAGTCCAGGCCGCCACCGGAAAGTTTTGGGGTCACGGATTGTACTGGGACCACCGGAAGGGTCCCGTGGGTCCACCGGTGGGGCCACCTATCCCGGAGGGCCCCATGGGCTGAAGTGGCGTGGGAACCAGCCCCTGGTGGGCTGGTGCACCCCACCCAAGGGCCCAAGGCGCCTAGGGTTGGAAACCCTAGGGGACCGTTGCTTCGAGGGGCATGCGCCCGGTTGGAAACCCTAAGGGGGGCCGTTGCCCCGGGGGCCGCCGCCCCCCCCCCCCATCTAGATGGGATCTCCAAGGGGGCATGCGCCCCCCTAGCCCCTATATATAGTGGAGGGGAGGAAGGGCAGCAACACGACCTGCATCTTGGCACCTCCTTCCCCTTGCTACACCTCCTCCTCCCGCAAACGCTGGCGAAGCCCTGCGGATCCTCGCTGCATCCACCACCACGCCGTCGTGTTGCTGGATCTTCATCAACCTCTCCTTCCCCTTGCTGGATCAAGAAGGAGGAGACGCCACGCTGACCGTGACGTGTGTTGAACACGGAGGTGCCGTCCGCTCGACGCTAGGATCTCCGGTGATTGGATCACGACGTGTACAACTACCTCAACCCCGTTCTTTTGAACGCTTCGCCGCGATCTACAAAGTGGTATGTAGATGCATCTCCCATGACTCGTTGCTTAGATGAACTCATAGATGGATCTTGGTGAAACCGTAGGAAAAATTTTAATTTTCTCGCAACGCTCCCCAACAAAGGGCATCATGAGCTAGGTCTATGCGTAGTTCTCTTTGCACGAGTAGAACACAATTTAGTTGTGGGCGTGGATCTTGTCAACTTACTTGCCGCTACTAATCTTATCTTGCTTCCGCGGTATTGTGGGATGAAGCGGCCCGGACCAACCTTACACGTACGCTTACGTGAGACCGGTTCCACCGACTAACATGCACTAGTTGCATAAGGTGGCTGGCGGGTGTCTGTCTCTCCTACTTTAGTTGGAGCGGATTCGATGAAAAGGGTCCTTATGAAGGGTAAATAGAAGTTGACAAGATCACGTTGTGGTTATTCGTAGGTAAGAAAACGTTCTTGCTAGAACCCAATTGCAGCCACGTAAAAGATGCAACAACAATTAGAGGCGCCTAACTTGTTTTTGCAGCAATTGACATGTGATGTGATATGGCCAAGTTGTGATGAATGATGAATGACATATTGTGATGTATGAGATCATGTTCTTGTAATAGGAATCACGACTTGCATGTCGATGAGTATGACAACCGGCAGGAGCCATAGGAGTTGTCTTTATTTTTGTATGACCTGCGTGTCATTGAAGAACGCCATGTAATTTACTTTACTTTATTGCTAAACGCGTTAGCCATAGAAGTAGAAGTAGTCGTTGGCGTGACAACTTCATGGAGGCACTATGATGGAGATCATGATGATGGAGATCATGGTGTCATGCTGGTGACAAGATGATCATGGAGCCCCGAAGATGGAGATCAATGGAGTTTTATGATATTGGCCATATCATGTCACTACTATATAATTGCATGTGATGTTTATTATGTTTATACATCTTGTTTACTTAGAACGACGGTAGTAAATAAGATGATCCTTACAACAATTTCAAGAAGTGTTCTCCCTAACTGTGCACCGCTGCTAAAGTTCGTCGCTTCTAAGCACCACGTGATGATCGGTGTGATGGATTCTTACGTTCACATACAACGGGTGTAAGACAGATTTACACACGCAAAAACACTTAGGGTTAACTTGACGAGCCTAGCATGTGCAGACATGGCCTCGGAACACGGAAACCGAAAGGTCGAACACGAGTCATATAGAAGATACGATCAACATGAGAATGTTCACCGACGATGACTAGTCCGTCTCACGTGATGATCGGACACGGCCTAGTCGACTCGGATCGTGTATCACTTAGATGACTAGAGGGATATCTAATCTGAGTGGGAGTTCATTGTAATAATTTGATTAGATGAACTTAATTATCATGAACTTAGTCTAAAACTTTTGAATGATATGTCTTGTAGATCAAATGGCCAACGCCATGTCAACTTGAACTTCAACGCTCCTAGAGAAAACCAAGCTGAAAGATGACGGCAGCAACTATACGGACTGGGTCCGAACTTGAGGATCATCCTCATAGCTGCCAGAAACAATATGTCCTAGAAGGACCGCTAGGTGACGCTCCGTCCCTGAGAACCAAGACATTATGAATGCTTGGCAGTCTCGTCCGATGATTACTCCCTCGTTCAAGGCGGCATGCTTTACAGCTTAGAACCGGGCTCCAAAAGCGTTTTGAGCATCACGGAGCATATGAGATGTTCGAGGAGCTGAAACTTGTTTTCCAAGCTCACGCCGGGTCGAGAGATATGACATCTCCGACAAGTTCTACAGTTGTAAGATGGAGGAAAATAGTTACGTCGGTGAGCACATTCTCAAGATGTCTGGGTTGCACAACCGTATGACCCAGCTGAATATTAACCTCCCCGATGAGGCGGTCATTGACAGAATCCTCCGATCGCTTCCACCAAGCTACAAGAGCTTTGTGATGAACTACAATATGCAGGGGATGGTAAAGACCATTCTGAAGTATTCTCTATGTCAAGTCAGCCGAGGTTGAAATCAAGAAAGAACATCAAGTGTTGATGGTCAATAAGACCACTAAGTTTAAGAAGGGCAAGGGCAAGAAGAACTTCAAGAAGGACGGCAAGGAGGTTGCCGCCCTGTAAGCAAGTTGCGGGAAGAAGTCAAAGAATGGACCCAAGCACGAGACCGAGTGCTTTTATTGCAAGGGGAAGGGTCACTGGAAGCGGAACTGCCCCAAATACTTAGCGGACAAGAAGGCCGGCAACACCAAAGGTATATTTGATATACATGTAATTGATGTGTACCTTACCAGTACTCGTAGTAACTCCTGGGTATTTGATACCGGTGCCGTTGCTCATATTTGTAACTCACAGCAGGAGCTACGGAATAAGCGGAGACTGGCGAAGGACGAGGTGACGATGCGCGTCGGGAATGGTTCCAGAGTCGATGTGATCGCCGTCGGCACACTACCTCTTCATTTACCCACGGGATTAGTTATAAACCTTAATAATTGTTATTTGGTGCCAAGTTTGAGCATGAATATTGTATCTGGATCTCGTTTAATGCGAGATGGCTACTCATTTAAATCCGAGAACAATGGTTGTTCTATTTATATGAGAGATATGTTTTATGGTCATGCTCCGATGGTCAATGGTTTATTCTTAATGAATCTCGAGCGTAGTATTACACATGTTCATAGCGTGAATACCAAAAGATGTAAAGTTGATAACGATAGTCCCACATACTTGTGGCATCGCCGCCTTGGTCACATTGGTGTCAAGCGCATGAAGAAGCTCCATGCTGATGGACTTTTGGAGTCTCTTGATTATGAATCATTTGACACATGCGAACCATGCCTCATGGGCAAGATGACCAAGACTCCATTCTCTCGGAACAATGGAGCGAGCAACCAACTTGTTGGAAATCATACATACCGATGTATGCGGTCCAATGAGCGTTGAGGCTCATGGAGGATATCGTTATGTTCTCACTCTCACAGATGACTTGAGTAGATATGGGTATGTCTACTTGATGAAACACAAGTCCGAGACCTTTGAAAAGTTCAAGGAATTTCAGAGTGAAGTAGAGAATCAACGTGACCGAAAGATAAAATTCTTACGATCAGATCGTGGAGGAGAATATTTAAGTCACGAATTTGGTATACACTTAAGAAAATGTGGAATCGTTTCACAACTAACGCCACTGGAACACCTCAACAGTAACGGTGTGTCCGAACGTCGAATCGCACTCTATTGGATATGGTGCGGTCTATGATGTCTCTTATTGATTTACCGCTATCATTTTGGGGATACGCCTAGAGACATCTACATTCACTTTAAATAGGGCACCGCCTAAGTCCGTTGAGACGACACCGTATGAATTATGGTTTGGGAAGAAACCTAAGCTGTCGTTTCTAAAAGTTTGGGGATGCGATGCTTATGTCAAGAAACTTCAACCTGAAAAGCTCGAACCCAAGTCGGAAAAATGCGTCTTCATAGGATACCTTAAGGAAACCGTAGGGTATACCTTCTACTTAAGATCCGAGGGCAAGATCTTTGTTGCCAAGAACGGATCCTTTTTGGAAAAAGAGTTTCTCTCGAAAGAAGTAAGTGGGAGGAAAGTAGAACTCGATGAAGTACTACCTCTTGAATAGGATAGTAGTGCAGCTCAGGAAAATGTTCCTGTGATGCCTACACCAACTGAAGAGGAAATTCATGATGATGATCAAGGTACTTGGATCAATTTGCTCTTGAACTTCAGAGGTCCACTAGGACACGTTCCGCACTGAGTGGTACGGCAACCCTATCTTGGAAATCATGTTGTTAGACAACAATGAACCTTGAACTATGAAGAAGCGATGGCGGGCCCAGATTCCAACAAATGGCTAGAAGCCATGAAGTCCGAGATAGAATCCATGTATGAAAACAAAGTGTGGACTTTGGTGACTTGCCCGATGATCGGCGAGCGATAGAAAACAAATGGATCTTTAAGAGGAAGACGGACGCGGATGGTAATGTCACCATCTATAAAGCTCGACTTGTCGCTAAGGGTTATCGGCAAGTTCAAGGGATTGACTACGATGAGACTTTCTCTCCGTGAGCGAAGCTTAAGTCCGTCCGAATCATGTTAGCAATTGCCGCATACTATGATTATGAGATATGGCAGATGGACGTCAAAACAGCGTTCCTTAACGGATATCTTAAGGAAGAGCTGTATATGATGCAGCCGGAGGGTTTTGTCGATCCTAAGAACGCTAACAAAGTATGCAAGCTCCAACGATCCATTTATGGGCTGGTGCAAGCATCTCGAGTTGGAACATTCGCTTTGATGAGATGATCAAAGCGTTTGGGTTTATGCAGACTTATGGAGAAGCCTGCGTTTACAAGAAAGTGAGTGGGAGCTCAGAGCATTTCTCATATTATATGTAGATGACATACTTGATGGGAAATGATATAGAATTCTTGGACAACATTAAGGCCTACTTGAATAAGTGTTTTTCAATGAAGGACCTTGGAGAAGCTGCTTATATATTAGGCATCAAGATCTATAGAGATAGATCGAGACGCCTCATAGGTCTTTCACAAAGCACATACCTTGATAAGATTTTGAAGAAGTTCAAAATGGATCAGTCCAAGAAGGGTTCTTGCCTGTATTGCAAGGTGTGAGATTGAGCTCAGCTCAATGCCCGACCACGGCAAAAGATAAAGAAGAGATGAGTGTCATCCCTATGCCTCAGCCATAGGATCTATTATGTATGCCATGCTGTGTACCGGACCTGATGTAAACCTTGCCGTAAGTTTGGTAGGAAGGTACCAAAGTAATCCCGCAAGGAACACCGACAGCGGTCAAGAATATCCTGAAGTACCGAAAAGGACAAAGGACATGTTTCTCGTTTATGGAGGTGACGAAGAGCTCGTCAGAACGGGTTACGCCGACGCTTAGCCGACACAGATCTGGATGACTCTAAGTCACAAACCGGATCGTGTATATGTTGAATGGTGGAGCGAGAAGCTGGTGCAGCTGCAAGCGAAGCGTCGTGGCGGGATCTACATGTGAAGCGGAGTACATGGCAGCCTCGGAGGCAGCGCATGAAGCAATTTGGATGAAGGAGTTCATCACCGACCTAGGAGTCATACCCAATGCGTCGGGGCCGATCAAACTCTTCCGTGACAACACCGAGCTATTGCACTTGCCAAGGAGCCCAGGTTTCACAAGAAGACCAGGCACATCAAGCGTCGCTTCAACTCCATCCGTGAAAACGTTCAGGATGGAGACATAGAAATTTGCAAAGTACATACGGATCTGAATGTCGCAGATCCGCTGACTAAACTCTCTCATGAGCAAAACATGATCAACACCGAACTCTATGGGTGTTCGATTCATCACAATGTAACTAGATTATTGACTCTAGTGCAAGTGGGAGACTGTTGGAAATATGCCCTAGAGGCAATAATAAAAGTGTTATTATTATATTTCTTTGTTCATGATGATTGTCTTTTATTCATGCTATAACTGTATTATCCGGAAATCGTGATACACGTGTGAATACATAGACCATAACATGTCCCTAGTGAGCCTCTAGTTGACTAGCTCGTTGGTCAACAGATAGTCATGGTTTCGACTATGGACATTGGATGTCATTGACAACGGGATCACATCATTAGGAGAATGATGTGATGGACAAGACCCAATCCTAAGCATAGCACAAGATCGTGTAGTTCGTTTTGCTAGAGCTTTTCCAATGTCAAGTATCTCTTCCTTAGACCATGAGATCGTGTAACTCCGGATACCGTAAGAGTGCTTTGGGTGTACCAAGCGTCACAACGAATCGGGTGACTATAAAGGTGCACTACAGGTATCTCCGAAAGTGTCATTGGGTTGACACGGATCGAGGCTGGATTTGTCACTCCGTATGACGGAGAGGTATCTCTGGGCCCACTCGGTAATGCATCATCATAATGAGCTCAAAGTGACTAAGTGGTTAGTCACGGGATCATGCATTACTGATGAGTAAAGTGACTTGCGTAACGAGACTGAACAAGGTATTGGGATACCGACGATCGAGTCTCGGGCAAGTAACGCACCGATTGACAAAGGGAATTGTATACGGGTTTGATTGAATCCTCGACATCGTGGTTCATCCGATGAGATCATCGAGGAGTATGTAGGAGCCAACATGGGTATCCAGATCCGCTGTTGGTTATTGACCGGAGAGGCATCTCGGTCATGTTCGCATATCTCCGAACCCGTAGGGTCTACACTTAAGGTTCGGTGGCGCTAGGGTTGTAGAGATATTAGTATGCATTAACCCGAAAGTTGTTCGAGTCCGGATGAGATCCCGGACGTCACGAGGAGTTCGGAATGGTCCGGAGGTAAAGATTTATATATAGGAAGTCCAGTTTGCCACCGGAAAGTTTTGGGGTCACGGTATTGTACTGGGACCACGGAAGGGTCGGGTCCACCGGTGGGGCCACCTATCCCGGAGGGCCCCATGGGCTGAAGTGGCGTGGGAACCAGCCCCTGGTGGGCTGGTGCACCCCACCCAAGGGCCCAAGGCGCCTAGGGTTGGAAACCCTAGGGGACCGTTGCCCCCCGAGGGGGCATGCGCCCCCCCCTGGTTGGAAACCCTAAGGGGGGCCGTTGCCCCGGGGGCCGCCCCCCCCCCCCATCTAGATGGGATCTCCAAGGGGGCATGCGCCCCCCTAGCCCCTATATATAGTGGAGGGGAGGAAGGGCAGCAACACGACCTGCATCTTGGCACCTCCCTTCCCCCTTGCTACACCTCCTCCTCCTGCAAACGCTTGGCGAAGCCCTGCCGGATCCCTGCTGCATCCACCACCACGCCGTCGTGCTGCTGGATCTTCATCAACCTCTCCTTCCCCCTTGCTGGATCAAGAAGGAGGAGACGTCACGCTGACCGTACGTGTGTTGAACACGGAGGTGCCGTCCGTTCGACGCTAGGATCTCCGGTGATTGGATCACGACGTGTACAACTACCTCAACCCCGTTCTTTTGAACGCTTCCGCTCGCGATCTACAAAGTGGTATGTAGATGCATCTCCCATGACTCGTTGCTTAGATGAACTCATAGATGGATCTTGGTGAAACCGTAGGAAAAATTTTAATTTTCTGCAACGTTCCCCAACAGTGGCATCATGAGCTAGGTCTATGCGTAGTTCTCTTTGCACGAGTAGAACACAATTTAGTTGTGGGCGTGGATCTTGTCAACTTACTTGCCGCTACTAATCTTATCTTGCTTCCGCGGTATTGTGGGATGAAGCGGCCGGACCAACCTTACACGTGACGCTTACGTGAGACCGGTTCCACCGACTAACATGCACTAGTTGCATAAGGTGGCTGGCGGGTGTCTGTCTCTCCTACTTTAGTTGGAGCGGATTCGATGAAAAGGGTCCTTATGAAGGGTAAATAGAAGTTGACAAGATCACGTTGTGGTTATTCGTAGGTAAGAAAACGTTCTTGCTAGAACCCAATTGCAGCCACGTAAAAGATGCAACAACAATTAGAGGGCGTCTAACTTGTTTTTGCAGCAATTGACATGTGATGTGATATGGCCAAGTTGTGATGAATGATGAATGACATATTGTGATGTATGAGATCATGTTCTTGTAATAGGAATCACGACTTGCATGTCGATGAGTATGACAACGGCAGGAGCCATAGGAGTTGTCTTTATTTTTGTATGACCTGCGTGTCATTGAAGAACGCCATGTAATTTACTTTACTTTATTGCTAAACGCGTTAGCCATAGAAGTAGAAGTAGTCGTTGGCGTGACAACTTCATGGAGGCACTATGATGGAGATCATGATGATGGAGATCATGGTGTCATGCGGTGACAAGATGATCATGGAGCCCGAAGATGGAGATCAATGGAGTTTTATGATATTGGCCATATCATGTCACTACTATATAATTGCATGTGATGTTTATTATGTTTATACATCTTGTTTACTTAGAACGACGGTAGTAAATAAGATGATCCTTACAACAATTTCAAGAAGTGTTCTCCCTAACGTGCACCGTTGCTAAAGTTCGTCGCTTCTAAGCACCACGTGATGATCGGGTGTGATGGATTCTTACGTTCACATACAACGGGTGTAAGACAGATTTACACACGCAAAACACTTAGGGTTAACTTGCGAGCCTAGCATGTGCAGACATGGCCTCGAACACGGAGACCGAAAGGTCGAACACGAGTCATATAGAAGATACGATCAACATGAGAATGTTCACCGACGATGACTAGTCCGTCTCACGTGATGATCGGACACGGCCTAGTCGACTCGGATCGTGTATCACTTAGATGACTAGAGGATGTCTAATCTGAGTGGGAGTTCATTGTAATAATTTGATTAGATGAACTTAATTATCATGAACTTAGTCTAAAACTTTTGAATGATATGTCTTGTAGATCAAATGGCCAACGCTCATGTCAACTTGAACTTCACGCGTTCCTAGAAAACCAAGCTGAAAGATGACGGCAGCAACTATACGGACTGGGTCGGAACTTGAGATCATCCTCATAGCTGCCAGAAACAATATGTCCTAGAAGGACCGCTAGGTGACGCTCCGTCCCTGAGAACCAAGACATTATGAATGCTTGGCAGTCTCGTCTTGATGATTACTCCCTCGTTCGATGCGGCATGCTTTTGACTTAGAACCGGGCTCCAAAAGCGTTTTGAGCATCACGGAGCATATGAGATGTTCGAGGAGCTGAAACTTGTTTTCCAAGCTCACGCCGGTCGAGAGATATGACATCTCCGACAAGTTCTACAGTTGTAAGATGGAGGAAAATAGTTACGTCGGTGAGCACATTCTCAAGATGTGCAGGTTGCACAACCGTATGACCCAGCTGAATATTAACCTCCACGATGAGGCGGTCATTGACAGAATCCTCGATCGCTTCCACCAAGCTACAAGAGCTTTGTGATGAACTACAATATGCAGGGGATGGTAAAGACCATTCTGAAGTATTCTCTATCTGAAGTCAGCCGAGGTTGAAATCAAGAAAGAACATCAAGTGTTGATGGTCAATAAGACCACTAAGTTTAAGAAGGGCAAGGGCAAGAAGAACTTCAAGAAGGACGGCAAGGAGGTTGCCGCGCCCGATAAGCAAGTTGCCGGAAGAAGTCAAAGAATGGACCCAAGCACGAGACCGAGTGCTTTTATTGCAAGGGAAGGGTCCTTTCGAAGCGGAACTGCCCCAAATACTTAGCGGACAAGAAGGCCGGCAACACCAAAGGTATATTTGATATACATGTAATTGATGTGTACCTTACCAATTACTGTAGTAACTCCTGGGTATTTGATACGGTGCCGTTGCTCATATTTGTAACTCACAGCAGGAGCTGCGGAATAAGCGGAGGCTGGCGAAGGGCGAGGTGACGATCTTGGCGTCGGGAATGGTTCGAGTCGATGTGATCGCCGTCGCACGCTACCTCTTCATTTACCCACGGGATTAGTTATAAACCTTAATAATTGTTATTTGGTGCCAAGTTTGAGCATGAATATTGTATCTGGATCTCGTTTAATGCGAGATGGCTACTCATTTAAATCCGAGAATAATGGTTGTTCTATTTATATGAGAGATATGTTTTATGGTCATGCTCCGATGGTCAATGGTTTATTCTTAATGAATCTCGGCGTAGTATTACACATGTTCATAGCGTGAATACCAAAAGATGTAAAGTTGATAACGATAGTCCCACATACTTGTGGCACTGCCGCCTTGGTCACATTGGTGTCAAGCGCATGAAGAAGCTCCATGCTGATGGACTTTTGGAGTCTCTTGATTATGAATCATTTGACACATGCGAACCATGCCTCATGGGCAAGATGACCAAGACTCCATTCTCTGGAACAATGGGCGAGCAACCAACTTGTTGGAAATCATACATACCGATGTGTGCGGTCCAATGGCGTTGAGGCTCATGGAGGATATCGTTATGTTCTCACTCTCACAGATGACTTGAGTAGATATGGGTATGTCTACTTGATGAAACACAAGTCCGAGACCTTTGAAAAGTTCAAGGAATTTCAGAATGAAGTAGAGAATCAACGTGACCGAAAGATAAAATTCTTACGATCGGATCGTGGAGGAGAATATTTAAGTCACGAATTTGGTATACACTTAAGAAAATGTGGAATCGTTTCACAACTAACGCCGCTGGAACACCTCGGTAACGGTGTGTCCGAGCGTCGTAATCGCACTCTATTGGATATGGTGCGGTCTATGATGTCTCTTATTGATTTACCGCTATCATTTTGGGGATCGCTCTAGAGACAGCTACATTCACTTTAAATAGGGCACCGTCTAAGTCCGTTGAGACGACACCGTATGAATTATGGTTTGGGAAGAAACCTAAGCTGTCGTTTCTAAAAGTTTGGGGATGCGATGCTTATGTCAAGAAACTTCAACCTGAAAAGCTCGAACCCAAGTCGGAAAAATCGTCTTCATAGGATACCCTAAGGAAACCGTAGGGTATACCTTCTACTTAAGATCCGAGGGCAAGATCTTTGTTGCCAAGAACGGATCCTTTTTGGAAAAAGAGTTTCTCTCGAAAGAAGTAAGTGGGAGGAAAGTAGAACTCGATGAAGTACTACCTCTTGAATAGGATAGTAGTGCAGCTCGGGAAAATGTTCTGTGATGCCTACACCAATCGAAGAGGAAATTCATGATGATGATCAAGGTACCGGATCAATTTGCTCTTGAACTTCGTGAGGTCCACTAGGACACGTTCCGCACTGCAGTGGTGCGGCAACCCTATCTTGGAAATCATGTTGTTAGACAACAATGAACCTTGAACTATGAAGAAGCGATGGCGGGCCCAGATTCCAACAAATGGCTAGAAGCCATGAAGTCCGAGATAGAATCCATGTATGAAAACAAAGTGTGGACTTTGATTGACTTGCCGATGATCGCGAGCGATAGAAAACAAATGGATCTTTAAGAGGAAGACGGACGCGGATGGTAATGTCACCATCTATAAAGCTCGACTTGTCGCTAAGGGTTATCGGCAAGTTCAAGGGATTGACTACGATGAGACTTTCTCTCCGTGGCGAAGCTTAAGTCCGTCCGAATCATGTTAGCAATTGCCGCATACTATGATTATGAGATATGGCAGATGGACGTCAAAACAGCGTTCCTTAACGGATATCTTAAGGAAGAGCTGTATATGATGCAGCCGGAGGGTTTTGTCGATCCTAAGAACGCTAACAAAGTATGCAAGCTCCAACGATCCATTTATGGGCTGGTGCAAGCATCTCGGAGTTGGAACATTCGCTTTGATGAGATGATCAAAGCGTTTGGGTTATATGAGACTTATGGAGAAGCCTGCGTTTACAAGAAAGTGAGTGGGAGCTCTGTAGCATTTCTCATATTATATGTAGATGACATACTTCTGATGGGAAATGATATAGAATTCTTGGACAACATTAAGGCCTACTTGAATAAGTGTTTTTCAATGAAGGACCTTGGAGAAGCTGCTTATATATTAGGCATCAAGATCTATAGAGATAGATCGAGGCGCCTCATAGGTCTTTCACAAAGCACATACCTTGATAAGATTTTGAAGAAGTTCAAAATGGATCAGTCAAGAAGGGTTCTTGCTGTATTGCAAGGTGTGAGATTGAGCTCAGCTCAATGCCCGACCACGGCAAAAGATAAAGAAGAGATGAGTGTCATCCCTATGCCTCAGCCATAGGATCTATTATGTATGCCATCTGTGTACTGGACCTGATGTAAACCTTGCCGTAAGTTTGGTAGGAAGGTACCAAAGTAATCCCGCAAGGAACTTTGGACAGCGGTCAAGAATATCCTGAAGTACCGAAAAGGACAAAGGACATGTTTTCGTTTATGGAGGTGACGAAGAGCTCGTCAGAACGGGTTACGTCGACGCTTAGCTTCGACACAGATCCGATGACTCTAAGTCACAAACCGGATCGTGTATATGTTGAATGGTGGAGCGAGAAGCTGGTGCAGCTGCAAGCGAGCGTCGTGGCGGGATCTACATGTGAAGCGGAGTACATGGCAGCCTCGGAGGCAGCGCATGAAGCAATTTGGGTGAAGGAGTTCATCACCGACCTAGGAGTCATACCCAATGCGTCGGGGCCGATCAAACTCTTCACGTGACAACACTGGAGCTATTGCACTTGCCAAGGAGCCCAGGTTTCACAAGAAGACCAGGCACATCAAGCGTCGCTTCAACTCCATCCGTGAAAACGTTCAGGATGGAGACATAGAAATTTGCAAAGTACATATGGATCTGAATGTCGCAGATCCGTTGACTAAACCTCTCTCGCGAGCAAAACATGATCAACACCAGAACTCTATGGGTGTTCGATTCATCACAATGTAACTAGATTATTGACTCTAGTGCAAGTGGGAGACTGTTGGAAATATGCCCTAGAGGCAATAATAAAAGTGTTATTATTATATTTCTTTGTTCATGATGATTGTCTTTTATTCATGCTATAACTGTATTATCCGGAAATCGTGATACACGTGTGAATACATAGACCATAACATGTCCCTAGTGAGCCTCTAGTTGACTAGCTCGTTGGTCAACAGATAGTCATGGTTTTCGACTATGGACATTGGATGTCATTGACAACGGGATCACATCATTAGGAGAATGATGTGATGGACAAGACCCAATCCTAAGCATAGCACAAGATCGTGTAGTTCGTTTTGCTAGAGCTTTTCCAATGTCAAGTATCTCTTCCTTAGACCATGAGATCGTGTAACTCCGGATACCGTAAGAGTGCTTTGGGTGTACCAAACGTCCACAACGAATCGGGTGACTATAAAGGTGCACTACGGTATCTCCGAAAGTGTCATTGGGTTGACACGGATCGAGACTGGGATTTGTCACTCCGTATGACGGAGAGGTATCTCTGGGCCCACTCGGTAATGCATCATCATAATGAGCTCAAAGTGACTAAGTGGTTAGTCACGGGATCATGCATTACGGTACGAGTAAAGTGACTTGCCGATAACGAGACCGAACAAGGTATTGGGATACCGACGATCGAGTCTCGGGCAAGTAACATACCGATTGACAAAGGGAATTGTATACGGGGTTTGATTGAATCCTCGACATCGTGGTTCATCCGATGAGATCATCGAGAGTATGTGGGAGCCAACATGGGTATCCAGATCCGCTGTTGGTTATTGACCGGAGAGGCATCTCGGTCATGTTCGCATATCTCCGAACCCGTAGGGTCTACACTTAAGGTTCGGTGACGCTTAGGGTTGTAGAGATATTAGTATGCATTAACCCGAAAGTTGTTCGAGTTCCGGATGAGATCCCGGACGTCACGAGGAGTTCGGAATGGTCCGGAGGTAAAGATTTATATATAGGAAGTCCAGCCGCCACCGGAAAGTTTTGGGGTCACGGTATTGTCTGGGACCACCGGAAGGGTCCGGGGTCCACCGGTGGGGCCACCTATCCCGGAGGGCCCCATGGGCTGAAGTGGCGTGGGAACCAGCCTGGTGGGCTGGTGCGCCCACCCAAGGGCCCAAGGCGCCTAGGGTTGGAAACCCTAGGGGACCGTTGCCCCCCGAAGGGGCATGCGCCCCCGGTTGGAAACCCTAAGGGGCCGTTGCCCGGGCCGCCCCCATCTAGATGGGATCTCCAAGGGGGCATGCGCCCCCCTAGCCCCTATATATAGTGGAGGGGAGGAAGGGCAGCAACACGACCTGCATCTTGGCACCTCCTTCCCCTTGCTACACCTCCTCCTCCCGCAGACGCTGGCGAAGCCCTGCCGGATCCTGCTGCATCCACCACCACGCCGTCGTGCTGCTGGATCTTCATCAACCTCTCCTTCCCCCTTGCTGGATCAAGAAGGAGGAGACGTCACGCTGACCGTACGTGTGTTGAACGCGGAGGTGCCGTCCGTTCGGCGCTAGGATCTCCGGTGATTGGATCACGACGTGTACAACTACCTCAACCCCGTTCTTTTGAACGCTTCCGCTCGCGATCTACAAAGTGGTATGTAGATGCATCTCCCATGACTCGTTGCTTAGATGAACTCATAGATGGATCTTGGTGAAACCGTAGGAAAAATTTTAATTTTCTGCAACGTTCCCCAACAGTTCCCTCGCGCCGGAGGCGCCGTGTCACACCACGAGGGACAACGCGCTGCACGAACCAGCACGCCGCACGACCAACACACACTTCGACCTATGCCCCCCCCTTCAAGATGTTATGAAAATTAAGAGAGCTGAAGGCGATCCGGAGGTTCCCTCGCGCCGGAGGCACCGTGCCACACCACGAGGTACAACGCGCCGCACGAACCAGCACGCCGCACGACCAACACACACTTCGACCTATGCCCCCTTCAAGATGTTTATGAAAATTAAGCGAGCCGAAGGCGAGCAGGAGGTTCCCTCGCGCCGGAGGCGCCGTGCCACACCACGAGGGACAACGCGCCGCACGAACCAGCCCGCCGCACGACCAACACACACTTCGACCTATGCCCCCCCTTCAAGATGTTTATGAAAATTAAGCGAGCCGGAGGTTCCCTCGCGCCGAAGGCGCCGTGCCACACCACGAGGTACAACGCGCCGCACGAACCAACACGCCACACGACCAACATACACTTCGACCTATGCCCCCCCTTCAAGATGTTTATGAAAATTAAGCGAGCTGAAGGCGCTTTTCTTCAATTTAGTAAAGTTAGACACCCTTGCCTCTCCTATTGTTCACCTGTGCCTATAAAGAAGTCACACGATTGAACAATTCTGAAGACTGCCGTTTTACATTAAAAAGTTCTTTTTTTCCTTACTTGAAAGGTCACATTTGTTAGTGTTGGTAGTCCCCGCCCGAAACTACCCCATAAATCTCCATTACCCGGATATATAATGGGAGCAAAAGGGAAACGAGAAAGGGAAACAGGGAACCAACCGCGCGAACTGGTATTTTTTTTTTGTGTTTTCGCGCGGAAAGGGAAGACGAAAAATTCTGGTAGTTCGAGGGTCAAACTGCAAAACGCACGAAACCACAAACCGGAAAGGGAAAACCGGAAACCAACCGCGCGACCTGGTTTTCGCTGGCGGGAACGCTCCGCGCGCGAAACTTGTCACGCGCGAAGCGCTCCCGAACCGCTCTTTACGAGTGCTCCAAAGGAGCGCTCCGAAGGAGCACTCGTTAACTATTTGCTTCCGAAACAGTATGACCAGCAACAAAAGCGAAGGCTCCAACTTAGTTTTGGGTGGGCCTGAGATATCGGAGTCCTCGTGACTGGTGTCCGGACTCTCATAAAATCCCTTGATTTTGTTTCATTTTGCGGGGAAAAAGACAGTCTAGACGGCTCCACAAACCGATCGGCATTGGCGCTGGATGGCTTTGCGGTGTCCTGTCCTACCGTACCGGACGGATGCAGACGGTCTTGGGGTCAGCGTCCAAGATACCCTAAAATTAATAGTACTACTAAGAGGGTGTTTGTTTCCAGGGACTTATGGGTTTAGGGACTTAAAAAAGTCCCTATAAGTCCCATCCAAACCAAACAGGAGAGACTTATTGGGACTTATTGGGGTGATTAGGGACTTATCAAATAAGCTCCTCAGGGAGGAGCTTATTGGGACTTATCTGGACCCGCACCGCTCGATCTCCCCTCCTCGCCTCGCACGACGCCCCCACGCTCAATCCCTCGCCGCCTGCATCAAGACGCTTCCCAGCCGCACCCTCGATCCCCTCGTCGCTTCATACCGCATCGCCCCACCGCTCGTTCTCCTCGGTTCCGCTCGTCGCCTCGCACCAATCGCCGCCGCCGCCGGCAGCTTCAACAGCCGCCGCCATGGCCGACGAGGAAGATGAGATCCCCTTCTTCTCTCAATTCCCCTCGTCTCAGGAGGCACCCGAAGGCTCATCCGCCGGTGGAAATCTCGGGACTTATAAGTCCCTGTAAACAAACAGGCAGGGACTCGGGACTTATAAGTCGATGTAAACAAACAGGCAGGGACTTATGACTTATAAGTTGGGACTTAAAAAAGTCATGGGACTTATGAAACAAACAGGCCCTAACTTTTTGCAAGACGAAGCAATGTTAACCGAAGCACGTGGTCTACCGTTCCATGTATTAACCAGATGCTTCATTCTCCCCTAAACGTGTGCTATGCTAGAGGCATAGCATGGCCAGCAGCACGGCCAAGCCCATGACAGTCCTCCACTCAGGGAGCGTCCTCCCCAATGTGGTCACCATGCTGTTGCTCCTCTCCATCGGCTTCGTCCTCGGCATGGTGTGCACCGCCAACTTCCACGAGTCCTACCTCCCTCCTTTCATGCAACCGTTGCCATCTCTCCTACGGTCGCCATCACCCCCGCCGCCGGTGACTGAGTTACCCTCACAGTCGCCCTCGCCATCCCCGGAGACAGCGTGCGTCGTCGGCCCACCGCTGCCCTCTCCTCCCTCGCAGCAGCCAACGCCGTCCCCGCCGGCGATCTTGGGGTTCGCTGACTTCCTCGCGCCGAGCGGCGGCCTCATGCACAACATGACCGACGAGGAGCTGCTCTGGAGGGCGTCCATGGTGCCCAGGGTCGCCCGCGTGCCGTGGCGCATCGTGCCCAAGGTGGCATTCCTGTTCCTCGTGAGGAGGGACCTGCCGCTGCGACCGTTGTGGGAGAAGTTCTTCGCCGGACACGAGGGGCTCTACTCCATCTACGTGCACGCGAGCCCGGCCTACACCGGTTCGCCGCCGGCAGACTCCGTCTTCCACGGCCGCATGATCCCAAGCCAGGTAACGTGCAAAAGAAAAAGGTGGTGCGGTGAGCGTGGATCGAACACGCGACCTTCAGATCTTCAGTCTGACGCTCTCCCAACTGAGCTATCCCCGCATGCGTCTATGTTGCTTGATGATCTTGTTGTACGCCCAGAACACTAGTTGGGGCGACATGAACCTGGTGGACGCGGAGCGGCGACTGGTGGCAACGGCGCTGCTGGACCTCGCCAACGCGCGGTTCGCGCTGCTGTCGGAGTCGTGCATCCCTCTCCTGTCCTTCCCGGCGGTCTACGCCTTCCTCACCGGCTCCAACGCCAGCTTCGTCGACAGCTACGTCGACGGCGCGCGGCACGCCCCCTTCTTCACCCAACACAACGTCAGCCTCGCGCAGTGGCGCAAGGGGTCGCAGTGGTTCGAGATGGACCGGACGATCGCCGTGGAGGTCGTCGCCGAGGAGCGGTTCATGGCCGTGTTCCGCGGCAACCACGGCGTCGCCAACATGGAGGAGCACTACCTGCCGACACTGGTAACCCTGCTAGGCTGGGGCGCGCGCAACGTGAACCGGACACTCACGTACGCCAAATGGCGGGCGGGAGCCTGGCACCCGGCGAGCTACGGCGGGAGGGCCGTCACGCCAGAGCTGCTGGAGGGGATGAGGCGAGGGAACGGGGAGTGCGGCTACCGCGGCGGCGGCGGGGCGGTTGAGTTCTGCTTCACGTTCGCGCGCAAGTTCTCCGGGGACGCGCTCGGCAAGCTGCTCGAGCTGGCTCCTAAGGTCATGGGGTTCGGCTGAGATTTGTATGCCTGTACGTTGCAACGAGACAGGTCATTGATGGGTCCATTGATCTATCAGTCAGCATAGTCGAACGACATTCGAATGGTGCCACGGCAGAGAGGCGCACACTAATATCTAGCAGAAATTCATATAAATAGTATATTAAAAAGCATGCTACACATGCAATACTTTTGGTACGGTTTTTGTGTGTCAATTCTAATATTAAATAGCCTAATTTTCATATCTTTTGTACCAAGGCATTAATTTTAAATTGAAGCAGTTTCTGAAATTTGCACCAAGTCATGAAAAAATCTCAATAAAAGGGTTCTATTAGACGTGTTTTATAGGCCATCTCTTCATACACTTGAAGATCAATAAAAAATGGTTGTGTCTGAAGGAAATGACCCTAATTCTTTGCATGCAACTCGACGCACATAGCGCCTCTCACCTTCCTGGTTGCGTTACTTTTATTGCACATAGCAGATATTTCAAAAAGTTCTTGAATATGAGAAAAGAAAAGTTAAAAATGGCTGGGCCAAAATTGAACTGTGCAGGCCATGCTAAGCGACATTTTATGAGGCAGTTCTATCAATAAGAATTCTGGGAGAAAAGGAGGACGAACCCAGGTGTCCCCGATGGCTGAGTGACGCTCTACCAGTCGGGAGCTTGTGCACTTGTGACAATGTGAGTGCATAGCTATATATGAATCAAACACAACCGGCCGCCACTTAATAAAAAATAAGTCATTTTTGCCACTTACGTGTAGCATTGATGGATAATCCTTGCCAACTTCGACTGTAAATTGATGACGGACAGATAGAAACATTAGTTCCCTTTATTAAAGGAGTCATCCTAACCAGCTGAGATGATTTATTGCTTGGCTTTGTATCGAATTATTTCAATTTAGAGTGCTCTGAACTTTTTGGCTGTGTGCATCTAGCTATGCAAAGGCCGGGCTTTCTTTCAATACGATTGTATCATCTCGATATATCTATTCAATGAAAAGTCCTTTATCGAAAAGTTACACTGGGTTCGTTGGTTTTACTGTATATAAAGTCGGGCTACGGCTTTTGGGAGCGTATGATTTGGATCACATGGTTGGATAGAGAGAATTGACAGCTGGTAGCCAAAATATATTTAGTCAACTATGGATAGCCACTCCCGCAATTTACTTGCCTATCTCCTTTACTGTGATCCTCCGTCTCCTCGCCGTATGCTTGTGTTATTTCCAAGTCTCCTCTAGCTATTGACCTTGTTCTATCACATGGGTCACAATTAAGCAACGTCCGATATCTGTCATCTTTATGTACAGAAAACTGGCGCGCCAGCTTAATAGCAAATATTCAGAAGTTCTAATATCCTTGCAGAATTTGGAAAATTGTGACAAAGCTAACATTCAATTAATAATCATACTCCATGCTTTTTGAGTTCAAAGTTAAGATCGAGAACTTTTTCTAACCCCGCGCGACCCGTTTTCACGAAATTTGTTGTTTTAGTTGCGTTTTAGTACTCCCTTCATTTTCGTATACAAAGTCATAAGTCATAAACTCATATTACAGATACCAAGATAATATTTAATGTCTGCTTCGTAAATCATCTTTGTCGTGTCAGTTACGTTTTGAGTATCTAGTCGTACTTTTTCAATAGCAAGCTAGTACTAACATGCATATAGGCGAAGGATAAATTAACTTGCCGCTGTCAAAGGTCTTCCCCACGTCGCCACCACGGTCCTCCTCCTCTCCCCCGTTTGAAGGCCTCATCGACGACAAGAGGAGCATGGACCCGTCCACTTCATTTGTTTTCCTTAGGGTTTATTTCCTTGGCGACATCGACGAGGTGGTGGTGACGACAACGTGTTGGAATAAGATTCCTTTGTCTCCACTCTGCCTCAACGGCGTATGAGAGTTTGTGTCGTCTGGCATGTGAGAGTTTGTGGAGACACCTGGCATGTGAGAGTTTGTGTTGTCGGATCTGTCGGTGAAAATGTGTTAGTCCACAATTGTTGTGCGGGTGAGGCGGCTTATGTGACATCGGCATTCATGGAGCTACAACTCTAGGATGGCACCATGTTAGCGCATGACTGAGCACAACATTGTCCAACACATGGCGAAGTGTCAAAGTGTTTCATGTATATGTGGATTGGTGGGCATGGTTGAGACGACACCGATGTGTCGCGCTATCGGCGTTTTGGAAACGGGGGTCGCCAGACTTGCCTGCCTGCGGCCCACGGCGTGGCTCTACTCGCGGCCCTGTACGGCTCGTCTTCACCAACAAACACTCAAGACCTTCGCGAGGGGCCAAGCCTCGCGAGGCGGACGACGCAAGACTTCCTCGGGAGCGGACTCACCAGGCTGGCTCGCGAGGGGCGGAGAGATCAAGGCAAGGCGAACCTCGCGAGGATCCAATGACGCAAGCCATGACGACCGCAACCAGGCGGGCGCCCCCGCGCGCAGTGCCTTGTTTCCTTTTAGGTGCTAAAGGGACAGGCGCAGGCGAGGAGTCACGAGGATTCAGGCAAAGGTTTCCATATCGGTGCAACGAGACCAAGACCAGCAGGACGGAGGTCACCGTGGAGCCCAAGATGGCGTCACCACTAGAGCCTTTGGCAGGCGAAGACTACTTTTGTCAGGATAAGCTGTACTAGTTGTCCCCCTTCAAACTTGGCCGTTGTGGGATCCCTTCCCGCTCAATATTTGGGAAGAGGACCAGGACCTCTATAAATAGGACTAGCTACCACCGTAGGAGGCAACTCATCTTGGACTGATCTGAGGAGAGCTCGAGAACCACACCAGTTCGCCAAGCATAAGAACACCCCACCTCAGGAGGCTATTCTTCCCTTGTAACTGTTCATCCTCAGCCCAAGAGGCAATCCACCACACCACACTGGAGTAGGGTATTACACCACAACGGTGACCCCAACCAGTATAAATCTTGTGTCCCTCTGTTCTTTGAGTCCGACGAGCTAGACCGTGAGATCCTTGAGCGAGCTAGCCATCGAGGGAGAGAGAGATCTTCATGCGCACCCCAGTGTTCGAACCTCAAGGGTTTTGCTAAAACCCGAAATCCGACATTTGGCACGCCAGATAGGGGTGCACCGAAGCTTTCTTTCCGTCGATCCACGGTCTGTCGTCAAACCAGTTCCATGGCCGACGCTCGCCGGGCTCGCGCTGAGCTCCGGGCAGCCCTTGCTTCCCGCGTCACCCAGACGGCTCCCGTCGGCGGGCCTCCCCGTCGTTCTCCGTCGCCTGCCGCCAACGCCGCCACCAGCCCGGCGGGAAACGAGCAGCAAGCATCCTCGCTGCACCCCTCGGTGCGGCGGGGCGGCCGCACCGCCACCCCGTCGCTGACTCCGGCAGGCTCGTCGTCTCACGCTCGTCGCGGGCCCGTGGACGCACAGGCCGCGCTACTCACAGCGCGTGAGCTCCTGCGCTACCGCCCAGTCGATGACGTCTACAAGGAGTGGCTGGACCGCATCGCCGAGCTCGTCAGTGCCGCTGGGGGCTCTCCTGCACTGTCTCTCTCGCTGCCTCGTCCACCCCCGGCGGCGGGCAACGTGGCCCACGGAGCGCCTCCGCCTCCGCCACCTCCATGTCAAGACGTCGCCCTCACACCGAGCCGCGCGGCCCCTCGGCACGATCTCCCATGCCGGGTGCTTGCGCGTGAAGAAGAAAGATGCCATGAGGTCCCTCGGCCACAACAGGACGCCCCCGCACTCCCTGCGCCACCACGTCAAGACCACGCACCGCCCGTGGCGGCTGTGCGTGGGTGTCAAGACCAGCCTCCGCCTCCGCAGCGAGCTCCGGCGACCACAGCAGGCTGTCGCTCCTTCACCCCCGAGCCGCGCAACGTCATCTGGCCCGGGAAGTTCAAGCCCGACCTACCACCGCGTTATGACGACACCCCCGACCCTGCGGAGTTCTTGCAGCTCTACGAGCTGAGAATCAAGGCGGCCAACAGCGACGAAAAAGTCATGGCGAACTGGTTCCCTATGGCTCTCAAGGATGGTGCTCGTTCGTGGCTCCTGAACCTGCCCGCGGGATCCATCTCCTCTTGGGGCGACATGCACGATCGCTTCGTCGCCAAATTTCAGGGCACTCGCGACCGCCCTCCGGCCGCGGGTGACCTGTGCCGCATCAAGCAGCATCCCAGAGAAACCCTGCAGAAATACATCCAGCGCTTCAACTGCGCCCGCCTCAAGATCCCCAAGGTGACGGGCAAGGCCATCATCTCCTTGTTTTCCGACGGCATCCGTGACATCAAGATGAAGGAGGAGTTCGCTATCCATGAAGACCTGTGCACGGCTCTGGAGCTGTTCAACTTGGCGACCAAGTGCGCGAGAGCCGAGGAAGGGTGCCTCTCCCTCGTCGAGCTCCCGACAGCAGAACCAGAAGACAAGAAGGCCAAGGTCAAGGACGTGAAGCGCAAGGGCGCGGTCGTGCTCGCGGCTGAGCCGGAGGTGAAGCGTGGCCGCGACCACCCAGAGTCATCCAGGAGCAGCCGGCCGTTCTACGCCTTCCACAATGTGCACAGCCACAACACCAGTGACTGTCAAGAGCTCAGGGCCATTCGAGATGGACGCTTCGATCGACACCCCGAGCGCAACGACCGGGACTACGGCCGAGGAGGAGGACATGGCGGAGGATGCTGGGATGACCGTGGCCCTCGCCAGGAGTGGCGCGACCGGCCTCGTGAGGACCGCTGGCAAGATCAGCCTCGTGAAGGCGCCTAGAGGGATCAGCCTCACGAGGACCGCCCCCAGGGCAACGCCCATCTTCCTCCGCTGACGCCACCACCAAGAAGGAACGACGACCACCATCAGGACGAGGGGGATGGGGGCTTCCAGGAGCCGCAGGCTGTCGCTTGCATCTTGGGCGGAGCTCAAGCCCCAGCCTCTCAGCGAATCTTGAAGCAGTTTGCTCGCGAGGTGAACGCAGTCCTCCCCAGGCTTGAGGCCACACGCCCGCTTAGGTGGTCCAAGTGCGCCCTCACCTTCAGTTCGGCAGATCATCTCAAGTGCGCAGCCACTGCTGGTGCCCTCCCGATGCTTTGCTCACCGTCATCGGCAACGTGCAAGTCACCAAGACGCTCGTTGACGGTGGCGCAGGGCTTAACGTCCTGTCCGTCGAGACGTTCGACAGCCTTCAAGTGCCCTATGATCAGCTTCAGCCTACCAAGCCTTTCTCAGGAGTGACTGACGGCTCCACCACCCCAATCGGGCAGATTCGCCTTTCGGGCACCTTCGGCCAACGCAACAACTACCGCACCGAGCTCATCGACTTCAACGTCGCCCACATTCGTCTTCCCTACAACGCCATCCTTGGGTATCCGGCCCTGGCCAAGTTCATGGCAGTAACTCATCATGGATACAACATCCTCAAGATGCCAGGAAGCGGTGGGATCATCACAGTCCCCTGCGAAGAGAAGGATGCGGTGTGCTCACTCGAGCGCGCTTACCAAGCCGCAGTGGTCGAGGACCTAGACAACGAAGGAATCATGTACCCTCCTGAGGCCGTCCCCAGGAAGAAGAAGAAGCTGCACCATGCAGGGCCTCAGGAGAGCGGCGTCTCCAGCAGCACCACTTCAGGACCAGCGACCACGGATGGGGCGCCTCCCTCTCGCGCATAGGAAGGCGCGCCCGACACCCTCCTCAGGCAAGGCTCGGGGGCTCTCTTCTGGAGGGCCTCAGACCTCGCCAACGTCATGAGGGAGGCGCTCAGGCGCCACGTGGAGGCATGCTTCGCAGCATGTTTCCTTCAGGAGGATACCGGACGAGGAACGCCCGGCGCTCAGGAGTTCAATGCCAAGACCACTGAGGAACTGCAGGATGCAAGGGCCATGCGCGGTGATCGCCGCCCACCTGGCGCGGCTCCCCATCCAGGAGAGGATGGCGGGTTGCGTGTCTGTGTTGACATCCCAGGGCTCAACCGGGTTGCGTCTCAGAAGCGCTTCTGGCCTTCGCGCGTGGGACGCTGCGAGGGCCCACCTCACAGCTACGTTCGCATGCCTTTTGGCCTGCCGAACGTGGCGTCCGCCTTCCAGCGTAACCTGCGGAGCATCCTGGCGGCTCAGGAGGCTAGACATCATGCGGTCCTGGCGGAGATGGAGACAGTCCTCAAGGAACCGCCTGGACCCCCAGAGCCTCCCGAGGCTCAGGGCCCCGGTGGCTCGTGAGGAACAGCCCCTTCATCGCACATCTTCAGCTGCCCCGACATCTCTTCAACAACTAAACCAGGTGACATTT
Source organism: Aegilops longissima (assembly GCA_021605205.1). Classification (NCBI taxonomy): domain Eukaryota; kingdom Viridiplantae; phylum Streptophyta; class Magnoliopsida; order Poales; family Poaceae; genus Aegilops; species Aegilops longissima. Next base: position 20,094,366 of record CM038678.1, read on the forward strand.
TCCAAGTTCATTTAGCTGGGAGCGCCCCTCGGGTTGCATCATTCCCCGGCCGCGTGGGTCCGTTCCTTCGGCGTGTATCCCTTTTTTTATGTCTTTAGCTTACCTTGCTGGGGGTGCCCCTCGAGCTGCATCATCCCCAAGCCGCTCGGGTCTGACCCAGTGGCGTGTATTGTTCTCGCATTTACCTGAGACAGTTTGCTTTTCATGCATGATATATCTATGGTTATCACCTGCTTGACTGTCACCCACCATGGGAGCCGCGCGTCGATCGTCTTTCTTCAGGACCCTTCGCATAAGAAGGCTAGGAACGACGTCTATGCTCGGGCCCATCCTTGCAGCGTCGATAACTCGAACGGCTAAGATCTGTCTGGTGGGCCGGTCCGTTCACGTCACCTCCTGGGGTCGTTGGTGCTTGGCCTTCTCATGCGATAACCTCGGGAGATTCGTTCTACGCAAGTTGTCTAACCATTTCGCAGGACCGTCACAGCCATCAAGAACCAAGACCAGGCGCAACCCGCCTTGAGGTAGGGCCTCGTGAGTCCCGCGCTGGCTCACGAGTGCCCAGACACACCTTGTCTAGCCCTGTCGTGCAAGCCACGTGTCAAGACGGGGCTGTACACGCCCCGGGGGCTCTCCGCAGTAGGGAGTCCCCTCCCATGTACCATTGGAAGCACCATGCTTCGCGCTGGCTGTCGACACTGCCGAGGAGCGGCTATGCTCGTGCAAGTACGGAAGCGCTATGCTCCGCACATGGTGATAAACAACTGAGGGCGGCCCCACGGCCGTATCAACCTCAGGGAGCCCTTGAGCTCAGTGTCCGGCCTCATTGCAACACCTCCCATAGGAGAGTCGCGCGAGGGGACTGGGCACGGGGGCTGCGCTCGGGTCACGCCCAAGCGTACGCCACCCAGCCAGGTCCTTCGGACCTGGTCGTCGCGCGCCCCTCCCGAGCCGAGCCTCGACGAGGACAGAGGTATGAAGGTCGTTTGAGCGTCAAGGGGGACTCCTGAGCATCGCGACTCAGGAGCCTAACTGGCCACGTAGCGCCTCACTCCTTGGTCTCGTCCTGGTGATCCGGACGACCCAACGGTGGCTGAGGTATGCGTGGGGCCGGGCCCTGCCGACGCAGAACACTAGACCTACCCTTGCATCTCCTTTCCATAAGCTGTTTGCGCGTCAAGAGGGACTCCTGAGCATCGCGACTCAGGAGCCTAATTGGCCACGTAGCCCCTCACTCCTTGGTCTCTTCCTGGTGATCCGGACGACCCAACGGCGGTTGAGGCGGACGACGCAAGACCTCCTTGGGAGCGGCCTCACCAGGCTGGCTCGCGAGGGGCGGAGAGATCAAGGCAAGGCAAACCTCGCGAGGATCCAATGACGCAAGCCATGATGACCGCAATCAGGCGGGCGCCCGCGCGCGCAGTGTCCTTGTTTCCTCTTTGGTGCTAAAGGGGCAAGCGCAGGCGAGGAGTTCTGAGGCATCAAGCAAATGTTTCCATATTGGTGCAACGAGACCAAGACCAGCAGGACGGCAGGACGGAGATCACCGTGGAGCCCAAGACGGCGTCACCACCAGCGCCTTTGGCAGGTGAAGACTACTTTTGTCAGGATAAGCTGTACTATATGTCCCCCTTCAAACTTGGCCGTTGTGGGATCCCTTCGCGCTTAATATTTGGGAAGAGGACCAGGGCTTCTATAAATAGGACTAGCCACCACCGTAGGAGGCAACTCATCTTGGACTGATCTGAGGAGAGATCGAGACCCACACCAGCTCGCCAAGCACAAGAACACCCCACATCAGGAGGCTGTTCTTTCCTTGTAACTGTTCATCCTCAGCCTAAGGGGCAATCCACCACACTACACTAGAGTAGGGTATTACACCACAACGGTGGCCTGAACCAGTATAAATCTTGTATCCCTCTGTTCTTTGAGTCCGACGAGCTAGGCCATGAGATCCTTGAGCGAGCTAGCCATAGAGGGAGAGAGAGAGAGAGAGAGAGAGAGAGAGAGATCTTCGTGCGCACCCCAGTGTTCGAAGCTCAAGGGTTTTCCGGAACCCGAAACCCGACACGCGCGGCATGGCTTGGATGGCAGATGTTCAAGAGTGCATGAGCCCCGTCAAATAACCTAGCTCAAACCTTGGCCAGTCTTTGAATTGTATGTCAGATGCAAGCCCAAATGAACCTATCACAGTGACCTATCCCAAGGGGTAGTTTGAATTATATGTTGGAGCAGTGGCCTCGGATGTTGGTGCAACTTAGAGCATAGCCAATGTTGGTCTAAGCTTGGTGCTAAACATTGTGGGGTGAGGTGCTAAGCTTTTTTTACTAGAACCAGTTATAATTGAAGCACCAAGTCTAGAGACATCTTCGACACCTATTTGAGCCTATCTCACAGCGAAAATACAAGAGGAGTGGTGAGGAAAATATATGGGCGGTGAAAATTACTGATGACAAGTGGGTCCCTCCGTTCCTTTATGTAAGGTGTAATATTTTCAGCACGGTGACCAAGACACATAATTATAGACATGTTAGGATGAAATTACCCTTGGCAAATTTGTAGGTTAGTGGCAAGTAAATCGGTTAGTCCAGCAAAGTAAGAGATACATTTAATCGACAGAGAGATAGTTTCCTTCTTTTGCTACAAGAAGAGATACAGACAATCAGGAGAGATATACTTTCCTTTTTTTGAGGGCTAAAAAGGAAATTATGAGGGATTAGACGAAATGCACCATATATTCGGGAATTTTATCAAAAAAATACACCTTATAAAAAATAACAAAGTGTCGTGGAATTGTCACGGCAGATGTCCTCTTGCAAGGACTTAGTCGTGGAGCCATCGCAACTAGTAAGCTTAAAGGGGTTAATCGGGACAAAGGACACGAGAGGTTTTATACTAGTTCGGCCCCTTACGGTGAAGGCAAAGCCTACGTCTAGTTGGGTTGGTATTGCTTGAGGTTTCGATGACCAGGGAGCGAGATAGGCTATGCCTGGTTCTCGATTGGTTGTTTCTTGCCCTAAGCCGCCAACAGGTCGTCCCCTCATATACACGGGTTGGCGCCTGGCCTCTGAGTCCCGCCGGCTTATAAACAATGTCCGCTCGGTGACTAGTTAAGTCTACCTTATGATACAAGTCATGCCATTATGGCGGTTTACTACAACGGCCTTAAGTCGGCTTTGTGGGCCTTAGGCCCTTTGTTGAGACGCCATCTTCATGCTTGGACTTGGGCTTCATGCAGTAATCTCTTTACGTAACCCGACACCTCACGGGCGTCTTACACAAATAGTTATATCCCCAACATTAGGCCCTAGATTGATTTGAACCTGTTCATGTCAATCTTAAAATAACAAAACATAAATCTTGGTCTTACTGCGCAAAAAGACTTTCTTTAACCCGCCGTAGCGTCATTCTTTTGATCCGTGTTAACCCGTCATGACGTCATATTTCCTTTTATTCCGCCGACGCCTCAGCGGATCTCTGTCTTTATTGTCCGTTCGGAAATCGGCGTCGGGGCGCTGGATAATAATTCTTATCTCCTCGTTTCCCGCGCCGTCTCAGTTATGCTCTCCTTATAAATAGGCGCGACCTAGGTTTCATTTTCACCTTTCCAGTCGTCTTCTTCCTCTTGCCTCCTCTCGAGCTCCGCCGCCGCCGCCGTCAAGCTTCTTGTCTTCATCGACCCAGGCCGCCGCATCAACCTGAATTGGACCAGAACAACGTCGGCGAACCTCCACAGCTCTTCCAGATCCGTAAGTTTCCTTTCCTTCCCTGCCTAGATCTGCATTAGAGCTTCTTCGAGTTCGTCGTAATTCATCACCATTGGAGCCATCTCCTTGTTAGTTTTTCTCCTAGATACCTCTTCCGATCCGAGAAAGATATAGAACAGTTGTGGTAGTTGTTTTCGCCCTTATCTTGGATACGAAACATATCTCTTTCTCTGTATGAAGGCCTTATTCGAACCTGTGAACGCATCTGCGTCGGTTTTTAGGTCTAGAAAAACATTCTTATCAGAACAGACCTTTGATCTCAAATCATAGCAGAAGTTTATGAAACCTGTTTTTATCACCCGGAAAACTTCTTATATTAAATGCCTTTAACATAACTGTCCAGGTATCTGGTTTAAATGCATCCCATTTGATCTGTGAACCTTGGCGCCTTCTCATGCCTTTAAAACTTTTGAACTGTTGCTAATGCTTGTAGCGGCTTAAATAATGCTGCCCAATTATTCTTATGTCATTAGGCCCCTTCATAAGCCGCTACCTTCGGTGATTTGAATATTTTTCTCCCGGGTTAAAATTTAAACCGGAACTTCTTATTTTGTAATAGGCCAACTGTTGTCATGGCGCCTAAATCGACCAAAGCTCCTGTAACCTGCAACTGGGTCCCATCCACAGTTACTAAGAGCAAACTGGCTGAGTTTGTGAAGCCTGGCCATCTGCCCAAAAAGGAGGTCATGTCTTATCGCGTCCCTGACCCATCTGAAGAGAAGCCTCAACCCAAAGAAGGGGAGGTAATAGGTTTCACGGATCACATGAGCCGGGGATTTGCCCCTCCCGGCTCAAAGTTCTTCAGAGAAGTTTTGAATTTCTTTGACCTGAGACCTCAAGACATTGGACCCAATTCCGTGTCCAATCTTTGCAATTTCCAAGTCTTCTGTGAGGTGTACCTGGGAGAGGAGCCAAGCCTGCTCTTGTTTAGAGAACTTTTCTACTTGAACCGGTAGAATGAGCGTGCCAACGGGCCGAGTCTTGAACTTGGCGGTATCTCGATCCAGCGACGGAGAGATTGTCTGTTTCCTTATGCGGAGCTGCCGAGTCACCCCAAATATTGGAACCAATCATGGTTCTACTGTCAGGATACTTCTCCGGCTGATGAGAAGCCTCTGCCCGGCTTTCGCACCCTGCGCCTTGAGTCCAACCATCCGCTAGCGGATAAACTGACCGCTGTTGAACGTCTGCCGCTTAACCCCACCATCAAGAAGATTAAAGCTCTTCTGGGAAATGGTTTAAATGGCATCGACTTGGTCCGGGTCTGGGTCACTTGGCGAATACTCCCCTTAAGCCGCCGCTCCGGCTTAATGTGTACCTACACAGGCGAACAGAACGACCCAATGCGCCACAGTTGTGATGACTTACCAGATGATGTGGCAGATGCTACAACCCAGTCACTGCTGAAGGAGGGTACTATTATCAACAATACCTTCAGGTTACTTCCCTTCTGCAAAAAGAACCCGCCCCCCGCAGTAAGTTACCAATCTTAATAATTACTCTTTAACATGTTTACCTCTTTTGTACTTATAATTCCTTATCTTTTCCACATGCCGGTGATGATTTCTGGAAAGTCAGATATGACCACGAGGCCGCCAACAAGCCAGAGCAGCCAAGAAAAATGAAAGGAAAAACTCCAAGACGGGGACTTCAAAAAAGAAGAAACCTAGCGCCTTCGAATTGCTCAAACTGGATGACTCTTCTTCAGATGAGGAAGAGGTAATCCCTTATTCTCTTAACTCCTTTGTTACTATTTTATTGATATTTCCGCCTTTCAGGAGGACACTGGAAATAGCCAAGCTCATGGCGAAGAGGTAACTATAATCTCCTCCGACTCAGAGCCTTTGCCAAAGCACAAAACCCGGCGGGTGACCCGGAAAGTAAGATTTTCACATCCCTTAGCTTATCAAGATCCTCAATTTCTTTTGAAGCAACAACAGCTTGAGAGCCGGAGGCAAACCCGGACAAGTAAAGATGTAGAGCTCTCTTCCAGCTTACCTGATGTGAGCAGGAAGTGTTGAACGGAGGTCATCTCCACTTTGCGTTCTGTTTATCCTTTGGCGGGTTTAATTCGCCAGCCTCTCAATTCATCTGACTCCAATTATCAGGATACCTCTCCTTCCTCTGGCGAGTCTATGCAATCCAACATGCCGGCCTTCAAGACTGCCCCTGGGTAATGTACCTTTGTTATCCTCATGCTTTGCCTTACTCATATTTTGTACTTATCCCTCTGCTTTGTCCATAGTGTGCAGGTGAAGCCTAGTAAGAGGGCAAAAAAGAATAAGCCGATCGAAGACCCGGTAGCAACTGAGCCGGAGCTCGGAACAGCTGCCCCTGACGCTTCTACCCATCAACCTCCTCCTGAGCGGGCCTATGAAATTCCAACGCCATCTTCTGACCCGCTTGCCGAAGCCACTTTAAACAGCTCCGATAATCCGGAAATTCCTAGCCCGGTCAAAACAGCTGAGCCGGAAGTTGAAATCTTGAAGAGCCAGTATGTTGAACCGGGACGGCCTACTGTCCTTGCCAGATGTACAGCCAAGGAAGAACTTGTCAAACACCGGAAGACCAAACAGGACATCGCTGATTATGCTCACTTAAGCATTGGCGATATAGTCTCAGGCTATCTGAATCAAGTGCATAACAGCAGTGACCTGGAAATTGACATGGTGAAACAGATACAGCATAAATCTGAGGTATACCTTCAAAAATTTCTCCTGAATCTTACTTAATGTACCAGCCCCCAAGTCTACTGCTTATAATTAAATATGCCATAGACTTAGATACCTGCTTATTGTTAGTTCACCCGGCTTACAAGAAAGGATTTTTAATCCGGCCATAATATAGCAACTTTAAAACGCACGATACACATTAGCCCCCAAGTGTCAAGTATCTTTACTTGTAAAGTGCTTGAGACTTTAATATGCTTAATCTGACATTTATAAGGTCAAATTTTCTTCAGCATACATTAGCCCCCAAGTGTCAAGTGTCTTTACTTGTAAAATGCTTGAGACTTTAATAATATCTTACCATAACCTTACTTGTAACCCGGCATCAATGCAGGTCTCCACCAGTCAATTTGAATTGGAGATTGCTGACCTGAAGACCCGGCTGGCGGCCCAAGACCTTGAGATTCAAAAAGCCGACTCCAAATTCGCCTTCAGCGTCTCTGAGCAAGAAAAATTGAAGAAGGATTTTGCCGCAGAGAAGAAGACCTGGGCAGATGAAAAAACTTCACTGTGACCCGGGCCGAGACAGCAGAAGCAGCCCTTGCCGAACAACTGCTGAACTGTCCGACTTAAAGCACCAGATATGTCAAATGGTCTCAGCAATTTTCGGTAAGTTACTATGTGTAACCGTGAACATCACCATGGTTTCTTTGATGACTATTTCAGATATTATCTCCGGCTTAACTTATATGTATAAACGCAGGCCCTGTGAGCACCAACTCAAGCGTAATATGCTGATCAAGCTTAAGGCGGTGTACACTCTAGTGGAACAGCTATACACCGGGTCACAACATGCTTTGGCCTTTGTGGCTTTATCAAATGATACTCCTTATCTCCTGCAGGACGTGCTCAAACGGCTTGTCGTGTTACCTCAACAAATTCAGGAGCTAAGGCGGGCATCTGGTAGAGCTGGGTCCATAGCCACCTTAAGCCGGGCCAAAGCGTTGGTTCCAGAGCTAGATCTAGCCGATGTTGCTCTTGGACATCCCAGCTTAAAGGAGGACGGCTCTGTATTCAATGAATCAGACTTCACCACCTGTGTGAGAGTCGTACGTCCTGTGGCCACCATCATCGGCAATGATATTAATCTTACGAAGTATCAGCCGGGTTATGACAACGAGAACCGGAGGATTCCAACTCCGCATTATGATGACATCACCGATCCTCAATTCGTAAGCATACCTTTGCTCCTCGAAGTTGACCCGCCAGTTTAATAGATGATGAAGCTGAATTTGAAGCCTTAAGCGGCATTGACTGGACCTCGTCAACCTTCCAGGACAAAACAGCAGACGAAGAGGCGGAGAAGGATAACCCGGAGTCTTCAAGTCCACCAAAGGAGTAACCCGCCTGGCACGAAGTCTTTTGAAAAATGATGCTTCATTATTCAGACTCGGGGAGTCTTGTAATAGGGTAGAAAAAACTCCTTAACTCTGTCATGCCTTCGCGCATGTTTGTGGTTTCTAACAATGTCAGAAGCCGCTATCATTATATACTGCAGGCTCATATGAATTGCTCCTTGACATCCAAAAGCTTTTTTGCTTTACCCTGTGTATAAAAAAGAAAAAATTCCTTTGGCGTCTTACCACATCCGGGGTCATATAAAATAATGTTAACCCGGAGCATGAACCAAAACATCATAAGTATCAGCCGGTTTATGATTATGACCATAATAATATACCTGCTATCTTATTGAAGCGTACATTACCGGCTTATGTGATCCAAAAAGCAGATAGTTAAACTTAACTTCTAAGAATCGGCACATATAATGTTTACCTGACCCTTAATATTATTTACCCTTATAGGATAAAATAAACTTAATTTTCAAAGGCCTCTGATTAAATACAATCAGTAGAACCGTTCCAAAGGGGTTAAGCTAAGATTCGGATACGATCATATAGCCCCCGATGGCTTTGGCGATGCCCATCAAGTGGGTATCGACAGCTATGTTCTCTTTGGTTCGAATACGACCTATGTTTGAATAGGAAGCCCCCAACTGACCATAAGAGTTGTTTAATGACACTGATTCGAATACGATCCACGTCAGACCCAAAGGGGTTAAGCTATGATTCCCATATGATCAAGAAGCCCCCAAGTGGGTTTGGCAGTATGCCGATCAATTGGGTATCGACGGCTATGTTCTCTTTGGTTCGAATACGACCTATGTTTGAACAGGAAGCCCCCAATTGACCATGGCTAGATTCAGATATGATCATAAGCCGGATCAAAGGGAAAAACCAGGATTCAGATATGATCCGCCCCCTGTTGGTTGTTTCCACCACCTGGTAAAGAAGATACATAAACCTTGTAGGATGGAAAGAAAATAGGTCCTGCTTTATTGCTTTATATAATATATACATTGCTAAAAATGAAAGACAAATATACTCTGAGAGCCGGTGGCTTAAGTATAATAGGGCCGGAGATGCGCTATGTTCCACGGCCGGCGGGTCTCTTCCTCCGACTTACGTGAGTCTTTGTGCTCTCGAACATCGATGAGGTAATATGACCCGTTGTTAAGATTCTTGCTGACCACAAAAGGTCCTTCCCAAGGAGGGGACAGCTTGTGCATATCAGATTGATCCTGGATGAGCCGGAGCACTAAATCGCCTTCCTGAAAAGTTCTGCTTCTAACCCGACGGCTGTGATAACGGCGCAGGTCTTGCTGGTAAATCGCCGAGCGGGCTATTGCCAAGTCTCGCTCCTCATCCAACAAGTCAAGTGCATCGTGACGAGCTTTTTCATTATCAGCCTCAACATAAGCCGCCACCCGGGGTGAATCATGTCGGATATCACTTGGCAGAACCGCCTCAGCTCCGTACACCATGTAGAAAGGCGTATAACCAGTAGACCCGTTAGGCGTTGTGTTGATGCTCCATAGCACGGAGGGTAACTCCTCCACCCAACAACCCGGAGTTCGCTGTAAAGGAACTAAGAGCCGGGGTTTGGTACCTTTCAAGATCTCTTGATTAGCTCTTTCTGCTTAACCATTAGACTGGGGGTGAGCAACAGCTGAAACATCAAGCCGGATGTGCTCTTGTTGACAAAACTCTTCCATGGCACCCTTGGAGAGATTAGTACCATTATCAGTGATAATGCTGTGTGGAAAACCAAAACGAAAGATCACCTTTTTGATGAACTGAACCGTCGTGGCTGCATCACACTTACTGACCGGCTCTGCTTCAACCCACTTGGTGAATTTATCCACTGCCACCAACAGGTGTGTCTTCTTATCCTTGGACCTTTTGAAAGGTCCAACCATGTCAAGCCCCCAGACCGCAAACGGCCAAGTGATTGGAATCATCCTCAATTCTTGAGCCGGCACATGAGCTCGTCTTGAGAATTTTTGACATCCGTCACATTTACTGACCAGATCCTACGCATCAGCATGAGCCGTCAGCCAGTAAAAACCATGACGAAAAGCCTTGGCCACTAGAGATTTTGAACCGGCATGATGACCGCAATCTCCTTCATGAATCTCATGAAGTATCTCCTGACCCTCCGTAGGTGATACACAACGTTGAAACGCCCCAGTGACGTTGCGGTGATGCAGCTCGCCATGAACAATCGTCATGGATTTGGACCGCCTGACGATTTGTCTCGCCAAAACCTCGTCCTCAGGCAACTCTCCCCGGGTCATATAAGCCAAATATGGGACTGTCCAATCTGGGATGGCGTGGAGAGCCGCCACCAGCTGCGCCTCCGGATCTGGCACTGCCAGCTCTTCCTCTGTAGGCACTCTGACAGAAGGGTTATGCAAAACGTCAAGAAAGGTATTAGGCGGCACCGGCTTACGCTGAGACCCCAACCGGCTTAAAGCATCCGCCGCCTCATTCTTCCTTTGATGAATGTGCTCTACTTGATAACTTTTGAAGTGCCCAGCCACCGCATCAACTTCACGACGATAAGCCGCCATAAGGGGATCCTTGGAGTCCCACGTGCCTGACACCTGTTGAGCGGCGAGGTCTGAATCGCCCAAGCATCTTACCCGGCTCAAATTCATCTCTTTAGCCATCCGGAGGCCATGGAGTAAGGCCTCGTATTCAGCTGCATTGTTAGTACAGGGAAACATAAGCCAGAGCACATAACAAAATTTGTCGCCTGGGAAGTTAAACGACTCCAGCCCGAGCCTTCCAACTACTGGACCCGTCAAGTGGATAGTCCAATATGTGTTATCCGGCTTCTCCTCTGGTGCCTGCAACTCCGTCCAATCATTGATAAAGTCTACTAGGGCTTGAGACTTGATAGCTGTTCGTGGCATATACTTCAAACCGTGAGGCGCAAGCTCGATGGCCCACTTGGCAACTCGCCATGTGGCTTCCCTGTTCTGGATGATGTCTCCCAAGGGGGCTGAACTTACCACAGTGATAGGATGACCTAGGAAGTACTGCTTTAGCTTCCGGCTTGCCATGAACACCCCATAAACAAGTTTCTGACAATGCGGATACCTTTGCTTGGATTCTATGAGCACCTCACTGATGTAATAAACCGGCCGTTGAACCGGATGCTCCTTGCCAGTCTCCTTACGCTCCACCACAATGGCCACACTAACGGCACGTGAGTTGGCAGCAACATACAACAGCAACGGCTCTTTATCAATGGGAGCCGCGAGAACCGGCGGCTCGGACAACTGTCTCTTTAAATCTTCAAAGGCAGCATCAGAAGCCTCACTCCAGACAAAAGTGTCTGTTTTCTTCATCATCCGATACAGCGGTAGAGCCTGCTCACCTAGCCGGCTTCTGAATCGGCTTAACGCAGCAACGCGACCCGCCAGTCGTTGAACATCATTGATGCACACTAGTTTCGCCAGAGAAGTAATCGCCTTGATCTTTTCCGGGTTAGCTTCAATGCCCCTGTTTGAGACCAAGAATCCCAAAAGCTTGCCTGCAGGTACACCAAATACACACTTATCCGGGTTAAGCACCATCTTGTAAACCCGGAGATTATCAAAGCTTTCCTTTAAGTCGGATATCAAGGTTTCCTTCTCCCTGGACTTCACCACAATGTCATCCACGTAAGCATGAACATTGCGCCCAATCTGATTGTGGAGACAATTCTGTACACATCGCTGATAAGTCGCCTGGGCACTCTTGAGCCCAAACGGCATAGACACATAGCAGAAGGCTCCAAATGGAGTAATGAAAGCCGTCTTCTCCTGGTCCTTAACTACCATCTTGATCTGATGATAACCAGAGTAAGCATCCAAAAACTCAACCGCCTCGAACCCGCTGTAGCATCGATGATTTGATCAATGCGGGTAGAGCAAAGGATCAACCGGACATGCTTTATTTAAGTCCGTGTAGTCCATACACATCCGCCAGGTGCCGTTTTTCTTGAGCACAAGCACCGGGTTAGCCAACCACTCCGGGTGAAAAACTTCTACAATGAACCCGGCCGCTAAGAGCCGAGCGACCTCCTCCCCTATAGCCTTTCGCCTTTCCTCATTGAATCGCCGGACAAACTGTCTGACTGGCTTATACTTTGGATCAATATTAAGAGTGTGCTCAGCGAGTTCTCTCGGGACACCCGGCATGTCAGAAGGTTTCCATGCAAAGATGTCTCGGTTCTCACGGATGAACTCGATGAGCGCGCTTTCCTATTTGGGATCCAAATTGGCACTAATGCTGAACTGTTTGGAAGAGTCGCCTGGAGTGAAGTCAACCAGTTTTGTCTCGGCGGCCGACTTAAATTTCAACGCCGAGTCTTGCTCTGTGGTCGGCTTCTTCAAAGAGGTCATATCCGCCGGGTCAACATTAGTTTGATAAAACTTCAGCTCCTCTTCAGCACAAACAGATTCAGCATAAGCCGCATCGCCTTCCTCGCACTCCAAGGCCACCTTTCGACTCCCATGCATAGTGATGGTGCCCTTGTAACCCGGCATCTTGAGCTGCAGATAAACATAACACGGTCGTGCCATAAACTTGGCATAAGCCGGCCGTCCAAACAAAGCGTGATATGGGCTCCTGATTTTGACTACCTCAAACGTCAGCTTCTCAGCCCTGGAATCATATTCGTCTCCAAAAGCTACTTCCAGCTCGATCTTTCCAACTAGATATGCCGACTTACCAGGTACCACCCCATGAAAAACAGTGTTAGACGTCCTCAAGTCCATATCAGTCAAACCCATGCGGCGAAAGGTCTCATAATAGAGAATATTGATGCTGCTTCCTCCGTCCATGAGTACCTTAGTGAATTTATATCCACCAACCTGTGGGGCCACCACCAAGGTTAACTCGACCCGGGTTATCAACCCGAGGGGTGATCTTTCTACTCCAAATGATAGGCTGCTCGACCACCTCGATTAACGGGAACCGCCGCTCAACCGAATTCACAGCCCTTTTATGAACCTTCGGTCACGTTTGCACAAGTTAGTGGTAAACACATGGTATTGCCCACCGTTCAACTGTTTTGGATGGCTCTGATAACCTGACTACTGCTACTGCTGTCCTCCTTGACCAGACTTCTGCTGATTATAGCCACCTTGACCGCCCTGAAAACCGGAACTTGAGCCGCCACCCGGGCCATGGAAACCACCTGCTCCTGAACCGCCGCCTGATCCGTGATTGGCATCAAACATGTTTGAATTCTTGAAAGCCTTCATGATCGCGCAGTCCTTCCATAAGTGGGTGGCGGGATTTTCCCGAGTACCATGTCTTGGACAAGGCTCATTCAGAAGCTGCTCAAGAGATGGACCTGAGCCACCAGATCGAGGGGGTGCTCTCCCCTTACGCTTCTTGTTATTACCTTGGGCATTAGCATTGGCCACAAACTCCGGGTTACCCTCCTTCTTACGCTTGTTGCCTCCTTGACTTACCAGGTGATGCTGCTGACCATTTCCATTGCCGTTCTTCTTTCCCTTCCCTGTCTTTTCCTCCTCAGACGCGGGATCATTGGTAGTATCAGAATCGGCATATTTAACCAAAGCCGCCATCAGCGTACCCATGTCATTGCAATCACGGTTAAGGCGCCCCAACTTCTGCTTCAGCGGCTCAAAACGACAATTCTGATGGAGCATAAGTACCGCAGAGCCGGCGTCCATCTTATCAGATGAGTGTATTATTTCCTTGACCCGGCGCACCCAATGAGTTGTGGACTCACCCTCCTCCTGCTTACAATTGGTCAAATCCACAATTGACATGGATTGCTTGCAAGTATCCTTGAAGTTCCGGATAAACCGGGCCTTTAGCTCTGCCCATGAACTGATGGAATTGGGAGGCAAACTTTTCAACCAAGATCGGGCCGTTCCATCTAACATCATGGTGAAATACTTAGCCATTGCCGCGTCGCTGACCTCCAATAACTCCATGGCCATCTCGTAACTTTCAATCCATGCCCCTGGCTGTAAGTCGGCCGTGTAATTTTGCACCTTTCGAGGTCCCTTGAAATCCTTGGGCAGACGCACATCCCGGAGAGCCGGCACCAGACAAGGGACACCACCGGTTCTAGTGGCCACTCCGGCTCCGACAGAAGTTGTTGGATACTCTGGGAGACCATCATATGCCGTCTGCTGAGCTGCTAATTGAGCCGCCCGTTCATCCTCCTGACGCAATCGATCCTGTACCGGGTTATAGCCACCGGGTTGGTTACGACGCTGGGCATTGCTTGATAAAGCTTCTGACTCCATGTGCCTGCTGTAACTCGGACTCCGGTTTGGACGAGGTGCTATCCAAGGCTGAGGAGTGGAATGAATCCTATCCCTGCTGTAAGAATAGGTCTCTTGATGTGCCAAGGCCGTCTGAAGAAGATCCCTAACCCTCCGGATTTCCACCGCCGTCGGGTCATCACCGTCCACTGGAAGAGCCACCAGACGCACCGATGCTGCTATCAAGTTCTCCATGGGGTTGGAGAAGTGGCCCGGCGGTGTCGGTATGTATCGGGGCCGGGCCATGCTCCCGTGAAGAGGTGCCATCTCTCGAGGCTGAACCGGCCCTCCGGCTCCGGGTGTTGCAAACTGATTGGCTTCGGGTGGGTTGCTAGGACCAGCTCCGGGTGTTGTGAAAAGATTCTGAGGATCATAAACCGGAGGCAGACGGGACTGTGTCTTCTGATGTCTCCTTCTCATCACCTCATTGGATGCATTCAGACTCATATTAAGCTGGAAAGCCTCTGACTAGAGTCGCTGCGCCCGTGCATCCAAAGCCGCCCGCTCCGCAGCTAGCCTGGTGTCCTCAGCCGCCAAGGCCTCCTTGGCCAGGGCTATCTCCTCACGCACCTTTGCCACCTCCGCGTTGTGCTCATCCGGATTTGCAGGAATAACTGTGGTGGTTAACAGGGCCGTCAACTTGTCCATAAGATCCATCAGCACCTGAGCCGGCGGGCGCGCAGAGCCTCCTGCCCCGGCCGCTCCTGAACCGGACATTACTGTTGTCGCAGCCGTCGAGTTTTGGCCGGGTTGACTACCAGCCATGAAGACTCCTGCCCAGCCTGGCGGCTCATAGAAGTCTGGAACGCTAGAGTCGTCAGAACAGCCCCCGAGCATGCCTTCTTGGACCTGATACAAAGAATCTGTTGAACCGGAGGACGAATCATCATCTGATGGAACGGCCGTCTCTCCGCCATCCTTAGATGCTTCAGAAAGTGCCTCTCCGTGAACACAGCCCACAAAGGCACGCTTCATGGCAGGTTGAACCCGGGCGGGTCTCGCATGCTGAGCTGTCTCAATGAGGTCGGTGCAGCTGTCCGGCTCTGGGCCCGGCTCACCAATCCGGCCGATGAAGACGTGGATTCCGCCAAAGGGGACCCGGTACCCGTACTCAATTGAGTCGGCCTCGGGGCCCCAGCCTTTGTTGTCGATGTAGATCTTGCCGCGACGACTCTTGGTCATCCGGCCCACTGCGTATCCCTTAAGCCCTTCGAAGCTGCCCTTCAAGAACTCAAATCCAGCGTGCGCTGGCCCCACGGTGGGCGTCAACTGTCGTGGAATTGTCACGGCAGATGTCCTCTTGCAAGGACTTAGTCGTGGAGCCCTCGCAACTAGGAAGCTTAAAGGGGTTAATCGGGACAAAGGACACGAGAGGTTTTATACTAGTTCGGCCCCTTACGGTGAAGGTAAAGCCTACGTCTAGTTGGGTTGGTATTGCTTGAGGTTTCGATGACCAGGGAGCGAGATACGCTATGCCCGGTTCTCGATTGGTTGTTTCTTGCCCTAAGCCGCCAACAGGTCGTCCCCTCATATACACGGGTTGACGCCCTATGGCCTACAGAGTCCCGGCCGGCTTATAAACAATGTCCGGCTCGGTGACTAGTTAAGTCTATCTTATGATACAAGTCATGTCATTATGGCGGTTTACTACAACGGGCCTTAAGTCGCCTGTGGGCCTTAGGCCCTTTGTTGAGATGCGATTTTCATGCTTGGACTTGGGCTTCTGTCTGGTAATCTCTTTACGTAACCCGGCCCCTCCTGGGCGGCTTACACAAATAGTTATATCCCCAACACAGAGGGTGTAGTTGCTAAGAAAAGAGTACATTGGACAATTATTTTTGTTTCATTCGGCTCAATCTACTTTTCAATTTGGGTGTGGCTAGGTCTCAATCGACTGAGACTTAACCAAGTTTCAGTCAAGTGATATAGTATAAGAAAAAAAAGAAAAAACTAACAAGAATTTTTTTGTACGAATCTTCATGCAAAATCAAAGGACCATAGCATCAACTGAGACATAACAAAGTCTCAGTCGACTAAGACTTAGCAAAATTGTTTCAATTTTCTAGCGCCAAACACATTGACCCCTTTTCGGTCAAAAGTCGTGTCCAAGGGGGTGTGGCGCCAATGCGGCTTGAAAGCAGTCGATGCTGGGACTATGGTAGTACTCCCTCGTTTTTTATCTAGTCTGCGTATTAGCTTTCGTCAAAGTCAAGCTTTGTAAACTTTGACAAAGTTTATAAAATAATATTAACATATACAATAACCAATCAATACCATTAGATTTATTATTGAATGTACTTTCACATCATATAGATTTCTTATGATAAATGTTTATATTCTTTTCTATAAACTTGGTCAAAGTTTATAAAGTTTGACTTCAGTCAAATCTAATATGTAAAGTAAATAAAAACGGAAGAAGTATCAGTGGGCGCGCAACGACGTGTATCTGAAAGTCACGGCAGCCAAATGTTGTTGCCCTCCGTATCTAGTTTAGCTAGGTGGCTCGAGCTTGTGATGTGGGTTTTCAACTCGGACGGCAACGAGTGAGTTTGTGAGGTTTCCGATGTGGTTGGTTTCTGATGATGAATGATGTTTCCTTATGAACTTAATCGGTTCTTTTCTGCTCAATTAGTAGTCAGAGCTCCTTGTTGTTTTTAGCTTTTTGCGGGCGTACGATTTGGATGGCCTGGTTCGATGGAGAGGATTGACTGGTAGCCAAAATATATTTAGTCAACTAGGGATAGCCGCTCCCGCAATTTACTTGCACGTCTCCTTTGCCGTGATCTTGCGTCTCCTCGCTGTTTGCTTGCGTTATTTCCAAGTTTCATCTAGCTATTGACCTTGTGCTATAAAATGTGTGACGATTAAGCAACGTCCGACCTCGGTTATAATGATGTGCAGAAAACTAACGCGCCTTTATAGCAAACAGGCGCAAAATGATCCCGGTTATATTGATCTCGGTTTTAATTCTTGAAGGATTTGCAAAATGTGCTGTTGCTAACATCCGATTGATAATCATGCATACTCCATACTTTCGAGCTCGAAGTTGAAGCCGAATCGCGTATTCCAATTTGAGAACCTTTTCAGAGTTGCACGAGCCATTTTCAAGAAATCTGTCGGTTTAGTACTATGCAAGTCCAATTGCGCAAATCTTAATGTTTAGTTGGTTTTAAGCTACCACCTTTTTCAAGAGCAAGCTAGTACTAACATGCATATAAACCAAGGCTGAATTCAACGTCGCATGTCAGCGCAGTTGGTCTAATCGTTCGAAGCATAGCCAACTGGAAGGAGCATCAACTTCTCGGTAGCTTACACGCATGCTCGAAGGCTAGCAATTAGGCCATGAAGAAGCCCATGGCCGGCCGCGTGAACGTGGTGCCTATGCTGCTCGTCTTCTGCTTGGCATACGTGCTAGGCTTGGTCTCCAACGTCACCTTCGAGAACTTCTACGTCCACAACTTCCTGTCGCCATTGATGCTGCCTGCCTCTCGGCTGCAAACGCCACCGACAACGCCAGAAGCTGTACCATGCATCCTGCCACCGTTGCCCCCTCCGGAGCCGACCCCGCGGCCGCCGTCACTGGAGAGACGGAGAATGGAGAGTGGCAGCAGCGCCATGCACAACATGAGCGACGAGGAGCTGCTGTGGAGGGCGTCCATGGTGCCGAGGATCAAGAGCACGCCCAAGCTGCACGGGATCGTTCCCAAGGTCGCCTTCCTGTTCCTGGTGAGGGGGGACGTGCCGCTGCGTCCCCTGTGGGACAAGTTCTTTGAGGGCCACCAGGGGCTCTACTCCATCTACGTGCACACCAGCCCCGACTACACCGGCTCGGCCCCGCCGGACTCCCCGTTCTACGGCCGTATCATCCCGAGCCAGGTACGCAGCTCACATTTCATATTTGTCGTCCTCGTCGACCTCAGCCGACGACCTTGATAGCCGACGGTGTGCATGCAAATGGTTTTGCGTTTACAAGAGGTCTTGCGTTAAGAGATCTTGATCTAAACACATGAATCAACATTTTAAATAGCACGGTATAGCATTTTAAAAAGGTCCTCCCTTAAAAGGCATAGCAAGCTATATATTTATATCTATGGCATACATGCATACAGAGAACGAGCTGGGGAAACATCAACCTGATGGACGCGGAGCGGCGGCTGCTGGGGAACGCGCTGCTGGACGTCGCCAACGCGCGGTTCGCGCTGCTGTCTGAGTCGTGCATCCCCATCCTCGGCTTCCCCGCCCTGTACGCCTACCTCACCGGATCCAACACCAGTTTTGTCGACAGCTTCGACCGCCGGGACGGGCGCGCGCGACACCGGGAATTCTTCGCCGAGCGCAACATCAGCTTGGCGCAGTGGCGCAAGGGCGCGCAGTGGTTCGAGATGGACCGCGCGTTCGCCCTCGAGGTCATCTCCGACGAGACCTACTACGGCCCGGTGTTCCGGAACGGCAAGCACGGGGTCCGCAACCTGGAGGAGCACTATCCCATGACGCTGGCGAGCGTGCTCGGCTGGGGCGCCCGCAACGCCAACCGGACCGTCACCTACTCCGACTGGCGGCACCCGGTGGGGCAGCACCCCAAGAGCCACAACGGCAGCGAGGTCACGGAGGAGCTCTTCGAGGAGATGAGGCGGGGCTACGGCGACTGCTACTACAACGGCGGGGTGGCGGAGGTGTGCGCCGTGTTCGCGCGCAAGTTCAAGCCAGAGGCGCTCGACGCCCTGCTCGACCTAGCTCCCAAGCTGTTTGCCTCTGGCTGACAACTTTCAGCTCGTTTTCACTCGAGTAACTGATCTTACATGACTGAATTTGTACTAAAACTTGTTTCATGAGACCACAAAAATGAAACAAATTGTACTACTTTATTGTTTACATTGATGGATGTTGTTAAAATTTATGGGCTTTAGTCCATATTTTTTTTACCCCTTCGCCTTGTGTGATCAGGGGTTTCTCGCCTCCGATCCCATCAGCGCCGCCACAGGTCGCCTTCGTTTTTGGTGGCCTTAGAGCCATTGAGGCGTGGACCTCGGCCCTTCCCGGCGGGAGGGCTCCTGCTCTGTTTTTATATGTTTCTTTTTCGTCTATTTATTTTATATTTGTGTCCTACTTAGAAAGACGAGGCGGTGATGACTCCCTGAATGGGGAATAAGGTTCTCTCTGCTTAGCTCCCATTCGGGTGTTGCATCTAGAGCCATCAGAGAGCGTTTGTCTTTGGTGGACCCACTTCGATATGGTCTTCGTTTATTTGTGTTCGTGTCTCTACAAATTGGATCATTTTGATCTACACTTCTCTTTATCGATGATTGTTGTTGTTCTGTTGCGCTGGTCCTATTTCAGCTCGCTTGTGCTTGTCTTCGCTAGCTGGTGTAGAGATCTGGATGTGATTTGTACTTCTATATTTTTACTGCCTTGGATATTGATAAATAGATTGAAAGTTTTTCTTGTGAAAAAATAGTAAATTTAATTTCTAAAGAAAAGGCTTAATAACTGTATGCTACATAGAAAAAAAAATGATGTGTCAAGTAATTAAAAAAGCATAGCACTAGTGGCCGGGGCTCACTCCCGTAAGGTCTGATGCCTCGGTCGCGCTCAGCCTGTAGTGCGTGCCTGAACTGCCTAAAGATCATGTTTGATGAGAAATAAAAAATATATTTTCGGATAAGATGTTTATAGAAACTGCGAAAAATAGTCAGCAGACAACTTCCTCTAAATTATACAGACATTCGAATTTTGAATTTTACGGAAATGTCCTACACGAGCTATTGAAAATGCTCTAATTGGGTACAACCAAAGATGTGTTGGTTGCTTCGATTGAGTAGGTTGAAAATGGTTGTATGAACACTTAATAATTCCCAAATGCTTCGTGCTACACGTGTGGCATGAAGTAGTTCGGCCCTGATGTTTTTTACAATTAAAATTGCCATAAAAAAACAAAAAATAAAACTTGTCATCCAAACAGAAAGTTGTCATGTTTGATAACTAAAGTTGTCGTCCTCGCGTCACTAAACTTGCCATAATAAAATGTTCGGAGTTTTTTTTCTGCGAGAAACTTCCAATCTATTCATCTTCAATCATGACAGTACAAAGAACAACAGAGGTAATAAAAATTACAATCATGTCCATGGACCACCTAACGATGACTACAAGCACTGTAGCGAGATGAAGGCGCGCCGCCATCATCGTCCCTCCATCACCGGAGCCGGGCAAACCTTATTGTAGTAGACAGTCGGGAAGTCGTCGTGTTAAGACCACATAGGACCAGTGCACCAGAGTAGCAACCATCGCCGATGAAGAAAGTCGTAGATCAGAAGGGTCAAACCTGCAAACACCCAAACAAAGAAGAACGAAGACCGGCTCCAAACACGACCAAATCCCGCGAGATACGACGAAGACAAACCTCCACACGGCGTCCAACGATGCTAGACGCACCATCGGGATGGGGATAGAATGTGCGAGACATTATTCCTACTAAGGGACATCGCCGCCGCCGCCACGAAGCCCCAACCATGACGTTGAATCTAGCAAGAACAAGAATGGGGTCCCTCCCCCGCCGGGGAGAGATCCTCCACGCCTCCATGGCCTAAAGGCCATCGGAGATGGGACGACCGGCAGCAGCGCCGACGGGAGGAGAAGAACTTTTCTTGTAGGGGAGGAAAAAGAGATGGAATATGTTTGCTTGATAAATAAATAAAAACGTTGGAGTTGCCATGTGTTCGTGCAAATGTGTGTGACATTTAGGGCCTGTTCTGAAACCATCTAACTTCTCCAAAACTTCTCATATCTAGCTTCTTATGTCGCTTCTTGCTTCAGCTGGCAATCTGAAAACGTTCTGGAGCTGCTATAGCTTCTCCTAGCGCCTGGATGACCTGGCAGCCCAACTGGGGCGCTCAAGGCCTACTTGATGCACCTTGGGCCGGCTGGAAAGAGCCCATATTGGGCCGAACTGCTCACATGCCGAAAAAAGGGGGAAGAGCTGGGCTATTGTCCTCGGTGCAGTCGTCCCGGTGCTGCTCCTGGCTCGCCGAGGGTCGGGGCTAGCTCCTCCGAACGTCAATGGCGTCGGGGCTTGCACCTCAGATCCAAGGGGTCGCAGCTCCTGGCTGAAGGAAATAGGCCCTAGAGGCAATAATAGAGTTGTTATTTTATATTTCCTTATATCATGATAAATGTTTATTATTCATGCTAGAATTGTATTAACCGGATACTTGATACATGTGTGGATACATAGACAAAACATCGTGTCCCTAGTAAGCCTTTACTAGACTAGCTCGTTAATCAAAGATGGTTAAGTTTCCTAACCATAGACATGTGTTGTCATTTGATGAACGGGATCACATCATTAGGAGAATGATGTGATGCACAAGACCCATCCGTTAGCTTAGCATAATGATCGTTTAGTTTATTGCTATTGCTTTCTTCATGTCAAATACACATTCCTTCGACTATGAGATTATGCAACTCCCGGATACCGGAGGAATGCCTTGTGTGCTATCAAACATCACAGCGTAACTGGGTGGTTCTAAAGATGCTCTACAGGTATCTCCGAAGGTGTTTGTTGGGTTGGCATAGATCAAGATTAGGATTTGTCACTCCGAGTATCGGAGAGGTATCTGTGGGCCCTCTCGGTAATGCACATTATAATAAGCCTTGCAAGCAATGTGACTAATGAGTTAGTTGCGGGATGATGTATTACGGAACGAGTAAAGAGACTTGCCGGTAACGAGATTGAACTAGGTATGAAGATACCGACGGTCGAATCTCGGGCAAGTAACATACCGATAGACAAAGGGAATAACGTACGTTGTCATAACGGTTCAACCAATAATGACTTCGTAGAATATGTAGGAGCCAATATGAGCATCCAGGTTCCGTTGTTGGTTATTGAATGGAGAAGTGTCTCGGTCAAGACTACATAATTCCCGAACCCGCAGGGTCGCACGCTTAACGTTCGTTGACGCTAGAGTAGTATTGGGATATTTGATGAGTGGTAACCAAATGTTGTTCAGAGTCCCGGATGAGATCCCGGACATCACGAGGAGTCTCGAAATGGTCGAGAGGTAAATATTTATATATGAGAAGTCAAATTTTGGGTTCTGAAAAAAGATGCAGTTTTTTCGGTATTGTACCAAGAAGCTTCTAGAAAGTTCCGGAGGATTCCATAGGGGTCCGGAAGCCCACAAGTGGTTCCACCACGACCCAAGGGCTAGCATGGGCTGCAGGGAGGCTCCCTGGCCTTATTGGGCTAGGCGCCCGAGCTCCCCGTATTCTCCACAGCAATCGGCGGCACCCCGCCCAAATTGAGCTCCCAGGTTGCGGCCACGCTCGAATCAACGTAGCCCTCAAACTAAATCCTATCAACATATTCATCAATCCACTCGAAATGGTCAAATTTCTTCAAGATCTGCAAAGAACAACATGAACCCTAAATCCCAAATTCGAGGAGAAAAAACAAAATATGAAGAAATCAGAGCAAAAGACAGCGAAAGAACGGGCTAAGAACTGAGATGTAACCTTGCCATCCCTTCCTGCCATTGGTTTGCTCAAGGATTTCACAAATTTCGCCTAAGATTGCCATTGTCATCCCTCTTAGTGACCAACCGCTTAAGAGGGTCAGGCGCAGGCGGTCAGGGCACCTTGTGGAGCAGACTGGTCCATACTGCCGCCATTTTGAGGCGTGACAAAGGAGGTAGACATTTGCGCTTAGGTCGCGGAGAAGAGAAAGATTGGGGAAAGGGGATGAATGGGCGCGCGGGCGGACGGGCACGGGCGCCGCCTCGCCTAGCTGCGAGGAGGTGGGTCCCATAGTAGACAAGTGGTGGGTCCCGCGCTTACGTGGATAAGTGGTGGGTCCAGCCCCCAACAGCTAACGTGGGCATCAGTTGAGTTTAACAGCCATGTTGTGCGTGGGCTATTTACCTGCTCAAAATTTTCGCACCACGGCCATCCGCTCGAACAACGTCACACTCTTGCCAGTTCACCTCAAATGTGTCGCACAGGAGCTATAAGCCCATTGTCTATCATTTCGCTTTTCTGAGTATTGCACAAGCCTGAGTAAATATGGGTCGAGGTAACCCAACTTTTTTGATAAGGCCGCTGATCTGCGCCGGCGCGCCGGCCCAAGTTTGGGCCGGTCGCCTGGCAGCCGCCCGGTTGGAGTGACCAGGTCCGTTCGTGAAGGAAATATGCCCTAGAGGCAATAATAAAGTTATTATTTATTTCCTTATATCATGATAAATGTTTATTATTCATGCTAGAATTGTATTAACCGGAAACATAATACATGTGTGAATACATAGACAAACAGATAGTCACTAGTATGCCTCTACTAGACTAGCTCATTAATCAAAGATGGTTATGTTTCCTAACCATAGACATGTGTTGTCATTTGATTAATGGGATCACATCATTAGGAGAATGATGTGATTGACATGACCCATTCCGTTAGCTTAGCACTTGATCGCTTAGTATATTGCTATTGCTTTCTTCATGACCTATACATGTTCCTCGTAACTATGAGATTATGCAACTCCTGTTTACGGAGGAACACTTTGGTACTACCAAACGTCACAACGAATCGGGTGATTATAAAGGAGTACTACAGGTGTCTCCAAAGGTACATGTTGGGTTGGCGATTTCGAGATTAGGTTTTGTCACTCCGATTGTCGGAGAGGTATCTCTAGGCCTTCTCGGTAATACACATCACATAAGCCTTGCAAGCATTGCAACTAATAAGTTAGTTGTGAGACGATGTATTACGGAACGAGTAAAGAGACTTGCCAAGAACGAGATTGAACTAGGTATTGGATACCGACGATCGAATCTCGGGTAAGTAACATACCGATGACAAAGGGAACAACGATGTCGTTATGCGGTTTGACCGATAAAGATCTTCGTAGAATATGTAGGAACCAATATGGGCATCCGTGTTCCGCTATTGGTTATTGACCGAGAATAGTTCTAGGTCATGTCTACATAGTTCTCGAACCCGTAGGGTCCGCACGCTTAACGCTTCGATGATGATTTATTATGAGTTTATAAGTTTTGATGTACCAAGGTTGTTCGAGTTCGGATGTGATCACGGACATGACGAGGAGTCTCGAAATGGTCGAGACATAAAGATTGATATATTGAAGCCTATGTTTGACTTGGAAAGGTTCCGATGAAAACAGGATTTTACCGAACACCGGGGTTACGGAACCCCGGGGTCAATGGGCCTTGATGGGCCATAAGGGAGAAGAGGAGGGCGGCCGGGGCAGGCGCGCGCCTCCCCTCTAGTCCGAATAGGACAAGGAGAGGGGCGGCGCTCTTCCCTCTTCCCCTCCCCAAGACCTAATCCAACTAGGGGGGAGTCCTACTCGGTGGGAGTAGGACTCCCTAGGGCTGGCCGCACCCCTTGCTCCTTTATATACGGGGCAGGGGGCACCCCATGACACACAAGTTGATCTACGGATCGTTTTAGCCGTGCGGTGCCCCTCCACCATATTCCACCTCGGTCATATCATCGCGAGCTTAGGCGAAGCCCGCGCCGGTGAAGCATCATCATCGCCACCACGCCGTCGTCGACGAAACTCATCCCCGACGCTTTGCTGGATCGGAGCCCGGGATCGCCATCGAGCTGAACGTGTGCTGAACTCGGAGGTGCCGACGCTCGGTACTTGGATCGGTCGGATCGTGAAGACGACGACTACATCAACCGCGTTGTTATAACGCTCGCTTTCGGTCTACGAGGGTACGTGGACACACTCTCCCCTCTCGTTGCTATGCCTTCACCATGGTCTTGCGTGTGCGTAGGAATTTTTTTTGAAATTACTACGTTCCCCAACAGTTCGATCTGCATCTCTCCTTCCTCCCGCACAAGATCGAGCATGCGCCGCCTCCGCCTTCGCACCCCACGCCGCCACCTCGCGCTCGTCCGCGGCTAACAGCCACCCCCGCGCCACCAGCCCTCGCCCCCTGGTCGTCGTGCTCGTCGTCTACTGTCGCCATCAACGAACACACCCCTTTGATGGAAAAACCATGGCGGCCGTCATGGCAACATTTTCATCACTTGTCGAAGCAAAACAGAGACATAGTTGTAGCAAAAAACATTGTGGTTGTCTGCTGCCGGTTGTAGCTCACCGTGCAGGTCGCAAACACACGTCTGTCGTCATGGCAACGATTTCCAATGATGGTCGTAGAAAACATGGTTACAGTTGTAGCAAAAGAACATCATGGCCGTCGCCGCCAGTTGTAGTTGTCGTGCAAGTCGTGAACATTACCGTCTTCGGTTGTAGCAAATCACCTCGCCGGTTCCAGCAAATGAACACCGTGGTTCCAGCATTTTTCATTGTCGGGTCCAGCATCTAGCGAGAGCGGGTTGCAACATCTGTGGGCGCGTGGTCACCACGGTCACCGCCCCGTAGTAGAAATCATGCCGGTTCCAGCATCTAGTCAGACCGGTTGCAACATCTGCAGGTGTGGTCACCGCGGTCACCGTCCATAGTAGCAAAAAATTAAGCCCGTTGTAGCACTTTGGCTTACCGGTCGTAGCATATTTGGATGCCAGTTGTAGCACAACTTGCTTGTCACAAGCATCACGGTGCTTGGCCTCATCACGCGCGGCCATGGCGAAGGGAGCGGTCATGGTGACGGGCGCATCCATGGCGACGACGGGATATGAAGGAGGAAGACGAGGAGTGCGGCCACCCCCGTGCGTGGACGCGGCTAAAGAGAGAAGGGGATCGGAGAAAGATGATAAGGTGGGGTAGGGGGCTCGCGCGAGGAGTACGATGGCCTCGATCTAGTGGCTCACGCGGGACCGGTCAAAAGTTTCGGCCGGCGCACCGCATAGGAACGTTTACTTTTGGATAAATGTAACCTTATACTACAGATTTAATTAAGACACGTTCTTATTGAAAAAGACGTACCAAATTCCATTTTGCAATGGATAGCAGGCCTGTAAATAATGGACACGACAATTAACACTTTCTCGTATGAAGAACAACTATGTTTGCACATACAATTTTAAAATTTTATATAAGTACATGTCCATTTTTTCTCCGGTTACAACGCACGAGCTGCTCTGCAAAATTTCAGCCGAACCCCATGACGTTAGGAGCGAGCTCAAGCAGCTTGCCGAGCGCGTCCCGGGAGAACTTGCGCGCGAACATGAAGCAGAACTCAACCGCTCCGCCGGCGCGGCCGTAGCCACACTTCCCGTTCCCTCGCCTCATCCCCTCCAGTAGCTCCGCCGTGACGTCCCTCACGCCGTAGGTTGCCGGGTGCGGGCCCGGTCTTGGCCAGGCGACGTACGTGAGGGTCCGGTTGGCGGCGCGCGCGCCCCAGCCCAGCAGGGTTACCAATGTCGGCAGGTAGTGCTCCTCCATGTTGCCGATGCCGTGGTCGCCGCGGAACACGGCCATGTAACGCTCCTCGGCGACGAGCTCCACGGCGATCGGCCGGTCCATCTCGAACCATTGCGACCCCTTGCGCCACTGCGCGAGGCTGACGTTGCGTTCGGTGAAGAAGGGGACGTGCCGCGCGCGGGTGGGGAAGCTGTCGATGAAGCTGGCGTTGGCGCCGGTGAGGAAGGCGTAGGCGGCCGGGAAGGAGAGGAGAGGGATGCATGTCTCCGACAGCAGCGCGAACCGCGCGTTGCCGAGGTCCAGTAGCGCCGTTGCCACCAGTCGCCGCTCCGCGTGCACGAGGTTCATGTCGCCCCAGCTGGTGTTCTGCGTGTACAGCGAGATCATCAGCTAACATAGACGTATGCGGGGATAGCTCAGTTGGGAGAGCGTCAGACTGAAGATCTGAAGGTCGCGTGTTCGATCCACGCTCACCGCATCACCTTTTTCTTTTGCACGTTACCTGGCTTGGGATCATGCGGCCGTAGAAGACGGAGTCTGCCGGCGGCGAGCCGGTGTAGGCGGGGCTCGCGTGCACGTAGATGGAGTAAAGCCCTTCGTGTCCGGCGAAGAACTTCTCCCACAACGGCCGCAGCGGCAGGTCCCCCCTCACGAGGAACAGGAATGCCACCTTGGGCACGATGCGCCGCGGCAAGCGGGCGACCCTGGGCACCATGGACGCCCTCCAGAAGAGCTCCTCGTCGGTCATGTTGTGCATGAGGCCGCCGCTCGGCGCGAGGAAGTCCGCGAACCCCAAGCTCACCGGCGGGGACGGCGTCGGCTGCTGCGAGGGAGGAGAGGACAATGGTGGGCCGACGACGCACGCTGTCTCCGGGGACGGCGAGGGCGACTGTGAGGGTAACTCTGTCACCGGCGACGGCGCGGGCGCGTGCGGGGGCAGGGGTGACCGCGACCGTACGAGAGATGGCAACGGCTGCAGGAAAGGAGGGAGGTAGGAATCGTGGAAGTTGGCGGTGCACACCATGCCCAGGACGAAGCCGATGGAGAGGACCAGCAGCATAGTGAGCACATTGGGGAGGACGCTCCCTGAGTGGAGGGCCGGCATGGGCTTGGCCGTGCCGCTGGCCATGCTATGCCTCTAGCTTAGCACACGCTTAGGGGAGAAGATGAAGCTCCTGGTTAATAGTACATGGAACGGTAGACCACGTGCTTTGGTTAACATTGCTTCGTCTTGCAAAAAGTTAGTAGTACTATTAATTTTAGGGCATCTTAGATGCTGACCCCAAAACCAGTCCGGTACGGCCAGGACACTGTAAAGAACATCCAGCGCCAATGATGATCGGTTCGTGCAGCAGTCTGGACCGTCTTTTTTTCCACAAACTGAAACAAAATCAGGGGACTTTGTGCATCGCCAAGTTGTTCCAAAATTTGAGCTTTTTAAAAATAAAGCGGCATGCCAATGAGGTGGCACATGAGATTGCTAAGTTCGGTTTTATTAGTAGGTCCGACGGGTTGCTTGTTAACTCTGTCCCGCCCTGCGTGGTGTATGCTGTAATGAATGATTGTAATGACCTTTTGTTTAATTAATTAATATAAGGGGTGTTTTTCAAAAACAAATCAGGGGACTTTGCTTCGGACACCAGCCATGTAGGACTCCGACATCCCAGGTCCACCCAAAACTAAGTTGGAGCCTTCGCTTTGTAGCTGGTCGTTGTGTTTCCGCGAGCTCAGAAACGAGCGTGGGCGGGCGAGTTCGAGGGGTCTGCAAGGGGGGAAGGCAGGGGTCGAGCCCTACGACGCCGGGGACGAAGTTATACTCGCGGAGGAGGCATAGATGGCCGTCGCGTGGCGATCCCCGGTCATGGACGCGCTCAGGTCGTCCACCCATCCTGGTGAAAGATGAGGGGGGAGTGGGGCTGGGCCATGCACTGTGCACGTAGAAGCCGGTCCAACAGTGAGTTCTTTTTGCTTTTTATTTTTATGCTTTATTCTTTCTTCTTTGTTTTCTATTTTATCTTAATACCAAATGTTTTCGTTGAACTTGATATTTAACACATAAATAGTAGGCAACATTTTGAGCTAGCACGCACAGTTTTAAGTGGTTTGGAATTACAAAAAATATTTTTTTTATTTTGAAATGGCCAATTTAAATGTCGTTGGTTCGGTTTTAAATAGGTTAGGGGCATTTAAATAATTCAAGTGATGTTGGTCCTCCATGACAATTACTTAGTGATTATTCGCAATTCAACCAACACTTTTTTACATTTTGATGAAATAATAATCTGACTTGGTATTTGAATTTGACTTGTGTTTTAATCAAGTGGCAATTTAGCTTAGCAAACATGGTTACATGGCATCATTAGGTTGGGGTTATTGTAGCTTAATTATAGGGGCGTTACAACTTTTTGATTCATTATCATGAGGCACAACCATAACAGGAGCAACATTATTTGGGATAATACTTTTTTACATTTCTTCCTCCTTCTTTTTTTTTCTTCTTCTTCACCACATTATGTATGGGTTTAATTATTTTTCCCGATTTTCTTGTCGAAGAGATTGGTTGGATATGAAGCTCCTCCTGCTAGCATGATCCATCATGAGAAATAATAGGAGGGAATAGGGAAATCTTTTCCCTTTCATTACTATTGCTTTTCTATTTTATTGGTTTTCTCTTCTTTCTATAATTGGCTATAGAAGCATTCTCATTGCAATTTACCACATAAAATAAGTAGATTTCTCTTAGATTAATTTAAGTATGTTCTGTGAAAATGTGTGCTTCATACCAATGAATTTTATGTGACAAATCTTCGTATCCCAAAAATAGACAAAGTTTATTATGAACTTCAAGGGTGATCATGTCATTGCAATATTTGGGCACGATTCGATCATGAAAATGTATGCATTGAAAATTACGATGAGCAAATTTATTGCAAAGCACACAAGTAATGGGATGAAGAGAACATAATTTTCTAGCATAATCATCTAATACCTTAAGCCACCATTTAATATTGTAATGTTTATACTTCTTGCAAAATCTATCATCTCCAATTAGCATGTCTGCACAAAGTCTATGCTCTCCACAATAATAGACATGCTTATAAGAAATCTTTTTACCATGGCTAGTGCAATTATCATTAGCTTTATGGATATTCATAGAAAGCATACTAACAACATTGCAATCATGCTCATCATTCAAAGAACTCACATTAAATATTTTATTAAATTCTTCTTCTAACAATTTAGCACCATTATTGGAATCCATATTTTCAAGAAAGACATCATGAAGATGAAGAATTTGATGCAACTTCACTTCTAGTTTTTTTGTAGTTTTCATTTATAAACCAAACTAGTGAATAAACAAGAAATGAAAAGATTCAATTGCAAGATCAAAAGATATACTTTCAAGCACTCACCTCCTTGGCAACGACGCCAGAAATAAGTTAATGTCTACTATGCAATTTTATTCTTGAAGTCTCTGTTGAACCTTCAAGCGCAAAGTTTTATATGATAGAAACAATTTCCCTCAGGTAGATAATCTAAGATTTATCAATCCGTGGGAAGTGTAGGATGAAGATGGTCTCTCTCAAATAACCCTGCAATCAAATACAAAGAGTCTCTTATGTCCCCAACACACCCAATACAGTTGTCAATTTTATAGGTGCACGAGTTCGGTGAAGAGATGATGATAGATGTGTAATATGGATGGTAGGAATAGCTTTTTATAATCTGAATAAATAAATAAAGCAAAGTAGAAAGTAGCAAAAATGTGTGAAACGATGTCTCAATGCTTAGAAACAAGGCCTAGGGTTCATACTTTCAGTAGTGCAATCTCTCAACAGTACTAACATAATTGAATTATATAATAATCCCTCAACATGCGATAAAGAATCACTCCAAAGTTCCTATTGAAGAAAGTATGATGAAAACGTTTGTCAACCTTTATGCTTAGATTTCCCCAATGTCACCACAGAAATCTGCAAGTTGATTATCGAAACGTATATCAAGTGATCTCGATAGATTACCTCATTGTCCCCACGAGTAACCGCAAGCAAGACTTCAGAGTATCCATTAAGTGGTCGCAAATCCAAAGTATTCAATCCAACATACAAAACTTCAAAAGGCCCAATTCATCACAATAAAGATAGAGAGGGAAGAACACCATATGATCGAACTATATTAACAAAGCACATGGTACATCAAGATCGTGTCAAATCAAGAGCATAGAGAGAGGGTGAGAGAGAGACAGAGAGACACAGAGAGAGAGAGAGAGAGGAAGAGGGAGAGAGAGAGAGAGATCAAATGCATATCTACTGGTACATACCCTCGGCCCGAGGGTGAACTACTCCCTCTTCGTCATGGAGGCAGCGGGGATGATGAAGGCTGCCTCCGATGATGACCTTCCCCCTCCGGAAGGTGTTGGAATAGGGCTCTAGATGAGATCGCTTCAGAGCAGATGCTTGCGGCGGCAGAAAAGTCATCTAGGTCAACTTTTGGGGGTTTCCGGATTTATAGGATTTTTCGGCGTTGGAATCACGCCAGGAAGGTTCCCGGGGGACTCACAAGCTCGGGTAGCGCACCCCAGGGGAGGGCGTGCCCCTTGAGCTTGTAGCTCCCCTGGACATCTTCTAGTCCTTCCCCGATGCTTTGTGGGTCTCTTTTCCGCCATAAAAATTACCGTAAATTTTTGTCGCATTTGGACTTTGCTTGGTAAGGTTTTCTTCAAAACAAAGAAATAGGAAAAAAAAACAGGAACTAACATTGGACACTAGATTAATA
Organism: Aegilops longissima; assembly: GCA_021605205.1. Lineage (NCBI taxonomy): Eukaryota > Viridiplantae > Streptophyta > Magnoliopsida > Poales > Poaceae > Aegilops > Aegilops longissima. The sequence continues at coordinate 20,125,618 of CM038678.1, forward strand.
TGTTAGTCCATAAAAATAATATAAAAATGTGTAACAATTTAAAATTATTGTAGGCATGAATACTTCATAAATTATAAATACTTTGAGTCGTATCAACATCACAAGTTTAATTTCTCCTCGTCCTCGAGTAGGTAAATGATAAAAGAAATATTTTATGAAATATGAACACTAGAACAATGCATAAGTTCGATCAATGATAATTTCAGTCATTTTTCCTAGCATCATAATCAATAAAGCGCCACGACCTTCTGTAAAAAAAATCAAATACAACCATTTCTTTTGCGGAAAAAACATACACAAACTAGCGACTATTATACATACAAAATTTCAGCCGAACCCCATGACCTTAGGAGCGAGCTCAAGCAGCTTGCCGAGCGCGTCCCCGGAGAACTTGCGCGCGAACATGAAGCAGAACTCAACCGCCTTGCCGGCGCTGTAGCCGCCGCACTCCCCGTTCCCTCGCCTCATCCCCTCCAGCAGCTCTGGTGTGACGTCCCTCACGCCGTAGCTCGCCGGGTGCGGGCCCGGTCTCGGCCAGTCGGTGTACGTGAGGGTCCGGTTGGCGGCGCGCGCGCCCCAGCCCAGCAGGGTCACCAGCGTCGGCATGTAGTGCTCCAACATGTTGGCGATGCCGTGGTCGCCGCGAAACACGGCCATGTACCGCTCCTCGGCGATGACGTCGACGGCGAGCTCCCGGTCCATCTCGAACCACTGCGACCCCTTACGCCACTGCGCGCGGCTGATGTTGCGCTGGAGGAAAAAGGGCGCATGCCGCGCACGGGTGGGGAAGCTGTCGATGAAGCTGGCGTTGGCGCCGGTGAGGAAGGCGTAGGCAGCCGGGAAGGAGAGGAGAGGGATGCACGTCTCCGACAGCAGCGCGAACCGTGCGTTGCCGAGGTCCAGCAGCGCCGTCCCCAGCAGCCGCCGCTCGGCGTCGACCAGGTTCATGTTGCCCCAGCTCGTGTTCTGTATGTATAAAAAACATTAAGTCGGAAATTCACTTTGGCTCATAAGTGTATATACATCCATTGTCTAAATACATATTTTAAAAAGTTATAATATTTCAAGAAAAAATCCTGCATGTAGCGGACATTATATATTCGTACACTAAGTTTCAGTGAAAACGGACATTTTTGTGGCTTGTGTAAAAAAGATAATTTTTGATGCATGATTACAGCTATCCACAAGACATTTTTTTATTTTTTTATACATGCCATAAAAAAAATCTTTCTTTGCGAAAGTTTGCGTGCGAACATAGAATGTCCGGATGCACCCGTGAAATCACTTACACCTGTGAGCCAAAGCACCACCTACGAAGTAAAGCTAATTATCAAGTAAATTGAAACAAGCGGGGATAGCTCAGTTGGGAGAGCGTCAGACTGAAGATCTGAAGGTCGCGTGTTCGATCCACGCTCACCGCAACTCCTTTTTTTTTTGTGCATCGTTCTTCTTATTTTAAGTTTGCATTTTACTGGTTACCTGGCTTGGGATCATGCGGCCGTAGAAGACGGAGTCTGCCGGCGGCGAGCCGGTGTAGGCGGGGCTGGCGTGCACGTAGATGGAGTAGAGCCCCTCGTGCCCGGCGAAGAACTTCTCCCACAACGGCCGCAGCGGCAGGTCCCCGGTGACCAGGAACAGGAAGGCCACCTTGGGCACGATGCGCCGCGGCACGAGGGCTACCCTGGGCACCATGGACGCCCTCCAGAACAGCTCCTCGTCGGTCATGTTGTGCATGAGGCCGCCGCCACTCGGCGCGAGGAAGTCGGCGAACCCCATTCGCGCCCGTGGCGGGGACTGCGGCGACGTGGGAGAGGGCGACGGTGGGCCGACGCCACACGCTACCACCGGAGTTGGCGATGGCCGTAGGAGAGAAGGCGCCGGCTGCAGGAAAGGCGTGAGATGGGATTCCTGGAAGTTGGCGTTGTACACCATGCCGAAGACGAAGCCCATGGAGAGGAGCAGCAGGACGGTGACCACATTGGAGAGGACGCTCCCGGAACGGACGGCTTCCATGGGCTTGGCCGTGCTGCTCCTGCTGCTGTTGTTGTCCATGCTACGTCGGGCATAAAGAAATGCAGCTCTTGGTTATTACTTATACATACATGGACACTGGACCACAGCTACGTCGGAGAGACACGTGCAACCGTCCATCCTTGCTTCTCTGCTAATTCTACTACATGCAAAAGTCAGTAGTACTCCTAATAATATTATTTTTCAAGCAATTTTAACCTGCTCTCTCTTAACCCCTCTTTTCACACGAGATGCAAGAAGATAAGAGTTAATCAAACCAATTTTTTAATGCAATCAGCGATCTATTTTATACTCTTATATACCTCTCATGTGAAAAGGGGAGGTGACATTTAATTTGGATGTTTACAGGTTTGATCCTTCTGATGTATGACTTTTTTTATCGGGGATAGTTGCTACTCTGGTATTGAAGAGTTGTGTGGAAATTTATGGATTCCTTCTTCTATTGCTAGCTACAGAGCAGGGTACATACATGTACACTAGTGGGCCTTTGGGCCACACACACACATACACACACAGCCCAACACTCCCCTCAAGATGGATGATAGATATCTATCATTCCCATCTTGTTACATGCTAAATTACATTCTTTGACACCTAAACCCTTAGTTAGACTATCTGTTACTTGGTTCCCTGAGCTTACATAATTTAATTCTATTATACCCTCATCTAACTTCTCTTTAATAAAGAAGCGATCAATCTCCACATGTTTTGTTCTATCATGCTGGACTGGGTTGTTGGCTATGTTGATAGCTGATTTATTATAGCACCACACCTTCACAGGGCCCCTTCTCATCACTTTCAGTTCTGTTAGAAGATTTCTTACCCACAACATTTCACTAAGGCCTAATGACATAGCCCTGTATTCCGCTTCAGCCGTCGATCTTGATACAACTGATTGCTTCTTGCTTCTCCATGACACAAGGTTCCCTCCAACAAACACACAATATCCGGAAGTAGATCTTCTATCATCAAGACAGCTCGCCCAATCAGCATCACTATAACCATCTACATTTAAATGGCCATTCTTCTTAAACCATAGCCCCTTCCCTGGACTACCTTTTAGATATCGCAAGATATGGTGTACTGCATCTAGATGGCCACTCCTAGGATCATGCATGTATCTGCTTGCCACACTCACAGCGTAGGAAATGTCAGGTCTTGTGTGGCATAAGTGTAAGAGTCGCCCAACAAGCCTTTGATAATTCTCCCTATCCACTGGTTCTCCTGACTGCAGAGAAAGCTTGTGGTTTTGATCAATAGGTGTTGATGCAGCCCGACATCCAAGCATACATGTGTCACTAAGTAAGTCCAGAACATACTTTCTTTGAGAGAGAACTATCCCTTTTGGAGACCTTGCAATTTCAATGCCTAGGAAGTATCTAAGGTGGCCAAGATCTTTCACCTCAAATTCCTTGCTTAGGTTCTTCTTCAATCGCAATATCTCTATGTCATCATCTCCTGTGATTATGATATCATCCACATATACTGCAAGGATTGTAATCCTACGCTCTGCGTGTCGATAGAACACCGTGTGATCACCATTGCATTACTTATACCCCATATGACATACCGCATGCCTAAACCTGTCAAACCACGCTCGTGGTGACTGCTTGAGCCCATATAGTGACTTACTCAATCTGCACACCTTTCCGGCGGTCCTAGGAGTGGAGAAACCAGGCGGAATCTCCATGTACACCTCTTCATGTAGGTCGCCATGCAAGAAAGCATTTTTAACATCTAACTGATGTAAAGGCCACCCAAAATTAGTCGCGCAAGAGATTAGGATCCTCACTGTGCTCATCTTTGCCACCGGTGCAAAAGTCTCATCATAGTCAATCCCATATGTTTGACTATATCCTCTAGCAACTAGTCTTGCCTTGTACCTTCGATTTTCCCCTTCGGATTCTGCTTCTTTGTGTATATCCATTTACAACTAACAGCCTTCTTTCCCTCAGGAAGATGTACAAGTTCCCAAGTTCTATTTTTTTCAAGGGCATTCAATTCCTCAATCATAGCATCATGCCACTTTGGATCTTGCTTTGCGGTTTTCCAGTCTTTTGGAATTTCCACTGATTGTAGTGATGAAACAAAAGCTCTATATGCAGGGGACAAAGATTCATAAGATGCATAATTGCTTATGTCATGCTCAAAGCCATACCTTGATGGAGGCTTTCCGGCCTTGATGCGAGTTGGCTTCCGCAAAGCAATTGGCAACTTAAGAGAGCTATCTTTCCCAGATGGAGTGGGTGTGTTGCATGGTGTATCAGTTGTTGATGGAGTGGAATTGACAATATCACCTATTTCAGGTCCTTCTTGTTCTACCGATTGTACCTGCTGCTCCAAGTGTTGCAACTCAACATGCTCTATAGGTTGTTGCTGTTCTACGAGCACCTTCCTTTGGTTTCTCCTCGTATACACTTGTAGGTTTTTTTTTTTCATTTACTCCTCTCAATGCTTGCTCACTTGTTGGTTCATTCACCGGACATGGAATGGAACCAATTACTACCTTTGACCTCCTTGCTTCGGAAGCAGCAAATGAAGGAGTCTGGATGAAAGAGTTCATTTCCGATCTAGGTGTTATACCTAGTGCATCGGGACCAATGAAGATCTTCTGTGACAATACTGGTGCAATTGCCTTGGCAAAGGAATCCAGATTTCACAAGAGGACCAAGCATATCAAGAGACGCTTCAATTCCATTCGGGACCAAGTCCAAGTGGGAGACATAGAGATTTGCAAAATACATACGGATCTGAATGTTGCAGACCTGCTGACTAAGCCTCTTCCACGAGCAAAACATGATCAGCACCAAGACTCCATGGGTGTTAGAATCATTTTGTGTAATCTAGATTATTGACTCTAGTGCAAGTGGGAGATGAAGGAAATATGCCCTAGAGGCAATAATAAAGTTATTATTTATTTCCTTATATCATGATAAATGTTTATTATTCATGCTAGAATTGTATTAGCGGAAACATAATACATGTGTGAATACATAGACAAACAGATAGTCACTAGTATGCCTCTCTTGGACTAGCTCATTAATCAAAGATGGTTGTGTTTCCTAACCATAGACATGTGTTGTCATTTGATTAATGGGATCACCTCATTAGGAGAATGATGTGATTGACATGACCCATTCCGTTAGCTTAGCACTTGATCGCTTAGTATATTGCTAATGCTTTCTTCATGACCTATACATGTTCCCTGTAACTATGAGATTATGCAACTCCTGTTTACCGGAGGAACACTTTGGTACTACCAAACGTCACAACGAATCGGGTGATTATAAAGGAGTACTACAGGTGTCTCCAAAGGTACTTGTTGGGTTGGCGATTTCAAGATTAGGTTTTGTCACTCCGATTGTCGGAGAGGTATCTCTAGGCCTTCTCGGTAATACACATCACTTAAGCCTTGCAAGCATTACAACTAATGAGTTAGTTGTGAGATGATGTATTACGGAACGAGTAAAGAGACTTACCGTAACGAGATTGAACTAGGTATTGGATACCGACGATCGAATCTCGGGTAAGTAACATACCGATGACAAAGGGAACAACGATGTCGTTATGCGGTTTGACCGATAAAGATCTTCAGAGAATATGTAGGAACCAATATGAGCATCCAGGTTCCGCTATTGGTTATTGACCGAGAATGGTTCTAGGTCATGTCTACATAGTTCTCGAACCCGTAGGGTCCGCACGCTTAACGCTTCGATGATGCTCATTATGAGTTTATAAGTATTGATGTACCAAGGTTGTTCGAGTCCGGATATGATCACGGACATGACGAGGAGTCTCAAATGGTCGAGACATAAAGATTGATATATTGGAAGCCTATGTTTGACTTGGAAGGGTTCCAATGAAAACAGGAAGTTATGGAACACCGGGGTTACGGAACCCCCGGGGTATATGGGCCTTAATGGGCCACAGGGAGAAGAGGAAGGGCCGGCCAGGGCAGGCGCGCCCCCTCCCCTCTAGTCCGAATAGGACAGGAGAGGGGGCGGCGCCTTCCTCTTCCCTCCCCAATCCTACTCCAACTAGGAGAGGGGGAGTCCTACTCGGTGGGAGTAGGACTCCTCCAGCGCGCCCCTAGGGCCGGCCGCACCCCCTTTGCTCCTTTATATACGGGGCAGGGGGCACCCCATGACACACAAGTTGATCTACGGATCGTTCCTTAGCCGTGCAGGCGGTGCCCCTCCACCATATTCCACTTCGGTCATATCGTCAGAGCTTAGGCGAAGCCTCGCGCCGGAGAAGTCATATCGTCGCGGAGCTTAGGCGAAGCCCTGCGCCGGTGGAGCACCAACATCGCCACCACGCCGTCAGGTCGACGGAACTCATCCCCGACACTTTGCTGGATCGGAGTCCGGGATCGCCATCGAGCTGAACGTGCGTAACTCGGAGGTGCCGACGCTCGGTGCTTGGATCGGTCGGATCGTGAAGACGCACGACTACATCAACCGCGTTGTTATAACGCCTCGCTTTCGGGTCACGAGGGTACGTGGACGGACTCTCTCCTCTCGTTGCTATGCCATCACCATGGTCTTGCGTGTTCGTGAGGAAAATTTTTGAAATTACTACGCTCCCCAACAAAGGGCATCCGAGCCTGGTTTTATGCGTTGATGTCATATGCACGAGTAGAACACAAGTGAGTTGTGGGCGATATAAGTCATACTGCTTACCAAAGCATGTCATACTTTGGTTCAGCGGTATTGTGAGATGAAGCGCCCGGACCGACATTACGCCAGACGCTTACGCGAGACTGGTTTCACCGCCCGAGCACTCGTTGCTTAAAGGTGACCGCGGGTGTCTGCTCTCTCACTTTAGTTGAACTGAAAGTGGCTACGCCCGGTCCTTGCGAAGGTTAAAACAGCACCAACTTGACAAACTATTGTTGTGGTTTTGATGCGAGGTAAGAACGGTTCTTGCTCAGCCCGTAGCAGCCACGTAAAACTTGCAACAACAAAGTAGAGGACGCCTAACTTGTTTTTGCAGGGCATGTTGTGATGTGATGTGGTCAAGACGTGATGCTATATTTTATTGTATGAGATGATCATGTTTTGTAACCGAAGTTATCGGCAATCGGCAGGAGCCATATGGTTGTCGCTTATTGTATGAAATGCAACGCCATGTAATTGCTTTACTTTATCACTAAGCAGTAGCGATAGTCGAGAAGCAATAGTTGGCGAGACGACAACGATGCTACGATGGAGATCAAGGTGTCGCGCCGGTGACGATGGTGATCATGACGGTAAGCTTGGCGATGGAGATCACAAGCACAAGATGATGATGACCATATCATATCACTTATATTGATTGCATGTGATGTTTATCCTTTATTCATCTTATCTTGCTTTGATTGACGGTAGCATTATAAGATGATCTCTCACTAAAATTATCAAGAAGTGTTCTCCTCGAGTATGCACCGCTGCCAAAAGTTCAGAGTACCCGACACCACGTGATGATCGGGTGTGATAAGTTCTACGTCCATCTACAACGGTGCAAAACAGTTGCACACGCGAATACTCAGGTTAAACTTGACGAGCCTTGCATATAACAGATATGGCCTCGAACACGGAGACCGAAGGTCGAACGTGAATCATATAGTAGATATGATCAACATAGTGATGTTCACCATTGAAACTACTCCATCTCACGTGATGATCGGACATGGTTTAGTTGATTTGGATCACGAATCACTTAGATAACTAGAGAGATGTCTGTCTAAGTGGGAGTTTTTAATATGATTAATTAAACTTAAATTTATCATGAGCTTAGTACCGATAGTATTTTGCTTGTCTATGTTTTATGTAGATAGATGGCTCGTGCTGTTGTTCCGTTGAATTTTAATGCGTTCCTTGAGAAAGCAAAGTTGAAAGATGATGGTAGCAATTACACGGACTGGGTCCGAATTTGAGGATTATCCTCATTGCTGCACGTAAAAATTACGCCCCGAAGCACCGCTGGGTGACAGGCTCGTCTGCAGAGCTGAGCCGAAGTTGTGAACGTCTCGCAAAGCAAAGCGATGACTACTCAATAGTTCAGTGTGCCATGCTTTACGGCTTAGAACCTGGTCTTCAACGACGTTTTGAACGTCATGGAGCATATGAGATGTTCCAGAGTTGAAGTTAATATTTCAAGCAAATGCCCGGATTGAGAGATATGAAGTCTCCAATAAGTTCTATAGCTGCAAGATGGAGGAGAATAGTTCACGGTGAACATATACTCAAAATGTCCGGGTATAATAATCACTTGATTCAACCGGGAGTTACTCTTCCGGATGATAGTGTCATTGATAGAATTCTCCAATCACGCCACCAAGCTACAAGAGCTTCGTGATGAACTATAATATGCAAGGAATGACTAAGACAATTCCCGAGCTCTTCGCAATGCTAAAAGTCATGGAGGTAGAAATCAAGAAAGAGCATCAAGTGTTGATGGTCAACAAGACCACTAGTTTCAAGAAAAGGGCAAAGGGAAGAAGAAGGAAACTTCAAAAAGAACAGCAAGAAAGTTGCTGATCAAGAGAAGAAACCCAAGTCTGGACCTAAACCTGAAATCGAGTGTTTTACCGCAAGCGACCGACATCGGAAGCGGAACTGCCCCAAGTATTTGGCGGATAAGAAGGATGGCAAGGTGAACAAAGGTATATGTGATATACATGTTATTGGTGTGTACCTTACTAGAGCTCGTAGTAGCACTGGTATTTGATACTGGGTTCTGCTAATATTTGCAACTCAAACAGGACTACGGAATAGACGAGCAATCGGCAAAGGACGAGGTGACGACGCGCTGGGAAATGGTTCCAAAGTCAATGTGATCGCGGTCGGCACGCTACCTCTACATCTACCTTCGGGATTAGTTTTAGACCTAAATAATTGTTATTTGGTGCCGCGTTGAGCATGAACATTATATCTGGATCTTGTTTGATGCGAGACGGTTATTCATTTAAATCGAGAATAATGGTTGTTCTATTTATATGAGTAATATCTTTTATGGTCATGCACCCTTGAAGAATGGTCTATTCTTGTTGAATCTCGACAAGAGTGATACACATATTCATAATGTTGAAACCAAAAGATGCAGAGTTGATAATGATAATGCAACTTATTTGTGGCAATCGCCGCTTAGGTCATATCGTGTAAAACGCATGAAGAAACTCCATACCGATGGGCTTCGAATCACTTGATTATGAATCACTTGGTACTTGCGAACCGTGCCTCATGGGCAAGATGACCAAAACGCCGTTCTCCGGAACTATGGAGCGAGCAACTGATTTGTTGGAAATCATACATACCGATGTTTGTGGTCCAATGAATGTTGAGGCACGCAAGGGTATCGTTATTTTCTCACCTTCACAGATGATTTGAGTAGATATGGGTATATCTACTTAATGAAACACAAATCTGAAACATTTGAAAAGTTCAAAGAATTTCAGAGTGAAGTGGAAAATCATCGTAACAAGAAGATAAAGTTTCTACGATCTGATCGTGGAGGAGAATATTTGAGTTACGAGTTTGGTTTACATTTGAAACAATGTGGAATAGTTTCGCTTACTCACGCCACCCGAACACCACAGAGAAATGGTGTGTCCGAACGTCAGAATCGTATTTTACTTGATATGGTGCGATCTATGATGTCTCTTACTGATTTACCACTATCGCTTTGGGGATATGCTTTAGAGACGGCCGCATTCACGCTAAATAGGGCACCATCTAAACTGCTGAGACGACACCGTATGAACTGTGGTTTGGCAAGAAACCAAAGTTGTCGCTTAAAGTTTGGGGCTGCGATGCTTATGTGAAGAAACTTCAACCAGATAAGCTCGAACCCAAATCGAAAAATGTGTCTTCATAGGATACCCAAAGGAGATCTGTTGGGTACACCTTCTATCACAGATCTGAAGGCAAGATTTTCGTTGTTAATTCGGATCCTTTCTAGAGAAGGAGTTTCTCTCGAAAGAAGTGAGTGGGAGGAAAGTAGAACTTGATGAGATAATCAGATCTGCTCCCTTATTGAAAGTAGTTCATCACAAGAAATGGTTCTCGTGACAACTACACCAATTAGTGAGGAAACTAATGATGATGATCATGAAGCTTCAGATCAAGTTACTACTGAACTCAGAGGTCAACCAGAGTAAAATACGCACCAGAGTGGTACGGTAATCCTATTCGAAGTCATGTTACTTGACCATGGCGAACCTACAAACTATGAAGAAGCGATGGTGAGCCCAGATTCGCAAAATGGCTGGAAGCCATGAAATCTGAGATGGGATCCATGTATGAGAACAAAGTATGGACTTTGGTTGACTTGCCCGATGATCGGCAAGCCATTGAGTATAAATGGATCTTTAAGAAGAAGACCGACGCCGATGGTAATATAACTGTCTACAAAGCTCGACTTGTTGCGAAAGGTTTTCGACAAGTTCAAGGGGTTGACTACGATGAGACTTTCTCACCAGTAGCGATGCTTAAGTCCGTCCGAATCATGTTAGCAATTGTCGATTTTATGATTATGAAATTTGGCAAATGGATGTAAAACTGCATTCTTGAATGGATTTCTAGAAGAAGAGTTGTATATGATGCAACCAGAAGGTTTTGTCGATCCAAAGGGTACTAACAAGGTGTGCAAGCTCCAACGATCAATTTATGGTCCGTGCAAGCCTCTCGAGTTAGAATAAACGCTTGATAGTGTGATCAAAGATATGGGTTTATATGCACTTTTGGAGAAGCCCTGTATTTACAAGAAAGTGAGTGGGAGCTCAGAGCATTTCTAATATTATATGTGGACGATATATTATTGATTGGAAATGATATAGAATTTCTGGATAGCATAAAAGGATACTTGAATAAAAGTTTTTCAATGAAAGACCTCGTGAAGCTGCTTACATATTGGGCATCAAGATCTATAGAGATAGATCAAGACGCTTAATTGACTTTCACAAAGCACATACCTTGATAAAGTTTTGAAGAAGTTCAAAATGGATCGTGCAAAGAAAGGTTTTTACCAGACATAAGGTGTAAGATTGAGTCGACTCAATGCCCCACCACAAGCAGAAGATAGAGAGAAAATGAAAGATGTTCCTATGCTTCAGCCATAGGCTCTATCATGTATGCAATGCTGTGTACCAGACTGACGATGCTTAGCTGTAAGCTTGGCAGGAAGGTACCAAAGTAATCCAGAGTGGATCATCGACAGCGGTCAAGAACATCCTGAAATACCCGAAAAGGACTAAGGATATGTTTTCGATATGGAGGTGACAAAGAGCTAGTCGTAAATGGTTACGCCGATGCAAGCTTTGACACCGATCCGACGATTCTAAATCGCAAACCGGATACGATTTTTATTAAACGGTGGAGCTGTCGGTTGGTGCAGTTCTAAACAAAGCGCCGTGGCGGGATCTACATGTGAAGCGGAGTACATAGCTGCTTCGGAAGCAGCAAATGAAGGAGTCTGGATGAAAGAGTTCATTTCCGATCTAGGTGTTATACCTAGTGCATCGGGACCAATGAAGATCTTCCGTGACAATATGGTGCAATTGCCTTGGCAAAGGAATCCAGATTTCACAAGAGGACCAAGCATATCAAGAGACGCTTCAATTCCATTCGGGACCAAGTCCAAGTGGGAGACATAGAGATTTGCAAAATGCATACGGATCTGAATGTTGCGACCGCTGACTAAGCCTCTTCCACGAGCAAAACATGATCAGCACCAAGACTCCATGGGTGTTAGAATCATTATCGTAATCTAGATTATTGACTCTAGTGCAAGTGGGAGACTCAAGGAAATATGCCCTAGAGGCAATAATAAAGTTATTATTTATTTCCTTATATCATGATAAATGTTTATTATTCATGCTAGAATTGTATTAACCGGAAACATAATACATGTGTGAATACATAGACAAGCAGATAGTCACTAGTATGCCTCTACCGGACTAGCTCATTAATCAAAGATGGTTGTGTTTCCTAACCATAGACATGTGTTGTCATTTGATTAATGGGATCACCTCATTAGGAGAATGATGTGATTGACATGACCCATTCGTTAGCTTAGCACTTGATCGCTTAGTATATTGCTAATGCTTTCTTCATGACCTATACATGTTCCCGTAACTATGAGATTATGCAACTCCTGCTTACCGGAGGAACACTTTGGTACTACCAAACGTCACAACGAATCGGGTGATTATAAAGGAGTACTACGTGTGTCTCCAAAGGTACTTGTTGGGTTGGCGATTTCGAGATTAGGTTTTGTCACTCCGATTGTCGGAGAGGTATCTTCTGGGCCTTCTCGGTAATACACATCACTTAAGCCTTGCAAGCATTACAACTAATGAGTTAGTTGTGAGATGATGTATTACGGAACGAGTAAAGAGACTTACCGTAACGAGATTGAACTAGGTATTGATACCGACGATCAATCTCGTAAGTAACATACCGATGACAAAGGGAACAACGATGTCGTTATGCGGTTTGACCGATAAAGATCTTCAGAGAATATGTAGGAACCAATATGAGCATCCAGGTTCCGCTATTGGCTATTGACCGAGAATGGTTCTAGGTCATGTCTACATAGTTCTCGAACCCGTAGGGTCCGCACGCTAACGCTTCGATGACAGTTCATTATGAGTTTATAAGTATTGATGTACCAAGGTTGTTCGAGTCCCGGATATGATCACGGACATGACGAGGAGTCTCTAAATGGTCGAGACATAAAGATTGATATATTGAAGCCTATGTTTGACTTCGAAGGGTTCCAATGAAAACAGGAAGTTATGGAACACCGGGGTTACTGAACCCCGGGGTATATGGGCCTTAATGGGCCACAAGGAGAAGAGGAAGGGCCGGCCAGGGCAGGCGCGCCCCCTCCCCTCTAGTCCGAATAGGACAGGAGAGGGGCGGCGCCCCTTCCTCTTCCCTCCCCAATCCTACTCCAACTAGAGAGAGGGGAGTCCTACTCCCGTGGGAGTAGGACTCTCCAGCGCCTCCCTAGGGCCGGCCGCACCCCTTTGCTCCTTTATATATAGGCAGGGGGCACCCCATGACACACAAGTTGATCTACGGATCGTTCCTTAGCTGCGTGCGGTGCCCCTCCACCATATTCCACTTCGTCATATCGTCAGAGAGCTTAGGCGAAGCCCCGCGCCGGAGAAGTCATATCGTCATGAGCTTAGGCGAAGCCCCGCGCCGGTGGAGCATCAACATCGCTACCACGCCGTCGGCCGACGGAACTCATCCCCGACACTTTGCCGGATCGAGTCCGGGATCGCCATCGAGCTGAACGTGCGTAACTCGGAGGTGCCGACGCTCGGTGCTTGGATCGGTCGGATCGTGAAGACGCACGACTCACATCAACCGCGATTGTTATAACGCTCGCTTTCGGTTCACGAGGGTACGTGGACGGACTCTCTCCTCTTGCTATGCCATCACCATGGTCTTGCGTGTTCAGAGGAAAATTTTTGAAATTACTACGCTCCCCAACACGCCTTCCTCAAATTCTGAGTTCAAACCCTTGAGGAATTGGATCACTCGCCACGCTCAATCCACTTCTTAACAAGAGATATGCAATCTGCATGTGGCAACTCGAGAGGGTCAAGTGATCTAGATCAGCCCATAATCGCTGCAGCTCAAAGAACATACTCCATTACAAAGGTGCTCCCCCTGCCTCAGATCACTAACTCTCTCTTGTGTCTCCACCATCAACATCACATTCCCTTTCCCAGAGTATAGCTTCGACAGAGTTTTCCATACCTCAGCGGCATTTGAGATTGTCTCAACAGTTGCAGCAATGCTCGAGAGTGGAATTTAATATCCATGCCACCACCAATGAATTGGTGGTATTCCAATCCTCCATTCTGCACTCGCCTTGCCCATCGCTCACCGATTCTCCTTCAACAAAGCTCTCTAACCCCTTTGTCTTTAGGATCAGCAAAGCCCTTCAGAACCAACTTAAGTAATTTCTTACCCCTCTAACTTAATATCATTCGCATCAATTCTATCTTCGCACAGTTTCAAGATGAGGTATCATCTCTCTACCGAGGGCGATCCGCCTCCGGTTTTCTCTGTGAGAAGTTGTGCCAACTTCTCAAGCACTTGCCGGAGTCCTTGATTTTCCCCATTGCTGCAGAGCACTCAAATACACAGCAAACCGCAGACAAGCCTCAATACAAGACTCACCTTGTAGTAATCGAGCAACAAGCACAAAGAAGGTACTGACAAGGCCTCCCAGCCTTGCGGTACACCTCTCTCAGACACAGCAAGGGTCTCTGCTTTCACCGCCACAGTGACCAAATCTACCCCAAGCAGCTCCTCCGGATTCCCTTCTCCGCCTTCTTCCACGAGCTGCCTTCTTCTGTCTCAACCAGCAGCTTACCTCTCCCGCTCCACACACAGCCACCGTAAGTGGGCGACACTCTCCTCCAAAGAGCTGCTCCTCTCCGCCTCCGCCTGCACCACCACCAAGACGGGGCTACTCTCCTCCAGCAGTTGCTCCTCTCAGATCCCAGACCACCCCAGGACGTTGCTCTTCTCTCCCCTCCTGACCTCCACCGTCCCTCTCGCCGCCGCCGGCGACGGGGGCTACAGTAGCCACACCCGCTTTGATACCATGAAGAGTTGTGTGGAAATTTCTGGATTCCTTCTCCCATTGCTAGCTACAGAGCAGGGTACATATATGTACACTAGTGGGCCTTTGGGCCACACACACACATACACACACAGCCCAACAGGTATGCTGGTCCTATAGAGCTTAGCACGACGACTTCCCGATTGTCTACTATAACAAGGTTTGTCCGGCTCTGGTGAGGAAGGGACGATGACGGCAGCGCGTCTTCGGCTTGCTGCAGTGCTTGTAGTCGTAGCTAGGTGGTCCACGAAGATGGTTGTAATTTTTATTGCACTTATTGTTCTTTGTACTGTCATGGTTGAAGATGAATAGGTTAGAAGTTTCTCGAAAAAAAAAAGAGTGTATTTAAAAAACCTCCGTTCTTTCAGAGGCGGTCGTAATTAGCACAAAAGCAATCTAGTATGAGCCATTATTTAATTTCTTTTATTTGAGAAAAATATCATTCATTCTTTTTTACCCGATCTAGTATCAGTCCTAGGTTCATCTCTAGCATGTACTCTTTATAGCAACTCTAGCGAAATCGCCATATCTCCACCTCCATGATATTTTTCGTTTTCTTCATTCAAATACTTCGATTGTCTCTAAAATCAAACATTTTATCACATCATTTCAAAAACAATAATGCATAGAATTTTCAATAAGTTGCATGAACAAAAGCACCAAACCAACATGTACAAATCACATGTTATCGGCATGTGCGACATCCCCTCGTCCAACTTGTGCACCGTCCCCTTCCCCCATGTATGCATCGTCCCCTCCTCCGACACATCCACCATCTCTTGTTGTGGCAACCCTAGAACGATGACAACCGCTCGCGTCTCCTCCCAAAGTTGTCGCGCCACTGGATCCATGACGTTGGGATCCAACATGATGAATTGATTCTGCTTGGTTATTCATTCAATTGCCACCCGATGCTCCTCAATTCAAGCCTATGCGCATCCATCTCTTCCTAGTGGCGTCTGCTCTCTTGCATAGAATTTCACCTCACTGTCTTCTCTTGGATCTTCTTATCCTCCATCTCCATCTTTTCCTCCTTCCTCTTCTCTGCGTACTCGTCCTTGTTCTCATCAAGTTGTCGATCTTTTCTATCATCGCATCCACCTCTCCATATCTCTTGAGCTTCTTCTCTCCCCCCCCCCCTACCAGGCCGACATGTGCTAGATGCAGGAATGGGACTTCTATGCACCCTTTCCTCCATCACCAACATCATTTTCACCACCGTCTATCTGTCGAGATGAACTATTGCACTTCCCATTTTTTCATCATTTCTCGATTTCCACTTCTTGTTGCCTTCCAATAAATTCCAAAAATGTTGGTGGCCAAACGATTTTCTCATTCAGTTTGGCCATTTGGCGAATCTCTATTGGGATACATCTTCCTAAAACATAACAATGCTCAAGTTGATAAAAAAAACTCAAAGTATTGCAAATGTGGCAATAAAAAAATAAGTTTTCTTACATATTGATTAATGGTGATATCAGTAGGAGTGTGCTTCGCTTGCTGGAAATAACCCGCCCAAGAGTTGCACATCTCTTGAATCGTACCCTGTCGGTTTGTGGATTTGAGGGTATGATTCATGGGATGCTCAAGTTGATGTTCGAAACCCTCCTGGATGCGCACCCAATACTTAGCGCTCGTTTGATCTTTCCTAGCGAGTGCCTCGAGAGTAATCTTTTGCCATCCCCTCAGAAAAGCAATATCCTCATCCGGGGTGTAGTTTGTGGCTCGAAGTGCTTTCATCCTCGACGACCGAAGGGTTGAACTTGATCAAATTCTGAATCTCAACCAACCACTTCCAATTGATTAAAATGCGAGAATGATGTCCCCTCAAGATCAAAATCATTTACCCCAGAATTGCCATCATACTATGGAGAAATGATTCGTCATTGACAGTCGGTCCCCCTGGATTCGTAAAATACTCGCTAAAACACAAATTGCACATTTGCCAACATTTTTTCACACTGAACCAATCCGGATAAACGTGAAAGGAGGGCTTTTACCTCATCGGTGTTTCTGGACCCACATAGGAATGGGGAGGTGCCCGAGTCTCGCCCGCCACTAATACGGAGGGATGAGGGGCAAGGGGGGAGGCTTTCACCTGTTGGTGGCGGCATGAGGTGGTTTGTCACCCAACTCGTCACCGATAGGGTGGACAAGGTGCTGGCCTTGGTGGTGGCAGGCGTATGTCGAAGGCACATGAGGCGCAACAAACATGTTGAAGTCGCGGGATCCAACTCCAAACTGACGAATTGGGATGCACTGGTCAAGGTGGCAGTGGCACCCATGGCGTTGTCGACATGGACTGGAGACAGGCGGAAGCGATCACAAGCGACACTATAGCGAGGAAGGGGATACGACAAGGCCGGCGGGAAGAGCAACAAGAGGGGAAATGTCGCTCGTGCAAAATCATTTTTGGAATGGAGCGCGCTCCAAATATCCCTGACAGCCACTAAATATGGAGGCTCATAGGCTCGGTTTTGGAGCGGCCTCCATAAATTATGAAGGTTCAGAGCAGGATAGCAACTCTGGGACTAGATGTGAAGCGACCTCTATAAATTATGGCGCTCCAAGGCTTTCCAGCCAAAATCACCATACAGATGATTATTATGGTGATCGGCCACTTATGACGGCTCTGCTAGAGTTGCTCTTACATAGTAAGTACTCCCTCTGTAAAGAAATATAAGAGCGTTTAGATCACTAAAGTAGTTATCTAAACACTTTTATATTATTTTTACGGAGGAAGTACGATTTTTAAACATGGCCACTCTAGTAATCTTATGAATTTATAACCGGGCCGACACATGGAACCTTGTAGCTTGAGCCAATATGTGAAAGCAGATTCTCTTTGTCGCACCCAGACCCAGATCACATCAGGTTTCAATTTTAGATTAGAATGGAACGGTAGCGTCGGTTCAGCAAAAGTCTCTGTATTCGATTCACCTGCACATGGACTCAGGTGGAAAGTTCCTGTGGCTTAGGGAGAACACAACGTAGCATCGGGAGCTTCTCCCTTGTGTGTATACAGAGCAAAGTTCACAAATACAGTATGCAATCATGAGCAATCTTGGGAGTCTACAGTCTGACTTGGCACGCGAAACAACACGATCTTAGGACGGGTGCACGCACTCGGAGATGGGGATTACCGGGTCTCGGAGAAGAATCCTAGGGCTGGTTGCCGTTGTTCCTCCTGAGGGCATACGCGATTGCCAGACCACCGGCGGCGAGGGCACTTGCCGCGATGATGAGGGCGGGTGAGCTCCTGGCTTGGGCATACGCTACGCCCCACCGAAATATGAAATGTGTTCCGCAGCTCGATTCAAACTTTTCCGTTGAGAAGTCCTGCATAAATTGAGTAACATGTTATATCAATGGGGCTTCTCAATATGTACACTTCTGATAATATCTAACACGTTTTGGTTTATTCAATAACATAACCCCCATTATCACTTTGCTTAGTTTCGTGTAAAAAAACGCCAAAGAATTCAACAGAGCAGCCTAGGTGGAATACAAACTCAGAAGGAGCATTTGATTTTCTTCTCACACTCACGGTTACTGCTGCAGGCTAGACATAAATTCATCGCAACTTCCACTGAACATTTCTAAGGAGAAATCCTGCATGGTGATTCCCAAGAAAATTAAACTGAATCGTCATCAAAATCAATGAATAACTGGTTCTAACAAGAGCATGCTTGTCAAATAAGGAAACGTGATAAAAAGTTGCAGACTGCTTTCAGAATATTTCGATGTGTTCTTTCGTCAAAGATATTGTTACAGTGTAAAATATTGCAGCAAACATTCAGGTACATTCTGATTTGCATCTGGCTAAATTTTCATCCCATAAATTCATCTGCACTAATATAGGTTATAAACATTTCTACAATATCAAACAAAAATTATTCTGAAATTTGATGTGTTATTGTGTTTCTTTGAATTTTCAGAGCATCCACAGGAGGAAAAGCTCTCAAATGGTAACCACTCACTTGTAGTCTTTTCTCCTCTATTAATTATGGAACATACAGGCTCCTTACTCTGGATTAATCATGAAACATACAGAAGTTGAGTGCAGTTTTCACTCACCTTGGGAAGTTTATGTTGAGAGTTCAGATAATCAACATGAAGGCGAACATTAAAGGACGCAGGAATCCATAATTTCCTGTCTACATCACAGTAAGTCTTTGAAACTATATCAAACAAAGTTTGAGCACCATTCTCTATGGATTGCAGAATGGAGGCTTCTCTAGCCTTTCGATTCCTACAAATTCAGTAAGATGCACATTACATCTGAGCTAATGTCTGCAGTATCTACAAACGGATAACTGTATCGTACTATCAGGTACGAACAAAGATGAAGAAATAACAACATAATTGTGCATCCATCAAGAGGTGTAGAAAACGATAATAGGCCACTTTTTAGAAGAAACAGGAAAAGTTGCAACAAAGGAACAGATGACATTTGAATTGATTCGACAAATCTGAAAGTATAAAGTTCATCTTATATTCTGCTAAAAATGAACTTGTTCAACCATAGAACTTGTGAAGTGTAGACAAAGTTTGCAGTAGCGATTAATTCCATACTTGAGATATCCACAAAGCATATGCTTGGGCCATAGGTTGATTCTTCCATGCATTGGAATTAGCACATGTGGCGACATCTCCAAGAATTTGTATGTGGTTTGGAAGTAGTCCTGCATAATTCAGAACACCCTTATGCCAATGCAACTCTGATTTAGACAACACAACTCTCTGGAGGCAGCATTGCTAGAAAACGTAAAGCACAGAAACAAAGTACAAGATGGGAAAGAAACCGAGAGATTTTCCACGATTTGCGAACTTCGGTTATAAAGAAATGAGCTTCCAAACAAAAATCATTGTTACCTTCATGTTGCCACCAGCTCTATTATCCAATATTGCACTTCCATGCCTGAAAATGGCAAAATTATGCATCATTACTTCTCAGTGTTTATTTTATTTAGCATCACTTGCCTGTTTAGTGTGTGATTTTATTCTGTATAACTTTTGAGGAAAAAGTCAGTAATTTAGTTCTTGCATCTTTTTTATTAATAAAATAAAAAATCTGGTGGGTGTCTAATATGCTGTCTTATAGGCAAGCCTCTGTACATCATACATAGCATATATATGACAACCCAGTAGTTTCCAAATGCTTAGCTTTACTGTTTCTTTAGTGAGTGGGACAAGTTAAAAATCCGAGCATGTTGTAGTCCTTGAAGCTGGTCATTCTATTCGTGTGTCTTATCCATTCATCAAATATAACATTAACAAGTAATACAATTTAGATATGGTAGTTCGATTTAATACTTGCACTCAATTTAGATATCAGTGAAGAATGGTCATATAGTATCTGCAACAACTGCTGCTAATATGCTGAAGAATGATGCTTACCCTACGCAATGATCTCCGACAATTAGTGCATTGGTATTGACATGGAGAAGCCCCATATGACCATCTGTATGACCCTAGTATTGAAAACATAGAGAAGTATCAATCAATAAATTCAGTATGTTCTGGTCCAAAATATGATGTAGATTCCACAGAAATAGCTGAATATATGCTTCAGATCAGATCATATCAGTAAATGGATGAACTCCAAACTCTAAAATAGACAAATCGTATGCCTCTGCTATTATGAGTTCACATAGTTAATTCAACAGAATAACAGAAACATAGACTTCTTCAGATGTGAATATTGGGTTGCTGTATAAGTCAACTGTTTTCCAGAGAATACTTTCTAGGTCGTGCAGAGATCATGTATAGTATTGCTACTATTTTGCTTCAAAACAACGTCAGGAATGCTACGTTTTGTGTATTTTTTCTGAAGTCCTAATATTCTTTAATTCTTATAAAATGTAAATCCATTCAAGTAACAAATGTCATGCCACCATCTTTCTTAAAATAATCATTGCAAAATATTATCAGTGGTTGGCATAATCGTTCTGTATGGACTACGGCATGCAACTATATTTGAATAGCAGGAAGCAAAAAAAAAATATACCAAACAATATAAGTCGGACTGCCAAATGCTACTATAAATTAAGGTTTATGTTCTTGCGTTGGACTTTACAAAAATTGCTACATGATTAAGTATTTAATTATTGGAAAGTTCAAAGGAATTATCATGCTAGGTAAGGAAACAATGGCATAAGCTAAAACCAGAGAACGCTTCTCCAAGGAAAACACTGGCTTACAGGAGCAAAAACGACTTGCAATTCTCGGTCACCTATGCATATGCTTTCACCACCAGTCACAGCAGTATAGCCGGTTGACCAATTCCCTATACACCATGCACAAATGAAATATAAGATGTGTATGAACAGCACAAATTAATTAATGAGTATTAAGTGTGAGCTAGTTCACAGAGATAGCCATGGTATATAGCAGTTGAAGATGGTGGCTAGTGAGTAGCCTAAATTAATGAAATAAAATTGGATTATTATCTACTGCCGTCATTCACAGGCAATCAAAACTAAAACAAACTAATAGTTTGACATTTAATAATACAGCACCTTAGAAGTGCCAAACATACCAGGACAGAGTGAAAACCACTATGAGGACCATGTAGAAAGGTATACCGTATACCTAAGAGAGTATCCAAGTAAACAAGAAGATATGTTGCATTGCAAGCTTCACCAGAGATATTGCCGTTTTTATGATTTTAACCACCTCGTACGCCTGATGGCTCTCTTGCCCCACCTTCCACCACTAAAATGCGGTGACATGTGGTACCACACTTATAGTGGACAAATCTTCCAAATCATTCAAGGGGATGCAAATATTAAATAATTGTCTTGGTTGTTAGATATAATTTTCTTCCCTTTCTCCTTTTGTTTGTAAACTCTGCTTGCACCATTAATCACAGATTTATGACTAGCAGGAACCTCTTAGGATGGTCAAAACAAGGTCTAAGGGCAAGGTTTCACTTGCTACATGCCAACGGAATTATCCCAAGTAAACCCATTCCTGAACTACTTTTGTACGCCAAAATCAGGAAAACAAATATGCCATGGCAAAGTGGATAACAACTTTTACAATTTTGGTTTAAAAAATGGTGTAGGTCGTTACCTTTCCCTATGCGCTTCATCGTGTTTTCATGTGTCAAAAGAACAGCATCAGGATTGCATCTCTGAACAACCGAAAGACCTAAGTCATTCAACAAAATGCAGCCAGTTTATTTAGGATGGACAAATAGGCATGATAACAATTAACACAAATGAGGAGCTAAAGAACTATAGCATGGTATATGTTTCCAGCTTCATGCGTTTCTCTCCCAGATATGATCTTAATTTCAACAGAAAAATTAAGAAGTGCTACAGAAAACATTCTAACATACCCTCAACATGATCATTATGATGATGCGTAACAAGGACCAGTAACTTCTTTGGAAGGGAATTGACAAGATCTGCAAGCTGAAGATGGCAGGGATGTGATCATTTGTTAGGACAGAATGAATAGTTTCTGCTTAAACCAGTATTCAATAGAAACAACTACTGTTGTAGGCCAATAGGCCTATAGCTGTGCATGCAAAATCATCTAACAGATTAAAAACAAAGCTTATTGCAGAGCACAATTTTGTGCACTTTTGATTTGGGTACCAATTACCAAATCAGTAACAGAAAAAAATCAATAAAATGGAAGGCATACTTCTCAAATATTCTACTGACATATAAGATAATCAAGTTCAAAATTGTTCCACAGTGAGAGTAACAATGCAATACTTCTGACAAATGGAAAATCAGCAAGGGAAAAAAAGCACAACTGTTCCTATTTACAGCAAACTTATATCTGTCATCTAACAAACTTTGAGTTTAAAGTTCACATTTTAAAGAGTTATACAACCCACCACAAATCAGATCTAGT
The DNA here is from genome assembly GCA_021605205.1 of Aegilops longissima. Lineage (NCBI taxonomy): Eukaryota > Viridiplantae > Streptophyta > Magnoliopsida > Poales > Poaceae > Aegilops > Aegilops longissima. The sequence goes on from CM038678.1 coordinate 20,148,148, forward strand.
CTTCTCAAATAATTCAAGTAGATTCTTTCCCATACCAAAAGTTTGTGCCATTATGCACCAAATTGTGTTCTTTGCACTGATAACTGCAGCTCTGAAAAGAGGATGTTTTCACATGAAGTCTTCAGCGCTTTTTGTCCCCTTGTCACTCTTTGGTATTCCTTGGTGATTCTAATCTAATAGGCAAACATTTTAATTCCTCATAAAGCTAGGGGTAGTTTTGAGGCCTGTATGAAGAAGTTGGTTTGAGTAATAGAAGTCCCATGGAAGGAACCGAAGCTATTAAGCAGATTATAATACTTTGAAAAATAAGTCCAAGGCAGAAGCTGCATCCGCAAGATATACACCCTGTCACTGTATGTAGAGCTAAACGAATGTAATCTTAGATACTTGCTTTTACCTCTGTATGAACCTGCGAGCAACATCCAGGATCTATAAGTAAAGCATCTCCACAAGCAAAATAATCAGATCGCTTCGATCCACATGTACCACTGGTTGCTTGTATTACCACGAGATTAGTTGTGCGAAAAGGCCGTAGGGTACTACTCTTCATTGGCACAAGGGTTATTCCAGGAGGGTACTCCTGTCACCAAACATCGCTTTTCAGGAAAAAGGAGACACATCGGCATGACAGTTGACTAGAAACCGGAATTTGATCCAAACAAAATTATTATTATACAGACCTGGGAGACCAATGTGGAGTCGGTGGTACAATTTGACGATGGCTCCGATTTCACAAATCCAACATGCACATAGGGCCCAATTCGAGTATCACCGGGCTTCACGTCAGAAAGCAATTCCTGGGCACCCTCCTTGGTCATCCATTTACAGGAGTCTGCAACGCACAACTCAAGTTACGGTGGGTTTGGTGGTCAGGCAAATTCCTGGACACAAGCATTAGTAAGAAATGAAGCAGCAGACCTTGCAACGCCTCCGGTTTCGACTCGAGCGAAGTGATGACGAGCACCGTGTTGACGCCCGCGTCCGGGCCGAACTCTGCTTCCTCGATATACTTGAGGAGCCTCCACTCGCCGCACATTGCATTCGTCAGGCCCAATTGGCTCAAAATCTAGCGAGTGAGAGGCCATCTCTTAGATCAGTTGCCGTTTGTTAAATTGTGGTTCTTCTACCACGACAGGTAAACAAGGTTTGTACTAACTCGTAATCCACAGCTCCCCAGACATATATCACGAGATTCTGCGAGCTACTTTACTTCACACTAGAACAGCAGCGCAGCAGAGCGGCCAGATTTCACTGAGCTAACGGTGCGTCACCTGGTCGAGGGCGGCGGGGACGTCGAGGCGGGAGAGGTCGAGGGAGCCCTCGGACTCCGCGCCGGCGACGGCGACGCCGGGCCGGGCCGGCTCCCCATCCGCGAGGCGCCGCAGGGGCGCCGACGGGAGGTCGTAGAGGTCGCTATCGACGTAGCGCCGGTACTCCCCCTCCTCCTCCCCCACCCCCGGCGGGGGCGGCTGCCGGGCGACGAGGAACTCGGCCTCGGCGCCCGAGGGGCCCGTGACCGCCGCCGCGAGCCGGTACGAGGGGGCGCCCATCTCCACCAGAACCACGGGCCGCGGCGGCGTTGGAGTTGTCGCCGACTCGCTGGGGTTGTTACCTCTGGCTCGGGGGTTGGGATTATCGGCGCCTGTTGTGAGAGGGGAGGGAGCTTGGGTTGGTCCGTCGGCCCGCACGCCGAGGCCGCTGACGACAAGGGGAGGAGAGATGCTTCCCGAAGAATTCAATTCAAATCTGGGCGTGATGACGGCGTTGGTTGGTGATCTGCTTCCGTGCCCGGGAGTGAAGAACATGTCGTTCATCTTACCTTCGCATGTTTTTTTTTAGCATCAGTACAGACACAAGCGCTCATATACACGCGTATACACTCATCCCTATAAACGCACACACGCATACCCTAACCCTTATGAGCACCTCCGAAAGACTGAGCCGGCATATCATGTTACAAGTACGATTCAGCGACATATATATTACCTACAAAGGGAGTGGGACGGAGGGAGTATTTCCTTAGTGTCAAAAAGAAGTCTTACATTATGAGACCAAGGGATACTGCCTGTATACAATGTCCTAGCAAGCTTGCACGGGTATGGTTTTGTCATGAGAAAACCAAATTTGTTTCCGATGACGTACGAGAAAAATAATGTTCGACGAAACCACCGTTCTACTCTATTACCATTCACTATTGTAAAAGCAGTTTGTTTTGTTTTCCTTCGTATGGCCAATTTGTAGCAAAAAAAAATATTTGTAGGTACGCATTGCAGTTTTGATAGTTCTTATGTCCGGACGGGCAGCCCAGACTGTTCGAATCTCAAACCGAATGTACTCCCTTTGTAAAAGAAAACAGGGGGAGTACTTGCATACAATGTCCTAGCAAGCTTACAGGGCATGGTTTTGTTATGAGAAAAACAAATTTATTTCCGACAATGTATGAAGAAAATATGTCTTCTCTACAAAGTTTTCCCTCCAAGAAAGAACATCAAATGCAAGGTAATTACATGGAGGGAATTGTAATGGCCGGTTTGCAAGTTGCAACGTGTTTATGTGCTGTGAATCAAGATGGGAACAGGCTGTGATAAAATGTCGAGAATATCCAGAAATATTTTGTGGCATTTTGGGCCCAATGGCAGATTTGCAACGAACAGACCGTCTCGCCACGTTGGGCTATAGCCCAGTTGAGTTATACTGTACAAGATTCAGACACACCCACGAACTGTCCAAACCGGCAAACCCCCGCCCCTCCCCAAATCTCCATCACCCGCCGCCGCCGCCGCCGATGTCTCCGCCGTCCTCCTCCGTCTCGTCCGAGGACGACGACATCAGCCTGCCGCCGTCGCCTTCCCCGTCCCCCGAGCCCTCTCCCGAACCTTACGCGTCCTCCTCGGAGGACGCGCCTCCCGCAGCCAAGAAGCCGCGACGACCCCGGAGCGGCACCGCGGGGCTGCCGCGAAGCTGGCCGACCGCGGACGAGGTGGTCCTCCTGGAGGCCGTCGTCGCGCACCAGGAGCGGCACGGCCAGCTCCCCTCCCGCGACGACCTCGCCGCCGCCCTCGCCGGCCGCCTCCGGTACAGCGGCGAGCAGGCCGCCAGGCGCGTGGACTCCCTGCGCAAGCGCTACTACGGCTCCGTCCGGCGGCTCTCCCGCGGCACCGTCCCCGTCACGGACGACGACATGAGGGTCTACAGACTCTCCAAGCGCCTCTGGGAGGGCACGGTGGCGGAGAGGGCGACGCGCCGGGAGCATCGCGCCGCCGACAAGGCCGCGAGGCGCCACCACGAGCGGAGGGGCTTCGCGGAGCTCGAGGCGCTCTACCCCTGCCTCGCCGCGGAGGTGGGGGCGATCGCGTCGCGGCGGCCGTGCGGCGGGGTGCTCAGGACGGCGTTCGGGATGATCGGCGACGAGAGGGCGGCGGCGCTGGAGGCCAGGGTCAGGAAGCAGCGGCGCGCGGAGGTGAAGGCCGGGATGAAGCGGGACGAGCTGAGGGGCCAGGTGGCCAGGACGCTGCTCGAGTTCATCGAATGATTTGATTTCTTCCAGCAAAAAAAAAAAGTGATTTTTCGTTGCTGGCAGTAGCACTAGCACATGGTTATTACTGCTACTGATTTCTCAAATGAACACATGAACTGGGTGGAGTACTTACCGATTAACCGCTGCATTTTCAATTGGCAAGTAATATAATTACACATCGCGCTTTCAAGTTCGGCAAATTGGAGTTTTATTTTTCCGAGTTCCGACGCATATAAGGAGTTCATCTGTACACTGAAAACGATGACATCCGATCCAAGGACTAGCAGCCAGCCTAAATCTCGCACCTCCTGGAGCAATGCCACATGAGATCTTTGATTCTGAGATGTGACAAGAAATCGCTGAGCTTTACTGGTGCCGCAACACCCTGAGCACCAGCCGGTTTGGATGGCGTCAGGCGATCTTGCGGCTCGCTTATTTCAGGAACTACATAAAAGGCAGAGACAACATCCCGAGGTCCGAGGACGCTTGTGCTCGGTGCTCATTGGTCACTCACCAAGAAAGCATTAGCATCGGCTTTACTGGGCGGGCTTAGCTCCCGCTCAATCTCTTCCAGGGATCGCCCCTTGGTCTCGACCACATTCCCGGCAATGTACAGGACCGCGAGAGCACACACGGACGCGAATCCCAAGTACACGGTGCTGATTCCAAACCTGTTGACGACGCTCAGGAAGTACAGGCCGATGAAGAAGTTGGATACCTGCAAAGAGAAAGAACAAATGATGATCCACTGGTGCCAGTAGGCTAAGTCGACAGTGCAAGATGAAGACGTTTGATCATCCTGCAACACACTGATCATCTAAGCAAGCAAGTACTCCCTCTGTCCCATAATATAAGATGTTATTACAACTATCGATTGTAATGACATCTTATATTATGGGATGGAGGGAGTAGAAAGGATTGTCACTGTTGCAGAATGCAATTTTCTTTTTCTTCTCCTTCCAGTTTCATCTATCTACCAAAGTGGACAGAACTTACTATCTGAAAACGATTTATCACATGTAAGCCGATCGTTCATCTAATAATGCACAAGCTATGACCACCTTGTATTTTGTACTACAAGATATGCGATACTGATGAAGGAGGATACAAAATATAATTGGTTGCCGCAGACATCTGTTTGTCAGTTGTCACAACTGAGACCACTAGAGACTTACCCAGTGCATTCCCATTGATAATGCTACAGCCTTGGCCCTTATTCTAGAGGCAAATATTTCAGGAAGGAGCAAAGCTGGAACAGGGCCAGCTCCAAGAGCAAAAGACAGCACATACCTGAACAAAAATTACAATCAAGATTTCAAGTTAGTTAAGAGCTAAAATTATTAATAAAGAAAAACCAGGAGAAAGCCATATTAGGTGAATGTAAACTACTTACAGGACAGTGCCAACAACAGCAAGAGTGCCAGAATAAGGTGCCAAAGCCTTCCAGGTGAAGGACAATGACAAGAGTAACATCGACGCCGCCTTCAAAAGAGAAAGAAGAAACAGTAATTCATAAGTCATTTACACATTGGGAAACACAAATACACAGATTACTGTAGAAAAGACAGTACCATTCCAGAAAAGCTTGTTATGAGAAGGCTCTTCCTCCCTTGCTTGTCCATCAGTGAAGATGCAATCATGGTGCCTATGAGAAGTATGCATACACCTCAGAAAAGGAATTGGAAGTTACTGCCGAAACACTCTTACCAACACTGAACTAACCAAAAACATTGGCGGCACCAACAAGAGCACTCGCTGCAACATCAGATGCAATGCCTGCACTGCGGAACACTGATGTAGAGTAGTACACAACAGCATTTATGCCAGCAAGTTGTTGCAACAAAAACAGTGCCGCTCCCACGCTCACAACTGCAGTATGATAAATATATCAGGACACATGTACCAAAATTTCATCATGATTATCAGTTATGACGCAGACACAAATGAGTATCAAAAGAATACTTATAAACTGCTACCCAAGTTATGTAGGCTGAGTCATGATTGTTCATTCAATCGTGGACTGTAAAGAACATGGCTGGTAGCAGCAGTTTGCAAGGAAAAGTTCTAGGCTAACCCTGAGATGATAGTTTCGATCAAGCAACTATGCAACTGTGAGAGTATAAAAAACATACTAATTCTTTTTTATCATTCATATGCATTTTGTTGTTGTCATAGATGATAGGCGAAAGTTGCTTTGCCAAACTACTTGCATCTATAAGATTAAGGCAACACATGAAACTTTATCACTAATTCCTTTGTACCAAGTCATTGACTTGATAGGGTGTAGGGAAACAATAAGAGAACATTTTACCTTTCCAATAGCGTTTGCTGAACAGATCAAACCAGTTGGCATCTGGCTCATTAGATCCTTGCCCACTAGCCTTTAGGTCATACATGACTTCAGTAACCTTCTCTTTCCCATACAATTTTTTTATAGCTGCTTCTGCTTGAGATATCTTTCCTTGCTGCGGTTAATCACATGAAAGTTATTCTCAAGTATCGTGTTGCCACCTGAGTACAAAATATGGTGAAAGAATTTGCACAGCACAAACCTGGAATAGCCAGCGAGGGCTTTCAGGTGAAACAGCCATTCCTAGAGCCAACAAAATAGATGGAACTATTGAAATTCCAAACATTGTCCTCCACCTGATTGCACACAACCACAAACAGATAACAGAAATTAAATAACTCATATGTTTATCATGCCAAATTTATTGTGATTTGCATCTTTAGTTCTCTCGTATGTATTAAATGAATATGCCTGTTGTTTCTGACTAACTTCCTTACAAATGCATTTGTTCACAAAATAATAAAGAAAGAGGTTTCTCCCTTGTAATTACAAAAAACAATTGCTCTTAGATATATCATAACTTCATAAATTAGAAGTTTTGAGAATTCAGAAGTTGGTAGTCAACAGATTTTATGCACAAGCACAACAAAATTCAAAAGGCATTAACAGAATGCGACAAAGGAAAAGAGGATAGGAGAAAACTCACCATGCAGGATTTTGTGCTAATGGCAATCCAGCTACCAAAGCTGCAAGAATTCCAATGCAGATAAACAGCTGATTAATCGTACCAAGTGCTCCACGTATTTCAGTTGGTGAGATCTGCAAGGTGCAAATAGGTCAGCTGGGGAAGTTCAATATCACAGGCAGTAGTTGCTGAACAGTGTTTGTGATAATTTTGAGATATCACAAACCTCAGATATGTAAAGGGGCACAAGAGCAGAAGAGATCCCAATACCAATCCCAGCAAGTAATCGACCAATAATCATTGTACGGACATCTTGAGCTGTTGCACTACAAATGTTTTGTGAGTTAGGTTTACATAGCAATATTATACCTTGAACCATAAATTGTTATAGCAGTGAATTTCAGTCTCAGAACACACCTCAAGAATGCGCCTACAGCAAGAGGGATTGCATCTAGGATAAATGTCCGTGTTCTCCCTAATTTATCAGCCAAAGCCCCTCCGGTAAAAGAACCTACTGTCGCGCCAGCCAGGGTTGTGCTAACCACCCATCCTGAGTGAAAAGGCAGATGTATTGTGAAGCATATAGGCAAATGATATCTCATGGAATCCTCATGCCATAAAGTCCCTAGTGCATATGTTATTCTTATCCCTTTTAAAATCAGTATGCAAGTCTCTTGCAAAAAATAATGGCTGTACATAATTGATCTGACATTTCAAATGTCCCTATTGCAGACACTAAGAGAAGGTATGTACAAAAAGGTTCTAAAACTACAATAATTGAAGTGTGGCCTATACTAGTAAGTAAAAGAATGTCATACCTTGTAACACAGCATTTTCAGCAATCCCAAGATCTTTCGAGAGATATTCAAGTGCGCCATTGACCACACTAAAGCACATAGATTCAAATGAGATATTCAGTTTTGCCAGACACTGGTATTCGTCAGTTAACATTTAGACCAGGAAGCTGCGGTTTTATCACCTTGCAATGCATGGGAAATTTTTCTACGCTATAGTAGAGTGAAAAGGAAAAACATACCCAAGATGGTAGCCAAACAAAATTGCCCCCAAGCAAGCAACGCCAACGTACGGCAGAACACTCCCGGATGATTTAGCTTGAAGCTTGTCAGATGGAATATCCTCAGGGTCAGCTGGATAAGATGGTGAAGGAGTCTAGATTAGCTGACACGGTTAAACGGTCAAGAAATTCCAGTGCCAATACACTGGCATGGTATCATGTGCAGCTAACCGCAAGATCTTTACCAACATCCTGTACAATACAATTCGGAGCCTAGTATGCAACATGGGACATTCCCATGGTACCCCAGAAGCTGAATCTCAGACGGCAAATAAGCATGTCACAAGTCCGCTGACAACCACACTAGTACAGCACCTACGACAACTACAGCTGGTACTACTAGTACTGATAGACAGTGCGGATGCAATCCCTGTTTGCCCAAAGCGGAATTCACAGCGAAATTGCTGGCCGGCGCAGCAGGCATGACCCTCCCTCACATTCCCCCTGCCAAATATTCACGGAATCGCACGGAATCTGACGGCGATTGGGTGGTAGGCTGCTGCTGGAGCTTACATCATCCCTAACAACCAAGCCCCAGATTGCAGAACCACGCTTCTGTACCCCCGAATCGGTGACGCCGGACAGGAGGACGCACCTGAGGCGGTGGCGCGCACGCGGCCGTAGCGCGTGCTCCGGAAGAGCCCCGCGGCGCCGGCGCCGGGCCTGCCCATCTCGAGCCCCGCGAGATCCGCCGCGCGCGACCTCACGCCGCCGCAGCAGAGCCCGCCGCGGCCCTCCGACATCCGCAGGACGCTCTTGCTCCTTCCGCTGCCGGGCGACGACGACGCAGACCTCCGCTCGGCGACGACGACGTGAGCACCGCCGGCCCTCACGGCGCACCGCATCATCTTAACGGGGGGCGGGAGGGGGACGGACCTTCCTGCGATCGCACGCACACCACCGCAGGAACTCTCAGCTTCCGTTACCAAAAATAAAAAATGTAACGGCGAAAATCGCATTAAACCGGCGCGTTGACTGGCAGTAGTGGTAGCACCGGGGAGTGGAGTGGCTGACGTGGGGTTGCGTGGAAAACGACGTCGTACCTTCGAGCGGAGGCCGCCGGCGCGAGTGGGGTGGGATTAATGGCGGGTGGATTGTGGGTCGGATGATGAAGATGGTGGGATGGGGGCGGAGGAGGAGGAAGACGACGGGTGCCTGCCAGCGATGGATATATCTTCTTCCCGAGATCCGATAGTTCCGAGGGAGCGCTGTCGATGGAATTCTTCCTCCGCATCCTCCTCCTCTTTTCTCGTGTTTTCTTTTTTTTTTCTCTTCTTGCTTTTGGCGCGGTGCATGTACATACACGCCACGAGAGAGAGGGGGGGGGTCTGCCGTGCTGGCAACGATGTGTGCATTGGATAAGGATTTTTGTACGCAACCGATGACGATGCCCCCCGTCTGGATCACGAGGACGGGTATATACGATCGACTCGAAAAAATCTCGATGAAAAAGAAAAGGATGAATATACGCTTTTTTTCTTGGCTTTATATACGGATAACAACTAGAGTGATCTAAAAGGTCCTATATTACTTTACATCTAAAAATAGAGCGTAGCGAGCGAGATTGTGGGCTTTTGCATTCGAGTTTTTTTTTTTCTTTCCTTCATGAAGTGACCTCGATGAAATCAAGTCCTCAGGCTTCAGTCTACCAGACAATTGAGCATAAGATACAACCTAAGCTTCGGTTAATGTCGCTGATGGAGAGTGGTTGTTGGCAATTCGGGACAGATCCTTGTCAATAAGCTTGTTTTGAGCTCTCGTCTCAACGAAGTCCAGGTTCTCTCATCTCTTCTAGACAACATGAAGGTGGGAGAGGAGTTAAGGGAGGAGGCCTTACAGTGGGTAGAAGAATATACACTAAGAATATATACATGCTCCTGCAGGTGGCATGACCTGGGAAAAAAATGAAGGGTGTGCACACTCTAAAAAAAATTCCCACCTAATCCACGTGTCAGACAAAATATGGCAAAATAATAACATGAGTAGCTTAATGCAAATCTCACAACAATTTAGTTCACAAAATATATCTCAAATGTGCTCAATTACAATAGGAGTAGTCTTACATGAAAGAAGCATAAGTAGAAACTTACATCACTAGGTAACTCTACGTTTTTGCATTGCCATGAAAGCATCAACTATGTCATCTTCGCTTACTTCCATGAACACATCCCGTTCAATAAATGTGACCAAGCAATCATTCAAGCGATCATCACCCATAGTAGTCCTCAACTTATTTTTCACTAGATTCATTGCTGAAAATACTCTTTCAACACTTGCTTGCCGCCACCGGTAAAATCAATATCAATTTGATGAGTAAGTAGACCAAGTCATAAAGAACATGCTTCTTTGTTGCAACAAGCATAATAGAGAGCTCACCAATATTACTTGCATTTCTAAACCTATCATCTTGTCTCATATCATCAATAAAATTAGTAAGTTGAAATTCTAGCCTTATCAAATCTGTGCTTGAAATGTCCATGGGATAGAATTCAGCAAGTCTCATTACCTTGAGTGCATCATAAGAAGCAAATGAATTGAGGGATTCAAAGCCGACATGCAAATAAGCAACTCAGATTAACCTCATCAAACCGATTGTCAAGCTCTTGAATGGTTTGATCAATGACACCAAGATATACTTCTCTTCTATAACGATCATCATTTGTTTGTACTTCATAATACCGACGTGATCTTCAATTAGGCTCATAAATAAGCTTTTTTGTGGTGTAAAAGGAAGGAGGCGAATGGTGGAAACTGCGCGGTCGCGTGGGAGACAGTGTGCACCCCGAAGTGGGCTGGTGGTCTTGGCCTACCTAACTTGCGCTGGTTGAACGTGGCAATGCAAGCGAGGTGGCCATGGCTTAAGAGGACGGACAATACCAGGCCTTGGGAGGAGTTTAATATCAAGGTCCCCAAAGAATCCCTGCTACTCTTCAAAGCAGCTACACGGTGTACCGCATGGGATGGTCATTTGGCATTGTTCTGGGAGGATCGCTGGTTGAATGGCCGAAGGGCCCAGGAGATCGCTCCTTTGATATACAGCATGATCCTAGTGCGGGTTCGCTCCAAGCGGACGGTTGGCGAGGCCATGGCAGATGGAGCTTGGGCCCAAGATGTGGGTCCGAACATAGCTATGGAAGCTTTGCAGGAGTTCCTCTCGCTTTGGAACGAAGTGGTCACTTGGGAGCCTACGGCAGGAGTGCAAGACGAGTTCTCGTGGTCTTGGGAAGATTCTGGGCAGTTTACGGTTCGGTCGGCCTATGCGGCAAAATTTTGGGCAAGAGAAGTGGCACCAGCAGCAGATCTCATTTGGAAATCGAGGGCGCCCTCACAATGCAAGTTCTTCATATGGCTGGCCCTGCGAAATAGATGCTGGACGCCGGATCGTCTGGCAAGGCGAGGGCTACCGCACCAAGATGCATGCCCCTTTTGTGACCAGGAGGAGGAGTCGATCAATCACATCTTGCTTACATGTGTTTTTGCCAGGGTGGTATGGGCGGAGATCTTTCAGGCCTTGGGAAAGCCGGAGTGGGTGCCTTCGGAGCACGACTCTCTCACGCCGTGGTTGTGTCATAAGTCTGGGGCCAGCAATGCCAGTACTAAAGACTTGCGAACCATTCTTGGGCTGACCTTGTGGGAGATTTGGAAACATAGGAATGCAATTGTCTTCGACGGAGCGAGGCCGTCATGTGAGGTGCTTCTTGGTAGAATTAGACTTGAAGGTCAAGTTTGGGTGTCGGCCGGCCTACTAAAAGGGGATGTAACACCCTTCCTTAGTAGGTTAGCGAGGTGGGCTAGGCGTGAGGAGTGAAGTATTTTGTAACTCATGTAACTAATGGTGGAGGCATTCTTTTGCCCTTCTTCTTTAATATATGATATGCACACTCGTGCATATTCGAGAAAAGCTTTTTGAGCTCTCGTCTCAACGAAGTCCAGGTTCTCTCATCTTCTTTCCTAGCTAGTATGAAGTTGGAAGAAGAGTCGAGGGAGGAAGCTGAAGGAAATATGCCCTAGAGGCAATAATAAAGTTATTATTTATTTCCTTATACCATGATAAATGTTTATTATTCATGCTAGAATTGTATTAACCGGAAACATAATACATGTGTGAATATATAGACAAACAGTATGTCACTAGTATGCCTCTACTTGACTAGCTTGTTAATCAAAGATGGTTATGTTTCCTAACCATGAACAAGGAGTTGTTATTTGATTAACAAGGTCACATCATTAGTTGAATGATCTGATTGACATGACCCATTCCGTTAGCTTAACACTTGATCGCTTAGTATGTTAATGCTTTCTTCATGACCCATACATGTTCCTATAACTATGAGATTATGCAACTCCTGTTTACGGAGGAACACTTTGGTACTACCAAACGCCACAACGAATCGGGTGATTATAAAGGAGTACTACAGGTGTCTCCAAAGGTACTTGTTGGGTTGGCGATTTCGAGATTAGGTTTTGTCACTCCGATTGTCGGAGAGGTATCTCTAGGCCTTCTCGGTAATACACATCACTTAAGCCTTGCAAGCATTACAACTAATGAGTTAGTTGTGAGATGATGTATTACGGAACGAGTAAAGAGACTTACTGTAACTAGATTGAACTAGGTATTGATACCGACGATCGAATCTCGTAAGTAACATACCGATGACAAAGGGAACAACGATGTCGTTATGCGGTTTGACCGATAAAGATCTTCGAGAATATGTAGGAACCAATATGGGCATCCAGGTCCCGCTATTGGTTATTGACCGAGAATGGTTCTAGGTCATGTCTACATAGTTCTCGAACCCGTAGGGTCCGCACGCTTAACGCTTCGATGACAGTTCATTATGAGTTTATAAGTATTGATGCACCAAGGTTGTTCGAGTCCCGGATGTGATCACGGACATGACGAGGAGTCTCAAATGGTCGAGACATAAAGATTGATATATTGAAGCCTACATTTGGACATCGGAAAGGTTCCGAGTGAAATCGAATTTCTTGAGTACCGGAGGTTACCGAACCCCGGGAACTACATGGGTCCATAGTGGGCCTTGGAGGAAAGGAGAAGGGCAGCCCTAGGTGGTCGCCCCCCCCTTCCCTAGTCCTATTAGGACTAGGAAAGGTGGGCCGCCCCTCTCTCTCTTTCCTCCTAATCCTAATCCAACTAGGATTGAGGGGAATCCTACTCCGGAGGAGTAGGACTCCTTTGTGCGCCTCCCCTTGGGCCGCCACCTCCCCTTGGCTCCTTTATATACGGGGCAGGGAGCACCCCATGACACGAAGTTGATCTACGGATCTTTCCTTAGCCATGTGCGGTGCCCCTTCCACCATATTCCACTTCGGTCATATCGTCATGAGCTTAGGCGAAGCCCGCGCCGGAGAAGTCATATCGTCATGAGCTTAGGCGAAGCCCTGCGTCGGTGGAGCATCAACATCGTCACTACGCCGTCGGTTGACGGAACTCATCCCGACACTTTGCTGGATCGGAGTCCGGGATCGCCATCGAGCTGAACGTGTGCGTAACTCGGAGGTGCCGACGCTCGGTGCTTGGATCGGTCGGATCGTGAAGACGCACGACTACATCAACAGCGTTGTTATAACGCTTCGCTTTCGGTCTCACGAGGGTACGTGGACGGACACTCTCCCTCTCGTTGCTATGCCATCACCATGGTCTTGCGTGATCGTAGGAAAATTTTTGAAATTACTACGTTCCCCAACAAAGGGCATCCGAGCCTGGTTTTATGCGTTGATGTCATGTGCACGAGTAGAACACAAGTGAGTTGTGGACGATACAACTCATACCGCCTACCAAAGCATGTCATACTTTGGTTCAGCGGTATTGTGAGATGAAGCGCCCGGACCGACATTACGCCAGACGCTTACGCGAGACTGGTTTCACCGCCCGAGCACTCGTTGCTTAAAGGTGACCGGCGGTGTCTGCTCTCTCACTTTAGTTGAATCGAGTGTGGCTACGCCCGGTCCTTGAGAAGGTTAAACGGAGTCTATTTGACGAAGTATCGCTGTGGTTTTGATGCGTAGGTAAGAACGGTTCTTGCTCAGCCCGTAGCAGCCACGTAAAACTTGCAACAACAAAGTAGAGGACGCCTAACTTGTTTTTGCAGGCATGTTGTGATGTGATATGGTCAAGACGTGATGCTATATTTTATTGTATGAGATGATCATGTTTTGTAACCGAAGTTATCGGCAATCGGCAGGAGCCATATGGTTGTCGCTTATTGTATGAAATGCAACGCCATGTAATTGCTTTACTTTATCACTAAGGAGTAGCGATAGTCGAGAAGCAATAATTGGCGAGACGACAACGATGCTACGATGGAGATCAAGGTTTCGCGCGGTGACGATGGTAATCATGACGTTGCTTGGCGATGGAGATCACAAGCACAAGATGATGATGACCATATCATATCACTTATATTGATTGCATGTGATGTTTATCATTTATGCATCTTATCTTGCTTTGATTGATGGTAGCATTATAAGATGATCTCTCACCAAAATTATCAAGAAGTGTTCTCCCGAGTATGCACCGCTATGAAAGTTCTTCGTCTTTGAGACACCACGTGATGATCGGTGTGATAGGCTCTACGCTCAAATACAACAGGTGCAAAACAGTTGCGCACGCGAATACTCAAAGTTAAACTTGACGAGCCTAGCATATAACAGATATGGCCTCGAACACGAGACCGAAGCTCGAGCGTGAATCATATAGTAGATATGATCAACATAGTGATGTTCACCATTAAAACTACTCCATCTCACGTGATGATCGGACATGGTTTAGTTGATTTGGATCACGTAATCACTTAGATGACTAGAGAGATGTCTGTCTAAGTGGGAGGTTTTAATATGATTAATTAAACTTAAATTTATCATGAACTTAGTACCGATAGTATTTTGCTTGTCTATGTTTATTGTAGATAGATGGCTCGTCTGTTGTTCCGTTGAATTTTAATGCGTTCCTTGAGAAAGCAAAGTTGAAAGATGATGGTAGCAATTACACGGACTGGGTCCGAATTTGAGGATTATCCTCATTGCTGCACGAAAAATTACGCCCCGAAGCACCGCTGGGTGACAGCTCTGCAGATGCCGAGCGTGGTTATGAACGTCCGCAAAGCAAAGCTGATGACTACTCAATAGTTCATGTGCCATGCTTTACGGCTTAGAACCGGGTCTTCAACGACGTTTTGAACGTCATGGAGCATATGAGATGTTCCAGAGTTGAAGTTAATATTTCAAGCAAATGCCCGGATTGAGAGATATGAAGTCTCCAATAAGTTCTATAGCTGCAAGATGGAGGAGAATAGTTCATCGGTGAGCACATACTCAAAATGTCCGGGTATAACAATCACTTAATTCAGCTGGGAGTTAATCTTCCGGATGATAGTGTCATTGATGTAATTCTCCAATCATCGCCACCAAGCTACAAGAGCTTCGTGATGAACTATAATATGCAAGGGATGACTAAGACAATTCTCGAGCTCTTCGCGATGCTAAAAGCAGCGGAGGTAGAAATCAAGAAAGAGCATCAAGTGTTGATGGTCAACAAGACCACTAGTTTCAAGAAAAGGGCAAAGGAAGAAGAAGGAAACTTCAAAAGAACAGCAAGCAAGTTGTCTCAGAGAAGAAACCCAAGTCTGGACCTAAGCCTGAAACCGAGTGTTTTACTGCAAGCAAACCGACACCGGAAGCGGAACTGCCCCAAGTATTTGGCGGATAAGAAGGATGGCAAGGTGATCAAAGGTATATGTGATATACATGTTATTGATGTGTACCTTACTAATACCGCAGTAGTACCGGTATTTGATCTGGTTCATTGCTAATATTTGCAACTCAAACAGAACTACGGATTGCGAAGATTGGCTAAGGACGAGGTGACGATCGCGTTTGAAATGGTTCCAAAGTCGATGTGATCGCGGTCGGCACGCTACCTCTACATCTACCTTCGGGATTAGTTTTAGACCTAAATAATTGTTATTTGGTGCCGCGTTGAGCATGAACATTATATCTGGATCTTGTTTAATGCGAGACGGTTATTCATTTAAATCAGAGAATAATGGTTGTTCTATTTATATGAGTAATATCTTTATGGTCATGCACCCTTGAAGAATGGTCTATTCTTGTTGAATCTCGACAAGAGTGATACACATATTCATAATGTTGAAGCCAAAAGATGCAGAGTTGATAATGATAGTGCAACTTATTTGTGGCATCGCCGTTTAGGTCATATCGGTGTAAAACGCATGAAGAAACTCCATACCGATGGGCTTCGGAATCACTTGATTATGAATCACTTGGTACTTGCGAACCGTGCCTCATGGGCAAGATGACCAAAACGCCGTTCTCCGGAACTATGGAGCGAGCAACTGATTTGTTGGAAATCATACATACCGATGTTTGTGGTCCAATGAATGTTGAGGCACGGCGCGGTATCGTTATTTTCTCACCTTCACAGATGATTTGAGCAGATATGGGTATATCTACTTAATGAAACACAAATCTGAAACATTTGAAAAGTTCAAAGAATTTCAGAGTGAAGTAGAAAATCATCGTAACAAGAAAATAAAGTTTCTACGATCTTATCGTGGAGGAGAATATTTGAGTTACGAGTTTGGTTTACATTTGAAACAATGTGGAATAGTTTAGCAACTCACGCCACCCGAACACCACAGAGAAATGGTGTGTCCGAACGTCGAATCGTACTTTACTAGATATGGTGCGATCTATGATGTCTATTTCGATTTACCGCTATCGCTTTGGGGTTATGCCTTAGAGACGGCCGCATTCACGTTAAATAGGACACCGTGAAAATCCGCTGAGACGACGCCTTATGAACTGTGGTTTGGCAAGAAACCAAAGTTGTCGTTTCTTAAAGTTTGGGGCTGCGATGCTTATGTAAAGAAACTTCAACCGATAAGCTCGAACCCAAATCGGAAAATGTGTCTTCATAGGATACCCAAAGGAGACTGTTGGGTACACCTTCTATCACAGATCTGAAGGCAAGATTTTCGTTGCTAAATTCGGATCCTTTCTAGAGAAGGAGTCTCTCTCGAAAGAAGTGAGTGGGAGGAAAGTAGAACTTGATGAGATAATCAGATCTGCTCCCTTATTGGAAAGTAGTTCATCACAAGAAATGGTTCTGTGACAACTACACCAATTAGTGAAGAAACTAATGATGATGATCATGAAGCTTCAGATCAAGTTACTCTTGAACCTCGAGGTCAACCAGAGTAAAATACGCACTGAGTGGTATGGTAATCCTATTCGAAGTCATGTTACTTGACCATGGCGAACCTACAAACTATGAAGAAGCGATGGTGAGCCCAGATTCGCAAAATGGCTGGAAGCCATGAAATCTGAGATGGGATCCATGTATGAGAACAAAGTATGGACTTTGGTTGACTTGCCCGATGATCGGCAAGCCATTGAAAATAAATGAATCTTTAAGAAGAAGACCGACGCCGATGGTAATATAACTGTCTACAAAGCTCGACTTGTTGCGAAAGGTTTTCGACAAGTTCAAGGGGTTGACTACGATGAGACTTTCTCACCCGTAGCGATGCTTAAGTCTGTCGAATCATGTTAGCAATTGCCGCATTTTATGATTATGAAATTTGGCAAATGGATGTAAAACTGCATTCTTGAATGGATTTCTAGAAGAAGAGTTGTATATGATGCAACCAGAAGGTTTTGTCGATCCAAAGGGTACTAACAAAGTGTGCAAGCTCCAGCGATCAATTTATGGTCCTGGTGCAAGCCTTTCGAGTTGGAATAAACGCTTTGATAGCGTGATCAAAGCATATGGGTTTATCTGAGACTTTTGGAGAAGCCTGTATTTACAAGAAAGTGAGTGGGAGCTCAGAGCATTTCTAATATTATATGTGGACGATATATTGTTGATTGGAAATGATATAGAATTTCTGGATAGCATAAAAGGATACTTGAATAAAAGTTTTTCAATGAAAGACCTCGTGAAGCTGCTTACATATTGGGCATCAAGATCTATAGAGATAGATCAAGACGCTTAATTGGACTTTCACAAAGCACATACCTTGATAAAGTTTTGAAAAAGTTCAAAATGGATCGAGCAAAGAAAGGTTTTTACCAGATTACAAGGTGTAAGATTGAGTCGACTCAATGCCCGACCACGCAGAAGATAGAGAGAAAATGAAAGATGTTCCTATGCTTCAGCCATAGGCTCTATCATGTATGCAATCTGTGTACCAGACACTGACGATGCTTAGCTGTAAGCTTGGCAGGAAGGTACCAAAGTAATCCAGAGTGGATCATTGGACAGCGGTCAAGAACATCTGAAATACCGAAAAGGACTAAGGATATGTTTCTCGATATGGAGGTGACAAAGAGCTAGTCGTAAATGGTTACGCCGATGTAAGCTTTGACACCGATCCGGATGATTCTAAATCGCAAACCGGATACGTGTTTTTATTAAACGGTGGAGCTGTCGGTTGGTGCAGCTCTAAACAAAGCGCCGTGGCGGGATCTACATGTGAAGCGGAGTACATAGCTGCTTGAAGCAGCAAATGAAGGAGTCTGGATGAAATAGTTCATTTCCGATCTAGGTGTCATACCTAGTGCATCGGGACCAATGAAGATCTTCGTGACAATCTTGGTGCAATTGCCTTGGCAAAGGAATCCAGATTTCACAAGAGGACCAAGCATATCAAGAGACGCTTCAATTCCATTCGGGACCAAGTCCAAGTGGGAGACATAGAGATTTGCAAAATACATACGGATCTGAATGTAGCAGACCGTTGACTAAGCCTCTTCCACGAGCAAAACATGATCAGCACCAAGACTCCATGGGTGTTAGGATCATTACTTTGTAATCTAGATTATTGACTCTAGTGCAAGTGGGAGATCAAGGAAATATGCCCTAGAGGCAATAATAAAGTTATTATTTATTTCCTTATACCATGATAAATGTTTATTATTCATGCTAGAATTGTATTAACCGGAAACATAATACATGTGTGAATATATAGACAAACAAGTATGTCACTAGTATGCCTCTACTTGACTAGCTTGTTAATCAAAGATGGTTATGTTTCCTAACCATGAACAAGGAGTTGTTATTTGATTAACAAGGTCACATCATTAGTTGAATGATCTGATTGACATGACCCATTCCGTTAGCTTAACACTTGATCGCTTAGTATGTTAATGCTTTCTTCATGACCCATACATGTTCCTATAACTATGAGATTATGCAACTCCCGTTTACGGAGGAACACTTTGGTACTACCAAACGTCACAACGAATCGGGTGATTATAAAGGAGTACTACAGGTGTCTCCAAAGGTACTTGTTGGGTTGGCGATTTGAGATTAGGTTTTGTCACTCCGATTGTCGGAGAGGTATCTCTAGGCCTTCTCGGTAATACACATCACTTAAGCCTTGCAAGCATTACAACTAATGAGTTAGTTGTGAGATGATGTATTACTTGAACGAGTAAAGAGACTTACGGTAACGAGATTGAACTAGGTATTGGATACCGACGATCGAATCTCGGGTAAGTAACATACCGATGACAAAGGGAACAACGATGTCGTTATGCGGTTTGACCGATAAAGATCTTCGTAGAATATGTAGGAACCAATATGGGCATCCAGGTCCCGCTATTGGTTATTGACCGAGAATGGTTCTAGGTCATGTCTACATAGTTCTCGAACCCGTAGGGTCCGCACGCTTAACGCTTCGATGACAGTTCATTATGAGTTTATAAGTATTGATGCACGAAGGTTGTTCGAGTCCGGATGTGATCACGGACATGACGAGGAGTCTCAAATGGTCGAGACATAAAGATTGATATATTGGAAGCCTACATTTGGACATCGGAAAGGTTCCGAGTGAAATCGAATTTATCGAGTACCGGAGGTTACCGAACCCCCGGGAACTACATGGGCCTATAGTGGGCCTTGGAGGAAAGGAGAAGGGCAGCCCTAGGTGGCGCGCCCCCTTCCCTAGTCCTATTAGGACTAGGAAAGGTGGGCCGGCCCGTCTCTCTCTTTCCCTCCGAATCCTAATCCAACTAGGATTGAGGGGAATCCTACTCCCGGAGGAGTAGGACTCCTTGTGCGCCTCCCCTTGGGCCGCCACCTCCCCTTGGCTCCTTTATATATGAGGCGGGAGCACCCCATGACACGAAGTTGATCTACGGATCTTTCCTTAGCCGCAAAGCGGTGCCCCTTCCACCATATTCCACTTCGTTCATATCGTCATGAGCTTAGGCGAAGCCTGCGCCGGAGAAGTCATATCGTCGCGGAGCTTAGGCGAAGCCCTGCGTCGGTGGAGCATCAACATCGTCACCACGCCGTCGTCTTGTGGAACTCATCCCGACACTTTCTTTGGATCGAGTCCGGGATCGTCATCGAGCTGAACGTGTGCGAACTCGGAGGTGCCGACGTTCGGTGCTTGGATCGGTCGGATCGTGAAGACGTACGACTACATCAACCGCGTTGTTATAACGCTTCCGCTTTCGGTCTACGAGGGTACGTGGACGGACACTCTCCCCTCTCGTTGCTATGCCATCACCATGGTCTTGCGTGATCGTAGGAAATTTTTTGAAATTACTACGTTCCCCAACAGAAGCCTTGGAGAGCAATTGGCGGAGTGGGTCATCATTGCCGGTGCGCATGACTAAGCTTAAAGCATCTTTAGCAGACCCCCCATCTCGCCGACCCGCATTTTACGTTTGCAGTTCACGGAAAAGCTGTTTTGCAGTCCATAGCGAAAAGCAGAGGAGAGACCCATAAAGCCGGTGGCCCGGCTTATGGGGTCGCCTCGCGCCGCCCTCCCCCAACCCATAAAATGTAAATTTGCACCTTAATTTGCATTTCTTTGCATTTTCAACCACATTGGATACATAGGACTAGGGTTGCAAATGAGTCGAGTTCGAGCGAGTTGGAGTTGGCTCAGCTCAACTCATCTTATAATTCGAGCGAGCTTAAACTGAGTGAAGCTCAAGATCAAGCTCTAGAACATGACTCGTGCTCAGCTTGTAACGATCTCGAGTCGATCTCGAGCTAGTTTTGAGCTAAATGAGACGGTAAAAATTATAGATAAGGACACAACACGACACTACTTTGTAGGGCAAGAGCTCATCTTGGTCTCTTGGCGAACTAGCAATAGATGGTGGTCTTCATGGACGAAAAACAAGAATACAAAGGTGCATATGCTGGAAAAATTTTGTCCAAAGCAATAAGAAATTTAAGACGTGGTTGACCACGTACCATAATTAAACCTAAATCTTCTCTACACTTAATTAAGCTTCAATGTTTGCTGGTAACTAAAATTTGGAGAAAAATCACGCACATCATATATGGTAGTAACAAATTATCTTATTTCCATTTAATATATGGCGTGATCATTTAACATAATGGTATTATGTCGAGCTATTGAGCTAAAATCGAGCGAGCCAGTATTGGCTCAAGATCGACAAGGTTCTCGATCGAGCTACATAAAGTGTTCAAACTCAGCTCATTTCTTTTAGAGTCGATCTCGATTCGAGCCAAAAAACGAGTCGATCTCAAGAAGCTCACGAGCCTCAAGCTTTTCTTGCAGCCCTACATAGGACATCACCAAAATGTTGCTAGAAAAGCAAGCCCAAAGAAAACAAGAACCACGAGTATGCATTTTAGAAGATTTCCAACTTTCATAACTGCTCCCACGAGTTGAAGCAATATCTTCTTCATGCACTCATTGTTGATCTGCGGATTCTTGATCTTTACTTCTTCATTGTTCTTCTTTGGTTCCAAAGAAGTAGCAGTTGCTTCCCCTCTAGTTGTGCATGCATGCGGTTCATTGCCTTCGATTGCACTAAGGAGTGCATGAACGTCTATCAATTTTCTTTTTATCAATAAATCAAACCAAAATGAGCATCGATCTTCCTACACGCATGATGATGTTTCAAATGAGTAAACATAATGAGCTATCCAAATGAGCCGAATGCAAAACAGCACGTACCCCATCGTTTTCGCATTTGAAGAACACCCATCCGGGGTGCTTCGGAGTGTCCGAAGTCAGCCGCAGCACTGTCCGCGAGCAGTCATTGCACATGCCCTGTTTGGTTCGGCTGTTGATTTCTAAAAGCAGTTGTGGAAAATCTGTTGTGGAAAATTTGATGTGAACAAGATGTAGGTCATTTGGCAAACCAGCTGATACAACTTTTTGAGATTTTGGCCCGCAGCGGAATCAGATTTTGGAAAAGCACGTCCTGGGCTGCTTCCGCTTTTGGTTCAGATTTTGGCAACGGATTTCTGGAATCAGATTCTGCTGGGTTCGCCCTTTGGTTCAGATTTTGCTACGCGACAGCGGAATCCATCGATAAAAGCTGAACCAAACAGGGCCTGTATGAGCGGCATCGGCGAGCCACAGAGCGTCTGCGCGAGGGCCGGGCCCGGCGGACGGCCGGCCGAACCATGCCGGCAAACCGTCGGCGGCGGCGAGCGGACAAACCCGCACCTGCATGCGCCGATGAGCCTTGCCGGGGCTGCGCGAGGTGCTTCCCGACCATTCCATAGCTTGGCGCAGCCGCCGGCGCCCGGGAAAGCCAAATCTGGCCGTCCGCGATAAAACGTCGCATATCCGCAAGGCCCGGCCCGCCGACGCGGGAGGAGAGGGAGGGGAGGGGGCGGAGGGCTACCTCGTGCGCCTGGAGGCCTTTCTGCGTGCTCTCGCCGGCCACTTTCGCCGGAATCTTGGGCGGCGGCGGGGCAAGGGGAGAGGGGAGGTGGTTGGTGGGGGAAAAGCGCGGGCCCAAATGTCGCCCCCACCAACCGCTCCCGCTATATGCAGGACACCGACGGGCCGGGGAGGGGGGGGGGGGGACCGCGAATTGTCGCGCCCCTCAAATTTTTTTGCGGGCCAGCCGCGTTTGAGGTGTCTGTTCGGGCTGGCTTTTTGCCGCCAGACCGCATTTTGGCGGTTATTTTACGGGGTCCGCTAGAGTTGCTCTTAGTCGCATGCGTCTTCTCGACCTCAGTCGAAGGTGCGCCTTTGTCACATCATCAATGACTCTCCTAGCCAAATGGCGGCTGTATAAAAATTCCTCCCGGCCAAGAAGTTGCTATAAGAAAGGCCATGCTACTCCGTTGAGTCGCATAAGATCGGGAGGTTGAAGGGGAAATGATGGTTGAACGTGACAGTACACGTCGTTGGGTCTAAAAAGCTGGTTGTTGCTAAAATAAAAAACAACAAATGCTCAATAGATACCCCCTAGTTATAACCGACTGGACTGTATGAACATTGTTCATTTTGCAGAGTTTAGTTGTCCTCTTCGTGGTAGAGGTGCAAAATTCTTTGTACTTTCATTCTCACTATTTTATTTTATTTTTTGAGAAAATAGCTGACACCCTATTTCATTACTTATTTTAATGAAACCGAAACGGCAAATTTTTAGGCATACCCTCATGTTGCAAAACAAGTGGGGGACTGAAACAAGGTACAATCGAGTTGAAGTAACAAATCGGGAGAATATCTTATGATCTTTCATGACATCGAAATTCATAAAGTATGTGTCTGTTAAACGGATAGGCATTGTGCGTGCGCGCGCGTACGTGTGTGTGTATATATATTTGCAAATAATAACGGCTTCTTGTGACATGTGTTAGATTTCACACAGTTGAAATGAGTTGTACCGCAAGCGAAAAAAGAACTATATACTAGAAAACTTTATGCAAATACCCTACAGGAAGGACAACGCATAATTAGTCAGTACAATGCACACTATCCTAAGATTAGGAGAAAAGTTATACAAACATTACCTTATAATCTTCCATTAATGGTCCTAATATGCATGCTAAGCCAATGTACACTGTGTACATGTGTTCGCACACGAACACCTCACCGTGTACCTCCAACGCCGGGGGTGATGCACAGCAGCTCATGTCGAAGGAGACACGTCCGGAAGCGCGGTATGCAAACAATCCGGCGGGTGCTTTTGATGACCTGAAACCCCACACGCCCGGGAGGGACCCCGCCAGGGCACGCGGCGGCTATGGGCTGCCCTAGGTCGACCTGATCGCCCCTAGGGCCTCAAGGTTCGCCGCCCTGCAAGAAGAAGAACGAACAAAGAACAAGGAAGAAGAAGAACTAGGGTTAAGGAGAAAAGATAAAAAGATAAAAAGTGGTAAATGATTTGTTCGATTGTGTGTTGTTCAATCGGCCGTCACCCTTTAGGTATATAAGAGGCGGCTAGACTTTCCGTGTAAGGAAAAGACTTGGGTTCCCGTCCAAAACCCTAGTCAAATTCGGATTGGTATTGTCCGAACTTTCCAAAACTGTTCGGTTTAAACTGGCTGCACCTTGCGGGTCTTTTTTTGTGATGGTAAACGATCTCGTATGGAAACGAGTCCAAAAGTAATCTTGACCGTTTCGACGAGACGAACAACTTTCATGTTTAATGTTTTTTGATCCGAGATCATATTGAGGGTCAAATTGCTCGCTCAAAACATGCTATTATTCGCACTACCCATCAGACAGGGTGTGTGGTGGGGCGCGTCATTTTCTGCCTCCTGACAGAGCTGCATTCTGATGGTTCTAACTTTTGCATACGAACTCGGATTGGAATGAATTTTATATGAAAATCGATCATTTCGACGAGACAAAGACAAACAATGTATATCATTTTTCCATACGAGGCAGTCTTGGGGGCGTAATCAGCCGAATAGTGTTCTGAATACAAAATCTCAGTATTTCAAACACAACTTCGGCCTTCGAGATGACATCGAATGGCGATGGCCCAAACTTCAGAGATGTTCATATCGATAATACGAAACTTTTTTATGTAGATCACTTCTCCATTTGAGGCCATATTAACTAAGTTCTTGACTGTGCCAAAATCTGGTGTCAACATATGCCACCCTGTTTTTCGACAAAACTTGGATGCCGAAAAATAATTTGCCCCGAGTTTGTTCCAAGGACGATGTCAACACTATGTCGTCCATTTATATGTTCTTAGGACGATAATTATATATCGTCCATGTCTTTGCCTAGGGCGATAGTTATATATCGGCCACTTTGATTAGCAACAAAATACAGCTAATCGAATGTATGGTGATGAGGTAAAACTCTTGCATGTTGTAAGAAGTTATATTGCGTCCATGGATCAAAATAAGTCCATGGAGGGTAACCAGTCATACTTGAGGATGAATTCCATGCCATCGGCATCAATGGCATAGTTGGAGAATATGGATAATGTGTGCACCGAAGACGTTGAAACCTTCGGCTTGGTCGTTCATAATTTTCACTCTTTTCCTTCTTTACCTTTGTCGCACTTCTTGCAATGGAACCTTGCACATCACTCTTGTTTTGATTATTTCCTTTGGGAACCCATGACATGTTTCTCTTTTCGAGCTCTTGTGCACTAACTTTTTGCAATTTCTTTTTTGCCAATACGATAAGCCGAGTGAGCGCCCCGGCTGTGATTTTGTTTGAACTAATGACAATTCTTGTTTTACCTTGTGCACTTTCAACTTCTTTTCTTCAGATTTGGCATCTTGATTCTCGATAATTGATTTCTTCATCTCATTGCCTTTAGTAGCCAATGTTAACACTTTAATTGGCTCTTTATCCTTTAAGATCAAATCTGAATTGGCACTCTTGTGACCATCTTTTTTAACTCGATATACTTGTTTGATCACCTCTTCCTTCTTTCTTGAGCTCTGGACCGATTCTTTCTTATTGAAACGGTCTTAAACATATGACAGCTCACTGAACGTTGATCTTCTTGAAGCTGCATAATAATGGTGAGATGGTCTAAAATATGATGGAGAATGTGGCATTGTATCATACTTGTCCCATGATGAATATCGATCTACATGAGCATAGGGAGGCATCCAGGGCATCGGCATTGGCGACCAAAAATAAAGATATGAACACGTTGCATTAAAATTCTTTTCTTGCCAATGCCGATCCTTGTATTTGTGCCTAGGGGGTGATCTTGATGTTTTTGCATTACTCGGTCGATAAGCACCATTCTCTTCATTTTTCTTTTGATATTTATCTAATAATTGTGCAAAAGTGACCTTGGATTTCTTGTGCTTGTGCTTATTGCGGCATTTATCTCCTTTTGTTTTGCTTGCATCGATCTTTGGATTGCTTTGTTGCCCCCCAGTCCTTGGCGTCTTCATTGTATCTTTGATAGAACTCATGCCTTCAAGAATATTTTCATTGTGCTCTTGAACAACTTCTTTACTTGAAAGCTTGAACCCATCACCTGTAGTTCTTACCTTCTCATCTTTAAAGGAATCGTCTTGAAGCAGCCGATTCAAAAACTTTTCTCCATTAGGACCACTCGGAATAGACTGGTCATCCCTTGGTGTTTCAACAAATTTTAATCGTCCTTTATCAATGGCTGACTTAACTATTGGACGAAACATGTTGCAATCCTCAAAATTATGCTTGGACGAATCATGCAACTTGCAATACATTCGTCCTTGGATTGATGGCTTTACAGGTGATCAAGAACTCTAATGTAATTATTTTCAGCAACAAATCAAATATTTGATCACACATGCTTGAATTCAAGGTATACTTCTTGTTTTCTAGCCGATCTTGGTGTGCAACGACCTTGGAGTTAAGTAAATGAGTGGTTCAAATTTGGAATATTCCCATTCGGCTATGCATTGTGTTTTGCACCCTATCTCCGATGTATTTGAATAAGATATTATATTAGCATCGGATTTCTCAAAATAATTTGACATTGGCTTTAAATTTCTGAAACAAAAATAGTTAGAATACACATGTCTCAATTGAGAACAAGTGCAAGCCAAGCATGAAACAAGCAAAGCTACCCAATTAGATATGAAATTTTGTTAAAGCAATGGGGAAAACTTTGTCTGCAATAATAGGTCACTATTGGTCTTTATAAATGGCACAATAGGTTGACCGATATGCTCTATAACAATTTTATCGCTAACAAGTAAATTTCCCTTCTTCATTGGTCTTTCAAAATTACTTATGAGAATTTTTCTTATAGAAGCATCAAAAATAAAGTTACGACCAAATCGAAAGATAGGTAAATCACTTGCTAGACCTACCTTTTCAGACACGTTGGGAGATCATGATGGTTGTGTTACTTGAACGATATGTTGTTCCTCTTTCGAATAGCTCCCCAACACCTTGTCATCCTGCTTTTCTAGAAAAGATTCGGCATACATAATATTTGATTCGGTCTTTTCAATAGCCGAATTAACTTTGTTATCCGAATCATCACTTTTTTGACAATTCTATCCACACCCAATGCTTTCTCTTTTTGGCATAATCTAGCTTGGATTGTAGTAGAATTAATAGGCCTTCCCTCTTTTATTAATTCATGTAGAACAACATTGCATTCGTCTCAAAAAGACGTAAGATTTTTCTTAATGACCTAATCTGGATAGAATTTCCCCCGGACACTTTTAGACTCTTTCGGTAACAATATGTCACCGAAATTCTGTAATTATGTTGGGGGGACATGATATGCCACGGTAGTAGGTGAAGGCATTTTTGCTCATGTAGAAGTTTCACTTATTCGGCCATGACCATGAAGGTGCGGAGCCGAATTATGGACATCAACAGTTGCGTATGGTGCCAGAAAATTAGTAGCATGAGGTGTAGCATATGATGTTTGAAGGTAATTGGCCGAATAACTAGTAGTAGCATGGCCAATTCCCCTACCCACCGGCACGTTTGGATTAACAAACTGCAAGTTATTTGCCGATGAATAAAAAGTTGAAACACTTTGTTGCATCCTATTGGAAGTTTCTATATGGGGTGTCTCAACTTGATTAACCGAACTCATCATGTTGTTCATCGGCATATAGATTTGTGGGGTTGCCGATGCATGGGAGTTGGGATACATATGTTGCATGTTGCTGAAATTATATGAAGTTGAAGCATGAAGATTATTCTGAATCGGCTGTTGCACATAATTAGATACATGATTGATAAAAATAGGGCTAACCGGTACATTATGCTCATTAGACAATCTAGCAACAACATATGCATTATTTGTATCTACATAAGTGAATTGGGTATTCATATTATCTTCGTAGATGTCAAACCCTAGATGACGATCTCTTCATAGCAAAACGGGCCGGAGACCGTTCAAAGCTTCGTCCCCAGCAGAGTCGTCAAAAAGTGTGTTCACACACGAACACGTCACCCTGTACCTCCAACGCCGAGGATGATGCACCGCAGCTCACGTCGAAGGAGACCCGTCCGGAAGCGCGGTACGCAAGCAATCCAGCGGGTGCTTTTGATGACCCGAAATCCCACACGTCCGGGAGGGACCCCGTCAGGGCGCGCGACGGCTATGGGCTGCCCTAGGTCGACCTAATCGCCCCTATGGCCTCGAGGTTCACCGCCCTGCAAGAAGAAGAACGAACGAATAACAAGGAAGAAGAAGAACTAGGGTTAAGAAGAAAAGATAAAAAGATAAAAAGTGGTAAATGATTTGTTCGATTTTGTATTGTTCAATCGGCCGCCGCCCCTTAGGTATATAAGAGGCGGCTGGAATTTCCGTGCAAGGAAAAGGTTTGGATTCACGTCCAAAACCCTAGTCAAATTCGTTGGTATTGTTTGAACTTTCCAAAACTGTTCGGTTTATACTGGCTGCACCTTGCGGGTCTTTTTTGTGATGGTAAACGACCTTGTATGGAAACAATTCCAAAAGAAATCTTAACCGTTTCGACGAGACGAACAACTTTCGTGTTTAACGTTGTTGATCCGAGATCATCTTGAGGGTTAAATCGCTCGCGCAAAACATGCTATTATTCGCGCTACCCATCAGACAGGGTGTCTGGTGGGGCGCGCCATTTTCTGCGTCCTGACAGAGCTGCATTCCGATGACAGAGCTGCAGATAATTAATCACCAGGTGTGGTTGAATTGATAACTCAACTGCTAATACTTACAAATATTCTTTGGCTCCCCTTGTGTCGAGTCTATAAATTTGGGTTGAATACTCTACCCTCGAAAACTGTTGTGATCCCACTATACTTGTGGGTTATCAGGCATCCCCCACGGTGGAGGATCAAATGTCATTGAGAATGTACGTCGATGGACTCAATGGCATCGAGTCATCACAATACTTACGTGGTGGGGCCTTCTTCTCCTTGGCTAGGGGATTCTTCTTAGCCAGATCCTCAAAATAGTTTATTAGGATCAGTTGCGGGTGCTTCTCAATGAGCGTCGCCAAGTGGTCCTAGGCGAGCTTCTCCTTGACCGCAGAGTCGACCCTAATGGAAGATGCGTCGTCGGAGGAATCCATAGCCACGAAATTGATCGGTGCCAACACCTTTCATCACACAATGAAAAATAGCATAAGAATCAAGCATCAAAGATTACTTCTAAGCAAATTAATCATGATGGACACTATCTCACTGATATTTTGATTTTCGGTGATGGTCGAGCTGGGCAAGTCCATCATGCGTGAAAAATGTATATCACAGGACGAACTCGCACAGATCGACCGCCATCGGCAAAAGACAATTTTTTTCTCCAAGAACAACTCTCATCTCTCTCACATATATATGGTGGAACTCTCTCCGGTGGTGGTATATATGGTGGTAACTATCTCACGGATATTTCGACTTTCGGTGATGGTCAAGCTGGGCGAGTCCATCGTGCGTGACAACTGTATATACAAGAAGAACTCGCCCAGATTGACCGCCATCGGCAAAAGACGATTTTCTTTCTCCAAGAACAACTCTCATCTCTCTCATGTATATATGGTAGACACTATCTCACGGATATTTTGACTTTTGGTGATGGTCAAGCTGGGCGAGTCCATCGTGTGTGACAAATGTATATCACAAGAAGAACTTGTCCAGATTGACCGCCATCGTCGAAAGTCGATTTTCTACCTCCATATAGCATCCATATGAACAACACGAACTATTAGATGCATCAACAATTAATTATCTATACAAATAAATTAACAATTATCTACATTCATCCATACTTCTTTGCATCCATCTATGCATTCATGCATACATACATACATACATACATACATACATCTATATATTGATACATAACAAAAACTACAAAAAAATTACTACAAAAAATAGTTCATGCATCAATTTATGCATCAATCCATGCATTAATACATACATACATACATTCATACATCCATGCATCCATCAATCCTTGCATCCATATAAAAATCAATGCATCTATATAAAAATCAATGCATCCATACATGCACTCATGCATAAATACAAGATCGGGGAGGGGGGAT
Source organism: Aegilops longissima (assembly GCA_021605205.1). Taxonomy (NCBI): domain Eukaryota; kingdom Viridiplantae; phylum Streptophyta; class Magnoliopsida; order Poales; family Poaceae; genus Aegilops; species Aegilops longissima. Next base: position 20,177,964 of record CM038678.1, read on the forward strand.
GAAGCTCACCGAGAGGGGGAGGTGGTCCCGGCGGGGTTGCGGGGTCGCCGGCAGGGTTGGGAAGGGGGAGTCGATGGGGCATGGGTGCACCGGGGGCCGCCAGTGGGGAGGATGCCGATGGGGTCGGGGGCCGCCGGCCGGGGCGGGGGAAGGGTAGGTTGTGGGGGGCGCCGATGAGAAAGAGAGAGAAGTGAGAGAGAGAGAGAAGAGACCGCGGGGGGTGTTAAGTGTTCGCCGACCTTTACCGAGCGTCTGTTGGTGCGGCTCTCGGTAAAGGTATGAGACCTAGATCTAGGTTTTACACCTTTTTCGAGAGAAACATTCGACAAAGGATAAAGCACACTCGGAAATGGCAAACATACCGAGAGCGGCACTCGGAAATGATACTCCTCCCTCATCCACTCAAGGCGTAGGCATGCCAAAAGGACATCACAAATGATTCCCCATGCCACTACCCGGCATGATTTCATGTGCCGCCTTGCTGATCTGCAATTCCCGGCGATGAAACCCTAGAAGAGCAATAAATTTCTCGAATATTGCACGCGTCCTCGAAAAATGCGAGGCCGTGGCACGTGCCATGCGGTTGCCCCCTCTTAGAGCACGAGAAAGTTTCGAGGCCAGCGGAGCAACATGACCAACACTTCCTGCACAAACCGGACACGTTCCCTCTCAATACCCAGATACTATCTCGGTGACGGTGCGGTTTACAAGCGGCCTTAGGGGAGGCTTACTCGAAACGTGTCCAAAATTCTACCACACCCTACAGAGCCCTGTGATGACAGCATGCCAGATCCCGAGCAATCCTACCATCGACATCACAAATAGTCCATCTCCTTAATAAGAGTGTAATGAATACCGAAGCTTACTGCATCTGGACTATCCCACTATTTATATTTAAACAAGTCTTGTTGCTTGTCTGTAGGCGAGGTGGGACTAAACTTTGATGGTGGCCTTATCTTTACCGAGAGCGACTCTTGACAACTTCTCGTTTACCGAGAGCCACTCTCGGGTAACAACCACTAGAAGATTCATAGTGACTGTATGGACTCTTAGTAATGAGGGAAGGCCTAAGCTTATTGCGGTTGGACTATTGAACTACTTAAACATGTCATTTTGCTATTCGACAAGCGAGGTGGGACTAAATCTTTGTCGAGGGCCACTTTTGGCAAAGAGTTGCAACCGTGACCGTGTCGTTAGTCGCCGCCGAATTTGCCATGTGGCAAAACTTTGTCGTGTGTGGCCGGATGGCCCTCGGCAAATAGTGCCTTTGCCGAGTATAGCCTGTTTGCCGAGCAATACTGTCGGCATTGTCTTGTGTTTGCCGACTTATTCCCTTTGCCGAGTGCGACTCTCGGCGTTCTTTACTTTGCCGAGTGCCTGTGTTTTGGCTCTCGGTGAAGATGCCGACACGCGGCGTATACGAAAATTTCAATAGTGACATCATCTTGTCGATCCTGTTTATTTTCGTTTTCAGCAACAAATCAAATATTTGATCACACATGCTTGAATTGAAGGTATACTTCTTATTTTCTAGACGATCTTGGTGTGCAACGACCTTGGAGTTAAGCAAACGAATGGTTCAAATTTGGAATATTCCCATTCGGCTATGCATTGTGTTTTGCACCCTATCTCCGATGTATTTGGATAAGATATTATATTAGCGTCGGATTTCTCATAAGAATTTAACATTGGCTTTAAATTTCTGAAACGAAAATAATTAGAATACACATGTCTCAATTAGACCAAGTGCAAGCCAAGTATAAAACAAGCAAAGTACCCAATTAGATATGAAATTTTGGTAAAGCAATGGGGAAAACTTTGTCTGCAATAATAGGTCACTATCGGTATTTATAAATGGCACAATAAGTTGACCAATATGCTCTATAACAGTTTTATTTCTAACAAGTAAATTTCCCTTCTTCATTGGTCTTTCAAAATTACTTATGAGAATTTTTCTGATAGAAGCATCAACAATAAAGTTGCGACCAAATCGAAAGATAGGTAAATCACTTGCTAGACCTACCTTTTCAAACACGTTGGGAGAGCATGATGGTTGTGTTACTTGAACAATATGTTGTTCCTCTTTCGAATAGCTCCCCAACACCTTGTCATCCTATTTTTCTAGAAAAGATCCGGCATACATAATATTTGATTCGGTCTTTTCAATAGCCGAATTAACTTTGTTATCCGAATCATCACTTTTTTTGACAATTCTATCCACACCCAATGCTTTCTCTTTTTGGCGTAATCTAGCTTGGATTGCAGTAGAATTAATAGGCCTCCCCTATTTTATTAATTCATGTAGAACAACATTGCATTCGTCTCAAAAAGACGTAAGATTTTTCTTAATGACCTAATCTGGGTAGAATTGCCCCCCGACACTTTTAGACTCTTTCGATAACGATATGTCACCGAAATTCTGTAGTTATGTTGGGGGGACATGATATGCCATGGTAGTAGGTGAAGGCATTTGTGCTCATGTAGAAGTTTCACTTATTCGGCCATGACCATGAAGGTGCGAAGCCGAATTATGGACATCAACAGTTGCGTATGGTGCCAGAAAATTAGTAGCATGAGGTGTAGCATATGATGTTTGAGAGTAATTGGCCGAATAACTAGTAGTAGCATGGCCAATTCCCCTATCCACCGGCACATTTGGATTAACAAACTGCAAGTTATTTGCCGATGAATAAAAAGTTGAAACACTTTGTTGCATCCTATTGGAAGTTCCTATATGGGGTGTCTCAACTTGATTAACCGAACTCATCATGTTGTTCATCGGCATATAGATTTGTGGGGTTGCCGATGCATGGGAGTTTGGATATATATGTTGCATGTTGCTGAAATTATATGAAGTTGAAGCATGCATTATTTGCATCTACATAAGTGAATTGGGTATTCATATTACCTTCGTCGATGTCAAACCCTAGATGACGATCTCTTCGTAGCAAAACGGGCCGGAGACCGTTCAAAGCTTCGTCCCCAGCGGAGTCGTCAAAAAGTGTGTTCGCATACGAACACGTCACCGTGTACCTCCAACACCGAGGGTGATGCACCGCAGCTCACGTCGAAGGAGACCCGTCCGGAAGCGCGGTACGCAAGCAATCCAGCGGGTGCTTTTGATGACCCGAAACCCCACACGTCTAGGAGAGACCCCGTTAGGGCGCGCGGCGGCTATGGGCTGCCCTAGGTCGACCTGATTGCCCCTAGGGCCTCGAGGTTCGCCGCCCTGCAAGAAGAAGAACGACCGAAGAACGAGGAAGAATAAGAACTAGGGTTAAGGAGAAAAGATAAAAAATGGTAAATGATTTGTTCTTTTGTGTGTTGTTCAATCGGCCGTCACCCCTTAGGTATATAAGAGGCGGCTGGACTTTCCGTGCAAGGAAAAGGCTTGGATTCACGTCCAAAACCCTAGTCAAATTCGGATTGGTATTGTCCTAACTTTCCAAAACTGTTCGGTTTAAATTGGCTGCACCTTGCAGGTCTTTTTTGTGATGGTAAACGACCTTGTATGGAAACGAGTCCAAAAGCAATCTTGACGGTTTCGACGAGACGAACAACTTTCGTGTTTAACGTTTTTTATTCGAGATCATCTTGAGGGTTAAATCGCTCGCGCAAAACATGCTATTATTCACGCTACCCATCAGACAGGGTGTGTGGTGGGGCACGCCATTTTCTGCCTCCTGACAGAGTTGCATTCCGATAGCTCTAACTTTTGCATACGAACTTGGATTGGAATGCCTTTTATATCAAAATCGATCGTTTCGACGAGACGAAGACAATCTGTGTAGATCATTTTTCCATAAGAGGTAGTCTTGAGGGCGTAATCAGCCGAATAGTGTTCTGAATACAAAATCTCAGTATTTCAAACACAACTTCGGCCTTCGAGATGAGATCGAATGACGATGGCCCAAACTTCAAAGATGTTCATATCGATAATACAAAACTTTTTTATATAGACCACTTCTCCATTTGAGGCCATATTAATTATGTTCTTGACCGTGCCAAAATCTGATGTCAACAAATGTTCATGCAGGAGGAGATCAGAGTGGCTAAAGGATATTGAAAACTAAGTCCTTCAAACAAAAATCCTTCCTGGAGTGGTCCATCCAATATATGGGGAGAGGCGGTGCCCCCCCCCCCACCCACACAGATATATATATATAGATATCTCCGTTAGTGGAGGATATACTGCTTGTAGCCAACAGAGCTTCTTACCCGTGGGAATATCAGTCCCAAGAAGGAAAGCACCTACCCGAAGCCCACCGTTTCGGCGACGACATTGAAAATCTTGCTCATGGACTTGAGATCATTTCATGTTTATAGAAAACATGATTCTCAAGACACTTTATAGGGTAAATAAATAGCAAAATTTCTAAGTTATTTTAAATAAATAATTTAGCATAATTGATAAATTATAGTAAAGAACTGGAAACATCCTTCCAAAAATGATTAAATACAACAAGAAAGTAAATGCAATGAAGTATAGGAAGAAATAGGGTAAAATAATAATGTCATTAGCTAAATAAAAAAATCCTTAACCTGGATCTATAGTACTTGCTCCAACCTAATAAATTGTTCATACTTCATAGACTAGACTGCGATCCGAACTTTCTTAGGAACTTGGTTATGCATGGATTTCACCTATGTCTCGCTTGACGCGAGACGTAGGCAGTCTCGCCTGAGGGAGCATGAGACTGGGCCAGCCCATCTCCTAGGAGGCCACAACCTCATTTTTACTTTTTTGTACATTGGTTTATACTTGCAAATTTTCAAATATATATTAAAAAACACGCAATTTTTTAATATTAATCTAGCATTTGAAAACTGTAAAATGTGCATCGGTAAACTGTTTCTCATGTATACGAAAAATGTATACAAAAAATATACAATGCGTATGAGAAAAGTTGATCTTGTATTGACAAAAAAAATAATCAAGCATTTAAGAAATGGTATTCAAGTATTTAAAAAATCATGATATACACAAAAAATGTACATCGTGTGTGAAAAATGTCCTCTTCAAAGAAAAATATTTGAAAGAAAGTTACTTATCTATTTTAAAAATAAGCATCTATAAAAAATGTTCGTGATGTGTACCACAAAATGTAGATCATGTACTAAAAAATGTATATGTAAAAACATAAATTATAAAAAGTATTGATCTTGAATCAAAAAATGTTAATCGTATAATATGAAATTTTAAACGTGCATAAAAAGTTATATGTGTATAAAAAAGTAGTTATGAGACACAACTATTTAAAAAAATTAATCATCGATTTAATAAGTGTTAAACAAGTAAACCAAGTTCCTGATATGTAGGAAACTGGAAGAATATGTATTAAATGTAGAAAATAAGAATGTAATTTAAAAAAATATGATTGTGTATAAGATTGGTAACCTTGTATTTCAAAATAAAAATGTGTATTTGAAATATTCCTAATATTTACCGAAAATGTACAATATGCATAAAAAAGTCGTAGTCAAACATATTTTTTGTAAATGTTCATCATCTATTTGAAAAATGTTAAACATGTATAAAAGGATGTTTGTGATGTATACGTAAAATTTACAAACGTGTATGAAAAATGTAGATATGTGTTGAAGAGAAAACAATGAAAAGAAGTGAAAGCTGAAGAAACGGAAGAAACAAACAAAAGAAACACCTCAAAAATGAAGAAAAAGAAAAAACCTAAAAAAACCATGAGAACCCATGATGGAACGAAGAAAAACCAAGGAAAACAAAACAAAAATGATGAATACAAATGAAAACTTAGAAAGAAACGAATTTTTTTAAAAGAAATAGGAAATAAACTAAAAAAATAAAAACGGAGAAAGGAACAAAGAAAAAAAAGGCACTGAAAACTGGAATAAAACGTAGAAATTGGTTGAAAAAAGGGAACACAAGAAAACAGAAGAAACGTGTGAAGGAACAGACAAAACGGAAGAAAAAAGAAAAGAAAAAAAAAACAAGAGCGCGGGAGAGGGAATGATCGAGCGAGGTAGTGTGAACAATCGTTGGAAATGGGCTACCCTAGTAATATGCGCGGAACATAAAAGCTTCAGGCGAGACTACCTTCCGCTCGCGTTGTGCGAGATATAGGCCTAACGGGTTTTTGAAGATGTAGCGAACACGTATTGTTTGTTTTGAATATGTGCGACAAATGGGATCCCAAATAGACGTATTTGGTATCGGGCACACCTCTGGCTCCATCGAGCAGGCCGGCCCATTTAGGATTGTATTAGTAGTTCGTTTTCTTCTGGCGAATGTGTATGGAAAATGTAGTCATGTGTTAAAGGAAAAACAAAGAAAAGCAGTGAAAGTCGAAGAACGGAAAAAACAAACAAAAGAAACACCTCAGAAATGAAGAAAGAGAAAAAAAAACCCTGAAGAAAACCATGAAAACCCATGCGGAAACGAACTAAAAGCAAGGAAAACAAAACAAAACTGATGAATACAAATAAACATTAAGAAAGAAACTAAGAAACAAAGAAAACATGAAAGAAACAAAAAACAATAAAAATGGAGAAAGGAAAAAAGAAAAGTAAAGAAAAAAATAAAAGAAAAAGCCACTGAAAACTAGAATGAAACGTAGAAAATGGTGGAAAAAAAATAAAGGGAATACAAAAAACAGAAGGAACGTGTGAAGGAACAAACAGAACGGAAGAAAAGAAGAAAAGAATATAAAACACAAGAGCGCGTGAGCGGGACGATTGAGCAAGGTAGTGTGAACGATCGTTGGAAATGGGCTAGCCTAGTAATATGTGCGGAACGTAAAAGCTTCAAGCGAGACTACCATCCGACTCGGATTGTGCGAGATATAGTCTTGACGGGTTTTCGACATATGTAGCAAACACGTACGCTCGTTTTGACTATGTGCGACAAATTGGCAAGCCCACTCTCCCATCACCGCAGGCTGGCCCATTTAGGATATTGGTAGTTCGTTTCCTTCTGGCGTTTTTTGGCCTTTTTGTGTTTCTATTTTTGTCCATTTTAGTGATGGATTCTCTAGTTTTTGAAAAAAATTGTGAACTTTTCAAGTGCATAAAATTTTAGCTTGTGACATTTTTTCAAATTTTGTGAACATTTTGAAATTTTTAAAAATTTCAAGAACTTTTGTAAAATTTCATGAAATTTTTTCCAACCTCATGAACTTGTTTCCAATTTTGTGTTTTTGCAAATTCATGTTTTTTTATTTTTATGAACTTTTCTCTATTTCATGATTGTTTTCAAAACAATTGTGAACTCTTTTCAGATTAACAATTTTTTTTTGAAATTTTATGAACTTTTTAGAAAGTCAACGAGCAACTGTTAGACGGTGAAGCCACCCAACGAGATGGCATGAGTGAGCGTAGCTTTCACGTTTTGCTAAGCCGAGTAGGTAGCGCGTTCAAGTGCCAACACCATTAAGCAGCGCTGAGAGCGAAGAATATGAGCTTCCATATTGTCTGTACCTTTTAACTCATGCATCCATTTATTCACTCATTTATGGACAAGTCATCATAAAACACATGTCAAATTAATTAGTAAAAAGATGAATGTGCAGATGACAGCCAGCTAGCAGCCAGTTCAACATATTGTCTACTTGTACTATACTACAATGACTACAGCCAGCTAGCAGCTCCTACGAGACAACATGATAATTTATGGCTCTTTAATGTATTTGACCAGTATTTTCCCATTTTCCCCTACTCCACCGAGTTATTTGTTCACTAGTAGCTCAACACAGACCATATAAATTGTATTTTACCTAGGATATTTTGGTCATTATACTCTTCCAACATTTATTGCCCAACTAAGTGCGAATTGGTAAAAGTACTGCGGCCGGCCTATATATATGAGCATCCATCGATTAGTTCATCTCAGGGTTCAGTCAAAACTCAGAAACAATAGAGAGTCAGCAACATAGGCGATGAACTTGTCATGGTGCTCCTTACTTGTGCTGGTCGTTTTTGCAGCAGAGTTGGCACTGGCCGCGGTTGTTGATGATGCGGTACAATTCGATCCCAAAGACATTAAGATGACCATAAAGGTATATACATGTATCCATCTCCATCTATATATATATGTTCAGTCGATTCTAAACTATACAACTCCTTATGATTTTGTTCTTTCGGGAATATACCTTTTTCATTAGTTTTGTTTCCTTTCTGACCTGTCGTTATATCTATATATGCACATAACATTTTATGTACGCATATTGCAGAGTAGAAATGGGGAAATAATTGACTGCGTTGACATCTACAAGCAACCGAGCCTGAATAACCCCTTGCTGAAGGACCTGAAACACCAGGTGAATGATCCTCATTTTATACATGCAAATAATTAGCTATAGTACTGAATTTCCCGCCAGTGGTCCGCTTTTATTCTCCATATCCAAGAAAATTAGTGCGCATTTTTTTCTTCCTTTTGAAACAAGTGATGCCGTGCATAAGTGTGTGTGCGGGTGCATGCAGATAATGAGGGATATAGCCAGCTCCGTGGCTGGGCAACAAGATGGGGATACACTGGCGACGACGGTGGAGCAGGAATGGCACAAAGGCACAAGGCAATGCCCCATAGGGAGCATCCCCATCCCAAGGACGAACCCCTCCGTGAATTCCCTCACAGCAAGTCTTTTCCCGTCGCCGCTGCGTGCAGCTAATATTAGCACTTGGAGTGGCGCTGCCAATGCGGCCGGCCCCAGATACGAGGTCTTTCTCCTCGGTATACTTATTTTGTCCGTCTGTATACTCTCACCGTTGCATATTACTAGCATACTGCTTGCAAGTCGTTGGTCTCACCTTGATTTTGATGTGGGTGTGTACATAGTTCGCTGTAGCGATTGCTGCCAACGGGCCCTACAGCGGAGCGTATGTACAGCTGCCGGTGTGGAAGCCGGCGCGCGTCCACGGCTCCGAGTACACCGCGACCTATCTCCTCCTGGCCGGCACCAAGGACACCGAATTCGACCCTACACCCGGCGTATTACCGCCCGACGTCACCAATCAGATAGCAGCTGGCCTCTTTGTACGTACACGTGGGCACCATATACTACCTCAATTCTGTTTTATTAGGTCTATATCTACATAAGCATGTTATAATTACGACTTATAATGACATAATAATAATTCATGTGCCGAGTGTGTTCTGCTTGCAGGCTTATCCAGAAAAAGACAACAATCCTCGGTTAAACATATTCTATACGGTGAGTATGTGTAGAGTGTACTCGTAGGGTGACTAGGTGAGAGGTATATAGCGCTATTATCCGAATCTGATCCAGTCTTGTTTGATTGATGTGCAAAGCCCGATGGCGGTAAAACTCTGTGCTACAACTTGAACTGCGGAGGGTTCGTTCAAACAAGCAGGGCCATCGCCCTGGGCGCTAGCGTCGTCAATGGTGCATCCGGTGTAGACGATCCCGTACCATACTTACTAGTTAGTATAGAGAAGGTATGCACCTATGACATGACTTTTTGGATAATACTGTAAATAGTTTCATTTTGTTACTAACAAGCTTTCCATTTCCATGCGTGGATGATGTGCAGAGCGGTGCTGGGCCTTGGCATGTGCTGGTGAACGACACGGACCTCGGCTACTACCCTCGGGCCATTTTCCCGTGGTGGACTGTGCTCCGCGGCCCGCCTAGATAGCTAGCTACAATATCCGGTTAGGACAGGTGCATGAGTGCACAAAAACTTCCTAGTGGCCAGCGGGTGCACGATTTTAAGAATGGAAGTCTGCAGCTAAAGAGCGGTAGTTCAATAATAAAAGGATTGTTTTGTGGCAGTAATTGAATTTCTTACTGTCCATGGATTCAAACAAACAAATGAGAGCAAGCATATTCTGCATATACGTGTGGAAAACCCAGTTTTGGAAATGGGCATATCACAAAACTGTAAATCAGTTTTATGAATCACCATACAGCAAATTCGCCATTCACCAATGAAAACAACAAAATTGCCAGTTTTGAGCAAATAGCGATTTACTCCCGCATGATCACCAACTATGCACAAGCAATTAAACAAATACTGGATACTCCCGCATGATAATCCTAAATATTTTTTGAGGATGCTCACAATTTTCTGTCCCTTTTTGCTAGCATACACACGAAGTTACTCGTATCCTGGATACAATCTTAAATATAAGTTGTTCGTGTTCTTTTGATTTTGCTTGATTATGATAAGAAAAAGAAGAAATACTTCCATAATGGCAATATAGTTCAGAGTAGTGATTTTCTTTTCACACCTCAAACTCTACCTCTTTGATCTATAGCATATCGCTGAAATTGTTTTTTTTTTGTTTATCCCAGGTTGACTATTGTGTGCTCATCATTGACTCCACCACTGCTGGTTTTCAGGATGGTATCTCCAAGAATGACCAGACCCGTGAGCACGCTGTCCTTGCATTAACTCCTGGAGTGAAGCACATGATCTGTTGTTTAATATGGTATACTTGCTATTAAGCGTTGAAACGCTGATTCTTATGAGTGGCCATAAGATTTATGTATACTATTTCGCTATCCACTTGATCAGAGGGGTTCCCAATAATTTAGTACATTGACACTCCCATGTTCATTAGTACTCCCTCCGTTCGGAATTACTTGTTGCAGAAATGGATGTATCTAGACGTATTTTAGTTCTAGATACATCCATTTCCGGGACAAGTAATTCCGAACTGAGGGAGTACAAAAATGCAGTGTTGACTCTTGAGTGATCATAAGATGCTTGTACTATTTACCATAAGATGCCTGCAACCCTTATGAGAATTAGATGGAGCAACCGAAATTCTGGAAGTGAACATGTTTTATGTTATACTGAGTGTGATAGAACCAAATATATTTTGCAACCCCTTTAATTGCATGTTTACTTCAAAGGTTTATTCCAAACTTGCAACCCGGGTTCTTTGTCAGAAAACATTTCGTATGGTAGTTTGAGCATTTCGTATAACGAAGACTCTAGTGCCCACATATCAGGATCAAACGACCAAGAATGCTTAAAAAATGATCATATGGCCCTGACCTTTGAGAGCCGCGACAAGCCACACCAGAGGACGCCGCCTAGGATGCCGCTGCAGGGACGAATGAGGGTATCGAGCCGAGGTGAGCCCCTTCCCTCTTGCCAATGCCTTTCATCTGGCTTTCCTTGGTCAGTGGTGCTGACCGTAGTGTGCCACCACAGTGGTGCTGACCGTGGCGAACTAATGCTACTGACAATAATTTAACTAGATGATTTCCCCACGCGTTGCACCAGGGATTCATAATTTCTAATGAATTATATATGAAGGAAATGATGTAAATCAAATGTTACTATTTTAAAATGTAGAAATGTTTCGTACTTGCATTGTGTGTGAAACAACTCATCAAAATTACAATGCACACTATCCTAGTGAGAGGGGGGCAGTGGCCCCCTCACATCAAGAAAGGTCTGCCAATGAAGGAGATACGCATCCCATTCCACGCACAATTAAACCGCAAGGACCAGGCTCCAGAAAACGTAGATAATCAAGCCTGCCTATAGCACAACATCGATAAAGAAGCACACTCGGTGTATCACAAGCAGACGCCGTTCTACCATACCGTAGTCGTTCCTCCTTTCCAATGTCGCCAAGCAGTGATGTAATGGCCAACCCCATGCCTACCAGTGTGTATAGCTATGACACATCATCGCCCGCGAGACATGACACCTTGATCTCAAAGCATTATGTGGGAGGGACGACGTTTGTGCCAACGTCGGCCCCAAGAAGGAGAATAACAACCTGAAGCCCACCGTTCAAGCCACAACGTTAAAAACATGGCTCACGGACCTGAGATTGATTCCTATTTATAAAAGACACAATTCTCGACCTGCTTCGTAGTAGTAAATAAATAGCAATGTTTGTAACATTATTTTACATAACTAATTTAGCATAACCGATAGATAATTATATAGCAAAAAACTGAAAATATGCTTCCCAAAATGATTAAATACAAAATGCAATGAAGCATAGGAGTCAAGGGTAAAAGAATATTTTCATTAGCTAAACAAACACATCCTTGACCTCTATCTATAGTGTTTTCTCCGGCCTGAAACCTCGAACTATAAATTCTTTCATACTTCATACACGATATTACTCTGATCTGAACTTTCTTAAGAAGTCCTACAGTAAGTAAAGTAATTAAGCATATACATTAACCTTTGGTAGTTACAATGTTTCAACGTCATGAAGCTATGATCTATACGAGATAAGAGCCGTTGAAACATAATATGAACAATACAACCATACCATTTAGAATTCAGATGGAAATCTAGTGTATTGCGTGCGCCACGGCTTTTATTGAGACTTCCTTTCCACCTTGAGACAAATATTATCGTATCTTGTCAATAAAACATTTGGCCATTCTCTTGTATATTTTGGATTTTCCTTTCTTTATTCTTCCCTTTGGAGTAGGCAGCCCTAGGTACTTGGCCTCAAAAGTGGCCTGAGTAACTTACAGCACCTCTTCAACCTCATCATGTAAGCACAAAGTGCAAGACTGGCCAAACATGATGTAGCATTTATCATGGTTTCTGGGCTACCTGTCCCGCTAGCCAAGGTATTGATGATTTGTTAGACCCGTAGGGCATGCTCACAGTCTGCCTTGAAGAACAGAAGTGTGTTATCCATGAACAACATATGAGATGTACATTGGGGCCTTCTACGCACTTTTGGGTTCTATACATACGATGAGCATTGACCTCTCTATGCAACAGAGCTGAGAGACCATCAAAAAAAAAAAATTAGAGAAAAAGAGGACTGCAGGTCACCTTGCCGTAATTCACGCGAGGGGACAATGAATCTGACATGGTTCCGTTAAAATTTCATGGAGTATCTCATCAAGGTCACACGTGACATTTTCTAGCTGACCCACTGATGAGCAAAACTGAAACCTTGCTTCACTCTCTGAAGAAAGCTCCAATCCACAAGATCATACACATTGGAAAGGTCCAATTGATGTGCACATAAGTTCTTATTATGGTTTCTATTGTGCTCAATAAAGTAGAAACATTCAAAGGCTACGGGAGCGGATCTGGGGCACCCAAGCGCGGGGGAGCCTTCAAGGGCCTGCAAGACTGCATTCATCGCTCGAACATGACTATCTCCTCTAGGTCACGTTGGGATCACTGGTAAACAGGTTTTGAAATTATGTTCCAAAATAAAGGTCATTGGGTGATGAAAAGAAAACATCTCGTTGATGTCTCAAAATGTTTCTTTTCTTTCACTCCGTAGCAACGCATGGACATTAAGGCCGCGTTCGGATTCGCTCCGCTCCGCGCCGTAGCGGCAATCCAGTTGATTAAGGCCATAATTTGCGGAGTTGGTTAAAGCCCGCTCCGTGGAGGACTGCCAAACGCGGCCTAAGCTAGTCTATATACCTGTATAAAAAGACTCAGAGCTCTACCTCAAGAAAAGTCTCCTCCCGCTGGCGCCGCTGCCGATCCACCCCACCCCCGGTGGCCCTCTCAAACCCCCACAAAAATGTGGTGGTTTTCCGCAATTTACTCGGGTTCTTCCATAACAAAGAATTTGCTAGATACCGTTTCTCTCTGGTGCATTCACCAGCACCAATAATTTCTTCACCAGGTTGATAGACAAGCATGTTGACACCGCATTCCATCTTTTTTTTACCTTACCAATTGGCAGCAAAACATGCCAAATGTTGGCAACTTCCAGCTTTGCAAATAGGCTTGCCAACAATTGGCAGCAAACCAATCAGCCTCATTATCAATCAGATGCCTACATGTGGTAATTATTCTAACTTGAGCTAATAAATGAAGCCTGTGATTAGAAACAAAACAAAACAAAGTACCACGTTTTATTGGCCTCTTATAATGGCAGTGGATTTTATGGAGCAAAAAAACAGTCGATGGATTAATCTACTCCCTCCAATTCATATTAATTGACACTAGTTTAGTACAAAGTTAGTACAACTTTGTACTAAACCAACGTCAATTAATATGGATCGGAGGGAGTAATAAGTTACACAAGGCAAACTTACAGCACAACACAATACGTTACTGAGCAAGTGAGCAAGGCAACGTGCAATGACAAATGCTCAACAAGTTGAGTCGGTCTTAACACGAGACATAATCCAAGAAATTCCAGTTCTACCATAAAGGAATCACGACCTGATACATCCAAGGCTGACTGGTAGTCGAAGGGGGGATACGAGATCTAACCATTAATTAGCAAGGGCAACGAAGGCGCACGATAATCCCTACACATAACCTAAATCTAATCAGCAAACAGAAGCCATAGACCAGAATCAAATTGTCCTCTGGAAACAATGGAAGTCCAGTCCAGAGTGCACCTGCTACAAAAACAATGCCCCCAACTGTGCTCTTGAAGTCAGCGCTTGCTTGCCAAGTCAAGGTAGGGGAAGACAGTCCAGTCACCTGCGCCGACAGCTGAGAATTCTTGTGCATGGGTAATTTAGGTGATGTAACTTCCCTGCTGATGATGAAGCAACTGAGCAGAGGACTTTGCGTCCAAATACAGAACACGAACTTCTTCGAGATCAGCCTGACAGAGGATCGTGAAGTCAGACTACAAGTGACTGAAATCAGTCTAGGAAGATGACATGTTATGGAAGTTCAACATATACCTTGCAGATCTTCTCTCTCCCATTAGCCTTGGCAACTACGCTAGCAGGTGACAGCAACTGAATAGCATGTCTGCAAAGAGATTCAAGATCTATTACAACCCATTACAACCAACAATGCTTACACTAGACATACAGACATGTTGAACTTCAAATCAGTAGAACACTAAAAGTGGGATGACAGCAAAAAAACAGGTTGGAAACTGTCCTAACTTTAAAGGCTCAAGAAAGTCCTTCCAACCCAGATTCCAGCTAAATTTAATTTAATTTCGCATTTCTAATCTTGGCATGGGACGCAAATGTGTGGACATAATCCGAAACAACAACAAGAACCATACCTCAAAGATGTCTGCTGCCCAACCTCTCCTAGAAATGCAAGACTGTCTTCATCAATTTCAATCTCCTCCACTTGTGCTCTAATAGCTAATATCTGCAATGCATAATAAACAAACATTAAACGCACTTCTACATAGGAAAGTTGAACCACATGATAAGACAGGAAATAGGAACCTGGATCATCTCGATAGGGCCATATATCTGTGTCCGTACGATAACCAACCTATCTAGGAGGTCGACTGGGATACCATGGGGACTTGTCATGTCAGTTCCCCTGAATAAATAAAAGAGTTGTACAATCATAAGATGTATAATAATGGCAAAATAGTACTCCCTCTGTTCCTATATATAAGGTGTATAGTTTTTGGCACGAAAATTAAAGAATGGACGTGGAGGGAAAATTTCACAAGTTTTGGGCGAGATTACATCTGACTAATTGACATGAGAAAATAGAGGAGCTCGCATGATATAAGGAAATGTAATCGAATCCCTAAAGAAGTTATCCAAACAAGTGGTGCAACGCAATAAACCTTATATTTTGAACTTTTTCTCAAAAAATTATACACCTTATATCAAGGAACGGAGGGAGTACATAAGAGCAATGTTTTTAAGGCGGAAAGGCGAGCACACCGCCCTGATGCCTAAGCACCTAAAGTGGGCATAATTGCAAGGCGCTGCCAGGGATTCCGGTATTGCAGTTCAGCATGGAGCAATTCACAACAACTAAATCAAATTTCTTACCTTACAGTACATATTCCTCTGTTTGTAGCGAGTATTACAATTGGCGATAATGGGCTCTCAAGAGCACGATTAAGATAAGAGAAGCACTCAATGTCCAGCATGTGAACCTACAGATAAAATTATTATCATTAATGAAATCAGATCACTGTAAGGCATAGTTCTACCATTTAGTAACATAAAGCCAACTAGTTCAGGAGAACAATGCTACTCCACAAGATGGACACTTGTTTATTTGGCAATAGGAGAAGTTGGAAATAAACAAGCCCAAGCTCATTCATATTTTAGGAAATCCAAAACAAACCTACGAAGACAAGTAGATTTTCAATCCTGAGATAATAATATAATACCTCATCAATGAACAGCACACCAGGTACAAGCTCTGCAATGCCTTCGTCAATATATCTGTTAACCACCTATGACCATACAAAAGAAAAGGCACCCATTCCAATAGGTCTATCAAAATTTGATCCAAATTAAAAAAAATGTTGCATAACGAGAATTTTGAAACCTTATTGATCTCTTGGCGCAGCTTCTCAGTGATTTCAGTCTTCCGTGACTTCATCATCTGGCCCATAAGGGACAAAATATCTTGGCCTCCTTGCGGCTGGGCATTTGCGGCGTCAAGGTCATGCAGTGTAACGTCCTATGCAGATGAAAGCATATAATTTACTTCTTTCAGTTGACTTACATTGAACTTGAAAAGAAGAAGAATATGCTTCTATATGTTACAACACAAACAGGAATTTTCACTCTATGCTATTGGAAAAGATTATCACCCACCAAGAGAAAATAGAGAACAAACCACGCTGAACTCAATTGTCCTTCGTCGGATACGTAAAGGATGATTCTAACTTTCTTTAGACAGAACAAAAACAACGAGTCCTAACTTAATTGGTGAATTCAAGAAGATAATAGTTAACTGGGTTTGAGCGGATGATAAAAAAATGGCGCGCAATCTTATTAGCTTGCGAACTTTATGTTTTCTTATCCAGGAAGGCGCAATTAATAATGTGGATTTGAGTATTTGTTGCAATCTTATTAATCCTTAGGTTATGGATTTTCCGTTTCTATTTTCTGGAATTTAGCAGGAGCAAGCAACTTACAACTACCTGGCAGGGAAACCACATATTTAAGCATGCTTGAGCAACACTATAATAATAAGAAGCTTCATCTTAAAAAATGCGTCATGCTTCCACCTTTGATCCTTTAGCTTAGATATAATATGCTGCAATTGCATACAATATTATCTCAGATCCAATTACCTAAAAGTTGTTTTATGGATGGTACAATGCAGAATTGGCTGAACAAGTGTACGTGCAAACAAATTATAAGGCTGAACTAGCGTCAAATTTGTACCTGCACTATTTCTTTTTTCTTGTGGACTTCCCCTTTGGGAATTGGCACATACTCCTCTGCTTCAAGATCGTATTCTGTAGCAAAAGCATCACATCTGCCAACTCTTTTCACTGCACCGCTGTTAGCTTCGATGTATATAACATCACCGACTGCCACCTGCATCCGTATACAAATGATGAAATGTTAAGCAGCTTCATGCATCAGACAAGTAGGAGAGCCAAAGAAAAGCAACGAAAGTAAATTATAATGCATCATATCTCAATTTAAGTAAAGTCTCACGATGTTTTGTTATGCCATAACAGAACATCTAACAATGAACAAGAGAAGTATGATCATGCGTGTGAGTTTCCATGAGTAAATACTTGCCATGAGTTTGCACAGGTTATATATAGCATAAAGAAAATATTTTGAACACTTCAGATACACAGTCCACCCACTGTACTTCAAAGCGAAAAACAAATGCAACTTAACAGTCTAGCAACAGAGGCCGAGAGCAAGGGAGGGTGGGTAGCAGATAGTAACCTTTTCCTTGATTAAAGCATCATAAATTGTAGGATCTAACTTTAGTTGCTTAGTCCCTTTTACAGTCTTCAGGCCAATTACTACATGGCTAATGCTTTTCCCATATCCACCAGTTGAACTCTCAGATTCTTCTGGGGAAAGCTCTGTAACCTAAAAGGCAAGCAAAATAATATAGCCACAAGCACTAGAATATTAGTTGTATTAGAAAATGATGACAAAGAAAGCATTCATATCAAGTAAAACACTAATTCAAGAACAATATCTTTTTCAAATTTGAAAAGGAGCATATATGACACTCCTACCTCTCCTTCATAGACTTCTTTGTTTTCCTTTATACGCAAGCCTATAGCTCTACGAAAATTTTCCATCAGCACCTCAGTTTTCTTGACCTCTGAAGAGTACACTTCTGATCCTACCATAGGACAGAAAGGGACCTGCATTCCAGAATAGCAAGAGAAGATTGAAGCCTCTTCCAAAACAGAAATAGACATAGGGCATCAAATGTAAATCAATATATAGTTCACTGCAAAAAATCATATACATTGAATGTAATGGACAAGACAGCCTGATAAATTGCTAGTAATCCACCAAATTTACTCCAGTGTTTTGGAGTAAGTATATTTTCTAAAGAACAGCCTACTTCCCATTAGCAGGGCAGCAAACTGAAATATTTTGGACCAGCGAGAAGCAGAATATAGCACTCAAAATAAATTTTTAATGACCAAGACAAATGGTAACACATTACTAGCTAAAATGATACTACAGAACACCAATTTAGTTAAGTAGATGAAATGAAATTCAACCACTCTAGCAACATCCCAGCTACAACAAAATGAAAAGGTGAATGCTTCAATGGTCAGAGCTCAGTGAATTACTTTGGTTGCTTGTCTTACTAGAACTAGATGAGACCTTGCAAATGCAGAGCTGCCTGTTCATCATACAGCTGCTCATCACGAGCAGTAAGTTAACATTTTTTGAAAAGAGAAGAGACTAAACGATCAAGGACTGTCCAGTAAGGTAGTAACAACCTAGCCCCCAAATCTATATCTATATCTATACTAAAACTACTAATGAAGCAAGGTGCGTTTTTCCAATTTTTTAATCCATTCACCCACATTATTATTTATGATTTTCTGAGAATTTTTACTATCCGAGGTGGTACTATTTTTGTGCGCAGTTTTTGTTATTGGGCTCCTGAAAAAACTTGATGCTGTTATTGGGCCACGTTTATGTTCTGGGCTCCCATGACCTTACCGCAGTGCTGCCTTAAATAAAATCTTGATTTGATCCGTCGCCTTTTTTTTGTCCGTCACACCTCCTGGTGGACGGCCCCTCGTACGGCCGCTTCAAAAGCCCAAAGGGAAACAAGCAGGAAAGCATGACCACGTCAGACTCCTTCACACGTACTCCGTCCCCATAAACAACCAGCTCACATCGCCTCTCTCCCTAAAAAATCCGCAATCACAGGATACGTGGCTCCTGCGCGACTTCCCGTCAGGACACCTCCTCCGGCGAAATCGGCGTCTCACTCCTGAACTACAGGATTCAGAGGCATACGCCCTCATGTCGTGGTCCTGCCCGCGACCCATTGCTGGAGGACTGCCCTAACCCTGCCGTGCACATTGCCAGCGAAGAAAGCAGGGATGCGTCGCCGGGAGACGGGAAGACCACCGACGTCCCAGATGGGTGCTTTTTTCAGATTTCTGGCACGTCGCTCCTCTGATAACCAGAGTGTACAAAATCAGACCTGTTTCAATTCGTACATGTGCAACAAGAGCAAGTGCTATCTTCTGTTTGGTATGGCGATTTGGGAAGAGATACGGGGAGGATTGGAGGATCCTGCTGTCATCCGGATTGATGGCGAATGACACAACCATGGCATTCGTCCAAGGAAGTAGTCTGGCAATGCCCCATGCATCTGTATCACGCACACCCTGTCTAGCTTCATGATTGTGAGGGGAAGTTTGAACATGCCACACCCCCTGTTGTGTTGGTGATTGATTTCAGTAAAGTCAGTGATAAGAGAAGAATAAGAGATTACAATCATTCTACAATTTTATATGCGTAAGTATGGGCACTGCATTCATGTAAATGTTGCCTTATTTGCTTGGGCTTTTTGCTATGAAAACATGATTGTGCAAGTTTGAGATTTTGGTGGTACACAGAGGGCCTGTTCTGATCTCCTCTAGCTTCCCAAAACTTCACAGATTCAGCTTCTCAGAGTAGCTTCTCACTCCACGCAGCGATGAAAAATCTGTTCGGCTCGGTTTGCAGCTTCTCGCGGCGCAACAGCCCAGCTAGGAGGGTTGTGGCCTGTTTGGGCTAGTTGGGCCGACTGGAGGCAGCCCAAATTGGCCTTGTAGAGGAGCAGCGAGGGAACATGAGCGAGGGAATAAGGAGCGATCAAACAGAACGAGCGTACCGGTTCGGCTCATATGACTTGGCGGTGGCAGTTCACTTGTAATATCTGCCAACTTCAGCTTTCCGGATCGGTGGAGCTGGGCCGAGTCTGCTTCACGGTTTTGCACTGCGGTCGATCCTAGCTTCCTGAAGCTAGCTTCTCGCTGCTATTTCGTTTGGCTCGTATCTGCTCCAGGAATTTGTGAAGCGTGGAGCGGGAGGAGATCAGAACACGCCCAGAGTCTTTTATAATGCAATGCCCCTTGCCTGCAGGTTTGAGATTTTCTTGGTACAGGTTTGAGATAGCCTATGCATTTCAGCAAGGCATCGGTGCAAGTGCTCTTCCGGGGGAAGATGGAGCTTTCGGATGGGGGCATCACATTTCACTAGCTAGTAGCTGTTGAGAACTAATCATGTCCTCTCTGGCTCTCTCCGGCCGGGAGGTCGCAAGCATGGACATTTTTGCTATTTTGGATTAACTAGTCCAAATCTAGTCCGGAAAACAAGTTGTACATTGCAGCCAAACAAACATGTAACAGTAGCAGTAAAAGTACCTTGCTGCCCAGCTCCTGGGAGATGCCGAGAGCGAGCGCGGTCTTGCCGGTAGCAGGCGGGCCGGCAAGGAGCAGCGCGCGTCCAGCCATCTTCTTCTGGCGGATCATGTCGACCACCAGCCCGCACGCCTCCCTCGCCTCCGCCTGCCCCACGAACCCCGCCGACATCCCTATCGCCGTCCCATTGGCCTGCAAAGCAAAGAGAAGCAAACGAATCCATCCTGAGAAGGAAAATTCGGGGTAATAACTAGTGGAAACAGGAGGAGCGGAGGGAGAAGCAGGAGGAGAGTTACGTCGAGGCCGAGGCCCTTGATGTGGGTGTGGGTGGCGACGCGCTGCTTCTTCGACGTCGACTGTACCTCCTCGATCCTCATCGCCGCCGCCGCCGCCGCCGCCGCCGATCTTTCTCTCTCTCTCTCTCCCGAGGCGGCTAGGCTAGGGTTAGCCGCCGAGGCGCGTGCGGCGGCGAGAAGACGACGCGGCGGCGCAGAGTAGACCGGAGAGAGCGGCGAGGGGGGGGTTTCGCGCCGGTGCAGGAAGGTGGCGGCCGGCGATTTGGGGGGCGGAGGGAGGAAGGCGCCGAGGGAGAGCTCTCGCGATAAGAGGGGAGCGGGTTAGGGTTGGAAGAGACCTGCGTTCGATCTGGGCTTAGTATGAGATGTTTTGAGCCACTGGATTTGCATCCAGCGGTACAGATAGGCTCAGGTGGGTTTCCTCAAAGGTAGTACAATTCGCATTTACATCCTTGGAAAAGACCTTTGTAGCGGAAAAACTTGAACATCCAAAGATTACAAATACGAAGAGAAGAAAAACTTGAGCATCTTGTCAGAGGTAAACACACATAAATCTGCATTGTATACATCTAGAGGAAAGCATTGTCTCTTGTTAGGTGTAGAGAATTCATCAAACAAAAGCAAAGTGGAATTAATCTCTGAAAAGAGTTGGCATCACTTAATTCAAGGCCATTGACCGATTCTGCAAAAAAAAAAAGCTTAAGCAGACATATTGTCGTAAAGAAGCAAAAAAAAAAAAAATATCACTCTTGATGTCAAGAATTCATCTGAGAGGGCTGGTACACTACACAGATTTGTCATGCATGCCAAGACTCGCGAGGGTGAGGTGGCGCTAGTTTCCTCCATTTAGAAGAACAATGTTGTAGTCAGTTTCACTGCCATCAGCAATAAACTAAGAGCATCTCCAACAGTAGCCGCGCAGCAGCAGCTTAAAAACTGCTTTGTCGCGCCCATTGCTCAGTTTGGCGGCGGTAGCGCAATGGCTTGGCTCCAAAGAAGCGCTAAAATGCGTGGTAGCGACTTCTGAGGCATTACATATATGGCATTTTGGACACAACATGAAGTTGAAACATTCAATATGCAACGAACATGACATATAAAATTTCACACAAACAAGTTGATGAAGAAAAGTTCATGCCCACAAGTTCATCCAACCAAGTTTAAAATGCATATCAAGTTCAATACACAAATGAAAGACACGTCATTCCTCGTCCTCGTCTTCGTCCTCGTCCTCATCTTCGAAAAGACGATTCTTCCGCCTCCGAAGATGAATCTTCCTCCCTCTCCTCATCGCGCACCGCATCATGTAAAGCTCCGACGGTGTTGGCAAGATCTTCAACGGCATCTTCATGGGAATGTGTGCGAGGAGGCACATCGAAAGACATTCTGCCCATGGCGGCCGGAGGTGCACCCATGCCTCCCATGAGAGAAGCAAAACTCATGCCTCCCATGGAGGCCATAGCGTCGGGGGTGCTCCAAAGCCAGCCATGCCTCCCATTGCACCTAAACCGCTCACGGTACCTCCGAAGCCACCCATGCCACCCATTGCGCCGAGGCCACCGCCACCCATGGCGCCGAGGCCACCGCCACCCATTGCGCCGAGGTCACCGCCACCCATTGCACGAAACATGGCTCTTTTTTTTTTTGAATCAAGACTTCTTCTTGGGCAAGGTTGACATACTCCTTTTGCACCGCATTGAGGTTAGATGTGTCCAAGAAGAACAAGTGCTTCTCCCATTCCAACAATCTAGTTCGCTCCTCATTGCTCACCTTCCTCTCCTCCAAAGCCACCTTCCTCTCCTCGGCCGCCACCCTCCTCTCCTCGGCCGTGGCATCTTGGGTCATTGCCATTTTCCTCAGCTCGTTGGCTTCTTTTCTTGCCTTCATAATAGCTTCCATAGCATTTTTGAGCTCATCATCTCCTTTCCTCTTCTTCTTTTCGGTTTTGTCTTTCTTGCACCCATCCAGTCGCTTTGGCTTCGAGTATGAAACCGAGTTGGGTGTGGGGCTTCTCTTGCCGTTATCACTTGATGCATCCTCCTCCTCATCATCATCATCCAACTTAATTGTTCGCTTGCGTTTGTTGCTCAAATGCAAATCATCCAAATCTTCACGCTTCTTCCATTTCTCATCATCCTTCAACACGTTATAGCAATGGGGCAAGGTAAAGACCCTTCCTTTCTTGATCTTCCCCTTCTTGGTTTTCCTCTCCTCTTCTTTGAACAAGTTTTGCGCAATGTTGTACTACATGAAAACAAAGCAAGTTAGCACCAACAAGTATGATGAACATGTATGAAATGCCACTTACTCTATCGTCCTCATTTGTGCCACTTGGGTTCAACTTTTCAACCGCCTTTTGACAGGCCGCCCACCTTTGACAATCCGAGTTGATTGTCGACCATCGGGACCGAAGTGATCTCTCGGAGCGGTCAATTCCACTCAGTTGTGAACATCAAAGTGTTCTTTCATCCGCCCCCAATAAGCATCTCTACTTTGATCACCTCCAACGGATGGATCCCTCGACACTTGCAACCAAGTATTGCATAGTAAGATGTCATCGGCGTTGGTGTAATTGCCCGCTCTTCCTTTCGGTGCGTCGACAATGTCCTCACCCTCCTCGTCCACCTCGAACTCATGGTCTTCGAAATGCATGTCATTGGTTTGAGACCAATGCGAATTGTTGGAGCCAACACCCATCGTTGGCATGTATGCATCATCATTGAGACTACAAAGTTTTTTGAACAATGCAAATAAGCTATCTATATGTGAACGCATTGAAAAAATAACAAAAAAATGAAAAGTTGGAATTTTTTTACCTTGGGGCATTTCGTCGAACATGTTGTCTTGCGTCGGCCGCCGGCTCAACGAGTGAGCTCGCGGCGCTTGGTAGCCAGCATGGCCACACGCCTGCAAGCTTCTTCCTCCTTGCCTTCGAGGTCTGGGAGCCGTCCGCGCCTTTGTTTTTCTTCGCCGATGTCTTGCCCTTCTTTGGTCGCGCCGCATTGGGGAGCTTTGAGGAGGGGTGGCGGCTCGGGCGGCGCGGGCGCTGACGCCACCCGCCGCCGAGGTCATCCATGGCGGCATGAAGAGGGCAGCGAGGCCGATGGTCGGAGGAGCTCCGGTGGAGGCGAGGCCAACGCCATCCGGCTAGGGTTTGCGGCGGCGGCAATGGCGGCGGCAATGATGTGGAGAGGTTGCGGCTATAGGATGGGGTGGCGGAGGTGCCGGTAGCAAGGCGTCCATGGGTGCGATTCGCCCGGCCAAGCCTTGCGAGGCGAGGCGGAGAAGAGAGAGTGCAGCATGGCCTTCGAATGTGCCATGAAGCGGGCGCCCCAAATACACCACGCGAGATAGCGAATCCATTGCGCCTAACTCCTTATACTGCAGCAGGTTATTGTCGCGCCATGGAGCCACCCGCCGGGTTGTGCGCGCGCTAAACTGGTCAAATTTGCGGTGCGGTGCTTGTTTAGCGCGGCTGATGAAGATGCTCTAAAATCTGATTGCCTTCTCTTATCTACTTCCTCACAAAAAAAAAAATGTGCCGCATATCACAAACTGGATCCAGTCTCAAGGAAGTATATGTTATTGGACTAAAATTAATGCTTCTCAAATTGAAACAAGACCGAAGAATCAAACTTATGTTCGAACAGCAAGCATAGTGATTTAATCTGCACTATTAAGGACATCTCCGCGTCTGCCATATATCCTCGCCGCTGCTCACCGAATCAATATGCCCAGTGTCCACACGTTTTTACCACAACAAACTATCTTTCCATTGCAGGTACTCATGCCGATTAGCTTGCATTGCTACCTAGTTTACTTAACAAAATTACTATTAGCATACACTACCAGGAAAAAGTTTATACACAGGATCTTATCAGCAGCGAGTTTTAATTAAGGCACTACTGCAATGTAGCAGTAGCGTGCTCCGGCAATACTCGCTACTGAAATAAACGTAGCAGTAGCGCGCGTCCTCTAAGCCACGCTACGGCTATAATTCCCACGACCCTGCCGCGAAGCTAGTTCTAGCAACAGCGCGTTAACTCGGAGCGCGCTACTGCTAGGTAGTTTAGCAGTAGCGCCTTTACCTTTAGAGCGCTACTGCTAATACTAGCTATCTCCCACCCCCCACGCTCTCCTCTATCCGATCCACACTCACACTCACTCCATCTCTCCCTCAACCCCCCCCCCTCCCCCCGGCCGCCGGCGTCCCCGCCAGCCGCCGTCGCCTACC
Source organism: Aegilops longissima (assembly GCA_021605205.1). NCBI lineage: Eukaryota > Viridiplantae > Streptophyta > Magnoliopsida > Poales > Poaceae > Aegilops > Aegilops longissima. Next base: position 20,202,997 of record CM038678.1, read on the forward strand.
CCTCTTCCCTCTGCGCCCGCCGTCAACTCCTCCTCCTCGTTGGACTCGGTACCGCCCTCCTCCCCCGTCCTTCCTTGACACGCCGCCGGCCGGCCCCTCCTCGCTACGCCCTTCCTCCTCCGTCCTACTCTCTCCTCCCTCCTCCAGTCGCCCCTCCTTCTCCCTCCTCCCTCCTCCATCCACAACCCCTCCTTCCTGCTACATTTTGATTTAGTAGGCTAGTTCATATGCAACATTTTGATTTAGTTCATATGATTTAGTTGAATTAGTAGGCTAGTTGATTTAGTTGATTTAGAACATTTTGATTTAGTTAATTTAGTAGGCAAGTTGATTTAGTAGGCTAGTTGATTTAGTTGATTTATAGAACATTTTGATTTAGTTGATTTAGTAGGCAAGTTGCTTTGATAGGCTAGTTGATTTAGTTGATTTATAGAACATTTTGATTTAGTTGATTTAGTAGGCAAGTTGATTTAATAGGTTAGTTGATTTATAGAACATTTTGATTTAGCAATTACTTTTCTTTCTTGTGAAGTGGATCATTAATCCTTGCTCATATTGCTTTAGGAAAATGGCGGCACCACCACCACCATGTCGATTGTGCATGTCAATGTGCGCCAGCAGCCTTGCAACTAGCAAGCTGTTCGGCATCTACTTCCAACCGAGTTTTCGTCATGCAGCGGTAAGAAATTATATGAAATGTAACAACTATTTTATTTTTAGTGTTGGCATTACTACATTGTGTCATTTTGCTTTTTTTACACAAATCGTCCCATGCAATGTGAGGTTGAAATTCAACAAGCTGACAGGAGACACTGTGACATTTGAGGCTCCTGGGGGGCCGTACACTATGGAGTGTTGGGGAACGTAGTAATTTCAAAAAAAATCCTACGCACACGCAAGATCATGGTGATTCATACCAACGAGAGGGGAGAGTGTTGTCCACGTACCCTCGTAGACCGAAAGCGGAAGCGTTAGCACAAGGCGGTTGATGTAGTCGTACGTCTTCACGATCCGACCGATCCAAGTACCGAACGTACGGCACCTCCGAGTTCAGCACACGTTCAACTCGATGACGTCCTGCGAACTCCGATCCAGCAGAGCTTCACGGGAGAGTTCCGTCAGCACGACGGCGTGATGACGGTGATGATGTTGCTACCGACATAGGCATCGCCTAAGCACCGCTACGATATGATCGAGGTGGAATATGGTGGAGGGGGGCACCGCACACGGCTAAGAGATCTAGAGATCAATTGTTGTGTCTAGAGGTGCCCCTGCACCCGTATATAAAGGAGCAAGGGGGGGGGGGGAGAGGCGGCCGGCCAAGGAGGGCGAGCCAAGGGGGGAGTCCTACTCCCACCGGGAGTAGGACTCCTCCTTTTCCTTGTTGGAGTAGGAGAAGGGAAGGAAGGGAGAGAGGAGGAGAAGGAAAAAGGGGGGGCGCCACCCCCCCTCCTTGTCCAATTGGGACTAGAGGGGGAAGGGGCGCGCGGCTGCTCTGGTCGCCCCTCCTCTTCTCCCACTAAGGCCCATTAGGCCCAATATACCCCCCGGGGAGTTCCGGTAACCCCCCGGTACTCCGGTAAATGTCCGAAACCTCCCGAAACACTTCCGGTGTCCGAACATAGTGATCCAATATATAGATATTTACGTCTCGACCATTTCGAGACTCCTCCTCATGTCCGTGATCATATCCAGGACTCCGAACTACCTTCGATACATCAAAAAACATGAACTCATAATACCGATCGTCACCGAACTTTAAGCATGTGGACCCTACGGGTTCGAGAACTATGTAGACATGACCGAGACACGTCTCCAGTCAATAACCAATAGCGGAACCTGGATGCTCATATTGGCTCCTACACATTCTACGAAGATCTTTATCGATCAAACCGCATAACAACATACGTTGTTCCCTTTGTCACCGGTGTTTTACTTGCCCGAGATTCGATCGTCGGTATCTCAATACCTAGTTCAATCTCGTTACCGGCAAGTCTCTTTACTCGTTACGTAATGCATCATCCCGCAACTAACTCATTAGTCACATTGCTTGCAAGGCTTATAGTGATGCGCACACGAGAGGGCCAGAGATACCTCTCCGACAATCGGAGTGACAAATCTTAATCTCGAATTACGCCAACTCAACAAGTACCTTCGAGACACCAGAGAGCACCTTTATAATCACCCGATTCACGTTGTGACGTTTAGTAGCACACAAAGTGTACCTCCGTAAACAGGAGTTGCATAATCTCATAGTCATAGGAACATGTATAAGTCATGAAGAAAGCAATAGCAACATACTAAACGATCAAGTGCTAAGCTAACGGAATGGGTCAAGTCAATCACATCATTCTCCTAATGATGTGATCCCGTTAATCAAATGACAACTCATGTCTATGGTTAGGAAACACAACCATCTTCGATTAACGAGCTAGTCAAGTAGAGGCATACTAGTGACACTATGTTTGTCTATGTATTCACACATGTATTATGTTTCCGGTTAATACAATTCTAGCATGAATAATAAACATTTATCATGATATGAGAAAATAAATAATAAATCTATTATTGCCTCTAGGGCATATTTCCTTCAGTCTCCCACTTGCACTAGAGTCAATAATCTAGATTACATTGTAATGATTCTAACACCCATGGAGTCTTGGTGTTGATCATGTTTTGCTCATGGAAGAGGCTTAGTCAATGGGCCTGCAACATTCAGATCCGTATGTATCTTGCAAATCTCTATGTCTCCCACCTGGACTTGGTCCCGGATGGAATTGAAGCGTCTCTTGATGTGCTTGGTTTTCTTGTGAAATCTGGATTCCTTTGCCAAGGCAATTGCACCAGTATTGTCACAAAAGATTTTCATTGTACCCGATGCACTAGGTATGACACCTAGATCGGATATGAACTCCTTCATCCAGACTCCTTCATTTGATGCTTCCGAAGCAGCTATGTACTCCGCTTCACACGTAGATCCCGCCACGACGCTTTGTTTAGAACTGCACCAACTGACAGCTCCACCGTTCAATGTAAACACGTATCCGGTTTGCGATTTAGAATCGTCCGGATCAGTGTCAAAGCTTACATCGGCGTAACCTTTTACGACGAGCTCTTTGTCACCTCCATATCGAGAAACATATCCTTAGTCCTTTTCGGTATTTCGGGATGTTCTTGACACTGTCCAAATGATCCACTCTTGGATTACTTTGGTACCTCCCGCTAGGCTAATAGCAAGACACACATCAGTGCGGTACACAGCATTGCATACATGATAGAGCCTATGGCTGAATCATAGGGAACAACTTTCATTTTCTCTCTATCTTCTGCAGTGGTCGGGCATTGAGTCTGACTCAACTTCACACCTTGTAACACAGGCAAGAACCCTTTCTTTGCTTGTTCCATTTTGAACCTTTTCAAAACTTTGTCAAGGTATGTGCTTTGTGAAAGTCCTATCAAGCGTCTTGGTCTATCTCTATAGATCTTGATGCCAATATGTAAGCAGCTTCACCGAGGTCTTTCATTGAAAAATTCTTATTCAAGTATCCTTTTATGATATCCAGAAATTCTATATCATTTCCAATTAGTAATATGTCATCCACATACTATCAGAAATGCTACAGAGCTCCCACTCACTTTCTTGTAAATACAGGCTTCTCTAAAAGTCTGTATAAAACCATATGCTTTGATCATACTATCAAAACGTTTATTCCAACTCCAAGAGGCTTGCACCAGTCCATAAATGGATTGCTGGAGCTTGCACACTTTGTTAGCTCCCTTTGGATCGACAAAACCTTCTGGTTGCATCATATACAACTCCTCTTCCAGAAATCCATTCAGGAATGTAGTTTTGACATCCATTTGCCAAATTTCATAATCATAAAATGCGGCAATTGCTAATATGATTCGGACATACTTAAGCATCGCTACGGGTGAGAAAGTCTCATCGTAGTCAACTCCTTGAACTTGTCAAAAACCTTTCGCAACAAGTCGAGCTTTGTAGACAGTAACATTACCATCAGCGTCAGTCTTCTTCTTGAAGATCCATTTATTCTCTATGGCTTGCCAATCATTGGGCAAGTCAACCAAAGTCCACACTTTGTTCTCATACATGGATCCCATCTCAGATTTCATGGCCTCAAGCCATTTTGAGGAATCTGGGCTCACCATCGCTTCTTCATAGTTCGTAGGTTCACCTTGGTCAAGTAACATGACCTCCAGAATAGGATTACCGTACCACTCTTGTGCGGATCTTACTCTGGTTGATCTACGAGGTTCGGTAGTAAGTTGATCTGAAGTTTCATGATCAATATCATTAGCTTCCTCACTAATTGGTGTAGGTGTCACGAGAACGGTTTCGTGATGAACTACTTTCCAATAAGGGAGCAGTACGATTACCTCATCAAGTTCTACTTTCCTCCCACTCACTTCTTTCGAGAGAAACTCCTTCTCTAGAAAGGATCCATTCTTAGCAACGAATGTTTTGCCTTCGGATCTGTGATAGAAGGTGTACCCAACTGTTTCCTTTGGGTATCCTATGAAGACACATTTCTCCGATTTGGGTTCGAGCTTATCAAGTTGAAGCTTTTTCACACAAGCATCGCAGCCCCAAACTTAAGAAACGACAACTTTGGTTGCTTGCCAAACCACAGTTCATATGGCGTTGTCTCAACGGATTTTGATGGTGCCCTATTTAACGTGAATGCAACCGTCTCTAGAGCATAACCCCAAAACGATAGCGGTAAATCAGTAAGAGACATCATAGATCACACCATATCTAGTAAAGTACGATTACGACGTTCGGACACACCATTACGCTGTGGTGTTCCGGGTGGCGTGAGTTGCGAAACTATTTCACATTGTTTCAAATGTAGACCAAACTCGTAACTCAAATATTCTCCTCCACGATCAGATCATAGAAAATTATTTTCTTGTTACGATGATTTTCCACTTCACTCTGAAATTCTTTGAACTTTTCAAATGTTTCAGACTTGTGTTTCATTAAGTAGATATACCCATATCTTCTCAAATCATCTGTGAAGGTGAGAAAATAACAATACCTGCCGCGAGCCTCAATATTCATCGAACCACATACATCAGTATGTATGATTTTCAACAAATCTGTTGCTCGCTCCATTGTTCCGGAGAACGGCGTTTTAGTCATCTTGCCCATAAGGCGTGGTTCGCAAGTACCAAGTGATTCATAATCAAGTGATTCCAAAAGTCCATCAGTATGGAAGTTCTTCATGCGCTTTACACCAATATGACCCAAACGGCAGTGCCACAAATAAGTTGCACTATCATTATCAACTCTGCATCTTTTGGCTTCAACATTATGAATATGTGTATCACTACTATCGAGAATCAACAAAAATAGACCACTCTTCAAGGGTGCATGACCATAAAAGATATTACTCATATAAATAGAACAACCATTATTCTCAGATTTAAATGAATAACCGTCTCGCATCAAACAAGATCCAGATATAATGTTCATGCTCAATGTTGGCACCAAATAACAATTATTTAGGTCTAAAATTAATCCCGAAGGTAGATGTAGAGGTAGCGTTTCGACGACGATCACATCAACTTTGGAACCATTTCCCACGCGCATCATCACCTCGTCCTTAGCCAGTCTTTGCTTAATCTGTAGTCCCTGTTTCGAGTTGCAAATATTAGCAACAGAACCAGTATCAAATACCCAGGTGCTACTGTGAGCTCTAGTAAGGTGCACATCAATAACATGTATATCACATATACCTTTGTTCACCTTGCCATCCTTCTTATTCGCCATATACTTGGGGCAGTTCCGCTTCCAAAGAACGACCGCTTGCGGTAGAAGCACTCGATCTGTGCTTAGGTCCAGACTTGGGTTTCTTCTCTTGAGCAACAACTTGTTTGCTGTTCTTCTTGAAGTTCCCCTTCTTCTTCCATTTACCCTTTTTCTTGAAACTGGTGGTCTTGTTGACCATCAACACTTGATGCTCCTTCTTGATTTCTACCTCCGCAGCCTTTAGCATTGCGAAGAGCTCGGGAATTGTCTTATCCATCCCTTGCATATTATAGTTCATCACAAAGCTCTTGTAGCTTGGTGGCGATGATTGAAGAATTACATCAATGACACTATCATCCGAAGATTAACTCCAGTTGAATCAAGTGATTGTTATACCCGGACATTTTGAGTATATGTTCCGACGAGAACTATTCTCCTCCATCTTGCAGCTATAGAACTTATTGGAGACTTCATATCTCTCAATTCGGGCATTTGCTTGAAATATTAACTTCAACTCCTGGAATATCTCTTATGCTCCATGACGTTCAAAACGTCGTTGAAGTCCCGGTTCTAAGTCGTAAAGCATGGCACACTGAACTATCGAGTAGTCATCAACACGCAACTGCCAGGCATTCACAATGTCTGCAGTTGCCGGCGCAGGTGGTACACCTAGCGGTGCTTCCAGGACGTAACTTTTCTATGCAGCAATGAGGATAATCCTCAACTTACGGACCCAGTCCGTGTAATTGCTACCATCATCTTTCAATTTTGCTTTCTCAAGGAACGCATTAAAATTCAACGGAACAATAGCACGAGCCATCTATCTATAATCAACATAGACAAGCAAGATACTATTAGGTACTAAGTTCATGATAAATTTAAGTTCAATTAATCATATTACTTAAGAACTCCCACTTAGATTGACATCCCTCTAATCATCTAAGTGATCACGTGATCCAAATCAACTAAACCATGTCCGATCATCACGTGAGATGGAGTAGTTTTCAATGGTGAACATCACTATGTTGATCGTATCTACTATATGATTCACGCTCGACCTTTCGGTCTCAGTGTTCCGAGGCCATATCTGCATATGCTAGGCTCGTCAAGTTTAACCCGAGTATTCTGCGTGTGCAAAACTGGCTTGCACCCGTTGTAGATGGACGTAGAGCTTATCACACCCGATCATCATGTGTTGTCTCGGCACGACAAACTTTGGCAACGGTGCATACTCGGGGAGAACACTTTTATCTTGAAATTTAGTGAGAGATCATCTTATGATGCTACCGTCAAACAAAGCAAAATAAGATGCATAAAGGATAAACATCACATGCAATCAATATAAGTGATATGATATGGCCATCATCATCTTGTGCTTGTGATCTCCATCTCCGAAGCACCGTCATGATCACCATCGTCACCGGCGCGACACCTTGATCTCCATCGTAGCATCGTTGTCGTCTCGTCAACTATTGCTTCTACGACTATCGCTACCGCTTAGTGATAAAGTAAAGCAATTACAGGGCGATTGGATTGCATACAATAAAGCGACAACCATATGGCTCCTGCTAGTTGCCGATAACTTGGTTACAAAACATGATCATCTCATACAATAAAATATAGCATCATGCCTTGACAATATCACATCACAACATGCCCTGCAAAAACAAGTTAAACGTCCTCTACTTTGTTGTTGCAAGTTTTACGTGGCTGCTACGGGCTGAGCAAGAACCATTCTTACCTACGCATCAAAACCACAACGATAGTTCATCAAGTTAGTGTTGTTTTAACCTTCTCAAGGACCGGGCGTAGCCACACTCGGTTCAACTAAAGTTGGAGAAAGCAGACACCGCCAGACCACTGTGTGCAAAGCACGTCGGTAGAACCGGTCTCGCGAAGCGTCGCGTAATGTCGGTCCGGGCCGCTTCATTCAACAATACCGCCGAACCAACGTATGACATGCTGGTAAGCAGTATGACTTGTATCGCCCACAACTCACTTGTTTTCTATTCGTGCATATAACATCTACGCATAAACCTGGCTCGGATGCCACTGTGGGGAACGTAGTAATTTCAAAAAAAATCCTACCCACACGCAAGATCATGGTGATGCATAGCAACGAGAGGGGAGAGTGTTGTCCATGTACCCTCGTAAACCGAAAGCGGAAGCGTTAGCACAAGGCGGTTGATGTAGTCGTACGTCTTCATGATCCGACCGATCCAAGTACCGAATGTACGGCACCTCCGAGTTCAGCACATGTTCAGCTCGATGACGTCCCGCGAACTCCGATCCAGCAAAGCTTCACGGGAGAGTTCCGTCAGCACGACGGCGTGATGACGGTGATGATGTTGCTACCGACACAGGGCTTCGCCTAAGCACCACTACGATATGACCGAGGTGGAATATGGTGGAGGGGGCACCGCACACGGCTAAGAGATCTAGAGATCAATTGTTGTGTCTAGAGGTGCCCCTGCCCCCGTATATAAAGGAGCAAGGGGGAGAGGCGGCCGGCCACGGAGGGCGTGCCAAGGGGGGAGTCCTACTCCCACCGGGAGTAGGACTCCTCCTTTTCCTTGTTGGAGTAGGAGAAGGGACGGAAGGGAGAGAGGAGGAGAAGGAAAAAGGGGGCGCCCCCTCCTTGTCCAATTCGGACTAGAGGGGGAGGGGGCGCGCGGCTGCCCTGGCAGCCCCTCCTCTTCTCCCACTAAGCCCCATTAGGCCCAATATACTCCCCGGGGGGTTCCGGTAACCCCCCGGTACTCCGGGAAATGTCCGAAACCTCCTGAAACACTTCCGGTGTCCGAACATAGTCATCCAATATATCGATCTCTACGTCTCAACCATTTCGAGACTCCTCGTCATGTCCGTGATCATATCCGGGACTCCGAAATACCTTTGGTACATCAAAACACATAAACTCATAATGCCGATCGTCACCGAACTTTAAGCGTGCGGACCCTACGGGTTCAAGAACTATGTAGACATGACCGAGACACGTCTCCGGTCAATAACCAATAGCGGAACCTGGATGCTCATATTTGCTCCTACACATTCTACGAAGATCTTTATCGGTCAAACCGCATAACAACATACGTTGTTACCTTTGTCATTGGTATGTTACTTGCCCGAGATTCGATCGTCGGTATCTCAATACCTAGTTCAATCTCGTTACCGGCAAATCTCTTTACTCGTTACGTAATGCATCATCCCGCAACTGACTCATTAGTCACATTGCTTGCAAGGCTTATAGTGATGTGCATTACCGAGAGGGCCCAGAGATACCTCTCCGACAATCGGAGTGACAAATCCTAATCTCGAAATCGCCAACTCAACAAGTACCTTCGGAGACACCTGAGAGCACCTTTATAATCACCCGATTCGTTGTGACGTTTGGTAGCACACAAAGTGTTCCTCCGGTAAACGGGAGTTGCATAATCTCATAATCATAGGAACATGTATAAGTCATGAAGAAAGCAATAGCAACATACGAAACGATCAAGTGCTAAGCTAACGGAATGGGTCAAGTCAATTACATCATTCTCCTAATGATGTGATCCCGCTAATCAAATGACAACTCATGTCTATGGTTAGGAAACACAACCATCTTCGATTAACGAGCTAGTCAAGTAGAGGCATACTAGTGACACTATGTTTGTCTATGTATTCACACATGTATTGTGTTTCCGGTTAATACAATTCTTATTGGTGGTGAGTTGATCAGCTTCTCCTTCAGAGCAGAAAGACCCAAGTTGGCTGTCATTTATATCAACCTGGTGGAAGATGATGAAGATGACGAAGATGATGAAGATGGTGAAGATGATGAAGATGGCGAAGATGATGAAGATAATGAGGACCCACTCGATGAAGATGATGAGAACCCACTTCATGAAGCCATCATAGCTCAAAGAATGAGGCTGAAAATATAAAAACAACAAGGTAACGAGTGGTAAAAGTGAGCATAAACGGTATTGCAATGCGTTGAAACAAGGCCTAGGGTTCATACTTTCACTAGTGCAAGTTCTCTCAACAATAATAGCATAATTGGATCATATAACTATCCCTCAACATGCAACAAAGAGTCACTCCAAAGTCACTAATAGTGGAGAACAAACAAAGAGATTATGGTAGGGTACGAAACCACCTCAAAGTTATTCTTTCCAATCAATCCATTGAGCTATTCCTATAAGTGTCACAAACAGCCTAGAGTTCATACTAGAATAACATCTTAAGACACAAATCAACCAAAACCCTAATGTCACCTAGATACTCCAATGTCACCTCAAGTATCCGTGGGTATGATTATACGATATGCATCACACAATCTCAGATTCATCTATTCAACCAACACATAGAACCTCAAAGAGTGCCCCAAAGTTTCTACCAGAGAATCAAGACGAAAACGTGTGCCAACCCCTATGCATAGGTTCATGGGCGGAACCCGCAAGTTGATCACCAAAACATACATCAAGCGAATCACGTGATATCCCATTGTCACCACAGATACGCACGGCAAGACATACATCAAGTGTTCTCAAATCATTGAAGACTCAATCCGACAAGATTACTTCAAAGGGAAAACTCAATCCATTACAAGAGAGTAGAGGGGGATAAGCAACATAAGATCCAACTATAATAGCAAAGCTCGCGATACATCAAGATCGTGCCAAATCAAGAACACGAGAGAGAGAGAGAGAGAGAGATCAAACACATAGCTACTGGTACATACCCTCAACCCCGAGGGTGAACTACTCCCTCCTCGTCATGGAGAGCGCCGGGATGATGGAGATGGCCACCGGTGAGGGTTCCCCCCTCCGGCAGGGTGCCGGAACAGGGTCCCGATTGGGTTTTGGTGGCTACAGAGGCTTGTGGCGGCGGAACTCCGGAATATTCTGTTCTCCGATCGTTTTAGGGTATATGGATATATATAGGCGGAAGAAATATGTTAGGGGCCCACGAGGGTGGAGGGCGCGCCCCCCTGCCTTGTGCCTCCCTCGTTGCTGTCCTGACGTGCACTCCAAGTCTCCCGGGTTGCTTTGCTTCCAAAAATAACTTCTCCAGAAGGTTTCATTCCATTCCGACTCCGTTTGATATTCCTTTTCTTCGAAACATTGAAACAAGGAAAAAAACAGGAACTGGCACTGGGCTCTGGGTCAATAGGTTAGTCCCAAAAAATAATATAAAAGTGTAAAATAAAGCCCATAAACATCCAAGATGGATTATATAATAGCATGAATACTTCATAAATTATAGATACGTTGGAGACGTGTCAGCATCCCCATGCTTAATTCCTGCTCGTCCTCGAGTAGGTAAATGATAAAAGAAATAATTTATGAAGTGTGAATGCTAGTAGGTGCATAAGTTTGATCAATGGTAATTTCAATCACCTTTTCTAGCATCATTATATGTCGTAACAGTAGCTCAACTCATAGAACTTTGCATGATCAAGTAACAAACTATTCACAGTATAGATCATAAACTTTCTTGAAAACTAACAAACTATGTTCTCAGTCATCAAACAATTGCAATTCATCTTATTTTCAGGAAGAGTCTATGTCAGAGCTTTGATTCAGCAAACTTCACATACTCAACTATCATTTAGTCTTCCATGATTGCTACCACTCAAAGCATATTTTTAGAACAAATAGCATCCATCAAACATAGAGAAAGATAGGGGCTTAATGTTTTGCCTCCCAACTTATTTATCATATAGATAATTGTCAACAATAATAATTCATGATCAAATATATTTGAATGGCCATATATGCTTAGAACTTTCCATCATATGATGCTTGCCAACCAAAGAGTAGGTTGGAATGAGAAGGAATACTACTGACTCTTGCATAAAAGTAAAATATAGGCCCTTCGCAGAGGGAAGCAGGGATTTGTAGAGGTGCCAGAGCTCGAAGCAAAACCAGAGATGAAAATAATTTTGAGAGGTATGCTTTCATTGTCAACATAACGACCAAGAGTTCCCAGTATCTTCCATACTATATACATTATAGGCGGTTCCCAAATAGAAAGGTAAAGATTTTTACTCCCCCTCCACCAACAATCATCAATCCATGGCTTGCCCAAAACAACGGGTGCCTCCAACTAACATCAATCCTGGGGGAGTTTTGTTTGCAATTATTTTTTATTTGATTCCGATCTTTTGATCATGGGACTGGGCATCCCAGTTTCAAGCCATTTTCTCGTGAATGATGAGCGGAGTCCACTCATCGTCAGAATAACCCACCTAGCATGGAAGATACTGCTAGCCCCTAGTCGCTACATGAGCGATTCGAGCATACAAAACAGATTATTATTTGAAGGTTTAGAGTTTGGCACATGCAAATTTACTTGGAACGGCAGGTAAATACCGCATATAGGTAGATATGGTGGACACTCATGGAAGAAACTTGGTTCAAGGATTTGGATGCACAAGCAGTAATCCCGCTTAGTACAGATATTTTGGCTAGCAAAGGATTCTAAATAGCAAGCACCACATGTTGGAGGATCCATAACAATATAACTTCTATACAAATATACCCAAGCATAACTCATTATGTTGTCTTCCTTGTTCAACTTCAACTAATTTTCTCAGGTTTGAAAATAATTTATGGGGACCACAATCATAGAAGATGTCCAAGATAGTATTATATGTGAAATCTCTCTTCCTTCAATATTCTTTCATGAATTGTTCAAGTGACCAATACAATGTTTGCTAACCTTCAAAAAATTTACCACCTCTACTTCTTATATGTGAAGGCATTACTCCCCATTGGATAGGCATATGAAACATATATAATTTCAGATTTATGACATTCAAATCATTCAACCATTTACTCATAGGATATAAGTGAAGCACACGAGTAAATGACAAACTACTCCAAAAAGATGTAAGCGAAGATCAATGAGTAGTTAAATAATTATGTAGCTATGTGAAGACTCTCTCTCTCATTTAAGAATTTCAGATCTTGTTATTTTATTCTAACAGCAACAAAGCTAAATAAAACGACATTTCAAGGATAGCACTCCTCATGTGAAGAAGCATAAACTTAGGCTCAACCTGTAACGCCCGGATGGTTATGCAACAGTAATCACCCGGTTATGCTAATTAACCTCTCGATAATTCGGAACCGTCCTAAAACAAAATCAAAAATGAAACAAACGATAAAAGGGTTTCGAAAACTAATTCTAAAATGTTCCGGGGTTTTCTAAAATACCTAACCTAATATTGGTGGGGTGCACTAATATTTACAAAATGCCAAAGCATTTTAAATAAACCAAAACAGAAAAAGAAAAGTAAACAAAAAGAGAAAAGAAAAGAAAATAAAACAATGAGGGGATAACCCTCCCGCCCACCCATGTGCCCTCCCCACTCCCTTGGCCCATTCCTTCCTCTGGGCGCCCACCGCCCACCGCCCAGCCCCCCCCACTTAGCCCCCCACGGTGGCTAACCCTAGCCACCCACCCATTCGCCCCACATGCGCCTCGCCCCTCGCTCCCGACCGATCTGGATCAGGAGGAGGCCACCACTTCCCCGCCGTCCTCCACCCCGCCTGGCCCCCCCTTGACCCCCGCCCTGACCGGACCCCCGGTCCTCCTCCTCCTCCCTCGCCTGGGAGCTCCTCCCCCCCCTCGCCCCTGAGCCCGGCGACCGCCATCATGGTCCGGCTCGGCCTCGCCGCCCGTCCGCGGAACGCCTCCCGGCCTCCTCCCCCCGGCCCTGCCCGACCTCCACTGAACCCACTGCCGAGGCCCCACCTTCATTGTGAGGCCCCCCTCTCCTCCCTCTTCCCGTCGGCGACCGGCTCCGCCGAATCCCCGCATGTGGCGCCTCCTCCGTCCCCCTCCGGTTCCTCGGCTCCGGCCGCCCAGACCGACGCCCCTCCCGAACCCCTCCTTCCTTCCCCCGCCGGATCCGGCCCAGTGGCCTCGGCCCACTCGCCGGCGCGCTGGCGCCCGATTCATGCCGGCCCTAGCGCGCCCGAGCCCTCGCTCCCTCCCTCGTTCGGCGCCCTCGCCTTCCCGACCAGAACCTCGTTCCCCTTCTCTCATGGTGGCTCGGATCGGCCGAGCCCAAACCGCCCGCCCGTCATCCTCCTCTGGTGCCGCCGGCCCAGGGGCTGGGCAGGCAGTGGCCAGCCCGGCCGCCCAGCCTCGATTCGCCTGGGTCGCCCGACCGGGCCGGGTCAGGCGTGCCGAATCGGCAACGCCTTGCAGATCGCCCTGCGTCCTTGCGCGCCTGTTTGGCCTCACCCTGCGTCGTGGGGCCCCACCCCAAAACGGAAAAAGAACGTTTTAATAAATGAAACAAAAAAAAGGAAATAAAATGAATTAAACTAATTAACTAAATAATTAATTAATTAATTAATTGAGTAATTAATTAATCTAATTAATTCGGATTAGTTAAACCTAATCATTAGCTAAATTAATTGGGTAATTAATTAAACTAATTAATCTTGGATTAATTAGCACTAATCATTAATTAACTTAATTAACTAAGGTTAATTAACTGATTAGGTTAATTAAACCATTAGTGAATGACATGTGGGACCCACTGGCGAGGTTGACCTAGTCAACCCCGTTGATCGATGACGTCGAGATGACATCATGTCGATGTCATAAATGCAATTTCGAAATTAATTAAATAATTAATTAAAATTCCGTAAATTAATAAAACCTTTTATAAATCATAACTTTTAATCCGTAATCCGGATTAAAATAATTTCAACATGAAAGTTGCTCGTAACAGCGAGACGAATTCGGATACGCAATCCGTTCGTCCACCACACGCCTCTAACCTATCGAACCTGCAAACTTTCTCCTCCGGTTCATCCGTCTCGACAGACGTCCGAGACGGATAACTTCCGGATGCTTTCCCCTAAACGGTACCCTTCTTACCACGTTAGGGCACGCCTAGCATCGCTTCTTGGCATGTCATGCATCGTTATGCATATGTTACCGTGTATTCATTGTTTCTTCCCCTCTTCTCTTCTAGAGACTACGAGACCGACGCTGCGGTGGCGATTCGACTACAAGGTTGACGACCCTCTCTCTTGCCAGAGCAACCAGCAAGCCCCCTTGATCACCAGATATCGCTTACTCTTATCTACACCGCTTGCATTAGAGTAGCATAGCATGTTCTTGTTTTGGATACTCCTATCTTCGCTGCATAGCTTTGTCCTTGTAACTTCGTTGTTACCTTACCGCAATCCTATATGCTTAGTATAGGATGCTAGTTCATTCATCTGTGGCCCTACTTTCTTGTCATCGCCATGCTATACTATCGGGCCGTGATCACTCGGGAGGTGATCACGGTATATACTATATACTTATACATGATACATGTGAGACTAAAGTCGGGTCGGCCGATGGAGCACCCATGAGTGGATCTTTGTGGCGAGCGGCAGGCAGGTTGAGACCGCTTAGGAGAGAGGTGGGCCTGGCCTGTTCGGCGCTCATGTTACTTAACACGCTTAACGAGGTCTTGGTATTTGATCTGGGTTGGCTACGAGCTTATACGCACTAACCATCTACGCGGGAGTAGTTATGGGTATCCGGCGCCGTGGTATCACCAAGCACTTCAGACGTCACGACGAGCGGCAGCCGGATTGGACTGGAACGCTGTTAGGCTAGGGTCTGCTTCGCCGCCCTCAAGAACGTCTTGTGTGTGCTCAGGCGATGGGCCCTGCACTGCGCGCTTAGGTTTAGACCGCGGTTGGCCTCTCTGTTGTGCCTAGGTGGGGCTGCGACGTGTTGATCTTACGCGGCGGGCATGACCCCGGAAAGTGTGTCCGCCAAATGGGATCAAGCGTCTTTGGGTAAGATGGTGCACCCCGCAGGAAGTTAATCTATTCGGATAGCCGTGATCTTCGTAACAGGACGACTTGGAGTTGTACCTTGAGCTTATGACAACTAGAACCGGATACTTGATAAAACACACCCTTCCAAGTGCCGATATAACCGGTGGTCGCTCTCGCTCGTGGTTATGAGCGTGGGATTGCGGGTAGGATTATTGCTATATGATGTTACTTGGAGGACTTCCGTTGTCCTCTTCTGCATGCTGCAAGACGGTGTCGAAGCGTAGTCTTCGTTAAGACTAGCTATCCCCTCTTATTCGGCATTCTGCAGCTTCAGTCCACCGATATGGCCTTTACACATATATCCATGCATATGTAGTGTAGCTCCTTGTTTTGTAGTACTTTGGATGAGTACTCACGGTTGCCTTGTTCCCCTTTTCCCTATCTCTACTCGATTGCTGCAATCGACGATGGAGCCAGAGTCGACGCCACCGCCTATGACGACTACTACTCCGAGGCGCCTACTACTACGTGCAGCCCACGACGACCACCAGAGTGACCTAGGAGGATCTGTGCAGGAGGCCTGTCCTCTTCGATCTCAGATCCCGCTTTGTGCTAGCCATCTTATGGCACCTTGTTTAACTTATGTCCGTACTCAGATATTGTTGCTTCCGTGACTCGCCTATGATCGAGCACTTGTATTCGAGCCCTCGAGGCCCCCGGCTTGTATTATGATGCTTGTATGACTTATTTTATTTGTAGAGTTGTGTTGTGATATCTTCCGTGAGTCCTTGATCTTGATCGCATACATTTGCGTGCATGATTAGTGTACGATTGAATCGAGGGCGTCACAAGTTGGTATCGAGCCATCGCCTGTAGGAATCCCCTTCCACACTCCTTGGCCAAGTCGAGTCTAGACATTGCAAAACTTTTACTAACTTGGCTGTGTGCCTTATGGGCCCACGCCGCCATCGGGTGGTATTAGGATCTTTTACTCCTCGACCTTTACTCGGGACTCGACTCTCTTCTACTCGGGTTAAACGATTTTACTAACTATCACTAGGATCCCGTGACCGCATTCACCCCAAGATGGATATAGCCTTAGTTGTTTTTGGAATTGTATTTGAGCAATTTCCACACCGTCATTTGACTCCTTTGAAACGCCTTTGTTTTCAGATGGAACCCACGAGGCAGGTCGTGGCGCCACACGACGGCCATTGGTGCCTCGGGATCACTGCGGTGCTAGCCGAGATGATGACCTATCCGGTTATCGCGGCACCCCGAGTACACCGCCTATGAGGAGTACCAGACTACAACCAGGAGCAGATGCGCCATCGCCCACCTCTACTCTCGGAGTATGAGTCCACTCATCGCGGCCGCACACCGCACATGGTGTTGGAGTGACCATCGATATGGCAGTCCACGATGTTGCTTATGCTGCACCGACACGCCTTCGCAGAGTATCGAGAGTTGGACACCTCCCCTTCAGCACATTGCTATCGCGTCGATGTTGGTGAGGAGGGTTACTACACCGCTGCCTACACCATCGTCACCAGAGAGCCTTTCCACCATCGTAACTTTGTTACGCATGCCGATGGGCTGGATCGAGCTAACCGAGCTCTTCGCCACGAGTTGTACATCACCCGTCAAGACCTCTACCGTGCTCGACGCTGATGCACCCTTTGTCCGCTCCGAGAGCTGCCGCGTTCTCGCGATCTACCCCGCCAGACCGTGATGCCCTCAGGTGTCGGTTGGCCGACGTGGGAGGCTACTCTCCCGACTTGGCCCTTTCTCGCCACCGGACGCCGGATTCAGCACCGAGTATCCGCGCCCCTGTGTCACTGACGTGGAGGACTATCCACTGCCGCACTATCAGCTTTCAGGCTACAGCTACCTCCGCAGTACCGCATGGGACTGATGTAGGCTTGCTTGTTAGCATTTGATGTATTCGCCGCGAGCCTGTGTGCCGCCTATGATGTAGTAGTCTATGTACTGGACTCTATGTATCGAACTCTATGCATGATTCCTTTTGTAAGATATGCCAACTACTATGTAGTTCCCATCATGCTGCTTTCATTATGCATGTTTCATCATGAATGATTCCTGTCTCTTGCTTAATTTCTCAAATGCTGAACTACCCCTGTTATATAATAGCAGGATGGTTAGGCCAGCAGGTCGTGGTCGTGGTGCCAACTTCCCACCACCGCCTGAGTACATGGCCGGTATGGTCCAACAGCTTGAGATGAATCGCCAGTTCATGGAGAACATGATGGCTCGCCTCGCCCAATATGAACCAAAGACCCAAACGGGACAACTCGCAGGAATTCATACGCTCAACCCCAGCGTGTACCGCAGCTCAACTCAGCCCATCGGATGTCGATGATCGCCCGTGACATCACCTATGAGATGGAGTCTGCTGATGTAGCCCCTGCCAGCTATGTCACCTTTGCTTCCTTCTTCCCAAGGGACCCGCAGCTCAATGGTGGGACAGCCACCCGCAGATTTCCGCCAGCTTGGAACACTCATCACCGCCGACTTCCAGCTGCCTTCCGTGCCCGCTTCATCCTCAAGGGGTCATGGACCGAAGAAGCGTGAGTTCCATAATCTCACCCAAGGCAACAAGACTGTTGAAGCCTATCACGAGAGTTCTGGACTTGTCTCGCTATGTCAAGAGGATATTGCAACCGATGCACGCAGACAGAGAAGTTCCGTGACGGTCTTCAAGTCGACATCAAGCTCGCACTTCTAGTGCACGACTTTGCTGATTTCGCCACCTTGGTGAACAAAGCTATCAATGTCGAAACTGGTCCGCAGGAATACCAGAGCTCTAACAGCGCAACTGCGACACGGGCTCATCTTCGGCCCGTCCTCGCAGAAGCGCAAGATATGGATTCCCAACAGCATGTACCGGCCAATGCATCTGCTTCAAAGCGTAACTATGCTACACCTCGCCCCGCCTTACAACTAAGCAGCCAAGCTTCCAGCTCCACCACCCCAAGCTCCTGCTCCCACTCCCAATAATGGCTTATGCTTCAGTGCGGACAGCCAGGCACCGTGCATAGAGAATGCAACCGAACTGTAATCAATCGCCCTTCCAAAGAGCTGGCCGTGGAAACACCTGTAACCGCAACAACACCGGCAAGTCTTATGGGCAAGCTCAGCCAACCACGTTGATCCGAACGAAGCTCAAGACCAGCCTGCCATCGTGATGGGTACACTCCTCGTAAATTCAAGACCTGATCTGTTTTATTCGATTCAGAGCATCACATTCATTCATGTCTCAAGATTTTGCATTCATGCATGGCATTAAAAGTGAAGACATGAATGCTTCACTATTAGTACACACCCCGCTGGGCCAATGTCGGACTTCCATGATTTGCAACGACGTCCCGTTGAAATCAAGGAATGGAATTCCTTGTCTCTCCTATCGTCTTTCAAGTCTTGTAGCATTGACCTCATTTTGGGGATGGATTGGTTGAAAGCGCATCTGGCGCCAATCGCTTGCGCCACTAAGACCGCCCATCCGCTGCACCTTTCGATGAAATCGTAGCTACAATGCTCGTCGGTTCAAAATGCCGAGGCAAGGCTCTATGCATTGAATGCATTGAACGCCGCACCCTCGAGGGAATTGAAAACATTCACGCTGCTTATGATTTCCAAGACGCTCTTTCTCAAGAACTTCCAGGATTCCCTCGCTAGGGCTGTCGAATTCGCCATCGACTTGAAACCAGGCACCACTCCTATAGCCAAGCGGCCCTACAAGATGCCGCCGCATGAACTCCTTGAACTAAAGGAGGAAATCGACAAATCTCTTCAAAGCGGCTTCATTCGCCCAAGTTGCTCTCCTTGGGGAGCACCTTCTCTTTGTCAAGAAGAAGGATGGGACAAACCGATTGGTCCAAGACTACCGCCCTATAAATCAAGCTACCATTCGAATAAGTATCCTCTTCCTCGGATCAATGATCTTTATGATCAACTGGCTGGTTCGCTCGCTGTTCTCAAACTCGACTTGAGGTTGGGTTACCACCAGATCCGTGTTCGCGAGGAGGATATCCCCAAGACCGCATTTGTGACTCGTTATGGTTCATACGAGTACACCGTCATGTCTTCGCTTAACCAATGCTCCAGCCACCTTCTCTCTACCGATGAACTATATATTCATGGATTACCTCGACAAGTTCGTCGTGGTTTATCCGGATGATATCCTGATCTATTCCAAGAATGAAGAAGAACATGTGAACATCTTCGCCTTTGTGCCGAAAAGCTACGAGAGCATCAACTCTATGCCAAGTTCTCCAAGTGTGAATTTCGGCTTCCAAGTAACCTACCTTGGGCATGTCATCTCTAAGGATGGTATTGCCGCCAACCCCGAACGAGTTCAGCTATTCTCGATTGACTCCTCCAAGAACGCATAAGTCGGTTTTTTCGGTCTCGCTTGACTATTGCCGCCGATTCGCCGAGAACTTCTCCAAGATTGCCAGCCTCGACTAATCTATTGCATAAAGGCGCCAAGTTCCAATGGATGATAAGTGTCGTGAAAGTTTCCAGCACTCAAAGACAAGTTGACAACCGCCCAAAGGCTAGCTCCTCCCGATACTAAGAAGGACTTCGTCATTTATCGCGACGCATCTCGCCAAGGTTTAGGCGGTGTCCTAATGCAAGAGCGCAAAGTGGTTGCTTATGCCTCTCGACAGCTTGCGCCTCACGAGGAGAACTACCCAGTTCATGACCTCGAACTTGCTGCCGTCATTCATGCGCTAAAGCAAATGGCGACATTACCTTCTCGGTAATCGCTATGTAGATCTACACCGACCACCAAAGTCTGAAGTATCTGTTTACTCAGCCAGACCTGAACCTCCGTCTGCAGAGATGGATGGAGACTGCTGCAGACTTTGATTTGGGTATTTCCTATACGCCAGCAAGGCTAATGTAATGGCTGATGCCTTGAGCCGCAAGTCTTATCGCAACCACCTTCAGTTCACAAAGTTCAGCCTCACTTGTTGAAGAATTCAGCAGTGAACCTCCATATTGTTCCTCCGTGCACTCGCCCCTCCTCCGGAGTTCCGCAAGATGAATCTCCGTGTTGTTCCCTGTGGTTCCTCTTTACCCCGGCTGTTGAACCCGATCTCTTGGGCACCATAAAGACAATGCAGGATTTGACTCAAGTCTACAAGCTTAAACAAGACGTCAGAAAGGAAATCCTCATCCTTCACTATTGCCGATGATGGCGCCTTTGTACTTCAAAGGCCGCTTAGTGGTGCCATGTAAGAAGGACAACCTGGATATGACTCGAAGGTTATGCAAGAAGCTCATGATACGCCTCTATGTATCCATCCCGGCAGTACAAAGATGTATCAAGACATTCGCCGAGATTCTCGTGGTCTAATATGAAGCGTGACATTGCTCGCTATGTTTCGAGTGTGACGCTTGCCGTCAGATCAAAGCAGAACATCAAAGGCCCGCTGGAACTCGCAACCTATCTCTATTCCCGAATGGAAATGGGACCATGTTGAAATGGACTTCGCCACCGGATTTCCCAAATCGCAGAAAGGTAATGATGCTATTCTTGTCGCCATTGACCGCTTTCTAAAGTTGCACATTTTCCGGCGGTCAAAGAAACGATCACCGCTAGCCAGCTTGCAACTCTCTATATGTCCAGAATTGTTTCACTTCACGGTATTCCACTGGTTATCGCTCGACCGTGGCAGCTTATTCACTTCAAGATTCGGGCAAGTTTTCAAGAAGCTATGGGGACTCATTTATCTTTCAAGATCGCTTTCATCCATGATCTCAAGGGCAAGTTGAACGTGTCAACCAAATTCTCAAGACATGCTTCGAGCTTGTGTCGCCTCATTCGCAAGAAATGGAGGAATCTCTCCCGATGCTGAGTTCTCTTATAATAATAGCTATCAAGCTAGTCTCAAGATGGCCCCTTCAAGTGTTATATGGACGAAAGTGCCGAACCCTCCGAACTGGTCGAACTGGGAACGCCCACTCTTCGTCCGGATATTATCCAACATGTCAAGAACAAGTCCGCATTATTCGCGAGAATCTCAAGACCGCTCACCATCGCTAAAAGAGTAATTATGACCGTCATCACAAAGACATGGTCTATCAACTTTGGCGAAAAGGCCTATCTTCGCTACACCAATGAAGGGTGCTCACCGCCGGATCAAGGGCAAGTTAGCTCGCTATATTGGCCCTTTCACTATTCTCGAAAGGCGGAAAAGTGGCTTATCAACTGGAGCTTCGTCGAACCTTTCTCAGTTCACGATGTGTTCCACGTGTCCCAACTCCGACGCTGCTTCAAGGACCCAATCCGAGCAAAGGACCATGAAGTGCTCGAATTGCAACAGACCTCTCCTATAAAGAGCATCCGTCCGCATTCTCGACCAAGCTGAACGCCGCACACGCGGAAGGCGATCAAATTCTCAAAGTCCAAAGGGTCGAATCACTCTGAAGATGAAGCCACCTGGGAACGCGAGGATCGTCTACGAGATGAATATCCCGCACTCTTTCCTTCTACCTCCTAAATCTCGGGACGAGATTTCTTGTAGTGGAGGAGATTTGTAACGCCCGGATGGTTATGCAACAGTAATCACCCGGTTATGTTAATTAACCTCTCGATAATTCGGAACCGTCCTAAAACAAAATCAAAAATGAAACAAACGATAAAAGGGTTTCGAAAACTAATTCTAAAATGTTCCGGGGTTTTCTAAAATACCTAACCTAATATTGGTGGGGTGCACTAATATTTACAAAATGCCAAAGCATTTTAAATAAACCAAAACAGAAAAAGAAAAATAAACAAAAAGAGAAAAGAAAAGAAAATAAAACAGCGAGGGGGATAACCCCTCCGCCCACCCACCACCCCTCCCCACTCCCCTTTGGCCCATTCCCCCTCCCCCCCTGGCCGCCCACCGCCCACTGCCCCCCCCCACTTACCCCCACCGTGGCTAACCCTAGCCACCACCCATTCGCCCCACGCCTCGCCCCCCTCCCGACCCGATCTCCGATCGGGGGAGGAGGCCACCGACCACCTCGCCGTCCTCCTCCACGCCGACCTCTGGCTGCGCCGCCCCCGACCCCCGGTCCTCCTCCTCCTCCGCCGCCGGAGCTCCCTCCTCCTCAGCGCCCCGAGCCCCGACCTGGCCTGCATGTCCGGCTCGGCCTCGTCTCGTCGCGGAACGCCGCCACCGACCTCCTCCCCTGGCCTGCCCGACCTCCACCGAACCCACCGGCCGAGGCCCCGCCCCACTGTGAGGCCCCCCTCTCCTCCCTCTTCCCGTCTGGTGGCCGGCTCCATTGCCCCGCCAGACGGCGCCCCCTCCGGTCCCCTCCGGTTCCTCCGCTCCCAGCCGCCACACCGACCGCGCCTCCCCGAACCCCCTCCTTCCTTCCCCCTGCGGATCCGGCCCGTGGCCTCGGCCCCTCACGCCCCGGCCTCCACGTGCCTGCCTCGCTGGCGCGCCCTAAGCGCCCCGAGCCCCTCGCTCCCTCCTCGCTCGGCGCCTCGCCCCCCGACCAACCTCGTTTCTCTCTCATGGCTGGCCTGCCGAGCCTCGCCGAACCGCCCCGCCTCGCCTCTCCGCGCTGGCACGGCCGTGCCGGGCTGGGCTGGCAGCGCCGCTTCCGGCCGCCAGCGCTCGATCCGCCTGGTCGCCTCGACCGGGCCGGGTCAGGTCTGAATCGAGGCAACGCCAGACTCATGCCGCGCCGCGCGCCTGCTTGGCCTCACACAGCCCTTCGACGTGGGGGCCCCACCCCAAAAAACAAAAGAACGTTTTAATAAATGAAACAAAAAAAAAGGAAATAAAATGAATTAAACTAATTAACTAAATAATTAATTAATTAATTAATTGAGTAATTAATTAATCTAATTAATTCGGATTAGTTAAACCTAATCATTAGTTAAATTAATTGGGTAATTAATTAAACTAATT
The DNA here is from genome assembly GCA_021605205.1 of Aegilops longissima. NCBI lineage: Eukaryota > Viridiplantae > Streptophyta > Magnoliopsida > Poales > Poaceae > Aegilops > Aegilops longissima. Next base: position 20,226,498 of record CM038678.1, read on the forward strand.
AATCTTGAATTAATTAACACTAATCATTAATTAACTTAATTAACTAAGGTTAATTAACTGATTAGGTTAATTAAACCATTAGTGAATGACATGTGGGACCCACTGGTCAGGTTGACTTAGTCAACCCCGTTGATCGATGACGCCAAGATGACATCATGTCGATGTCATAAATGCAATTTCAAATTAATTAAATAATTAATTAAAATTCCGAAATTAATAAAACCTTTTATAAATCATAACTTTTAACCGTAATCCGGATTAAAATAATTTCAACATGAAAGTTGCTCGTAACGACGAGACGAATTCGGATACGCAATCCGCTCGTCCACCACACGCCTCTAACCTATCGAACCTGCAAACTTTCTCCTCCGGTTCATCCGTCTCGACAGACGTCCCGAACCGGATAACTTCCTGATGCTTTCCCCTAAACCAGTACCCTTCTTACCACGTTAGGGCACGCCTAGCATCGCTTTGGCATGTCATGCATCGTTATGCATCTGTTATCGTGTATTCATTGTTTCTTCCCCTCTTCTTGGTAGACTACGAGACCGACGCCGCAACTGGCCGTTCGACCACAAGGTTGACGACCCTCTCTCTTGCCGAGCAACCAGCAAGCCCCCTTGATCACCAGATATCGCTTACTCTTATCTACACCGCTTGCATTAGAGTAGCATAGCATGTTACTGCTTTGATACTCCTATATCGCTGCATAGCTTTGTCCTTGTAACTTCGTTGTTACCTTACCCGCAATCCTATATGCTTAGTATAGGATGCTAGTTCATTCATCTGTGGCCCTACTTTCTTGTCCGTCTCGCCATGCTATATTATCGGGCCGTGATCACTCGGGAGTTGATCACGGTATATACTATATACTTATACATGATACATGTGAGACTAAAGTCGGTCGGCCGATGGAGCACCCATGAGTGGATCTTTGTGGCGGAGCGGCAGGCAGGTTGAGACCGCTTAGGAGAGAGGTGGGCCTGGCCTGTTCGGCGCTCATGGTTACTTAACACGCTTAACGAGGTCTTGGTATTTGATCCGGGTTGGCTACGAGCTTATACGCACTAACCATCTACGCGGGAGTAGTTATGGGTATCCGGCGCCGTGGTATCACCAAGCACTTCAGACGTCACGACGAGCGGCGGCGCCGGATTGACTGAACGCCTGTTAGGCTAGGTCTGCTTCGGCCGCCTCGCAACGCAGTGTGTGTGCTCGAGGCGATGGGCCTGCACTGCGCGCTTAGGTTTAGACCGCGTCTTGGCCTCTGTTGTGCCTAGGTGGGCTGCGACGTGTTGATCTTACGCTGCCGGGCATGACCCCGGAAAGTGTGTCCGCCAAATGGGATCAAGCGTCTTTGGGTAAGATGGTGCACCCCGCAGGAAGTTAATCTATTCGGATAGCCGTGATCTTCGTAACAGGACGACTTGGAGTTGTACCTTGAGCTTATGACAACTAGAACCGGATACTTGATAAAACACACCCTTCCAAGTGCCGATACAACGGTGGTCGCTCTCGCCGTGGTTATGAGCAGGGATTGCCGGGTAGGATTATTGCTATATGATGTTACTTGGAGGACTTCCGTTGTCCTCTTCTCATGCTGCAAGACGGTGTCCGAAGTTTAGTCTTCATTAAGACTAGCTATCCCCTCTTATTCTCGGCATTCTGCAGTTTAGTCCACCGATATGGCCTTTACATATATCCATGCATATGTAGTGTAGCTCCTTGCTTGCAGTACTTTGGATGAGTACTCACGGTTGCCTTGTTCCCCTTTTCCCTATCTCTACTCGATTGCTGCAATCGACGATGGAGCCCAGAGTCGACGCCACCGCCTATGACGACTACTACTACCCGGAGGCGCCTACTACTACGCAGCAGCCCACCGACGACGCACTGGGAGTGACCTAGGAGGATCCTGTGCGGGAGGCCTGTCCTCTTCGATCCAGATCCCGCTTTGTGCTAGCCATCTTATGGCACCTTGTTTAACTTATGTCTCAGACTCAGATATTGTTGCTTCACGACTCGCCTATGATCGAGCACTTGTATTCGAGCCCTCGAGGCCCCCGGCTTGTATTATGATGCTTGTATGACTTATTTTATTTGTAGAGTTGTGTTGTGATATCTTCCCGTGAGTCTCTTGATCTTGATCGTATACATTTGCGTGCATGATTAGTGTACGATTGAATCGAGGGCGTCACAAGTTGGTATCGAGCCCATCGCTCAGAGGAATCCCTTCCACACTCCTTGGTCAAGTCGAGTCTAGACATTGCAAAACTTTTACTAACTTGGCTGTGTGCCTTATGGGCCCACGTCGCCATCGGGTGGTATTAGGATCTTTTACTCCTCGACCTTTACTCTGGGACTCTGGACTCTCTTCTACTCGGGTTAAACGATTTTACTAACTATCACTAGGATCCCGTGACCGCATTCACCCCGAAGATGGATATAGCCTTAGTTATTTTTGGAATTGTATTTGAGCAATTTCCACACTGTCATTTGACTCCTTTGAAACGTCTTTGTTTTCGGATGGAACCCACGAGGCAGGTAAATGCCACACGACGGCCATTGGTGCCTCGGGATCACTGCGGTGCTAGCCGAGATGATGACCTATCACGGGTTATCGCTGGCACCCCGAGTACACCGCCTATGAGGAGTACCGGGACTACAACCCAGAGCAGCATGCAGCGCCATCGCCCACCTCTACTCTCGGGAGTATGAGTCCACTCTTGCGGCCGCACACCGCACATGGTGTTGGAGTGACCATCGATATGGCGTCCACGATGTTGCTTATGCTTGCACCGACACGCCTTCGTGCAGAGTATCGAGTTGGACACCTCCCCTTCGTGCACATTGCTATTGGCCCGATGTTGGTGAGGAGGGTTACTACACCGCTGCCTACACCACTGTCACCAGAGAGCTTTTCCACCATCGTAACTTTGTTCGCATGCCGATGGGCTGGATCGAGCTAACCGAGCTCTTCGCCACGAGTTGTACATCACCCGTCAAGCACCTCTACCGTGCTCGACGCTGATGCACCCCTTTGTCCGCTCCGGAGAGCTGCCGCTTCTCGCGATCTACCCAGCCAGACCGTGATGCCCCAGGTGTCGGTTGGCGGGGCGGGAGGCTACTCTCCGCGACTTGGCCCTTTTCGCCCACGGACGCCGGATTCAGCACCGAGTATCCGGCCCTCGTGTCACCGACGTGGAGGACTATCCACCGCCGACTATCGTTTTTCAAAGCTAGACTACCTCGCATGACCGCATGGGACCTGATGTAGGCTTGCTTGTTAGCATTTGAGGTATTCGCCATGAGCCTGTGCCGCCTATGATGTAGTAGTCTATGTAATGGACTCTATGTATCGAACTCTATGCATGATTCCTTTTGTAAGATATGCCAACTACTATGTAGTTCCCATCATGCTCGCTTTCATTATGCATGTTTCATCATGAATGATTCACATCTCTTGCTTAATTTCTCAAATGCTGAACTACCCTGTTATATAATAGCAGGATGGTTAGGCCAGCAGGTCGTGGTCGTGGTGCCAACTTCCCACCACCGCCTGAGTACATGGCTGGTATGGTCCAACAGCTTGAGATGAATCGCCAAGATCCTCAGCGGCTCCTTTGGAGCCATTCAAGAACAAAGTAATCAAGGCCCCGACAAGAGGAGCTTGCCGGGAAGGCCACTCAGGGCGCAAAGGAAACAAGGCCCCGGCAAGGGGAGCTTGCTGGGAAGGTTCGGTGAGCGATAATCTCCCGAGCGCGACAAGAACCTTGCTGCGGCAAGGTACTCACCGCGGCAAGTGACCTCTCTTCATCTCCGCTCCAGCTCACCCGCCAACGTGTCACCACGGGGCTCTCCCAAGCACGCGTGTCGACGGGCTGTGCAGCCAGCGGGGAGCAGCGATAAGCGGCGCTGATGAGCTACCATCGTGGCAAACGGAGACGCACTTGACGGTCCCTGTTACACTGTTCAGGCGACTGAGACGGGCATTGATGACTTTTGTCCCTTGCCGTAATTAGGTATAGATTATCGTACACCGCATAAAGCGGTGTACCAACCTATGTTTTACCATCTTACCCTTGTCTACTTGCCACATGTGGTGACCCTTGTGCCTATAAAAGGAGGCCCAAGTGCAACGTGAAAGGGTTCGGTCCGGCTCTCGCTTAGTTCATCATACTCATACGAAACCACACTCAAGGCTAGGTCTAGTAGCTCCCATTGCTCCCTAGCAAGAACACAAGATAATCCACAAAGCAGCGGTAGGAGTATTATCTCTCCGGAGAGCCCGAAGCTGGGTAAATCTGCTCGTGTGCATCGCCTCGATCCGCTCTTTGTGCAATCTCCGCCCTCCGAACCACAAGGGACCCAGGTCCCATAGGTGTTCGTGGGACACGATCAACTTCCCCGACATCTTTGGCGTGCCGGTAGGGGACGCCGAGGCTGTGTGAACCCGATCCGCGGTCACACGAGCAACTTCATCAACATCTTCGCCAACATGGCACCGAAGAAGAAGTCTTGACAACAGCAGAGCCGTCGCGTCGAACCCACCACCACCGGAGCTGTCGTGGTGGGGAAACGCAAGCGGAGGAAGCTAGCGTCGTCGAGAGAGCCCACAATGCCGCCAGGTCCAAGGACAAGGCAGCACAAAGCGTCGGCGTCTGAGTCCGCACCGCGTCCTTCGCAGGAGGCGGGATCGACAGCGTCATGATGCTCGCGGCACCATACGCTCGTTGGATCAAGGCCAAGCTGGAGGATCCCGAGGCCCTCGAGACCGCATGCATGCGTCAAGATGCGGTACGAGTGGAGTACGGTCGCCATGGATGCTGCTCCTCCTAACTTGGTTAGGAGTCCGAGCACCTCCGTTCCTCGCCACGCACGCCATTGCCACCCACCACACCAGCGAAGCCTTGGCAAGAGCACAGCTACTTCTAGACTACCCTCCAACGGCCGACAAGGTCGACGAATGGAGGGCCACATCAGAGTCTCATCGGCTTCGCTTAACGGCGACGCCCCGCGGCAACCGAGTGCCTCGCAGCCGCTGCAAGGCGGCTAAGGCGCGAGCTGATGGCGGCGAGACTTGCGGGTGCAGCCACCGTGCACTCCCTTCCCGAAGACCAAGATCGCCGACTCGCCGGATCCACCTCGACAGCGACTTCACAGCGTCGTCCGGATCCGCGAGCTCGTCGCGACCAGCGCCAAGTTCTCCGAGAACGGCAAGAAGAAGACTTCGAACCCGTGATCGAGCACCAAGAGAAGCGCCGTCAATCGACCAACGCGCGGGCCCACTGTCGATATGCATGCGCCCGAGGAACCAGCGACTTACGTCAGACGCTGTAGGTTGCCCTGCTCACTCGTGAGCTGCGGCAAGTCCGTGGTCCGACAAGAAAAACTTCAAACCAGATGTGCGAAAAGTATGATGGCAGGACACACCCATCGGAGTTCCTCAAGATCTACACCATCACGGTGCAGGCCGCGGGGACGAGACGACAAGATCCTCGCCAACTACTTTCCCTGGTGCTCAAGCCAAACGTCGGTCTTGGCTCATGCACTTGCCGATGGCTCTATTTCTTCTTGGCAGATTTGTGCCACCAGTTTGTTGGCGCCTTCACAGTGCCACAAGCCTCATGGCGGAGAGTGACCTCCACCTGCTTGCCCAGAAAGAGGGAGAGTCCCTGCGCAAGTTCATCCAGAGATTCAGTCGAGTGCACTACAACATCCCCGACGTCCGCCCTGCCGCGGTGATCAGTGCATTCCATCAGAATGTACGAAACCACAGGATGAGAGAGGAGATGGCGATGTGCAAAGTGAAAGACGTCAGCGAGCTCTACGCCCTGGCCGACAAGTGTGCACGCGCTGAAGAAGGAAGAAGACTCCCAGGAGAGAATGTGGGAGCAGAGTCTGACAGTGAGGAGATCGCCCCGGCGAGAAAGAACCGGCGGCGAAACAACAGGAGGAAGAAAAACCAAGAAGTACTAGTTGTCGAGCAGTCCGACAAGAATGGTGCCGCCAACAAAGCCAAGGCTGGTGGCTCCGGCAAGGAGGTTGCCGTTGACGCCGACCGCCAAGTCGTGGCGGCGCCGACAAGCCCGACAGCCCAACAAGCAAGATCTTGTAAAATCCACCACACCAAGGGCCACGATCTCTAGAGCTGCAAGAAAGTCGAGCAGCTTGTTGAGCTAGAGAGCTGAATACGAGCAAGCGAGACAAGGAGAAGGCCCAAGAAGGTGCAGGTACAACAAGTAAGAAGAGACCCGGTCGGGGAGGACGCCGCGGCAAGGCCAAGCAGCGGCAAGGAGACAGACCTCCCCGCGGCCGCGACAAGGAAGAAGACGAAGATGAAGATGACGAAGACATGGAAGACGATGAAGCAGACGAGCAAGAGTTTCAAAAGGCAACAGAGGTCCTTTGTGTTGACGGTGGTGCTTCTCTGCATACCTCGCACCGCCAACTCAAGCAATGGATGCGTGAGGTGAATGCAGCAGAACCCTCCATAGAGTCGCGCAAACCTCTGAAGTGGTCCAGCACGCCCATCATCTTTGACATTGAGGACCACCCAGATCGCATCACTGCGGTCGGGTGCTTGCCGATGTTGGTCTCACCAACCATCCGCAACCTCAAGGTCACAAAGATGTTGGTTGTGGTGGGCGGCCTGAACCTAATCTCTCTGCAGGTGCCAAAAGCTTCAAATCTCGACATCGAGCTCAAGAAACTGGTACTTTCCAAGGAATCAACCCAGAAGGAGCAAGCCCAAAGGGAAGATCACGTTGCGGTAACATTTGGCAGTGAGCTCAACTTCAGAACCGAGAGGGTCACGTTTGACGTCGCCGATTTCCCATTGCCCTACAATGGCATACTTGGCCGCCCAAAGACTCGCCAAGTTCATGGCGCCTCTCATTATGCTTACAACCTACTCAAGATGCCCGCCCGATAAGCGTCATTTCTGTCCATGGCGACAAGAAGGATGCACTTATCTGCGCCGACAAGATTTACTGGGATGCAGCAGCTGCCACGGATAGCAAACCACTTGCCACTGAAGCTCCGGGGAAGAAGAAGACCACCAAGTCCGCAAGAGCTCATTGCCCACTCCGGCAAGCGCACCTCTTGAGTGCTGCGCCACCGCCGAGGACGCACCATCGAGCTCCACCGCAAGTGCAAGAAGACGATGGCAGCTCCGCCAAGACCAAGAAGGTGCCCGCCAAGGAGGACAGCACGGTGGTACCTTCACCATCGATGCCACGCTTGATCCTAAATAGGAAGGCGAGCTCGTTGCTTTCTGCGGGCGAATGTCGATGTGTTTGCATGGCAACCATCCGACATCCCGGTGTTCCTGTGAAAGTAATTGAGCATCACCTAGCTGTCTGTCCTCACGCGGCCCGTCAAGCAAAAAGTTAGGAAACAGCGGTGGAGCGCCAAGAGTTCATAGCGTAAGAAATCAAGAAGTTAGAAGCAGCAGGGCTTGTCGAGGAGTCCTCCATCCCACGTGGTTGGCCAATCGGTAGTTGTATGCATAAGGCTAATGGGAAATGGAGACTTTGTATTGACTTCACTGATGTTAATAAAGCTTGTCCCAAAGACCCATTTCCCTTGCCACGTATCGACCAGATTGTTGACTCCACGGCTGGATGTGATCTGCTTTCGTTTCTTGATGCATATTCAGGATATCATCAGATCTTCATGGCAGAAGAGGATGAAGAGAAAACCGCATTCATTACACCATGTGGCACGTACTGTTTCATACGGATGCCTTTCGGTTTGAAGAATGCCGGATCAACCTTTGCAAGGGTAGTCCATGATGCCTTTGAATCACAGATACACAGAAATGTAGAAGCCTACATGGATGACATAGTGGTCAAGAGCAAGGACAAGGCGACTCTGATTCAGGATTTGGATGAGACATTTGCAAATCTGCGCAAGATCAACCTCAAGCTCAACCCCGAGAAGTGCGTGTTTGGAGTCCCTTTCGGCAAGCTTCTCGGGTTCTTTGTGTCTCAGCGGGGAATTGAAGCCAATCCCGACAAGATCAAGGCCATTGAGCAGATCGAAGCACCAAAGCACGCCAAGGATATCAGAAGACTTGCCGGTTGCGTGGCTGCTCTCAGCGAGTTCATCTCTAAGTTCTGCTGAACGCTACGCCGCTTTTTCAAGATTTTGAAAAGGCAGGTCCAATGAAATGGACTCGAAGCGGAGGCTGCGCCGCAGGACTTGAAGAAATACCATCCTCCGCTCCAATACTTGTCGCACCTAGGCCACAAGAGAAGTTGCTGCTGTATATAGCGGCAACCAATCAAGTGGTTAGTGCTGCGTTAGTAGCAGAGAGGAGGCGGATGATGAGCCGCAACCGAGGCAGCGATCCAGCGACAAGTGGGGCTTCGCCGTCAAGCTCTGGTCCCGACAAGGGCAGATTAGCGCAGGATGCGACAAGATCTGTAAGAAGATGGTGCAGCGCCCGGTTTACTTTTGTCGGTTCCCTTCGCAAGGGGCTAGGTCAAGGTACTACGGTGTGCAAAGTTGCTTTTCGCCTCCTCATGGCCTCGAGAAAGCTGCGCCATTACTTCCAAGCACACGAGATAACAGCTTGTCACCGCTTTCATGAAGAGGATATTGCAAAATCCGGAAGCAACAGCAGGATTGTCGAGTGGGCCTTTGGAACTGTCAAGCTTTGGCCTCAAGTTTGAAAGCACTTCAACTATCCGAGCGAGCATTGGCGGAATTCATAGCCGAGTGGACGCCAACGCAAGATGAAGAAATTCGAGACGAGCATCCCGCCAAAGAGGCAAATAAAGAGTGGCTGATGTACTTTGATGGTGCTTTCGTTGCAAGGCGCCGGTGCGGCGTCTTGCTTATCGCACCCACCGGAGAGCATCTCAAGTACATAGTCCGGATGCACTTTCCCAAGGAACAAGCAACAAACAATACCGCAGAGTATGAAGGTTTGCTTGCCGGTCTCGTGGATTGCGGTAGACCTTGGGATCAAGAAGCTCATTGTCGGGGACTCACAACTTGTCGTCCGACAAGTAAATAAAGATTATCAGAGTCCATTGATGGAAGCCTACGTCGATGAAGTGAGGAAGCTAGAAGAGCACTTTGAAGGCCTACAAATGGAACACGTTCCAAGAGCTCAGAATGATATAGCTGATGGCCTCTCCAAATGTGCCGCACTTAAGTTACCTGTGGAACCAGGAATTTTTGTGCTCAAGCTGACTCAGCCAACCGTAACACCATCAACAGATGAGCAAGAAGAGAAAATTGGTTTTCGCGACTACTTTCCGGCAGAGCTCCACAAGCCGCCGCCAAGAAGGTCCCTAAAATCAACGCAAATATCACCGAGGAGCAGTCCGCTCCGACAAACCATGCAGTTTGTATCGTTGAAGCAAACGCTCCCGACAAGTTTCGGCCCGCAAGCTTGCCGGGATCATCAAGCTCCGCGGACCCACGTGTTCTTGCCGTAGAAGTCGATGTTCACGCAGATGATAGAAGAGCCTTTAGTCCTTGTTGTCGAGCCACGAGCTCCAAAGATGGGCACAAGAATCGTCCATTTCCTTCAGACAGAGAACTTCCCAAGAGCAAGAAGAAGCGGAAAAGTAGCACGACAATCAAGTATGTACCAGTTTGTTGATAACATCCTGCATGTAAGAAGACTCAACGGTGTGAAATTGAAGTGCATTTGCCGAGAAGATGGATGAAGCTGTTGGCGAGATACATGGAGGCATATGTGGTCACCACATTGGCGCAAGAGCACTTGCCGACAAAGCTTTCCGGCAAGGTTTCTTCCGCCGAAGCCCTCCAGATGCAATCGCACAAGTAACAAAGTGTGAAGCGTGCAAGGCCCATTCCAAACAGATACACCAACCAGCTCAAGCTCTCCAGACGATCCCTTTATCCCGCCCTTCTCGGTCTGGGGCTCGACATCTCGGCCCTTTCCCCGAGCCATCGGGGCTTTGAGTACTTGTATGTCGTGAATCGACAAGTTCACAAAGTGGCCAAGTGGAACCAGTGAGGAAGGTGACAAGACATCAAGCAAATCAAGTTCTTCAGTCAATTGTTTGCCGCTTTGGGATTCCTAACAGTAATCATCACCGACAACGGCACACAGTTCACGAGCCGCACCTTCATGCAAGACGCCCAAGATCTTACGCCAAGATCTGCTTTGCTTCATTGCTCATCCAAGAAGCAACGGTCAGCGAGAGAGAGCAAACGCTGAAGTCTTTGGGGACTCAAGACCAGAACTTTCGACTAAGCTGCGCAAGTGTGGAAGAAATCTGGATCGAGGAGCTGCCGGTGGTTCTTTGGTCGATCAGACGACGGCAAATCGAGCCATCGCCGACACCTTCGCCTAGTCTACGGAGCAGAGGCAGTTCTCCCCACGGAACTCGTGGTACGGGTCACCTCGAGTGCTCGCTTATGACGAAGCTTGAGCAAGAGCAGCTGCGATAAGATGACGCGCTGCTCCTCGAGGAAGATCGTCTTCAGCTCGCCAGACGAGCTGCTCGTTACAAAGAAGCTTTGCGCCGCTACCATAGCCGCAGTTAATGCCGAAGCTTCGAGGAAGGCGACCTTGTTCTTGGCGCATTCAATCCGCCAAGAATTCCAACAAGTTGACGCCTTGAAGTGGGAAGGCCCTTATCGGGTGAAACGAAGTCACTAGGCCCGGCGCTGTCCGCTTTGAGACCGAAGATGGCGTTCCGGTGAGCAATTCCTGGAATATAGAGCATCTTCACAAGTTCTACCCATAAGGCGCGGTTGCCGGAACCTGTTCCGCAACCACCCTTTTGTACAAGTCTTGCCGCTGTTGCATGTAATCCTTTGTACAAAGCCGCGCAGACCCGTGCATCATAAAGTTTATGCGCTATGCGCACAACTTGTCAATACATGCCCTCATAATCATATATGCATGTGTTTACTAACATTTTGTGCAGCATCCGCACCGTAAGCGATGACGAGCCACTAGGCTCCATAACTTTATTTTCTTCTTTCTTCTCAAACAAGAAGAAGGTTCGCCCACCCACAAGTTAACCGGGGAAGGAGAAGATAATGGTGTGGCCCGCCAAGCGTCGCTCGAGGAACTGTCGCCTTGCCGGAAAATGGACAATGTAAAAGCTAAGTTGCTAAGTTTAAACGACCAGTTTTAAATTTTTAAGTTATCTTCCTCGAACGATAGTACTTTGTATGGAGAACACTGCGCGCGGAGGAACCGACTCGCGATCGGGCTTGCGCCCTACTTTGTTTCGAGTCCGCTCAACAACTTAAGTGTGCTGCAACTAGTTGCGACAAGGTTGCTTGTCGGAGGCGGCATCGCCAAAGAGGTTGCTGAAGTTCCGCGACTGGCTTTCAAGGAAAGGTGTTTGCACCGACAAGTTCCCTGAAAGAGTAGGGTATAAACATACAAAGGAAGAAATCGAGTAAAGGAAATAACATTGCATTCGATTGCCTAAGATAGTGTATATTACATAATAACTGTCAGCGGATCTAATAGACTTTTATCTAAACATGATCTACAGCGACAAGAGAAAAGATAGACTTGGCGGCCTAGTCCACGCGGGTCGCCTCGAGCCTCTTAACTCCGCCACCCTGTCCACAATGGGTGCGATAAGGGCTTTGAGCGCTTCAACATCAGCGGATGGAGGCAGGGACTTGAGGGCTTTGGTGAAGTCGGCGCTGGGTTGCGGAAGGCCACCTTCATCAACACCTTCCGGAGAGCCTCGGCGCAGACTTGACGTGATTCCTCCGCCATTGCTTTGGAACCTCTTCCCGAGCCGCCGGATACCCGCCAACACGCCTTTGAAGAATAGGCTGAGCTTGACGCTGGGTTGGAGCTTCGTCGGTGGAGTACCCAAGATCTGTCATCCCCAGCTCCATCACCATTATGGATGCCGGCGGCGGTGTCCACAAGACCTTCATCCAAAGGCATTATGCTGTCTCAAGATTATTCTGGCGGTCACAGATTCGACAAGAACTCCTCGGTGGCCTTGATCTTTTCCAGCAGGCCCGCTTCCCGTTCCTTGGCGCCATTCAACGCCTCCGTCGAGTGGTCAGCTTCAGCTCCAGATCCGCCTTGACGTCCTTGGCGGCATCGATCTCCTTGATCTTTTCAGCAAAGCGACCTTGCAGCTCGCCAAGGGTGTAGGCGTCCTTCTCACGCTCGCGCTTCAATCCGGCGACCTCCTCGGCGCTCTTCTGGAGGGTGGACTCCAGCTGAGCCACCTCGCCTCCAGATTCCTTCTTGGCAGCCTCGGCAGCCGCAGCAGATCCTTTGCCTCCTGAAGTGGCCGCCAATCGCTTGCTTTCACAAGACGGCGAGATCTTCCTCAAAGCCGCCGAGGTTGATCTTCCGCGCGCCACTCACCTTCTCGCGGAGAGCTTCGCCGCAAGCCTTTGCTGCTCCTCGACCTCGCCTTTCTCCAAGATGAAGGCCGTGCGCGCCTCAGCAAGCTGCTCCCGCGCCTGCGCTATATCACGGAGAGTTTCTTTGTTGGCACGCGGAGCTCTTCCGCGTTTCTCCAAGTCAGCTCCCGCCCTCGCGACAAGCGCCTCCCTCGACTCCAGCTTGGCTTGTCGGGCGCGGTAGAGCGACAGCAACCTCCTTAACAGCTGCTCCTCCTCAGGTTCGCTGCTGCTGCTGCTCGGAACATCGACCAGCGACAGCCCGGCGGAGGCAAGCAGTTCCGCGTCGAAGGTCTCCCCTCGGCGGTGCCTCTGAGCTTGAAGCCTGTGGGAGCTTGATAAAGACACCCTCGCCGGCCTTCAGATAGGCGCCGGGCTGGGGCTCTTCGGAGTCTGGTGCGGCACCGGTGGCGGGAGGATCGGCGGTCGGTGCAGCGCCTGGCGCTCCTGCGGCCTCAGGGCCGTCAGGGCGATCGCCAGATTCCTCTCCAGCCTCTGCGCCCAAGAGCCTTCAGTGGCCTCCTCGCCGGCGGTCCCGCTGGCCAGACCTCCTCCTCCATGTTGGCGGCGTCGACATTTTCGCCGCGAGCGTCCTCCTCGCTGGCAGCCTCAGTCTCCATCGGGTCTCCGGCAGATGGATCTGGTGGTCACAATAAGAAAAGCACAAGTCAAGCGAATGTTCGAAAGAGAAAACGGAAGAAAAGAACCCAAGGAAATTATCAAACAAGAAGATTACTGCAGAGGGTCTGCATTGTCGCTGTCTCCACCACCGGAGGGTCATCGGCGCCAGCCCTTGTCGGGAAGCTCCCCTTGTCGGAGAGGCGCCCTTTGGGAGCGCTCCTTGGCGGAGAATTCTCCCTTGGTGGCGAGTTGAAGCAAGCAGAATTTGGGGGTGACCTCCGAGAGCCTCGATGAGGCTGGACCTCGGGAGTAGCCTCCGGTGCTCCATGATGTGGCTGCTCTGCTCCCGCAAGATTCAACAAACCAGATATCGGTGACGGAAAGCACCCAAGCACGCCTAACCATGAGAAGTATACCAAACACTTACGCTGGGGCTGTCTTTGGGGCTGCTCTGATGAAGGGTTGCGGATCCGCAAGGAGTCCCGGACGTGCCCCCTGTTGCTACAGGGGAGTCATCTGAGGCGACAACCACCGGAGTCTTGGCCCTCTTCGACGCCCTCTGAGCTAACGACCTGAAGAAGGAGGTTCAGAGTGAAGACAGTCAGTTATAAAGATAAAACAATAAATTGGAAGATTACAAGTAGCAATGACAAGATCTTACTCTTCCTCTTATTCCTCGGAGCTGAGGGCGGAGAGATCAAACTCCGCTCCGGCGCGACGGATTGGGGGAGAAGATTCCCTCGGACGCTTGGCGGGTGCAGGGGCCGCGACTCCAGAAGACCCCGCGCCCGTCGCCATGGCGGAATGAGGCGCTCCCGCGGCAACAGTGCTTGCCGCGGTGGAGCGCGTCGGACGGCGAGGCGGCTGTTGGACCGTATGCCCCCCCGCCATTTCTCCAGTCTTGCGAAGGTGTCTCCTTGGCGGGGCAGCAGGCTCCCCCTACGGCAAGCTACTTGACGGCGGAGGAGAGGCGCCCCCGGCAGGATCGCTCGGCTCGTTGTCGGGCTCGGGTTGCTCCTCCTCACCGACAAACTCTTCTCGGTCGGCAAGGCTTGCCGCCTCGGCCGTCTCCGCCTCGACAAGAACCCAAATACGCCGGCGGCAGCAGCCTCGCAGCCTCCTCCAACCTCGTATGGCGCGCGCCATCTCTTGAGCGGTGGTGTCGCGGGTGAGCCGCCTCTGCTCGTCGGCGCGGATCGGCACTTCAACCAAGTTGTCGAAGAACTGCTGCACGATGTCGTCGGCGGGCTCCTGCCAAGTTGGAACGATTCCATGGGAATCACACAACGGCATTATCGCGCGGATGCTGTCAAGCGACGAGTTGTTGCACAAGGGCACAACTCCCCTCGGCAACATGCACCACCCGGGGTTATCCGCTTCAGGCTTGAACAACTCCCGCATCATGCCGTCAAGCTCCAAGGTAGTAAAATTCCAATTCAGACCTGGGCGCAGCCTCATGATGTCCGCCGCGTTCTGGAATTCCCAAGCAGGCCTCCTCCTCTCCTGCAAGGGCGCAATGCGGCGGCGAAGGAAGTCCGCGCCAACTGCTCCTACGGTAAGCCCTGCTTGCCGGAGACGCAAAATCCTAGTCGTGGCAATCTTCAACTTGTCGTCCTCTAGCGCCAAGTTGCTCCAATCGTTGCCGCGAACTATGGGGGTCTGGCGCAGGGCGGTGAAAGGCCGTGGCTCCTCCTCTAAGTTCCAACACCAGTCAGCTCTCCACTCCTCCCACTTGCTGCGCAACTCTCCGTCAAGATACGCTTCCTTCTTGCCGATCCTAGAGGTCCATGCAATTCCTCCGGCAAGCGGCTCTCCTCTCTCTACGCGGGGTGAGAAGTAGTGGCGGAAGAGTGCGACATTTGGATGGACCCCGACAAATTTCTCGCAGAGGTGTGCGAAAACGGCCATGGTGAGGATGGCGTTGGGGGTGAAGTCAAGGAGGCGGAGGCCATATGTGTTCATGACATCGCAGAAAAATTCAGAAAAGGGCGGGCAGAGCCCGCAGTGGAAGAAAATCGCGAAGAAGGGGTACCCGATGGAGACCTTAGCAGATGTGGCGGCGGAGATGACCCTCGTGCGCGGGTGCGCACGGGTCTCCATCGACCAGAAGAGATAGTACAGCTCCCGCAGCTCCTTCCTGTTGAGCAGGGGATCGAAGAGGGCCCGCTCCTTCCAGCAGCCATGAGCGCTGCGCCGGCCGATTTCACGCCTTTTCCCTTGTCGGCCTTCGGAGCCATAGGGAGGGGTGGTGGAGGAAGCCGACGGCGTTGGTGGCACCGGTGGCAATGGAGGGGGCGGAGCGTCGCTCTCTTTGGGCTCGAGAAGAAAGGGGAAAGCGACGGGGGTTTCTGATGTGACAGCAAGGGCAGTGGGCATCCTGCCCTGTTCCCCGCTTATAAAGGGAGAGGGACGGCATTCCGATTTTTCCCATTAAAGAAAGCCCACGATCTCCCCACGACGCCACGTCCCGTGCGTGCTGCTCGTGGGAGACGTGGTGGGTCCAAGGCGAATAACGGCGTAATCAAGACCCGCGTGCCGTGCACTGTTTTGGGCCCGCCCAACAGAGCTTAGCGCCGTGTGTGGCCGGGGCTCTGCCGGTGTACTAGAGTAGGGTACCCTAGTATCCCGAACTCGTGCACGGGCAGTTGTAGCACCAGCGGCAGGGCTGGCCCGATGACCGCCTAAGATCTCAGCGGCTCCTTTGGAGCCATTCAAGAACAAAGTAATCAAGGCCCGGCAAGAGGAGCTTGCGGGAAGGCCACTCAGGCATAAAAGGAATAAGGCCCGGCAAGGAGCTTGCCGGGAAGGTTTGGTGAGCGAGAAGCTCCCGAAGCGACAAGAACCTTGCCGCTGCAAAGGTACTCACCATGCAAGTGACCTCTCTTCATCTCCGCTCCAGCTCACCCGCCAACGTGTCACCACGGGGCTCTCCCAAGCACGCATGTTGACGGGCTGTGCAGTCAGCTGGGAGCAGCGATAAGCGGCGCTGACGAGCTACCATCGTGGCAAACGGAGACGCACTTGACGGTCCTGTTACATCTTTCAGCGATCGAGACGGGCATTGATGACTTTTGTCCCTTGCCGTCAGATTTAGGTATAGATTACTGTACACTGTACAAAGCGATGTACCAACCTATGTTTTTACCATCTTACCCTTGTCTACTTGCCACATGTGGTGACCCCTTGTGCCTATAAAAGGAGGCCCAAGTGCAACGTAGAAAGGGTTCGGTCCGGCTCTGGCTTAGTTCATCATACTCATACGAAACCACACTCAGGCTAGGTCTAGTAGCTCCCATTGCTCCCTAGCAAGAACACAAGATAATCCACAAAGCAACAGTAGGAGTATTATCTCTCCGGAGAGCTCCGAAGCTGGGTAAATCTGCTCGTGTGCATCGCCTCGATCCGCTCTTTGTGCAATCTCCGCTCCCCTCCGAACCACAAGGGACCCAGGTCCCATAGGTGTTCGTGGGACACGATCAGCTTCCCCGACATTGGGGTGCCTTGGGCATCCCCAATATTGAGCTTTTGTGTCTCCTTAATTCCTCTCATATCATGGCTTCCCTAAATCTCAAAAACTTCATCCACATCAAACTCAACAAGAACTCGTGAGATAAGTTAGTATAAACTAATGCAAAAACCTTATCATTTTCTACTGTAACAAATCACTAAAATTATTATTCAACATTGCATACTAAATGCCTCTGCATATTTAATACTCCTATCCTCAAATAGAATTATTAAACAAGCCAACATATGCAAACAATGCAAACATAACAGCAATCTGCCAAAACAGTACAATCTGTAAAGAATGCAAGATTCATCATACTTCCCTAACTCCGAATATTATGAAAGAAAATTCCCACTGTAGTAAATTTATCAGAGCTTATTATGCAAAAGGTTTCAACATTTTATCAAATTCTGACTTTTCTAGGGAAGTTTTGCAATAGCGGCGAACTTTCTGTTTTGAAACAGCAACATGTATACTTGCAAAATAAGCATGGTAAAAGATATCCTTGACATTTTTATTGAAAATAGAGATGCAAAAAATTATTCTAAGTAACAGCAAGAAAATACTAAGAAAATAAAATGAAGCTCCAAGCAAAACACATATCATGTGGTGAATAAAAATATAGCTCCTAGTAAAGTTACCGATGAACGAAGACGAAAGAGGGGATGCCATCCGGGGCATCCCCAAGCTTAGGCTCTTGGTTATCCTTGAATATTATCTTGGAGTGCCTTGGGAATCCCCAATGTTAGGCTCTTTCCACTCCTTATTCCATCATGCATCGAATGTTTACCCAAAACTTGAAAACTTCACAACACAAAACTTAACAGAAAATCTCGTGAGCTCCGTTAGCGAAAGAAAACAAAACACCACTTCATGGTAATGTAATGAACTCATTCTTTATTTATATTAGTGTTAAAACTACTGTATTCCAACTTCTCTATGGTTTATAAACTATTTTACTAGCCATAGATTCATCAAAATAAGCAAACAACACATGTAAAACAGAATCTGTCAAAAACAGAACAGTCTGCAGTAATATGTAACTAACAAAAACTTATGGAACTCTAAAAATTCTAAAATAAATTGGTGGACCTGAGGAATTTGTCTAGTAATCATCTGCAGAAAGAATCAACTAAATAGCACTCTCCAGTAAAAAGTTTTAGCTAATCTCGTGAGCGCTAAAGTTTCTGTTTTTTTACAGCATGATCATAAAGACTTCACCCAAGTCTTCCCAAAGGTTGTATTTGGCACAAACACTAATTAAAACACAAAACCACATCTAAACAGAATCTAGATGGATTATTTATTCCTAAACAGAACCAAAAAGCAAGAAACTAAAATAAAATTGGGTTGCCTCCCAACAAGCGCTATCGTTTAACGCCCCTAGCTAGGCATGATGATTTCAATGATGCTCACAAAAAGATAAGAATTGAAACATAAAGAGCGCATCATGAAGAATATGACTAGCACATTTAAGTCTAACCCACTTCCTATGCATAGGGATTTTGTGAGCAAACAACTTATGGGAACAATAATCAACTAGTATAGGAAGGCAAAACAAGCATAACTTCAAAACTTTAAGCTCATAGAGAGGAAACTTGATATTATTGCAATTCCTACAAGCATATGTTCCTCCCTCATAATAATTTTAAGTAGCATCATGAATGAATTCAACAATATAACCAGCACCTAAAGCATTCTTTTCATGATCTACAAGCATAGAAAATTTACTACTCTTCACATAAGCAAATTTATTCTCATGAATAGTAGTGGGGGCAAACTCAAGAAAATAACTATCATGTGATTGAAAATTAAGATCAAGATGACAAGTTTCATGGTTATCATTATTCTTTAAAGCGTATGTGTCATCACAATAATCATCATAGATAGGATGCATGCTTTCATCATAGTAAATTTGCTCATCAAAGCTTGGGGGACAAAAAATATCATCTTCATTAAACATAGCTTCCCCAAGCTTGTGGCTTTACATATCATTAGCATCATGGGTATTCAAAGAATTCATACTGACAACATTGCAATCATGCTTATCATTCACATATTTTATGCCAAGCATTCTATGTAATTCTTCTTCTAGTACTTGAGCACAATTTTCCTTTCCATCATTATCACGAAAGATATTAAAAAGATGAAGCGTATGCGGCAAACTCAATTCCATTTTTTTGTAGTTTTCTTTTATAAACTAAACTACTGATAAAACATGAAACAAAAATATTCGATTGCAAGATCTAAAGATATACCTTCAAGCACTCACCTCCCCAGCAACGACGCCAGAAAAGAGCTTAGTTGACGGGGTGTGAGTGTCGCTTACCTAGCCTCCCCGGCAACGGCGCCAGAAAAGAGCTTGATGTCTACTACACAACCTTCTTCTTGTAGACGTTGTTGGGCCTCCAAGTGCAGAGGTTTGTAGGACAGTAGCAAATTTCCCTCAAGTGGATGACCTAAGGTTTATCAATCCATGGGAGGCATAGGATGAAGATGGTCTCTCTCAAGCAACCCTGCAATCAAATAACAAAGAGTATCTTGTGTCCCCAACACACCCAATACAATGATAAATTGTATAGGTGCACTTGTTCGGCGAAGAGATGGTGATACAAGTGCAATATGGATGGTAGATATAGGTTTTCGTAATATGAAAATATAAAAACAGCAAGGTAACAAGTGGTAAAGTGAGCGTAAATGGTATTGCAATGCGTTGAAACAAGGCCTAGGGTTCATACTTACACTAGTGCAAGTTCTCTCAACAATAATAACATAATTGGATCATATAACTATCCCTCAACATGCAACAAAGAGTCGCTCCAAAGTCACTAATAGTGGAGAACAAACGAAGAGATTATGGTAGGGTACGAAACCACCTCAAAGTTATTCTTTCCAATCAATCCATTGGGCTATTCCTATAAGTGTAACAAACAACCCTAGAGTTCGTACTAGAATAACACCTTAAGACACAAATCAACCAAAACCCTAATGTCACCTAGATACTCCAATGTCACCTCAAGTATCCGTGGGGTATGATTATACGATATGCATCACATAATCTCAGATTCATCTATTCAACCAACACATAGAACCTCAAAGAGTGCCCCAAAGTTTCTACCAGAGAATCAAGACGAAAATGTGTGCCAACCCCTACGCATAGGTTCATGGGAGGAACTCGCAAGTTGATCACCAAAACATACATCAAGTGAATCACGTGATATCCCATTGTCACCACAGATACGCATGGCAAGACATACATCAAGTGTTCTCAAATAATTGAAGACTCAATCCGATAAGATTACTTCAAAGGGAAAACTCAATCCATTACAAGAGAGTAGAGGGGGAGAAGCAACATAAGATCCAACTATAATAGCAAAGCTCGCGATACATCAAGATCGTGCCAAATCAAGAAACAGAGAGAGAGAGAGAGAGAGAGAGAGAGAGAGAGAGAGAGAGAGAGAGAGAGAGAGAGAGAGATCAAACACATAGCTACTTGTACATACCCTCAGCCCCGAGGGTGAACTACTCCCTCCTCGTCATGGAGAGCACCAGGATGATGAAGATGGCCACCGTTGAGGGTTCCCCCCTCCGGCAGGGTGCCGGAACAGGGTCCCGATTGGGTTTTGGTGGCTACAGAGGCTTGCAGCGGCGGAACTCCCAATCTATTCTGTTCTTCGATCGTGTTAGGGTATATGGATATATATATATATATATATATATATATATATATATATATATATATATATATATATATATATATATATATATATATGCAGAAGAAATACGTTAGGGGAGCCATGAGGGGCCCACGAGGTGGAGGGCGCGCTAGGGGTGGCGCGCCCCTGCCTCGTTCCTCCTCGTTGCTTTCTCGACGTGCACTCCAAGTCTCCCGGTTGCTTTCCTTCCAAAATAACTTCTCCGAAGGTTTCATTCCGCTTCGACTCGTTTGATATTCCTTTTCTTCAAAACATCAAACAAGGAAAAAACAGAACTGCACTGGCTCTGGGTTAATAGGTTAGTCCCAAAAATAATATATAAGTGTAAAATAAAGCCCATAAACATCCAAGATGGATAATATAATAGCATGAATACTTCATAAATTATAGATACGTTGGAGACGTATCAACAAGTACCATGGTCGATCGGCATGAAATGGTATGTTATACTGATTGTAGTAATTTGATGATATATATATGCTTTATTGTTATACTTACAAATGCAAATTATCCTATGACATGCTTAGTGAATCCGATGATATGCTTAGTGATTCCGATGATATGCCTAGTGTAGAGTCCAATGATATGTTGTGTGGAATCTAGTCGATGATATGCTTTAGTGTAGAGTCTGATCACATGCTTATTAGTGTAGAATCCAAGGAACTATTAATAGTGTGGATAATCCAGATATACTTATTAGTAGAATTCATGCTTAATTAGTACAAATGTTAGTACTGTGTCTTTTGGTAGTGTAGAAATTTATACTTAATAGAAATATATTTTCAAGAGTATGTGTGAGGCTATTTATTTTATGTTTTTCTTATTTAGAAATTGCCAAAGAACCTATCTGTGAGTTGTGGTATCGAGCCTGATGAAGAAGGCTCAGCTGGACTACGCCTTACCGCAAGGGGCTCCGTCACCACCTGTACTTACCGCATGGACACAGACGGTCGCACACACTTAAACTCGGTTGGGTGGAAGAGATTCCTCGTTGGCAAGAATCTTCGTGTTGGAGAGGCCATCCTAATTAATATCAGGAACACCCAGCGCCCAGGCTTGAAGATGATGATCGTCGTCGATATCATCTAGAACTACATATGTGTGTGTGTGGCTATATCATCTAGAACTACATATGATGATCGTCGTCGATATCATGTAGAACTACATATGATGATCGTCGTCGATATCACCTAGTACTGCTTGAGGATGCATGTTGACTATATATGAAATTGTTATCTAGTACCCCTCCGTTTCCAAATTATTGTCGTGGTTTTAGTTCAAATTTGAACTAAAACCACGACAGTAATTTGGAACGGAGGGAGTACTACCTAGTACCTATAATGCTTTATGAAATTGATATCTAATAGTACCTAGTATCTGGAAATTGCAGTTTATTGAAACTCAAACGGGGGGAAAATGATGAAAGATATAGCAGTAGCGCGGGGCTAGGAAACCGCTACAGCTAATTAATAGTATCATGTTCTGAAAAAGCGCTGCTGATATAGTCAATAGTAGTAGCGCGGTCTACTAACAGTTGGCTGTAGCGCCGTAGTAGTAGCGCAGCAGCCTGCGCTGCTGATAGCCTCAAAACCCGCGCTACTACTAGGGTTTTCCCTAGTAGTGATAGTGCACAGAAAAACTTCTACTAGGTCATGGAAAAAGGGGATGAGAAGTGTGGACTAAATATATGTATTCTCTCATCCATAACCTCAGTCCCTCGACAACAAAGTCACGGTATTCGTTCACCTCTACAGTATATCAACAAGCTTGCCACTGGGCCATTAAATAGGTAGTCATCTAGAACTTTTCAGTACAAAATTCAAATTAAGAGTACAAATTTCAGTTCAGAACTAAGAATTATTTGTCCAATTGCATACTGAAAAATAATGTGTGTTTATTAGAAGTACCACAATCTGATAAAATTTCTTGATTACCGGACATGGTAGCAAGCACCAAAATTGGACACTCAACTTATAAAACCCCAGTACTAGCACGATGAAAATGCGGGTGGATCAAGACATACAAACACTACTTGTCCTTGCATTTAAACTGTACTTGTCACTAATTGTCTCCACAATCACCACCAGAAAGCATGGAACAATACCATATGCCCCGGCATTCGTCAGCATTAGACAAAGACTGGATGTGGGGAAGAGATCCGACCCAATCGCATGTCCACCCTTGACACACAGCTCGCCCGACCCCAGTTGCATGCCCACCCAAACTAGCCCGGCCCAATCGCATGTCCACCCTTGACACGCAACTCGCCCGACCTCAGTTGCATGTCCACCCTCGACACGCAACTCCCAACGACCCTAGTTGTATGTCCAGGCTTTACACGCAACTAGAGCAACACAATTGTGTGTCCATCCTCGACATATAACTTTTGTTAGGGCATGCCTCTTGATACGTCTCCAACGTATCTATAATTTTTGATTGTTCCATGCTATATTACTATGTGTTTTGAGTGATTATGGGCTTTATTATACACTTTTATATTACTTTTGGGACTAACCTATTAACCAGAGGCCCAGCCCATATTGCTGTTTTATTGTCTGTTTCAGTATTTTGAGGAAAAGGAATATCAAATGGAGTCCAAACGGAATGAAACCTTCGGCAACGTTATTTTTGGGAAGAATATCATCCTAGAGACTTGGAGTTCACGTCAGAAGATACTCGAGGAGGCCAGGAGATAGGGGGGCGCGCCCCCTGTCTCGTGGGCCCCTCAAGCACCTCCCGACCGACTTATTTCACCTATATATGCCTACGTACCCTAAAAACATCGAATATCAAGATAGATCGGGAGTTCCGCCGCCGCAAGCCTCTGTAGCCACCAAAAACCTCTCGGGAGCCTGTTTCGGCACCCTGCCGGAGGGGGAATCCATCACCGGTGGCCATCTTCATCATCCCGGCGCTCTCCATGACGAGGATGGAGTAGTTCACCCTCGGGGCTGAGGGTATGTACCAGTAGCTATGTGTTTGATCTCTCTCTCTCTCTCTCTCTCTCGTGTTCCCTCTATGGCACGATCTTGATGTATCCCGAGCTTTGCTATTGTAGTTGGATCTTATGATGTTGCTCCCCCTCTACTCTCTTGTGATGAATTGAGTTTCCCCTTTGAAGTTATCTTATTGGATTGAGTCTTTTATGAGAACACTTTGATCTATGTCTTGCCGTGTTTATTTGTGGTGACAATGGTATATCATGAGCCTCTTGATGTATGTTTTGGTGACCAACTTGCGGGTTCCGCTCATGAACCTATGCATAGGGGTTGGCACACGTTCTTGACTCTCCGGTAGAAACTTTGGGGCACTCTTTGAAGTAATTTGTGTTGATTGGATGAATCTGAGATTGTGTGATGCATATCGTATAATCATGCCCACGAATACTTGAGGTGACAATGGAGTATCTAGGTGACATTAGGGTTTTGATTGATTTGTGTCTTAAGGTGTTATTCTAGTACGAACTATTTTATAGATTGATCCGAAAGAATAGCTTTGAGGTGGTTTCGTACCCTACCATAATCTCTACGTTTGTTTTCCGCTATTAGTGGCTTTGGAGTGACTCTTTGTTGCATGTTGAGGGATTGTTATATGATCTATCTATGTTATTATTGTTGAGAGAACTTGCACTAGTGAAAGTATGAACCCTAGGCCTTGTTTCCTATCATTGCAATACCGTTTACGCTCACGTTTATCACTTGTTACCTTGCTGTTTTTATTATTTCAGATTACAAATACCTTTATCTACCATCCATATTGCACTTGTATCACCATCTCTTCGCGAACTAGTGCACCTATACAATTTACCATTGTATTGGGTGTGTTGGGGACACAAGAGACTCTTTGTTATTTGGTTGCAGGGTTGCGTGAGAGAGACCATCTTCATCCTACGCCTCCTACGGATTGATAAACCTTAGGTCATCCACTTGAGGGAAATTTGCTACTGTCCTACAAACATGTGCACTTGCAGGCCCAACAACGTCTACAAGAAGAAGGTTGTGTAGTAGACATCAAGCTCTTTTTCCGCGCCGCTTCGGGAGGTGAGTGCTTGAAGGTATATCTTTAGATCTTGCAATCGAGTCTTTTAGTTTCTTGTTTTATCACTAGTTTAGTTTACAAAAGAAAACTACAAAAAAATGGAGTTAAGTTTGTCTCATACGCTTTGTATTTTTAATATCTTTCGTGAGTATGATGGAAAAGAAAATTGTGCTCAAGTGCTAGAAGAAGAATGCATTAAAATGCTTGGTACTAAATCTTTGAATGATGAGCATGATTGCAATGTTGTTAGTATGAACTCTTTGAATATCCATAGTACTAATGATGATTGCACTAGTTATGATGAAAGTGTCTCCTATGAGCATGTTGATTTTTGTGGAGTAGATTGGATTTGCATGGACACACCAAATAGAGAAAATAGATGTTGCAAGAGCCATAAGTATTTAAAAACTAAAGGTTTGCAAGAAAGTCTTGATGAGTGTGCTAGAAGATTCAATATTTTTCGCGCTCCTTGTGAACTTTGCAATGAACATGGTCATTTAAATCTCCAATGCAAATTGTTTTATTATTGAATCGTGTCCAAAAATTGTGATAGCTTGATTACCCTTGGGCATCATAAAGATCTTAGCCTTCTTTTGGGGTATGAAGAAATGAAACGTATAACTGAGGGTATTCCGAAATTTAATCTTGACAGATTTCTTGATTTTGATCTAGAGGATATTTATATGTTTTGTGTGGAAAAATGCATTGAAAATCCTTATATTGCCAAATACATAAAGAAAAGAAAGCAAATAGAAGATGATGAGAATACTAATGAAAGGGAAGAGACTTCCCAATCTCCTCCTATTATTTCTTATGATGAATCAGGTAACGAGGAGGAGCTTTCTATTCAACCAATCTCATCGATAAGGAGCTCAAGGAGGAAAGTTGAACCTACACATAATGTGAAGAAGAAAAAGAAAAGAAGGAGCAACAAAGGTAGAAAGGTATCCCTCCCAAATGATGTTGCCCCTACTACTCATTGTGATGATGGTAATTGCTTTACTATTGGTGCTATCCATATTTTTAATGATGAGAGTAATTATGCTTATGATATGAAAGGGCCCAAGCTTGGGGAAGCTATGTTTGATGAGAATGAAATATTTGAGAATATATTTGCTGAAATTAATGTTTGTCCCAAGCTTGGGGATGCTATGTTTAATGAAGATGATATTTTTAGCACCCCATGTTTTGATATGCAAAGTTGTTATGATGATAGCATGCCTCCTACCTATGATGATTATATTGATGAAAGTGGGTTCGGAAGAGTGTCAACTTTAGGAAGTAGTGATCCCACTATTTTGGAGGATGTTGAATTTTATTGTGATGAATATGAAAATGGATTTGGAAGTGTCAACTTTATTTAGTGATTCCACTATCTTGGGAGAGGTTTCAATCGATTATGATGAGAACGAAGTTGCTACTTATGATGATTATTGTGATGAAACTTATGCTATAAAAAGTAGTGATGATTATATTTGCAAATCTTGTCATGATTATGATTACCCTTTTTCTGAACATTACTCTTTTAATGTGGAAACAATTTTTAGTGTTCAAGTCTCTTATGATACTCCCACTATTCCGAATGAGAAGAATTTTGCTTATGTGGAGAGTAGTAAATTTTCTATGCTTGTAGATCATGAAAAGAATGCTTTAGGTTCAGGTTATATTGTTGAATTCATTCATGATGCTACTGAAAATTATTATGAGGGAGGAACATATGCTTGTAGGAATTGCAATAATATCAAGTTTCCTCTCTATGTGCTTAAATTTTTTAAGTTATGCTTGTTTTGTCTTCCTATGCTTGCTCACAAAATCCCTAAGCATAGGAAGTGGGTTAGACTTAAATGTGCTAGTCATATTCTTCATGATGCTCTCTTTATGTTTCAATTCTTATCTTTTATGTGAGCATCATTGAAATCATCATGCCTAGCTAGGGGCGTTAAACGATAGCGCTTGTTGGGAGGCAACCCAATTTTATTTTAGTTTCTTGCTTTTTGGTTCTGTTTAGGAATAAATAATCCATCTAGCTTCTGTTTAGATGTGGTTTTATGTTTTAATTAGTGTTTGTGCCAAGTAGAACCTTTGGGAAGACTTGGGTTAAGTCTTTATGATTATGCTGTAAAAAACATAAACTTTAGCGCTCACGAGATTAGCTTCAACCTTTTACTGGAGAGTGCTATTTAGTTGATTCTTTTTGCAGATGATTACTAGACAAATTCCTCAGGTCCACCAATTTATTTTAGAATTTTTGTATTCCCAGAAGTTTGCAATAGTTACAGATTACTACAGACTGTTCTGTTTTTGACAGGTTCTGTTTTCTTTGTGTTCTTTGCTTATTTTGATGAATCTATGGCTAGTAAAATAGTTTATAAACCATGGAGAAGTTGGAATACAGTAGATATTACACCAATATAAATAAAGAATGAGTTCATTACAGTACCTTGAAGTGGTGTTTTGTTTTCTTTCACTAACGGAGCTCACGAGTTTTCTGTTAAGTTTTGTGTTGTGAAGTTTTCAAGTTTTGGGCCGCTGGGCCAAGCGGCAGTGCCACTACCTAGTGAGGTAGTACCGCTCCCTGGAGCGGTAGTACCGGTCTCTCCGGGCTGAGATGTGGGATAATGGTTGGATTTGATTCCCCACTATAAAAGGAGGTCTTCTTCCCCAAGAAGATATACCTCTTTTCCCCCAAGCTCCATTGTTGCTCCAAAGCTCATTTTCGCCCGATCCCTCTCCCTAGCCAATCAAACTTGTTGATTTTCTAGGGATTGGTTGAGAAGGCCCGGATCTACACTTCCACCAAGAGAAAATTGATTCCCCCCACTAATCCCTTGCGGATCTTGTTACTCCTGGGTGTTTAAGCACCCTAGACGGTTGAGATCACCTCGAAGCCACATTCCATTACGGTGATGCTCCGTGGTATCGCAGGGAGCCTCCAATCAAGTTGTGGAGATAGCCCCAACCTTGTTTGTAAAGGTTCGGTCGCCGCCTTCAAGGGCACCACTAGTGGAATCACGACATCTCGCATTGTGTGAGGGCGTGAGGAGAATACGGTGGTCCTAGTGGCTTCTTGGGGAGCATTGTGCCTCCACGCCGCTCCAACGGAGACGTACTTCCCCCAAAGGGAAGGAACTTCGGTAACACATCCCTGTCTCCACCGGCTCCACTTGTGGTTATCTCCTACCTTTACTTTGTGCAAGCTATTATTGTGTTGTACCTTTTGCTTGCACTTGTTGTTGTTGTTGTTTGCATCATATAGGTTGTTCACCTAGTTGCACATCTAGACAATCTATTTGTTGCTAAACCTATTTTGTTAAGAAAAGCTAAAAACTGGTAGTTGCCTATTCACCCCCCTCTAGTCAACCATATTGATCCTTTCAATTGGTATCAGAGCCTCGTCTCTTTATTAAGGGTTTTACCACCCGAAGAGTATGGTTAACACCGTGGAGGAGGTGCCAGAGGCCGTGGAGTTGACTTCGATCACTCGAGACGACTTAAATGAAGCTATGGCTTCACTTAAGACGTCTATGGCGACCGAAGTCAAGTCCATGCTTAATGAATTATTTGAGGGGATGAAATCCACTCTTGATCCCTTGCTTGTGGTTAATCCCATGGCATCGGAGTCGGAGGCCAATTTCGCCAAGGAAGCGACTAAAGGTACTCATGTTCCTTCCCCTCATGACAACAATGGGACGGGAACCTTTGCCTCGGTTCCCCCTCCCCCGGTCTATGGAGGACCGGTCCCCATAGCTCGCATTAATAATCATGGTCCTCCTCCCAAGCTTGTGAAGGGTGATTTTGCTAGTTGGTTCTTCCGCATTAAGTCTCATTTGAATCATTGCTCAACTAACCTTTGGAGAATCATTGAGCAAGGCTTCTACCCACATGATCCAAACAACTTCACCCAAGAGAAGAAGTGGACAATCAATACAATCACTTCGCTTTGTTCATCCTTCAAGAAGCGGTCACTCCCGAAGACCTAGCGCACCTACAACCTTTCACTCATGCAAAGGATTGTTGGGAGCACATTGTTATATGTACAAGGGGAGCTCAACCATCCAACTGTCCAACTTTGAAGTGGTCCTTGATGAGGCCGATGAATTTGTGATGCTTGAAGATGAGGATCCGCGTGATCTTTACCGGAGGGTGACTACTATTGCGGTTGCTCTCCAAGACCATGGAAGCAAGGATACAGATGACACTTGGATCAAGCGCAAGTTCCTCAAGGCCATCATGCCTTTCAACAAGGCCATGTCCTCGTGATTCGACAAAAGGCCGGACTTTCACAACTTAACCTCAAGTGAATTGTTGGATGAGTTTATTTCCATGAACATCATGAACAAGACCACCGACAATGCTCTTGCTCGTGTCTGGTCAAAGAAAGGCACTCCCACCCTTGCCTTGAAGGCCAATTCCATTTCAGAAGAAGAAGAGGAAGAAGAAGAGGAGTGTGGCCCCAAAGACACCAAATATGCTTACCATGAGCACATGGATTTTGCGTCAAGGTAATTTTGGAGCAACAAGAGGAACTCAAGGCCCAACTTCACCAAGAACAACTCAAGTGGGTCAAAGAACAAGCAACATGTAAGAACTTGCTACAATTGTGGCAATGTGAGTCACTTTGTGGTGGATTGGCCCTACGAGAAGAGGGAAGACAATGGTGACAAACTCATTCGCAAAGATAAAAGCCAAGTACTTCCCTAGCAAGAACAACTTCACCAATAAGACTCCTCCAAAGGGCTTGGTGGCACATGAAGAGTACCCCTCCGATGATGATGAGGAAGATACAAGTGGAGAAGGAATGGCAATGGCAACCATTGCCATTGCCACATCTTCTCCATCCAAGGTGTCTCTCTTTGGCGCCCCCAACGAAAACACCATTGCCAAGTGTCTCATGGCCAAAGGTATGAACAAGGTAACTCCTAACATCAAAACCACCATCATTACTACTCCTTCATTGTTAGATTGTGTAGATGATAGTGAGGTGGAGAAAGTTGATGAGAATGAGTTCACCAAGTTTGTGAGCAAGCTCAAGGGTGAGTCCAAGAAGCACTTTCTTGCTCTCTTGGAACAACTTGGTGAGGCCAATGATATCTGGCCCCCCTTTTTTATTTAGGCTTCTTTGGCCTCTTTTTTGGGGACAATGCTCTAATAATGATGATCATCACACTTCTATTTACTTACAACTCAATATTACAACTCGATACTAGAACAAAGATATGACTCTATATGAATGCCTCCGGCGGTGTACCGTGATGTGCAATGATCTAGCATAGTAATGACATCAAAAAACGGACAAGCCATGAAAACATCATGCTAGCTGTCTTACGATCATGCAAAGCAATATGACAATGATGCTCAAGTGATGTATATGATGATGATGGAAGTTGCATGGCAATATTATCTCGGAATGGCTATGGAAATTCCATAATAGGTAGGTATGGTGGCTGTTTTGAGGAAGGTATATGGTGGGTGTAATGCACCGGCGAAATTTGCGCGGTACTAGAAAGGCTAGCAATGGTGGAAGGATGAGAGTGCGTATAATCCATGGACTCAACATTAGTCATAAAGAACTCATCTTATTGCAAAAGTTTATTAGCCCTCGAAGCAAAGTACTACTACGCATGCTCCTAGGGGGAGGTTGGTAGGAGTTAACCATCGCGCGCCCCCGACCTCCACACAAGGGAAGACAATCAATAAATATCTCATGCTCCAACTTCGTTACATAACGGTTCACCATACGTGCATGCTACGGGAATCACAAAGCTCAACACAAGTATTTCTACTAATCCACAACTGCCCACTAGCACACTTTAATATCACCACCTTTATATCGCAAAACTATTGCATGGAATCAAACATATCATATTCAGTGATCTACACGTTTTATGTAGGATTTTATGACTAACCATGTGAATGACCAATTCCTGTCACCTCTCTAAAAAGATATAAGTGAAGCAAGAGAGTTTAATTCTTTTTACAAAAGATATGCCCACGCTCTAACAAATATAAGTGAAGCAATCCAAACTTCAAATGATATAGGTGAAGCACATGAAGCAATCTATAAAGCCATACTCAAAAGATATAAGTGAAGTGCAATGAGCATTCTATAAATAAACCAAGGACTATCTCATACCAGCATGGTGCATAAAAGAAAAGTGAAAACTAAGTACAAAAGACGCTCCAAGATTTGCACATATTGAAGGAAATATGCCCTAGAGGCAATAATAAAGTTATTATTTATTTCCTTATATCATGATAAATGTTTATTATTCATGCTAGAATTGTATTAACCGGAAACATAATACATGTGTGAATACATAGACAAACAGATAGTCACTAGTATGCCTCTACTAGACTAGCTCATTAATCGAAGATGGTTATGTTTCCTAACCATAGACATGTGTTGTCATTTGATTAATGGGATCACATCATTAGGAGAATGATGTGATTGACATGACCCATTTCGTTAGCTTAGCACTTGATCGTTTAGTATGTTGCTTATGCTTTCTTCATGACTTATACAAAGTTCCTGCAACTATGAGATTATGCAACTCCGTTTACGGAGGAACACTTTGTGTGCTACCAAACGTCACAACGTAAATGGGTGATTATAAAGGTACTCTCTGGTGTCTCCAAAAGTATATGTTGAGTTGGCATGAATCGAGATTAGGTTTTGTCACTCCGATTGTCGGAGAGGTATCTCTGGGCCTTCTCGGTAATACACATCACATAAGCCTTGCAAGCATTGCAACTAATGAGTTAGTTGTGAGATGATGCATTACGGAACGAGTAAATAGACTTACCGGTAACGAGATTGAACTAGGTATTGGATACCGACGATCGAATCTCGGGTAAGTAACATACCGATGACAAAAGGAACAACGTATATCGTTATGCGGTTTGACCGATAAAGATCTTCGTAGAATATGTAGGAACCAATATGGGCATCCAGGTTCCGCTATTGGTTATTGACCGAGAATGGTTCTAGGTCATGTCTACATAGTTCTCGAACCTGTAGGGTCCGCACGCTTAACGCTTCGATGACAGTTCATTATGAGTTTATAAGTATTGATGTACGAAGGTAGTTCGAGTCCCGGATGTGATCACGGACATGACGAGGAGTCTCGAAATGGTCGATACATAAAGATTGATATATTGAAGCCTACATTTGGACATCGGAAATGTTCCGAGTGAAATCGAATTTATCGGAGTACCGGAGGTTACGGAACCCCGGGAACTATATGGGCCATAGTGGGCCTTGGTGGAAAGGAGAAAGGGCCAGCCCTAGGTGGCGCGCCTCCCCTTCCCTAGTCCTACTAGGACTAGGAAAGGTGGGCCGCCCTCTCTCTCTTTCCCCTCCGTGAATCCTATTCCAACTAGGATTGAGGGGAATCCTACTCCCGGAGGAGTAGGACTCCCGGCACGCCTCCTCTTGGCCGGCCGCCCCTCCCCTTGGCTCCTTTATATACGGGGCAGGAGGCACCCTAGAAGACACAAGTTGATCTACGGATCGTTCCTTAGCCGTGTGCGGTGCCCCTTCCACCATATTCCACTTCGGTCATATCGTCATGAGCTTAGCGAAGCCTGCGCCGGAGAAGTCATATCGTCATGAGCTTAGGCGAAGCCCTGCGTCGGTGGAGCATCATCATCGCCACCACGCCGTCGTCTGACGGAACTCATCCCGACACTTTGCTGGATCGAGTCCGGGATCGTCATCGAGCTAAGCGTGTGCGTAACTCGGAGGTGCCGTGACGTTCGGTGCTTGGATCGGTCGGATCGTGAAGACGCACGACTACATCAACAGCGTTGTTATAACGCTTCGCTTTCGGTCTCACGAGGGTGCGTGGACGACACTCTCCCTCTCGTTGCTATGCCATCACCATGATCTTGCGTGTGCGTAGGAAATTTTTTGAAATTACTACGTTCCCCAACAGTGGCATCCGAGCCTGGTTTTATGCGTTGATGTCATATGCACGAGTAGAACACAAGTGAGTTGTGGGCGATATAAGTCATACTGCTTACCAACATGTCATACTTTGGTTCAGCGGTATTGTGAGATGAAGCGGCCCGGACCGACATTACGCGTACGCTTACGCGAGACTGGTTTCACCGCTTCGAGCACTAGTTGCTTAAAGGTGACCGGCGGGTGTCTGTCTCTCTCACTTTAGTTGAACCGAGTGTGGCTACGCCCGGTCCTTGCGAAGGTTAAAACAACACCAACTTGACAAACTATCGTTGTGGTTTTGATGCGTAGGTAAGAACGGTTCTTGCTCAGCCCGTAGCAGCCACGTAAAACTTGCAACAACAAAGTAGAGGACGTCTAACTTGTTTTTGCAGGGCATGTTGTGATGTGATGTGGTCAAGACGTGATGCTATATTTTATTGTATGAGATGATCATGTTTTGTAACCGAGTTATCGGCAACTGGCAGGAGCCATATGGTTGTCGCTTTATTGTATGAAATGCAAACGCCATGTAATTGCTTTACTTTATCACTAAGCGAGAGCGATAGTCGTAGAAGCAATAGTTGGCGAGATGACAACGATGCTACGATGGAGATCAAGGTGTCGCGCCGGTGGCGATGGTGATCATGACGGTGCTTCGAGATGGAGATCACAAGCACAAGATGATGATGACCATATCATATCACTTATATTGATTGCATGTGATGTTTATCCTTTATGCATCTTATCTTGCTTTGATTGACGGTAGCATTATAAGATGATCTCTCACTAAAATTATCAAGAAGTGTTCTCCCGAGTATGCACCGTTGCTAAAAGTTAAGTAGTACCCGGACACCACGTGATGATCGGGTGTGATAAGTTCTACGTCCATCTACAACGGGTGCAAGCCAGTTTTGCACACGCAGAATACTCGAGTTAAACTTGACGAGCCTAGCATATGCAGATATGGCCTCGGAACACGGAGACCGAAAGGTCGGCGTGAATCATATAGTAGATATGATCAACATAGTGATGTTCACCATTGAAACTACTCCATCTCACGTGATGATCGGACATGGTTTAGTTGATTTGGATCACGTAATCACTTAGATGACTAGAGAGATGTCTATCTAAGTGGGAGGTTTTAATATGATTAATTAAACTTAAATTTATCATGAACTTAGTACCGATAGTTTTTTGCTTGTCTATGTTTCTTTGTAGATAGATGGCTCGTGCTGTTGTTCCGTTGAATTTTAATGCGTTCCTTGAGAAAGCAAAGTTGAAAGATGATGGTAGCAATTACACGGACTGGGTCCGTAATTTGAGGATTATCCTCATTGCTGCACGGAAGAATTACGTCTGGAAGCACCGCTGGGTGCCGAGCCTGCAGAGAGCAACGCCGAAGTTGTGAGCGTCTGGCGAGCAAAGTGATGACTACTCTATAGTTCAATGTGCCATGCTTTACGGCTTAGAACCGGGTCTTCAACGACGTTTTGAGCGTCATGGAGCATATGAGATGTTCCAGGAGTTGAAGTTAATATTTCAAGCAAATGCCCGGATTGAGAGATATGAAGTCTCCAATAAGTTCTATAGCTGCAAGATGGAGGAGAATAGTTCATCGGTGAGCACATACTCAAAATGTCTGGGTATAATAATCACTTAATTCAGCTGGGAGTTAATCTTCCGGATGATAGTGTCATTGATGAAATTCTCCAATCACGCCACCAAGCTACAAGAGCTTCGTGATGAACTATAATATGCAAGGGATGACTAAGACAATTCTGAGCTCTTCGCAATGCTAAAAGCATGGAGGTAGAAATCAAGAAAGAGCATCAAGTGTTGATGGTCAACAAGACCACTAGTTTCAAGAAAAGGGCACAGGGAAGAAGAAGGAAACTTCAAAATGAACAGCAAGAAAGTTGCTGCTCAAGAGAAGAAACCCAAGTCTGGACCTAAGCCTGAAATCGAGTGTTTTACTGCAAGCAGGATGGACACTTGAAGCGGAACTGCCCCAAGTATTTGGCGGATAAGAAGGATGGCAAGGTGAACAAAGGTATATGTGATATACATGTTATTGATGTGTACCTTACTAGAGCTCGTAGTAGCACTGGTATTTGATCTCGGTTACATTGCTAATATTCACAACTCGAAGCAGGGACTACGGAATAGACGAGCAGCGGCAAAGGACGAGGTGACGGCGTGGGAAATGGTTCCAAAGTCAATGTGATCGCGGTCGGCACGCTACCTCTACATCTACCTTCGGGATTAGTTTTAGACCTAAATAATTGTTATTTGGTGCCAACGTTGAGCATGAACATTATATCTGGATCTTGTTTGATGCGAGACGGTTATTCATTTAAATCAGAGAATAATGGTTGTTCTATATATATGATTAATATCTTTTATGGTCATGCACCCTTGAAGAATGGTCTATTCTTGTTGAATCTCGACAGTAGTGATACACATATTCATAATGTCGAAGCCAAAAGATGCAGAGTTGATAATGATAGTGCAACTTATTTGTGGCACTTGCCGTTTAGGTCATATCGGTGTAAACGCATGAAGAAACTCCATACAGATGGACTTTTGGAATCACTTGATTATGAATCACTTGGTACTTGCGAACCGTGCCTCATGGGCAAGATGACTAAAACACCGTTCTCGGTTGTATGGAGAGAGCAACAGACTTATTGGAAATCATACATACAGATGTATGTGGTCCGATGAATGTTGAAGCTCGTGGCGGATATCGTTATTTTCTCACCTTCACAGATGATTTAAGCAGATACGGGTATATCTACTTAATGAAGCATAAATCTGAAACATTTGAAAAGTTCAAAGAATTTTAGAGTGAAGTTGAAAATCATCGTAACAAGAAAATAAAGTTTCTACGATCTGATCGTGGAGGAGAATATTTGAGTTACGAGTTTGGTCTACATTTGAAGCAATGCGGAATAGTTTAGCAACTCACGCCACCGGAACACCACAGCGTAATGGTGTGTCGAGCGTCGAATCGTACTTTACTAGATATGGTGCGATCTATGATGTCTATTTCGATTTACCGCTATCGTTTTGGGGTTATGCTTTAGAGGCGGCCGCATTCACGTTAAATAGGACACCATCAAAATCCGTTGAGGCGACGCCTTATGAACTATGGTTTAGCAAGAAACCAAAGTTGTCGTTTCGAAAGTTTGGGGTTGCGATGCTTATGTGAAAAACTTCAACCTGATAAGCTTGAACCCAAATCGGAAAATGTGTCTTCATAGGATACCCAAAGGAGACAATTGGGTATACCTTCTATCACAGATCCGAAGGCAAGACATTTGTTTCTAAGAATGGATCCTTTCTAGAGAAGGAGTTTCTCTCGAAAGAAGTGAGTGGGAGGAAAGTGGAACTTGATGAGGTAATAGTACCAACTCCCTTATTGGAAAGTAGTTCATCACATAAATCAGTTTACGTAACACCTACACCGATTAGCGAGGAAGATAATGATAATGATCATGAAACTTCAGATCAAGTTGTCACTTGAATCAGAGATCAACCAGAATAAAATCCGCACTTTGAGTGGTACGGTAATCCTATTCGGAAGTCATGCTACTAGATCATGGTGAACCTACGAACTATGAAGAAGCGATGGTGAGCCCAGATTCCACAAAATGGCTTGAAGCCATGAAATCTGAGATGGGATCCATGTATGAGAACAAAGTATGGACTTTGGTAGACTTGCCCGATGATCGGCAAGCTATTGAGAATAAATGGATCTTTAAGAAGAAGACCGACGCCGATGGTAATGTAACTGTCTACAAAGCTCGACTTATTGCAAAAGGTTTTCGACAAGTTCAAGGGGTTGACTACGATGAGACTTTCTCACCCGAAGCGATGCTTAAGTCTGTCCGAATCATGTTAGCAATTGCCGCATTTTATGATTATGAAATTTGGCAAATGGATGTAAAAACTGCATTCTTGAATGGATTTCTAGAAGAAGAGTTGTATATGATGCAACCAGAAGGTTTTGTTGATCCAAAGGGTGCTAACAAAGTGTGCAAGCTCAACGATCAATTTATGGTGCAGTGCAAGCCTCTCGGAGTTGGAATAAACACTTTGATAGTGTGATCAAAGCATATGGTTTTATCTGAGACTTTTGGAGAAGCCTGTATTTACAAGAAAGTGAGTGGGAGCTCTGTAGCATTTCTAATATTATATGTGGACGACATATTGTTGATTGGAAATGATATAGAATTTCTGGATAGCATAAAAGGATACTTGAATAAAAGTTTTTCAATGAAAGACCTCGGTGAAGCTGCTTACATATTGGGCATCAAGATCTATAGAGATAGATCAAGACGCTTAATTGGACTTTCACAAAGCACATACCTTGATAAAGTTTTGAAAAAGTTCAAAATGGATCAGGCAAAGAAAGGTTTTTTACCTGTATTACAAGGTGTAAGATTGAGTCAGACTCAATGCCCGACCACAGCAGAAGATAGAGAGAAAATGAAAATGTTCCTATGCTTCAGCCATAGGCTCTATCATGTATGCAATGCTGTGTACCAGACTGACGTATGCTTAGCTGTAAGCTTGGCAGGAAGGTACCAAAGTAATCCAGAGTGGATCACTGGACAGCGGTCAAGAACATCTGAAATACGAAAAGGACTAAGGATATGTTTCTCGTATATGGAGGTGACAAAGATCTAGTCGTAAATGGTTACGTCGATGCAAGCTTTGACACCGATCCGGACGATTCTAAATCGCAAACCGGATCGTATTTTTATTAAGCGGTGGAGTATCGGTTGGTGCAGTTCTAAACAAAGCGTCGTGGCGGGATCTACATGTGAAGCGGAGTACATAGCTGCTTGGAAGCAGCAAATGAAGAGTCTGGATGATAGAGTTCATTTCCGATCTAGGTGTTATACCTAGTGCATCGGGACCAATGAAGATCTTCTGTGACAATCTTGGTGCAATTGCCTTGGCAAAGGAATCCAGATTTCACAAGAGGACCAAGCATATCAAGAGACGCTTCAATTCCATTCGGGACCAAGTCCAAGTGGGAGACATAGAGATTTGCAAAATACATACGGATCTGAATGTTGCAGACCGTTGACTAAACCTCTTCCACGAGCAAAACATGATCAGCACCAAGACTCCATGGGTGTTAGAATCATTCTTGTGTAATCTAGATTATTGACTCTAGTGCAAGTGGGAGGCTGAAGGAAATATGCCCTAGAGGCAATAATAAAGTTATTATTTATTTCCTTATATCATGATAAATGTTTATTATTCATGCTAGAATTGTATTAACGGAAACATAATACATGTGTGAATACATAGACAAACAGATAGTCACTAGTATGCCTCTACTAGACTAGCTCATTAATCGAAGATGGTTATGTTTCCTAACCATAGACATGTGTTGTCATTTGATTAATGGGATCACATCATTAGGAGAATGATGTGATTGACATGACCCATTTCGTTAGCTTAGCACTTGATCGTTTAGTATGTTGCTTATGCTTTCTTCATGACTTATACAAAGTTCCTGCAACTATGAGATTATGCAACTCCGTTTACGGAGGAACACTTTGTGTGCTACCAAAGCGTCACAGCGTAAATGGGTGATTATAAAGGTACTCTCTGGTGTCTCCAAAAGTATATGTTGAGTTGGCATGAATCGAGATTAGGTTTTGTCACTCCGATTGTCGGAGAGGTATCTCTGGGCCTTCTCGGTAATACACATCACATAAGCCTTGCAAGCATTGCAACTAATGAGTTAGTTGTGAGATGATGCATTACGGAACGAGTAAAGAGACTTACGATAACGAAATTGAACTAGGTATTGGATACCGACGATCGAATCTCGGGTAAGTAACATACCGATGACAAAAGGAACAACGATATATCGTTATGCGGTTTGACCGATAAAGATCTTCGTAGAATATGTAGGAACCAATATGGGCATCCAGGTTCCGCTATTGGTTATTGACCGAGAATGGTTCTAGGTCATGTCTACATAGTTCTCGAACCCGTAGGGTCCTGCACGCTTAACGTTCGATGATGAGTTCATTATGAGTTTATAAGTATTGATGTACGAAGGTAGTTCGAGTCCGGATGTGATCACGGACATGACGAGGAGTCTCGAAATGGCGAGACATAAAGATTGATATATTGGAAGCCTACATTTGGACATCGGAAATGTTCCGAGTGAAATCGGAATTTCTCGAGTACAGGGAGGTTACGGAACCCCAGGGAACTATATGGGCCATAGTGGGCCTTGGTGGAAAGGAGAAAGGGCCAGCCCTAGGTGGCCTTGGGCCCCCTTCCCTAGTCCTACTAGGACTAGGAAAGGTGGGCCGCCCCTCTCTCTCTTTCCCCTCCGGTGAATCCTATTCCAACTAGGATTGGAGGGAATCCTACTCCGGAGGAGTAGGACTCCTGGCAGCGCCTCCTCTTGGCCGGCCGCCCCCCTTCCCCTTGGCTCCTTTATATACGGGGGCAGGAGGCACCCTAGAAGACACAAGTTGATCTACGGATCGTTCCTTAGCCGTGTGCGGTGCCCCTTCCACCATATTCCACTTCGGTCATATCGTCATGAGCTTAGGCGAAGCCTGCGCCGGAGAAGTCATATCGTCGCGGAGCTTAGGCGAAGCCCTGCGTCGGTGGAGCATCATCATCGTCACCACGCCGTCGTCTTGTGGAACTCATCCCGACACTTTGCTGGATCGAGTCCGGGATCGTCATCGAGCTGAGCGTGTGCAGAACTCGGAGGTGCCGTACGTTCGGTGCTTGGATCGGTCGGATCGTGAAGACGTACGACTACATCAACCGCGTTGTTATAACGCTTCCACTTTCGGTCTACGAGGGTACGTGGACAGACACTCTCCCCTCTCGTTGCTATGCCATCACCATGATCTTGCGTGTGCGTAGGAAATTTTTTGAAATTACTACGTTCCCCAACACATATCGCATGAACGAAACGAAT
Organism: Aegilops longissima; assembly: GCA_021605205.1. Lineage (NCBI taxonomy): Eukaryota > Viridiplantae > Streptophyta > Magnoliopsida > Poales > Poaceae > Aegilops > Aegilops longissima. Next base: position 20,265,683 of record CM038678.1, read on the forward strand.
CTGAAAACATACCGATACTTGTTGAAGAAAGAGGGGATGCCTTCCGGGGCATCCCCAAGCTTAGACGCTTGAGTCTCCTTGAATATTTACTTGGGGGGCCTTGGTCATCCCCAAGCTTGAGCTCTTGCCTCTCTTCCTTCTTCTCACATCGAGACCTCCTCGATCATCGAAAACTTCATCCACACAAAACTTCAACAGAAAACTCGGTAAGATCCGTTAGTATAATAAAGCAAATCACTACTCTAAGTACGGTTGCAAACCAATTCATATTTTGTTTTTGCATTGTGTCTACTGTAATATAACTTTTCCATGGCTTAATCCACTGATATAAATTGATAGTTTCATCAAAACAAGCAAACTATGCATCAAAAACAGAATCTGTCTAAAACAGAACGGTCTGTAATAATCTGAACATTAACCATACTTCTGATACTTGAATAATTCTGCAAAATTAATAAAAAATTTGTATAGAAAGATAGTGCAAAAATAATCAGAACTAATTGACGTTCCAGAAAAAAACTAAAAATCATGCACTACAACCAAAGTTTCTGTCCTGCACCTCACAAACCAACAAGCATTGTAAACATCCTAAAGGCAAACCTTGGCACATTATTTTTATAATACAATGGAATTGTACAAGGGGATAATTAATTTTATTGAAAAGTTTCTGTAATTAAGATTCACAAAGTTCCCATGGGCATGAACAAAGTTCAAGGACGTCCTCCACTTTCACAATGCCCGTCTCTCTCACTTTCACTTTTCTTTTTGAAAAGTTTTGGGTTCCCCTCTTTATTTTTTTGTTTTTAAATTATATAAAAGCACTCAAAAGAAATAAATGACTCTCTAAAACTTCCGGGTTGTCTCCCTGGCAGCGCTTTCTTTAAAGCCATTAAGCTAGGCATATAGTGCTCAAGTAATGGATCCACCCGGATCCCAAGGTATATCAAAGCCAATTTCAATTAACAATGATTTGTAATTTAGTAGTGAGCACAAAGTAACATATATCAAGCAATGATGAAGTCTAACTCTCTTCCTATGCATTGGCATGTCATAAAAGAACAATTCATGCACGCAAAGTAAAGGCTAATGCCTAGTATAAGCAGTTTCTTGCAATTCTATCATGTTGGAAACATAAAGAGGCAGAGATGTAGTTCCTATCTCATAATAATTGCAAGTAGGAGCAGCAAGCACATGCATATTATATCTATAAAAATCATCATGTGTGGTAGTAAAACGCAACCCATCAATATAATCCTTAATAAGCACAAACTTCTCCGATATCGTGTGGTTGGGAGAATTCAAAAAGATAATAGGACTATCGTGTGTGGGTGCAATAGCAACAATTTCATGTTTAACATAAGGAACTATAGCAAGTTCATCTCCATAAGCATAATTCATATTGGCATCTTGGCCACAAGAATAGCAAGCATCATCAAAAAGGGATATTTCAAAAGAATCAAAGGGATCATAACAGTCATCATAGCAATCATCCTTCGGTAAGCACGAAGGGGAATTAAACAGTGTATGAGTTGAAGAGTTACTCTCATTAGAAGGTGGGCACGGGTAGCTAATCCGCTCTTCCTCCTTTTGTTCTTCGCTCTCCTCATCATCTTTTTCATCCAATGAGCACACAGTTTCATCAATTTCTTCTTCCATAGACTCCTGCAAAATATTAGTCTCTTCTTGGACAGAGGAGGAGTCCTCAATATATGGTTTAACATAGGCATTAGAAGCATAATTATCATAACAATATTTAAGTATGGCAAAATTTTCAGATTTGTAAAGAGTAGCACCATACTTTTCAATCAAAGATGCAATTTCATAAGCACCCTTAAAAGCAACAAATTCTTCAATTTGTTGAACATCATAGTAACTATAAACACCCTTAGCATAAGAAGACACAATTCCATTATCGATAAACTCACATTGGTAGGGAAGGTGTTTCTTAGGGTTTTCAGAATAACAAGTAACATCATATATTTCACATAAATTCCAAGCATAGCATTGCAAACGATGAATTTGATCCAGTAAACATTTCCCTCTTTCAGATATATGGTGTCGCACATAACAAGCATGCTCATCTAAGGATTTGCCCTCAACTAAGCTAGTTGGGGTTTCAGCACGAGCACATAGGGATCGAAGATGATCCAAGTAAAAATCTTCAGGAGTGTGATAGATTTTTAGTGGTTCTTAAACCATTGGTTCAGTAGGTATAACTATTTTTTTTGGTATTTTGAGTTTCCTACCCATAACCAAAGATAGAAAACAACTAAGAACAGAAAATAAAAATTACTTAGTGATAAAGCAAACAAGCACACACGAGAATATTCACCCCACGCTATGACTCCCCGGCAACGGCGCCAGAAAAAGGTCTTGATAACCCACAAGTATAGGGGATCAATTGTAGCCTCTTTCGATAAGTAAGAGTGTCGAACCCAACGAGGAGCTAAAGGTAGAACAAATACTCCCTCAAGTTCTATCGACCACCGATACAACTCTACGCACGCTTGACGCTCGCTTTACCGGAAACAAGTATGAAACTAGAAGTACTTTGTAGGTGTTTTTGGATAGGTTAGCAAGAAAATAAAGAGCGCGTAAATAAAAAGTAGGGGCTGTTTAGATAAAGAAACAACAAATTAGTTTTAGTAAAGAGCTTTTTGTCACAAGAAAGTTATTTGTCCCTAGGCAATCGATAACTAAACCGGTAATCATTATTGCAATTTTATTTGAGGGAGAGGCATAAGCTAACATACTTTATCTACTTGGATCATATGCACTTATGATTGGAACTCTAGGAAGCATCCGCAACTACTAAAGATCATTAAGGTAAAGCCCAACCATAGCATTAAAGTATCAAGTCCTCTTTATCCCATACGTAAACAACCTACTTACTCGGGTCTGTGCTTTTGTCACTCACGCCATCCACCATAAGCAAATCATAAACATATTGCAAACCCTATAGCGGGGATCCCTCACGCTTGCGCGACATGGAGAGCACCGTAGGACAACACCAATAATAAAACATGCAAATCAAACCAATCTTGATCATCAAAATAGCCCATAGGACAAAACAGATCTACTCAAACATCATAGGATAGCCATACATCATTGGGAAATAATATATAGCGTTGGGCACCATGTTTAAGAAGAGATTACAGCGGGTAAGAGAGATGTTATACCGCTGCATAGAGGGGGGGAGAGTTGGTGATGATGGCGGAGATGTTTTTGGTGAAGATTGCGGTGATGATGATGGCCCCCGGTGGCACTCCGGCGCCACCGCGAGGGGGAGAGAGCCCCCCTCCTTCTTCTTCTTCCTTGACCTTCTCCCTAGGTGGGAGAAGGGTTTCCCCTCTGGTCCTTGGCCTCCATGGCATGGAGGGGCGAGAGCCCCTCTGAGATTGGATCTGTCTCTCTGTCTCTCTCTGTTTCTGCTTTCCCGATTCTGGCCCTTCACCGTTTCTTTTATATCCGGAGATCCGTAACTCCGATTGGGTTGAATCTTTCGCCCAGGTTTTCCTCATAAAATTATCTTTCTTGCGGCAAAAGAAGAGCGTCAACCGCGTTACGGGGTGCCCAGGAGGGTCCAGGGCGCGCCTGCCCCCCTGCATCGTGGTCCCCTCGGGCACCGTCTCACGTTGATTTTACTTCCCAAAAATCATAAATATTCCAAAATAATTCTCCATCTGTTTTTTCCCGTTTGGACTCCGTTTGATGTGGATATTCTGCGAAACAAAAACATGCAACAAACAGGAACTGGCACTGGGCACTGGATCAATATGTTAGTCCCAAAAATAGTACAAAAAGTTGCCAAAAAGTATATGGAAGTTGTATCATATTGGCATGGAACAATAAAAAATTATAGATACGACGGAGACGTATCAATATCATTGAGTCGCGTGAGGATACTATCTCCAAGTTGGAGGGGCATAGCCGTGACTATGCCGATGAGATTGCGGATCTTTCCATTGCTCCAGAGGAAGAGCGGGATCTTTGTTTGACTCTTGAGGAGTCACACAATGTTGATCATGCTAAATTGCAAAAAGATCTTGATCATGCTATTGTTCTTACTCGTGCGCTTAAATTCGAGAAAGCCGTACTTGGGGTTGGCCATGATAGACTCAAGGAAGAATTTGATACACTTGACAAGGCTCACAAGGTCTTGAAGGGTGTTCATGCTTCTCTCAAAGAGTCTCATGATCAACTCCAAGTGAAGCTAACCAAGGAAATTTCCATTGTCCTCCCTTCGTTCTTATTGATAATGCCCATGCTACTAACCCTTGTTGCGAGTATATGCATCTCGTGGAGGAAAATGCTAAGTTGAAAGAGCAACTTGAGAAGGGCCTTGTGACTTGCATACAAGGGTGAGAAGAACCTCAATGACCTTTTGAGCAATCAAAAGGAAGTTGTAGGAAAGGAAGGACTTGGGTTTGTACCCAAGTCAAAGAAGAAGAAGAAGAAGAAGACCAAGTAATATCTCCCACTCAAGGTCACCTTTGTCAAGGCGGGTGAGGGTGCTCATGAGAAGAAGAAGAACAAGGAAGTGGGTGGTAATGCCAAGAAGGGCAAAACCGCCCCTAGCAACGAAGCCGGTGACTTTAACCCCTCTTATATTTTGTGACGTGCTAGTGATGGGCATGTTTATGCTAAATTTTTTGGTTCTTCTTATGAGTACGTAGAATGGTCTATTTGGGTTCCTAAGACCCTTGTCACTAACATCAAAGGACCCATTCAAAAATGGGTACCTAAATCCAAGCATTGATCTCTTGTAGGAGTTTTCTTCCGGTGGGGTGTCATGGTTGCTCGATAGTGGAGCAACAAATCATATCACCGGGAGCAAGGACTTGGTGGTGGATGTGCATCCAATTCCATCTATGCACACCCATGTCCAAATCGGTGATGCTTCAACGTCTAAGGTATTAGTGCTTGGCAAGGTGGTCATCTCTCAAGATTTATCTATTGAGAAGGTCATGCTTGTTGAGTCCCTTGCATACAATTTACTTTGCGTTCGTCAACTTGCACTTATGGGTTTTGCAACATTCTTTGATCTTGATACCGTGGCCCTTTTGTGGAGCAAGACTCTTAAAGTAGCCTTTGTTGAGCATGTCGAGAACGGTCTTTATGTGGTGAACTTTTCGGAGCGACCCACTAAGACCGCGACTTGCCTAATGGCTAAAGTTGATGTTGGTTGGCTTTGGCATCGCCGTCTAGCCCATGTCAATATGAGATCTTTGCAGAGTCTCCTCAAAGGGGATCACGTGCGTGTGAAGGAAATATGCCCTAGAGGCAATAATAACGTTATTATTTATTTCCTTATATCATGATAAATGTTTATTATTCATGCTAGAATTGTATTAACCGGAAACATAATACATGTGTGAATACATAGACAAACAGGTCACTAGTATGCCTCTACTTGACTAGCTCGTTAATCGAAGATGGTTATGTTTCCTAACCATAGACATGAGTTGTCATTTGATTAACGGGATCACATCATTAGGAGAATGATGTGATTGACTTGACCCATTCCGTTAGCTTAGCACTTGATCGTTTAGTATGTTGCTATTGCTTTCTTCATGACTTATATATGTTCCTATGACTATGAGATTATGCAACTCCCGTTTACCAGAGGAACACTTTGTGTGCTACCAAACGTCAGAACGTAATTGGGTGATTACAAAGGTGCTCTACAGGTGTCTCCAAAGGTACTTGTTGGGTTGGCGTATTTCGAGATTAAGATTTGTCACTCCGATTGTCAGAGAGGTACCTCTGGGCCCTCTCGGTAATACACATCACTTAAGCCTTGCAAGCATTGCAACTAATGAGTTAGTTGCGGGATGATGTATTACGGAAAGAGTAAAGAGACTTGCCAGTAACGAGATTGAACTAGGTATTGAGATACCGACGATCGAATCTCGGGCAAGTAACATACCGATGACAAAGGGAACAACGTATGTTGTTATACGGTCTGACCGATAAAGATCTTCGTAGAATATGTTGGAGCCAATATGAGCATCCAGGTTCCGCTATTGGTTATTGACCGGAGACGTGTATCGGTCATGTCTACATAGTTCTCGAACCCGTAGGGTCCGCATGCTTAAAGTTCGATGACGGTTATATTATGAGTTTATGAGTTTTGATGTACCGGATGAGATCGGGGACATGATGAGGAGTCTCGAAATTGTCGAGACGTAAAGATCGATATATTGGACGACTATATTCAGACTTCGGAAAGGTTCCGAGTGATTTGGGTATTTTTCAGAGTACCGAAGAGTTACGGGAATTCGTATTGGGCCTTAATGGGCCATACGGGAAAGGAGAAAAAGGCCTCAAAGGGTGGCCGCACCCCTCCCCATGGACTGGTCCGAATTGGACTAGGGGGCGCCTTCCTTCCTTCTCCTTTTCCTTCCTTCTCCTACTCCAACAAGGGAAGGAGGAATCCTATCCCGGTGGGAGTAGGACTTCCCCTTGGCGCACCCTCCTTGGTCGGCCGCCTCTCCCCCCTTGCTCCTTTATATACGGGGGCAGGGGGGCACCCCATGGACACAACAATTGATCGTTTGATCTTTTAGCCGTGTGCGGTGCCCCCCTCCACCATAGTCCACCTCGATAATAATGTAGCGGTGCTTAGGCGAAGCCCTGCGTCGGTAGAACATCAACATCGTCACCACGCCATCGTGCTGACGAAACTCTCCCTCTACACTCGGCTGGATAGGAGTTCGAGGGACGTCATCGGGCTGAACGTGTGCTGAACTCGGAGGTGCCGTACGTTCGGTACTTGATCGGTCGGATCGTGAAGACGTACGATTACATCAACCGCGTTGTGCTAGCGCTTCCACTTTCGGTCTACGAGGGTACGTGGACAACACTCTCCCCTCTCGTCGCTATGCATCACCATGATCTTGCGTGTGCATAGGATTTTTTTTTGAAATTACTACGTTCCCCAACAGTGGCATCCGAGCCTGGTTTTATGCGTATATGTCATATGCACGAGTAGAACACAAGTGAGTTGTGGGCGATATAAGTCATGCTGCTTACCAGCATGCCATACTTTGGTTCGGCGGTATTGTGAGATGAAGCGGCCCGGACCGACATTACGCGTACGCTTACGTGAGACTGGTTTCACCGTTGCGAGCACTCGTTGCTTAAAGGTGACCGGCGGGTGTCTGTCTCTCTCAATTTAGTTGAACCGAGTGTGGCTACGCCCGGTCCTTGCGAAGGTTAAAACATCACCAACTTGACAAACTATCGTTGTGGTTTTGATGCGTAGGTAAGAACGGTTCTTGCTAAGCCCGTAGCAGCCACGTAAAACTTGCAACAACAAAGTAGAGGACGTCTAACTTGTTTTTGCAGTGCATGTTGTGATGTGATATGGTCAAGACATGATGCTAAATTTTATTGTATGAGATGATCATGTTTTGTAACCGAGTTATCGGCAACTGGCAGGAGCCATATGGTTGTCGCTTTATTGTATGCAATGCAATTGCCCTATAATTAATGCTTTACTTTATCACTAAGCGGTAGTCGTAGAAGCATAAGATTAGCGAGACGACAATGATGCTATGATGGAGATCAAGGTGTCGCACCGGTGACGATGGTGATCATGACGGTGCTTCGGAGATGGAGATCACAAGCACAAGATGATGATGGCCATATCATATCACTTATATTGATTGCATGTGATGTTTATCTTTTATGCATCTTATCTTGCTTTGATTGACGGTAGCATTATAAGATGATCCCTCACTAAATTATCAAAGTATAAAGTGTTCTCCCTGAGTATGCACCGTTGCAAAAGTTCTTCGTGCTAAGACACCACGTGATGATCGGGTGTGATAGACTCTATGTTCAAATACAACGGGTGCAAAACAGTTGCACACACGGAATACTCAGGTTAAACTTGACGAGCCTAGCATATAATAGATATGGCCTCGGAACACGGAGACCGAAAGGTCGAGCGTGAATCATATAGTAGATATGATCAACATAGTGATGTTCACCATTGAAACTACTCCATCTCATGTGATGATCGGACATGGTTTAGTTGATTTGGATCACGTGATCACTTAGAGGATTAGAGGGATGTCTATCTAAGTGGGAGTTCTTAAGTAATATGATTAATTCAACTTTAATTTATCATGAACTTAGTCCTGGTAGTATTAGCATATCTATGTTGTAGATCAATAGCTCGCATTGTTGCTTCCCTATGTTTTATATGTGTTCCTAGAGAAAGCTAAATTGAAAGATGTTAGTAGAAATGATGCGGATTGGATCCGTGATCGGAGGTTTATCCTCATTGCTGCACAGAAGAATTATGTCCTTGATGCACCGCTAGGTGCGGACCTATTGCAGGAGCGGATGCGGCGTTATGAGCGTTTGGCTAGCTCAATATGATGACTACTTGATAGTTTAGTGCACCATGCTTAACGGCTTAGAATCGGGACTTCAAAGACGTTTTTGAACGTCATGGACCATATGAGATGTTCCAGGAGTTGAAGTTAATATTTCAAGCAAATACCCGAGTTGAGAGATATGAAATCTCCAACAAGTTCTATAGCTAAAGGATGGAGGAGAATAGCTCAAGCAGTGAGCATGTGCTCAGATTGTCTCGGTACTAAAATCACTTGAATCAAGTGGGAGTTAATCTTCCAGATAAAATAGTGATTGACAGAATTCTCTAGTCACCATCACCAAGTTAGTTGAACTTTGTGATGAACTATAATATGCAAGGGATAACGGAAATGATTCCCAAGCTCTTTGTGATGCTAAAATCGACAAAGGTAGAAATCAAGAAAAACATCAAGTGTTGATGGTTAACAAGACCACTATTTTCAAGAAAAAGGGCAAAGGGAAGAAGGGGAACTTCAAGAATAACGGCAAGCAAGTTGCTGCTCAAGTGAAGAAGCCCAAGTCTGGACCTAAACCTGAGACTAAGTGCTTCTACTGCAAAGGGACTGGTCACTGGAAGCGGACTGCCCCAAGTATTTGGCGGATAAGAAGGATGGCAAAGTGAACAAAGGTATATTGGATATACATGCTATTGATGTGTACTTTACTAGTGTTTATAGCAACCCCTCGGCATTTGATACTGGTTCAGTTGCTAAGAGTAGTAACTCGAAACGGGAGTTGCAGAATGAACATAAACTAGTTAAGGGTGAAGTGACGATGTGTGTTGGAAGCAGTTCCAAGATTGATATGATCATCATCACACACTCCCTATACTTTCGGGATTGGTGTTGAACCTAAATAAGTGTTATTTGGTGTTTGCATTGAGCATGAATATGATTTGATCATGTTTATTGCAATACGGTTATTCATTTAAGTTAGAGAACAATTGTTGTTCTGTTTTAATGATTAAACCTTCTATGGTCATACACACCAACGAAAATGGTTTGTTGGATCTCGATCGTAGTGATACACATATTCATAATATTGAAGCCAAAAATATGCAAAGTTAATAATGATAGTGCAACTTATTTGTGGCACTGCCGTTTAGGTCATATTGGTGTAAATGTTTATTATTCATGCTAGAATTGTATTAACCGGAAACATAATACATGTGTGAATACATAGACAAACAGGTCACTAGTATGCCTCTACTTGACTAGCTCGTTAATCGAAGATGGTTATGTTTCCTAACCATAGACATGAGTTGTCATTTGATTAAGGGGATCACATCATTAGGAGAATGATGTGATTGACTTGACCCATTCCGTTAGCTTAGCACTTGATCGTTTAGTATGTTGCTATTGCTTTCTTCATGACTTATATATGTTCCTATGACTATGAGATTATACAACTCCCATTTATCGGAGGAACACTTTGTGTGCTACCAAACGTCACAACGTAATTCGGTGATTACAAAGGTGCTCTACCGGTGTCTCCAAAGGTACTTGTTGGGTTGGTGTATTTCGAGATTAGGATTTGTCACTTCGATTGTCGGAGAGATATCTCTGGGCTCTCTCGGTAATACACATCACTTAAGCCTTGCAAGCATTGCAACTAATGAGTTAGTTGCGGGATGATGTATTACGGAACGAGTAAAGAGACTTGCCAGTAACGAGATTGAACTAGGTATTGAGATACCGACGATCGAATCTCGGGCAAGTAACATACCGATGACAAAGGGAACAATGTATGTTGTTATGCGGTCTGACCGATAAAGATCTTCGTAGAATATGTTGGAGCCAATATGAGCATCCAGGTTCCACTATTGGTTATTGACCGGAGACGTGTATCGGTCATGTCTACATAGTTCTCGAACCCGTAGGGTCCGCACGCTTAAAGTTCGATGACGATTATATTATGAGTTTATGAGTTTTGATGTACTGAAGGAGTTCGGAGTCCCGGATGAGATCGGGGACATGGCGAGGAGTCTCGAAATGGTCGAGACGTAAAGATCGATATATTCGACGACTATATTCGGACTTCGGAAAGGTTCAGAGTGATTCGGGTATTTTTCAGAGTACCGAAGAGTTACGGGAATTCGTATTGGGCCTTAATGGGCCATACGGGAAAGGAGAAAAAGGCCTCAAAGGGTGGCCGCACCCCTCCCCATGGACTGGTCTGAATTGGACTAGGGAGGGGGGGGGGGCGCCCCCTTCCTTCCTTCTCCTTTTTCCTTCCCTTCTCCTACTCCAACAAGGAAAGGAGGAATCCTATCCTGGTGGGAGTAGGACTTCCCCTTGGCGCGCCCTCCTTGGTCGGCCGCCTCTCCCCCCTTGCTCCTTTATATACGGGGGCAGGGGGGCACCCCATGGACACAACAATTGATCGTTTGATCTTTTAGCCGTGTGCGGTGCCCCCCTCCACCATAGTCCACCTCGATAATAATGTAGCGGTGCTTAGGCGAAGCCCTGCGTCGGTAGAACATCAACATCGTCACCACGCCGTCGTGCTGATGAAACTCTTCCTCAACACTCGGCTGGATCGGAGTTCGAGGGACGTCATCGGGCTGAACGTGTGCTGAACTCGGAGGTGTCGTACATTCGGTACTTGATCGGTCGGATCGTGAAGACGTACGACTACATCAACTGCGTTGTGCTAACGCTTCCGCTTTTGGTCTACGAGGGTACGTGGACAACACTCTCCCCTCTCGTCGCTATGCATCACCATGATCTTGCGTGTGCGCATGATTTTTTTTTGAAATTATTACGTTTCCCAACAGCGTGGACTAACAAATGTGAGTTTTGTGACCGTGCTTGTAGTGCTTGTATCGAAGGAAAGCTTCATGAAACGGCTCACCAACCATCGAGTATCATCTACTCAAATAGGCCCTTGGAGCTCCTACACATGGATCTCTTTTGTCCTCCATCCTTTGATAGCCTTGGTGGAAGAAAGTATTGCTTGGTGATTGTGGATGACTACTCAAGATACACATGGGTAAACTTCTTCAAGAGGAAGAGTGAGACTCAACAAACCATCATCAACTTTGCAAATGAAGCTCAACGTCAACATGAAGCAAAGATCTTGATGATTAGAAGTGACAATGGCACCGAGTTCAAGAACTACACCTTGTATGAGTTTCTTAGTGACGAGGGGATCAAGCATCAATATGCCGCACCCTATACCCCTCAACAAAATGGTGTGGCGGAGAGGAAGAACGGGACGTTGATGGATGCAGCAAGAACCATGATGGCGGATTCAAATCTCCGTACAACTTTTGGGCCGAAGCCATCAACACCGCATGTCATGCTTCCAATAGGCTCGCTCTACCTCCGCAAAGGCTTGAACAAGACTCCATATGAGATACTTACCGGTAACAAGCCCAACCTCAAGTACTTCCGGGTGGTTGGGTGTAAGTGTTTCATTCTCAAGAAAGGTGTTTGTTTGTCTAAATTTGAACCTAGAGCTCAAGAGGGCTTATTTGTTGGTTATGCTACAAACTCTCATGCTTACCGTGTTCTCGACAAGTCAAGCGGACTCATTGAGGAGACGTGTAACGTGGAGTTTGATGAAAATAACGGCTCCCAAGAGGAGCAAAGTGGTCTTTGTGATGTAGGTGATGAAATTCCTCTCCATGCCATAAGAAGAATGGGGATTGGTCAAATACTCCCCTTTGAGGAACCCCTTGTGGCAGAAGGAGAAGGAAAATGCTCTACTCAAGTGGAGCCATAACCTACGCTAGACCCACACGCTTACGAAGAACAAAATGAAGGCCCTCAACCCAATGAACAAGATCAAGAGCAAGATCAACTCCATGGAGATGGTGATGCACCAAATTATGCCCAAGATCAAGTTCATGGCTCCGAGCACGCTCAAGATCAAGAGCAAACTCAAGGTCAAGAGCAAGCTCAAAACGGTGCTCAAGATCAAGAGCAAACTCAAGACGGTGCTCAAGATCGAGATCAAGCTCAAGATCAAGAGAAAACTCAAGACGACGCTCAAGATGTGCAAGATGATCCTCAAATGCCCATCAAGAAACTTTTGGAGCGTCGTGCCGCTAAGGTGGCGTCCAAGCTCAAGCATCAACAACATGTCATGGAGAATGTTCTTGGGAGCTTGAGAAAAGGGTAACTACTCGTAAACAATTGTCAAACTTTTGTGAGCATCATGTGTTTGTTTCATGTGTTGAACCCCAAAAGGTACATGAGGCGCTTGATGATGTGGGTTGGCTTGAAGCTATGCACGATGAACTCAACAACTTCGAGCGCAATCAAGTTTGGGAATTAGTGCCAAGGCCAACGGAGGAATATAATGTCATCGGAACCAAATGGATCTTCAAGAACAAGCAAGATGCGAATGGTGTGGTTGTTCGAAACAAGGCAAGATTGGTGGCACAAGGCTACTCCAAGTCGAGGGTATCGACTACGATGAAACCTTTGCCCCCGTTTCTCGTCTTGAATCTATTCGCATGTTGCTTGCATATGCATCTCATCATGATTTTAAATTGCAACAAATGGATGTGAAAAGTGCATTTTTTCCTTTGAATGAGTTGGTGTATGTTAAACAACCTCCGGGATTCGAGGATCCCAAGCTCCCCACTCATGTATACAAACTCAAAAAGGCGCTCTATGGCCTTAAGCAAGCCCCACGTGCATGGTATGAGTGTCGGTGTCAAAACCGGCGGATCTCGGATAGGGGGTCCCGAACTGTGCGTCCAGGATCGATGGTAACAAGAGACGGGGGACACAATGTTTACCCAGGTTTGGGCCCTCTCTATGGAGGTAATACCCTATTTCCTGCTTGATTGATCTTGATGAATATGAGTATTACAAGAGTTGATCTACCACGAGATCGTAATGGCTAGACCCTAGAAGTCTAGCCTGTATGACTATGGTTATGAGTATATCGATCCGGACTAAGCCTTCCGGTTTATATAGACACCGGAAGGATCTAGGGTTACATCACGTCGGCTACAAAGAAATGAATCTTCATATTTGGTCGCCAAGCTTGCCTTGTACGCCAAGGAGAGTCCCGTCCGGACACGGGAGAGAGTTTTCGGCCTTCGTATATTCATGGCCCATCAGTTCGGCCCATGTATAATAGGTCGGATGCCCGAGGACCCCTTAGTCCAGGACTCCCTCAGTATCCCCTGAACAAGGCTTCAATGACGAGGTGTCCGGCGCGCAGATTGTCTTTGGCATTGCAGGGTGGGTTCCCTTTTTCCGAACTCCAAGATAGTCTTCGGATGAAACGAGCATGTCCGGATCTGCAACACAAGTACCACACACAACCGTAGAGAGTATAATATTACACGAGTCCAATCCGCTGACAACCTTTCCTAATGTGACATCACATCTGCCCGGTCATTTATTTCGAACCGTTTTCATCTGCCGTTCCACGTTTCGATACTCGGTTTTCATTGGCACGTCTTGTCGAAGCAGAGATCGTGTCCCCTTATTGTGGGATTCTCATCAATACGGGCGTGAGTAATCCAATCATGCCGTTTACACAACCCTTGGGAATAGGCGAGTTTTAAGGCGAGTGGGGAGGCGCCTGATATTCACTGCCTTTATAAGGGGATAAGGATTCCCTTTTTTCACCCACGCCTTCTATCCTTCTCCGCCATTCCACTCTCGAGCTCTAGCGCCCCAGTTCTTGCCTTTTCCTCCCCAAGAAAGCACTCAACCATGTCCAGATCTGGAGGGCAAGGCAAATGGATGGCCTCCTCCGTCATGGAGAAGGACATTGCCAGACTTCGGGCGATCGGGTACCTGGCGAAGGGAATCGCCCACCGGCTTCCGGCCAAGGGGCAAGTCATCCCTACACCGAAGCCCAACGAGAGGGTGGTGTTCCTCCCTCATTTCGTCCGTGGATTAGGGTTTCCTCTCCACCCTTTCGTCCATGGACTTATGTTCTATTATGGGCTAGATTTACATGATCTAGCCCCGAATTCTTTCCTCAACATCTCGACATTCATTGTCGTGTGTGAGGCTTTCCTCCGCATCCAGCCCCACTTCGGGCTGTGGCTCAAGATCTTCAACGTGAAGCCGAAGGTGGTAGATGGCCAACACGCGGAGTGCGGAGGAGCCATGGTGAGCAAGATGCCCAACATCACATGGCCCAAGGGCACTTTTCTGGAGACTGTCAAGGAGAGACAGAAGCTGTGGTTCTATATCACAGAGCCTCGTGATGCCACCTGGGCCACGGCTTCCGAATTCAAGTCCGGAGCTCCAATGCGGCTCACCTCCTGGCTAAAGAAGGACCTCGACTGGTCTTCGTCGGACGAACTGACAACGCTGCAAAAGCGCATCAAGAGCGTGGTGGATAAAAATATCAAGCTCATCGACGTGATTCAGGTGATGTTGGTTCGCCGGATCCTCCCCTGCCAAAGCCGAGCCTGCCCTTTATGGGAATTCGATCCGGCGAAGCACCATACCCTGGAAAGGCTCTTCGGAACTACTCACGAAGATGCCTGGAAGTTGCTCTTTAAGGGCAATGAGAAGCCGCCGGTCATAGACTCAGACTGCGGGCACGATCTTGCCCACCCCACTAATGTGATAAGACTTTCACGTCTCAAGGCGCATCCTCTACTTGCTTGTTCAAGGAGGGTATCTAAAAAACTTTACTGTTTACTTTTCAGGCATGGACAAAGAAAGCGGAGCGGATTCGATGTCCGGCTCCGCTGCTTGAGGAACCAGTCATCCCGCTTCTGGAGAAGATGCTGGTTCCAGCGCCCTACAAGGCGCCGGAGAAGAAGTAAGAAGAAGGCCAAGGGGACCAAAGGAGGCCCTCGCCGCAAGGGTACTTTGGACGTGACGCCCGAAGATGACGAGGATCTCTCCTCCGCCACCGAAGACGACGACTAGGAGGAGGAAGAAAGCCACCGTCCCCCAGATGGGGGAAGGAGGAAGAGGGCGGCCTCCACATATCTGGAGGCGGGGGCACCCAAGAGGGGGAAGGGCCCCCTCGCGGATAACTCCGCGTGGGACGTCGACAACAGCCAGAGCGACCCCCCCCCCCCCCGAAGCAAGCCCCTGGCCGCATCGTAAGCACCAAAATACCCGTATACGTCCATGTATCCGGCCTCTCCTCTTTATGGTATTAACATGTTTAGTTATGCTATTGCATTCCGGCCCACGACAGCCTCCAGCGATCCTCATCAGGAGGTTCATTGGATTCAAAGGCGATGGCCAGCGAGTCACCGCCAGCCGCTCACTCTCCCAAGGCCAAGGGCGACAACGAGGTGACGTCCCAAAGGACCTTCTCCGGCTAGGGAGAGGTTCAGGAGGCTGTCAGGGTGGCGCCAGAGGGCGAAACCTCAGCCGCTGGACACATGGGGAAGCAAATCCCCATGGAGACTGGCGATGGGGGCCATGTTCAGTTCGGCCCCCAGCCGGAGACGGTTCCGAAGACCTATAAGGCTCCAAAATCCGGCGAGCAGCCTCCTTAGAGAGAAGGAGGTGTGCCTATCCCGCCGGTGACCTCTGTCCAACCAGAGGCACCGGGTAATCTGCTGGAAGCGCTACGAGACGCTTCCATTGTGGATGAACACCGTATCCTTATGGGTACAGTGATTGAGAAGGTTCAGTCCGTCAAGAGCGGACTGACCGAAGCCTGCAGCAATCTGCTGATCGGCTTTGAGGTAAGCGACGGGAAAGAAAAAGTCCCAATATAGACAGTAGCCCCTGAGACACTGTCCGGTGTTCGGAAAGAAAAAGCCGGACAGAGGATCAATTAAACCTTGCAGGAAACTAACTAACTTTTTCCTACGTGACTAAGCAGGCGTCGTTGCTGGCCCCGACCTCACACTCTGCCGAAGTCTCCGGACTAAAGCAGAAACTGGAGCGGGCCGAGGAGGAGCTCGACCAAGCGAGGAAGCAGCTGGAAGATCAGCAAGGTATGTGATGACTCGCTATATATTCAGAAATAATAAATGATTTGTATTGACTGTAATGTCATGATATGTGTAGGAGCGACGACCGAGGTCGAGGCCCTTAAAAAGGCCCTGGCCGAAGCCGAGGGGAAAACTATGAAGGAGCAAGCTGCCCGTAAGAAGCTCAAGGCTAGGCTTAACGAGGTTCAGCAAGAGCTATTAAAAAATGCGAGACCTTGGAGGGTGATGTTTCAGCTCGAGACACCGAACTCGCCAAGGCTCACCAAAGCGCATAAGAGGCCCGGGTTGAAGCCCAGGGCGCCCTCCAGGAGATCCAGGAGGCCAAGAAGATCGCGGCGGGTAAGGCGTTTAGTATGCAAAGCAAGTATCTGAAGAAGACGTATTTCTTACTAACCCGAATTCGGAGGTCTCCAAGGGCGTTTGCGGATCTGCCACGGAGCGCGTCCGACGCTGCGGAGTTCTTCCGAGCCAAAGAAGGGAGCTCAACGAAGAAGCTGTTCTGGTCGCAATACCTTGTGCCCGAACATCCAGTGCCTTTTAGCGATCAGCTGAAACAGCTGGTCGAGCTGCATAGGATAGCCGAACTGGCCATGAAGGATTTGATAATCCGGCTGTGGCCTGCCGAAGCTATACCCAGCAGCTACTTCGGCCTCGTGAAGCGGCTGGTGAATGCCTGTCCTCGGCTGGACGTTGTCAAGCGGTCGGTCTACATCGAGGGCGCGTGCATGGCCTTCGCCCGTGTCAAGGTCTGCTGGGCGAAGATGGACGCCGTCAAGCTTGTGAACGAGGGGCCGCCGGAGGGCAAGGAGCACCGCAAGCCCGAGCTGTATTTTGATAGTGTCCTGGAGGGATCCCGCATTGTTGCGGAGCAGTGTGCGAAAGACGTGATCTTTGAATTAATACATTCATATTTGTCTCGCCATGTATTATGAAACAAAGACAACTTATGTAATAGAATGCTTTGTGTTAAATTTTTACCTCCTGTGCGGCCGTTTTTATTAAATATGAGAGTTGGCCAGTCGTCGGCTTCAGCCCCCACGTAGGTAATACGGGGGTGTTCGGGATGGAATCTAAACACTCTTGATCCAATTGTTTGGTCCTTGAAGGAGGTGTTCAGCGCAACGAACAAGGCAATCGGACTATATGGCTTTATCACCCTCACTTAGCCATAGGAGTTCGACAATAAAATTTTAGGCGCATCCCCTGGTATTCGGAAGTCCGAACTGAGGGGTACTGTAAACACCTGGTCGTATAAAAACCGATTCATTGCGTAATGCGGAAAAAACCTCTAGCGATTTGAAACCTCCGAAGAGCTGACCGGCTCTCGCCGCATCATGACAGTCAGTTTTCGGCTTTCTCTACTGAGGTGCTCATCCGGGTAAACTAGGGCACAATCGTAGTAGTTCTCCCTTTACTACCGTAGCCGATATAGCAGAACGTAAGGTAGCAAGCACAGGAGCCGGGCAACCCAACTATTGACCAAAGACATGGTTCAGAGCCAATGCATATAATGCTAAATTCGGGGTGCCGAACTATACTATAAAAAGTGTTCGGACTTTGTTGCCGTATTGCGGGATGCTATAAAGCCCCTCGCAAATGTGAAACGTACCAGAGTGTATGGGTGCTATCTGATAAGGTTATCGACAGAAAAAGGAAAACAAAAAGGGAGCAAAGGTAATTAGCTGGGGCCCTAAAATTTGGGCCGCAAAACTGTTTCCATTAAAATCTGATTAATACGCCAAGGCGCATTGATACAAATGGTGCGAGAAGCAACATGCTATTTAACATGCCAAAACCAAGGGAGAGCAGCGTGTGGTTCCTGAAAGCAGGTAGAGTGATCGTTAAAGAAACCACCTAGAAATTCCCCCGTACATCTGTGCTTCTTGCCATCTTGGTGTATTTATCCTTTTGACATGACCAGTGATTAGGCCGTCAGGGAAGGCCTGTGGAAAAGAAACCTGAAAAGGAGAAAAAGTAGATAGTGAAAGTATATGTGTCGGGGAGCGGTCGAGCCGTACTATGGATCACAAGGTAGGTATGCCTCCGTCTATGCCCATGGTATTTTGAGTGTGTAATTATGTACGCGCGGTACGAATGCCGCCACTTGATTGGGGCTGGGACGGAGGCTGAATTGCTAGGCGAACTCTTGACGAGCCGAGTTGTCCTGCTGCAGAATTGTCCGGACTCTCTTGGTAGTGTCCGGGAGTTCGGCCGCCGAATTAAGGTTCTGCTTGAAAAGGCCGCTCTGTACTTCTGCTGCTAGGGCAGCGGTGTGCTCCTCGGTACGGAGGGAACGTTCCGTGTTTCCATTGGCTGTTATGATGCCGCGTGGTCCGGGCATCTTGAGCCTGAGATAAGCATAATGTGGCATCGCGTTGAATCGAGAAAATGCGGTTCGTCCAAGCAGTGCGTGATAGCCGCTGCGGAAGGGGACGATATCGAAGATTAACTCTTCACTTCGGAAATTGTCCGGAGATCCGAAGACAACCTCTAGTGTGATAGAGCCCGTGCAGTGGGCCTCTACACCTGGTATGACTCCTTTAAAGGTAGTTTTTGTGGGCTTGATCCGTGATGGATTAATGCCCATTTTGCGCACTGTGTCCTGATAAAGCCGGTTGAGGCTGCTGCCACCGTCCATCAGGACCCGCGTGAGGTGGAACCCATCGATGATTGGATCGAGGACCAGTGCGGCCGACCCGCCCTGACGGATACTGGTCGGATGGTCTCGGCGATCAAATGGGATTAAACTTTGGGGCGACTGGCTCCATCGCGTAGACGTCCCTGAGTGCACGCTTGCGTTCCCTCTTGGGGATGTGGGTAGCGTATTGTTCGAAATATGCCCTAGAGGCAATAATAAATTAGTTATTAGTATATTTCCTTGTTCATGATAATCGTTTATTATCCATGCTATAATTTTATTGAAAGGAAACTCAGATACATGTGTGGGTACATAGACAACACCATGTCCCTAGTAAGCCTCTAGTTGACTAGCTCCTTAATCAATAGATGGTTACGGTTTCCTGACCATGGACATTGGATGTCATTGATAACGGGATCACATCATTAGGAGAATGATGTGATGGACAAGACCCAATCCTAAGCCTAGCACAAAGATCGTAGTTCGTATGCTAAAGCTTTTCTAATGTCAAGTATCATTTCCTTAGACCATGAGATTGTGCAACTCCCGGATACCGTAGGAATGCTTTGGGTGTACCAAACGTCACAACGTAACTGGGTGGCTATAAAGGTTCATTACAGGTATCTCCAAAAGTATCTGTTGGTTGGCACGAATCGAGACTGGGATTTGTCACTCCGGTTGACGGAGAGGTATCTCTGGGCCCACTCGGTAGGACATCATCATAATGTGCACAATATGACCAAGGGGTTGATCACAGGATGATGTGTTACGGAACGAGTAAAGAGACTTGCCGGTAACGAGATTGAACAAGGTATCGGGATACCGACGATCGAATCTCGGGCAAGTACAATACCGCTAGACAAAGGGAATTGAATACGGGATTGATTGAATCCTCGACATCGTGGTTCATCCGATGAGATCATCGTGGAACATGTGGGAGCCAACATGGGTATCCAGATCCCGCTGTTGGTTATTGACCGGAGAACATCTCGGTCATGTCTGCATGGTTCCCGAACCCGTAGGGTCTACACACTTAAGGTTCGGTGACGCTAGAGTTGTTACGGGAAATAGTATGTGGTTACCGAAGGTTGTTCGGAGTCTCGGATGTGATCCCGGACGTCACGAGGAGTTCTGGAATGGTCCGGCGGTGAAGATCGATATATTGGACAAAGGGTATTGGAGTCCGGAAGTGTTCCGGGGGTACCAGGCTATGACCAGCATGACCGAAAGGTGTTTCGGGAGCCCCGACAAGTGTTGGAGGGCCTCATGGGCCAAAGGGGAAGGGGCAAACCAGCCCACTAAGGGGTGGTGCGCCCCTCCCAGCCCCTCTCACGTAACCAGGAGAGGTGGGGGCGCCTCCCCTAGGGCAGCCCCCCTTATCGGCTTGGGGGGCAAGTTTCCTAGGGGGTGGGGGCGCCCAAACCCATCTAGGGTTTCCCCTGTGGCCGCCGCCCCTCCCCTAGGGAACCCTAGGACGCCTCCTCCACCCCCCTTACCCCTATATATAGTGAGGGAGAGAGAGGGCAGCCGCACCCTTCCCCTGGCGCAGCCCCTCCCTCCTCCGTAGTGCTTAGCGAAGCTCTGCCGGAGAACCACGAGCTCCATCACCACCACGCCGTCGTGCTGTTGGAGTTTTCCCTCAACTTCTCCTCTCCCCTTGATGGATCAAGAAGGAGGAGACGTCCCCGGGCTGTACGTGTGTTGAACGCGGAGGTGCCGTCCGTTCGGCGCTAGGATCATCGGTGATTTGGATCACGACGAGTACGACTCCATCAACCCCGTTCTCTTGAACGCTTCCGCTTAGCGATCTTCAAGGGTATGTAGATGCACTCTCCTTCCCCTCGTTGCTGGTTTCTCCATAGATAGATCTTGGTGAGACGTAGGAAAATTTTGAATTTCTGCTACGTTCCCCAACAGTGGTATCAGAGCCAGGTCTATTGCGTAGATTCTTTGCACGAGTAGAACACAAAGTAGTTGTGGGCGTTGATTTTGTTCAATATGCTTACCGTTACTAGTCCAATCTTGTTTCGACGGTATTGTGGGATGAAGCGGCCTGGACCGACCTTACACGTACACTTACGTGAGACAGTTCCACCGATCGACATGCACTTGGTGCATAAGGTGGCTAGCGGTGCCAATCTCTCCCACTTTAGTCGGAACGGATTCGATGAAAAGGGTCCTTATGAAGGGTAAATAGCAATTGGCATATCACGTTGTGGTTTTGCGTAGGTAAGAAATGTTCTTGCTAGAAACCCATAGCAGCCACGTAAAACATGCAAACAACAATTAGATGACGTCTAACTTGTTTTTGCTAGGTATGCTATGTGATGTGATATGGCCAAGAAGAATGTGATGAATGATATGTGATGTATGAGATTGATCATGTTCTTGTAATAGGAATCACGACTTGCATGTCGATGAGTATGACAACCGGCAGGAGCCATAGGAGTTGTCTTTATTTATTGTATGACCTGCGTGTCATTGAACAACGCCATGTAATTACTTTACTTTATTGCTAACCGGTAGCCATAGTAGTAGAAGTAATAAGTTGGCGAGACAACTTCATGGAGACACGATGATGGAGATCATGGTGTCATGCCGGTGACGATGATGATCATGGAGCCCCGAAGATGGAGATCAAAAGGAACAATATGATATTGGCCATATCATGTCACTATTTGATTGCATGTGATGTTTATCATGATTATACATCTTATTTGCTTATAACGACGGTAGTAAATAAGATGATCCCTCATTAATATTTCAAGAAAGTGTTCCCCCTAACTGTGCACCGCTATAAAGTTAAATGCGTTTCAAGCACCACGTGATGATCGGGTGTGATAGATTCTTACGCTCACATACAACGGGTGTAAGCCAGATTTACACACGTGAAACACTTAGGTTGACTTGACGAGCCTAGCATGTACAGACATGACCTCGAACACAAGAGACCGAAAGGTCGAGCATGAGTCGATAGTAGATACGATCAACATGAAGATGTTCACCGATGATGACTAGTCCGTCTCACGTGATGATCGGACACGGCCTAGTTGACTCGGATCATGTAATCACTTAGATGACTAGAGGGATGTCTATCGAGTGGGAGTTCATGAGATGAACTTAATTATCCTGAACATAGTCAAAAGATCTTTGCAAATTATATCGTAAGCTCGCACTTTAGTTCCACTGCTTAGATATGTTCCTAGAGAAAATATAGTTGAAAGTTGACGAGAGCGATTATGCGGACGAGAAAGCTTATGTCCTTAATGCGCTCGTGTGTTGAACCCCAAACGCCGTCTGTGGATGTTGCGAACATCGACATACACGTTTTGATAACTACGTGATAGTTCGGTTAAATGGTTTAGAGTAGAGGCACTAAAGACGTTTCTCGAAACATATAAGATGTTTCGAGGGCTGAAATTGGGATTTCAGGCTTGTGCCCACGCCAAAAGGTATAAGACCTCCAACGATTTTCTTAGCCTGCAAACTAAGGGAGAAAAGCTCAATCGTTGATCTTGTGCTCAGATTGTCCGAGTGCAACAATCACTTGAATCAGTGGGAGTTGATCTTCCGGATGAGATAGTGATGTTTCTCCAAAGTCATTGCCACCAAGCTGCTAGAGCTTCGTGATGAACTATAACATATCGGGATAGATATGATGATCCTTGAGGTATTCACGATGTTTGACACCACGAAAGTAGAAATCAAGAAGGAGCATCAATTGTTGATGGTTGGTGAAACCACTAGTTTCAAGAAGGGCAAGGGCAAGAAGGGATACTTCATGAAACGGCAAATCAGCTGCTGCTCCAGTGAAGAAACCCAAGGTTGAACCCAAACCCGAGACTAAGTGCTTCGTAATAAGGGAACAGCCATCGAGCAGAATTACCCTAGATACTTGGTAGATGAGAAGGCTGGCAAGGTCGATAGAAGTATATTGATATACATTATGTTAATGTGTACTTTACTAGTACTCCTAGTAGCACCGTGGTATTAAGATACCGGTTTGGTTGCTAAGTGTTAGTAACTCAAATAAAAGAGCTACGGAATAAACGGAGACTAGCTAAAGGTGAGTGACGATATGTGTTGAAGTGTTTCCAAGTTTGATTTGATCAAACATCGCACGCTCCCTCTACCATCAAGATTAGTATTAAACCTGAATAATTGTCATTTGGTGATTGCGTTGAGCATAGACATGATTGGATTATGTCTATCGCAATACAGTTATTCATTTAAGGAGAATAATGGTTACTCTATTTATTTGAATAATACCTTCAATGGTCTTGCACCTAAAGGGACTCACTTGTTTTTGAAAAGTTTGAGACATCCGAACCATGTCTATTGGTGTATATGCATGAAGAAACTCCATGCAAATGGGCCGTTTGGACTCACTTGATTTTGAATCACTTGAGACATGCAAATCATACCACATGGGCAAGATGACTGAAAGCCTCGTTTTTCGGTGAAATGGAACAAGAAAGCAACTTGTTGGAAGTAATACATTTTGATGTGTGCAGTCCAATGAATCTTTGAGGCACGCAGTGGATATCGTTATGTTCTTACTTCATAGATGATTTGAGTAGATCTTGAGTATATTTACTTGATGAAACACAAGTCTGAATTATTGAATGGTTCAAGTAATTTCAGAGTGAAGTTAAAGATCATCGTGATAAGAGGATAAAATGTCTATGATATGATCATAGAGATGAGTATCTGAGTTCTGAGCTTTGGCACGCTATTAAGACATAGTGGAAATTGTTTCACAATTAATACGCTGGAACACCATAGTGTGATGGTGTGTCCGAACATCATAGTTGCACCCTATTAGATATGGTGTGTACCATGATGTCTCTTATCGAATTACCACTATCGTTCATGGGTTAGGCATTAGAGACAACCGCACTCACTTTAATAGGGCACCACGTAATTCCGTTGAGACGACCTTGTTTGAACTATGGTTTGGAGAAACCTAAGTTGTCGTTTCTTAAAAGTTTGGGGTTGCGACGCTTATGTGAAAAAGTTTCAGGTTGATAAGCTCGAACCCAAAGCGGATAAAATGCATCTTCATAGGACACCCAAAACAGTTGGGTATACCTCCTAATTCAGATCCGAAAGCAATAGGGATTGTTTCTTGAATCAGGTCCTTTCTCGAGGAAAAGTTTGTCTCGAAAAGTTGAGTGGGAGGATGGTGGAGACTTGATATGGTTATTGAACCGTCACTACAACTAGTGTGTAGCAGGGCACAGGAAGTTGTTCCTGTGGAACCTACACCAATTGAAGTAGAAGCTTATGATAGTGATCATAAAACTTCGGATCAAGTCACTACCGTACCTCGTAGGTGACAAAGATGCGTACTGCTTCAGAGTGGTACAGTAATCCTGTCTTGAAGGTCATGTTGCTAGACAACAATGAACCTACGAGCTATGGAGAAGCGATGGTGGGCCCATATTCCGACAAATGGTTAGAGGCCATGAAATCCGAGATAGGATCCATGTATCAGAACAAAGCATGGACTTTGGTGAACTTGCCCGATGATCGGCAAGCTATTGAGATAAATGGATTTTTAAGAAGAAGGCGGACGTGGACGGTAATGTCACCGTCTATGAAGCTCGACTTGTGGCAAAGAGTTTTTCACAAGTTGACTACGATGAGATTTTATCATCCGTAGCGATGCTTAAGTCCGTCGGAATCATGTTAGCATTAGCTGCATTTATGAAATCTAGCAGATGGATGTCAAAACGAGTTTCCTTACCAGTTTCCGTAAGGAAAGGTTATATGAGATACAATCAGAAAGGTTTTGTCGATCCTAAGGATGCTGAAAGGTATGCTAGCTCAAATGATCCTTCCATGGACCGGAGTAAGCATCTCGAGTTGGAATATACTCTTTGATAAGATGATCAAAGATTTTGGGTTTATACAAAGTTTATGAGAAACTTGTATTCCCAAAGAAGTGAGTGGGAGCACTATAGAATTTTGATGAGTATATGTTGTTGACATATTGTTGATCGAAATGATGTAGAATTTCTGGAAAGCATATAGGGTTATTTGAAAAGTGTTTTTCAAGTGAAAACCTGTATTGTTACTTGAACATTAAGCATCAAGATCTATAGGGATAGATCAAAACCGCTTAATGGTACTTTCAAATGAGCATATACCTTGACATGATCTTGAAGGTGTTCAAGATGGATCACCAAAGAAGGAGTTCTTGCCTCGAGATGTAAGGTATGAAGTTAAGACTTAAAGCTCGACCACGGCAGTAACAGAGAGAAAGGACGAAGGTCGCCCCTATGCCTTAGACGTAGGCTCTACAAAGATGCTATTGTGTACCGCACCGAAGTGTGCCTTGCCATGAGTCGGTCAAGGGTACAAGAATGATCCAGAATGGATCATTGGATAGCGGTCAAAATTGTCCTTGGAGTAAATAAGGACATGTTTCTCGATTATGGAGGTGATAAAGAGTTCGCGCAAAGGCTTACGTCGGTGCAAGCTTTAACACCTATCCGAGTGACTCGAGTAGCAAACCGGATCGTGATAGTGGAGCAACCATTTGGAATAGCTCCAAGTGGAGCGTGGAAGCAGCGTTTACAATATGACCTAGAAATTTGCAAAGCACACACGATCTGAAAGGTTCGGACCGCTGACTAAAACCTCTCTCACAAGCAAAACATGATCAAACCTCGTAACTCATTGAGTCTTAATAACATGATGATGTGAACTAGTTTACGAGACACTAGTAAACTCTTTGGATGTTGGTCACATGGCGATGTGACCTATCAGTGTTAATCACATGACGATGTGAACTAGATTATTGACTCTAGTGCAAGTGGGAGACTGTTGGAAATATGCCCTAGAGGCAATAATAAATTAGTTATTAGTATATTTCCTTGTTCATGATAATCATTTATTATCCATGCTATAATTTTATTGAAAGGAAACTCAGATACATGTGTGGGTACATAGACAACACCATGTCCCTAGTAAGCCTCTAGTTGACTAGCTCGTTAATCAATAGATGGTTACGGTTTCCTGACCATGGACATTGGATGTCATTGATAACTGGATCACGTCATTAGGAGAATGATGTGATGGACAAGACCCAATCCTAAGCCTAGCACAAAGATCGTAGTTCGTATGCTAAAGCTTTTCTAATGTCAAGTATCATTTCCTTAGACCATGAGATTGTGCAACTCTCGGATACCGTAGGAATTCTTTGGGTGTACCAAAGCGCCACAACGAATCGGGTGGCTATAAAGGTTCATTACAGGTATCTCCGAAAGTATCTGTTGGGTTGGCACGAATCGAGACTGGGATTTGTCACTCCGGTTGACGGAGAGGTATCTCTGGGCCCACTCGGTAGGACATCATCATAATGTGCACAATGTGACCAACGGGTTCATCACGGGATGATGTGTTATGGAACGAGAAAAGAGACTTGCCGGTAACGAGATTGAACAAGGTATCGGGATACCGACGATCGAATCTCGGGCAAGTACAATACCGCTAGACAAAGGGAATTGAATACGGGATTGATTGAATCCTCGGCATCGTGGTTCATCCGATGAGATCATCGTGGAACATGTGGGAGCCAACATGGGTATCCAGATCCCGCTGTTGGTTATTGACCGGATAACATATCGGTCATGTCTGCATGGTTCCCGAACCCGTAGGGTCTACACACTTAAGGTTCGGTGACGCTAGAGTTGTTATGGGAAATAGTATGTGGTTACCGAAGGTTGTTCGGAGTCCCGGATGTGATCCCGAACGTCACGAGGAGTTCCGGAATGGTCCGGCGGTGAAGATCGATATATTGGACGAAGGGTATTGGAGTCCGGAAGTGTTCCGGGGGTACCAGGCTATGGCCAGCATGACCGAAAGGTGTTTCGGGAGCCCCGGCAAGTGTTGGAGGGCCTCATGGGCCAAAGGGGAAGGGGCAAACCAGCCCACTAAGGGGTGGTGCGCCCTCCCAGCCCCTCTCACGTAACCGGGAGAGGTGGGGCGCCTCCCTAGGGCAGCCCCTTCCCGGCTTGGGGGCAAGTTTCCTAGGGGTGGGGCGCCTAAACCCATCTAGGGTTTCCCACGTGGCTGCCCTCCCTAGGGAACCCTAGGACGCCTCCTCCACCCCTTACCCCTATATATAGTGAGGAGAGAGAGGGCAGCCGCACCTTCCCCTGGCGCAGCCCTCCCTCCTCCAACACTTCCTCCTCCTCCGTAGTGCTTAGCGGCTCTGCTGGGAGAACCACGAGCTCCATCACCACCGCGCCGTCGTGCTGTCGGAGTTTTCCCTCAACTTCTCCTCTCCCCTTGCTGGATCAAGAAGGAGGAGACGTCCCCGGGCTGTACGTGTGTTGAACGCGGAGGTGCCGTCCGTTCGGCGCTAGGATCATCGGTGATTTGGATCACGACGAGCACGACTCCATCAACCCCGTTCTCTTGAACGCTTCCGCTTAGCGATCTACAAGGGTATGTAGATGCACTCTCCTCCCCTCGTTGCTGGTTTCTCCATAGATAGATCTTGGTGACATGTAGGAAAATTTTGAATTTCTGCTACGTTCCCCAACACGTATATCATGTTCACTATTTTGACCTGAGGGGGAAACTTCTTCTGTCCCCCTATGTTCGGTGGCCGGGTATCCTCGTCATCGTCCTCGCTTTGCGACCCCTTCTCCTTGTTCTCGGCATTTAACTTGCCGGCCTGTTTGAAGACCCAACAATCTCTGTTGGTGTGGTTGGCTGGTTTTTCTGGGGTGCCATGTATCTGGCACGGACGATCGAGTATGCGGTCCAGGCTGGATGAGCCCGAAGTTCTCTTATTGCACAGCTTCTTCCGCTGACCGGACTTGGAGCCACTGAATCTGGCGTTGACCGTTGTGTCGTCGGTATGGTTGCCATTGTTTCGACGCTTGTGTCTGTTGCGTCAGAGCTTGCAGTTGCTATCCTTGGCTTCAGAGGTGCCAGGTTCGCTTGCATTATTATTGCAATGGGCTAGCCAACTATCTTCGCCCGTGCAAAAATGGGTCATAAGTGCCGTAAGGGCCGCCATAGACTTTGGCTTTTCCTGCCCGAGATGTCGGGCGAGCCATTCGTCGCGGATGCTGTGCTTAAAGGCCGCTTGGGCTTCAGCGTCCGGGCAGTCGACGATCTGGTTCTTTTTAGTTAAGAACCTAGTCCAAAATTTCTTGGCTGACTCTCCGGGCTGTTGGACTATATGACTTAAGTCATCTGCATCCGGAGGCCGGACGTATGTTCCTAGGAAGTTGTCAAGGAAGGCTTCTTCCAAGTTTTCCCAGCGCCAATGGAGTTTTTGGGCAGACTGTTCAACCAGTACCGAGCTGGTCCTTTGAGTTTTAGTGGGAGATATTTGATGGCGTGGAGATCATCACCACGAGCCATATGAATATGGAGGAGAAAATCCTCAATCCAGACCGCAGGGTCTGTTGTCCCATCATATGATTCGATGTTTACGGGTTTAAACCCTTCTGGGCATTCTTGATCCATTACTTCATCGGTGAAGCAAAGAGGGTGTGCGGCGCCCCTATACCGGGCCACATCGCGACGTAGCTCCTATGGAGTCCGTCTGCGGAGTTCGGACCGGGCGTGACTAGGCTTGTTACGTCCGAATAGGTAGCCGTCGTCACGCGTCGGGGCACGTCCTCGCGATCCGTAGATCGATCTGGTATGTCCTGCATTATTGTCCAGTTGTTGCCGCAGGTCGTAGTTATGTCGCCGAGCTGTTTTATCTCTACCTTTACGGTGAGGTGGGGCAGGCTGGTGTTCGGCTTGAGTTGCCGCCTTGTCCCGGCCACGTGGTGGTCGGTCAGCCGCATTGTGTGATGATGGTACACTACTAGGGAAAGGCTACTAGCAGCGCGGGTAAATTGGCTACTAGTAGCGCGGGTACCCACGCTACTAGTATCGCGCTACGGCTAAAAGTTAGTAAATTTAGTAGTAGCACGGGTGCCACCCACGTTACTACTATTTGAAACCCGCACTACTAATAACAGAATAGTAGTAGCGCATCTATTATACCACACGCTACTGGTATCTTAAATCCTAGTAGCACACATTTTCCCCCCACACTACTACTAAAAAATTAAGAATTAAAAAAAATAAAAATTAGATGTAGTATTCATGGATGAAGATCAGAGACACGTCCAGTGCAAAATAAATTAAGGTCACAGGACCATCTTAACACTTGCACCGTTCATGGATGCAACATTGAACATCTCAACTGCAAGAGATCACGTGATTCCATTTGACAGTAAACGCACACAACCAAAGGTGGATACCTTTCCTAGTGTTCCACCAGCAGCCTAAACATACCACTTCTCTAGATGTATCTATCAAGGCTCGGAGTTCAGACGCTGGTGGACCCAAATCCTCCCTCCCTCCAATTGATGGTATCGAGGTCCTCCACCTCAGCGACCTCCGGCTTCGCAATCACCTGGACGATCATCTGTACGACGCGGTCGCCGGGCTTCACAGCAAAGTCCACCTCCGAGTGGTTGAAGAGCATGACACCCACCGGGCAGCGGTAGCCGTGTCGATCACCCCTGCGGCCATGTCGGGAAAGTGAAAACTTGTTAGTGCTCGTCAGCGTCCAAATCCAGTAGGGTATTTTCTTAGTTTTTAGCACATGCACACGAATCAATAGTAATAGCCAGAGGTTGGTCCTTACTTGTTGCACGAGACGTGAAGAAGTGTGGGTCCCCTCCTTGTTGCACGAACGAATCAACGGGAGACACTGCCGCGAGCCGTGAAGAAGGCCGGGTCCCCTCCTTCTGTAAATAGCTCAAGTGCCTAAAGTTGTAAGGAATCTTAATACAATGAACTCATAGTAATGCATAATAACAAGAAAAAGAAAAAATAACCATGAATCCTAAATAAAAAGATCATTCTATGAGTCAAGTTGACAGTTTCAAGACGGCATAAGCATCCTAGATGAAAGAATAACCAAGATTTGTTTATTCATTAGTGTTGATCTCCACGCGCAGCTAGCAGTGTATGCTGATGCACAATGTACACATCGAACCCCCCAAAACCAAAAACATTTCTGAGTGAACAACAAACCAACAAATTGCTCGACCCTGGAAACAAGCATTTTTTTTACTTTCCTTCTCCGTTACTACAAAAGGCAAAGAAACAAACATTTTTTGTGATTATCATTTTCTTTTACTACAAAAGGCAGTAGCAGCAGCGTCCATGAGAGACATCGTTCATTCGGCCACCGAGCAACAAGCTTAGCTAATTGCTGACCATCAGCAAGCACAGACGACGCATCACTTATACAGCAGCTAAAGTACGAGTTGACCGTACATACAAAGGAATCATCGATCGATTCCATGACACGAGTAAAATCGTAATATGACCGGCAGGAAAGGTGAATTATTCCGTAACAGCGGCTAATCAGACTCCAACACAGAGCACAACACAGCAGGGCAAGCTTAAACAAAATCACCCATGGCCATGAAACAAAGCATATATATATATATATATATATATATATATATATATATATGGTAGTATGGCAGCACAGAGAGAGAGAGAGAGAGAGAGAGAGAGAGAGAGAGAGAGATGGACGAACCTCCTCACCTCACCTGAAAGGTCCGTCACGGCGTCGTCGGGCTTGGGCGTGGTCTTCGTCTTGGTCCTTGTGGATGCCGTTCATGGATTGGAGCTGGAGTTTGGCATAGAAAGAAAGCACTTGTTGTTGTTGCCTGTTGAGGATGCTCCATGCAGAAGAGGAGCGCCATCAGACAGACACACACACACATACACACACACACACGAAAAAATGAAGGAGCTTCTGAAAACTGAAACGGCCATGGGGATGGGGGCACTGCTTACCCGAGCTAGGAGGAGTCGTCAAGGCGGATGTCGGTGGCCCAGATCGGCTGCACCATACCGGAGCAGACGGCGGCGAGCTCCTCGTCCATGGGCAGGGCGTGGTCATCGCCGTCTATGGAGGTGGAGGGTGAATGCTGCACTCCAAATCAAACGAGTAAGTGAGGGGGTCGGGGAGAGAAGGAAGAAGGAGGTCTGAATCAAGGCAAGGGAAGGAAAGGCAGAGCTCACCTCGCCGGAGTTGGAGGCGACGGCGCAGCCGGAACCCTAGCCGCGGGGAGGGGACGCGGCCGCGAGCAACGGATCTGGACGGAGGGAAGGAAGGAGCCTGGCGAGGGGAGCACGTGTGTGTCCTGCACGCCGGCGAGGGCCGCCGGGACTCGCGGGAAAAGCCCGGCGTAGGTGGTGGCGGCGGCGGCTAGGAATGGTTGCTGGAGTCACAGCATAGACTTAGAGAGGGAGGAGGAGAGGGATTTTATCTGACCAATGCTAGATAGAGATGGTGCCCTTAGTTGTAGCGCATGCCCGTAAACACGCGCTATTACTAATCAGGGTCAACCAGCGGGTTTCGTCGACCGATAGTAATAGTGCGGGCTGTACCTCACGCGCTACTACTATTTTATTAGTAGTAGCGCTTATTGTACAACCTGCGCTACTACTAGAGCCTGTCCGTGGGCATGGTTATGAATACTTACTAGTAGCGTGTCTTTTAGACCACGCGCTACTAGTAATATTTACTAGTAGCGTGGATCAATATAGCTTGCTACTGATAATTAACAGTAGCGCCGTATTTTAAAGCGCGCTGCTGATAAGATTCTGTGTATAAGATTTTTCCTAGTAGTGGTATGGGCTCCAACGCCTCATCATCGAATTGAGGTAGCAATTTACGCTACGGGTAACTTTTGGCTGGGTGCTTGAGGCCGTATTCCTCGGCTGCCAGGACATCAGTCCATCTATCATTTAGCAGATCTTGATCAGCTTGAAGCTGCTGCTGCTTCTTTTTCAGGCTCTTTGCAGTGGCTATTAGCTGTCGCTTGAAGTGTGATACGTCTCCAACGTATCTATAATTTATGAAGTACTCATGCTATTATATTATCTGTTTTGGATGTTTATGGGCTTTACTAAACACTTTTATATTACTTTTGGGACTAACCTATTAACCCAGAGCCCAGTGCCAGTTTCTATTTTTTCCCTTTTTTCAGTGTTTCGTAGAAAAGGATTATCAAACGGAGTCCAAACAGAATGAAACCTTCGGGAGAGTTATTTTTGGAACGGAAGCAATCCAGGGGACTTGTAGTGCACGTAAGGGAAGCAACGAGGAAGACACGAGGGAGGGGGGCGCGCCCACCCCCCCTGGGCGCGCTCTCCACCCTCGTGGGCCCCTCGTGGCTCCCCTGACCGACTTCTTTCGCCTATATATATCAATATACCCTAAAACCATCGGGGAGCAGAATAGATCGGGAGTTCCGCCGCCGCAAACCTCCAGAGCCACGAAAAACCAATCGGGACCCTATTCCGGCACCCTGCCGAAGGGGGGGATCCCTCACCGGTGGCCATCTTCATCATCTCGGCACTCTCCATGACGAGGAGGGAGTAGTTCACCGTCGGGTCTGAGGGTACGTACTAGTAGCTATGTGTTTGATCTCTCTCTCGTGTTCTTGATATGGCATGATCTTGATGTATCGCGAGCTTTGCTATTATAGTTGGATCTTATGATGTTTCTCCCCATCTACTCTTTTGTGATGGATTGAGTTTTCCCTTAGAAGTTATATTATCAGATTGAGTCTTTAAGGATTTAAGAACACTTGATGTATGTCTTGCCGTGCTTATCTGTGGTGACAATGGGATATTCACGTGATCTACTTGATGTATGTTTTGGTGATCAACTTGCGGGTTCCGCCCATGAACCTATGCATAGGGGTTGGCACACGTTTTTGTCTTGACTCTCCGGTAGAAACTTTGGGGAACTCTTTGAAGTTCTTTGTGTTGGTTGAATAGATGAATCTGAGATTGTGTGATGCATATCGTATAATCATACCCATGGATACTTGAGGTGACATTGGAGTATCTATGTGACATTAGGGTTTTGGTTGATTTGTGTCTTAAGGTGTTATTCTAGTACGAACTCTATGATAGATTGAACGGAAAGAATAGCTTCGTGTTATTTTACTACGGACTCTTGAATAGATCGATCAGAAAGAATAACTTTGAGGTGGTTTCGTACCCTACAATAATCTCTTCGTTTGTTCTCTTCTATTAGTGACTTTGGAGTGACTCTTAGTTGCATGTTGAGGGAGAGTTATATGATCCAGTTATGTTATTATTGTTGAGAGAACTTGCACTAGTGAAAGTATGAACCCTGGGCCTTGTTTCCTAGCATTGCAATACCGTTTACGCTCACTTTTATCATTAGTTACCTTGCTGTTTCTATATTTTCAGATTACAAAAACCTATATCTACCATCCATATTGCACTTGTATCACCATCTCTTCGCCGAACTAGTGCACCTATACAATTTACCATTGTATTGGGTGTGTTGGGGACACAAGAGACTCTTTGTTATTTGGTTGCAGGGTTGTTTGAGAGAGACCATCTTCATCCTATGCCTCCCACGGATTGATAAACCTTAGGTCATCCCCTTGAGGAAAATTTGCTACTGTCCTACAAACATTTGCACTTGGAGGCCCAACAACGTGTACAAGAAGAAGGTTGCGTAGTAGACATCAAGCTCTTTTCTGGCGCCGTTGCCGGGGAGACTGGGTAAGCGGCACTCACACCCCGTCAACTAAGCTCTTTTCTGGCGTCGTTGCCGGGGAGGTGAGTTCTTGAAGGTATATCTTTAGATCTTGCAATCGAATCTTTTTTTTCTTGTTTTATCACTAGTTTCGTCTATAATAGAAAACTACAAAAAAAATGGAATTGAGGGTGCCTCATATGCTTCATCTTTTTAATATCTTCCGTGAAAATAAGGATTCCGATAATTGTGCTCAATTGCTAGAGGAAGAATGCATTAAAATGTTTGGCACTAAATCTTTAAATGATGAGCATGATTGCAATGTTGTTAGTATGAATTATTTGAATACCCATGATGCTAATGATATGCAAAGCCACAATCTTGGGGAAGCTATGTTTGACGAAGATGATATTTTTTGTTCCCCAAGTTTTGATGAGAAAATTTATTATGATGAAAGCATGCCTCCTATTTATGATGCTTATTGTGATGACATGTATGCTATAAAGAATAAAGATAACCATGAAACTTGTCATCATGATTTTAACTTTCAATTGGATTATGCTTCACATGATAGTTATTTTGTTGAGTTTGCTCCCACTACTATTGATGAGAAGAATTTTTCTTATGTGGAGAGTAGTAAATTTTCTATGCAAGTAGATCATGAAAAGAATGCTTTAGGTGCTGGTTATATTGTTGAATTCATTCATGATGCTACTGAAAATTATTATGAGGGATGAATATATGCTTGTAGGAATTGCAATAACATCAAGTTTCCTCTCTATGTGCTTAAAGTTTTGAAGTTATGCTTGTTTTGTCTTCCTATGCTAGTTGATTATTGTTCCCATAAGTTGTTTGCTCACAAAATCCCTATGCATAGGAAGTGGGTTAGGCTTAAATGTGCTAGTCATATGCTTCATGATGCTCCCGTTATGTTTCAATTCTTATCTTTTATGTGAGCATCATTGACGTCATCATGCCTAGCTAAAAAGGCAATAAAGAAAAGCGCCTGTTGGGAGACAACCCAATATTTACCCATACTGTTTTTGTGTGTTCACATGATTATGATACTGTAGTAATAATGTTTTATAGCTTTTGTTTCAATAAAGTGCCAAGTAAGACCTTTAGGATAGTTTACGGTGATAGTTATTTGATCTTGTTGTAAAAAACAGAAACTTTGCACGCACGAGATTAGTTTTCATAAATCACAGGAACGTGCTTTTCAATTGATTATTTTTGCAGAAGATTAATAAATAAATTTCTTAGGACTTCCTAATTTGGTAGAATTTTTGGAGCTGCAGAAGTATTCGAGAGTTAAAGATTACTACAGACTGTTCTATTTTTGACAGATTCTGTTTTCTATGTGTTGTTTGCTTATTTTGATGAATATATGAGTAGTATCGGAGGGTATGAACCATAGAGAAGTTGGAATACAGTAGATATTACACCAATATGAATTTAGAATGAGTTCATTACAGTACCTAAGTGGTGGATTTATTTTCTTATACTAACGGAGCTTACAAGTTTTCTGTTGAGTTTTGTGTTGTGAAGTTTTCAAGTTTTGGGTAAAGATTCGATGGACTATGGAATAAGGAGTGGCAAGAGCCTAAGCTTGGGGATGCCCAAGGCACCCCAAGGTAATATTCAAGGACAACCAAGAGCCTAAGCTTGGGAATGCCACGGAAGGCATCCCCTCTTTCGTCTTCGTTCATCGGTAACTTTACTTGGAGCTATATTTTTATTCACCACATAATATGTGTTTTGCTTGGAGCATCATTTTATTTTCTTTTGTTTTCTTGCTGTTTGAATAATATCACAAGATCTGAAATTCTAAAATGTTAGAGAGTCTTCACATAGCTACATAATTATTTAACTACTCATTGATCTTCACTTATATCTTTTTTGGAGTAGTTTGTCATTTACTCGCTTGCTTCACTTATATCCTATGAGTAAATGGTTGAATGAATTGAATATCATAACTCTGAAATTATATATGTTTCATATTATTATCCCATGGGGAATAATGACTTCACATATAATAAGTAGAGGTGGTAAAATTATTGAAGGTTAGCAAACATTGTATTGGCCACTTGAACAATTCATGAAAGAATATTGAAGGAAGAGATATTTCACATATAAATATACTATCTTGGACATCTTCTATGATTGTGAGCCCCATTAATTATTTTCAAATTTGAGCAAATAGTTGAAGTTGGACAAGGAAGACAACATAATGAGTTATGCTTGGGTATATTTGTATAGAAGTTATATTGTTATGGGTCCTTCAACATGTGGTGCTTGCTATTTAGAATCCTTAGCTAGCCTAAATATCTGTACTAAGCGGGAATACTGCTTGTGCATCCAAATTCCTTGAACCAAGTTTCTTCCATGAGTGTCCACCATATCTACCTATATGCGGTATTTACCTGCCGTTCCAAGTAAATTTGCATGTGCCAAACTCTAAACCTTCAAATAATAATCTGTTTTGTATGCCTGAATCGCTCATGTGGTGAGTAGGGGCTGTCAGTATCTTCCATGCTAGGTGGGTTATTCTCACGATGAGTGGACTCCGCTCATCATTCACGAGAAAGTGGCTGGTAACTGGGATGCCCAGTCCTATGATCAAAAGATTAAAAAAAACAAAATAGCAAATAATTTAAACAAAACTCCCCCAGGATGGTTGATAAGTTGGACGGCACCCGTTGTTTCAGACAAGCCGTGGAGTGTGATTGTTGGTGGAGGGGGAGTAAAATCTTTACCTTTCTATTTGGGAACCGCCTATAATGTATGTAGTATGGAAGATATTGGGAACTCTTGGTCGTTATGTTGACAATAAATGCATACCTCTCAAAATTATTTTCATCTCTGTTTTAGCTTCGAGCTCTGGCACCTCTGCAAATCCCTGCTTCCCTCTGTGAAGGGCCTATCTTTTACTTTTATGCAAGAGTCATTAGTATTCCTTCCAATTCCAACCTACTCTTTAGTTGGCAAGCATCATGTGATGGAAGATCCAAACATATATGGCCATTCAAATATATTTGATCATGAATGATTATTGTTGACAATTATCTATATGATAAATAAGTTGGGAGGCGAAACATTAAGCCCCTATCTTTCTCTGTGTTTGATGGATGCTATTTGTTCTAAAAATATGCTTTGAGTGGTAGCAATCATGGAAGACTATATGATAGTTGAGTATGTGGAGTTTGCTAAATCAAAGCTCTGACATAGGCTCTTCTTGAAAATAAGATGAATTGTAATTGTTTGATGACTGATAACACGGTTTGTTAGTTTTCAAGAAGTTTATGGTCTATGCTTTAACATGTGAATAGCTTGTTACTTGATCATGAGAAGTTTTATGAGATGAGCTACTGTTATGATGCTAGAAAAGGTGATTGAAATTATCATTGATCAAACTTGTGCACCTGCTAGCATTCACACTTCATAAATTATTTCTTTTATCATTTACCTACTCGAGGACGAGCAGGAATTAAGCTGGGGATGCTGATACGTCTCCAACGTATCTATAATTTATGAAGTATTCATGCTATTATATTATCTGTTTTGGATGTTATGGGCTTTACTAAACACTTTTATATTACTTTTGGGTCTAACCTATTAACCCAGAGCCCAGTGCTAGTTTCTGTTTTTTCCCTTGTTTCAGTGTTTCGCAGAAAAGGAATATCAAACGGAGTCCAAACGGAACGAAACCTTCGGGAGAGTTATTTTTGGAACGGAAGCAATCCAGGGGACTTGGATGCACGTAAGGGAAGCAACGAGGAAGGCACGAGGCAGGGGGGCGCGCCCACCCCCCTGGGCGTGCCCTACACCCTTGTGGGCCCCTCGTGGCTCCCCTGACTGACTTCTTTCGCCTATATATATCAATATACCCTAAAACCATCGGGGAGCAGAATAGATCGGGAGTTCCGCCGCCGCAAACCTCCAGAGCCACGAAAAACCAGTAGGGACCCTATTCCAGCACCCTGCCAGAGGGGGGATCCCTCACCGGTGGCCATCTTCATCATCCCGGCGCTCTCCATGACGAGGAGGGAGTAGTTCACCCTCGGGGCTGAGGGTATGTACCAGTAGCTATGTGTTTGATCTCTCTCTCATGTTCTTGATATGGCATGATCTTGATGTATCGCGAGCTTTGCTATTATAGTTAGATCTTATGATGTTTCTCCCCCTCTACTCTCTTGTAATGGATTGAGTTTTCCCTTTGAAGTTATCTTATCGGATTGAGTCTTTAAGGATTTGAGAACACTTGATGTATGTCTTGCCGTGCTTATCTGTGGTGACAATGGGATATTCACGTGATCTACTTGATGTATGTTTTGGTGATCAACTTGCGGGTTCCGCCCATGAACCTATGCATAGGGGTTGGCACACGTTTTCGTCTTGACTCTCCGGTAGAAACTTTGGGGTACTCTTTGAAGTTCTTTGTGTTGGTTGAATAGATGAATCTGAGATTGTGTGATGCATATCGTATAATCATACCCACGGATACTTGAGGTGACATTGGAGTATCTAGGTGACATTATGGTTTTGGTTGATTTGTGTCTTAAGGTGTTATTCTAGTACGAACTCTATGATAGATTGAACGGAAAGAATAGCTTCGTGTTATTTTACTACGGACTCTTGAATAGATCGATCAGAAAGAATAACTTTGAGGTGGTTTCGTACCCTACAATAATCTCTTCATTTGTTCTCTGCTATTAGTGACTTTGGAGTGACTCTTTGTTGCATGTTGAGGGATAGTTATATGATCCAGTTATGTTATTATTGTTGAGAGAACTTGCACTAGTGAAAGTATGAACCGTAGGCCTTGTTTCCTAGCATTGCAATACCGTTTACGCTCACTTTTATCATTAGTTACCTTGTTGTTTTTATATTTTTTTCAGATTACAAAAACCTATATCTACCATCCATATTGCACTTGTATCACCATCTCTTCGCCGAACTAGTGCACCTATACAATTTACCATTGTATTGGGTGTGTTGGGGACACAAGAGACTCTTTGTTATTTGGTTGCAAGGTTGTTTGAGAGAGACCATCTTCATCCTACGCCTCCCATGGATTGATAAACCTTAGGTCATCCACTTGAGGGAAATTTGCTACTGTCCTACAAACCTCTGCACTTGGAGGCCCAACAACGTCTACAAGAAGAAGGTTGCGTAGTAGACATCAAAGCGCTCCTGCTCGAGGGGTTCCTCAGACATGATAAATTCCTCATTTCCAAGGCTCACCTCCTCCTCGGAAAGAGGATGATAACTACCGTCCTCCGAGTTTTCGTCTATGGCCTGTTCATCATGGCTGACTTGCCCATCTTCCTGATTGTCCTGCTCGGCAGTTTGTTCGTTGGAGTCTTCTATGTCCTCGGCGCCGTCCAGAGTGTTGTCGTCTCCTGTGCCGGTATTGTTGTCTCTGCGGCGTGATTTAGAGCGGCGCCGCTGACGCCGACGCTTTGGTTATGTCTTAGGGGGGTCATCCTCCACTGGGTTTTCCCTGTCATCGCCCCTATTCCCTTTTGGTGTATCCACCATGTATACGTCGTACGAGGAAGTGGCCCTCCAATGTCCGGTAAACGACGGATATTGGGCCTCTTGTTCTCCTGCATCGTCACGTCATCCATGTCGTCGATGTCTTCGGAGCTGTAATCGAGCGTGTTGGTTAAGTCCTCGA
The DNA here is from genome assembly GCA_021605205.1 of Aegilops longissima. NCBI lineage: Eukaryota > Viridiplantae > Streptophyta > Magnoliopsida > Poales > Poaceae > Aegilops > Aegilops longissima. Next base: position 20,304,849 of record CM038678.1, read on the forward strand.
CGGTGGCTATGAAGTGGGCGGTGGGTGGGAAACAAAATTCTCTGTCATCAGCCTCCAGCTCGAACCGGATATAATTCGGCTGTGAGTCCCCCGCTAAGGATAGATTTTTTAATGAGTTTAGCACATCGCCCGAGGGCGAGTGCTAGAAGACATCCGCAGAGCTGAATTCGACGATTGATGAACGATCGAGCTCGACGCATGCGGACGCGTATAGTTTGGAATCTACAGCCGGAGACAAGTCCGGGGCTCCGATGACACAGACTCCACTTGAGGTTGGGTCTGTATGCGGCTCCGACGCTGCTAGGACTGCGACATCCGAGGCGAGGTTGAGCTTCCCGTCGACGGACGACACGATCTGCTCCGGATCTAAGGCCAGAGCAGCTACATGTGCACTCTCAATGAAAGCACCAATGTCGGTGTCAAAACCGGCGGATCTCAGGTAGGGGGTCCCGAACTGTGCGTCTAGGATCGATGGTAACAGGAGATGGGGGACACAATGTTTACCCAGGTTCGGGCCCTCTCTATGGAGGTAATACCCTACTTCCTGCTTGATTGATCTTGATGAATATGAGTATTACAAGAGTTGATCTACCACGAGATCGTAATGGCTAGACCCTAGAAGTCTAGCCTGTATGACTATGATTATGAGTATAACGATCTGGACTAAGCCTTCCGGTTTATATAGACAACGGAAGGATCTAGGGTTACATTAGGTCGGTTACAAAGAAAGGAATCTTCATATTTGGTCGCCAAGCTTGCCTTCTACGCCAAGGAGAGTCCCATCCAGACACGGAAGAGAGTCTTCGGCCTTCGTATATTCGTGGCCCATCAGTCCGGCCCATGTATAACAGGTCAGACGCCCGAGGACCCCTTAGTCCAGGACTCCCTCAGTGAGCACCTTACCGAGTTGTTGCAATATCGTGGGTTTCAAATTGGGAAAATCGATCCCACACTTTTTACTAAGTGGGTCAAAGGGAATTTGTTCATATGCCAACTATATGTTGATGATATTATTTTGGTCCTCCTAACAAGTCTTTCAATGATGAGTTTGCCGAACTAATGACCGAGAAGTTTGAGATGTCTATGATGGGAGAGTTAAAGTTCTTTCTCAGGTTCGATGTCAAGCAAAGAAGAGAAGGAACTTTCATCAACCAAGCCAAGTATACCCAAGACATGCTCAAGAGATTCAAGCTAGATGATGTCAAGCCGGTCAAGTTTCCAATGCCCACCAAATGCAAGCTTGACAGTGACCCCAATGGTAAAGCGGTTGATCAAAAGGTATATCGCTCCATGATTGGATCCTTGCTTTACCTTTGTGCATCTAGACGGGATATCATGTTGAGTGTGGGAATTTGTGTATGTTTTCAAGCCGCACCTAAGGAAAGTCACTATGTGGCGGTCAAGCAAATCTTTCGATATTTGTCTCATACCCCAAACTTTGGCTTATGGTACCCCAAAGGAGCAAGCTTCGGTCTTATGGGTTAATCGGACTCGGATTGGGCGGGACATTGTGTGGAGAGGAAGTCAACTTCCGGAGGGTGCCAATTCCTTGGTCGCTCTTTAGTGAGTTGGTCTTCAAAGAAGCAAAATTGTGTGTCTCTCTCGTCCACCGAAGCCGAATATGTAGCCACCGCAAGTTGCTGTGCACAATTGCTATGGATGAGGCAAACTTTAAAGGATTACGGTGTCACTTGTGACAAAGTGCCTCTTCTATGTGACAATGAAAGTGCTATCAAGATCTCTCTCAATCAGGTGCAACATAGCAAGACAAAGCATATTGAGATTCGTCATCATTTCATTAGGGATCACATCAAGCGTGGAGATATTGAGATCATCTACATCAACACTCAAGAGCAACTAGCGGATATCTTCACCAAGCCTCTAGATGAAGCACGATTTCGCGAGTTAAGGCATGAGCTAAATATCATTGATTTGAGCAATGTGGCTTGAATCTAGGCACACCCCACCGCACTCATCATTTTATCTTGTTCTAGATGTAGGCATGGACATAGGGGGAGTGTTGTTCTCTCAATGAACTCTCCCTCCCCCCATTATGCATAAATCGATCACGTCTTTCACATTAGCCATTTTTTATGGTACTTGTGCTTCAAAGATGAGTTTTGGTCATGGGCCCAAGGTTAAAATCTTCGCGGTGCCATACCACTTGACTCAAACATAGGTGGCCTCGGCCACCGCCCTCTCCTTGAGAGGTGTGTTGCTTTCCCTTTTCCCTCTAGTTGGATTGGTTTGTGTTTTTGTTGTGTTTGGCTTCTAGTCTCTCCGTGGGTGCTTCTCTGGTTTTTGGTTGTGTTCTGCTCGTCGTGTTGCTCCCTCGGCTCGTCTCGGTGTTTCTTTTTATTGTAGCTAGGCCTGTTTTCTTCCATCTCGTCGAGTTTGTGCTGGGTGGTACTACCGCTGGGGACGGGCGGTACTACCGCTGAGTGGCATCAAGCGGTACTACCGCCCGCCCGAGCGGTACTACTGCTGCGGGGCGGGACTGGGGATTATTGAATTGGGCAGGGGGAGTTTCACTCCCCATGCCCATTCACATTTCTCTCCCTGTCCGTTCCTCTCTCTCCAGCGACGAACTCGCCGCAGGAGGCCGCCGCCGGCCCGTCTTCTCCGAGCTGTCCTTCACATTTCCGTCTGGTGGAATCGATCCCCACCCCTTCCTCTTGCCATGGATGCTGGTATTGCCCCCGTCCTTCTCCTCATTGCTTCTAATTTTCAGATCTAGGCTTTTGGGGCAATAGTCTTAGCATTTATCAATTCTTGGCCAAATCATGGCTTGAGTTGGATGTTGAAGGCTGCTAGACTAGTTGGATTGATGTTTGGTAGGAGTACTTTTGAATTTGGCACCCCCGGTAGTACTGGATCTTGCAGCGGATGTGGCCTGACCATTGTCCTCCGCCTCGGGCGGTACTATCACTTCTCGGCGGTACTACGCTTCTTGGGAACGGTACTACCGCTCGGGGTGCCAGAATCCATTTTTCTCATACCAACCATTGATCTTGCGGCGGATGTGGCCTGATCTTGCAGCGGATGTGGCCTGACCATTGTCCTCCGCCTCGGGCGGTACTACCGCTACCCTGGAGCGGTACTACCGCCTGCTGGGAACGGCACTACCGCTCGGGGTGCCAGAATCCATTTTTCTCATACCAACCATTGATTTGTGTTGCTTTTTCTGATGGCTTATGCTCGTTTTCTTTCTTTGCCTTCTTTGCCCATGTGTGTGGTTCCAGGTGATGGCCCTTCGGAGCGCCTTGTTCGTCATACCAACCCCACGCATTCTGGGGGTTCAAAGTGCTATTGCTCTTCTGAGGCAGCTGTTGCGTCCTCAAGTGTTCCTCCACCTCAGCCCAAGAAGCAAGTTGCGAACAAACCCAAGCCGAAGGCCAAGTCTGTGACAGAGCTGACTGCTAAGGAATTCTGGGAGAAGCGTCGGCGCAACCCGTATGATGAAGATCAAGAACCAGCTCTTGTCAACCGCCGTTTTTGGAACTGTTTTCAGTGGGTTGTCTACTTTGATTTGCTCAAAGCAAAGAAGAATCTCTATGTTGATGTCCGCTCAATCGACATTGCTCATTTGGAGAAGGATCGTGCCTACTTTGGCGAGGCACTGAATATGTGTGCTAAGTTGAACATTCTCAAGATCATGGACTTCAACAGAAGACTTTGATGCGGAGATGGTGGCTCAGTTTTATGCCACGGTCCACCTTGGCACTGATGAGGAAAGGACTCTGACTTGGATGAAAAATGGAAGACTTCTCTCAGTCAAATGGAAGGCGTTCATGGAACTATTGGGTGTTGAATACCAAGGACTTGACAACCCGGTTGGCTTTCGTCCTCACAAGAATGACACTTCTACTCACAAGCAAGCTCTCTGGCCTTACATCACAGTAAAGGTTAACACCGAGACCGGGAAGAAGACTTATGAGATGTTTCCTTTTCTGGACATCCTTCATCGCATCTTCAGAGAGACTCTTTTTCCTCGCATTGGGAACTTGGATATGGTCCATTCGTGCCTCGTGGATATGCTACTGTTTTGCCAGCATGAGAATGACAACAACATTGGAGAGTCCTTGGATATTTCTCATGTCATGTGGTCAGAGCTCCTCTCTGCCATCTCTCAGCACAAGTGCCCCATCTATGCCCCTTACCTAATGTTACTCATTGAGAAGGCATGGGCGCACACTTATCCTGCTGTCTTGCTGGAGACCGGCGAGATGGTAACTCACGAGGTTAAGCGTCTGAGACAGAAGGAGCAGTGGGGCACTCCGGTTCCGAAGTCTAGGGTTCCGGCAGGTGCTGACGAGGCTGAGGCTCAGGCTGATGATGATGATGACTATGAGCCCTCTGGGGTGGAGCCCTCGTGGGCTAAGAAGATCAAGCGCAAGATGAAGAAGCTCTTCTGCATGGAGTCTCACGGGCAGTATATGGCCCATGTGTCTGAGAAGAAGTCATGCGGCCGTCACAAGGTTCTTATGCGCCACCTGGGTGCAGATATTGCTAGTGGATCAGAGGACAAGATCACAGATGAGGAGGAGTGTATTTCTCAACACTGCCCCTGGACGGATTCAGAGTCTGAGCATCCCACTTTCGATGACGGAGACGCGGGCAAGCACGCGGGGATGTGATGATGGTGTTCTTCGGCTTTGCCATCACCTGTGACCGTAGCAGCACTCTTTGCCTTTTTGGTGTCTCAATGTCAAAGGAGGAGAGAGTTTAGGGATTTATGGAGTTGCAAGTGTGTCTTATTTGTCTTGCCTTTCTCTCTCGCAAACTCTTTCCTCGGTCGTTTTCTTTGGTTTGGTTTGTGTCTGTGAGACCTGGTTACCTTGTCATATGGTGTGAGACATATGCTATCCTATCTTATGCTTATCTAATGCATGTCTAGTACTTTGGTAGTTTGTGAGTTGCATGCTTAACTTAAGGCACTCCTTGCATCCTAGCTTATATGTCTCTTTTTATAGATGCAAGTGTTGTCCGGCTATAAAATATAGGGGGAGTGTTGATCCTAATGTGTGTACTTTGCATTCCAAAGGCACTCCTAATTAAGTGCACGCATCTAGGGGGATCCCCACTATATTTTGTAGTCTCTGGGGTTTGCTTATTTTCTTGTTTTATCTCTATGCAAATCCCCATGTGTCATCAATCCATCAAAAAGGGGGAGATTGTTAGGGCATGTCTCTCTCTAAGTGGTTTTGGTGATTGATGACAATGCATTTGCGGACTAATCATGTGCATTGAGCATTTCAGATATTCATTCATTGGCACAAGATGATTCTTTCCCCTCGGAGCTCAAGGTGAAGACGGTGTAGTCTCTTTCGGTTTGGATTTGGTGGACTTGAGTCATAGGAGACACCGTACTATCTAGAGGGGGTCCGTATCGGAAAGGCTAGGGTGGAATCAACATGTACACATCTATCTCGCACCCCAGCTCCTTTCCACTTCCTTGGAGTTTACCGATATTGCGGAAGTGGCACTTGGGAGGAGCCAACAGCAGTACCGTCGGGCCGGAGCGGCAGTACCGCTGATAGCCTCAAGCGGTAGTACTGCTGTTTCACAGTGGTAGTACCGCTCGTGGACATCAACGGTAGTACGGCTCCTGCTCCGCTCTGGTACCGCCTTGATTTGAGGACGTCGCGTCTCGTGTTGGGTTGTGCGGCAGTAGGCGTGGTAGTACCACTTGCGAGCGGTAGTACCATCCTACCACCGCTTCTAGTGCCGCTCGGGGGCCCTCTCTCTCCTGCCCCTTCTCTCTACTCTCTGTGCGCAGCCCCAGCGGTACTACCGCTGGGCCAAGCGGTAGTGCCGCTGTCTAGTGCGGTAGTACCGCTCCCTGGAGCGGTAGTACCGCTCTCTGCGGGTTGAGATGTGGCATGACGGTTGGATTTGATCCCCCACTATAAAAGGAGGTCTTCTTCCCCAAGAAGACCTACCTCTTTTCCCCCAAGCTCCATTGTTTCTCCAAAGCTCATTTTCGCCCCAATCTCTCTCCCTAGCCAATCAAACTTGTTGATTTTATAGGGATTTGTTGAGAAGGCCCGGATCTACACTTTCACCAAGAGAAATTTGATCCCCCCCACTAATCCCTTGCAAATCTTGGTACTCTTGGGTGTTTGAGCACCCTAGATGATTGAGGTCTCCTCAGAGCCACATTCCATTGTGGTGAAGCTTCGTGGTATCGTTGGGAGCCTCCAATCAAGTTGTGGAGATAGCCTCAACCTTGTTTGTAAAGGTTCAGTGGCCGCCTTCGAGGGCACCACTAGTGGAATCACGGCATCTCGCATTGTGTGAGGGCGTGAGGAGAATACGGTGGCCCTAGTGGCTTCTTGGGGAGCATTGTTCCTCCACACCGCTCCAACGGAGACATACTTCCCCCAAAAGCAAGGAACTTCGGTAACACATCCTCGTCTCCACCAGCTCCACTTGTGGTTATCTCCTACCTTTACTTTGTGCAAGCTATTATTGTATTGTATCTTTTGCTTGCACTTATTGTTGTTGTTGTTGTTTGCATCATATAGGTTGTTCACCTAGTTGCACATCTAGACGACCTATTTGTTGCTAAACCTATTTTGTTAAGAAAAGCTAAAAATTGGTAGTTTCCTATTCAATTCACCCCCCTGTAGTCAACCATATCGATCCTTTCAAATTTTATACGCGACCCAGTTGTAGGTGCATACTCGAGACGGGTTGCATGTGTCACACCCGACATGAAAACGTAAGCAACATAACATCCATTCAACTAGGGGCCACGGGATGGTGGGTTCATAGGGGTAGCCCAGGTTGGTGGAATTATAAATCTTCCATTTTATACTTTTTTTTTGTCTTTTCTTTATTTTTTTGTTTTGGGTTTAGGATATTTTTTACACACAACTAGGATGGACGGTTTGATAGGTGGGTTTATTTATTTACTTTTCCATTTTCCATTTTTGTTTTGGTTATCTTTTGTGGTTTTCTTTTTCTAAAAGGGAGGTGAAATTTTTTTGTGTTCATATATGTGCGTTTTTAAATATCTTATTTTTTATCCATTTTGCACACAAGCGTTGCTGCATATGATTGCATGTCCCTCACAGTGTGCAGCTCAACTACTTTCCAAGAATAATTTCTCTAGTTGCACCGAGTGGAACGTGTGCAGTTGAAACAGGGTTCCCCGAGACATCCATCCTTGAAGCTCAACTTGGGTCCAATCCTTCACAAATTGGGCGTGCAATTTTGGATAGTAAGGATATGTTGAAGCAGGGTTTGATCCGCAGAATTGAAGAGGGGCAGTCAACACGAATATGGTATTGTAACTAGGTACCGAGAGAACCTATACTTTTGCCTCTGTTACCAATTTTTCCTAACCCTCCCACTATGCTGCATGAATTGTTGAACCCTATGGAGGCCTCGTCGAACTCCAACCTTATCCGACAAGTCTTTCTCCCGATGGATGCCGATGCCATACTCTCTATTCCGATCTGCACGAGGGGAATAATCTGATTTTTGGGCGTGGTATTTTGAGCACAAAGGTAACTTCACTATGCGGTCTGCATATCGCATGCTTGTCGATACAAAGACCAGAAGAGAGAATTGGCTTGACGGGGTTGCTGGATCTTCAAATAATCAGCGAGTTGGCGAGGCATGGACAAACTTATGGAAGCTCTCGGTCCCTTCGAAGCTAAATTTTTTGTTGGGTGTTTGGCGTAGCCATCGCTAGCACTCGGCTGCTTCTTCACCACTGCCATATGTCAACAACAAGCAGCTGCTCCATCTGCAGGTGTCAGGATTCATGGAGGCACTTCTAGTTGGATTGCCCGACCTCTCGGTGCACCTGGGCGTTATGTAACGAGTGCATCACAGAGTGCATGGCGACATGCACGGAACCAGATGCCAAAAATTGGCTGCTTGTGATGAACGACTTACTATCACATGTGTAGTTTACAAAGATGACTGCTACTCTATGGGCAATCCGGTCTTCAAGGAGGAAAGCTATTCATGAAAACATCTATGAGAGTCCAAGTTCCATTCACCAATTTGTTACCTCTTATCTCTCAGAGCTCAATGCAATACATACACCCAAGTCTGCGGAACCGAAACCCGTACAAGACATCAATCAGAGGTGGCTTCCTCCAGAGGGGGGATGTGCGAAAATAAACATGGACAGAGCTTTTTGCAAGAATGGCAGTAGGGTTGTCATTGTTGCTCTTTGCAGAACGGACAAGGGCGTGTATGCTGGAGCCTGGGCGATCGTTGTGCAAAATATTTCAGACCCTGATACCATTGAAGCCCTTGCATGTCGGGAGGGTCTTGCTTTGGCCGGATACCTCTCACTCGCAAGGCTAGTAGTTGTGTCTGATTGTCAGGTTGGGGTGAATGACATCGAGCAAAGTTCAATCGGTGTGTATGGTGCAATCATCAGAGCTAAGAGAAAGGAGAACTCTTGGAGAAATGTATCTTAGTCCATGAGCGTAGAAATTTTAACTTTGAGGCTCATTGCCACACAAAACACGCAGGTACTCTAGATATTGGTCGTCATATTTGGTTGGGAAATCCTTTTGATCCCGATGCAATACCTGTGAACATGGTTACTATTACTGAATGATCAATAAACCGCGTTGTGCCTAAAAAAACCTTAACCCCCACATGACCCCCTTTCATAGTATGCATAATGCAATTACATCATTGATATGGAAAAAAAATCAACTTCAACATTTGGTAAATAAAATGCTATTTGATTTTTACAATAGGCATTCTCAAAGTTCACTTTAAAAAGAAGGGCACTTTGTTTTTTATGATGAACAATAGATTATGGTTATGCTACAATCTCTCGAATTTCTCCAAGAAATCGTTCATTACCCAGTCCTTGTGTTTGTCTTTGCCCACAGCCAGAGTCACACATGCACGCATTGCCTAGGAATGCTCCTGGCACGACGGACGCCGGTCAGAGTAAATGTCCACGTGCACACTAGTCAAAGATGAGCAATCCACCGGGGAGCGGTGAGACGGGCATGGCCGGAGCAAGGACTCCAAGATGATGCCTTCAGGAAGGATACTACCACATGTAGCCGCCACCGTATGATCTCGAAGATCAAGTTTTCACCCGGAGTGGCTGATGAGATACCGCTCTTACAAAGCCAATCCATGAAAATGCAGGACACGCAGAATGCAAGCGACTACACTACCAAAATAAAATACAGGAAGCTCTAAGACCAACGCTATGCTATGCCTAGTACACCTAAGCTCCACGACAACACCCTCAAGAGGAAAACAACGCAGGGCATCACAGCTGCTGAGTCCAAATGGACAAAGGTTTTCACCTGGAGCCCATACATAGAGAGGAGCACTACGACGACATCTTCAGGAAGTAAGCGACTCCCGCGAGCCTTGTCGTCCTCGGCGACAAAGCGCAGAATGGTAGGGATAAAGTAGAATGGACTCTTACTAGTGATAAGAAATTCTTTGTTAAATCCTTATATAGAAAGCTGGTGACCGAGGATTGTAACTTCCCACAAAAAAAATTGTGAAAAGTGAAAGTCCCTACCAAAATTAAAGTCTTTTTGTGGCTGCTTAACCGAAAAAGTGTTTCAAACTAGGACTCTTTGTTGAAAAGAGGCTGGAGAGGTACAAAAGAATTTGTTTTTCTGTGGCAAGGAACAAACTGTGAATCATTTACTGTTTTCTTGCTTTGTTGCGTCTCTGATTTCCTGTATGTTGAAATGTACTCTTGGTTTGCGGCCTATTCCCTCTTCAACCGAAGAATGTTTTGGGAACTGGATTAAAACCTTTCGTAAGGCAGATAAAAACCTCGTTGGGATCACTGCCTTCCTTTGTAGTATGTGGAAACGCAGAAACGGGATTATTTGTGATAATAAAATTTATAGTGATCCCATGACTTTGATCTAGATTATGTGCTATGGATAATGGGATGGTCTACTTTGCCGAGAAAGGAACAAAACAAAGGGGTGCTGGAGCTGCGAACAAAACTACTAGCACGAGTAGCAAGTGATGTTTACAAGGCTTCACATGGATGGAGGTTGAATGTGCCGAGGCTTGACGGCTGAGAAGGCTTAGGCTGCTTCTCTCGCGCGTTGATCTTCTTCGTAGTATTCTTGTTGCTTTTGGGCCGCTGTTTCTTTTGCATTCTGTAATATAACTGGTTCCCGGGCTTCTGGGGCTGCGTCTGAACTTTTGTTGCTGTTTCACTCTTTAACTCCCAGGTGTTAGGTTGATCTCTCCTCCAATGGGCCCAACGGCTCATTGGGCCCTTGACCCACGCCCTGATCGGGGGCGTCCAGCCCAAGCAAGGCTGGTGGGCCCCTGTCGCGTAGTGCTATAAAGAGGAGGTGGGGACCAGGGCACAGGGTACGAGGTTCGTCACCGCCACTGTTCCCCACTCTTAACCCTAATTCGATCTAGAGGGAGGCACTGAAGCGACGGGAAGCGCCACCAGCCACTTCACCGTTGACCTCTACGCCGAGCTCCATCCATTCACCAGCGGCACCAGGAACTCCTCGAGACAAGGAGAAGGTAATCTCCTCACCGACACCGTCAGTCCTAGCCTACCCGATCCCACAGCAGCCTTTCAATGGTATCAGAGCATGTTTGTCAAAGAGCATTCGAATTTATTCCTAAATTTGATGATTGAATATGCAGTCAAAAGAGCCAATTCTGGCATTTATGTCCTGTACAGGGAAGTACCCGCATGGCGGGAAACGATGATTATAATAAAACCCGCATGGCAGGAAAAGTCTGGGAAAATCCCTGCGTAACCCGTATGGCGGTAGAAACTTTCGCAGACTTATCCTGTATGATAGGAAACAAGATGTGATGACTCATATGTTTTTCAATGAATCCCAATTTGGGAGAAAAGTATGGAGTAGCCCTTATGCTATCCTAGTATCGACCGTGCACTTTTAAGTGTCATAGTCATTAAGAAATCAATAAACCCAAAGAGAATAAAAGTAACAGACGAACCTAAAGATAAGAATGATATGCAAGTGTGACTTGCAAAAGTACTAATGATAAAGAACTCTGTTGAGTTTCTGAAATGGAATAAGAAAAAGGTACTCCCATACCAGTTTACAGATAACTTCATTATGTATGAAGTAATCGGATAAATGAAGTGGATAATCGAAGTTTCCTCAATTCACAAGAGTTGTGAATGGTTTTTCGAAATTGTGGCAGAAAAGTTCTTGCCACATTTCGAGGGGGAGAAAGAAATATGAGATATCCATTAATGAAGAATGTGATCGTCTGCTGGAGTACGACGGTTATAATAATATCCCTAAAGAAAAGAAATAGTTGTATTCCTGGATCTTTCCCAGTTTTGGAAGGAGACTAAGAAATACTAAGACGATGCTTAAAGTGCCATAAAGAAGAAAGTTTTAACAGAATAAACCCAAATAATAAAGTTTAAAGATAAGCCATTTTTAGTGAAGATGGAGTAATCTGGGGGAGCATGTTGTATGACCTATACAACACCTGTTGTTTTCTCTATAAAGGAGGAATGAGTAAACATGGATCTTGTGATAAAGGTCCCTGTAATACCTATTGCCTCTTGGAAATGAAAGACTATACAATTAATTTGCCTCTTGGCAATGACAGAGCAACAACAACCCCATATGAAAGAAGTGCCAGTACCTGAGACGCAGATGGTCTCAAGGAATGAGAAAATCAGATATTTCTGATTACTATAAAGTCTATGTTAACGGAGGTCGATCCCACCTCATTTAAAGCGCTCAATCGAGCTTTGAGAAGTGTCTATTTTGTCTAAATGATAAGAGACTATGTGAGATGAAATAAATTTGGTGAATCCCGAGGATGTTTGGGACTCATAAGTAATTTTCAATGGAGCCAAAACAGTAGGCTCTAAAGGGTCTACAAGGTCAATGTGACTCCAAAGGAAATACATAAAGGTGTAAAACATGACTTAAATCGAAAGGTTTTTGCACGTTTACACTGAATAGATTACAATAAGTGTTGATAGCACATCATGATCTGAGTTACATCAGATGAAAGATATTATAATTTGAGTTACATCAGATGAAAGTAAATAACACAGGGGATACTGCCTGAAGAAGTCTTTTATGGACTAAAGCAATCAAATGTTGTTTTGGGTTAAAGAAAATGAGAGGACAATTGTGTTTGTATAAAGTTATAGAATGGGAATTTCAGTTCCTATATCTTGTACATGCGGATAACATTCTGCTTGTTAGTAGTGATGTTAATTCGATTGCAGGAGGAAAAGAAGTTCTTGTCCTCAAAGTTCAAAAGAATGTCTCTCGTTATAAGGATCGAGATTCACCGAGAAAAGAATAAAAGGGGTATTAGGAGTGTCGCATGAGCATGCTAAGGAAAGTCTCTAAAGTATGCATGCGAGAAAGCTTACGCATGTTCTTATAGTCAAGGGTAATGGAACTGGAAACTATGGTGTTCCAAAAGTTGATGAGAAAAGATTGAAAATGGATATGGTGCCATATGCTTCAGTTGTTGAAGCTCAATATATTACCATGACATAGTTCACGTATCTGGGTTGTTTTGGCAATGTCCAGTCCATATATAGATCACTGGAATGGACTCAAAGATATCAGCCTCATGCTGAAAGACATAAGTGCTCTCAAAAGATTGTGAGTACAAAGACAGGAGTTGTGAAATGTATAGCGAAATCCACAATTGTCGCTAATTTTCACACTTGGAGTTTTGGTGTGGAAAAGCTCCAAAGAATGAAATAATTACCATCAATACGATGCAAAATATGGTATAGCTTGATATGAGGTTGAGGGACATGCAAAATGGTTAAGTATACCTGTACCCGGAGTTGATAATGGTTGACAACAACAATAACCATTAATTAATTCGCTCCTATGACAACGAGTCAAGTGTGGTGCCAAACACATTGACACAAAGTTATACGTTGTTAAGGAGAAAACCCGGAATTATGTTGAAATGCTTGGACCATGGAAGCAACAGACAAGTATTTGCAGATCTGCTTATTAAAGGATTACCGCCCAGTGTGTTCGGAGAACACACAGTCGACATGGGTTTTATGGTATAGTCTAAGATTTCCGGACAATAAAAGGGCCCAAGGTTAAAGAATCTGTTTCAAAACAGAGGAGTGTGTTGTAGGTGTTGATTCTATCGGGAATGAACCGTGATGATGAGACATGCTCTACATGCAAATCTGTGATGGAATGAGTACTTTGAAAAGAGTTATTTCAAAGTATAAAGTTAAAAGTATAATGATGAGATCAAGGGGGAGAATGTTAGGTTGATCTCTCCTCCAATGGGCCCAACGGCTCATTGGGCCCTTGACCACGCATACGATCGGGGCGTCCATTAAGCAAGGCTGGTGGGCCCTGTCACGTAGTGCTATAAAGAGGAGGTGGGGACCAGGGCACAGGGTACGAGGTCCGTCACCGCCACTGTTCCCCACTCTTAACCCTAATCCGATCTAGAGGGAGGCACTGAAGCGACGGGAAGCGCCACCAGCCACTTCACCGTCGACCTCTACGCCGAGCTCCCATCCGTTCACCATCGGCACCGGGAACTCCTCGAGACAAGGAGAAGGTAATCTCCTCACTGACACCGTCAGTCCTAGCCTACCCGATCCCACAGTAGCCTTTCACCAGGATGTGTGCCTGTGCTACCTGGTGAGTGGGGATGCTTATGTTTATTCTATTTATTGATCATTCACTTACCGTGTTGTAGCAAAAAAAAAAAAAAACGTGTTGTGCCTAGAAAAACCTTAACCCCCACATGGCCCCCTCTCATAGTATGCATAATCCAATTACATCATTGATCTGGGAAAAGAATTAACTTCTACATTCGGTAAATAAAATGCTATTTAATTTTACCATAAGCGTCCTCAAAATTCACTTTTAAATGAAAGGCCCTTTGTCTTTTATGATGAACAATAGATTATGGTTATGCTACATTACAATCTCTCGAATTTCTCCAGGAAAGCGTTCGTTACCCGGGCCTTGTGTTTGTCTTTGCCCACGCCCAGAGTCACACACGCACGCACGCATTGCCTAGGAATGCTCCTGGCACGGACGCCGGTCGGAGTAAATGTCCACGGGCACGCTAGTCAAAGAAAACAACCACCAAGGGACGGCACTCATAGATCCAAATAAAAGCAAACGACGCTCTTGTACTGTAGCTCGCATGCTTTGCCTACTCTCGGAAAACAAAAAAGGAGCAGCTCGCACAGCCAAATCCAGGAGTAGAGAAGAAGAAAAAAGGCTTGGGTATTGGGTGATGGAAACGGACGGACGCTCCTCCCGCTGGTGTACGCATTTTGACGAACGAATCGATCGACCTGACCTGCTCACTTACATGTGTATATCGATCTACCCTAGTAGTACTCGTACTCAGTGGCGGACCTAGGATCTAAGAAAATGGGGGTGCCAACTTCAATACACGGATATAAACTTTGTGAAAAGTAATACTAGAATTGAACTTGAAAAGAAAGTATACTAGAATTGCATGTGTTTTGGTCTAAAAAACATCATGAATCTACCAAAGAGCTAGCAATCGGTGCTAAGTATAGCAGTGCTATATATAAACATTTTTTGCATTTTTGAAGGGGTGCTCGTACTACGCAAGTGTATATGCTGGTGGCGGCCGTAGTGCCGCGTGTATTTGTACCGTCGTAGATAAACTAAGATAAGTATACGGTGAATGCTTGTCAGTGGACACAAATCCAATCCAGTAGCAGCAGGTGTAGTGGACCGGAGTGAATGCCGGTCGAACGGCCGAATTTACGGTACTCTAGATGTTTATGGTCCTTTGTGTTTCCATTTCAGTGTGCTTGTAAGGGTCAACTACTTTATACTGCTTTGTGATTTGAATGAAAAACGTCTCAAAAAAAAGAACGGCCGAATTTAACAGGCTGCCGAAGCAGCAGGGAGTAGACGTGCGTGCGTGCGTGCTGGGATCTGAAAATAAATTTCGTATGCCAGGTCCGGTCAGGTGGCCCAGGCGTCAGTCACTCTGTCCGTGTGCGCGCGAGCGTGGCCAGAAAGTTGGGAATAGTGAGTGCCGTGACGCGAGCGGCATGGGGTGGGTTCACTTTGAGACCCGAGAGGCGCCAACGGCAACGGCTAGCTCGGTTCGAAAAGGGGTCGGTCGGCCGGTCCGCCGGCCAGCTCAGAGCCACCGGCCTGGTCACGGCGCCGCGACGCTTTCCAGGCTGCGACCCCACGAGCACCACACGAGTCCACCACCACGACGAGAGCCCGACCGTCTCCGCTCCATCTCCACTCTCCAGGAGCGCGGCGTTGCCGTTGCCCACCCAACCAAGCGCGCGTAATCTGCCCTTGAATCTTGAGCCCCGCGACCGGAATTAAGCCGGTGCAATCACACGCACGCACGCATTACTCCTAGTACTTCATTTCATCGCCGTAACCCTAGCCCGTATGCAAGCACGGTACGGGGATGAAAAAGGCTACGCGGTATACGACCCCGGCTATGATGGTCGCCCGAGAAAATCACGCATTTACACCGCTGCTGTACTCCACAAGTACACATCCTACGGTTCGCATCATGACCCCATTGATGATTGATCCGAGTGAGTGATCCGTCACGAGGCCTGCGTGCGTGCGAACGTACGTACGCCAGGAATTCAGAGAGACGTCGTCAGGTACTAGTAATGAGCGTGCAGATTTCGATTTCGTCGCGACCCCGAGATGCAAACTGTAAAGGCGCTTTAAGACGCGACGCAAAGCTTTCCTCTACGTACGCACGCACGATCCATCCATCGGGCGAACGGCTAGCCCGAGCCCGAGCACGAGAGCACCAGCCACGCGCCCATAAAACCACCCCACCTGCGGCCAGCAACCACCACCACCACGATCACTGTGTCCGCCACCTTGGCCCGTTTTGAATGTGACAAAGAGAGGGAAACCAGAGAAGCCAAGCCGCCGCCGGCGACCCGGACGCCGGCCGGCCAGCCATGCCGAGGTCCTCCTCCCCCTCCGGCTCGTCCTCCGCGCCCCGCATCCTCGGCAGGGCCATGGCCATCCTCTCCCTGCCGCTCACCCCGCTCTCCAAGGCCAGGGCGGCGAGGACCCTGCTCCTCTTCAAGAGGCGCCGCGCGCGCCGCCTCCGCCACTACAACTACGCGTACGTCGGCGAGTACCAGTTCTCGCCCTCCGGCTCCCCGCTGCTCCTGCCCCGCCCGCCCGGCGTCTCCTCGTGGCGCGCCAAGCGGCGGAGCCGGGCCAGGACGGTCCTCGCCGCGCTGCTCTGCGGCGGCGGGTGCGGCTTCGGCGACGGCGAGGACGGCGGGATCGACGTCGCCGTGCTCGACGGGCTGCTGCCCCTGCCTCGGGCTCTGCAGGAGGAGCGGGCGGCTGACGACGACGGCGCGTACGGGTACGGCGAGGAGGAGGTGTCCGACGGCGAGGAGGAGGGGGAGGTGGCGGAGGAGTTCGAGGGGGACGAGGAGGTGGACGGCCGCGCGGAGCGGTTCATCGAGAGGTTCTACGAGGAGATGAGGCTGCAGCAGAAGCGCCTCCTCTAGGCCGGCCGGATCCATGGACGACTCTGTCTGCATTTCGGATTCGTCTTGGTCTTGGTAGAATTGTCGCTAGCTATCTTGGCTGCAGTTCCTTCGGTTACAGTTACAGTGTGTTTGTTCTTGCTTCCTCTCGCAGTGTTGTTGTTCAAGTAGTATCATAGTCAGTCATGTGTCTGAATTTATGACTTTGTTGTGGTGTTGATAAATGTTATCCGAGTTCAAATCTTCAGTCATGGCAGTGCGTCACACGTCACAGATTCATTATCTCCGTTCGAGTTCAGTTGTTTACATGAGTTCATTCAAAAATCAGAAGAAGAGAGCAAATCATGGAAAAGTTGGCCGTAAACAATGTGATAAGAGCGTTTCTCTCAAGGCGCGGCTGCCTTATCTCCCATTGTTAAAACCAGAAAAAGTGCATCGAGGAGCGCTTTTCCGGATGCAGAGGATGCTCTGCTCTGCTCTGCTTCGAGAACCGGCGCTGTTTTGTTCTCTGATCCTTGCCTGTTTCCTGAGAACCGGCGCTGTTTTGAACAACTCGAGCAAGTCCAGGAAATGTAGCATTGAAAATTCCACCTTGCTCGCTCGGTGGGAGCTCGTTCACGACGGATCGCAACGGCTTGATGCCGGAAAGGTTAAAGCGTTTGAGGCAAAGGTGTTCTCGTTTTTCAGAGGGATTTGCAAGTTCCACAAAATAGTTCTAGCAAAAGCTACATGATGCCACCCGCAACAAAAAAGTGTCAGTATGAATGTATGATGCAGATGCCCGGGGTGAAACCTCCTTTTTGAAAAGAGAAAAATCTTACAATATCCACCTTCATTTCTTCCATCATCGCTACACATGAGCAGGGCAAAATTTGCCGAACAGGAATCGGGAATTCGGAGAGGCCAGATGAGATAGATGGGTGTGTTCAAAATGGAATGATCCCCTTTTCTCATGCTTGCATTTTTGTTGTCCACAAACAAATAAAAAGTCCGAAAAGACGTACATATAACAGACTCGATACCTAGGTCAATGGATTCAATGGAGAATTGCGTTACTTTTTTTGCTAAAGAAAATGTTTTATTTAAAACATTTTTTTTTCTTTTGGATGTACTACAGCCGTAGCATGAAAGAAACTTGCATTATTCAGTGAAACGGCAGGAAACGCCCCTGAAGGTAAAAGAAAAGAGAACAGTGCATACACTTTTACCACGTTTCAGTTAGACAGTAGCACACAAAAGGGAAAATAACCAGGAGGGTGGGGGGCGTCCATATTACTACATGACGCTGTACAAAATCTCACGCGGAGGAATAGAGTACATATCTGCAGAGTGTTATTCATGCGTGATCAGTGCCATGCCAAGCAGTGCACTTCCACACTTTCAGCAGCATTGGTCGAAGGCGAACTCACCGACGAGGGCCTCGAGTATGTCGTCCTCGATGGCGACGCTGATGTCGAACGCCTCGGTCCGGCACGCGTCGCACCCCGCCGCCGCCACCTGGTCCAGCTCCTTCTCGGCGGCACGGTCTGACGAAACATCGCTCCAGCTGCCGATCTCTTCGGATATCTCCCTCTTCAGCAGGTCCTTGCTCAGGGTGAGAGGCATTCGCAACAGAGCCTTGTATCCGCATTTCCCGAAATCACGGAACTTCAAGTCCAGCGATTCGACAATGCAGTCAAACAGGAAGTTGGTGCGTTGGCAGTTGTTTTCCTCCTTGAACCCGAAGCTGCTCTCCGGTCCAACGCCGAAGACGGCTTCGACGGTCTCCAGCATCTCGACGATGAAAGAGTGGAGTGATAGGCTTGACGGTGCGCCGCAGAAGAGGCTCCTGTCCAGAAGCAGCTCAGCATTTGCAATGGCTTCTCCGATGCTGTGGAGCCTGCCTTCTAAGAACTCGAAATCATGCTCTGGAGAACTTTGAACACATGGTATTTCAGCATTGCTGACATGATCATCAGTCTTTGTTGTGTCGATGGACATGGACAAGTCAACAATGTCAGACTCAAGATTGAAGAGATCTTCCATTTTGTGCTCCATTGAAATAAAGAATTCTGTACTCTCTGCAGACAAAAGAAGAAACCATGCACTACCATCATAATCTATCCCATCACACACGTCAAAACCTACTAATCTAATCCAGTCTGTAAATCAAAATTGTTTTAAGCTTCTCTCTAAGAAGTGTTAATTTAAGCCGAGCAAATTTAACTACTCCCTCCGATCCATACCTCAATGGACTAGACAAAACTAAGACAAGTAATATAGATCGAAGGTAGTTGAATATATTGTGACAGAACACTGTTATAATAGTTCAAATATCAGCGATACATGTAAATTATTTGTTGTTTCCTGTGCTACTCATCATGATGCATACCTCGATTCGCAATACAGCGTCAAGACGTGCACTAAAGCAATCGATTTTGTGGCCAAATGCGTTCTACGCAAACATAGCTATTCATTTAAGGTTTCGTCACCATATATTTCAACTTCAGATCAGCGACATAATCTTAGTAAACAAAAAATAAATAAAAATAAAGGGGGGAGTTTATTTTATAGCACACTTTCTTTCAGAAAAGGCCTTTCAACCAAGCTTTGTAGGTAACTATTCCTTTGCTGGTGTTACTAGCTACTACTACAAATTATCCTTACATTCTAGTACAAACATTCAAGATGATACAAAAATACTTACCGATCTTTTCAGTTGGACTTCCTGAGGAGGAAGCATCGTTTGAGAAGCATGCTTCGAGGACTGATGTCGGGCTCGGCTGATTGGGCTCATCGTTTGTGCATGTAGCGGAAGAATCGGCCCCTTGGTCACCCTGGAACTAGAACAAAAGAATGTTTTCATATTTCAATAGTCAGCAAGACAAAAGATAGTGTGACCACTGACCACAGTACAATGAATGCAGGTCATCCAAGTTGGTACATAATTACTTCAGTAAAGATCAGCGAACATCCAATAATATATTTTCTACAAATTCACAAAATGTACCAGGCGTGGATTCATCAGTCTCTACCATTAGACGAAGTGTTTAAGGATATGCAAAACCAACACTACTGAAGTAAACATATAAGACATAAAAAGTTGACAACATGAAGCAGCAAGGTAACATTTAAACTGACCTGATAACGCTTGCGAAAGTCAGGTGATTGATCATTGGAATCGTATACAGTCTCGGCATTATTCAGAGGAGCTGATGAATCCGAATAGTTACTACTTTGGGATGCTGAGGTGTTTGTGTCATTAGTAAGGGCAGAAATGAGCTCTTGGAGCACCGACACAGTCAAGTTTGCCGAACAACCATCACTTGGTTCAACCCTATCTGACAGGCCAAGCTCGGTCACCTTTGCTTTCAGCAGTCTCCTAAATTCCTCTTTCTCAGACGTGGCGCTCACGGCACAAGGTTCAGCTTCAGAACATTTGGCATCTACCATCGGCGTTCTTGCACAACCGGTATCGGAGTGTGTACCTCGGAGCCCTCTGTTCTCTGAAACTTTGCCGTCCAATGAAGCCCTGGATACCGGTCTCGCTGATGAACTAGAGGCAAATGCAACTGTGTTCCGACCTCCTCTGTTACTGGCTGCGGTACCGCGGTCGATTTTCTTGCGTGATCCTCTCCTCTGCCCAGATGCATTGCTTGTATCCCTACTTGTGGACGCCGACCCATTTCGGTCGATCACGTCCCTTAGTGTGCTTCTTTGCGGGGTGGTCGAACTCATCGACTCCCTCCTCGGACCAGAATTGTGTGGTGCCCTCATACTACTACTGCCAGAATTGTGTGCTGCTCTCCTACCGCTAGCAGGTGCCGATTCACGAGCATTGCCGATCGACCGCGTTGAACTAGCCAAGTTCCCAGACCCAGCAGCCCTTGGAACATCTGGCCTAGACAAGGCTCCTCGTTTGCGCAACATCCTCTGTTCACCAGTTCTTGCGCCGGCGCCGGCATTGCTCGATCTGACCTCAGCATAACTGCTCATCCCCCCAGTTCTTGCCCTATAATCTCTTTGCATTGCATCCACATCAGAGCTGCTGCCTCTACTCATGTGTGCATCGTAGGAATCCACTCTTGGCACCACAATTGTATGGCTAGTGCTTGTCACTGAGCCTGCAGCAGCAGCGCTGCTCATGGTGTTCATGGAGTTTGTCTCCTGCCAGCAGCGGGAACCGACGGCATTGCCCCGTTGATCCGCGTCCAGCTCCGGTGGAGGCGCACGACGCTCCAACGACAGGCTATCGGAGCGAGACAGGAAGTCGTCGAGCTCGAGCGTGCCCCAGCTCTGCTGCGGGGCGCCGGGGTGGCCGCGGTGCTGCGGCGAGGAGCAGGCGTACGCGACGGCCTGCAGCCTGGCGCCGGCCCTCGGGCTCCCGCGCGCGCCCGGCTCCAGCAGCCTCGACGCGGCGGCGTGCGCGAGGCGGCTCCGCCTGGGGCTCCTCGCCGGCAGGTCGGCGCTGTGGTGGCTCCGCTGCGCGTGCGTTGGCGACCCGGGCGCGGGCGGGCGCCGGCTCGGCGGCAGCATCACCACCACCGGCGCCGGCTCGCTGTCTCCTCCCCCCGCCGGTGCCGCCGCCTCCACCTTCCTCTGCTTCTGCGGCCTGGGCAGCGAGAACGCGGACGCGCCGGGGGCGGCGGGCCAGGACTCGAGGCCCATGAGGCGCGCGACGACGCCGGGAGGGGCGGCAGCGGCCTTCCCATCGGCTCCGGCGGCCGCGCTCGGCGCGTGACGAAGGGGCTGCGGGGCCGCCGGAGAGGGCGGCGGCGGCGGCGCGAGCCTGCGGAGCGAGGAGCTGCGGACGGCGGATGGCAGCAGGCGGCGCGGCGAGAAGAGGCGCCGCTTGCGCGCGAGCCGGCGGTGCCAGTCCAGGAGGTGGAACAGCACGCCGCCGGCGCAGCCCCCCGCGCCCCCGCCCCCGAAAGGCTGCTTCTTCTCCACGATGGCCAGGCTGCCGCCGCCCATCCTCCTCCCCCCACCTCCCGCCACCACAACGGCGTCGCGTCACCACTGCTCCTCCGTCTCAGGCTCGGGTGAGGTCCGGCCGGGCCTGGCCGTGCGAGCGATGTGCGTGTACTTGTTTTCGCCGACCCGTGCTTGGGTCCGGGGGCGGAAAAGCGGGGGCGTGGAGGATGTTGTAGTAGGTGGCACGCAACGGCACCTAGGCCTCGCTACCCGCCACCTCGGCGCGCGCCGCAAGGGGGTGGCCGGGGTGGGTGATGACAGGTGGGGCTCTGCGGGGCGCGGGCCGCGGCGTCAGTGGCGGTGGGTCGGCGGGGAGTGAGGGGACGGGGGTAGGGAAAGACGACGCGTCCTGGAGGAAGGAAAGCCAGGTGAGCAGCGGCCAGCCAGCACTCGCAGGTCGCAGCAGCCTTCTCCCCCTGGCCTGGCACGGGAACCGAGGGTGAGGACGGAGGTGGGGAGGAGCTAGGTGAGCAGCGTTCAGACAGAGCTACTGGTGTGAGTGAGAAGGGGATGGGCTCGACTCGACTGGACTGGACATGGCGGGCTTCTCATAAGGCCAACTCCACGGTGCGACCCCAAACGGACGTCCGGTTGGCCGGATTTTGTCCCTTTGGGCGCCGATGGGTTCGTCCGCGTCCGACTTTGTTAAATGGGTTAAGCACGCGCACACCGCGCGGCCGCACCCAAATCGTGTCCGGGGTGGACGTAAATAAAAAAAATAAAAACTAGAAAAAAATAACTAAAAAAGTAAATAAACGCATTTAAAAAAACATAAAACATATATAAGGGTCGGCCACAAAACGGCCCAGTTTTCACGGCCACTTAAAAGGCCCAGTTTCATAATTAACATATAAAAAAGAAAAAACGCCTCGTGTCCCGGTACCTCCGGCACACGTCTCGCGCGAGGTCTTTGCCAGTCACCTTCGCCCGTGAGCCTAGGGTTGATGGTGAAGGTGGCGGGCGGGGCTCGACGGGAGGAGCGCGGCGGAGATGCGGGCTCCTACTTCTTCACGGAGCCGCGGCGGCGCCCCGAGGAGGAGCCGGCCTCACGGTCGTGCTGGCCCTTGCGGTTCCAGAAGACCATGGCGAGGTGGGCTGCCGGCGAGCTCGAGGACGATGGGAAGGCTAGGGTTCGGCGCTGTCGGGGTTCGAGGAGGCCGCGGGGTGGTGTGGGGCAGTGTGGACGACGACCCGTCCATGCTTCCCACTTAAAGAAGGACGGCAACCGCCTCGTTATCCTTTTTGCCCCAAACGGGCAGGGCCGGACAGAATAGGGTGGCGCGGTGGAGTTGGCCTCTTTATCTCATCGGCTGTTGCTGGTTGCCATGGACGACGGCGACGGAAGATGTGGACTGCTCGGAGCTCTCATCGTGGCGAGTCTAGCTGCTGGAATGCTGGGTGCTGATGATGAGACGAGCTAGTGGAATTGGTTTTGCAGTTATTTCTCTGTGCTGTTGGGGGGCCTGGCGATCCGAAGTGTGCGGCTTTTCGTTTATAGATTTCTGCGTGCCAGTCAAAAAAGCTCGAGGAACGCCCAGAAAATTGAAGGAAAAGCCGCGGACCACCGACAGGAACAAGCGGACCCGCCCATCTCCCCTCCGTGGCTTTCACGACCCGTCTCTACGGCCATGCCGAGTTAACCATGGCATGCATGCACGCGCGCCCGGGAACGGTGGTGCTCCTCGGGAACATGACAAGACAAGAGCGTAATGGCCATCGCGCCCAGGGGTAGGTAGGCATAGGTGTGGCGCACGCGCACCGCCGCGCAGGTGCCGACACGAGCTAGCTCTCCTCCGCCCTCCGTGTCCGCGCGCGCGTGCGTGCGTGCATGGGCACTCCTCGTGGCGAGTCGACGGGCACCCACCGCCGCACCGGCAACAGGAGCGGAGAGAGAGACGAGGGGACAAGTCGTGCTCGTGCAGGCGGCGAGCGACCGGCCGAAGCGAAAGCATCGCCCACTCCGCTCCGCCACGGACGTTTCCGTGGCTTGTCGTCGCGTCGGCGCATGCACCAGTCGCATGGGTCAAAGGCGACCGACCGACCGACGGGCGCCCCCGTGACGAGGCTGGGTCAGGCGCGTCGGGGAGAGTCTGGGCGCTGTACGCGGGCCAACAGTGCGGCAGTGTCGGCTTTGGTTGGACCCATGCCCGGGTCCGCCGCTGTTTGGGCTGCAGCGCCGAGATCACCGACGCCAGATAGATGGATAGATAAAGCACCGTCGCTCTGTCACGGCCCTGCTGCCTGCCTCCTCCCCTCTCCTCGTGGTCATTGCCGCTCCGGCAAGCGATGCCACGGCGTGTGTTGGCTTTGCAGCCGCGCCTGCTTGCTCGGGCTCGCGCTTTGCTGCCATGGATTCCAGCTCGGGATCGGCGTGCGTTTGGGATCTCGCGTCCTCGTCGCCATCTCTTGCATCGGTAGGGTAACACGGACGCCATACGTTCCTCTCATTTTCTACTGAGAACGTGACGCCGTTCCTTTGGAAGAGCAGAATCATGAGGGGTAGGGGAGCCGGGTAGGGACGTCGGCCGTGCGGTGTGAGCGAGTGGTGATGATTGGGAAATTTGGGAGACCCTTCCATGCTGCCGCCCTGTTCATGCATGACCATGAATCAATGGCTGCATGATCGATGCTACTACGCATCATGGCGTGCATCATTTCGTTCCGAGTGGTGGCATCGGGCGGGCATGTTGGCTGTACCACGATGATGAGCTGACGATGCCAAGTTGGCACGCACGCCATGCAAACCTTATGTTGTTGGAATTTTTTTTCCCCGGAAAGGAGGTTAACCATGTTATTGGTAACCGTACTGAAGTGGTGAGTGTGTGTAAGGAAGGGCAACTCCGATGCGGATCACCAGACTGTCCGCAAATGTACGGATCGAATAGTCCAGATGTTTTTTATCATCCAACGTTGGCCATGAAAATTGTCCGGACTGATCCGAATGTTCGAAATCTCACGAACCGAAACAAAACCGGGGCGGTTTGCGGGCATCCGGACATGTGCCACATAGACGTTCGACAACGCGGACCCACCCAAAACCAAGGCGATGTCGGTGCATTTTCGCCACTGCTTTCGTGCGAAAGCCCGCCCCTTCCAACTGCATCCCTCCCACCGTTCCGCCGTTCATCTCCTTGATCGACCCAACTCCGGAGGAGGAGACTGAGATGTTCGTCGTCCAGCCGGAGCCGGAGGACCCGATGCCGGTGGCCACCCATAAGGCCCGGTCTTCGAAGCGCTACACCCGATGCGTGTAGAAAGCGGCA
Source organism: Aegilops longissima (assembly GCA_021605205.1). Taxonomy (NCBI): domain Eukaryota; kingdom Viridiplantae; phylum Streptophyta; class Magnoliopsida; order Poales; family Poaceae; genus Aegilops; species Aegilops longissima. The sequence continues at coordinate 20,329,551 of CM038678.1, forward strand.
GCGGGACCCTCATCAACCAAAGCGCCCCAATAAGAACAAGGTGTTGTCGTCCAGGCAATCGGCATAGTGGTCGTCGCAGTTCAAGCCGCTCTATTATTTCGCCTCCCAACACCTCGGTCCAGCCAACACGTAACTACGAGCAAAAGGGCTCGGCATTTGACAAACTTTGCATGTTTGGTTCCACGAGCAAAAGTGCTATAATCCTTACCGCACGAAAGTGATCTTTCAACGCAATCCGGAGTGGCTAAGCCATCGATGCTACACCATTCAAGAGCACCTTACAATCAAGTGAAAATCCGGTGACAAAGTGGGGCAGCGATCCAAGATCCCGTAATTTTTATGGCACGTTGCTCCATGTGTTGGTCTCATTGATTCGTTCAATATCGCAACTTGTTGACCATCCATTGTCTTCCTTTGCTAGACCGGAAGTGCGTGCACGCTATACAGCAAAGACAGAGAACAATTACTTTATCTTTATGCATTGTTGGATGAAGTTGAAAATGCAAATCAAGTGACTCGTCGCTATTGCCAATTCCGTCAAAATCGTCATGCTAAATGATGATAAAATGTGTTGATCCAATCATTCCGACACAAGAAGGGCTTGCTCCGGCGAAGAAGGTGATTAGGAACTGGGGGAGGAAGTGAGAGGAGGAGAAGGTAAAGCGAGAAGGGGCGACTACCAAGATAACCACGAAGTTCGAGCACATCATGGCGAAGAAGGAGGAGGCGTGTGAAAGTTCTAGTTATCGACTAGAGGGGGGTGAATAGGCGATTTTTATGAGTCTTCAAAACACGGAGGCTTTGAAGACAGACAATAGAAATGAACCTATAGATATGCAGCGGAAGGTAAACTGTTGGAAATATGCCCTAGAGGCAATAATAAAAGGATTATTATTATATTTCCTTGTTCGTGATAATTTTTATTCATGCTATAATTGTATTATCCGGAAATCGTAATACACGTGTGAATACATAGACTACTATATGTCCCTAGTGAGCCTCTAGTTGACTAGCTCGTTGATCAACAGATTGTTGAGGAACGTTGCAAAAAATTAAAATTTTTCCTACGGTTTCACCAAGATCCATCTATGAGTTCATCTAAGCAACGAGTCATGGGAGAGAGATTGCATCTACATACCACTTGTAGATCGCGTGCGGAAGCGTTCACTAGAACGTGGATGATGGAGTCGTACTCGCCGTGATCCAAATCACCGATGACCGAGTGCCGAATGGACGGCACCTCCGCGCTCAACACACGTGCGGAGGCGGATGGCGTCTCCTCCTTCTTGATCCAGCAAGGGGAAGGAGAGGTTGAAGAAGATGGCTCAGCAGCAGCACTGACGGCGTGGTGGTGGTGGATCAGCGAGACTCGGCGAGGGCTTCACCAAGCTCGTGACGGAGGAGGAAGAGGTGTAGCAGGGGAGGAGGCGCGGAACTTGGTGCGGCTGCCCCTCCCCTCCCTTTATATAGGCCCCAGGGGGCGCGGCCCTGGAGATCTAATCTCCCAAGGGGGCGGCGGCCAAGGGGTGGAGTGCCCCAAGGCAAGTGGGCGCCCTGGGGTTTCAACCCTAGGCGCGAGGTGGGCCAAGGGGCGCACCAGCCCACTATGGGCTGGTTCCTCCCACTTCAGCCCATGGGGCCCTCGGGATGGGTGGCCCCACCGGTGGACCCAGGACCCTTCCGGTGGTCCGGTACAATACCGGTGACCCGAAACTTTCCGATGGCGAAACAACACTTCCTATATATAATTCTTTACCTCCGGACCATTCCGAAACTCCTCGTGACGTCAGGGATCTCATCGGGACTCGAACAACATTCAGTTTACTGCATACTCATATTCATACAATCCTAGCGTCACCGAACCTTAAGTGTGTAGACCCTACGGGTCGGGAGACACGTGAACATGACCGAGGCGGCTCTCGGGCAATAACCAACAGCGGATCTGGATACCCATGTTGGCTCCCACATGCTCCTCGATGATCTCATCGGATGAACCACGATGTCGAGGATTCAAACAACCCGTATACAATTCCCTTTGTCAATCGGTATGTTACTTGCCCGAGATTCGATCGTCGGTATCCCAATACCTCGTTCAATCTCGTTACACGCAAGTCACTTTACTCGCATCCGTAATGCATGATCCTGTGACCGGACACTTGGTCACTTTGAGCTCATTATGATGATGCACTACCGAGTGGGCCGGTGATACCTCTCCGTAACACGGAGTGACAAATCGATCTCGATCCGTGTCAACCCAGCAGACACTTTCGGAGATACCGTAGTGTACCTTTATAGTCACCCGATTACGTTGTGACGTTTGGTACACCCAAAGCACTCCTACGGTATCCGGGAGTTACGATCTCATGGTCTAAGGAAGAGATACTTGACATTGGAAAAGCTCTAGCAAAGCGAACTACTACGATCTTGTGCTATGCTTAGGGTTGGGTCTTGTCCACCACATCATTCTCCTAATGATGTGATCCGTTATCATTGACATCCAATGTCCATAGTCGAAACCATGACTATCTATTGATCAACGAGCTAGTCAACTAGAGGCTCACTAGGGACATATTGTGGTCTATGTATTCACACGTGTATTACGATTTCCGGATAATACAATTATAGCATGAATAAAGACAATTATCATGAACAAGGAAATATAATAATAATCCTTTTATTATTGCCTCTAGGGCATATTTCCAACAGTCTCCCACTTGCACTAGAGTCAATAATCTAGTTACATTGTGATGAATCGAACACCCATAGAGTTACGGTGTTGATCATGTTTTGCCAGCGGAAGAGGTTTAGTCAGCGGATCTCGATATTCAGATTCGTATGCACTTTGCAAATTTCTATGTCTCCATCTTGAACATTTTCACGGATGGAGTTGAGCGGCGCTTGATGTGCTGGTCTTCTTGTGAAACCTGGGCTCCTTGGCAAGTGCAATAGCTCCGGTGTTGTCATAGAAGAGTTTGATCGGCCCCGACGCATTGGGTATGACTCTAGGTCGGTGATGAACTCCTTCACCCAAATTGCTTCATGCGTTGCCTCCGAGGCTGCCATGTACTCCGCTTCACATGTAGATCCCGCCACGACGCCTCGCTTGTAAATCGCACCAGCCATCTGCTCCACCATTCAACATATACACGTATCCGGTTTGTGACTTAGAGTCATCAGATCGTGTCGAAGCTAGCGTCGGCGTAACCCTTCTGACGAGCTCTTCGTCACCTCCATAAACGAAACATGTCCTTTGTCCTTTTCGGTACTTCAGGATATTCTTGACCGCTGTCCGGTGTTCCTTGCGGGATTACTTTGGTACCTTCCTACCAAACTTACGGCAAGGTTTACATCAGTCAGTACACAGCATGGCATACATAATAGAACCTATGGCGAGGCATAGGGATGGCTCATCTCTTCTTTATCTTTTGCCGTGGTGGGGCATTGAGCCGAGCTCAATCTCACACCTTGTAGTACGTGCAAGAACCCTTTCTTGGACTGATCCATTTTGAACTTCTTCAAAATCTTATCAAGGTATGTGCTTTATGAAAGACCTATGAGGCATCTTGATCTATCTCTATAGATCTTGATGCCTAATATATAAGCAGCTTCTCCAAGGTCCTTCATTGAAAAACTTTTATGCAAGTAGGCCTTAATGATGTCCAAGAGTTCTATATCATTTCCCATCAAAAGTATGTCATCTACATATAATATGAGAAATGCTACTGAGCTCCCACTCACTTTCTTATAAACGCAGCTTCTCCATAAGTCGCATAAACCCAAACGCTTTGATCATCTCATCAAAGCGAATGTTCCAACTCGAGATGCTTGCACCAGCCCATAAATGGATCGCTGGAGCTTGCATACTTTGTTAGCATTCTTAGGATCGACAAAACCTTCGGCTGGATCATATACAACTCTTCCTTAAGATAACCGTTAAGGAACGCTGTTTTGGCGTCCATCGCCATATCTCATAATCATAGTATCGACAATTGCTAACATGATTGGACGGACTTAAGCTTCGCGACGGAGAGAAAGTCTCATCGTAGTCAATCCCTTGAACTTGCCGATAACCCTTAGCGACAAGTCGAACTTTATAGATGGTGACATTACCATCTGCGTCCGTCTTCTTCTTAAAGATCCATTTGTTTTCTATCGCTCGCCGATCATCGGGCAAGTCTGTCAAAGTCCATACTTTGTTTTCATACATGGATCCTATCTCGGATTGCATGGCTTCAAGCCATTTGTTTGAATCTGGGCCGCCATCGCTTCTTCATAGTTGAAGGTTCACCGTTGTCTAACAACATGATTTCCGGGACAGGGTTGCCATACCACTCGGTGTGGAGCGTGTCCTTGTGGACCTCTGAAGTTCGGTAGCAACTTGATCCAAGTACCTTGATCATCATCATTAATTTCCTCTCCAAGAGGTGTAGGTACCACAGAACATTTTCTGAGCTGCACTACTTTCCGGTTCAAGAGGTAGTACTTCATCGAGTTCTACTTTCCTCCCACTTACTCCTTTCGAGAGAAACTCTTTTCCAGAAAGGATCCGTTCTTGGCAACAAAGATCTTGCCTTCGGATCTAAGGTAGAAGGTATACCCAATGGTTTCCTTAGGGTATCCTATGAAGACGCATTTTTCCGACTTGGGTTCGAGCTTTTCAGGTTGTAGCTTCTTGACATAAGCATCGCATCCCCAAACTTTTAGAAACGATAGCTTAGGTTTCTTCCCAAACCATAATTCATACGGTGTCGTCTCAGCGGATTTATACGGTGCCCTATTTAAAGTGAATGTAGCTGTCTCTAGGCGTATCCCCAAAATGATAGCGGTAAATCGGTAAGAGACATCATAGATCGCACCATATCCAATAGAGTGCGATTCGACGTTCAGACACACCGTTCTGTTGAGGTGTTCCAGCGGCATGAGTTGTGAAACGATTCCACATTTCCTTAAGTGTGTACCAAATTCGTGACTTAAATATTCTCCTCCACGATCGATCGTAAGGACTTTATTTTTCGGTCACGTTGATTCTCTACCTCATTCTGAAATTCCTTGAACTTTTCAAAGGTCTCAAACTTGTGTTTCATCAAGTAGACATACCCATATCTACTTAAGTAGTCTGTGAGAGTGAGAACATAACGATATCCTCCATGAGCCTCAACGCTCATTGGACCTTTTACATCGGTATGTATGATTTCCAATAAGTTGGTTGCTCGCTCCATTGTTCGGAGAACGGAGTCTTGGTCATTTTGCCCATGAGGCATGGTTCGCATGTGTCAAATGATTCATAATCGAGAGACTCTAAAAGTCCATCGAATGGAGCTTCTTCATGTGCTTGACACCAATGTGACCAAGGCGGCGATGCCACAAGTATGTGGGACTATCGTTATCAACTTTACATCTTTTGGTATTCACACTATGAATATGTGTAATATTATGTTCGAGATTCATTAAGAATAAACCATTGACCATCGGAGCATGACCTTAAAACATATCTCTCATATAAATAGAACAACCATTATTCTCGGATTTAAATGAGTAGCCATCTCGCATTAAACGAGATCCTGATACAATGTTCATGCTCAAACTTGGCACTAAATAACAATTATTGAGGTTTAAAACTAATCCCGTAGGTAATGTAGAGGTAGCGTGCCGACGGCGATCACATCGACCTTGGAACCATTCCCGACGCGCATGTCACCTCGTCCTTTGCCAGTCTCTGTTTATTCTGCAGCTCCTGCTGTGAGTTACAAATATGAGCAACAACACCGGTATCAAATACCCAGGAGTTACTACGAGTACTGGTAAGGTACACATCAATTACATGTATATCAAATATACCTTTAGTGTTGCGGCCTTCTTGTCCGCTAAGTATTTGGGGCAGTTCCGCTTCGATGGCCCTTCCTTTGCAATAAAAGCACTCTGTCTCGGGCTTGGGTCCATTCTTTGACTTCTTCCCAGCAACTTGCTTGCGGGCGGCAACATCCTTGCCGTCCTTCTTGAAGTTCTTCTTACCCTTGCCCTTCTTGAACTTAGTGGTTTTATTGACCATCAACACTTGATGTTCTTTCTTGATTTCAACCTCTCACTGACTTGACATTGAGAATACTTCAGAATGGTCTTCACCATCCCCTGCATATTGTAGTTCATCACAAAGCTCTTGTAGCTTGGTGGGAGCGATTGAAGGATTCTGTCAATGACCGCCTCATCCGGGAGGTTAATGTCCAATTGGGACGGCGGTTGTGCAACCCGGACATTTTGAGTATGTGCTCCTTGTGTAACTGTTTTCCTCCATCTTATAACTATAGAACTTGTCGGAGACTTCATATCTCTCGACCGGGCATGAGCTTGGAAAACCATTTTAGCTCCTCGAACATCTCATATGCTCCGTGTTGCTCAAAACGCTTTTGGAGCCCGGTTCTAAGCTGTAAAGCATGCCGCCTTGAGCGAGGGAGTAATCATCAAGACGAGACTGCCAAGCATTCATAATGTCTTGGTTCTCTGGGATGGGTGCATCACCTGGCAGTGCTTCTAGGACATATTGTTTCTTGGCTGCTATGAGGATGATCCTCGGGTTCGGACCCATCCGAATAGTTGCTGCCATCGTCTTTCAGCTTGGTTTTCTCTAGGAAGCGTTGAAGTTCATGGTGACATGGCGTTGGCCATTTGATCTACAAGACATATTTTGCAAAGACTTTAGACTAAGTTCATGATAATTAAGTTCATCTAATCAAATTATTTAATGAACTCCCACTCAGATTTGACATCCCTCTAGTCATCTAAGTGTTACATGATCCGAGTCGACTAGGCCGTGTCCGATCATCACGTGAGACGGACTAGTCATCGTCGGTGAACATCTCCATGTTGATCGTATCTTCCATCGACTCATGTTTGACCTTCGGTCTCTTGTGTTACGAGGCCATGTCTGTACATGCTAGGCTCGTCAAGTTAACCCTAAGTGTTTATGCATGTGTAAAACTGTCTTACACTCGTTGTATGTGAGCGTAAGGATCTATCACACCCGATCATCACGTGGTGCTTGAAGCGACGAACTTTAGCAGCGATGCACAGTTAGGGGGAACACTTTCTTGAAATTATCATAAGGGATCATCTTATTTACTACCGTCGTTCTAAGTAAACAAGATGCATAAAACATAATAAACATCACATGCAATTATATAAAGTAGTGACATGATATGGCCAATATCATATAGCTCCTTTGATCTTCATCTTCGGGGCTCCATGATCATCTTGTCACCGGCATGACACCATGATCTCCATCATCGTGTCTCCATGAAGTTGCTCGCCAACTATTACTTCTACTACTATGGCTAACACGTTTAGCAATAAAGTAAAGTAATTTACATGGCGTTGAATCAATGACTCGCAGGTCATACAATAATTAAGACAACTACTATGGCTCCTGCCGGTTGTCATACTCATCGACATGCAAGTCGTGATTCTTATTACAAGAACATGATCTCATACATCACAATATATCATTCATCATTCATCACAACTTCTGGCCATATCACATCACATGACAATTGCTGCAAAAACAAGTTAGACGTCCTCTAATTGTTGTTGCATCTTTTACGTGTCTGCAATTGGGTTCTAGCAAGAACGTTTTCTTACCTACGAATAACCACAACGTGATTTTGTCAACTTCTATTTACGCTTCATAAGGACCCTTTTCATCTAATCTGCTCCAACTAAAGTAGGAGAGGCAGACACCCGCTAGCCACCTTATGCAACTAGTGCATGTCAGTCGGTGGAACCTGTCTCACGTAAGCGTACGTGTAAGGTCGGTCCGTGCCGCTTCATCCCACAATACCGCTGAAGCAAGAAAAGACTAGTAGCGGCAAGCAGGTTGACAAGTACGCCCACAACAAAATTGAGTTCTACTCGTGCAATAGAGAACTACGCATAGACCTAGCTCATGATGCCACTGTTGAGGAACGTTGCAGAAAATTAAAATTTTTCCTACGGTTTCAGCAAGATCCATCTATGAGTTCATCTAAGCAACGAGTCATGGGAGAGAGATTGCATCTACATACCACTTGTAGATCGCGTGCGGAAGCGTTCACTAGAACGTGGATGATGGAGTCGTACTCGCGGTGATCCAAATCACCGATGACCGAGTGCCGAACGGACGGCACCTCCGCGCTCAACACACGTACGGAGCGGATGGCGTCTCCTCCTTCTTGATCCAGCAAGGGGAAGGAGAGGTTGAAGAAGATGGCTCCAGCAGCAGCACGACGGCGTGGTGGTGGTGGATCAGCGATACTCGGCAGGCTTCACCAAGCTCGTGTGAGAGGAGGAAGAGGTGTAGCAGGGGAGGAGGCGAGAACTTCAGGTGCGGCTGCCCCTCCCTCCCTTTATATAGGCCCCAGGCGCCTGCCCTGGAGATCTAATCTCCCAAGGGGGCGGCCAAGGGGTGGAGTGCCCCAAGGCAAGTGGGCGCCCTAGGGTTTCAACCCTAGGCGCAGAGGTGGGCCAAGGCGCACCAGCCCACTATGGGCTGGTTCCTCCCACTTCAGCCCATGGGGCCCTCCGGGATGGGTGGCCCCACCGGTGGACCCCAGGACCCTTCCGGTGGTCCCGGTACAATCCGGTGACCGAAACTTTCCGATGGCGAAACAACACTTCCTATATATAATTCTTTACCTCCGGACCATTCCGAAACTCCTCGTGACGTCCGGGATCTCATCCGGGACTCCAAACAACATTCAGTTTACTGCATACTCATATTCATACAACCCTAGCGTCACCGAACCTTAAGTGTGTAGACCCTACGAGTTCGGGAGACACGTAGACATGACCGAGACGGCTCTCGGGCAATAACCAACAGCGGGATCTGGATACCCATGTTGGCTCCCACATGCTCCTTGATGATCTCATCGGATGAACCACGATGTCGAGATTCAAACAACCCGTATACAATTCCCTTTGTCAATCGGTATGTTACTTGCCCGAGATTCGATCGTCGGTATCCCAATACCTCGTTCAATCTCGTTACGGCAAGTCACTTTACTCGTACCGTAATGCATGATCCCGTGACGGACACTTGGTCACTTTGAGCTCATTATGATGATGCACTACCGAGTGGGCGAGTGATACCTCTCCGTAACACGGAGTGACAAATCCGATCTCGATCCGTGTCAACCCAATGCAGACACTTTCGGAGATACCGTAGTGTACCTTTATAGTCACCCGATTACGTTGTGGCGTTTGGTACACCCAAAGCACTCCTACGGTATCCGGAGTTACGATCTCATGGTCTAAGGAAGAGATACTTGACATTGGAAAAGCTCTAGCAAAAGCGAACTACACGATCTTGTGCTATGCTTAGGATTGGGTCTTGTCCACCACATCATTCTCCTAATGATGTGATCCCGTTATCATTGACATTCAATGTCCATAGTCAGGAAACCATGACTATCTATTGATCAACGAGCTAGTCAACTAGAGGCTCACTAGGGACATATTGTGGTCTATGTATTCACACGTGTATTACGATTTCCGGATAATACAATTATAGCATGAATAAAATACAATTATCATGAAAAAGGAAATATAATAATAATCCTTTTATTATTGCCTCTAGGGCATATTTCCAACACAGATAGTCATGGTTTCCTGACTATGGACATTGGATGTCATTGATAACGGGATCACATCATTAGGAGAATGATGTGATGGACAAGACCCAATCCTAAGCATAGCACAAGATCGTGTAGTTTGTTATGCTAGAGCTTTTCCAATGTCAAGTATCTTTTCCTTAGACCATGAGATCGTGTAACTCCGGATACCGTAGGAGTGCTTTGGTGTACCAAACGTCACAACGAATCGGGTGACTATAAAGGTGCACTACTGTATCTCGAAGTGTCTGCATTGGGTTGACACGGATCGAGATGGATTTGTCACTCCATTACGGAGAGGTATCATCGGGCCCACTCGGTAATGCATCATCATAATGAGCTCAAAGTGACCAAGTGTTTGGTCACGGATCATGCATTACGGTACGAGTAAAGTGACTTGCGTAACGAGATTGAACGAGGTATTGGGATACCGACGATCGAATCTCGGGCAAGTAACATGCCGATTGACAAAGGGAATTGTATACGGGGTTGCTTGAATCCTCGACATCGTGGTTCATCCGATGAGATCATCGAGGAGCATGTGGGAGCCAACATGGTATCCAGATCCCGCTGTTGGTTATTGGCCGGAGAGCTGTCTCGGTCATGTTCAGATGATTCCCGAACCCGTAGGGTCTACACACTTAAGGTTCGGTGACGCTAGGGTTATTAGGAAGACTTGTATGTGATTACCGAATGTTGTTCTGAGTCCCGGATAAGATCCCGGACATCACGAGGAGTTCCGGAATGGTCCAAGGTAAAGATTTATATATGGGAAGTTGTCATCACGGTCACCGCAAGTTTCGGGGCATATCGGTATTGTACCGGGCCACCGGAGGGGTTCGGGGTCCACCGGAGGGGCCACCTCTTAGGAAGACCTTATGGGCTGTATGGAGAGGGAACCAGCCCAAGTGGGCTGGGCGCCACAACCCCTAGGGCCCATGCGCCTAGGGTTTGGGGAACCCCAGAGGGGCGCCTGCTTGGGGGCAAGCCCTCCCTTGGTCGCCCCCTCTAGATCTCATCTAGAGGGGCCGCCCCTTCCCCTTCCCCTATAAATAGAGGGGCGAGGGAGGGCTGCAGACACAATCCAAGGCGCAGCCCTCCCTCCCAACACCTCTCCTCCTCCGTGTGCTTGGCGGCCTGCGGGAGAACGCCACTCCATCACCACCATGCCGCGTGCTGCTGTTGGAGCCTTCTTCCTCAACCTCTCCTCCTCCTTGCTGGATCAAGGTGCGGAGACCTCATCCGCCTCCGACGTGTGTTGAACGCGGAGGTGCTGTCTGTTCGCACTTGGTCATCGGTGATTTGGATCACGACGAGTATGACTCCCTCAACCCCGTTCTCTTGAACGCTTCCGCTCGCGATCTACAAGGGTATGTAGATGCACTCCCCTCTCTCGTTGCAAGATGAACTCATAGATGGATCTTGGTGAACGTAGGAAAAATTTTATTTTATGCAAAGTTCCCCAACATAAACTACATTAGACAAGCCATAGTCAAGTAAGCAATGAAGTGAAAGCACGAAGACTATTAGCAGCTAGGTAGTATGGATCAGGATGGAAGATAGTATGAAGCCAAACAACAATAGTTATCACATAGTGAAGTCAATCAGATCAAGCAAGCAGGCAATGACTTCACGAAGACACACTGTAAGTAAGGAGAGGTAAGAGATAGAACCAGTAGCTTGATGAGGACAGGGATTTGTTGGACGAGTTCCAGTTGCTGTGACAATTGTACGCCTGGTTTGGGAGGCTGAGATTTAACTCAGAAGACCGCGTCTTCACCTTATTCCCCTTGAGCTAAGGACAGTTAGTCCTCGCCCAATCACTCTGGTAAGTCTTCAAGGTAGACTTCCAAACCTTCACAAACTTCGTTCACCGGCAATCCACAATGACTCTTGGATGCTCAGAACGCGACACCTAACCGGCTGGAGTATTCACAGTTCTCAAGTGTAATAAGTCTTCAGTTCACGCAGACAGAAAGACTTCAGTGATGCCTAACACTCTTTGGCTCTAGGTGTTTTGGGCTTTGTCCTCGCAAGGATCTCTCTCTCTCAAATGCTTCGGAGGTGGGTTGCTCTCAATAGACAAAAGCCGTGCACTAACTCTGAGCAGCCACCAATTTATGTTGTAGGGGGTGGGATATTTATAGCCAGGAGGCAACCCGACCTGATTTATCCAAAATGACCCTGGGTCACTAAGGAACTGACACGTATCCAACATTCAGATTTCAAACACACGCGTCAGCATGACTTGGGCTACAAGTAAAGCTGACTCATCCAGCTCTGGATAAGATTTGCTCTCATTATCTTCGCTCGGAGACATACGATTTGGTTGAGCATCACTTCAGTCACTCTGACTTTGTTCACTTGGACCCCCACTTGACAGTACGGTGGTTCATATGACTCAACAAAGAAGAAAAGGAAACTACGAAACAACTATGTCTTCGCACTCCATAGTCTTCACGTGAATGTCTTCTCGAGTCATAATCTTCATTGTTAATATCTTCACAAACCACCATTGTCTTCAATGTCTTCACACATTTTTAGGGGTCATCTCTAGTAGGAAAACCGAATCAATGAGAGACTACTACATGTGTTATCCTGCAATTCTCGCAAACACATTAGTCCCTCAACCAAGTTTGTCGTCAATACTCCAAAACCAACTAGGGGTGGCACTAGATGCACTTACAATCTCCCCCTTTTTGGTGATTGATGACAAACTGGTTGAAATTTTCAACGGGGATAAAAGTATGTGAAAGTTTAAGGATTTAAGGCATTGTCTTCATAAGTAGCAAAAGGCTCCCCCCTGAAGATGTGCATATAAGTAGTTTGCTCTTGAATGCAAAAGCACATGGCAGGTTTTACTTGTGGAGATCCTCTTTAACCTATGAAGACTCCATGCGGAATGACTTCATGCGGGATTATGACATGCATAATGAGAAATGGACGCCTGCGGAATGACTTCATGCAGGATTTATCAGAGTAACAGAAAACATAGCAGACGACCGTCAAGTTTAAGTGTTACAACCCAAAGAACCAAATATGTCAAAAAACGAGAGTTGTAACCACTTGGCAAAAAAATTAGCAACCACCCATATGGACCCGCTTGAAGACTATCAACTCATATGCTTCTCCCCCTTTTGTCAGTAAGGACAAAAAAGGTTTGAAGACATAAAGCCTCTACTCGTTCCCAATAGGAGTAGATGAAGGTGCAGGGTCAATGTTGGAGTTCGGTGGTGCAGAGGGGCCTGGTGAAGTGCCGAGACGTGGTGAAGCCATGGTTGGTGAAGTGGCATCGTCTTCTTCATCGACGACTCTCGCAACAACAGTTGCAGTCGAAGATGAATACTCAGGGTCTTCTATGGAAGGAGTTCGACGCAAGACATCATTCTGGGGAGGCGTGGAATCAAATTTGAAGCGCTCTGTGAAGCCATCGTCGCGAAGATCCTCTTCAGGGCATAGCAGAGTGAGACTCTTCCAAGACCGCCGACAGGCTTCATGTGCTACGAATGCGTTCTTGGTGGCAAAATTGCGAATGCGATTAATGTCCACCAAGAGGCTCTACATCTGACGCTTTAGTCAGTAATGGTGTCTATCCTGTTTCTGATGTAAGGCCACAAGAAGCTCTCGGTCATTGAGTACATGAGATCGCTCGCTTCCGAGGCCTTTGAGTAATGGTGCTTTCAGTGGCTTCAGTGGGAGCACGATGAGGTGAACGCAGATTTCCAGCCATAGGATAGACCCGAGTTGCAGCAAGAACTCCCTCAATTGGTTGCGTGAAGCTTTGGCGATCAACATTATGAAGATAAATTGGCTCCTTGGCAAGCTCAGGGTAGATAGCTTCGACGGACATATCAACCTCAGGCAAAAAGACAAGATGGTTGCGCGCTGAGGGTTGATAGTCGACAGAAGAGTGAAGCTTGATTAAGCGCATCACCCATGGAGCATAAAACTTCAAGCCAAACAGATCAATTCCAGATGCAGCAAGCTGTCTGATGAAGAAATCCTAGGAATTGAATCTGATGCCATTGACAATATAGAACACCAAAGTCTTCATGGCTCCTTCAAGTGTGGCTTCAGCTGAGTGTCCCTTGATGGGCCAGAGAGTATGCCTCAGAATATGATAGATTGTGCGGGGCAGATACTCAAGGTCCTTGACGAAGAATTCCATGGGATAATCAGCATCTTGAGGCAATGGCTTCATCATGCTGAGCATCTGACTCATGTTTGGTTCAGGCCGCTTGAAGATACTTTGCAGTTCATTTTGGTGTAGTTGACAACCAGGCTCATAGAGTTCACCTGGAGTGGGCACGGAAGTAAGCTCAATAATGTCTTGAGCTTTGGCTTCATGGTGCACATCACCTATCATCCACTCAAGGACCCATGTCTTCGGATCCCTGTTGTAGCCACGAATGTGAAGAGTGGCATAGAACTGCAGCAGAAACTCTTCATTCCAGTGCTCTTTGTCCGTGACGAATGGTAGAAGACCAACTTCTCTGAAACAGTCCAAAGCTTCTTCCAGGCAGGGCAGGCCAGCAATGGCTTCACAATCCAGACGCATGTGAGGAAAGATTCGCTCTTGATTGTATAAGACACATGAATAATAGCTGCGCCGCGGATAGCTCCAGAAGCGATCAGAAGAGATCTTTGGCTGCAAGTAAGGATTCTTGGCGCTATCAAAGAAGGTGTTGTGGGCTCTGTTTGACACTGAAGGATCCTGGGGAGGTTGCATCACCTGGAAGTCTTGGTAGCCTGGGCTTTGGCTTCTGAACTTGTGGCCTCTGCTCCACATGATAATCATATTGAGGTCCGGGAGCGGTGGGAGGTGATGATGATATAGACCTGGGGTAGGGTCATAGGCCTGACCTATATGCCCTACCCAAGGTCACCATCCTAGAAGCAAAGAAGCTCAAGAGACAATAGGGAGGGCCCAACAAAGGCGTCGAGTGCAATCCACTCGACCAATCAACCACTCGGGTACACCTCCTTCCTGAAGTCACACGACCGACCAATCACTCGACCATACAAGAAACCACTCGACCTACTGAAGACCAGGGGTCATCCAGAACAGCAACGGGCAAGAATTCACTCTGTAGTCTTTAAGGTCATTTAAGGCACTTAAAGCCGGTGTTATCAGTAATGCCCCGTCTTTATGTACATTGAACTCTTGGTAACGGGGGATGGCTAGGGTCCTGGCACTCACTATATAAGCCATCCCCTTCCTCTGGTACAAGGGTTCGCACCCCCTGTAACACACATTCATACAATCCAGTCGACCGCCTCCGGGCACCGAGACGTAGGGCTTTTACCTCCTCCGAGAGGTGCATGAACTCGTAAGCACTTGCGTACAATCTCGCCGTAGCTAGGACCTTGCCTCCTCATTCGTACCCCCTATACTTACTGTCAGACTTAGTACCACGACAGTTGGTGTCCACCTTGGGGCAAAGCATCTTAGCGACTTCCGGCAAGGTTGCATTTTCTTCAAACTTCATCGGCATGGCTTCCAGCGGTGGTTTGGTCATGGGCCGCGAGTTCCGACTCGGCGCACTCACTTTCGTCGCCGACGACTCCGCCTGGCTCCAGGAGGCTCCCTTCGATGTCAAGACTCTCCCAACTCGCGGCTCGGCACACTTCCGCGTGAGTTCTCGCGGTGTCCTCCTCCGGCAGCTGTCTTCCCTGTACCAATCGGTCATCGCGTCGTCATCTCACTCCACTGGGCGCCGCCGCAAGTGGTCTGGGCGTTCGCGGCTTCAGCGGTGGGTGAGACACACGGTGGCTCGTCAGGCCTTCACCCCTCAAGTCGCGGCGATTCAGCCCGACATGTTTTCTCGCGGATCGGTCGACCTGTTCACTGGTTTTGCAGATACCTTTTCTGAGAGCGGGAGTTGTGATCCCGCAGTGGAGGTTCTCATGGTCGACTCCCATCGCAGTCCGCCTGGCTTTCGTCGCAGCGGTGACGGCGGCAGAAGCGCTGGCCCATCACTCGACCATGAAGAGTACCAGCCCCAACCTCTCATCTCGCAACAGAGGGAGGAGCTGCATTGCCGCAACGTGGAGGTTCTCCAGACCCCCATCATAGGGGAAACCGCCGAGGCCCGGGCCTTGGAGGCGGCGCGTCTGGCCACTCTAGCTAAGCGCGCTCGTCTGGAGAATCTCCAACATTCTCTCGACGAGCGTGCCCGCTAACTGATCCCTGAGTCCAGTCGGCGTCCACGACAATTGTTTCCACCGGAAACTCAGGTATTCCGTACACCGATTCAGAATTTGGCAGCTGCCGCACGTATCGCAGAATCTATTCAGCCATCCTGTTCGGAGGCTGGGAGAGGCTTGGAACAGATCAGAACGCTGCTCCGAGCAGCGGGAGACCAGAACTCCGCTATGTCCCAGTCGTGGAACAGAATCCACAGCATATCAGTGAGAGCAGATACTGTTCAGTCGGCTCACAGTCCTAGGTCCCCTTTGCGGCATGGAGGCCGTGATCACCGCCAGGATCGGTACCTGGGAAGAGCTCATGGAGAATATGATCGAGAATACGCCCATGACAACTACCATCGAGCGCCTTCGCCCCTTCCGAGGAACGGGTCGTACGCGCCCCGACGCAACGACGACAGGCGTCCGTATGGGAACGACCGCAGAGTTCCAGTCGACCCTAGACAACCTGGCTTTGATGCAAGGTCCGTCCTTGTGCAGGGTTTGGTCGACCGGAACAGAGCATACAGAGAAGGGCTGAATCGGGACAGACTCAGTGGAGGTAGAGTCCATGTTTCCGGCCCCGAGTGTTTTGGAAGGGCCATCAGAGCTGCTGAGATTCCCCATAACTTTAGAATGGCAACCGGCGTTAGTAAGTTCACGTGTGAATCAAAGCCCGATACTTGGCTCGAAGACTACCGAGTGGCTGTGGATATTGGCGGCGGCAGCGATGAGGTGGCCATGAAGCACCTCCCTCTGATGCTTGAAGGTTCTGCCAGAGCTTGGCTGAATCAGTTGGCCCCTGGGAGTATTTTGAGTTGGGATGAGTTAGCCCGAGTATTCACCAGAACGTTTGAGGGCACCTGCAAGAGACCTGCTGGTCTACCGGAGCTGCAGCATTGCGTGCAGAAACCGAATGAAACCCTGAGAGACTATATCGAGAGATGGATCACTTTGCACCACACAGTGGAGAATGTGTCAGATCACCAAGCAGTGTGTGCCTTCAAGGAAGGTGTTCGCTACAGAGAGCTCAATCTGAAGTTCGGTCGGACTGGAGATATGTCTTTGGCTCGGATGATGGAGATTGCCACCAAATACGCTAACGACGAAGAGGAAGACCGACTCCGGAGTGGCAAGCACAAAACAGTCGCCCATGTCATAGGAGGAGGAAATTCCAGTCGGAAGCAAAAGCAAAAGGCTGAGGCAACAGGACCTGCCGAGGCAGCAGGGTTGAATCAAGGAAAGTTCAAAGGGAAACCTAAAGGACCTTGGACCCCCAAGAAGGTGAAAGATCAGGAAGGAAATGATGTGTTGGATTTGCCGTATCATATTCACACCAAGAAGGATGAGGACGGGAACCTGATTCTCCCAAAACATACCACTCGACAATGTCGATTCCTAATCCAGAGCTTCCGAGAGAGTAAATCTAGTGATAAGGACAAAGAACCTGAGAAGGGAGAAGAGGATAAGGACGACGACGATGGTTATCCCAATGTTAATGCCACCTTGGTGATTTTTGCCGACGTCGAGAGCAAAAGTCGACTGAAGGTTATTAACAGGGAGGTGAACATGGTTGCTCCGGCAACACCAAGATATCTGAAGTGGTCAAAAAAACCCATTACATTCGACCAGTCCGACCACCCGACACGCGTAGCTACCCCTGGGCGGCAGGCGCTGGTGGTCGACCCAATCGTGGGGGGCACTCGACTGACTAAGGTCCTGATGGATGGTGGCAGCGGCCTGAATATTCTGTATGCTGAGGCTCCCAAAGGAATGGGCATTCCGTTGTCCAAACTCAACGAGAGCAACATGCGGTTCCATGGAATCATCCTAGGAAAGAAAGCTGAATCACTCGGCCGGATCACTCTCGATGTGGTTTTCGGTGATGAGAATAATTTCCGCAAGGAGAAGTTGACGTTTGAGGTAGTGGATTTCCAGAGCGCGTATCATGCCATCCTGGGCAGACCTGCTTATGCTAGCTTTATGGCTCGACCATGCTATGTTTATCTCGAGATGAAGATGCCTGGCCCCAGAGGCGTGATAACGGTTTCCAGTAACCGTCAGAGAGCAGAAGATTGTCTTCAAGATGGAGCAAAAATAGCAGATGAGCAGATGGCAGCAGTGGAGTTCCAAGAATACCAGAAGACTGCAGATCCGAGTGATTTGCTACGTGCTAAGTGGCCTGCCTCGGAGTCCGCATTTCAGTCGGCCGGCGAAACCAAGCCAGTTCATGTTGACCCGACCGACCCCAATGTTGTTCCGACCCATATCTCGTCAACGCTCGACAACAAATAGGAATAAGCGCTCATCCAGTTCCTCCGTGAGAACTGGGACATCTTTGCATGGAAACCATCTGACATGCCAGGTGTACCCAGGGGACTGGCTGAGCACCGTTTGCTTGTCGATCCAAAGGTAAAACCTGTCAAAGAGCACCTCCATTGGTCCGCCACGGAGAAGAGAAAAGCCATTGGCGAAGAAGTGGCTCGGCTCATGGCTGCTGAGTTCATCTGTGAGATGTACCACTCCGAGTGGCTCGCCAATGTCGTTATGGTTCCCAAGAAAGACAAATCACTTTGAATGTGTATTGACTTCAAGCACATCAATCGGGCCTACCCGAAAGATCATTTTCCTCTGCCTCGCATCGACCAGATTGTCGACTCAACTGCGGGATGTGAGCGACTGTCCTTCCTGGACGCTTATTCCGGGTACCATCAGATCCGACTGTATGGACCCGATGAGATAAAAACGGCTTTCATCACCCCGTTCGGGTGTTTTTGCTATATTACTATGCCCTTCAGCCTCAAAAATGCTGGTGCCACATTCATGCGCATGATTCAGAAGTGGCTGCTCACTCAAATCAGTTGGGATGTGGAAGCATATATGGATGACATAGTGGTTAAGTCACGCAAAGGTTCCGACCTGCTGACTGACCTTGCTGAAACCTTTGCCAACCTTAGAAGTTATGATATCAAGCTTAATCCATCCAAGTGCACATTTGGAACCCCAGGCGGAAAGTTACTTGGTTTTCTCGTTTCGGAACGAGTAATCAACGCAAACCCAGAGAAGACTGGCACAATCCTCCGAATGAAACGCCCAGTGTGCGTGCATGACATTCAGAAGCTTACTGGTTGCTTGGCTGCTTTGAGCCGATTCATCTCACGCCTCGGTGAAAAGGCATTGCCTCTTTACCGACTGGTGAAGAAATCTGACAAGTTCGAGTGGAATGACGAAGCTGAAGCAACGTTTGAAGAGCTCAAAGCCCCGCTTTCCACCCAGCCGGTGCTTGCTGCTTCGGTTAGCAAGGAGCCTCTACTGCTTTACATCGCAGCCACAGGACAAGTTGTTAGCACAGTGCGAATGGTCGAGCGGGAAGAAGAAGGCAAGACGTTCAAAGTTCAGCGCTCTGTGTATTACATTTCAGAAGTATTAACCCCATCCAAGCAGAGATATCCTCATTATCAGAAGCTTGTTTATGGGATTTACCTGACCTTGAAGAAAGTTGCACATTATTTCTTTGATCACTCAATTTCAGTCGTCAGTGATGCTCCATTGTCAGAGATTCTGAATAATAGAGACGCAACTGGTCGAGTGACAAAGTGGGTGATTGAACTTCTCCCTTTGGATATCAAATTCGAGGCAAAGAAGGCCATTAAGTCTCAAGCAATTGCAGATTTCCTCGCAGAGTGGACAGAACAACAACAACCGACTCAACTTCAGTCGGAACATTGGACCATGTTTTTTGATTGTTCCAAGATGTTAAATGGCTCTGGTGTAGGAGTGGTCTTAGTGTCCCCATGAGGAGACAAGCTCAGTTATGTCTTCCAGATTCACTTTGACTCTTCGAATAATGAAGCTGAGTATGAGGCCCTATTATATGGGTTGCGCATGGCCATTTCACTCGGTGTCCAGCGCCTGATGGTCTATGGCGACTCAGATTTAGTGGTTAACCAAGTAATGAAGGAATGGGATGTCAGGAGTGTTGGGATCTACGGTAGGGTGTGTCGACTGCAAATTAAAATTTCCTACGCGCAGAACAACCAAGAACATGCTACGGGAGATGGATCACAGTTCGTTACAACTAGACGCGCAGTGCCGTGCAGCGGAAGTAGAGTCCACGTGGATTGTCTCCTCCTCATTCGATCTCCCCTGAACAGCCGGTCGTCCGATCCCACGTACAAGTTCGCCGGAGCGGAGCAAGTGCACCGCCTCTAACGGTATCCGCGCGTGCAGGAGGAACACCGTGCAGTGGACTGCTAGGTCTGATCACACAGTCGGCGGCGAGTGGAGGTGTCTATTTGCAACACATGCAAACCCTAGTGACAGCACCAAAGCGATCAACCGCATGAGTGTGCTGCACCTCCACTTTTTATATGCGTCCGTCGTAAGCTCAACACTTGGGCCTCGCACAGACCCTAAAGCCCACAAGTCTACTCGGCCACAATCCGAATACAGCTCGGATCACATCCAACCAGTGTCCTCGGATCCGACCTCGTAGGTTCCTTCCCTTAAGCGCACGACCCCTTAGGTTCAAGTCGGCTTGGTCGCAATTCAGATCACCTCTGAACTGCACGGTTGGTAGCGGCCTCTAGCAAGGCATGCCGAACACCAAGCAGACCATGAAGCTGGTTAGGCGAACCTGTACATCATACTTCCATTCCTTTTGCCACACGATATATGTTGTCGGGCTCAAGGCGAGTCTGTCATCCTTGTGGTAGCCCGACCTGTTTCTCGTTCCAGTGATGCCGACCACTGTCCGGATTATCTCATAATCCTTATCGCATGGCCATGCTTATCCTAGTCGGATCACACGAGGGGCCCAGAGTATATCTCTCCTGATCGGAGGGGCAAATCCCATCTTGCTCGACCATGTCTCGCAGCATGGGACTGGACAAACCCGAACCTACCTTTGTAACTACCCAGTCACGGAGTAGCGTTTGGTCGGCCCAAAGCAAGTCTGTCACCATCCCGAGTACATGCCTCAGCTCAGGTCTTAGGACATAGAACATATGTTGTACTAGAGACTCGCAGATGACATATCACTGCGTCTCATAGTTGGGTCTGTCCGACTCGGACCTTATCTCGACTCGGATCTGACTAAGTCGAATCCGACCAGACCTTTCCAAGTCCACATTATCCGGTTAGCATCCAATGCTCCATGGCTAGTGAGACCAAGCCATCGACCGTGTCATATGCTAGTCTAGTCGGCTGCGCGTCCACACAACCCTTTCGACTAGGGACCTTTTAGGATAGTCATCATACAATGCATAGTCCCACAAACAAGTCACGTACTTGCTGATACACATCATTGATAATGTCCAAGGACTATCTTTATTCATAAACACATAGGAAATATGTTGATTGCCTCTAGGGCATATCTCCAACAGTCTCCCACTTGCACTAGAGTCAATCTAATAGACATCGAATGCCCATAGCTCTAACGTGCCCCTCATGCTTGGGTTGTGGAAGCGGCTTAGTCAACGGATCTGCAACATTTTCATATGTGTGAATCTTGCATAACTCTACATCACCATTCTTTACGGTCTTTCATACCAGGTGATATTTCCGATCTATGTGTCTGACCTTGTGGTGATTCCTCGACTCCTTGGCTTGTGCGATGGCACCAGAATTATCACAATAAAGGTCCAACGGTTTCCCCGAGGCTGGGAAAATACCAAGATCATCCAGAAAATGTTGGATCCAAACACCTTCTTTTGCAGCTTCACAAGCCGCAATGTATTCGGCTTCTGTGGTAGAATCGGCCACCGTATCCTGCTTGGAACTCATCCAGTGCACCCTTACGACGAGCTCTTCCTCACCTCCATAAACTAGGAACATTTCTTTAGTCCTTTTCATGTACTTCAAAATAGTCTTTACCGCTGCCCAGCGACTCTCACCTGGGTTGGCCTGGTATATGCTTGTTAGGCTTATTGGAAAAGCAACATCTGGCCTTGTACATATCATGGTATACATGATGGATCCGATTGCCGAGGCATACAGAATCCTACTCATCCTGCTTCGCTCATCAGATGTCGAAGGACTCTGAGTCTCGCTTAGCCTTATACCCATGTGAGAGTGGCAAGAACCCTTTCTTCGCCTCACTCATGTTGAACCGTTTCAACACTTTATCTATGTACGTGCTCTGGCTTAAGCCGAGCAACCTTCTCGATCTATCTCTATAGATCTTAATGCCTAAAATATACACTGCCTCACCAAGGTCTTTCATCGAAAACTTGCCATTCAATGACTCCTTGACCGAGTTTAGCATCGGAACATCATTTCCGATCAGTAGTATGTCATCCACATACAAGATCAAAAATACTATTGAGCTCCCACTTAACTTCTTGTATAAACAAAAGTCCTCTTCGCTTTTGATGAAACCGAGACCAGTGACGACCTCATCAAAATGAATGTTCCAACTCTGAGATGCTTGCTTCAACCCATAAATGGATCTCTTGAGCTTGCATACCTTACTAGTGCTAGTCGGATCGACAAAACCCTCGGGTTGTATCATATACACGTCCTCGGTTAAATTTCCGTGAAGGAAAGCCGTTTTGACATCCATCTGCCATATCTCGTAATCGAAATATGCAGCTATAGCTAGTACGATCCTTACCGATTTTAGCATCGCTACCGGTGAGTAAGTCTCGTCATAGTCAATTCCTTGAACTTGTCCATAACCTTTGGCGAAAAGCCGAGCTTTGTGGATCTGAACATTTCCATCCACATCGGTTTTCTTCTTAAAGACCTATTTGCAACCAATGGCAGTTACGCCAGGTGGCGAATCAACCAAGTCCCAGACTTGATTCTCATCCATGGACTTTAACTCGGATCTCATGGCCTCCAGCCATGCCTCGGAATCTGGGCTCACCATCGCTTCCGCATACGTGGCCGGCTCGTCGCTTTCTAGCAACAATACATCACACACTCTGCACAATCTTTCTGACCTCTGTGGCTCCGGTGCCGCTTCCACTACGGGTTGCCTGACTGACTCCGGTATGATCTCATCATCAGTCGAGCCGTCCCCGAGTGGTCCTTGAATTTCTTCGAGTCGGACCGTCCTCCCACTGGCCTCCTGACTGAGAAACTCTTTCTCAAGGAAAACCCCGTTCCGAGGAACAAACACTTTGTTATCTTCCCGGTTGTAGAAGCTATATCCCAAGGTTTTCCTCGGATATCCCATGAATATGCATTTATCCGACTTGGGTGTAAGCTTGTCTGACATAAGTCTTTTGACAAATGCTTCACAACCCCAAATCTTTAGAAAAGAAAAACTGGGATTCTTCCCGGTCCACATCTCATGTGGTGTCTTGTCTACGGATTTTGATGGTACCCCGTTAAGTGTGAAAGCTGCAGTTTCTACAGCGTATCCCCAGAATGACAATGGTAAATCTGATTTGCTCATCATTGACTGAACCATGTCCAACAAGGTCCTATTCCTCCGTTCCGACACGTCGTTTCTCTGTGGCGTACCCGGAGGTGTGACCTGAGGTACTATACCTCGGCTTTTCTGATGATCATCAAACTCCTGGCTCATGTACTCACCTCCACGATCTGATTGTAGAAGCTTTATTGTCATGCCGAGCTGATTCTCAACCTCGTTCTGAAACTCTTTGAACTTTTCAAAAGTTTCCGACTTGTGCCTCATTAAATAGATATATCCATATCTACTCAAGTCGTCGGTAAAAGTCAATGGAAATCGATAGCCACCTCTCATCGGTTGTGCTCATTGGACCACACACATCACTATGTATAAGTTCCAATAGCTCGACGCCTCTCGCAACTCTTTGCGAAGGAGACTTAGTCATCTTGCCTAGCAAGCATGATTCACATGTCTCGAATGACTCAAAGTCGGACGGGTTAGAGCCCATCATCATGGAGCTTCTTCATGCGTTTTAGACTAATGTGTCCAAGCCGCAATGCCGTAAGTATGTCGGATTTATCTCATTAGGCTTATGCCTCTTGACATTCATGTTATAGACCGATTCCTGTTCTAGATTCAATATAAATAGCCCATCAACAATGGGTGCATAGCCGTGGAACATACCATTCAAAAATATCAAACAACCATTGTCCTTTAAATTGAATTCATAACCTTGACTCATCAAACATGAGGCAGAAATAATGTTCCGACTAAGTGCAGGAATGTAATAACAATTATTCAATTCCATAATGAATCCGGAAGGAAGCTGGAGCTGCATAGTGCCGACCTCCAACGCAGCAACTCTTGCTTTGTTGCCGACCCTGATGTCAATCTCCCCTTGTGCCACACGCCTAGTTCTTACCAGCCCCTGCATCGAGTTGCAAATATGAACAACCGATCCGGTATCAAATACCCAAGAGCTACTAGGTATGTCAGCAAGGTAAATGTCTATAACATATGCAACAAGTGTACCTTTGCCTGAAGAAGCATTTCCGACCTTCTTGCCATGCTCTGCAAGCCACTTGCTACAGTTCCTCTTCCAGTGACCGGTCTCCTTGCAGTGATAGCAGACGGTCTTCTAGTCTGTCCAGACTTCGGCGCAGCGGCGGAGGTTACCGTCTCCGTGCCCTTTTCCTTAGCCTTTTTCTTGGACCAACTCTTCTTGAACTTAGCCGATTTCTCCACCATCAACACTTGATGCGTGCCTTTCTTAATATCCTGCTCTGCCACTTTGAGAATCCCATGTAATTCAGTGAGCTTCTTATCCATGCCATGCATATGATAGTTCGAGATGAACGTCCCATAGCTGGGCGGAAGAGAACCCAGAACAGCATCAATAGCCAGCTCATCCAAGAGCGGGAAGCCCAAATGATCCAAAGCTTGCACATGTCCGATCATCTTGATCACATGCGGGCTCAGTGGATCACCTTCCTTCAGCTTGCAATCCATCAAGGATCACCAGACGTTGAACCTTTCGGTCCTAGCCTGTGTCTGAAACATGCTCTTGAGACTCTCGATCATATCATAAGCCTCAACATATTCGAAATGCTGTTGCAAATCGGGCTCTATACAAGCCAACATCAGATAGCTGATCTCCGTTGATTCATCAACGAGTTTCTGGTAGGCATTCTTAGTTGTGGCATTAGCATTATCGGCAGGTTCCTCTGGAAGCGGATCCTCTAGAACATATTCCTTTTTATCATGTTTGAGAACAATACTCAGATTTCTATAACAGGTGGTAAAGTTTGTTCCATTCAGTTTATCCTTTTCCAGAATTGATTTCAATGCAAAGTTGGGTTGAGCAGGTGGTGCCATTGATCTACAACAGAAAATATGCAATCACTAAGGAATGTGTTTATGTAGAGTAATTCTAGCCTAAACAGAAATACTCCCACTAAAGTTGACATCCCTCTGTAAACTCTCAGTGATTCAGGATCCGACTAGCACATGCGACTAGTGAGCTTTAGCATCACTGCTAGACAACATGCCTATTCGGTAAGCAACTCCTTGCTAATCATATCTCTATAAGACTCCTGTCGGTCAGGAAGGTATCTCATACCCCGGCTCCCAACCTTCTTTGCCACAAGGCCCAAAACCGTTTTGATAGCCTTATCAAGTTAACCTGATGCAGTGCATGCCCGTGTCCGACACGAACCCTTCAGTTCAAGGACACCCAGCAACACCCCAATTTTATGAGCCCACTACTAGACGTACTTGACATGTGAAGGTGCAACATCGGGGATGGCAATTCGCTTGATATTCATGAGGGATCATTCTACCATTCTAACATGCATAGAAACAAAGAAGCATAACAATCATAAATATAACACATATTGTGAAATAGTATGGCTCCTTCATGGACGTTCTTCCAGGTCGGCTCCGACTCCGATGACCATCTACGAACTCCATCTTGTTTGTCACGCCGGGATGCCAAGCCACCAACCTGATCTCTATTATCCAACTACTACAACTAGTAATGAATTTTACATAGAGTCACAAGTTGACACGCAGGTCGTTATACAACATAATGACAACACTTTGGCTCCTGCCGGCTGACAAACATGACACGTAGGCCATGTATAAATTACACACATGCATCACATACACATGAGCCATACTATTCACATCAAACCTGCAAAACAGAGTTATGCATAGAATCGTATTCTACCGGTTTGTGTGTCAGGTACGAAATACACGGCGCTACGCACACGGCGGTCCCGATTGACAGAAAACATAGCCACATCACATACACATGGGGATTTATGTTTCATTGTTAACCCCGATGGCGGATGACCGACCGGTAGGGGTAGAACGTGTCACGACCTCATCGATCCCGATTGACAGAAAACATAGCCACATCAATCCCCATGTGCAATTGATCTCATCAACCGTGCACACAGCCGATCTCATCAACGACAATAGATCACATCTGCCGCCTCCACATATCTAATATGCATACGATCTGAAACCAAATCCTATAGCAGAGGCTCTGATACCACTGTTGGGATCTACGGTAGGGTGCGTCGACTGCAAATTAAAATTTCCTACACGCAGAACAACCAAGAACATGCTACGGGAGATGGATCACAGTTCATTACCACTAGACGCGCAGTGCCGTGCAGCGGAAGTAGAGTTGAGGCAGCCCGTCCGCGTGGATCGTGTCCTCCTCGTGCGATCTCCCCCGAACAGCCGGTCGTCCGATCCCATGTACAAGTTCGCCGGAGCAGCGCAAGTGCACCGCCTCTAAAGGTATCCACGCGTGCAGGAGGAACACCGTGCAGCGGACTGCTAGGTCCGATCACACAGTCGGTGGCGAGTGGAGGTGTCTATTTGCAACACATGCAAACCCTAGTGACAGCGCCGAAGCGATCAACCGCATGAGTGTGCTGCACCTCCACTTTATATAGGCGTCCGTCGTGGGCTCAACACTTGGGCCTCGCACGGACCCTAAAGCCCACAAGTCTACTCGGCCAGAATCCGAATACAGCTCGGATCACATCCGACCAGTGTCCTCGGATCCGACCTCGTAGGTTCCTTCCCTTAAGCGCGCGACCCCTTAGGTTCAAGTCGGCTTGGTCGCAGTTCGGATCACCTCCGAACTGTATGGTTGGTAGCGGCCTCTAGCAAGGCATGCCGAACACCAAGCAGACCATGAAGCTGGTTAGGTGAACCTGTACATCATACTTCCATTCCTTTTGCCACACGATATATGTTGTCGGGCTCAAGGCGAGTCTGTCATCCTTGTGGTAGCCCAACCTCTTTCTCGTTCCAGTGATGCCGACCACTATCCGGATTTTCTCATAATCCTTGTCGCATGGCCATGCTTATCCTAGTCAGATCACACGAGGGGCCCAGAGTATATCTCTCCTGATCGGAGGGGCAAATCCCATCTTGCTCGACCATGTCTCGCAGCATGGGACTGGACAAACCCGAAACCTACCTTTGTAACTACCCAGTCACGGAGTAGCGTTTGGTCGGCCCAAAGCAAGTCTGTCACCATCCCGAGTACATGCGTCAGCTCAGGTCTTAGGACATAGAACATATGTTGTACTAGAGACTCGCAGATGACATATCGCTGCGTCTCATAGTT
Organism: Aegilops longissima; assembly: GCA_021605205.1. Classification (NCBI taxonomy): domain Eukaryota; kingdom Viridiplantae; phylum Streptophyta; class Magnoliopsida; order Poales; family Poaceae; genus Aegilops; species Aegilops longissima. Next base: position 20,356,885 of record CM038678.1, read on the forward strand.
GGGTCTGTCCGACTCGGACCTTATCTCAACTCGGATCCGACTAAGTCGAATCCGACCAGAACTTTCCAAGTCCATATTATCCGGTTAGAATCCAATGCTCCATGGCTAGTGAGACCAAGCCATCGACCGTGTCATATGCTAGTCTAGTCGGCTGCGCGTCCACACAGCCCTTTCGACTAGGGACCTTTTAGGGCAGTCATCATACAATGCATAGTCCCACAAACAAGTCACGTACTTGCTGATACACATCATTGATAATGTCCAAGGACTATCTTTATTCATAAACACATAGGAAATATCATCATACATGATTGCCTCTAGGGCATATCTCCAACAAGGAGTCCCGCAATGACAGGATACTGCAACACATTGAGAAAGCTAGAGAAGAAGTTTGAGGGGTTAGAGCTCCATCACATACCACAAATCAAGAATCAAGCCGCTGATGATCTGGCGAAGATAGGTTCCACTCGGAAGCCTATCCCCAGTAATGTGTTCTTGGAACATATCCATACCCCATTAGTGCAAGAAGATCCCTTCAAGGAAGAGCCCCCGCAACCAATAAGTCCAACCAACCCGATTGAGATAGAGGTTCCAGCCGTGGTCGACCTGATCATGGAAGTCTTGGTGATCACACCCGATTGGACGATACCGTACATCGCATACTTCTCAGAAAAGAGCTCCCAGAAGACAACGACTAGGCTCGCCAGATTGTCCGTCGATCCAAAACTTTCACCGTGATGAAAGGGCAGCTTTACAGACAAAGTGTCACAGGAGTGGCCCAACGCTGCATCACCCCGGAGGAAGGTCAAATGATCCTAAATGACATCCACTCGGGGACCTGTGGTCACCATGCGTCCTCTCGGACCATCGTGGCCAAAGCATACCGAGCGGGATTTTATTAGCCTCGAGCAAATGAGATGGCGAAAGATATAGTCGACAAGTGTGCATGTTGCCAGTTCTACTCCAACATGTCCCACAAGGCCACATCTGCCATGAAGACTATTCCACTCGTCTAGACGTTTGCAGTCTGGGGCTTGGATATGGTTGGAACCTTCAAAAGTGGTGCGAGTGGCTTCACCCATTTGCTCGTAGCAGTCGACAAGTTCACCAAGTGGATCGAAGCCAAGCCCATCAAAAACCTTGGAGCAGGCACTGCCGTCAGTTTCATCAAAGAGTTGATATTCAGATATGGAGTTCCTCACAACATCATCATAGATAACGGCTCCAACTTTGATTCTGACGAGTTCAAGGCGTTCTATGCATCTCAAGGCACTCGGGTCAATTACGCGTCCGTCTTGCACCCGCAGTCGAATGGACAGGCTGAAAGGGCGAACAGTTTGATCATTCAGGGGTTAAAGCCTTGTCTGATGCACGATCTCAAGCATGCTGCTAGAGCTTGGGTGACTGAATTGCCATCAGTCATATGGGGGCTGAGAACAACACCCAACTGGTGGACTGATCGAACCCCTTTCTTCCTGGTGTACGGCGCTGAGGCTGTGCTTCTGAGTGATTTGCTGCACAATGCTCCCAGAGTTGAACCGTTCTCAGAAGCCGAAGCAGAGCAAGCACGCAAAGACGCAGTTGACCTCCTGGAAGAAGAACGTGAGATGGCTTTGGTTCGGTTGACCATTTATCAGCAGGATCTGCGTCGATTCCACGCTAGCAATGTCAGAGGTCGAGCGTTTCAGGAAGGAGACCTCGTGCTCCGAGTGGTTCAGAAACGACCTCACAAGCGCGCTCCGGCCTGGGAAGGTCCCTTCATCATCACCAAGGTGCTTCACAATGGGGCGTACCACATCTACAACGTAGCCAAGAAAATGGACGAGCCTCGTGCATGGAGCGCAGAGCTGCATCGTCCTTTCTATACCTAAAAGCACTCGACCTGACGAGTTGTAATAAAGCACTTCAGCTTGTTTTCCAAAGACAAGATTTTTACAGTATCTTAATGACTGGTTTCTTGAAGTCACTTGTGTCCAAATCCCCCAGTGGGTGGCTTAGCTGCGACCCCGTGATCGCCTAAGTTAAAAAACATTCCGAGTGGAGAGCAATCCTTCCACTCAGGGGCTTAGCTGCGACCCGTAATCGCCTAAGTTAAAAAACACTTCGAGTGGAGAGCAATCCTCCCACTCGGGGGCTTAGCTGCGACCCCGTAATCGCCTAAGTTAAAAAACACTCTGAGTGGAGAGCAATCCTCCCACTCGGGGGCTTAGCTGCGACCCTGTAATCGCCTAAGTTAAAAAACACTCCGAGTGGAGAGCAATCCTCCCACTCGGGGGCTTAGATGCGACCCCGTAATCGCCTAAGTTCAAAAACATTCCGAGTGGAGAGCAATCCTTCCACTCGGGGGCTTAGCTGCAACCACGTAATCGCCTAAGTTAAAAAACACTCCAAGTGGAGAGCAATCCTCCCACTCAGGAGCTTAGCTACGACCCCATAATCGCCTAAGTTAAAAAACACTCCGAGTGGAGAGCAATCCTCCCACCCGGGAGCTTAGCTGGCGACCCCGTAATCGCCTAAGTTAAAAAACACTCCGAGCGGAGAGCAATCCTCCCACTCAGGGGCTTAGCTGCGACCCCGTAATCGCCTATGTTAGAAAACATTCCGAGTGGAGAGCAATCATTCCACTCGGGGGCTTAGCTGGAGAGGACAACACGGAGGAGAGTGGTGATTGGCAATCTCCAGATGACGAGGATGAAGAGGAAAGCAACGAGTCGGACGACGAGGAGGCAGTCGACTCACTGCCTCGTGCGGAACGTCGATCCAAGCAACTCCAAGATCCAGCGAGCGAGCGGGGCAAGACCGTGGCCCCGAGCACTCAAACGCAGAAGCGTGCTCGGGCTCCAACTACGGAGCTGACGGAGAAAGTCGCCAAGCAGCCCAAGGTCAATCCCTCAAAAGCTCGGAAGACTTTGCCCAAGATTAAGATGGATGTTCCTGTTGCTTCTGGGTAAGTGTTCTTTCTGTGTTTTCTTCCACCGACTGACTCTTCTGGTCTGACCGAATGGATTGTGAACGTTTCTAGCCCAACCTCCGCCGCGACTGACATGGACATTGACAAGGTCCCAAGTGACGAGGAAGCCGATGACGCGGCCACCTCCAAAGCTAGTAAGTCCGCTCGACTCGAATTCATTCTGTCGATTGGATTGTTGGTCGGTTGAATTTATGATGTTCTCTGTTTGTTGCAGCTCTACGAGACGTTGTCGTGCTTCCGGATGATGATGAAGAAGAAGTGCCTCTGAGGGAGAGGAGGGGGAGGGGCAGGAAAGCGCCTGAGGTACAGGTCCCTCAATCGACACTGGTGCCTGGGACGGCGGCCGAGCGATCCTTAGATCCTGCTCGGACCAACGTCACTTTCGCTATCCCGCTGTCGACTGATCGCCCATCAGGGTCGACTGCTCAGAACCCTGCTGCTTCAGTACAACTCCACGTGTCTGACCCGGTGGCTGCTTCGACTGCCTTGCCATCATCACTCTTCACCGCGTACCAAACTCCAGACGACTCGTCGAGTGCTGCCAGGGAGGCTCTTCTTCAGTTGAACCTTGTGATGGAGCAGATGAAGGTGGTGCATGAGGCCAGTCAGGTGGCTTATAATGCCAGCACTGCTCTGCAAACCAATGTCCAGGTTAGTTGATTCCCGACTGATCTTGTCCCACATCCAATCACCCACTGGGGTGTGTCTATCTTAAAGTTGTATAAGCCTTCAACTTGAGTTGACTTGGATTGAGTCGAGTGTTTCTCCGAACCACTGGGGGCACGCAGAGTGCACCCACTGGGTGTAGTCCCCGAGACCGCGGTAGACTATTCGTAGTTGGCTGGGGTCTGAGAATCTCCTCTTTTTTTACTGCTCATGTTGGGCAGACCATGCCGAGTGTTAAACCAAACTAGTGGGGGCATGCTAAGTGCACCCACCGGGTGTAGTCCCCGAGATTACCGTTGAATGTTTGATTCGGCAGTAGTCTTAGAGCAACTTCACTGTGATTGTCTTCTGTTCCTGTCGACTGATATATCTTATACGCTGACTACAGAAGTCTTGTGATCTTGGGGCTCAACTTTCTGAACTGAACAAGAAGCAAATCAGCCTCAATCTTGATCTGGAACCGGCCAAGAAGAACCTCAAGACTGCTCATGACGAAGCAGCTATCATGGGAGGTAGCCAATCGTCAACTGTCCATCTTGCGACTCGCACTTCTCCGTGTGTTTTTAGTCACTTTGAACCGAGTGATTTCACTCGAACAGATGTGCGTAGTGAAAGCCGTCAACTTCAAGCTCGTTTGAAGAATGTTGTTTCTTTAGAGAAAATGAAGCAGGCTCTGGAGAAGAAGGATCAGGATCTTGCTGCTGCCCAGAAGGAGGCGCGAGAGAAAACGGCGCTTGCTGACAAGAAGCTGGTTTCATTCAGCAAGTTAGAAGAAGAGAACTCTAAACTGAAGACTGTTGTCTCTGATGCCAATCGGGAGGTCGAGCAACTGAAGAAAGACAAGGACAACCTAACTGATGAGGTTGGAAACCTCAAGGCCAAAAAGGGAGAGCTAGAATCTTATCTGGGCCAGCTTGCTGCAAAACTGGTCTTGAAGCTTGAAGGTATTATTGTTCGACTGATTTGTTGCTATCGATTGACAGGTCTTATCATATTGTCGACTCACTATTTTTTTTCGACTGTGCAAAACTTTGTCAGGACTTTGAAGCAGAGACTGGGCGGGTCGAGACGGGTCTCGATCCCATAAATTGTCCCATTAAAGATGATGTCGCAATGAATTTGCTGCGGTTGGAATCTCGCACGGACAACGCAGTTGCTTATCTTGCCCGACTGAAGGCGGCGATGACTCGGGTTGATGTTGAACTCCTGCCTCAGGCGGAACTGTCCCAAGACCTCGAGTCTCTGATAGCTCGACTGAATTAAATACCTGATTGAGTGCAAGAACGGAAGAAATCATCTGCTCGCTGCGGCGCTGACGTCGCCCTGTCGTTGGTTCGAGTGCACTGCAAGGACGTCAGAGAAGACAAGCTCTGGCGGAGCTCAAGGTTGCGAACAGCAAAAAGCACACTTTCCAGTCCTTCATGGACACTTTCCTTGACGCTGCCACTCGCATCGTAGACATCATTGACCTTGACAGTTTCTGCGATCTAGCTAGTCCTTCTCCTGACGAGTGATCAAAACATTATGCCTCACCTTTATTTGCCTCGGAATGCCGAGTGATTATGTAATCGTTAAACTCTTTCAGGCTTGATGCCTGAGTACTTCTGCCTGCTGCGGTTCTAAACTTTTGCAGGGTTTATCTGAACTTGAATTCCTCTGAGTATCAGGGCTTTTGTTCTAGTTTTGAACTGTTTTCGATTGTCTTACGATTCCGAGTGGACTTGATCTTCTCTCCCTTTGCCGAATGAAATTACATTGTACTTGTGATAGAGACTAGACGTGGCGTACAATCGACACCTCGTCGTCCTTGCGGATAGGGATGCAACATACGTCGTATTAGTAGCGTAGCTCAAAGGATATTTGTGACTTAGGCGACTACGGGGCCATAGCTAAGTCCCCGAGTGGGAGGATTGCTCTCCACTCGGAGTGTTTTTAACTTAGGAGATTACGGGGTCGCAGCTAAGCCCCCAAGTGGAAGGATTGCTCTCCACTCGGAATGTTTTTTAACTTAGGCGATTACGGGGTCGCAGCTAAGCCCCCGAGTGGGAGGATTACTCTCCACTCAGATTGGGCATCGAGTACATCTTGGTATTAACCTACAAGACAAGAAGTCGAGTAAAATTCAGTCGGATTCAAGGACAGTCGGGAAATGTACCCAAATACAATCGATGGTAGAGGCCGAACCTTGTCTGGCGGGTTGCTATCACTGAAGGGGTCGACTCTCCTGGCGCCCCTGGGGTTGTCCTTGTTTCCTGTAATACTCCTCAGCCACTGGGCCACTATTTTGGTCGGTACCTCCTCTGGATGAACCGAAGCGGTGTCGTTGGCTCCAGAATACATCCACATAGAGTGGTCACAAGCCTGGAGCGGCTGGATGCGCCGACTGAGGAATACCTCCAGCAAATCCATGCAAGTGACGCCTTGATTGATCAATTGGACCACCCTCTCAACCAGCATGTCTGTCTCCACCCTCTCCGCAGCGGTCACTTTCAGCGAGGAAGGGGTCTGAACACGATCAAAGGTAAAAGGGGGAAGTCCAGTCGACTGGCCTGGAGTCAGAATGTCCTTGCAGTAGAACCAGGTCGACTACCAGCCCCTGACCGACTCAGGAAGGGTCATAGAAGGGAAAGAGCTCCTCTTCCTCTTCTAGATAACCAAACCCCCACACATCTGGATAACGTGTTTTTTCTCGTCACTCGTGTTAGCTTTCTTCACCTATTGAGAGCGGATAGTGAAAGTGTGCTTGAAAAGACCCTAGTGCGGTTGACAACCCAGAAAATTCTCGCACATGGACATGAACGCGACAAGGTATGTGATGGTATTGGGAGAAAAGTGATGGAATTGGGCCCCGAAGAAGTTCAAGAAACCCCAGAAAAAGGGTGCGGTGGAAGCGAGAAACTACGGTCAACATGGGTAGCGAGCAGAAGCACTCACCCGGTTGCGGCTGCGGCTCCGTATCCCTCTCCGGCAACCACACAGCACCATTGGCGATCAGTCCGGACTCAGCCAGCTCATCCAAATCTTCCTGCCAAAGCGAGGATCGGATCCAATCGCCCTGGATCCAACACAACGACAGCGCCGACCGCGACGATGACCCCTGATTCGTCTTCTTGCCTTTCGCCGCCCTCGTCACCTTCTTCGCGCATTCCAGCGCCGTCGTCTTGTCCTTCCCCATGGTGGCGGGGCAGCGGCATTGAGAGCGGAAGAACTAGATGCGGTGGAGAAGCAGTGGAGAAGGAGGGAGAATGGACGCGCATAGTGCAAGCGCCTCGGTCCCGTCACCTTTTAAGGTCCCACTTCCGAGTGGCTGACACGCAGGCCCGGGCGATCCTGTCAAATCCTGCAATAGTCGCACGCTGGGTACGTGGCGGGAAAGATGGTGCAGGGATCGAGGAACTCCTGTCTATCCTTCCCGCTTACCACAACACGCTCCACCCCGCACGCTTCCCTGAAATTTCGAATCCCGAGACATCTGGGATACGCCGTAACCAATCGCGCCAAAGATTCCGCATCAAAAACATCACCTCGAGGATGACGTTATAAATCCACACGGCAATTTCTGAATCGATTAAGGCGACTGAAACGAAGCCGAAGTTCCAACAATGATCGTCCCATTCGACGAAAGTACTTGAGAAGCACAAGAGTGGAGGCAAGATCAACTTCATCCTTCTTTCCACTCGGACCTCAATCCATTCGGGGGCTAATGATGATGATATAGACCTGGGGTAGGGTCATAGGCCTGACCTATATGCCCTACCCATGGTCACCATCCTAGAAGCAAAGAAGCTCAAGAGACAACTGGGAGGGCCCAACAAAGGCGTCGAGTGCAATCCACTCGACCAATCAACCACTCGGATACCCCTCCTTCCTGAAGTCACACGACCGACCAATCACTCGACCATACAAGAAACCACTCGACCTACTGAAGACCAGGGGTCATCCAGAACAACAACGTGCAAGCATTCACTCTGTAGTCTTTAAGGTCATTTAAGGCACTTAAGGCTGACGTATTCAGTAACGCCCAATCTTTATGTACATTGGACTCTTGGTAACGGGGGATGGCTGGGGTCCTGGCACTCACTATATAAGCCACCCCTCCTCTGGTACAAGGGTTCGCACCCCCTGTAACACACATTCATACAATCCAGTCGACCACCTCCGGGCACCGAGACGTAGGGCTTTTACCTCCTCCGAGAGGGGCCTGAACTCGTAAACACTTGCGTACAATCTCGTCGTAGCTAGGACCTTGCCTCCTCATTCGTACCCCCTATACTTACTATCAGACTTAGTACCATGACAGGAGGCACCATGATGGGCCACCGAACTGTGATAAGTTCACCATGATTATAGGCCTGTTCTATGGTGTGAGGCCTTGGTGCTGGAACAGTGGCATTAGTATCCACATGGGCTTCAGGTTGCACTAGAGCTTCAGGAACAACATTGGCTTCAGGCTCCACATTATCTTCAGCCATGACAATGTCATTGGCTTCAGTACCATTGTTGGTGGCAGCCTTAGTATTATCAACCTCCATGTCTTCAATGACAGGAGGGTCAGGCACATTCACGTTCTCCTCGAGAACGACTTCTTGAGTGACAGGGGATGTGGCAACTCTTTCTTCTTCTTGTCTTGGTTCTTGATTGTCATCGACTAGTGCAGCCGGAATGTCTTCAGCAGATTTTGTTTCAGACTTAGAGACATTCGCAGTAGGAGTGGCTTCATGAAACACTTCACGTGCAACTGAGCTTTGGTGCACTACTCCTTCTGGAATGCTCGACATGGTGACCTGTGGCCAAGGGACTTTGTGAAGCCTGCGGAAAGCGGGCGACGCCTGTGGTGATGGAGTGGTCTGCACCATGTAGTCATCGTCAAGCACTGGAGTGGTGACTTGAGGTGTTGGTGTTGTGGGAGTTTCATCATGAGCGGGGGTGTCTTGCTGGGGGCGATCAACCCACGAATCATCCTGAGCAATTGGCGTCATGGGACGACCAATGCTGATGAGTTCGTTGTTCGTGAGAACAGGAGATGATACCAGTTGATGCTCGATTTGAGGAAGGACTTCATCATCATCTACATTGTCTTCACGACCAATGCCTTCAGCTGTGACGGGGTCAATAGCTGGTACTTCTTCAGTTTCAGGAGCCTCTATGAAAGCAGGCTCGTGGATCACAAGTTGACGCTCTTGGTTGGTTGAGGCAGGACGAGCAACAAAAATGGGCTCGACAACAAGAGGCTCGGAGGCTGTAACACACTCTTTCTTTGAAGCCTTTTTCAGCTTCTTCTTTGATGGAGAATCATCAGAAAACATTCTTATGCTTGCGCTTCTTAGCTTCGACTTCAGCTGCCCTTGTCTTCTTGAGGTTTGAAGCTACTGTGGGGACCTTAGGCTTCGAGCCTGTTGAGGGAGTCCCGGACTAGGGGGTGTCCGGATAGCCGGACTATCGTCACGGCCGGACTCCAAGACTATGAAGATACAAGATTGAAGACTTCGTCCCATGTCCGGATGGGACTTCCCTTGGCGTGGAAGGCAAGCTAGGCGATACGAATATGTAGATCTCCTACCATTGTAACTGACTCTGTGTAACCCTAACCTATCCGGTGTCTATATAAACCGGAGGGTTTTAGTCCAGAGGACTAACAACAATCATACCATAGGCTAGCTTCTAGGTTTAGCCTCCTTGATCTCGTGGTAGATCTACTCTTGTACTACCCATATCATCAATATTAATCAAGGGAGTAGGGTATTACCTCCATCGAGAGGGCCCAACCTGGTAAAAACATCGTGTCCCTTGTCTCCTATTATCATCCACCTAGACGCAGCTCGGGACCCCTACCCGAGATCCGCCAGCTTTTGACACCGACATTGGTGCTTTCATTGAGAGTTCCTCTCCATGCGCGTGGCCATCGTGTAGGATGCCTCATCTCGCCTTTAAAGACGATACCATCGCCAAAGGAGCCTTGGCCGCTGGTCGACTCTTCAGCTAGGTGGTTTCTCATGACCGCTAGTTCGCCGTCGCTACCGACGATGACCTCTCGAGTCATCGAAACCAATCTCCATGTCAGTTCGAACTTGCCGAACAGTTAGATCCGATCGAGCTCTCCTCCAGAACGAGCTCTTGGATCGATCGCCGCTCAGGAGTCGCCACAGACACGATCGGATCGGGCCTACAACCGATCTGAGAGAGATCAACTCTCCCCAGGCTACCCATCATGTGGCTGTGATAGAGGAGCAATGCGGCGACTCTTCTTCTATCTTAAGGACTAGCTACGTCCGGATTCCTGATCCCTCCATGTCGGATTCCTACGGAGGGACGGATGTCGATCAAGCCCTGAACTTAAAGTCAGGCGGCGGGTCGGACTCATTGGATAGCACTCAAAAATCCAAGCTTCCGAGTTCAGAAACTTCCCGGCCCTTGAGTCCTAAATTGGACAGGGTTCCGGATTTAGTGCCACCCGCCCACCCAAACATTAGCGATCTCTCTCGAATTCGGCAAGAGCCCGCCGAAACAGTACATCATTACTGGGCCAGATTCCTCCTGGTTATGAACAGGATAAAGGACTGCCGAGAGGAGGAAGCAATACCAATCTTCTGCAATAATTGCACGGACAAGGGAATCCTAAACGCCATAAGTCGTCGCGAAATCACACGCTTTTCGAGTTGGTGACCATCGACAAAAGTATTGTCGATGGAGAGCGCCTGAAAACCGAAGTAAATTTTGGGATAATCCGGCCCAATACATCCCTAGTCCGAACAAAAGGGTGCATCACTATCAAGCACCTGGTTGAATACCAAAAACCAAAACCCCTAAAGGGTACGGAACTGCATCGAGGGTTGGCTAAACGGACCTCGCAAAATTATAGCACGAGGGCGCCACACCAACTCATAGCCTTCGAGCATGTTGATACTATGGCAGGTGGCCAAAAGTGGCGAAGAGCTTCTAGCTTCGAATCCCAGCCCAAAGAACACCAAGACGGTGTTAATAGCTTCGAGACTTTCGATCAAATAACATGCGAAAACGATAACTCCGCAACCTTGTCAAGTCTACCAAGTAGCAACAATAAATCCATGGAGGACACATCTATTACCTTCAATGCCGCTGATTTAACCTAAATTCGAACTGCCCGGCACCAAACCGCATTGGTCCTCAGTCCGATAGTAGACGGCTTTCGCCTTTACTAAGGTACTCATGGATGGCGGCAATGACTAAACCTCATATATGAGGAAACCCTACTTAAAAATGGAAATAGACTAGAACCGCATTGAGCGAAGCAGCACAACCTTTAGAGGTATAATCCCACCGAAGCATGCTGCACAGAAAAATCACGATGGACGAGTGTTCGCTCGCCGGACAATTACAGGTCCGAGGAGGTCACATTTCAAGTGGCCCTGCTCAACAGCGGATACCATGCTTTATTAGGACGAGAGGCATTCACAATTTTTCAAGCTATACCCCATTACGGGTACATGAAGCTTAAAATGCCGGTCCTAACGGAATCATCACTCTCGCTAGTGATCCGAACATAGCACTCGCGCCGAAAATAAGACAGCCGCACTAGCCCTCGAGGCACTATCCAAGCCCTAGCGCCGAGGAACTCACCGCTGATGCGCTTCCACGGTGAACAGGGACGATGTGATACTTGATAAAAGATCCAAGTCCACCTCTTTTAAACCAGCGGACGAAATAGTCAAATTCCAAGTCCACCCAACGGATTCATCAAAGACGGCCTCCATCGGGGCACAATTAAACCCTGATGTAGACGCCGCACTACAAGAATTTCTACAAGAAAACTGGGACATCTTTGCCTGGCACCCTTCGGACATGCCAGAATCCCACGCCACCGGCCGAGCACAGCCTAAACATCCTAAAAGGATTCAAGCCGGTCAAACAGGCTCTTCGGCGCTTTTCCGAACCCAAGAGACAGTCCATGGGAGTGGAGCTAGCCAAACTTTTGGAGGCCGGATTCATCAGAGACATAAAACATCCGGACTGGCTAGCAAACCTGGTTATGGTACCAAAGAAGGATAAATCCTGGCGCCTATGTGTTGATTTCAAAGACCTTAATAAGGCTTGCCCAAAGGATCCCTTCCCCCTCCCTCGAATTGATCAAATCATTGACGCTACAGCAGGACACGACTCATTGTGCTTCCTTGACGCATACTCCGGCTACCACCAAATCAAGATGGCGGAGCCGGACCAAGCTGCAACAGCATTCATCACTCCATACGGCTCGTTCTGCTTCAACACAATGCCCTTTGGGCTCAAAAACGCCGCGCAATATATCAGCGCATGATTCGTACATGTCCGCAAACCAGATCGGCAAAACAGTGGAAGCATATGTAGATGACGTGGTCGTCAAAAGCAAGCATGTCGAAACTCTAGTAGATGACTTGAGGCTCACATTCGACAATCTTCGAAAATATGATATCAAGATCAATCCGAAAATGCGCTTTCATGCTCCACCGAAAGCTCCCCGGGCTTCATTGTGTCCGTAGAGGAATTGAAGCAAACCCAGCCAAGATTCGAGCTCACACAATTGGATATTCGAGAAGACCTCAAACAAATACAAAATTGACGGATGCGAGGCTCTAAGCCGCTTTATCTCCCGCTTAGGAGAAAAGGCATTACCTCTTTACCGCCTCCTCCGCCGCACCAACACTTCGAGTGGATTTGATGCCACCACGGCCGGACTTGAAGAAATAAAGGCCATTTTGGCAACAACCGGTCCTGGCCATACCAACATGGGCGTAACCAATGCTATTATACATTGCCACAACACATCAAATTGTCAGCGGTGCTCGTTGTCGAACGAGAACGGACGGACACCGTTCCCTATTCAAAACCGGTTTATTATGTGTCCACCGTCCTAACTCCATGCAAGTCCCGCACCCACACTATCAAAAGATAGCATACGCGTGTTCATGGCATCCCGAAGCTGCGACAATACTTTCAAGAGTGTTCAATAACGGTAGCTCAAGTACCTCTTAATGACATTATAAACAATCGCGACGCGACGGGCCGGATTGCTAAATGGGCCATAGAGCTCCTCCCATTCGACATAACTTATAAGCCACGACGAGCTATCAAGTAGCAGGTTTTGGCCGACTTCGCGGGTCGAATGGTCGAAGTCAACTCCCTAAAGAGTACGGCACATACTCCAATTGGATCATGCAGTTTGACGGCTCCAAAATGTTGGCTGGCCTGGGGGCTGGCGTTGTCCTGACGTCCCCAACCGGGGACACAGTCCAATACGTCCTTCAGATAATGTATACGGACTCCAACAACGCAGCCGAACACGAGGCCCTCCGCACGCCTCCGGATGGCAGCTCCATGGGCATTAAACGCCTAGAGGTGCGCGATTCAAACCTCGCAATATCCCAAATAAACGGAGAATTTGACGCCAAAGATCCGAAAATGGCAGCATACCGCAATGCGGTCCTAAAATGTCAGACGGTTCAAGGGCTCAATTTCATCATATAGCCCGGATAACAACCAGCGGCGGATATATTGGCGCCAAGATCGGTGCAAAACGCGATGCCGCCCCACCCAATATCTTTTGGAACGGCTGTTCGCCATCCGTATTATGGGAAGGGAGTCCGCAATAATAATCCGACCCAACCGCACCGCCGACGCCAACACTCGACACAACCGAGGCTCCGCCCGAGATAACACCTCCGCCCATTAAATAATGGCGTTATCGCCTGCGGACGGAATCATTCCTAGCCTACCTAACTAGGCAGGAACTCCCCGAAGACCAAAATGAGGCTCGCTGCATAGTACGGCGCTCTAAAGCCTATAAAGTCCATGAGGGAGAGCTTTATAAGAAAAGCACTACCGGAGTCCTTCAAAGGTGCATCTCCGAAGAGGAAGGGCGAAACCTCCTGGCTGAAATCCATGCCGGACTGGGTGGGCACCACGCCGCAGCCCGGGCCCTTGTAGGCAAGGCCTTCCGTACAGGATTTTATTGGCCGACGGCCCGGGCAGATGCGCAGGACTTAGTCCAACGATGCGTCGGTTGCCAGCTTTTAGCTAACATCGGTTGCCAGCTTTTTGCTAACAAAATCCACATGCCACCCACCGCCCTTAAAACTATACCCATCACCGGCCGCTCATGTCCGGGGCTTGACATGGTTGGACCCCTCAAGGAGGAACCCACAAGCAAAGATACCTATTGGTCATGGTGGACAAATTCACCAAATGGATCGAGGCCAAACCTGTTAAAACGGCCAATCCGGACCAGTGATAGACTTCATATCAGGGTAGTGCACCATTACGGTGTCCCCACAAGATCATTATCGATAATGGCACCAACTTCACGGCCGATGAGGTCAAATTATGGTGCAAAACATGGGCATCAAGCTCGACACGCCTCGCCTATCACCCTCAAACCAATGGCCAAGTCGAACGGGCAAATGGTCTAATAATGAGCGGCATTAAACCCGACTAGTGCGGTCCTCAAGGAATCTAACACACACCGGGTTGAGGAGCTCGACCAGACTGGGGGCTGCGGACCACGCCGAATCGCATTCACCGGATTCACTCGATTCTTCATGGTGTACGGCGCAGAGGCAGTCTTGCCTCGCGACATAATACATGACTCACCTCGAAAAGCGCATGTACAAAGAAAGAGAAGCCAAGCTCGATCGGCAGGACAGTTTGGACACATTGAGGAGGAGCGACGTGGCAAAAGCTCGCTCCGATTCTATCAACAGAGGCTCAAGATATCAAAGCAGGAAGTACGGCCAAAGCTTATAACGCTGGCTTAACTAGTTCTACGCGCCGGACAAGAAAAAGGACAAACTCAAGCCCAAGTGGGAAGGTCCCTCATCATCGACCAGGTCCTGACCGGGCGGAGCATACCGTCTGCTAAACGATCGGATAACCGACTCGAGCCGAACCCATGGAACGCAGCCCGCCTATGAAGATTCTACGCCTAAGTGCCGACTCCAAGTTTGTCTCCTTCCTCCGTCCGCATTCTTTATTTTTTGCTTTTGTTGTCTTCGCTTTCTCCTTCCCCTTCTTCCTCTTGTAGCCTCTAGAGGCTCGCTCGCGCTTTTTTCAAGACACACTTGACGCGCTGTCCGCGCCATTATACCGGGGCTTCTTTAATGAAGTTTATTTATACGGGCTTTATGCCCAACACATGCTAAACTTCCGCATGTGCCTTTTATTCACCATTATATGCATCGATATGACTTAAGTTTTGGCCAAGCTGGGTTGTTCGGCTCTGTGCTTACCCCTACGCTGCCAATTGTTCGGCTAGGAGGTAAAGGAGCACCTCGCGATTGTTACCGCCGGTCAGCCGGATGTGTACCTCAGACCGGTGAAGCCGAAAGCTAGCGTTCTTAAGGGAATATTCGGTCGGTGAACTAAAAGATGATTTTTAACTATTTACACATCTGCCCCCAGATGATTTTCTGCTTTTATAGCAGCTTTGACATGCACTTTAGGGCATGCATCCCAGCGAAAGGAACCCCTAACAGAACTATTCTCCCTGGAAGATGTTTCTTACTACCCATGTAATATAACATAACTAGTTGGGCACTTGTCCGACACAGCAACAATGACCCCTACGCCTGGTCTCCATGCATACCACGGTTCTTATACAACCACGGTAGATTCGACACACTCCGGACTATTGGGTCCGGAGGTCAAGGAAAAGGTCCGCTATGACAAACGATCTATAATCCGCTAGAAGACATTCTTTCATGTCATATTTTTACATAATCAACTCGACTCATTGTATTCCTCCTCAATGCCATCTAATAGGCTATCTAATTTACAATCTTGCTGGAATACTTGGCGGCCAATTCTACTTGGCCAGACACTGCTTACAGGATCTCCATCCCATCCGCCCCACAGTCCGACCTCGCCATGTGGTTTGGGTCAGCCTTTGTGTACCGCGTCTTCACCGTGGCCAGCCTCCTCGGCGCTTTTACGGCAGGCCGATATCTTCCATAGCGGAAGCGCCGCTGTGTTCCTTGAAGCCGCTCCGACAGCTCCCCAACGCCTTCGGCAGGGAGATAGATGGCCACAAGGCTTGGCCGATGCCTTTCATCACCGCCGGACTTGTTGCAGTAGCCGACGAATTCGGGAAGAAGATCACCCAAGAATCGGGCATCTCCTCTTCAGACGACTGTGAGCAAACCTACAAACATGTTTATGTTAGTGGCCTTCCTCGCCGAACTCTTTTCAAAGTTCGCCAAGCACTTATTGAAAATGCCGCGACGGCCGCCGATTCTCCCTTACGGAGTCGCCTAATCGGGCCCGAACGCCCTTAGTTCCTCACCCAGCTTGGTGTTGGCGCCTTTGAGGTTACTCTTCTCCCGCCGCACCTCGTAAGCACGCCTCACCGGTCTTTAACCGCATAAGAGTTGTTGCTTGTCCGGATCTAGTCCGCGCCATCTGCAATATTTTTGTCGATTTACACACCCGCCGACTTCATAAATTATTTATCTTCTAAAGCGTATTACCGAGGGGTCTCTGTGGCTCCCTCAGAAGCGGCTTGTGCGGCCTCAAGTTGGGCCCTGACTCTTCCAGCCCTGGGACAATCGGGTATTCTTCTCTCAGAAGATCCTCAGATAACAAATGATCCTTAAATCAGTTATTCTAACTATTTTAAGTCTCGGGGCTACTGCATATATAATCGTCAAATTTCCTTACCAGATGTCCTTCACATACCGCTCCGTGGCTCGCTAGACCATCTTGAGCAGCACGGAGATGCGATCTCCCGAATCAAAGGCATTCAGGCCTCTGGGAGAAACATGCGCCACGAAGAACTGTCCGTGGCGCGCCGTGATTCAAAACGCCTCCACCTCGAGTTGGTGGCGGACAACCTGTCGGCATCCTCTGTAGGAGGAGCATCCGACGATGTCTCGTGCTCTTTCAGCCTCCGGACCCGCTTTGAAGCTTGTCCGTGAAGGTTCGATCGGCAGCCTCTCCGGCTCAGTCCGCGAGCGCTTTTTCCTGAAATGAGCATCGCGTTAGTACGCCTTCCCGAATCAATCCTGGAAGTATGGTGACATGCCATACCGCTATGCGGCGGAGTTTTGATCCGACCGCACTTCTTTTTTAGCCTGCGGGGCCAAGATCGCCTTTGTTGGGGCCGCCGCTGGCTCGCTTCCGCCTTGATGGTACCCGCCAAGCACCATTGGTATACGGCGATCAAAAATAAGCACGGATGGGTCATTATCGGTTTTGGGATCTTGGTCTCGCCATCGTAGGGCTGGAAGTATTCGGTAATCGGTCGAATGGCTACCAAAGCATTGTCGATGCTAAGTTGGTAGAACACCCCGCCGATCAACTCCATCTGTTATATCCGGATCCTCTTCGGAGGTCGGATCGAGGGATCTCTCCGGATCCTCGGGTTGTGGGGGCGGGCTGTGTATCTTCTCCATATCCGCGCAGTTCCTGCGCAAAAACCATGAAATGAGATATTTAACTACGGGAATATGGATCGGATAGGTCACAAGGATGTTTGCTTACCCAGCTTCGAGGATTATTCAAAGAAAACTCCTTCAGTGGGTTGACACAGAGGAAATCCTCCTCCTCTCCTTTGTACATGGCAGACAAGATCTTCACCAGTTCGGTGACCGATCCTCGCCCTTTATGCCATGGCGGGTGGCATCGCCCTCCCTGCTGAAGTCCCACATGGGTGGCCCTCAGATTGAGCGGCTGCACTCCCCTCATAATGCAGATTGCCATGACTCCTGTCATGGTCAGTCCGCATGAGCCAATAACCTTATTCGCCTCATCAAATAACGGACATCCCGGTCATCTTCTCTCCGGGCTCGAGGCGCCAGCTTAGGCGCTTCTTCAGAGGAGCATTGCTGAACTCCGGAAGGCCGATCCCAACAGGATCCGCAGCGGGACGTCCTCCATATGAAACCATTACAAAGGCCAATCTTCGGACGCCTTCTTTGGGGTTCCGGACAGGTATCCGGTCCCGGCGATGCGCCATAGCTCAGCTCCGCCCACTTGATATATTGACCCCTCATGAGAACGGGAACTAGGCAGAATATTCTTCCACAGCCCAAATGAGCCTCGACGCCAGAACAGTTTGCAAAGGGCCACGAAGCCCGCGATGTGCAAGATGGAGGCAGGAGTAAGATGGTGCAGCTTGGAGGCCGAGAACTCCAAGAGCCCCCGGAGAAACGGATGGATTGGAAACCGAGTCCTCTTACTAGATAAGAGATGAAGCACACCCGCCTCCTTTAGAGGGATCGGGACGCCTCCGCTTGCTTTCCGCCCTTGTAGGTGGCAAGTCCGGCTCGAACTGAACCATGAAGGCCGGAGGAGAAATCCTTGCCTTGAGTATAACTAGCTCGCTATGCGGACTGAGCATCTCTCCCACTTCTGGCTGGGGCTGTGAGCGCGAGAGGAGGAGCCGCCGACCGGTCCATGATGGAATGGGCTTTGGTCAGAGGCGCTCCGATGAAAGCTCGCGAAGGGGGAATGGTGTGACCCAGATCTAGATCCTTGCCCCTTCTATAAGCGGCTCCTTTGCGCGGCTAGGGGGAATATTGTAAAAATACCCTGGCTTTTCGCATTCATTCAAACACGTGGAAGATGGCCATTATTGGGCGTAGAAGCCGAGGAGCGCAGCATTTATCAGAAGCCGGACACTATTTGACCAGTGTATGGAATTTGGAGAAGAACCCGTCTCGCAATGCCGAAGACAATCAACGCGCCGGACTCATCGTCATTGAAGCCTGGTTCGGGGGCTACTGAGGGAGTCCCGGACTAGGGGTTGTCCGGATAGCCGGACTATCGTCACGGCCGGACTCCAAGACTATGAAGATACAAGATTGAAGATTTCGTCCCTTGTCCGGATGGGACTTTCCTTGGCGTGGAAGGCAAGCTTGGCGATATGGATATGTAGATCTCCTACCATTGTAACCGATTCTGTGTAACCCTAACCTATCTGGTGTCTATATAAACCGGAGGGTTTTAGTCCAGAGGATCTAACAACAATCATACCATAGGCTAGCTTCTAGGGTTTAGCCTCCTTGATCTCGTGGTAGATCTACTCTTGTACTACCCATATCATCAATATTAATCAAGCAGGAGTAGGGTATTACCTCCATCGAGAGGGCCCTAACCTGGGTAAAAACATCGTGTCCCTTGTCTCCTGTTACCATCCGCCTAGACGCACAGTTCGGGACCCCCTACCCGAGATCCGCCGGTTTTGACACCGACACCTGTCATGCTGGCAGGGAAGACAATGTGAGGTGCTTCCTGCCTTGAAACTTCAGCTTGGGCCCCAGCAGGCTTCTTCTTCAGTTTGGAAACCATCTTGGGGTCGATGCCTGGACGCCCAAGAGCCTTGCGCTTTTCTGCCTCATTGTGTGCTTGAACACATTTCTGTGTGAAGTATTTCATCCACTCTCTTGAACCTTTTGCTTCTTCACGTTTCTTGTGAAACTGTTCTTTGAGCTCGTGCAGCATCTCCTTGAAGCTTTGAATATCAGCCACGCTGAGCTTGGCCATGTTCTTCTTGAATTGAGCCTTTTTGTAATCAATTTTGTTCTTCAGCTCGACGATCTTCTGAGCCAAGGCCAACTCATTTGCAATGGCTCCGTGGAAGGTGACGCTGATGTCAACTGGCAGCTGAAGATCATCAATGCTGAGGCTCGGGTTGTGTCATGGTTTTGTCACGGCAGATGTCCTCATGAAAGGACTTAGTCGTGGAGCCATCGCTACGGGTTAGCTTGAAGGGGTTAAAGCGGACACAAGGACGCAAGAGAGTTTATACTAGTTCGGCCCCTTCGATGAAGGTAAAAGCCTACGTCTAGTTGTGATGGAATTTATGGGGGTTTTGATGACTAGTGAGCAAACAAGC
The DNA here is from genome assembly GCA_021605205.1 of Aegilops longissima. Lineage (NCBI taxonomy): Eukaryota > Viridiplantae > Streptophyta > Magnoliopsida > Poales > Poaceae > Aegilops > Aegilops longissima. The sequence goes on from CM038678.1 coordinate 20,376,360, forward strand.
TTCACCTAAGTCTCGAGTTGTTCTCTGTTGTCCTCAAACCGCCGCCGGGTCGACCCTTATATACATGGGTGACGCCCGTCGGTTTGCAGAGTCCCGAGACCGGCTCATAGACGTGTCCGTTTCGGTCTCTAGTATTTCTAACTTACAACACAAGTTACATACTAATGCCGGTTCATGACTACAAGCCTTAAACCGGTTCTGGGCCTTGGGCCCTTATAGAATATCCTCACGGGCTTCAAGCATACTTGACTACTGATGAAGTTAACCCGGCTTCTCCTGGCCGGTTTACGCCCGGTAGTAATATCCCGAACATTAGGCCCCAGATTGATTTGAACAGGTTCATGTCAATCCTTAGTAAAAAGCTTCGTCTTCAACATCTTCTTGGTTAAAACGTCGTGACTTCATCTTCTCAGATTGTGGCGAACGGCATGACGTCATCTGTCATAAAGAACTGTATATAACATCTTTTCATTAATGGGTCTGCAACAATCGAGGCGACAGCTTCGCTTCCAAACTTGCGGCCCCTTGATTTTCGCGCCTGACACACATATCCCTTGCCTTTATAAATAGGACTGAAAGGTCATTCTCCTTTCCCCTTCGTTCCCTTCCGCATCGTCTTCCTTGCGTCGCCCAGCTCGTGAAGCTCCGCTGCCTCTGTCAACCATTGTCTCTGCATCAACCTTGGCGCTGATCACCCTAAACGCATTCAAAGAGCATCGCGGCGACCTTCCGCTTCTTCCTCAGCTCCGGTAATTCTTCTGCTCTTTCCGCCCCAGATCTATTCTAGGGTTTCTAGGTTTTTCAGTGTTCATTCTTTGTTCTTCGTTCATATAATGGTTCTCCAAAGAACTCCTGAATCTCTGCTCTGTGTAATGGTGGCTCTTAGCCTCCGTTTTCACTTACGCATCTCAAGATCATAAATCTTATTTACATCCTTGCTCATTGATTTAGTACCGCTCCGTTTTGGACCTTGAATATTTATTTCTTTTCTGAACATGCTCCAGATCCAAAACTGTGAAATACTTTTGTGAAACCTGTTTTCGCACATCCACTCTTGATTCTTCAATGTTTCAGACCAGGCGGTTTAACTTTGTAGAAAAATTGACAACTCGGCATGTACCATTAGTCCCCTTGTTGAACCGTCAGGATTTCCCAGTTATGTATTGCCACCTTGCAGAAATCCGGTTTATAAGTAACTTCTTCCGGTTTAACAATGAATGTATCAATATATAGCCTTCCAACATATTCTTGAACCGGTATTACTGCTTTGCAGATTGCACCATGACCAAGCAAGTGTATGAGTGTAATTGGGCTCCTTCTCGAGTTACTGAAACTCAACTGGATAACTTAGTCCGCACCGGCGCTTTAGGCAAAAAAGACGTCATTCACTGGAGGGTCCCCGGCCCGGAAAGTCCTCCAGAACCCAAGGATGGAGAGGTTGTTGTTTTTGCTGACCATTTAGCCCGGGGCTTCAGTCCGCCTGGTTCAAAGTTTTATCGGGATGTCTTGGCCAACTTCCAACTGCGTCCACAAGATATTGGCCCCAACTCCATAACCAATATCTGTCACTTTCAAGTGCTCTGTGAGGTATTCTTTCAAGAGGAGCCCACAGTGGAATTGTTCAGAGATTGCTTCCATCTAAACCGCCGCACCGAATTTTCTGACGGTCCCAACACCGAGTTGGGTGGTGTGGCGATTCAAAAGCGGAAAGAGGTCACTTACCCTCACGCCAAACTACACAACCATCCCAAAGAGTGGAATTCAACATGGTTTTACTGCAAAGATACCTCTCCTGATGGAGAAAATCCTTTACCGGATTACCGTCCGGAGCGGCTAAGCAACACACATCCCCTCCCTCACAGGCTGAATGCTAAGGAAAGAAGCAAATATGCCCCTCAACTATCCAAGCTCCGGGCCTTCATGGCCAATGGGTTGACAGGAGTTGACCTTGCTCGCTGCTGGATATCTTGGAGTTTATTGCCCCTAAGCCTGCGCTCCGGTTTAATGTGCCAATACACAGAAGATGTGAAAGACCCTCTACGGCATATTGAGATCCAGCTGACAGATGATGAAGTTACTGAGGCTGTTAAGAGGATGTTAAACGAACCGGAAGCTGCTTGCGCCCAAACCGGCCTGGCTCCCTTTTCAGCCATTAACAAACCGCTAGCCGTAAGACTCATATCTTATGCCTTTATAAAATCTGACTATGTTTAAGTACTCTTTGTTGATATTAACATCTTTCAAACAGGGTGATGATCCATTTTGGAGCAGGAAGACTCCACAAGAGAAACCAGATAAAATAACCCGGCCCAAGACCAGAGTTGTGAAGAAACCAGCAAATAGAAAGAAAACCACTGCCTCCTCCGATCCACCAGCTGACGATGATGTGGGTAATCCGGATCTTGTGGTAGAACTTAACTCACTTGATTTATTTTTCACACGCCTTATTGATAATGATTATTGCCAGGATGATGATGAAGTCAGTCATGCTGATGTTGTAGAGGTAATCGCTCTTTCTTCCGATTCAAACCCTTTACCTTCAGTAAAAATCCGTCGGGCAAACCGGAAAGTTAAATTTTCTCATCCTCTTGATTATTTGGACCGAAACTTTCTTATGAAGACACAACAGCATGAAGCTCGTCGCGCAACCCGGCACAGCGGCCAGGTAGTTACCTCCACCGGTTTACCGAACAGTCCGGTTCGGAAACGCCGTTCAGAGGTCTCTAACTATTTCGTCAATGCTTATCCTAAAGCGGGTTGCGTTCGTCAACCTCTTAATCCATCTGACTCCGATTATCAGGTGACTTCTCATTCTTCCTCTGGCGAGTCGACAGGCACCCAACTCCTACCACTCAAGACAGTGCTTGGGTGAGCCATATTTCTGATAATGCTGTTTGATATACCACTTTCAATGTTCATTGGACTGATCCGTCTTTTTCCTTTTAGGGCCAAGCCTAGGCCAAGCAAGAAAGCTCGCCTGGACAAAGCGACAGAAGACGATGCTCCTGAACCGACCCAAATACCAAATCCCGAGGAACACATCCAGGATGATATGCTGACCGACCCACCATTGCAAGATCATGATGTTACTGTTGAAGGGGCACATGTCGATACCACCGGCCCTTCAAATCAACCCACGAGTCATGCTCAAACTGACAAGACAACGAGTCCACCAAAGCATACCGATAAACCGGCGACCCCAGTGTGAACCGGCGAAGCCAAGGATGACGATGTTGTTATTACTGGCTTTGGCCATTCCGAGCCAGGTAATCCTGTCGCCTTGTCCAAGCACACTGCAAAGGATGAATTTACTGCATTTGGTAAAGGCAAGTGGAATGCCGATTTGGCAACTTATGCCGCTTTGAATCCCCAAGATCTTCATTCCGGTTATCTGAATCGGTTATATACCAGCCGTGATTATGAAGCCGGTCTGGTAAATATGATGAAGGACAAATATGAGGTAAACTTCATATGACTCTCTGCTTGTATATTTCAATCTGTGAACTCTAATAGCCCTCAAGTGACGGTTTTAAGATGTGAACTTAAACCGGGACTTCCCAATATAATCCTGAGCAAAGCTGTACTTTTGGGAAAGTAGCCCCCAAGGGCCGGTTCAACTTAATGTAGTTAAACCGGGACTTTTATACCATAAGAAATCGAGTATCCCTCAAGGATAAAGCAAATAGGCATTAGCCCCCAAGTGCCAAACTGAATACTTGTATTGAGCTTGGAACTTTATATTGAAATTGTAGGATAAAAAGCAAATATGCATTAGCCCCCAAGTACCAAGGGCATAACTTGTTATGGGGTTGGTACTTCAACTCTGCTCCTTAATCTTTATCCAATGATTATCTGTATGTAGGCTGATCTGAGCAAGAAAGAAAATCAAATCACTGATCTTCAAGAAAACCTGAAATCCCAGCAAGCTGAAACCTCCAAAGCAAAGAATGAATTAACCAGCGCTTTAAGCGTCATGGAAAAGCTTAAGGAGGGTTTCAACAAGGAGCGGGCGGATTGGGCCACTGAAAAGGCCGCTTTAACTCAACGGGCGGAAAATGCTGAAGCTGCCCTCAAACCGGTGGTGGATGAACTGACCAGTGTAAAGCGGCAAGTGCATGCCATGACCGCTGCTGTCTTTGGTAAGCCTATTTTGATTTCTGACATAATGAAGCTTTCTTATGTAATTGCCGGTTTATTAACCCTTTGAATGATCTAGGGACACGTATTGGCCACTTGGGATCAGATGTGCGGAAGAAATTGAAAGCCTCTTATACATTGATAGAGCAATTCTATACTGGTGCGCAGCGGATCATCAGCACCGCTTCTCATAACAACACGACACCGACCTTGATCCAGGACACCCTTAAAAGGTGGTCAATGCTTCCTGCCCGGTTTGAAGAATTAAAGAAATCTACTGCTAGAACCGGTGCCATAAACGCCTTAATCCGGGCCAAAGCATGGGTGCCGGATTTTGATCCGATTGAAGCGCCCAAGGCTTCCCAAGCTTGAAGGAAGACGGACAGAATTCAGCTTAAGAGGATCTTCGAGCTATAAACCGAAGTGCGCCCTTTGGCTTGTCAGCTGGTTGAAAAGGCAAATCTGTCTCACTATCAAGCCCAGTATGATGACGAAAATAAACGAGTGTCTGCACCGATTCCTGAAGCGTAAAACCTTATACCTCCAATTCGTAAGCATACTTACGCTCCTAATATTGAACCGTCGTTGCTGATCAATGATGAAGCTGTATTCCAAGCATTAATGGGAATCAACTGGACAACTGTTGATTTCCACTACCGGGTAGGGAATCGGTGAAGCGGCGCAGATGACCCGAACCATCGTGCCAAGCTGGCGACCAAGCATGAACCGGAGGCCGGTTTACATTATTGCTTCTTTATGTTATGCAAAAAAACAATTATCTTATCTGGGCACCGTGTTGCCTTGTAATAGACTAGCTGCCACACTTTGTGTTGATATGCCTTCGTGCATATTTATTATAACTTATGCTTCCGTTGAATCACCAATGCTAAACTGTTGTCTGTAGCAAAAAAGCTTAAAACGCCATTGTGGTTGTATAAACAGGCGGGTCATCATATCTATGCATGTGAAATTAAAGATAATACCTTAGATTTAAACATATGACAAAATATGGGAATGTATGATACCTGCCATCGTAGGGCATGAAGTTGGCTGTGCCAATCTTGAAGCGGAGTTGTAAGAAACCCGCTCTGCTGAAGGAGAAAACAACTCCTGTGTATATATGGTCGGTTTATTAGGTAAACCGTTCCGGGTTACGATGAACACCGGCGTTACTCCATAAAAGGATGTTTATCAAAAATCAAACCGGGCAAAGTGTCTCCAGATGAAAAACAAACCGTGTCCCGTCAACTGACAGTCGAATCGGTTTAATAATTGTCGGTTTAAGAACACAACAAGAGAAATATGCAAAAAGACAAACAAATTTCAAGCAAAGGCAAAGACAAAATCTTTTGCGAAAAGAGGCTGTTTGAGCCGATCAAGTGGCATTACCATGGTCGGACACGACCAAGCCCCCAATAGGCGTAGCTATGGTTCATGTCAGCCAGGTCCCCAAATGATGCAGTGGCATTACGCCGATCAAGAGGTGTAGCAATGGTTCGGGTTCGACCAAAGCCCCCAAGTGATTCTGTGGCCTTAGGCCGATCAAGAGGCGTAACTGGTTCAGACGTGACCAAGTCCCCAAGTGATTCCATGCCTTTCGCCTATCAAAAGGTGTTGCATTGGTTCGGACACGACCAAGCCCCCAAGTGACATGATATGAAGCTTTGTTAAAAAGCTAATTCAAGGGGTAAACCAGAGACCGCTTTAAGGTAAAAACTCCGTGTAACCACTCATGATGTAAAAATAACAGAGACCCCGCTTTAGCTAAGGCTCCGGTTTATTGTATTGATCATAATATATACATATTTCATAATATGTACATAAGTAGAGCCTATGGCTCAAGTAAAGTAGGGCCGAAGATGAGCTATGTTCCACGGCCTGTTGGTCTCCTCCTTTGATGTACGTGAGTCTTTATGCTCTCGAATATCAATCAGATAGTACGACCCGTTGTGCAGATTCTTGCTGATCACGAAAGGTCCCTCCCATGGTGGGGATAGCTTGTGCATATCAGTCTGATCTTGGATGAGCCGGAGCACCAAATCTCCTTCTTGAAAGGTTCTGGTTCTAACTCGGCGACTGTTATAGCGACGAAGATCCTGCTGGTAAATCGCCGAACGGCCAGCTGGAATGTCATGCTCCTCATCCAGCAGGTCCAAAGCGTCTTGCCGAGCTACCTCGTTGTCCGCTTCAACATAAGCTGCTACACGAGGTGAATCATGACAGATATCACTGGGGAGAACCGCCTCCACTCCGTAGACCATGAAGAACGGCGTGTATCCTATCGATCTGTTGGGCATAGTATTGATGCTCCATAATATAGATGGTAACTCCTCAACCCAACAACCCGGCGTCTGCTGCAAAGGAACCATAAGCCGGGGTTTGATGCCTTGTAAGATCTCTTGGTTAGCTCTCTCTGCTTGGCCATTGGACTGTGGGTGAGCCACTGATGAAACGTCAAGCCGGATGTGCTCACGTTCACAGAACTCCTTCATAGCACCCTTAGACAGATTGGTACCATTATCAGTAATGATACTGTGTTGAAAGCCAAACCGGAAAATCACCTTTTTAATGAATTGAACCGCCGTGGCTGCATCACACTGGCTGACGGGCTCCGCTTCCACCCACTTTGTAAACTTGTTAACCGCCACTAAGAGGTGGGTCTTCTTGTCCTTGGACTGTTTGAAAGGCCCAACCATATCCAGCCCCCAAGTCGCAAACGGCCAAGTAATTGGAATCATCCTCAATTCTTGAGCCGGCACATGGGCGCGTCTTGAGAACTTCTGACAGCCGTCACATCGCCTAACCAGGTCCTCTGCATCAGCATGAGCAGTCAACCAATAGAAACCATGACGAAACGTCTTAGCCACCAGAGATTTTGAACCGGCATGGTGACCACAATCTCCTTCGTGGATTTCGCGCAAGATCTCACAGCCTTCCTCCAGCGACACACAACGTTGAAACGCTCCTGACACACTGCAATGATGCAACTCGCCATTGACAATAGTCATGGACTTGGATCGCCGGATTATCTGCCTGGCCAGCGTCTCATCCTCTGGTAACTCGCCCCGGTTCATATATGCAAGACAAGGAACCGTCCAATCCGGAATGACATGCAGAGCCGCCACCAACTGAGCCTCCGGATCAGGAATAGCCAAATCCTCTTCTCCAGGGAGCTTGACCGACGGGTTATGCAGGAAATCCAAGAAGACATTAGGCGGGACCGGTTTACGCTGAGAGCCCAGCCGGCTTAAAGCGTCCGCTGCTTCGTTCTTCCGTCTGTCCACGTGATCCACCTGATATCCCTTGAAGTGGCCTGCAATAATATCCACCTCACGACGGTATGCTGCCATGAGCGGGTCCTTAGAATCCCAAGTACCAGACACTTGTTGGGCCACCAGGTCCGAGTCACCGAAGCACTTAACTCGGCTGAGATTCATCTCCTTAGCCATCCGGAGACCATGGAGTAAAGCTTCGTACTCAGCTGCATTGTTAGTACAAGGGAACATTAACCGGAGAACGTAATAGAACTTATCACCTCGTGGGGAAGCTAATACAACTCCAGCCCCCGAGTCCTCCAATTGCCTGGACCCATCGAAATGAATAGTCCAATAGGTGTGATCCGGCTTTTCTTCAGGTGCTTGTAGTTCCATCCAATCATTGATGAAATCCACAAGTGCTTGAGACTTGATTGCCGTTCGAGGCACGTATTTCAAACCGTGCGGCCCAAGCTCTATATCCCACTTGGCAATCCGGCCAGTTGCCTCCCTGTTTTGAATTATATCTCCCAAAGAAGCAGAGCTGACCACTGTGATGGGATGTCCCTGGAAGTATTGCTTAAGCTTCCGGCTTGCCATGAAAAATCCATACACCAGCTTCTGCCAATGCGGGTATCTTTGCTTGCACTCAATAAGCACCTCGCTGATATAGTAAACCGGACGCTGAACCGGATATTCCTTGCACGCCTCCTTGCGCTCTACCACAATAGCTATGCTGACTGCACGAGCATTAGCTGCCACATATAGTAGCAAAGGTTCTTTGTCAATCGGAACAGCAAGAACAGGAGGATTGGCTAGCTGCCGCTTTAAGTCCTCCAATGCTTTATCATTGGCCGGACTCCAGACAAAGGGATCTGCTTTCTTCAGCATCTGATACAAAGGGATCGCCTTCTCACCGAGGCGGTTGATAAACCGGCTCAACGCAGCAATCCGGCCTGCCAAGCGCTGGACATCATTGATACATTTTGGTTTAGCCAGGGAGGTGATAGCTGTGATCTTCTCCGGATTAGCCTCAATTCCCCTGCTGGACACCAGAAAACCCAATAATTTGCCTGCTGGTACACCAAAAACACACTTGGCCGGGTTGACCATCATTTTGTATGTCCGTAGGTTATCAAAGGTTTCCTTCAAATCATCAACCAGAGTCTCCTTCTCCCTTGACTTAACCACAATATCATCCACATAGGCATGTACATTACAGCTGATCTTCTTATGAAGGCAATTTTGTACACACCGTTGATAAGTTGCCTGGGCACTCTTGAGCCCAAAGGGCATAGATACATAGCAGAAGGCTCCAAAGGGAGTTATGAACGCCATCTTCTCCTGGTCCTTAACTGCCATCTTGATCTGATGATAACAAGAATATGCATCCAGAAAACTCAAATGCTCACAACCCGCCGTAGCATCAATAATCTGATCGATGCGGGGGAGGGCAAAAGGATCTGCTGGAAAAGCCTTGTTAAGATCTGTGTAATTCACAAACATGCGCCAGGTGCCATTTTTCTTAAGGACCAGCACCGGATTAGCCAGCCATTCAGGATGGAACACTTCAACAATAAAGCCAGCCGCTAAGAGCCTGGCCACTTCCTCTCCAATAGCTTTGCGCCTTTCTTCGTTGAACCGGCGGAGAAACTGCTTCACCGGTTTGTACTTAGGATCAACATTAAGAGTGTGCTCAGCGAGTTCCCTCCGTACACCTGGCATGTCAGAAGGATTCCATGCAAAAATGTCTCGGTTCTCACGGATGAACTCGATGAGCGCGCTTTCCTATTTCGGATCCAAGTTGGTGCTGATACTAAACTGCTTGGACGAATCGCCAGGTACAAAGTCAACAAGCTTAGTCTCAGCTGCCGATTTGAACTTTAAAGCCGGATCATGCTCTGTGGTTGGCTTCTTCAACGGAGTCATGTCCGCCGGATCAACATTATCCTTTTAGTACTTCAACTCTTCCGTGGCACAAACCGACTCTACATAGGCCGCATCACCTTATTTACACTCCAAGGCAATCTTGCGACTTCCATGAACGGTTATGGTCCCCTTGTGACCCGGCATCTTGAGTTCCAGATAAATATAACAGGGCCGTTCCATAAACTTGGCATAAGCCGGCCACCCAAATAAAGCGTGGTACGGGCTCCGGATCTTAACCACCTCAAAAACCAATGTTTCTGACCTGGAATCATGATCATCTCCAAAGGCCACCTCCAGAGCTATCTTGCCAACGGGATACGCTGACTTACCAGGTACCACACTATGGAATACCGTATTGGACGGTTTAAGATTCTTGTCTGTTAGCCCCATATGACGGAAGGTCTCATAGTACAAGATATTAATGCTGCTTCCTCCATCCATGAGCACCTTGGTGAACTTATAACCTCCCACCTAAGGTGCCACCACCAACGCTAGTTGACCCGGATTGTCAACCCGGGGAGGGTGATCCTCTCTGCTCCATATGATTGGCTGTTCGGACCAGCGTAAATAACGAGGCACGGCCGGTTCAACAGAATTCACTGCTCGCTTGTGAAGCTTCTGGTCTCGTTTATCCAAGCTAGTGGTGAATACATGATATTGCCCACTATTCAACTGCTTTGGATTGCTCTGATAAACTGACTGCTGCTGCTGGTTGTAACCACCCTGGCTACTCTGATTGTTTTGATTGTTATGTCCACCCTGATCTCCGTTGAAGCCTGAACCAACATTTCCTCCACCGTGACCCGGCCCATGGAATCCGGATCCTGAGCGGCCACCTGATCCGTGATCATACCGGAAAGCATTAGAATTTTTGAACTCCTGCGTAATATAGCAATCCTTCCAAAGGTGGGTGGCTGGCGTCTCCTTCGTCCCATGCTTTGGACAGGGCTGGTTTAATAGATAAGTCAGGCGGTCCGGGTTGGGGTTTGGAGCTCCACCGCAATTCGGTGGTTTACCCTTCCGTCGCTGGCCCCTGTCCTGCGCGCTAGTATTAGCCACAAAGTCCATGCTGCCATCCGCTTTACGCTTGCCTCCGTTACAATGACCTGCCGTGTTGGGTTGCTGCCCCTTGGAGTTGTTGTTCTTCTTTCCCTTCCCTGTCTTGTCATCATCAAACTCGGGATCCTTGGTTCTATCAGAATCAGCATACTTCACTAACACAGTCATTAGGGTCCCCATATCATTACACTGGCGCTTCATTCGTCCCAATTTCAACTTCAGAGGTTTAAACCAGCAGTTGCTTTCTGCTACGTCTCGAGCTTGCGTTGGTTTTCCCTAAAGAGGAGGGGATGATGCAGCACAATAGCGTAAGTATTTCCCTCAGTTTTTGAGAACCAAGGTATCAATCTAGTAGGAGGCCACGCGCAAGTCCCTCGTACCTGCACAAAACGATAGCTACTCGCAACCAACGCGATTAGGGGTTGTCAAACCCTTCACAGTCACTTATGAGAGTGAGATCTGATAGAGATAATATTTTTGGTATAAAGATGCAAAGTGAAAAGTAAAAAAGCAAAGCAAGTAAATAAAGTGATGGAGATTGAACACAGTGGGAGCCTCTCCCACTGTATAACTTCTCAAAAAAAACTGATGGAGATTGATATGATACGAATAGACCCGGGGGGCATAGGTTTCACTAGTGGCTTCTCTCAAGAGCATAAGTATTCTACGGTGGGTGAACAAATTACTGTTGAGCAATTGACAGACTTGAGCATAGTTATGAGGTTATCTAGGCAATGATCATGTATATAAGCATCACGTCCGAGACAAGTAGACCGAAACGATTCTGCACCTACTACTATTACTCCACTCATCGACCGCTATCCAGCATGCATCTAGAGTATTAAGTTAAAAACAGAGTAACGCCTTAAGCAAGATGACATGATGTAGAGGAATAAATTCATGCAATATGATAAATACCCCATCTTGTTATCCTCGATGGCAACAACACAATACGTGCCTTGCAACCCCTTCTGTCACTAGGTAAGGACACCGCAAGATTGAACCCAAAGCTAAGCACTTCTCCCATTGCAAGAACTACCAATCTAGTTGGCCAAACCAAACGGATAATTCGAAGAGCCTTGCAAAGATAACTTAATCATACATAAAAGAATTCAGAGAAGAATCAAATATTTTCCATAGATAAGCTGGATCATAAACCCACAATTCATCGGTCTCAACAAACACATCGCAAAAAGAAGATTACATCGAATAGATCTCCATGAGAGAGGGGGAGAACATTGTATTGAGATCCAAAAAGAGAGAAGAAGCCATCTAGCTACTAGCTATGGACTCGAAGGTCTGAAGTAAACTACTCACACTTCATCGGAGGGGCTATGGTGATGATGTAGAAGCCCTCCGTGGTGTATGCCCCCTCCGGCGGAGCTCTGGAACAGGCCCCAAGATGGGATCTCGTGGATACAGGAAGTTGCGGCGGTGGAATTAGGTTTTTGGCTCCGTCCCCGATTTGTTGGGGGTACGTAGGTATATATAGGAGGTAGGAGTACGTCGGTGGAGCGTCAGGGGGCCCACGAGGCAGGGGGGCGCGCCCCCCACCCTCGTGACCGCCTCTGGCACTCCTTGGAGTAGGGTCCAAGTCTCCTGGATCACGTTCGGTGAGAAGATCACGTTCCCGAAGGTTTCATTCCGTTTGGACTCCGTTTGATATTCCGTTTCTTCGAAACACTGAAATAGGCAAAAAACAGCAATTCTGGGCTGGGCCTCCGGTTAATAGGTTAGTCCCAAAAGTAATATAAAAGTGGAAAATAAAGCCCATTATAGTCCAAAACAATAGATAAAGTAGCATGGAGCAATCAAAAATTATAGATACGTTGGAGACGTATCAGGCATCCCCAAGCTTAATTCCTGCTCGTCCTCGAGTAGGTAAATGATAAAAAGAGAATTTTTGATGCAGAGTGATACTTTGGCATAATTTCAATGTAAATCTTCTTAATCATGGTATGAATATTCAGATCCGAAAGATTCAAGACAAAAGTTCATATTGACATAAAAATAATAATACTTCAAGCATACTAACAAAGCAATTATGTCTTCTCAAAATAACATGGCCAAAGAAAGTTATCCCTACAAAATCATATGGTCTGGCTATGCTCCATCATCCCCACACAAAATATTTAAATCATGCACAACCCCGATGACAAGCCAAGCAATTGTTTCATACTTTAACATTTTCAAAACTTTGTCAATCTTCACGCAATACATGAGCGTGAGCCATGGATATAGCACTATATGTGGAATAGAATGGTGGTTGCGGAGAAGACAAAAAGAGGGAAGATAGTCTCACATCAACTAGGCGTATTAACGGGCTATGGAGATGCCCATCAATAGATATCAATGTGAGTGAGTAGGGATTGCCATGCAATGGATGCACTAGAGCTATAAGTATATGAAAGCTCAAAAGAAACTAAGTGGGTGTGCATCCAACTCGCTTGCTCACGAAGACCTAGGGCATTTTGAGGAAGCCCATCATTGGAATATACAAGCCAAGTTCTATAATGAAAAATTCCCACTATTATATGAAAGTGACAAAATGAGAGACTCTCTATCATGAAGATCATGGTGCTACTTTGAAGCACAAGTGTGGTAAAAGGATAGTAACATTGTCCCTTCTCTCTTTTTCTCTTATTTTTTATTTTTTTATTTGGGCCCTTTTTTATGGCCTCTTTTTTTTATTTTTTTTATTTTTCGTCCGGAGTCTCATCCCGACTTGTGGGGGAATCATAGTCTCCATCATCCTTTCCTCACTTGGGACAATGCTCTAATAATGATGATCATCACACTTTTATTTTTCTTACAACTCAACAATTACAACTCGATACTTAGAACAAAATATGACTCTATATGAATGCCTCCGTGATGTGTGCGGGTTATGCAATGAAACATGAGTGACATGTATGAAAGAATTATGAAAGGTGGCTTTGCCACAAATACGATGTCAACTACATGATCATGCTAGCAATATGACAATGATGGAACGTGTCATAATAAACGGAACAGTGGAAAGTTGCATGGCAATATATCTCGGAATGGCTATGGAAATGCCATGATAGGTAGGTATGGTGGCTGTTTTGAGAAAGGATATATGGTGGGTGTATGATACCGGCGAAAAGTGCGCGGTATTAGAGAGGCTAGCAATGGTGGAAGGATGGGAAAAAGTGCGTATAATCCATGGATTCAACATTAGTCATAAAGAACTCATATACTTATTGCAAAAATCTAAAAGTTATCAAAGCAAAGTATTACGCGCATGCTCCTAGGGGGATAGGTTGGTAGGAAAATACCATCGCTCATCCCCGACCGCCACTCATAAGGAAGACAATCAATAAATAAATCATGCTCTGAGTTCGTCACATAACGGTTCACCATACGTGCATGCTACGGGAATCACAAACTCTAACACAAGTATTCTTTAAATTCACAACTACTCAACTAGCATGACTCTAATATCATCATCTTCATATCTCAAAACAATTATCAAGCATCAAACTTATCTTAGTATTCAACGCACTCAAAAGAAAGTTTCACATATCTTGAATACCAAGTATATTAACATTAAGCAAATTACCATGCTATTAACGACTCTCAAAATAATCTAAGTGAAGCATGAGAGATCAAGTTTCTTTAAAACAAATCCACCACCGTGCTCTAAAAGGTATAAGTGAAGCACTAGAGCAAAAATTATCACGCTCAAAAGATATAAGTGAAGCACTATGAGAAAAACTATCAAGCTCAAAAGATATAAGTGAAGCACATAGAGTATTCTATCAAATTCTAATTCATATATGTCTCTCTCAAAAGGTGTGTACAGCAAGGATGATTGTGGTAAACTAACAAGCAAAGACTCAAATAATACAAGACGCTCCAAGCAAAACACATATCATGTTGGTGAATAAAAATATAGCTCCAAGTAAATTACCGATGGAAGTGGACGAAAGAGGGGATGCCTTCCGGGGCATCCCCAAGCTTAGGCTCTTGCCACTCCTTGTTCCATAATCCATCAAAAGAATTCACCCAAAACTTGAAAACTTCACAACACAAAACTCAATAGAAATCTCGTGAGCTCCGTTAGAGAAAGAAAACAAAAGACTACTTTAAGGTACTGTAATGAACTCATTCTTTATTTATATTGGTGTTAAACCTACTGTATTCCAACTTCTCTATGGGTCATAAATTATTTTACTAACCATAGATTCATCAAAATAAGCAAACAAGACACGCAAAACAGAATCTGTCAAAAACAGAACAGTCTGTAGTAATCTGTAACTAACGCAAACTTCTGGAACCCAAAAAATTCTACCAAAATTAGACGACCTGGAAAATTTGTTTATTGATCAGCAGCAATTGGAATCAGTATTTTATCACGTTCTGGTGATATTTAACAATTCGGGCACTGAGCACAAAGATTCTGGAAATTACAGCAAGATCAAATAACTATCATCCAAGAAGATCCAATAGGTCCAACTTGGCACAAACACTAATTAAAAGGTAAAACCACATCTAAAAAGAGGCTAGATGGATTATTTATTACTAAGCAGCAAGGAAAAAATTGGGTTGTCTCCCAACAAGTGCTTTTCTTTAAAGCCTTTTTAGCTAGGCATTGAGATTTCAATGATGCTCACAAGAAAGACAAGAATTGAAGCACAAAGAGAGCATCATAAAACATGTGACAACCACATCTAAGTCTAACATACTTCCTATGCATAGGCATCTTATAGGCAAACAAATCAAGGCAAGCAAAAACTAGCATATGCAAGGAAGCGGAAAGAGACAATAGCAATCTCAACATAGCGAGAGGTAATTTAATAGCATGAAAGTTTCTACAACCATATTTTCCTCTCTCATAATAATTACATGTAGGATCATAAGCAAATTCAACAAAATAGCTACCAAATAACATATTCTTAACATGATACACATGTATGCAAAGTTGACACTCTTCCAAAATAGTGGGATTATCATTAACTAAAGTCATGATTTCTCCAAGCCCACTTTTATCAAAAATTTCATAAGATTGAATATTCTCCAAATATGTGGGATCTAAAGTTGACACTCTTCCAAACCCACTTTCAATATTATTGCAAACAATATTATCAATCTCATATTTATCATGGGGCTTAAATAAATTTTCAAGATCATAAGAAGAATCACCCCAATCGTGATCATTGCAACAAGTAGTAGACATAGCAAAACTAGCATCCCCAAGCTTAGGATTTTGCATCTTATTAGCACAATTGACATCAAAAGAATTTATAATAAAATAATTGCAATCATGCTTTTTATTCAAAGATCTATCGTGAGTCACTTCACGGATTTCAGGCAAAACCTTATAAAGATAATCTAGTGCATCCAAATCACTAGGAATTGGTTCATCATAATTGGATCTCTTAAAAAGATTGGCAAGCGGATCAGGATCCATAGATATTGGCTTCTTTGTTTAGGAATAAATAAGCATCTAATCCAACCAAACGAGAAACGAAAGGGCAAGCAAAAGAGAGGAGGAGATTGGGAAAGAGAGGGCGAAAAAAACGGCAAGGGTGAAGTGGGGGAGAGAAAAACGAGAGGCAAATGGCAAATAATGTAATGCGAGAGATAGGGATTGTGATGGGTACTTGGTATGTTGACTTTTGCGTAGACCTCCCCAGCAACGGCGCCAGAAATCCTTTTTGCTATGTCTCGAGCTTGCGTTGGTTTTCCCCGAAGAGGAGGGGATGATGCAGCACAGTAGCGTAAGTATTTCCCTCAGTTTTTGAGAACCAATGTATCAATCCAGTAGGAGGCCACGCGCAAGTCCCTCGTACCTGCACAAAACGATAGCTACTCGCAACCAACGCGATTAGGGGTTGTCAATCCCTTCATGGTCACTTACGAGAGTGAGATCTGATAGAGATAATATTTTTGGTATTTTTGGTATAAAGATGCAAAGTGAAAAGTAAAAGCAAAGCAAGTAAATAAAGTGATGGAGATTGATATGATGCGAATAGACCCGGGGGCCATAGGTTTCACTAGTGGCTTCTCTCAAGAGCATAAGTATTCTACGGTGGGTGAACAAATTACTGTTGAGCAATTGATGAATTGAGCATAGTTATGAGGTTATCCAGGCAATGATCATGTATATAGGCATCACGTCCGAGACAAGTAGACCGAAACGATTCTTCATCTACTACTATTACTCCACTCATCGACCGCTGTCCAGCATGCATCTAGAGTATTAAGTTAAAAACAGAGTAACGCCTTAAGCAAGATGACATGATGTAGAGGAATAAATTCATGCAATATGATAAATACCCCATCTTGTTATCCTCGATGGCAACAATACAATACGTGTTGCAACCCCTTCTGTCACTAGGTAAGGACACCGCAAGATTGAACCCAAAGCGAAGCACTTCTCCCATTGCAAGAACTACCAATCTAGTTGGCCAAACCAAACGGTTAATTCGAAGAGACTGGCAAAGATAACTTAATCATACATAAAATAATTCAGAGAAGAATCAAATATTTTCCATAGATAAGCTGGATCATATATCCACAATTCATCGGTCTCAACAAACACACCGCAAAAAGAAGATTACATCGAATAGATCTCCACGAGAGAGGGGGAGAACATTGTATTGAGATCCAAAAAGAGAGAAGAAGCCATCTAGCTACTAGCTATAGACCCGAAGGTCTGAAGTAAACTACTCACACTTCATCGGAGGGGCTATGGTGATGATGTAGAAGCCCTCCATGGTGTATGCCCCCTCCGGCGGAGCTCCGGAACAGGCCCCAAGATGGGATCTCGTGGATACAGGAAGTTGCGGCGGTGGAATTAGGTTTTTAGCTCCGTCCCCGATCTGTTGGGGGTACGTAGGTATATATAGGAGGAAGGAGTACGTCGGTGGAGCGTCAGGGGGGCCACGAGGCAGGGGGGCACGCCCAGGGGGGGAGGGCGCGCCCCCCACCCTCGTGACTGCCTCTGGCACTCCTTGGAGTAGGGTCCAAGTCTCCTGGATCACGTTCGGTGAGAAGATCACGTTCCCGAAGGTTTCATTACGTTTGGACTCCGTTTGATATTCCGTTTCTTCGAAACACTGAAATAGGCAAAAAAAACAACAATTCTGGGCTGGGCCTCCGGTTAATAGGTTAGTCCCAAAAGTAATATAAAAGTGGAAAATAAAGCCCATTATAGTCCAGAACAATAGATAAAGTAGCATGGAGCAATCAAAAATTATAGATACGTTGGAGACGTATCACTTTCCAAGGTTATATCCGCGGAGTCGTCGTTGATACGGTCTGATGAGTGCAAAATTTCCGAAACTCGGTGTACCCAGCGGGTTGTTGACTCTCCTTCCTCCCGGACACATGCCGCTAAGTCCACTATCGACGTGGGCTGCTTACATGTATCCTTGAAATTTTGGATAAACCGGGCTCGCAACTGGGCCCATGAACTGATAGAATTGGCTGGTAAGCTTTTTAACCAAATACGAGTTGTCCCTTCAAGCATCATGGTGAAATACTTTGCACATGCCGCTTCATCTACGTTAAGCATCTCCATGGCCATCTCATAGCTCTCTACCCATGTTTCCGGAGACAAATCGGTCGAATTTGGCACCTTGCGCGGGCCCTTGAAATCCTTGGGCAGGCGCACATTGCATAAAGCAGGGACAAGACAAGGCATTCCCAAAGAACTAGAAGTAACTCCTGGCTCGATCGAGGTGGTCGGACGAACCGGCGTAAGCTGACGAGCCTCATGTTGCGCTGCTAACTCGGCATCCCTTCGTGCTCGGGCCCGGTCCACCACTTCCTGAGCATCACCCGCCGTGTTAGGGCCACGGGGCGCTTCACGGTTCCGTGCATTACTGGATATGGCCGGTTCATCCATCCGCCTGCTGTAACTCCGGCTTGGACGGAGGGTGGAATGAATTCGGTCACGGCTATATGAATATGCTTCCTGCTGAACCAAGGTTGTTCAAAGAAGTTCCTTAACCCGGCACGTCTCCACCGCTTGCGGAGAATCACCTTCAATCGGGATGGCCTCCAGCCGTGAAGCGGCGGCGATAAGATTGTCCATTGGATTGGAATAATGACCAGGAGGTGTCCGGACAGGCTGAGGTATGATATTGTTCTGTCGAGGCGGCTCCATCAGGCGAGGCTAAACCGATGCACCCGGCCCAGGTGCCTCCGCCCGGTTTAGCCACGGCGGGTTACTAGTCCCTGCTCCTGGGGTATTAAAGAGGTTTCTGGCATCGAAAACCGTCGACAGGCGAGACCGATGCTTCCTTTTCAAGACTTCATGCGGCGCGTTCTGGTCCAGCATAAGCCTATAGGCCTGCGCATCCAATGCGGCCCGCTCTGTGGCCATCCTGTTGTTCTCAGCCGCTAGGTCGGCCTTGGCCTGAGTGATCTGTTCCCTCACTTTTGCAATCTCCACGCTGTGGGCGTCCTGATCCGCCGGGTTAGCCTCTGCCGTAAGCACATCCAACGCATCAAACAGATCAGATAGAACTTGAGCCGGCGGGCGCACAGAGCCTCCTGCCCCGGCCGCTGCCGCCGCTGCTGATCCGGAGAACATTGCTACTGCAGTCGAAGAGTGGACCGCCGCCTGCGTACCGGCCATGAATATTCCAACCCGGTTGGGCAGATCAGAGGGATCCGGAATACTGTCACCATCGGAGCAGCCCCCAATACGGTCGTCTTGCAGTTGATACAATGATTCGGTTTCTCCGGTTGAGGACTCGTCGCCGGAATAAACGACGGTCTCGCTACCAGATGTCGATCCATCTTCATATTCTCCTCCGTGGATGACTCCCACGAAGGCACGCTTCACGGCCAGTTTAACCTGGGCAGATCTCGCACGCTGAGCCGTTTCGACGAGGTCGGTGCAGATGTCCGACTCAGGGCCCGGTTCACCGATCTTGCCGATGAAGACGTGTATGCCACCAAAGGGGACCCGGTACCCGTACTCAATCGAGTCGGCCTCGGGGCCCCAGCCTGCATCGCCGATGTAGAGCTTGCCGCAAGCGACTCTTGGTCATCGGCCCTGGCGTAACCCTTGAGTCCTTGAAGTTGCCTCCAAGAACTTGAAACCATCGTGCGATAGCCCCACGGTGGCGCCAACTGTCGTGGTTTTGTCACGGCAGATGTCCTCATGTAAGGACTTAGTCGTGGAGCCATCGCTACGGGTTAGCTTGAAGGGTTAAAGCGGACACAAGGGCGCAAGAGAGTTTATACTAGTTCGCCCCTTCGATGAAGGTAAAAGCCTACGTCTAGTTGTGTTGGAATTGATGGGGGTTTCGATGACTAGGGAGTAAACAAGCTTCGCCAAAGTCTCGAGTTGTTCTCTGTTGTCCTCAAACCACGCCGGTCGTCCCCTTATATACATGGGTGGCGCCGTCATTTCTGAAGTCCCGAGACTGGCTCATAGGCGTGTCGGTTCAGTCTCTAGTATTTCTAACTTACAACACAAGTTACATACTAATGCGGTTCATGGCTACAAGCCTTAAACCGGTTCTGGGCCTTGGGCCCTTATAGAATATCCTCACGGGCTTCAAGCATACTTGACTACTGATGAAGTTAACCCGGCCTCTCCTGGCCGGTTTACGCCCGGTAGTAATATCCCCAACAGGTTGTCAAACCACTCATCAATGAAGTTATTCAGAATACCCACATCAAAGAGGGGCAGATCGCTGAAGATCTCTGCCTCTTGCTTGCTCTTGATCAGAAGCTCAAGGGCATCATCACCAAGATCGTCATCGCTGGACAGATCAATGGTTTCATCTTCATTCCGCAGAACGGCAGTAGGAGTAAGTTCATGCCCAGAAATCTTCTTGGGCTTCTTCGTCTTCTGGGAGACACAAGAAAAATCGCCAGATTGCACACTGAGTTCAGGAGGTGCAGTTGCCAATGGCTTTGCACGCGAAGCTTTTGGTGCAGCAGAGGGCTTTGAATCCTTTGTTTTCTTCTGCTTCTGCGGCTTAGGTGGAGCTGGCGCTTCATCAGAATCTGCGTCATCAGCTGAGTGCTCAACGGCGGCCCTTGTACTGCTATGTGAGTAATGAGGCCGTCGAGGTTATAGAAGGGGCCGATGAAATTTGGATTGGCATCGCGGGTGCCATCAACCCTTGGAGCGGATGGACCAGGGTTGAAGTCGAGTACAAATGCTTTCTTGTTCTTTGCAGCAGACTCCTTTGCAAACTGGAAGTTGCGCTTGAAGAGTTTGTCTTCACGACACCATAACATAGATGATGGGTCGGCATTGTCTGGCTGCAGTCCACGGACCATGCAATGGTAGAAGCCTTGAGCAATGGCTTTAGACTGGGACTTGGGCAGCAGATTTCTGTATAGAATATCTCCCCATGGCCCCTTGATGGCATTCTTTTCAGCATACTCAGCAGTGAAAAATCTGTACTTGAACCATTCCTCTGCCCGATATCTTCGAATCCATTGGATTCGAGTCTTGCGCTGATAGTAATTCTCTTCAGGATCTGTCTTATACATTTCAAAGAGATTGGGTGGAAAATCCTTGGCAGTATCCCCACGGCGCTGCCTGCCGCCCTTTCTAGCCAATTTCTCAGTGGCCATTATATTCAAGCTGAAAGGCTTCAAGACTGTGAATAGCTTCCGTCTGCTGGTCAGACAGGAACT
This sequence comes from Aegilops longissima, assembly GCA_021605205.1. Classification (NCBI taxonomy): domain Eukaryota; kingdom Viridiplantae; phylum Streptophyta; class Magnoliopsida; order Poales; family Poaceae; genus Aegilops; species Aegilops longissima. The sequence goes on from CM038678.1 coordinate 20,397,377, forward strand.
GGCTTCAGGAGAGTTGATGTGTCGCTGTAAGAATTCTGTAAATGAATTCAGACTATGAGAACCAAGGGATTCTCCCACAGACATGTACCTATGACAGCATTAGAGGTGCGAGGGAAGGGGAAGAGGTCATATGCATTCTCAGAAGATTTTGAAGATAAATCAGTTTGAAGACATTGACCTCATAGCGCAAAGACATTCACTTATTTGGAGAGTAGTTGGTTCCATATTTGTACGAATCCATGAATAAGTACAAGTGAGGAGTCTAACTAGTTGTGAGGCATAAGTGAGTATGCTTGGCATGATATGAGATGCAGAACAAGATAGATCTAGATTTGGGAGTCTAGAAACCACTTTTGGTTGAAGTGGATGGATCTGACGGATCAATAAGGCAGTAAAAAGTAAGTTTTAATTACCCTTGACGAACTACTAGACGAGGCGAAGAGGGAGGCCGAGCAGTTCAATCTCCCGTGCCCTAACTTGGCGACGGAAGACACCTACGGCGGCGGCGGAGAGGACGAGGTCCGCGGCCGGCGTGAGGACGGCGTCGAAGAAGTCGCGGCAGCTAAATGCTTCGTCTCCGGCGTCGTCGCGAGCTAGCGGAGGCGCTAGGGTTTGTGCGAGTTGGCGAGGTGGAAGAAGAGGCTGTGACCGCGGTGAGTTGAGTATTTATAAGGAAAGGGACAACACAGTGTAATTACGCAGGTGCCCCTGGTGGTTCACATCTGAAAGACACATGGCATGCATGCAACACATTGAAAGTTGTTCCATGTTCCCATGCATGCCTGGATTGTCGGGTGGTCATTCCCGCTTCTCCGGGTTTCAGGCAGTAAGGATATAGCATTAACACAGATTCAATTTTTGTCTCTGTGTCTTCTGCTGACAAGGACTCAGAGAAGACAATCGACAGTTTCAATAGAATGCATATGATTTGGATAGATAGAATCCGAGGTAGAAGCATAGAGGGGGGGGGGGTAGGGTCCGATCACATTCACTTAGATCAAAAGATTCAAACATGAATCATAGCTATAAGTGAATGCTGTAGAGGATAGAACAAATATATGTATATATCAGTATGATACCAAATCAACATTGTGAAGATAAACACGAAGACAAATCAATGTTGAAGACAAAACCAAATGCGAAGATTATGCAAATGTGACGCCCAATAAAACACTTCAAACAAGAGTTTGGTGGTGGTGTTACCCACCGTATAAGAAGTATTAGACCCACACACGATGCACAATTATCGTGGCGCTCTGAAGTCAAATTCGGCGTTAATGTATTCACACTTAGAGTGTATGTCTTCATTGATTCAAGATATACGTTACTTCGTGTGTTGCACATCTAAGTCATCAATATGCATTAGTGTTAGGATGTGTGTCCAATCACATGACATTTGAGGATTCTAAGATATTTAGCTCACACCGCAACTTGCAAAACCTTTTATCATCCAAGGGCTTTGTGAAGATTTCTGCAATTGCTCTTCAGTGTTGACGTGAATGATATCAATATCTTCCTTCATGACATGATCTTTGAGAAAGTGATGACGGATTTCAATGTGCTTTGTCTTCGAGTGCTGAACTAGGTTGTTGGCAATCCTGATGGCACTTTCATTGTCGCAATAGAGTGGCACTTGCTTCAGGTGGATGCCATAGTCCTTGGGAGTTTGCTTCATCCATAGAAGCTGAGCGCAGCAAGATCCAACAGCAATGTATTCAAATTCAGCAGTGGAGAGAGACACACAGTTCTGCTTCTTTGAAGACCAATAGACAAGAGATCGTCCAAGAAAGTGACTGATACGTCTCCAACGTATCTATGATTTTTGATTGTTCCATGCTATATTATATTCTATTTTATATGATTAATGCGCTTTATTATACACTTTTATATTAGTTTTGGGACTAACCTATTAACCGGAGGCCCAGCCCATATTGCCATTTTTTTTGCCTATTTCAGTGTTTCGAAGGAAAAGAATATCAAACGGAATGAAACCTTCGGGAACATGATTTTTGGAACAAACGTGATCCAGAGGACTTGGAGTTCACGCAAAGTAATCAACGAGGAAGGCACGAGGTAGGGGGCGCGCCTACCCCCCTGGGCGCGCCCTCCACCCTTGTTGCTCCACCGACGTACTTCTTCCTCCTATATATACCCATATACCCTGGAAACATCATATCGGAGCCAAAACCCTATTTCCACCGCGCAACCTTCATGCCCATGAGATCCCATCTTGGGGCCTTTTCCAGCGCTCCGCCGGTGGGGGCATTGATCATGGAGGGCTTCTACATCAACACCATAGCCTCTCCGATGATATGTGAGTAGTTTACTTCAGACCTTCGGGTCCATACTTATTAGCTAGATAGCTTCTTCTCTCTCTTTGGATCTCAATACCATGTTCTCCTCGATCTTCTTGGAGATCTATTCGATGTAATCTGCTTTTGCAGTGTGCTTGCCAAGATCCGATGAATTGTGGGTTTATGATCAAGATTATCTATGAACAATATTTTATGTATGATTGGGTATGTTTGCAAGTCTCTTCGAATTATCAGTTTGGTTTGGCCTACTAGATTGATCTTTCTTGCAATGGGAGAAGTGCTTAGCTTTGGGTTCAATCTTGCGGTGTCCTTTCGGTGATGTTAGGGCAGCAAGGCACGTATTGTATTGTTGCCATCGACGGTAAAAAGATGGGGTTTATATCATATTGCATGAGTTTATCCCTCTACATCATGTCATCTTTCTTAATGCGTTACTCTGTTCTTCATGAACTTAATACTCTAGATGCAAGCAGGAGTCGGTGGATGTGTGGAGTAATATTAGTAGATGCAGAATCGTTTCGGTCTACTTGTTACGGACGTGATGCCTATATACATGATCATACCTAGATATTCTCATAACTATGCTCAATTCTATCAATTGCTTGACAGTAATTCGTTCACCCACCGTAATACTTATGCTCTCGAGAGAAGCCACTAGTGAAACCTATGGCCCCCGGTTCTATTTTCTATCATATTAATATCCCGTCAACAAGTTATTTCTGGCGCCGTTTATTTTGCTTTATTTACTTTTAGTCTTTATCATAAAAATACAAAAATATTATCTTATCATATCTATCAGATCTCACTCTCGTAAGTGACCGTGAAGGGATTAACAACCCCTTTATCGCGTTGGTTGCGAGGTTCTTTTTTGTTTGTGTAGGTGTGTGGTACTCGCGCGTGGTCTCCTACTGGATTGATACCTTGGTTCTCAAAAACTGAGGGAAATACTTACACTACTTTGCTGCATCACCCTTTCCTCTTCAAGGGAAAACCAACGCAGTGCTCAAGAGGTAGCAAGAAGGATTTCTGGCGCCGTAGCCGGGGAGTCTACGCACAAGTCAAGACATACCAAGTACCCATCACAAACTTATCTCCCTCGCATTACATTATTTGCTATTCGCCTCTCGTTTTCCTCTCCCCCACTTCACCCTTGCCGTTTTATTCGCCTCTTTTACGTTCGCTCGGGTTACCATGTGCCTTATTTTGCTTGCATCTTCGCTTGCTAAAAGTTTATGGATCCTCATCCACTTGCTAATCTCTTTAAGAGATCCAATTATGATGAACCTATTGCTAGTGAGTTGAGTGCACTAGATTATCTTTATGAGGTTTTGCTTGAAATTCGTGAATCTGAAAATTGTGATGAAGTACTTTATGAAGCGATTCACGATAGATCTTTGAATAAAAAGAATGATTGCAATGATTTTACTATAAATTCTCTTGATGTCAATTGTGCTAATAATATGAAAAACCCTAAGCTTGGGGATGCTAGTTTTTCTATGACTGCTATTTGTTGCAATGATCATGATTGGGGTGATTATTCTTATAATCTTGAAAATTTATTTAAGCCCCATGATGAATATGAGATTGACAGTGTTTGCAATAATATTGAAAGTGGGTTTGGAAGAGTGTCAACTTTAGATCCCACATATTTCGAGTATGTTCAATCTTATGATATTTTTGATAAAAGTGGGTTTGGAGAGGTCATGACTTTAGTTAATGTTAATCCCACTATTTTGGAAGAGTGTCAACTTTGCATACATGTGGATCATGTTATGAATATGTTTTGTGATAGCTATATTATTGAATTATCTTATGATCCTACATGTAATTATTATAAGAGAGGAAAATATGGTTGTAGAAATTTTCATGTTACTAAATTACCTCTCGTTATGTTGAGATTGCTATTGTTCCTTTCTTCTTCCTTGCGTATGCTAGTTTTTGTTTGCCTTGATAATTTGTTTGCTTATAAAATACCTATGCATAGGAAGTATGCTAGAATTAAGTGTGTTTTTCTCATATTTTATGATGCTCTCTTTGTGCTTAAATTCTTGTCTTTCACGTGAGCATCGTTGGAACCTCAATGCCTAGCTAGGGGCGTTAAACGATAGCGCTTGTTGGGAGGCAACCCAATTTTATTTTAGTTTTTTGCTTTTTGCTTCTGTTTAGGAATAAATATTTGATCTAGCCTCTGGTTAGATTTGTTTTTATGTTTTAATTAGTGTTTGTGCCAAGTTAAACCTATAGGATCTTCTTGGATGATAGTTATTTAATCTTGCTGAAAATTCCAGAAACTTTCTGTTCATGAAAACAATTGTTTAAAATCACCAGAACGTGATAAAATACTGATTCCAATTGCATCAGATCAATAAACAAATTTTATAGGTCATCCTATTTTGTTAGAAGTGTTTGATTTCCAGAAGTTTGCGTTAGTTACAGATTACTACAGACTGTTCTGTTTTTGACAGATTCTGTTTTTCATGTGTTGTTTGCTTATTTTGATGAATCTATGGCTAGTAAAAGAATTTATAAACCATAGAGAAGTTGGAATAAAGTAGGTTTAACACCAATATAAATAAAAAATGAGTTCAATACAGTACCTTGAAGTGGTGTTTGGTTTTCTTTCGCTAATGGAGCTTATGAGATTTTCTATTGACTTTTGTGTTGTGAAGTTTTCAAATTTTGGGTAAAAGATTTGATGGATTATGGAACAAGGAGTGGCAAGAGCCTAAACTTGGGGATGCCCATGGCACCCCAATATAATCTAAGGACACCAAAAAGCCAAAGCTTGGGGATGCCCCGGAAGGCATCCCCTCTTTCGTCTTCGTCCATTGGTAACTTTACTTGGAGCTACATTTTTATTCACCACATGATATGTGTTTTGCTTGGAGAGTATTGTATGATTTTATTCTTTTCTTTTTAGTTTACCACAATCATCCTTGCTGTACACACCTTTTGAGAGAGAGACACATGATTCAGAATTATTAGAATACTCTATGTGCTTCACTAATATCTTTTGAGTTATATAGTTTTTGCTCAAGTGCTTCACTTATACCTTTTAGAGCACAGTGGTGGAATTGTTCTGTAGAAACTTTTGTTCTCTCATGCTTTAATTATATTATTTTGAGAGTCCTACAAAACAGCATGGTAATTTGCTTTAATCATAAAAATATTCTAGGCATCTAAGACTAGTATTTTTTTTCTTATGAGTGTGTTGAATATTATGAGAAGTTTGACACTTGATAATTGTTTTGCGATATGAAAATGATGATATTAGAGTCATGCTAGTTGAGCGGTTATGAATTTAAGAAATACTTGTGTTAAAGTTTGTGATTCCCGTAGCATGCACGTATGGTGAACCGTTATGTGATGAAGTCGGAGCATGATTTATTTATTGATTGTCTTCCTTATGAGTGGCGGTCGGGGATGAGCGATGGTCTTCTCCTACCAATCTATCCCCCTAGGAGCATGCGCGTAATACTTTGCTTTGATAACTTGTAGATTTTTGCAACAAGTATATGAGTTCTTTATGACTAATGTTGAGTCCATGGATTATACGCACTCTCATCCTTCCACCATTGCTAGCCTCTCTAAATACCGCACACCTTTCGCCGGTATAATACACCCAGCATAAACCTTCCTCAAAACAGCCACTATACCTACCTACCATGGCATTTCCATAGCCATTCTGAGATATATTGCCATGCAACTTACCACCATTCCGTTTATTATGGCGCGCTTCATCATTGTCATATTGCTTTGCATGATCATGTAGTTGACATCGTATTTGTGGCAAAGCCACCTTTCTAATCATACATGTCACTCTTTATTCATTACATATCCAGGTACTCCGCCGGAGGCATTCACATAGAGTCATATTTTGTTCTAAGTATTGAGTTGTAATTCTTGAGTTGTAAGAAAATAAAAGTGTGATGATCATCATTATTAGAGCTTTGTCCCAAGTGAGGAAAGGATGATGGAGACTATGATTCCCCCACAAGTCGGGATGAGACTCCGAACGAAAAAAAGAGAAAAAAAAGAGGCCAAAAGAAAAGAAAAAAGAGAAAAGGCCCAAATAAAAAAATGAGAGAAAAAGAGAGAAGGGACAATGCTACTATCCTTTTTCCACACTTGTGCTTCAAAGTAGCACCATGATCTTCATGATAGAGAGAGTCTTCTATGATATCACTTTCATATACTAGTGGGAATTTTTCATTATATAACTTGGCTTGTATATTCCAATGATGGGCTTCCTCAAAATGCCCTAGGTCTTCATGAGCAAGCGAGTTGGATGCACACCCACTTAGTTTCTTTTGTTGAGCTTTCATATACTTATAGCTCTAGTGCATCCGTTGCATGGCAATCCCTACTCACTCACATTGATATCTATTAATGGGCATCTTCATAGCCCGTTGATACGCCTAGTTGATGTGAGACTATCTTCTCCTTTTTGTCTTCTCCAAAACCACCGTTCTATTCCACATATAGTGCTATGTCCATGGCTCACGCTCATGTATTGCGTAAAGATTGAAAAAGTTTGAGAATGTCAAAAGTATGAAACAATTGCTTGGCTTGTCATCGGGGTTGTGCATGATTTAAGTATTTTGTGTGGTGAAGATAGAGCATAGCCAGACTATATGATTTTGTAGGGATAACTTTCTTTGGCCATATTATTTTGAGAAGACATAATTGCTTAGTTAGTATGCTTGAAGTATTATTATTTTTATGTCAATATTAAACTTTTATCTTGAATCTTTCGGATCTGAATATTCATACCACAAATAGGAGAATTACATTGAAAATTATGCCAAGTAGCACTCTACATCAAAAATTCTGTTTTTATCATTTACCTACTCGAGGACGAGCAGGAATTAAGCTTGGGGATGCTTGATACGTCTCCAACATATCTACAACTTTTGATTGTTCCATGCTATATTATATTCTGTTTTAGATGATTAATGGGCTTTATTATACACTTCTATATTATTTTTGGGACTAACCTATTAACCGGAGGCCCAGCCCATATTGCTTTTTTTTTGCCAATTTCAGTGTTTCGAAGGAAAAGAATATCAAACAGAGTCCAAACGGAATGAAACCTTCGGGAACGTGACTTTCGGAACAAATGTGATCCAGATGGCTTGGAGTTCACACACAGTAATCAACAAGGAAGGCACGAGGTAGGGGGGCGTGCCTACCCCCTGGGCGCGCCCTCCACCCTCGTGGGCCCCTTGTTGCTCCACCGACGTACTTCTTCCTCCTATATATACCCATATACCCTGGAAACATCAGACACGGAGCCAAAACCCTATTTCCACCGCCGCAACCTTCTGTACCCGTGAGATCCCACCTTGGGGCCTTTTCCGGCGCTCCGCTGGAGGGGGCATTGATCACGGAGGGCTTCTACATCAACACCATAGCCTCTCCGATGATGTGCGAGTAGTTTACTTCAGACCTTTGGGTCCATAGTTATTAGCTAGATGGCTTCTTCTCTCTCTTTGGATCTCAATACCATGTTCTCCTCGATCTTCTTGGAGATCTATTCGATGTAATCTTCTTTTGCAGTGTGTTTGTCAAGATCCGATGAATTGTGGGTTTATGATCAAGATTATCTATGAACAATATTTGAATCTCCTCTGAATTCTTTTATGTATGACTGGTTATCTTTGCAAGTCTCTTCGAATTATCAGTTTGGTTTGGCCTACTAGATTGATCTTTCTTGGAATGGGAGAAGTGGTTAGCTTTGGGTTCAATCTTGTGGTGTCCTTTCCCAGTGACAGCAGGGGCAGCAAGGCACGTATTGCATTGTTGCCATCGAGGATAAAAAGATGGGGTTTATATCATATTGCATGAGTTTATCCCTCTACATCATGTCATCTTTCTTAATGCGTTACTCTGTTCTTCATGAACTTAATACTCTAGATGCAGGCAGGAGTTGGTCGATGTGTGGAGTAATAGTAGTAGATGCAGAATCGTTTCGGTCTACTTGTTACGGACATGATGCCTATATACATGATCATACCTAGATATTCTCATAACTATGTTCTATTCTATCAATTGCTTGACAGTAATTCGTTCACCCACCGTAATACTTATGCTCTCGAGAGAAGCCACTAGTGAAACCTATGGCCCCCGGGTCTATTTTCTATCATATTAATCTCCCGTCAACAAGTTATTTCTGGCGCCGTTTATTTTGCTTTATTTACTTTTAGTCTTTATCATAGAAATACAAAAAATATTATCTTATCATATCTATCAGATCTCACTCTCATAAGTGACCATGAAGGGATTGACAACCCCTTTATCGTGTTGGTTGCGAGGTTCTTGTTTGTTATTGTAGGTGCGTGGGACTCGCGCGTGGTCTCCTACTGGATTGATACCTTGGCTCTCAAAAACTGAGGGAAATACTTACGCTACTTTGCTGCATCAACCTTTCCTCTTCAAGGGAAAACCAACGGAGTGCTCAAGAGGTAGCAGTGACATGTGCCTGATGTGGACTTGCGATCAACCTTGTCACCAGCATAATCAACATCTGAGAATCCAACTAGATCAAACTCTGAGCCCTTTGGATACCATAATCCTAGTGTTGGGGTGTAAGCCAAATATCAAAGAATGCACTTCACAGCTAAGTGATGCGATTCCTTTGGTGCCGCTTGGAATCGGGCACACATGCAAACGGTAAGCATGATATCTGGCCTAGATGCACATAAATAGAGTAAAGAACAAATCATGGAGCGGTATACCTTTTGATCGAACTCTTTACCATTGTCGTCGGGGCCCAGATGACTTTTGGTTGGCATTGGCGTCGTGTAACCTTTGCAGTCTTGCATTCCAAACTTCTTCAGGCAATCTTTGAGGTATTTCTCTTGAGATATGAAGATGCCATTCCTCTGCTGACGGATTTGAAGACCAAGGAAGAACTTCAGTTCACCCATCATGGACATCTAATATTGCTCTTGCATCATGTGCCCAAACTCATCACTGTATCTTTTGTCTGTGCAGTCGAAGATAATGTCATCCACATAGATCTGGCACACAAACAGTTCACCATCGTATGTCTTCGTGAAGAGAGTTGGATCCAGGGAAGCAGGTTTGAATCCTTTGCTCTTCAGGAAGTCTTTAAGTGTGTCATACCAAGCTCGAGGGGCTTGTTTGAGGCCATAGAGTGCCTTGTTGAGCTTATATACCATATCGGGATGTTTTGGATCTTCAAAGATAGGTGGTTGTGCAACATACACTTCTTCTTCAATCTTTCCATTGAGAAAGGCACTCTTCACATCCATTTGATATAGAAGGATGTTGTGATGATTGACATAGGCTACCAGTATGCGAATGGCTTCAAGCCTAGCCGCCGGAGCAAATGTTTCATCGAAGTCAATCCCTCCAACTTGAGTGTATCCTTGAGCAACGAGACGAGCCTTGTTTCTGACAACTTGACCATGCTCATCTTATTTGTTGCGATAGATCCATTTGGTGCCAATGATATTGTGCTTGCGAGGGTCAGGACGCTTGACTAGTTCCCACACATTGTTCAGCTCGAACTGTTGAAGTTCTTCTTGCATAGCTTGAATCCATTCAGGTTTCATGAAGGCTTCAGCAACTTTCTTGGGTTCAGATGTAGAGACAAATGCAAAATGCCCACAGAAATTTGCAAGCTGTGTAGCTCTTGAACGAGTGAGTGGACCAGGTGCATTGATGCTATCAATTGTCTTCTCAATTTGTACTTCATTTGCGACACGAGGATGAACTGGACGAAGATTTTGCCCTTGCTGACCATTGTCTTCTTCTTCAGCATTGGCTTCAGTCTGAGCAGTGTCTTCAAGTTGATTAGGGGCAGAAATGATCAGTTTCTCTTCAGCCTGTGCCTCTGAAGGTATGATTTCTCCAGTACCCATAAGCTTAATTGATTCACTAGGAGGGACTTCATCTAGCACATTTGGCAGGTGCTCTCTTTGCGATCCGTTAGTCTCATCGAGCCGCACATCCATAGTTTCAACCACTTTATAGTGAAAGTGGTTGAAGACTATGTAGGAGTGCGAATCCTTTCTGTTACCAAGCATAAAAACTTCATGTGCTTTCGGTGAAAATTTTGAAGTGTGATGTGGATCCTTGATCCAGCACCTAGCACCAAATACTTTGAAGTAACTAACGTTTGGCTTCTTACCAGTAAGAAGCTCATAGGTTGTCTTCTTTAGAAGCTTGTGAAGATAAACACGGTCGATGACGTGGCATGCAGTATCAATGCTTCAGGCTAGAACTTCCTTGGAGTCTTGTACTCATCAAGCATCGTCCGAGCCATCTCAATAAGTGTTTTGTTCTTGCGCTCCACGATGCCATTCTGCTGAGGTGTGTATGGAGCTGAGAACTCATGAGTGATGCCCAATGTATCAAGATAAGTTCGAGGCTTGTGTTCTTGAACTCTGTGCCGTTGTCACTTATGATGTGCTTGAACTTGATGCCATAATTCGTCATGGCACGATTGGCGAAGCATCTGAAGACATCCTGCACTTCAGTCTTGTAAAGGATTATATGCACCCATGTGCTTGAATAATCATCAACAATGACGAAGCCATAGAGGCAAGCAGTGGTAGTAAGAGTAGAGTAGTGAGTGGGGCTGATACGTCTCCAAGGTATCTATAATTTTTGATTGTTCCATGCTATTATATTATCAGTTTTGGATGTTTAGTGGGCTTTATATACACTTCTATATTATTTTTGGGACTAACTATTAACCCAAGGCCCGATGCAAATTGTTGTTGTTTTTGCCTATTTTAGTGTTTCGCAGAAAAGGAATATCAAACGGAGTCCAAACGGAATGAAACCTTCGGGAGAGTTATTTTTGGAACAAACGCAATCCAGAAGACTTGGAGTGGACGCCAATAAATAAACAAGGAGGCCACGAGGCAGGAGGGTGCGCCTAGGGGGGTAGGCGCGCCCCCACCCTCATGGGCCCCTCGTGGCTCCACCGACCTACTTCTTTCGCCTATATATTCTCATATACCCCGAAAACATCTGAGAGCACCACGAAACCCTATTTCCACCGCCGCAACCTTCTGTACCCGTGAGATCCCATCTTGGGGCCTTTTCGGCTCTCACGAGGGGGAATCGATCACGGAGGGCTTCTACATCAACACCATAGCCTCTCTGATGATGTGTGAGTAGTTTACCATAGACCTTCGGGTCCATAGTTATTAGCTAGACGACTTCTTCTCTCTCTTTGGATCTCAATACAAAGTTCTCCTCGGTTCTCTTAGAGATCTATTCGATGTAATTCTTTTTTGCGGTGTGTTTGTCGAGATCCGATGAATTGTGGGTTTATGATCAAGAATATCTATGAACAATATTTGGTTCTTCTCTGAATTCTTATATGTATGATTTGTTATCTTTGCAAGTCTCTCCGAATTATTGGTTTAGTTTGGCCTACTGGATTGATCTTTCTTGCAATGGGAGAAGTGCTTAGCTTTGGGTTCAATCTTGCGGTGTCCTTTCCCAGTGACAGCAGGGGCAGCAAGGCACGTATTGTATTGTTGCCATCAAGGATAAAAAGATGGGGTTTTTATCATATTGCTTGAGTTTATCCCTCTACATCATGTCATCTTTCCTAATGCGTTACTCTGTTCTTATGAACATAATACTCTAGATGCATGCTGGATAGCGGTCGATGTTGGAGTAATAGTAGTAGATGCAGAATCGTTTCGGTCTACTTGTCACGTACGTGATGCCTATATACATGATCATGCCTAGATATTCTCATAATTATTCGCTTTTCTATCAATTGCAAGACAGTAATTCGTTCACCCACCGTAAACTATGCTATCTTAGAGAAGCCACTAGTGAAACCTATGGCCCCCGATTCTATCTTTCATCGTATTACTTTCCTATCAATTTACTATATTTGCTTCCGTTTATTTTGCAATCTTTACTTTCCAATCTATATCATAAAAATACCAAAAATATTTATCTTATTATCTCTATCAGATCTCACTTTTGCAAGTGGCCATGAAGGGATTGACAACCCCTTTATCGCGTTGGTTGCAAGGTTCTTATTTGTTTGTGTATGTACGAGGCGATTTGCGTGTGACCTCCTACTGGATTGTTACCTTGGTTCTCAAAAACTGAGGGAAATACTTACGCTACTTTGTTGAATCACCCATTCCTCTTCAAGGGAAAACCAACACATGCTCGAGAGGTAGCAAGAAGAATTTCTGGCGCCGTTGCCGGGGAGGCTTACGCCAAGTCAAGTCAAGATTTGATCTCCCAGCAACTAGCCATTTAAAGGCGCCGTTCGGGAGATCTCACATAAAAGTCAAGACATACCAAGTACCCATCACAAACTCTTATCCCTCGCATTACATTATTTGCCATTTGACTCTCATTTTCCTCTCCCCCACTTCACCCTTGCCGTTTTATTCGCCTCTTTCCCGTTTGCTTTTCTTTCACCATGGATGAATCAAAAAGGGTTCAGGGTTCTCTCCCAGGTTTTGATACTCTGGATAGTCCCTCTGTCCTCTCTAGGCTCATAAACAATGATGCTATGGAAAGACCTACCGTGGTTATCAATGAGGGTTTGAATAATTTCAATGAAGATTATCCCGGAATATTTCGATATTTACTTGATGAGTCTTTAAAAGATGCTTGGGATAGGTTATTTAAGATCCGACCTAGCTATGTGCCTCAATATCAAATTGAGATATACCTAAAGCTTTTATGTTGGCCTGCCCTCTTCGTTCAAGCAAGTTTTAGATTCTATTTTTGAAGAAGGTTTTCTTGAGAGGGATCCCATAGATACCTATGAAAAGATGAAAACTATATTTGGGCACCCCATGAGTGAGAAAGTTGAATCCACCTCTCTTTTGTGCTTTTATCAAAATGAAATTATCAAAGAAATGAACACTAGCTTAGATGCAAATTTCCGTAGCATGCTTAATCTTTCTTCCACCATCAATGGCCACGTGCTTTCTCAAAATAGAAAGATAAATGCGATAGATAAGAAATTTTATCTTTTCTTTCCCAACACCAAAGATGGCAATACCTAGATCTATTCTCGCTTTTATGCCTAGGTAGGGGCGTTAAACGATAGCGCTTGTCGGGAGGCAACCCAATTTTATTTTCGTTTCTTGCTTTTTTTTTCTCTTTAGTAATAAATAATTCACCTAGCCTCTGGTTAGATGTGGTTTTATGTTTTAATTAGTGTTTGTGCCAAGTAGAACCTTTGGGAAGACTTGCGTGAAGTCTTTATGATCTTGCTGTAAAAAAACAGAAACTTTAGCGCTCACAAGATTAGCTGCCATTTTTACTGGAGAGTGCTTTTAGGTTGATTCTTTTTTCAGATTATTAATAGACAAATTCCTCACGTCCACCAATTTATTTCATATTTTTTGGAGTTACAGAAGTATACGTTTGATACAGATTACTACAGACTGTTTGTTTTTTGACAGATTCTGTTTTTCTTGTGTTGTTTGCTTATTTTGATGAATATATGGCTAGTATCGGGGGGTATGAACCATAGATAAGTTGTAATACATTAGGTTTAACACCAATATAAATAAATAATGAGTTCATTACAGTACCTTTAAGTGGTGATTTGTTTTCTTATACTAACGGAGCTCATGAGATTTTCTGTTGAGTTTTCTGTTGTGAAGTTTTCAAGTTTGGGTAAAGATTTGATGGATTATAGAATAAAGAGTGGCAAGATCCTAAGCTTGGGGATGCCCAAGTCACCCCAAGGTAAAATTCAAGGACAACCAAAAGCCTAAGCTTGGGGATGCCCCGGACGGCATCCCCTCTTTCGTCTTTGTCTATCGGTAACTTTACTTGAGGCTATATTTTTATTCACCAAATGATATGTGTTTTGCTTGGAGCGTCTTGTATGATTTGAGTCTTTGCTTTTTAGTTTACCACAATCATCCTTGCTGTACACACATTTTGGAGACACACACATGAATCGGAATTTATTAGAATACTCTTTGTGCTTCACTTATATCTTTTGAGCTAGATAATTTTGCTCTAGTGCTTCACTTATATCTTTTTATAGCACGGTGGTGGTTTTATTTTATAGAAATTATTGATCTCTCATGTTTAAATTAATTATTTTGAGAGTCCTTTAGAACAGCATGGTAATTTTCTTTGGCTATTAAATTAGTCCTAATATGATAGGCATCCAAGATGGATATAATAAAAAGTTTCATATAGAGTGCATTGAATACTATGAGAAGTATGATACTTGATGATTGTTTTGAGATATGAAGATTGTGATATTAGTGTCATGCTAGTTGAGTAGTTGTGAATTTGATAAATACTTGTGTTGAGGTTTGCAAGTCCCGTAGAATGCACGTATGGCAAACGTTGTGTGACAAATTTGAAACATGAGGTGTTCTTTGATTGGCATCCTTATGAGTGGCGGTCGGGGACGAGCGATGGTATTCTCCTACCAATCTATCCCCCTAGGAGCATGCGCGTAATGCTTGGTTTTTTATGACTTGTATATTTTTGCAATAAGTATGTGAGTTGTTTATTACTAATGTTGAGTCCATGGATTATACGCACTCTCACCTTTCCATCATTGATAGCCTCTTCGGTACCATGCATTGCCCTTTCTCACCTTGAGAGTTGGTGCAAACTTCGCCGGTGCATCCAACCCCCATGATACTATATGCTCTATCACACATAAACCTCCGTGTATCTTCCTCAAAACAGCCACCATACCTACCTATCATGGCATTTCCATAGCCATTCCGAGATATATTGCCATGCAACTTTCCACCGTTTCATTTATCATGACACATTTTCGTCATTGTCATATTGCCTTGCATGATCATGTAGTTGACATCGTATTTGTGGCAAAGCCACCATGCATAATCTTTCATACATGTCACTCTTGATTCATTGCCCATCCCGGTACACCCTCGGGGGCATTCATATAGAGTCTACCTTTGTTCTAGTATCGAGTCATAATCATTGGGTTGTAAATAAATAGAAGTGTGATGATCATCATTAATAGAGCATTGTCCTAAAAAAGGAGAAAGGCCAAATAAAAAGAGGAAAGGCCAACTAAAAATAATAATAAAATAAATAAATAAAAAAGGGAAAATGCTACTATCCTTTTTCCACACTTGTGCTTCAAAGTAGCACTATGATCTTCATGATAGAGAGTCTCTTATTTTGTCACTTTCATATACTAGTGGGAATTTTTCATTATAGAACTTGGCTTGTATATAGAGACAACGGGATTCCTCCAATGCCCTAGGTCTTCGTGAGCAAACAAGTTGGATGCACACCCACTTAGTTTCTTTTGTTGATCTTTCATATATTTATAGCTCTAGTGCATCCGTTGCATGACAATCCCTACTCCTTGCATTGACATCAATTGATGGGCATCTCTCTAGCCCATTGATTAGCCGCGTCAATGTGAGACTTTCTCATTTTTGTCTTCTCCACACAACCCCCATCATTATATTCTATTACACACATAATGCTATGTCCATGGCCCACGCTCATGTATTGCGTGAAAGTTGAAAAAAGTTTGAGATTACTAAAGTATGAAACAATTGCTTGGCTTGTCATCGGGGTTGTGCTTGATGAGAGCATTTTTGTGTGACGAAAATGAAACATGACCAAACTATATGATTTTGTAGGGATAAGCTTTCTTTTGCCATGTTGTTTTGAGAAGAAATGATTGCTTTGTTAGTATGCTTGAAGTATTATTATTTTTATGTCAATATTAAACTTTTATCTTGAATCTTTCGGATCTGAACATTCATTCCACAATAGAGAAAATTACATTGAGAATTATGTTAGGTAGCATTCCACATCAAAAACTCTGTTTTTATCATTTACCTACTCAAGGACGAGCAGGAATTAAGCTTGGGGATGCTTGATATGTCTACAACGTATCTATAATTTTTTTATTGTTCCATGCTATTATATTATCTGTTTTGGATGTTTAATGGGCTTTATTATACACTTCTATTCTATTTTTGGGACTAACCTATTAACCCAAGGCCCAGTGCAAATTTCTGTTTTTTGCCTATTTCAGTGTTTCGCAGAAATGGAATATCAAACAGAGTCCAAACGGAATGAAACCTTCGAGAGAGTTATTTTTGGAACAAACGCAATCCAGGAGACTTGGAGTGGACGTCAAGAAAGAAACGAGGAGGCCACGAGGCAGGAGGGCGCGCCCAGGGGGGTAGGCGTGCCCCCACCCTCGTGAGCCTCTCGTGGCTCCACCGACCTACTTCTTTCGCCTATATATTCTCATATACCCCGAAAACATTCGGGAGCATCACGAAACCCTATTTCCACCGCCGCAACCTTCTGTACCCGTGAGATCCCATCTTGGGGCCTTTTCGGCGCTCACTTGATGGGGAATCAATCATGGAGGCTTCTACATCAACACCATAACCTCTCCGATGATGTGTGAGTAGTTTACCACAGACCTTCGGGTCCATAGTTATTAGCTAGATGGCTTCTTCTCTCTCTTTGGATCTCAATACAAAGTTCTCCTTGATTCTCTTGGAGATCTATCCGATGTAACTCTTTTGCGATGTGTTTGTTGAGATCCGATGAATTATTTGTTTACGATCAGATTATCTATGAACAATATCTAGTTCTTCTCGGAATTCTTTTATGTATGACTGGTTATCTTTGCAAGTCTCTCCGAATTATGGGTTTAGTTTGGCATACTAGATTGATCTTTCTTGCAATGGGAGAAGTGCTTAGCTTTGGGTTCAATCTTGCGGTGTCCTTTCCCAGTGACAGCAGGGGCAGCAAGGCACGTATTGTATTGCTGCCATCGAGGATAAAATGATGGGGTTTATATCATATTGCTTGAGTTTATCCCTCTACATCATGTCATCTTGCCTAATGCATTACTCTGTTCTTGTGAACTTAATACTCTAGATACACGCTGGATAGCGGTCGATGTGTGGAGTAATAGTAGTAGATGCAGAATCGTTTTGGTCTACTTGTCACGGCGTGATGCCTATATACAAGATCATGCCTAGATATTCTCATAATTATTCACTTTTCTATTAATTGCTCGACAGTAATTCGTTCACCCACCGTAAATTATTCTATCTTGAGAGAAGCCACTAGTGAAACCTATGGCCCCGGTGAAGAAGTCCTGGACTAAGGGGTCCTCGGGCGTCCGGCCTGTTCGTGGGCCGGACTGATGGGCTGTGAAAACATGAAGGCCGAACACTGCAATTTTACCGGATTGGACTCTTCTTGGCATGGAAGGCAAGCTTGGCGACCAACAATGAAGATTCCTTCTTATGTAACTGACTCCATGTAAACCCTAGATCCTCTCGGTGTCTATATAAACCGAAGGGGATAGTCCGGAAAGGACACCGCATATACACATTACCATAGTCATAGGCTAGACTTCTAGGGTTTAGCCATTACGAACTCGTGGTAGATCAACTCTTGTAATACTCATATTCATCAAGATCAATCAAGCAGGAAGTAAGGTATTACCTCCATATGTCGGATTTCGGGTTCCGGCAGACCCTTGAGGTTCGGGGTGCGCACGAAGATCTTTCCCCTACCAGCTCATGCGTCGATGGATCGTAAGGAATCTAAGCTAGGAACGATGAACAGCACAAGGGACGCAAGATTTATACTGGTTCGGGCCACCGTTGTGGTGTAATACCCTACTCCAGTGTGTGGTGTAGTGGATTGCTTCTGGGGCAGATGAAGAACAATACAAGGGAGGAACAGCCTCGTGAGGGGCTGTTCTTTAGCTGGTGCGGTGAACTGCTTGGGTGAGTTCGACCGCTTCTGCCTCTCTGGCTATGCTTCTAAGGTCTGGATTCCAGATCTCCTCGGATTTTCCCTCCTCCCTACTCTGTGGTGGCTAGCTCTATTTATAGAGGGAGGCCCTGGACCTCTTCCCAAATAATGAGCGGGAAGGGCGCCAACAAATGGCCATTTTGAAGGGGAACATCTAGTACACTTATCCTGACTAAAGTTGGTCTTCGGCCGCTAAAGGCTCTGACGGTGACGCCGTCCTGGGCTCCACGATGACCTCCATCCTGCCGTTCTGCTGGTCTTGGTCTTGTTGCACCGAAGCGGTAACCTTTGCCTGATGCCTTGGCCTGTGCTTGCCTCCTTTGCACAAAAGGGGAAACAAGGACCTTCTTGAGGGCCGGCGCCCACTGGCGCCCCTTTGGTCTCGATCGTCATGGCTTGCGTCACGGGGCACCCTCGTGAGGTACCCTGCCTTGATCTCTCCGCCTCCTCGCGAGCCTGCCTGACGAGGCTGCTCTTGAGGAAGGTTCCTGTCGTCCGCCCCGCGAGGCTTGGCCCCTCGCGAGGGTCTTGAGCTTGAGCTGATGAAGCTGGGCCGCGCTGGGCCCCCACTTGAGCCACGCCGCAGGCCGTAGGCAGGCAAGTCTGGGGACCCCCGTTCCCAGAACGCCGACAGTAGCCCCCGGGCCCAAGGCACACCCGGACTTGTCTTAGCAGAGAAGCGAAGGGGCAAGTGAGAAGCGCCGTGGGCCCCAACAGCCTGCGGCCTTGGGCGCCGCATGGCGATTGAGTGGTCGTGGGCATCTCCGCTTCCCCACGATGCCTCATTACACACCCGGCTAAGCGGACCGGGGTTGCACACAGCCATTCCCCTTTCGCCGTCCGCGCGCTTCCGGCCCATACTTCTTCCTCTGGCTCCAACTTCCGCCCTCAATCCAACTCGAACTCTCACCCTTCCTGTCGCCATGGCGCCAACGAAGAAGGGAAAGGTGAAGAAGCCTGCGCCTTCGTCCCGCTCGCCTCTGGCGGTGGCCCCTGCCGTCGATCGATCTATCATACTCAATCCCGAGGCCTTGGGCAAGGTCCGCTCTGCTCTTGCCACCATCTTCAACGAGTGCAGCAGGACCACGGCATGGCCTGCGTCCCATGCCTCCTTCGACAGGGTTGTCACGGAGGTCAGGTTCTTCGCTGATGCCCTGTGGGCGGGTCTGGTTCCCCCCTTTTCCGCTTTCTTCAATGCTGTCCTCTCCCACTATCAGATCCACATGATCCATCTCGGGCCTGATTCCATTACCCTCCTGGCTGTCTTCGCCTTTGTCTGTGAGGCAATGGTGGGCATCCCTCCTTCCGTTGCCCTATTGTGTCACTTCTTCTCTTTGCGCCTGAGTGACCCTACTCAATGCTTGAGGTGTGTGAGCTTCCTTGCGGTGCCAGAGACGGCCTCTTCGGGGATCGATTTCAGACTCCCTCCCCCTGAGGCTAAGTTCATAGAGCGGTGGTTGTATGTGGACGTTGGGGTGCCCAACCCCCTGCTCTCGCACCCTACCTTGCCTGCTAATCCCAACTCAGGCTGGGGTCATGAGACGCTCGTGGGCACCCGGCTTGCATTTGTCTGGCGCCGCTTCGAAAGCTTGAGGGCGCTCAATGTGACGGCGCCCAAGGTGGTGAAGGAGTTCCTCCAGTGTCGCATTGCTCCTCTCCAGCGCCACTCCCATCGGATGTGGGACTTTGCAGGGCGCAAAGACCGCATGCGGCTTCAGGAGGAGGACCTGGCGCCTGAAGCGCTGAGGATGGTGCTCAGGGTCCTGGCTGGCGATCCTTCCCCAGGCAGCCTTCGACATGGTGGTGCCCTCTTGTATCTCAGTTCGGGCAGGGGCCGATTTCGTGAAGCAGATGCCCAGCTTCGACGAGTGGGGGCTACGCCCGGCTGGCCTCAGGGGGCCTCGTGAGAACCCAGTCACCGTGGTCGCTCTTTCGGTCGCCCAAAGTGGCTCTGTCTCAGGTGATGGAGCAGGGAGACGAGAACCGCCTGGAGTTGAAGGGGACGACGTTGAGGCGGTGAAGCCGCGCGGAGCCCTGAGGGCGGCATATCCCGAAGCTCATTCTGGAACAGTGACAGGTGAGGAGTTGCGGCCTCCGGCTCCCGAGGCCCCGGTTGTCCCACATGAGGCGATGCCTGGTGGTGTCCCCCAAGCTGGTCCCGTTGGCGCTGATCACCTTACCGCCTCTTCCATGCCACAAACCAACCCTTGCGCGGAGCGCTTAGGCCGGTTCCGCGTAGACTCCGAGGCCCTCCGCAAGAGGAAGGAGGCCTCGGGCGGTGACGATCGCCCTTGCCGCTTGCTGAAGTGCAGGAAGTACTTCGCCACGAACGAGTAAGTCCTCTTCTCTCTCTGCTCCTCTACTTCTCGGTTCTTGCAGCTGACTGTGGCCTTTCAGGGCCCTTCCTGCCGAATTCGCAGAGACGGCCAAGGAGCCATCTCCCCAAGCTCCGTCCTCGCTGCTGATCCTTAGTGCGTCGAGTTCGAGCGGCGCCCCTATCACTCAGCCGGTCGGAGAGGTGGCCCGTTCAGCTGGGCGCCCCGAGCCTGCACGCCTGCTGTCCTCCCTTCACGAGTTCTCCTGGGGCATAGCCATCTTGCCCCGCGCCCCTTCCTCGATAGCGGACGGTGGCTGGCTAAAGTCAACCTTGAGCTCCTCTTCTGGGGACGGACCGGCGCCAGGCCCTGCTCCTGGTGAGGTCCGTCCGGCGATTGTTGGGGCGCCAGCCCCCAGCCCTGCACCGGGAGGAGGCATGCCGCCTCTGGGCCCTCCTCATACACCAGTAGCAAAGGGTGACGTGGAAGACGTGCTCATCATGCTCGCGAACGCCGCGCCCTTCGTCAAGAATTCCTCCAGGGGGCGACAGATGCGGTGAACCGGCTCAGGGCGGAGGCATTTGCGAGGCCGCCACCGAGGAGCCGCATGAGATCAGAGCGACCGGACCTCAAGCGGTCGATCTCGTGCTCAGTGTCATCCTGGATCGATGTCGACACCACACATTACTCGAAGGATTTATAACGAGTAGCAATCACACACTTATTACAATCGAATGTCTCAGAGAGAACTTAATAAAATAAGCATGGCTTAAGCCCATCTAATAACGATAACAGCGGAAGGCTTGGAAGAATAAGCGAGTCCATCAACTCCAACGGCATCATCGAGTATAGAACCACGACCTATGCACCTTACTGTCGTTCGAAAAGTCTCGCAACATGAAACGTTGCATCCGAAAATGGGTCGACACATGGAATATCTTGGCAATGTAACACATAGAGAGTAATGAAAGAATAAGCTATACTACATGCATATATGGCTGGTGGAAAGCTCTATGGTTCTGAGTTTTGCATAAAGCCAATTTTCCCTACTACAAAGGAATAAATTTATTTAACTATCATGGTGGTTGTGAAACATTGAGAATGGTTGACAACATCCTCAATCCCAATTAAAAGTACTCATTAACAAAACCCAACAATATTAATTTAGAAGTAACATGATGAGATTCACATGATATCCAAGTACTAGATACTCAAGATGTCCATAACAGGGGACACGGCTAACCATGATTAGTTTATACACTCTGCAGAGGTTTGCACTTTTCCCCACAAGACTCGATCTCCTCCGTTTGATTTCTACTACATGGTGTTTGAGAAGCGGATGACCGAGACATAGTCTTTCGAAGCACTAGCACCTTACATGTGGGTAGACCGTACCAACCTACAACCCCTACATCTGCTAGTCTACCCGTAAGAGTTCGCACAACTTAATCAACTATGCCAGAGCCCATAATGGCTTGTGGCTGCACACGGAAGTTTCTAGTTTGAATAATCTCATGATCCCTTTGAGCCTGGGTGGTGGTCCGAAGAAATACAGGCAAGTCCTGATAGAAACCAGGTGCCTCAATCCACCCAGATGTGTGTTTAAGTTGCCACCTTAAATAAACCATTAAATAACAATCTCACATCTGTCATGGAATACACTCACCCAATCCACGCCTACTAGCATAGCATAGCATAATAATAAGCAAACGTAGAAGTAACTCCCAAGGGTTTGAATATAAATCAGGTAATAGGTACTACCTCAATCTACTTCCCATCCCACCATTTAATTAGATCCTAATCATGCAAGTGTTTGAGGATAGATCTAATGCATAAAAACTGGGTATGAGAAGAGGTATAGTCAAAGTGTTACTTGCCTTGCTGATGATCCGCGAAACCTAGAGAATCGAAGTAACAGGCGGCGCACTCCGGGTATTCTATCGCAGACAAACAAACAAGCATACAATAAGTACTCATCTAATGCACAGGTAAAACTCAAATATATCTAACCAGATAGTTCAACTTAAGAACTCCGGTTTGCAAAAAGAATCAAATCAAACGAAGCAACGAAAGTCAAACAGCGGAAGAAAACAGCTTCGTTTTACTAATCTAGATCTAGGTCAAATTTTACAGAAGCAAAAACTTGTTTAAGTAGATTATTCGGAAAGAGGGTTTCGAGACGAAACTCCACGCGATTGAATCGCCTGATTCCGATAAACGAGCGAAAAGTTATACTAAAACGAAAATCGGATCTAGAATCGCGATCAGAAAAATCGCGGATTAAATCCGAGAAAAAGAAAAACTACGAACGGTTCGTTCAAATGAACTAACGAACGAACGTTCGTTAATTAGCCTAAACCGAAAAAAACCAAAACTAAACCGAAGAAAAACCGCTCCGTTTTTATAAAAAAAACCGGTGTGGAAAACGAGGCGGCGGAGAACCTCAAGTGAGGCGGCTCGACACGGGCGGCGGGCTGGGTGGCGCAGCGGGCAACTAGGGTTTGGCTCGGGCGGGCGAAGGGCTGGTGGGCTAGGCGCTTTCGGCGGCGCTTATAAAAGCGCCCGAGCGAGTCCCGCTGGGTACGACCCGTAAGGCGGTCGCTGCGTTTTTTAATAATTACTGCATGAAAAAAAAAAGTACTAAACGGACTCAAAAATCCGAAATAAATTTTCCCGGCTTCTAAAATCAAGCGGATTTAATGAACATTTATTTGGGGCCTAAATGCAATTTTGAAAACGCAGCATTTTCCTAAATTCAAATAAAAAGGCGAAAAACTCCAAATAAAATCTTATTTGATTTTATTATTAGATCTTCATTATTTCTTATTTTGGGAAAGTCATTTTATTCCCTCTCTCATATTTTGGTAGTAGAAATAATTGAAGATAAAATAATTAAAATCAAATGATCCTATTTCAAAATTTGAGAAAACTCAAATGTGAAAATAACGATAATCCCCAACTCTCTCCGTGGGTCCTTGAGTTTTGTAGAATTTCTAGGATCGAGCAAAAATGCAATGAAAAATATGATATGCAATGATGCTCTATGTATAACATTCAAATTGAAAATTTGGGATGTTACACCCTACTCTATAAGATGAATCTAGCCCTCGAGATTCGGGTTAACTAGAAAATAGGTGAGGGTGGTCCTTAAGCAAATCTTCCTCTCGCTCCCAGGTGGCTTCATCCTCAGTGTGGTGGCTCCACTGAACTTTGCAAAACTTAATGACCTTGCTGCGGGTGACTTGGCTGGCCCTTGAGGTTCCGGCAGACCCTTGAGGTTCGAACTCTGGGGTGCGCACGAAGATCTTTCCCCTACCAGCTCATGCGTCGATGAATCGTAAGGAATATAAGCTAGGAATGATGAACAGCACAAGGGACGCAAGATTTATACTGGTTCGGGCCACCGTTGTGGTGTAATACCCTACTCCAGTGTGTGGTGTAGTGGATTGCCTCTGGGGCAGATGAAGAACAGTATAAGGGAGGAACAGCCTCGCGAGGGGCTGTTCTTGAGCTGGTGCGGTGAACTGCTTGGGTGAGTTCGACCGCTTCTCTCTCTCTCTGGCTATGCTTCTAAGGTCTGGATTCCGGATCTCCTCGGATTTTCCCTCCTCCCTACTCTGTGGTGGCTAGCTCTATTTATAGAGGGAGGCCCTAGGCCTCTTCCCAAATAATGAGCGGGAAGGGCGCCAACAATTGGCCATTTTGAAGGGAACATCCAAGACACTTATCTGACTAAAGTTGGTCTTGGCTGCCAAAGGCTCAGCGGTGACGCCGTCACTGGCTCCATGATGACCTCCGCCTGCCGTTCTGCTGGTCTTGGTCTTGTTGCATCAAGCGGTAACCTTTGCTCGATGCCTTGGCTGTGCTTGCCTCCTTTGCACCAAAGGGGAAGCGAGGACACTGCGCGAGCCGGCGCCCACCTGGTCTCGATCGTCATGGCTTGCGCCACGGGCACCTCGTGAGGTACCCTGCCTTGATCTCTCCGCCTCCTCGCGAGCCTGCCTGACGAGGCTGCTCCTGAGGAAGGTTCCTGTCGTCCGCCCCGCGAGGTTTGGCCCCTCGCAAGGATCTTGAGCTTGAGCTGATGAAGCTGGGCTGCGCTGGGCCCCCACTTGAGCCACGCCATAGACCGCAGGCAGGAAAGTCTGGGGACCCCGGTTCCCAGAACGCCGACACCATAGAGAGGGCCCGAACCTGGGTAAACATCGTGTCCCCCGTCTCCTGTTACCACCGATCCTAGACGCACAGTTCGGGTCCCCCTACCCGAGATCCGCTGGTTTTGACACCGACATTGGTGCTTTCATTGAGAGTTCCACTGTGCCGTCGGCAAAAGGCTCGATGGCCCCTTCGGCTGTCAATAATGACGCTGTCCAGGGAGAAACCTTCCTCTCCGGACAGATCTTCGTATTCGGCGGCTTCGTGCTGCGGGCCAACTCGCTTGGCCACCTGGAGCAGATCGACAGCTACGCCCCTAGCCATCAGGTTAGATTCGGAAGCTTGAACTACGTCGCGGATATCCGTGGAGACTTGATCTTCAAGGGATTCGAGCCCGCGGCAATCGCTCCCCCTCACTCCGATGAACGTGACTTAAATCTGTCATCGGATCACGCCCAGGAGATAGTTCCTGCGGCTACAGCGGCCTTAGAGCCAAAGCAGATCGGGCCATCTAAGGCCGCAGGGTCTGCGGCGTTGGAGCCGCACACGGACTCAACGCCCAGCAATATCCGCCCTAACGGAACTTCGGACTTGTCTCCGGCTATAAGTTCCAGACTGTGTACGCCCGCGGACACCGATCTAGATCGGCTATCGATCTTCGAGTTCAGCGCCGCTGACGTTTTTCAGCACTCGCCTTTGGGTGACGTGCTAAAATCTTTAACGTATTTGTCCTTGGAGAAGGACTCACTGCCAAACTATGTCCGGTTCGAGCTAGAGATGGATGACGAGGAATTTTGCTTCCCTCCCACCACCCACTTCATAGCCACTGTCGATGACTTAACCGACGTGCTTGACTATGGCTCCGAAGATATCGATGGTATGGACGACGATGCCGATATGGAGCAAGGCCAAGACCCGCCATTCACCGGATGTTGGACGGCTACCTCTTCATATGACGTGTACATGGTTGATACACCCAAAGGATCTGGCGACGACAACGAAGTGCCAGATGTGAATAAAACCTCTGAGACGCAGTCCAAGCGCCGACGCGCCAAACGCCGTTCTAAGCCTCGTTGCTCAAAGGACGGCAACACTGGCACCAGAGAAAATAGTACTCTGGGCGACGACGAAAACAATGAAGACCCTGCCAGAGCTGCATCCGAACAGGAGGAACACGGCGACAGGCAAGATAACCCCGATGAACAGGTCGTAGAAGATGACTCGGAGGATGATAGTTAATATCCACCCCCCGAGGAGGAGACAAGCCTTGGCAACGAAGACTTCATCGTGCCTGAGGATCCTCTCGAGCAGGAGCGCTTTAAGCTTCAGCTCATAGCCACTGCGAGGAGCCTGAAAAAGAAACAACAACAGCTTCAAGCTGAACAAGACCTGCTCGTCGACAGATGGACTGATGTCCTAACAGCCGAGGAATACGGCCTCAAGCGACCAGCCAAGAGCTACCTGAAACGCAGGCTGCTACCTCAATTCAATGAGGAGGCGCCAGAACATATATCTCCCTCGCGTAATGCGGAACGGCCACCACGTGGTCGAGACAGGGCGGCCGACTGGCCACCCCGCGGTCGGTATAAAGCGGCAACCCAGGCCGAACAGCAGCCGGCCCCATCGCCCCGAAAAAATAGAGACGGAAGAGTTCGGGGTCACACGTACGACCTCCGGCAAATCCTGGACGGTAGAGAAGGACATACAAGATCGATCTACGGATCACGAGGACGTGCCTCAAGGCACGACGACGGCTACCCGGACAGGACAAACCTAACTATACCCGGGCCGAATGCCGCAAACAGACTCCATCAGAGCTATGCCGTGATGTGGCCTGATAAAGAGGTGTCGCACACCCTCTCTGCTTCACAGATGAAGTACTGGATCACGAATTCCCCGAGGGGTTCAAGCCCGTCAATATCGAATCATATGACAGCACAACTAATCCAGCAGTGTGGATCGAAGATTTTATTCTCCACATCCACATGCCCCGAGGAGACGACCTCCACGCCATCAAATACCTCCCATTAAAGCTCAAAGGACCAGCTCAGCACTGGTTAAACAGCCTGCCTGAGAATTCCATCGGCAGCTGGGAGGACTTGGAAGAGGCTTTCCTTGATAACTTCCATGGAACTTATGTCCGGCCACCAGATGCCGATGACCTAAGCCACATAGTTCAACAACCTGGAGAATCTGCTAGAAAATTCTGGACTAGGTTCCTAACCAAAAAGAACCAGATCGTTGACTGTCCGGATGCCGAGGCCCTAGCAGCCTTCAAACACAGCATCCGTGACGACTGGCTAGCACGCCACCTCGGCCAAGAAAAGCCGAAGTCTATGGCATCCCTCACCGCGCTCATGACACTCTTTTGCGCGGGTGAGCACAGCTGGCTGGCTCGTAGCAGAAACACAGCCAGCGAGGCAGGCCCCAAAGAAGCCAAGAACAGCACCGGCAAGCTCCGGTGCAATAAACACAAACGCCGAAGTAATGGCGACAACACCGATGACACCACAGTCAACGCTGGATTCAGTGGCTCCAAGTCCGGCCAACGAAAGAAGCCCTACAAAAGAAACAATGAAGGACCTTCCAGCCTGGACCGCATACTCGACCGTCCGTGCCAAATTCACGGCACCCCGGATAAGAAAGCCAATCATATCAACAGGGATTGTTGGGTCTTCAAGCAGGCTGGTGTAACACTCCAAAAAATTTTGATTTGGTTTTTTTAATTCTTTATTTGATTTAAAGGAGGTTATTTGAATTTTTCTAAAAGAGGGACTCTCCTTCTCAAATCTTTTTATGACAAATATTTTATGAGTCCTTCTCAATATTGATTTTGGTCTTGAGGGTTTTTCAACATGTGTTGGTTCAACACAAATACTCTTGGGTTGATTTACTAATTCTTTTATTAAAAAGTATTCCTATAATTTTTTTGGATTTATCCTTCCCTATTCAAAAATACTCTTTTGCCATGACTTATGTAGAATATTTTCTTCCTAAACCCTCCTCCCTACTTTGGGTCAAGCCAAGCATCAAGTTCCAGCAAGTTTCAACCCCTTCTGATTTTATTTCTATTTATTTTTACCTCAAATCTTTTTCTGTAATTTATTTTGGACTCTTTGGATTTACAAAGGAAGTATCAGATTCCTTGAGCTTTTAATCCCAAGTAAATTACCCTGGCTAGTCCTTAGTGCCCTCAACCAAGATCCATCAAGATCTGCTGGTCCACAGTTCAAAATTTTCAAAATTTGCCTGCTGCAAGGGACCAGATTTGCCATTTTTGGTGAAATTTATTCTTTTCCTTTTCCAAAAATTCTGAGATAAATCAGGCAGTCTCTAGATGCACCAAGAGATCACCTCTCCAAGGTTCAGCTCAAGAAAAAATTTCCACATGCTAAAAAAATTTCGTCGAACAGCTGGTGTGCATTGTTTCTGTTCAAATTCAGAATTCAGTGTTTCAGTTCAGAGACAGTGTCATCTTCGTCAGTCGGCAGCGTCAATCTCGCAAGTGCTCTCGTTGGCTCGTTGCTCACTTCTCCTTCTTATCCAGTGCGCCACACGGTTGTTTGGCTGGTTGCGACCATCGGTGGCGACGTGTCGCGTCAACTCCGGCGCCTCCCACGGTGGCAGAACCGCCCATGGCGGCCAGCAGGGGCCAGCCCTGCAGTACAGCGCCGTCCAGCACCGCCCACA
The DNA here is from genome assembly GCA_021605205.1 of Aegilops longissima. Classification (NCBI taxonomy): domain Eukaryota; kingdom Viridiplantae; phylum Streptophyta; class Magnoliopsida; order Poales; family Poaceae; genus Aegilops; species Aegilops longissima. The sequence continues at coordinate 20,425,635 of CM038678.1, forward strand.
CCACTAGGAGCCTCCGAGTGGCCGTCCTCTTCTCTGTGCGCGCTGCAGAACCGTCGCCGTGGCCTGAGAGGCGCAGAGTGCGCTCTCTGCCGCCGACGAGCCCGTGAGCTCCGTTCCATCGAAACCACGGGAGCAGGCCAAATCCGATCAAGCTTAACTGTTGAATGGAGCCAGTGGACCAATCCGCAGCTGCCCAGTCACCTAAGTCATCAGCTCGACCACCACCTCGCCGTAACTGCCTCAGGCCGGCTATAAATAGAGGCCCCGAGCTCGCCTTCGACCCAGCACCACTCCTCCACCCCACCAGAGTCGCGCCCAGCTGCTAGAAGGACCTAGAGGAGGCCTTCTTCCCCAACTCCGATCGCCACGACCCGCTCTGGTAGCCAGCTTGATTCACTCGATTCTTTGCATAGCTCTAGCTCAAACTGGGGGAGGAACCTCCTAGTGCACCCACTCCTCTAACCCGCGCTTCAATTTGGCGTCTGCAACCCTCCTCGGTGAGATCCATCACCGCCCGACGCCGCTGTCCGCCGGAGAGGAAGTGGCCGTCGACGTGGTGTTCCCCTACGCCTCCTTCCACCACCCAACGACGCAGAATTATCCCGTGAATGCAACCATACCCTTTCCCTCCTCTGGATCGCCGTCGATCGTCACTGGCGATCGTCGTTCGCTTCAGTCGGCGGTGGGATTTTTAAACCTGACATGCGGGACCCCCTCGTCGGCCTCTCCTCTCTTATTCGAACCGTTTTCTGAAGTCGCCTTTGGGCAAAATACGCTTTCCTTTCGGTTTGACGTATTTCATCCGAATTGTTTTCTTTTTATTAAACTAGACCTGGATAGTTTTCTGTTTATCACAGATTAGTCCCTGGACTAAAACCTTAATAACTTTTAAACAGAAGATGATTTTGAGTTGATTATTTTTCTGTCATCTTTATTTTTCTATCTAATTTTTTATCATATTTGTTTGAAAAATATTTGGGACAATTTTTATGCACGCACGGTATTTACGTTAGTATCCAGTTTATTTTATAACGTAGATACCTAAGGAGGTGACGGAGCCGCAAAGTTCGCCGAGCTAGACTCCGATTACTCCGAACCAGGCAAGCATGTTTGAACCTTTGATATGATGAGTGTTTTGCATGTTTTCTTGAGTGGTTTTCTCATGGCATGTTTAAATAAGCATATGTGAACGTTATATTGCTTGCAAGATAAGCTACAAGTGAGCTTCGAAATATGATGTGTTCATATGATGGTGAGATAACCTGATCATGTGGTGGCATGATAAGTTGTAAGCTGGTATTGTTGAAGCATGCTAGTTTTATATCAACTGTTTAACTCCAGTATTAACGTGGATCAAGTCTTATTCCCATTCGTGCCCTTCCGTGCTACCACATGTTTTCTGCAAAGGATGCGGTTTACTAAGTTGCAAACCTCTTTCCTTGTACACACCAAATAGAGGGGCCGTGATGAGGGTTCCATGGCCCTGGATTAAAGCCCGTCATCCCGTCAGGGGGCATGGGTGTTTCCGGTTGGGACCGAGAGGGGGGCACCCCTTAGAGCGCGCGATATAAATTTGATCCCATGCTATTCGAGGTTGTAGCCTCCCCGTCTTAGAGTTTTTCTTGAACGTTGCCTAGGGTGATTACTGGCAGCGGAATGTGGAATGGGTGTGTACTGGTTAGACGTGTTTCTTCTAAAATACCATAAATGGAACTAGTCCTTTGTGACTACTGAAATCCGTTGGCTATGGGTAAAGAGTACAAGCTCTGCAAAGTCAAAACCATTCGAGTAACCATGTCCATGGTCAAGGTCTTTGATCAACATATCAGTGTCAGTCCCAGTATCAGTCTCAGTTCAATCTCAGTGACAGTCTCCGAAGAGTAAGCATGAAACTGAGAGTGGTAAACCCGGCTGAATGTTATTCCTGTGGATGGACTAACCAGTCTACTGTCATGTGCCGAATGATGTTACTTTCATGAGCTAGTTGAATTCGAATGACGAAATATAAGCCGTTTATGTGATGTCGCTCAGACGTCCGACTGTGGCATTCTTGTTATTTATTTTTGATATAAGCCCTTTATGTGATGTCGCTCAGACGTCCGACTGTGGCATTCTTGTTATTTACTTTTGATATAAGCCCTTTATGTGATGTCGCTCAAACGTCCGACTGTGGAATTCTTGTTATTTACTTTTGATATAATCCCTTTATGTGATGTCGCTCAGACGTCCGACTGTGGCATCTTTGTTATTTACCTTCGTATAAGCCCTTTTCGAGATGTCGCTTAGACGTCTGACTGTGGCATGCACTGTCATTTACGTTTCAATATAAGCCATTTATGTGGTGTCGCCCTGACGCCCGACTGCGGCATGTTAATTTATTCTACCTTTCGAGGCGTCGCTTCAGACACCCGATCGGTCTTCAGCTATTTTATTGGGATTTCGGGAGGACTACCGCCCGACTTCCTTTTTATTTATCATGTAGTGCAAATTTTGTTATTTGAGTGTGCATTACTAATATGCTCATGTGCATCATGTTTGCATTTGTTATATCTTATGTCCAAACTGTCTTGCGAGTACATTCAAAGTACTCACCTGGCTTGTTGATTTGGCTAGATGTTGACGAAGGCGATCTTATGGATGAAGAGTATGATAGCGAGTCCGACGCCTAGAGGAGTCCCAGTCAGTCCCGTGCGATCCTGGAGTTGGTCACTTGTATTATATCCGCTTCCGCTACCCTAATAAAATCATCGAGCCTCACTCCGGCGCTTGATGAGTTGTAAGATTTTGGAGTCATGTCACCCACTTCACTGTGACATATCCACCACCACTTTTATTATGAGTCAGTAGTTATGCCACCATACCCTTTGTGTCATATCCGCCTTTATGTATAATATTGGCGTGCTTGTTATAAATTGTTGAGCAGCCTCAGCTCAACCTTGTATAATATTTAGTACTTCTGGATTTCTGTATCAAGGATTTGTCTACCAGTAAGGAGGACTTTCTCTATACTGGTCTGATAAAATGGTCGATTTTTCAATAAATATTTTATTGGAAAACCAGTCCTAACAACCTTGGTACCAGAGCGAGGCTGACTGTAGGAAGCCACTAGGTGCGATCGCTAATCGGTTATTAGCGTAATAAGTGCTATTTTAACATTTTGCAAATGTAGCAATTTTTTGTTAGTCATCATAAATTTATGATTTGACTATTCGGATTTTTTGTCTACCTTTGTAGATGGCTGGCAGTGACTGTGAGTCACAGGTGTTCGCCAATGTACCTGAGGGGTTTATCAAGCTTCTTGTCTCCATCACCAAGGTCGCGATTGGGCCATCAGCTCGTCCGGAGTTCACACTCTACCAGCACAAGATCAGCGACAGCGTGTCTATGCACCAAGCCGCGGTGCAATTCAAGGGAGGACGTTCTGAGTCACGCCGCTTCTGGTTTGTGGGAAGGGCCATGCCTACGGAGAGGCATGCCATGCAGATGGCTACCCATGAGGCGATAGCTCGTCTCCGGGATGCCTTCCCTTCGATGAAGGCTCGTCGCTACCGCTACCTCCCATGCCGCGTGCCATACACATGCCACTATGTGTTCACTTGCGCTAGGGGGGAGAGAGATGAGGCTATTGAAATGTTGGTTGAGTATCTGAAAGCTCTTGAGGCAGCCTTTGATAACCTCGTGGACGACTTTGTGGCTGCTCGTATGGACTTAGTTCAGGGCTGTTCCGCCAACAGGAGGGAGCTCCTCCATACAGCACCACCACTGACTTACGTCTCGTCCTCGGCAACCTATACACCTGCCATCTTAGCCACCGCTTGCTGCCTGCCTACCACTGAAGAGTTTGACCAAGTCATTGCTCCTACTCCAGTCAGTGCTGCACCACCTGCCGCGCCCGCACCAGCTCCTCAACCCAAGCCGGCACTGGAGCCTATTAGTGAGGAGGAGGTTGAGTCTCCAGCATCACTGGGCCTTACCCTCGGTAGGCCGAGGGAATTTTTTACCATCTCCGAATGAGTGTACCTAGCAGTCGTACGATGTACCGGCTTGTATGATATGTTTATATGTATATAGGTTTGGTGAGAAGTAGTTTGTGTGCGCATCATGTAGGAACTCGGAGAAGTGCACTAGCCTAAATAACATGTCAGGAATGTGTACGCACATCCTGAGTGATGTATTGTATATTACGGCTTGTGTGTAAGATATGTACTGAGCGGTCCTTCTCCAAGCGCAATCGAGTATTTTCTTGAAATTTTTTGGAGTTTTTAAAATTCCGCCTTTGCAAAATTATTTATTTTTGCCACTCAGTTTTTCTCATGAATTCTGCAAAAATACCCCAGAGTGGAAAATGCCTCGTCCCTGGACTCGTTCCATGCCATGTCCGCCGGAAGAAAATTATGGTACCCAGACAAGTAACAATTTCACACAGGGGCAGTCAAGTCAGCAAGGCAGTGAAGCAGCAGTTTCTCAAGTATGCCGCCTTTATGAGCAAAGCCAGCAGCAGCATCAAGAAATGATGAACCATGTTATCAATATGGGAAATCACCGTGAACCATATCAGCAGCATTCCAAATTGTCTGAACTACAAAAGACACGTCCCCCAACATTCTCTCACACTGATAGACCTCTTGAGGTCGATGATTGGCTTCGAGATATTGAAAGGAAGTTAATTATTGCACAATGTTCGGACCGTGAAAAGGTACTTTATGCACCTCACTACCTCACTGGAGCAGCTGCATCATGGTGGGAAAATTTCCTACACATGCACCCCAATGAAAATAACATCACCTGGGAGGAATTTAAAGAAGGTTTTTGTGGGGCGCACATTCCCAGAAGCATTATGAGGATCAAGAAAAGGGAGTTTGATGACCTCAAGCAGAAAAGCATGACAGTGACTGAGTACAATAGTCAATTTACTCAATTATCTCGTTATGCCAACGAAGAGCATATGACTGAAAATAAAAAGATGGAAAAATTTCTGGATGGCCTGGCACCAGCACTTAAATGCCAGCTGGTCGTACACACCTTTCCGGATTTCAAAACACTTGTGGACAAAGCTATTACATTGGAAAATGAGCGCCATAGCTTGGAGGATTTTCGCAAGCGCAAAAGGGACAAGACTACTCATGCTCGCAACAACCGGAACAAGACTGATTTTTAGAAAGTTGGAGCGAACAAATCCGCAACCATTGTTCCATGCCCAAACAAAAAAATTCATGCAAGAGACAAGGATTTTACATATCACCTAGGTGTTACTCTCTACGCTTGTGGAGAGGAAGGACACTATGCCAAACAGTGCCCAAATCCAAGAAACTCGGCCCCCAAGCCGAACAACAGTGGAAATAATTCAAACCCAAGCGTAACAACTTCAACCCCAATAACAATCACAAGAAGGGTCACTTGAACCATGTGACCAAGGAGGAAGCACAAAATGCCCCGGATATCGTACTCGGTACGTTCCCTGTCAACACAATACCTGCCACGGTTTTGTTTGATTCTGGAGCTTCTCACTCATTCATTTAGAAGAAAATTGCTTTGCAACATGATTTTTCGATGCTTCCCTTGGAAAAATCCATGACCATCAAGTCCCCCGGGATTAAGCAAATCACTCAGAGTTACTGCCAAAATGTGGTTATTGAGATTGAGGGACTAAAGTTTCAGGCAAACCTCATTGTATTGGAAAATAAGGGACTGGATGTTATCCTAGGTATGGACTGGTTAACCACCAACAAGGGATTTATCGACTGCTTCAATCGGACTGTAATTCTTACTCATCATCACAGGAAGACGATAAAAATTGCATCTCAAGAAAGACCAATATCACGGCAACCAAGGTTGAACAAGGTGGACATTTCAGAGTTAAGAAAAGTTCCAGTGGTGTGTGAGTTCCCTGACGTATTCCCCGAAGAACTACCAGGCATGCCACCAGACCGGGAAATAGAGTTCATCATTGAACTAGCACCTGGAACCACCCCCATTTACAAGAAACCCTATAGCATGGCACCCTCCGAATTGGTAGAATTAAAGAAGCAAATAAAGGAATTACTGGACAAAGGATTTATACGGGCCAGCTCCTCTCCTTGGGGTTCACCAGTATTATTTGCCAAGAAAAAGGATGGGACATTGAGATTATGTATAGACTATCAAGCACTCAACATGGTCACCATCAAAAACAAATATCCGATGCCACGGATAAATGATTTATTTGACCAGCTCGCACAAGCCAAGGTTTTCTCAAAAATTGATTTAAGGTTGGGGTATCATCAATTAAAGGTATGGACATAAGATATCCTTAAGACAGCATTCACCTCCAGATACGGATTATATGAATTTACAGTAATGCCGTTTGGACTGACAAACGCCCCCGCATATTTTGTCCACCTCATGAACAAAGTGTTTATGAAATTTATGGACAAATTTGTTGTGGTGTTCATTGATGATATTCGGTATACTCTAAGACACCGAAGAACATGTTGAACATCTCGAATTGTATCTTGGGATAATTAAGGAAACATCAATTATACGCCAAATTCAGCAAATGTGAATTTTGGTTAAGACAGGTTGGTTTTCTAGGCCACGTATTGACCCAAGAAGGTGTTGCCGTGGACCCAGAAAAAGTCAAGGCCGTACTTGGCTGGAAACCACCAGTCAACGTAACAGATGTACGAAGTTTCATGGGAATGGCTGGATATTACCGAAGGTTTATTGAGGGGTTCTCCACCATAGCAAAAACAATGACACAGTTACTCAAGAAGGATAAGAAATTTGTATGGACTGAAGCTTGCGAGAAAAGTTTCCAAGAACTCAAAAGGAAATTAATAACAGCACCAGTATTGGTTGTACCAAACATACACAAAAGTTTTGAAGTATATTGTGACGCATCCCGGAAAGGCCTCAGATGCGTACTAATGCAAGAAGGCAAAGTAGTCGCATACGCTTCCAGGCAACTACGAAAGCATGAAGAAAATTATCCTGCTCATGACTTGGAATTGGCGGCAGTCATTCATGCACTCAAAGAGTGGAGGCACTTTTTGCTTGGAAATTGTTGTGAAATATATACGGACCATAAAAGCCTCAAATATATTTTCACACAACCCGAACTCAATTTACGACAACGGCGCTGGTTGGAATTAGTGAAAGATTATGATGTTGGCATTCACTACCATCCAAGAAAGGCGAATGTAGTGGCAGATGCTCTTAGTCGAAACCCCAGCTCGGGCAACGACAGTCTACAGAACTTGAGACCTGAATTTCAGCAGGAGTTCGCCAAACTCAACTTGGTGATGGTCACTGAAGGCAATGTGTCAAATTTGGAAATACAGCCCACCCTAATGGAACAGATTAAGAGGGCTCAACATGGACACCCCATCATCGGAGGCATAAAAAGAAAAGTGAGTCTGGGCAAGGCTTCAGAATTTGTCGTAGACGATAAGGGAATATTATGGTACAGAGACAGACTTTGCGTACCAAATATAGAAGACCTCAAATAGCAAATTGTAGCCGAGGGCCACACCGCTCCACATTCAATCCACCCTGGAGGAACCAAAATGTACAAGGACATTCAGGAAAAAATTTGGTGGCACAGTATGAAGAGGGATATAGCCACATTCATTGCATGTTGTGATTCATGTCAGCGCATTATAGCCGAGCACCAAAAACGAGCAGGACTATTACAGCCAAACAGGATACCTGAGTGGAAATGGGACGGAATTGGAATGGATTTTATTGTCGGACTACCTCGGTCACGACACGGAAATGATGCCATATGGGTCATCACAGATAGATTAACTAAGATGGCACATTTCATCCCAGTAAAGACAACCCACACCACTCAGAAGCTTGCCAAACTTTATCTCTCCCGTATAGTTTGTCTACATGGAATACCAAAGACTATAATATCCGACAGAGGCACTCAATTCGTCTCTAGATTTTGGGATCATTTACAACAAGCTCTAGGAACTCAACTAGTATTCAGTACAGCATACCACCCCCAGTCTGGAGGACAAACTAAACGTGTGAACCAAATTCTAGAGGACATGCTAAGAGCATGTGTTATCACCTATGGAACCAGTTGGGAAGAAAGCTTGACGTATGCCGAGTTCGCATAAAACAACAATTACCAAGCCAGTCTACAAATGGCACCTTTTGAAGCCTTGTACGGGCGAAGATGCCGTACCCCATTAAATTGGTCAGAAACAGGAGACAGTCGTATCTTCGGCCCCGACATACTCAAGGAAGCTGAGGAGAAAGTTAGACTAATCGGGGATCGACTCAAGACAGCCCAGAGCGGACAAAAGAGTTATTACGATCAAAAACATCGTGAAGTCAGCTTTGAACCCGGTGAATACGTGTATCTACGAGTATCTTCTATGAGGGGCCTGCAACGATTCAAAGTTAAAGGAAAGCTAGCACCACGGTTTATTGGTCCCTTCTGTGTAATTGCAGGAAGAGGCACAATGGCCTACCAGCTAGACCTACCCGAAGAACTGTCAGACGTCCACGACGTGTTCCACGTCTCACAGTTGAGGAAATGTGTAAGCAACCCAGAGAAGCATGTATCTCATGAGAGCATTGACGTACAACCAGACCTCACCTACACGGAACGTCCAATAAAAATATTGGAGGAGTCCGAAAGGAGGACCCGTCAGAAAACAATTAAGTTTTTCAAGGTTCAGTGGAGCAATCACACCCAGGGTGAAGCAACATGGGAAAGAGGATTTTCTTCGGGCAGAGTACCCACACCTATTTGAGGATCAGCTGAAATCTCGGGAACGAGATTTTTCCTAAGGGGGTAGGTGTTGTAACACTCCACACCTATTGGAAGCAACGTTGCACGATCAGAAATATTAAAGTTGGTGAGGAGAATTCAAAGTTCTTTCACGCAATGGCAACCGAAAGATATAGGATAAACACTATTTCTTCGATCAAATTTGAGGATGGGGAAGTGATTTATGATCATCAACAGTTAGCTGGGATGTTTTGGTCGGATTTCAATCATAGAATGGGCCAAGCAAAAGGTATACAAATGGGTTTTGACCTTGACACATTAATTGACCGTATTGATGGGCTGGAGTGCTTATCCTTACCTTTCACGGACTGTGAGGTGGATACGGTGATTAAGAATATGCCTTCTGACCGTGCGTTCGGCCCCGATGGGTTTACGGTCTTTTTCTCAAGACTTGCTGGAATATATTGAGGACAGATTTTATGAATTTGGTCAGGAGTTTTATGATGGAAAGTGCAACCTGGAGTGTCGAATACATCTCTCATTACACTCATTCCAAAAAGTTGAGCCCAGAATATATTGGTGATTTTAGACCCATATCATTGACCAACACTTGCCTCAAGTTTTTAACTAAACTTTTGGCAAATCGGTTGCAGAGTGTGATTCTCAAATGTATTCATCATAATCAATATGGGTTTCTTGGTGTAGATCCATTCAAGATTGCCTTGCATGGTGTTTTGAATATATACATCAGTGTAAGGCATCCAAAAGATCTATAATCCTTCTTAAACTGGATTTCACGAAGGCGTTTGATACCATCGAACATGATCTGATTCTCAGGATTCTGAAATGCAAGGGTTTTGATGACCGTTGGACAGGTTGGATTGACGGCATTTTGTCCTCTGGCTCCTCTTCGATCCTCTTAAATGGGGTGCCTGGTAATCACTTTGTTTGCCGTTCGGGTGTGCGACAGGGAGATCCTTTGTCTCCTTTGTTATTTGTGATTGCGGTGGATTTATTGCGATCGGTGGTCAATGATATGTGTGCAAGGAACATTCTCACACTGCCCATACCTACCTCTTCACGGGATTATCCGATTGTTCAATATCGGACGACACTTTAATTGTCCTTCCTGCGGTGGATGACCAACTCATTGCTTTCAAGGAGATGCTTGAGACCTTTGCTAAGTCAACAGATTGAGGGTTAATTTTAGTAAGTCATCTTTGATTCCTTGAATATGTCCGATGAAGAGGGTCAACGTATGGCAGCTTTGCTTGATGTGATGTTGGCTCTATGCCATTTACTTACAGGGCTGCCAATGGGTACTACTCGACCCACAATATATGACTTGCTACCTTTAGTGGACCGCATTGAGAGACGTTTATCGCCTCATCCTGTCTGTTGAATCGGGGTTGCCAACGCAACTCTTGAAATCGGTTTTATGTTCCATGTCAATATACTTCTTGTGTTCCCTTTCATTACCTCAAGGAATTTTGAAACAGATAGAACGAATCATGCGGCAATGTCTGTGGCGAGGCAACTCTGACACGCCAAGGCAACCTTTAGCAGCTTGGGAGTTAGTTTGTCGGCCCAAGAACCAGGGAGGACTTGGGGTTTTGGACCTTGGCAAACAAAATGAAGCCTTGTTGATCAAGCACCTCTTCAAATTTTATAATAAGTTGGATGTACCCTGGGTTTCACTTATCTGGGACACATACTATGCTGTTGCTCCACCCCAAGTAACGCAAAGTTGTGGTTCCTTTTGGTGGCGTGATGTGATGAAACTTTATGACAAATTTTGTAAGTTGGCCATCCCTCATGTTCGCTCCGGGGACTCGGTGGTTTTCTGGCTGGATCGGTGGCAACTTAATAATGAGGTGGTCTCTATGCAACAGCGTTTTCCGCGGCTTCATTCTTTTGTCATTGATGACACACTTACCATTAAAAATGTAATGGAGCTGCCTGTCCCATCCGACAATTTTCACCTGCCTTTATCAGTTGAAGCTTTTGAGGAATTCAATCAACTTCAGGCTATAATGCCTCTCATAAACTTACGTGAGGGAGTTAGTGACGTGTGGAAATGGCCTTCAAAAACTGGGGACTATCAATCCAGGATCTACTATTTGTCCTGTTTTTCTGATGTCGTGGCTGACCCTCTTTTTGGTGGATCTCGAAATGTGCTTGCACCTCAAACTCAAGGTGTTCGGATGGCTTCTTTTGATGGATCGCTTTGAACACCGGGGATATGATGCGTAGACGTCATTGGATTATTCAGGATGATACTTGTGCCATTTGCTTCTCGGGTTTGCATGAAGATAGAGCTCATCTCTTTTTGCTTGCAACTTTAGCCAACGATGTCGGAATTATTTGGGCATTTCATGGAATGTTCAACCTAATCGACCACTTTTGAAATGGCTTGTGAGGCCAGGAGGAATTTGGTCAACCATTTTCACCGAGGTAGTATTTACGGCCACCGGAATATTTGGACCCAAAGGAATGGAAGGATCTTGAAATGAGCTGCCCACTTTCGAGCTTGGAGGAGGAATTTTATTCATGATATTACTCTCTTAGCTCATAGAATCAAGTGTAAATATAGAGATAGACTAACTGATTGGATAGATTCTTTACACTAATCCCCTGTAAGTAGCCTTCTTTTCCCCTCTTGTTCTCCTTTCTAATTTTGTACAGAATCTGTATTTGTTTTAATAAAGGGCTGTGAGGCTGTTGCCTTGCAGTACATAGTCAAAAAAAAAACACTCCAAAAAATTTTGATTTGGTTTTTATTAAATTCTTTACTTGATTTAAAGGAGGTTATTTGAATTTTTCTAAAAGAGGGACTCTCCTTCTCAAATCTTTTTATGACAAATATTTTATGAGTCCTTCTCAATATTGATTTTGGTCTTGAGGGTTTTTCAACATGTGTTGGTTCAACACAAATACTCTTGGGTTGATTTAATAATTCTTTTATTAAAAAGTATTCCTATAATTATTTTTGGATTTATCCTTCCCTATTCAAAAATACTCTCTTGCCATGACCTATGTAGAATATTTTCTTCCTAAACCCTCCTCCCTACTTTGGGTCAAGCCAAGCATCCAGTTCCAGCAAGTTTCAACCCCTTTTGATTTTATTTCTATTTATTTTTACCTCAAATCTTTTTCTGTAATTTATTTTGGACTCTTGGGATTTACAAAGGAAGTACCATATTCCTTGAGCTTTTAATCCCAAGTAAATTACCCTGGCTAGTCCTTAGTTACCTCAACCAAGATCCATCAAGATCTGCTGGTCCACAGTTCAAAATTTTCAAAATTTGCCTGCTGCAAGTTTGGACCAGATTTGCCATTTTTGGTGAAATTCCTTCTTTTCCTTTTCCAAAAATTCTGAGATAAATTAGGCAGTCTCTAGATGCACCAAGAGATCACCTCACCAAGGTTCAGCTCAAGAAAAAATTTCCACATGCTTAAAACATTTCGTCGAACAGCTGGTGTGCACTGTTTCTGTTCAAATTCAGAATTCAGTGTTTCAGTTTAGAGACAGTGTCATTTTCGTCAGTCGGCAGCGTCAATCTCGCCAGTGCTCTCGTTGGCTCGTTGCTCACTGCTCCTTCTTCTTATCTAGTGCGCCGCATTGTTGCTTGGCTGGTTGCGAGCGTCGGTGGTGACGTGTCGCGTCAACTCCGGCGCCTCCCGCGGTGGCAGAACCGCCCGTGGCGGCCAGCAGGGGCCATCCCTGCAGTACGGCGCCGTCCAGCACCGCCCACACCACCAGGAGCCTCCGCGTGGCGTCCTCTTCTCATGCGCCTTTGCAGAACCGTCGCCGTGGCCTGAGAGGCGCAGAGCGCGCTCTCTGCCGCCGACGAGCCCGTGAGCTCCGCTCCCTCGAAACCACGGGAGCAGGCCAAATCCGATCAAGCTTAATTGTTGAATGGAGCCAGTGGACCAATCCGCAGCTGCCCAGTCACCTAAGTCGTCAGCTCGACCACCACCTCGCCATAATCGCTCGCCGGAGTGACCCGTTCTCGGCAACCGCCTCGGGCCGGCTATAAATAGAGGCCCCGAGCTCGCCTTCGACCCAGCACCACTCCTCCACCCCACCAGAGTCGCGCCCAGCCGCTAGAAGGACCTCGAGGAGGCCTTCTTCCCCAACTCCGGCCGCCACGACCCGCTTTGGTAGCCAGCTTGATTCACTCGAATCTTTGCATAGCTCTAGCTCAAACTGGGGGAGGAACCTCCTAGTGCACCCACTCCTCTAACCCGCGCTTCAATTTGGCGTCTGCAGCCCTCCTCGGTGAGATCCATCACCGCCCGATGCCGCCGTCCGCCGGAGAGGAAGTGGACGTCGACATGGTGTTCCCCGACGCCTCCTTCCACCACCCACCGACACGGAATTATCCCGTGAGTGCAACCATACCTTTCCCTCCTCTGGATCACCGTTGATCGTCGCTTGTGATCGTCGTTCGTTTCGGTCGGCGGTGGGATTTTTAATCCTGACATGCGGGACCCCCTCGTCAGCCTCTCCTCTCTTATTCGAACCGTTTTCTGAAGACGCCTTCGGGCAGAATACGCTTTCCTCTCGGTTTGACATATTTCATCCGAATCGGTTTCTTTTTTTAAACTAGCCCCTGGATAGTTTTCTGTTTATCACAGATTAGTCCCTAGACTAAAACCTTAATAACTTTTTAACAGAAGATGATTTTGAGTTGATTCTTTTTCTGTCATCTTTATTTTTATATCTAGTTTTTATCATATTTGTTTTAAAAATATTTGGGACAATTTTTATGCACGCACGGTATTTACGTTAGTATCCGATTTCTTTTATAACGTATATACTGAAGGAGGTGACGGAACCGCAAACTTCGCCGAGCTAGACTTCGAATACTCCGAACCAGGCAAGCATGTTTGAACCTTTGATATGATGAGTGTTTTGCATGCTTGCTTGAGTGGTTTTCTCAAGGCATGTTTAAATAAGCATATGTGAACGTTATATTGCATGCAAGATAAGCTACAAGTGAGCTTCGAAATTTGATGTGTTCATATGATGGTGAGATAACCTGATCATGTGGTGGCATGATAGGTTGTAAGCTGGTATTGTTGAAGCATGCTAGTTTTATATCAAATGTTTAACTCCAGTATTAACCTGGATCAAGTCTTGTTCCCATTCATCCCCTTCTGTGCTACCACATGTTTTCTTCAAAGGATGCGGTTTAGTAACTTGCAAACCTCTGTCATTGCACACACCAAATAGAGGGGCCGTGATGAGGGTTCCATGGCCCTGGATTAAAGCCCGTCATCCCGTCAGGGGGCATGGGTGTTTCCGGTTGGGACCAAGAGGGGGGCACCCCTTAGAGCGCGCGATATAAATTTGATCCCATGCTATTCGAGGTTGTAGCCTCCCCGTCTTAGGTTTTTCTTGAACGTTGCCTAGGGTGATTCCTGGCAGCGGAATGTGGAATGGTTGTGTATTGGTTCGATGTGTTTCTTCTAAAATACCGTAAACGGAACTAGTCCTTTGTGACTACGAAATCCGTTGGATGTGGGTAAAGAGTACAAGCTCTGCAGAGTCAAAACCATTCGAGTAACCATGTCCATGGTCAAGGTCTTTGATCAACATATCGTTGTCGGTCCCAAATGTCGGTCTCGATGTCGGTCCGGTGGCGGTCTCCAAGAGTAAGCATGAAACTGAGAGTGGTAAACCCGACTGAATGTTATTCCTGTGGATGGACTAACCAGTCTACTGTCATGTACCGAATGATGTTACTTTCATGAGCTACTTGAATTCGAATGACGAAATATAAGCCCTTTATGTGATGTCGCTCAGACGTCCGACTGTGGCATTCTTGTTATTTATTTTTGATATAAGCCCTTTATGTGATGTCGCTCAGACGTCCGACTGTGGCATTCTTGTTATTTACTTTTGATATAAGCCCTTTATGTGATGTCGCTCAGACGTCCGACTGTGGCATTATTGTTATTTACTTTTGATATAAGCCCTTTATGTGATGTCGCTCAGACGTCCGACTGTGGCATCTTTGTTATTTACCTTCGTATAAGCCCTTTTCGAGATGTCGCTTAGACGTCCGACTGTGGCACGCACTGTCATTTACGTTTCAATATAAGCCCTTTATGTGGTGTTGCCCTGACGCTCGACTGCGGCATGTTAATTTATTCTACCTTTCGAGGCATCACTTCAGACACCCGATCGGTCTTCAGCTATTTTATTGGGATTTCGGGAGGACTACCGCCCGACTTCCTTTTTATTTATCATGCAGTGCAAATTTTATTATCTGAGTGTGCATTACTAATCTGCTCATGTGCATCATGTTTGCATTTGTTATATCTTATGTCCAAACTGTCTTGCGAGTACATTCAAAGTACTCACCTGACTTGTTGATTTGGCCAGATGCTGACGAAGGCGATCTTATGGATGAGGAGTACGATAGCGAGTCCGACTCTTAGAGGAGTCCCAGTCAGTCCCGTGCGATCCTGGAGTTGGTCACTTGCATTATATCCGCTTCCGCTACCCTAATAAAATCATCGAGCCTCACTCCGGCGCTTGATGAGCTGTAAGATTTTGGAGTCATGTCACCCACTTCACTGTGACATATCCACCACCACTTTTATTACGAGTCAGTAGTTATGCCACCATACCCTTTGTGTCATATCCGCCTTTATGTATAATATCGGCGTGCTTGTTATAAATTGTTGAGCAGCCTTAGCTCAACCTTGTATAATATTTAGTACTTCTGGATTTCTGTATCAAGGATTTGTCTACCAGTAAGGAGGACTTTCTCTATACTGGTATGATAAAATGGTCGATTTTTCAATAAATATTTTATTGGAAATTCGGTCCTGACAGCTGGCAACCTAAATGCTGAAAACAAAGAAAAGGGATCACAAAGTGAGGACGATGATGAAGAGCCCCGGCAGCCGAACACCTGGGGGCAGAATAAATCCCCCCCCCCCCAAGTCAGAACGGTGAACCTGATATAAGCCATGCACGTCCCCAGAAAGGAGCGCAAACGGGCACTCAGGGACGTCTATGCGGTAGAGCCAGTCGCCCCAAAGTTCAATCCGTGGTCGTCATTTCCGATCACCTTTGATCATCGAGATCATACAACTAGTATCCGCCATGGCGGTTCGGCCGCACTGGTCCTTGACCCAATCATCGACAGATTCCACCTAACACGAGTCCTGATGGATGGTGGAAGCAGCCTCAACCTGCTGTACCAGGATACGGTATGGAAGATGGGCATTAATCCCTCACGAATCAAACCAACAAAGACCACCTTTAAAGGAGTCATACCAGGCGTAGAGGCTCGCTGTACGAGCTCAATCACGCTGGAGGTGGTCTTCGGTTCTCCGGACAACTTCCGAAGCAAAATGATCTTTGATATCGTCCCCTTCCGCAGCGGCTATCACGCACTGCTCGGACGAACTGTGTTTGCTAGGTTTAACGCAATGCCACACTATGCTCATCTCAAGCTCAAGATGCCCGGTCCACGCGGCATCATAACGGTCAATGGCAATACGCAACGCTCCCTCTGAACAGAGGAGCACACCGCTGCCCTAGCAGCAGAAGTACAGAGCGGCCTTCTCAAGCAGCATCATAATCCAGCCGTCGAGCCCCTGGACACCATCAAGAGGGTCCAGACTACACTGCAACAGGACAACAACGCTCGTCAAGAGCTTGACTAGCAATTCGGCCTCCGTCCCAGCCCAATGAGGTAGTGGCATTTGTACCACGCGTACACAATTACACACTCAAAATTCCATGGACGTTGACGGAGGCACAAGATAACCCGGGGTCTATGGTTCGATCAGACCGATCCCGGACACACATACCTTTACTTCTCTTTCTCGTTTCAGCCACCTTTTTCTACGGGCCTGATCGTAGGTCCTTTAGAAGGATTGGAACACAACAGAGGCAAGCAGCACAGGTGTGTAGGGTAACTTTTACACGTTCTTCTTGACGATATTCATACTTATTTCTTAAGACCCGCACGCTGTGCCCTATTGATTCCGGCATGTTAAATAGCCGGATACTTCTCGCACCATCTGTACAAGATACGCCTTGATGTATCCATCCAGTTATAATAAAAATGGTTCGTGGCCCGGTTCCTGTGATCTGCTTATTTGCTGCATCGATACTCTTTTACGTTCCATACTCGCCAGGGGCTACCTGTCGCCCCATAATACGGCAGCATAGTCCGAACACTTCTTATATATAAGTTCGGCACCCCGAATTTAGCATTATATGCATCGGCTTCGAATCATGTCTTTGGTCAATAGTTGGGTTGCCCGACTCCTGTGCTAACCTACGTTCCGCTCTATCGGCTAGGGTAGTAAAGGGAGAACTACTGCGATTGTGCCCTGGCCTTGACCAGATGGGTGCCTCAGTAGAGAAAACCGAAAACTGACGGTCATGATACGGAGAGAGCTGGTCAGCTGTTTGAGGGTTACAAATCGTTGGAGATTTTTCCGCGTTATGCGAAGGATCGGTAATTCCCGATCAAATTCTGACAGCACTCTGGCTCGGACCAGGGGCTGCGCATATGCTTAATTATAAAACTCCTATGGCTAAGTGAGGGCGTTTAAGCCGTATAGTCTGATTTCCTTGTTCGGTGCGCTAAACAACTCCTTCAAAGGACCATATAATTGGATCAAGATTGTTTAGATCCCATCCCGAACACCTCTGTACAACCTATGTGAGGGCAGAAGCCGACGACTGGCCAACCCTCAAATTACAAATAACACGGCCGCGCAGGAGGAAACAATTAAAGCATAACAAAATTACATTACAGGTTTTGTTTCCATCATACAATGCAAGGGCAACATGAATATATTTATTCAAATACAATGTCCTATGAACATTGCGCCGCCACAAGTCGAGACCCCTCTACAACATCCCGAAATATCGCTCGGGTGTGCGGTGCTCCTTGCCCTCCGGCGGCCCGCTGGCAACTTCAACAGCGTTCATCTTCGCCCACCACATCTTGCAGCGAGCGAAGGCCATATGGGCACCTTCAATATAGGCAGAGCACTTGATGACGTCCAGCCGCGGACAGGCTTCCACTAGCCACCTCACGAGTCCGAAGTAGCTGCCGGGCATAGCTTCGGCTGGCCACAGCCGGATTGTCAAATCCCTAATGGCTAGTTCGGCCACCCTGTGCAGCTCCACCAGCTGCTTCAGCTGATCGGTGAAGGACACGGGATGCTCTGGCATCGCATACTGCGACCAGAATAGCTTCTCCGTAGAACCTCCTCCTTCGGCCCGGTAGAACTCTGCAGCGTCTGATACGCTACGTGGTAGACCCGTAAAAGCACCTGGGGAACTCCGAACCCGGGTTAGTAAAAGGTATTGCTTC
The DNA here is from genome assembly GCA_021605205.1 of Aegilops longissima. Taxonomy (NCBI): domain Eukaryota; kingdom Viridiplantae; phylum Streptophyta; class Magnoliopsida; order Poales; family Poaceae; genus Aegilops; species Aegilops longissima. Next base: position 20,443,719 of record CM038678.1, read on the forward strand.
TCCGCATACTTGCTTTGCATCTTAAATGCCTTACGCTCCGTGATCTTCCGGGCCTCCTGGATTTCCTGGAGGGCGGCATGGGCCTCATTCCATGCGGTCTCCGCGCTCTAACGAGCCTTGGTGAGTTCGGCCTCTTGAGCCGACGCATAATTCTCCAAGGTCTCACATTTTTTCACTGCATCTTGGAGCTCCTGTTGGACCTCTTTGACCCGAGCTTTGAGCTTCTTACGGGCGGCCTGCTGTTGGACAGCCTTCTCCTCGGCCTCGCCCAGGGCCTTCCTCAGGGCCTCGACCTCGGTCGTGGCTCCTGCACATATTAAGACATTGCAATCAATATACAAACGCATGTTCTTTCCAAACACACAGTAAGTCGTCGATCACCTTGCTTCTCCTAGAGCAGAACCTTAACCTTGTCGAGCTCGTTCTTGGTCCGCTCCAGCCTCTACCTCATTTCAGAGACTTCGGCAGCGTGCGAGGTTGCAGCCAACAGTGATGCTCGCTTATTCATACATATTACGTTAGCCTCCTATAACGAAAGATTGATCCGCTGTTCGGTTCGTCTCGCCAAACACCGGACAGTGTCTCAGGGGCTACTGTCAACACGGGGTTCTTTTTTCTCTTTCTTACCTCGAAACCTATCAACAGGTTGCTGCAGGCTTCGTTCAGTCCACTCTTGCCGGACTGAACCTTTTTTATTACCACACCCATAAGGACACGGTGCTCGTCCACGATGGAGGCGCTTCATAGCGCCCCCATCAGGTCATCCGGCGCTCCTGGATGGACAGGAGCCATTGGTGGAGGCGGTGCACCCCCCCCCCTCCTTCAAAGGGGGTTGCTCGCCCGACTCCGGAGCCACTTGGGTCTCCGGAATCGTATTCGGCTAAGGCCCTTACTGGATACGGCCCCCTTCGCCAGTCTCCATGGGGATTGGGTCCCCCGTGTGTCCGGCAGTGGAGGTCTCGCCTTGTGGCACCTCCCGGAAAACGTCCTGGGCTCCTCCCTTCCGAGCGGTCCTTCGGGACAGCACTTCGGTGTCGTCCATGGCCCCGAGGGAGTAAGAGGGCGGTGGCAACATGCTCGCCATCGCCAACAGAGCCAACGAACCTCCAGGCGAGGATCGCTGGATAAGGTCACGGGCCGGACCGCAATGGTGTAGTCAACCATGTTAAGATGATAAAGAGAAAGGGTCGGATGTGCGCATAAATAAGTCATGTCACTTATGATGCGGCTTGGGGCTTAGTGCGGGGGCGTCGTTCCCGACTATTGTCGATGTCCCATGTGGGATTGACCGTCGGGCCCCCCCTTCTTGGGCGCTTTCGCCTCTGGGTGTGCCGAGGCCGCCCTCTTCTTCTTCTTCTCCTCGGGAGGAGGGTTGTTTTCCTCCTCCTCCTCCTCTTCCTCGTCATTGTCCTTAGGGACAGAGGAATGGGCATCGTCTTCTTCGGACGTCGCGTCCAAAGTGCCCTTGCAACGGGGGCCGCTCTTGGCCCCCTTGACCTTCTTCTTGGCCTCCTTCTCTGGCGCCGTATATGGCGCCGGGACCAGCATCTTCACCAGGCGCGGGATGACTGGTTCTTCAGGCAGCGGAGCCGGACACTGGATCCGCTTCTCCCTCGCCATCCAGTCCTGAAAGAGCAATAATAAAAGCTCAGACATCATCCTTGAAACAATTAAATTAGGGGCAGATCAATAATGACGTACCTCGCAGGCGGGGTGTTTACAGTCGTGACCACGGTCAGAATCCGTGGCCGGTGGTTTCTCATTGCCCTGGAAGAGCAACTTCCACGCACCCTCGTGTGTAGTCTCGAAGAGCCTCACCAGGGTCCGGCGCTTCTTTGGGTTGAAATCCCACAGCGGGCAGCTTCGACGCTGGCACGGAAGGATCCGGCGAATCAACATCACCTCGATCACATCAACGAGCTTGACGTTCTTGGTTACCATGCTCTGAACACGCATCTGCAACGCTATCAGCTCGTCAGGAGAACACCAGTCCGGACTCTTCTCGACCCAGGAGGTAAGACGCATGGGAGCTCCAGAGCGGAATTCGACAGCTGTGACCCAGGTGGTGCCGCGAGGTTCTATGATGTAGAACCACTGCTTCTGCCATTCCTTTACCGTCTCCACAAAAGTGCCTTTGGGCCAGGAGACATTGGGCAGCTTGCTCACCATGGCTCCTTGATACGTCTCCAACGTATCTATAATTTATGAAGTATTCATGCTATTATATTATCCATCTTGGATGTTTATGGGCTTGATTAAACACTTTTATATTATTTTTGGGACTAACCTATTGACCCCGAGCCCAGTGCCAGTTCCTGTTTTTCCCTTGTTTCCGTGTTTCGAAGAAAAGGAATATCGAACGGAGTCGAAACGGAATGAAACCTTCTAGAGAAGCTATTTTCGGAAGGAAAGCTACCCAATACACTCCACAAAAATCGACATGCTTATAAGAGACATTTTCATCATGACTAGTGCAATCATCATTAGTACTATGGATATTCAAGGAGTTCACACTAACAACATTTCAATCATGCTCATCATTCAAAGATTTAGTGCCAAACATTTTAATGCATTCTTCTTCTAATAATTTGGCACAATTTTCCTTTCCATCATACTCATGAAAGATATTAAAAAGATGAAGCGTATGAGGCAAACTCAATTCCATTTTTTTTGTATTTTTCTTTTATAGACTAACTAGTGATAAAACAAGAAACTAAAAGATTCGATTGCAAGATCTAAAGATATGCCTTCAAGCACTCACCTCCCCGGGAACGGCACCAGAAAAGAGCTTGATGTCTACTACGCAACCTTCTTCTTGTAGACGTTGTTGGGCCTCCAAGTGCAGAGGTTTGTAGGACAGTAGCAAATTTCCCTCAAGTGGATGACCTAAGGTTTATCAATCCGTGGGAGGCGTAGGATGAAGATTGTCTCTCTCAAACAACCCTGCAACCAAATAAAAAAGAGTCTCTTGTGTCCCCAACACACCCAATACAATGGTAAATTGTATAGGTGCACCAAGATACTCCAATGTCACCTAAAGTATCTGTGGGTATGATTATACGATATGCATCACACAATCTTAGATTCATCCATTTAACCAACACATAGAACCTCAAAGAGTGCCCCAAAGTTTCTACCGGAGAATCAAGACGAAAACATGTGCCAACCCCTATGCATAAGTTCATGGGCGGAACCCGCAAGTTGATCACCAAAACATACATCAAGTGAATCATGTGATATCCCATTGTTACCACAGATAAGCACGGCAAGACATACATCAAGTGTTCTCAAATCATTAAAGACTCAATCCGATAAGATGACTTCAAAGGGAAAACTCAATCCATTACAAGAGAGTAGAGGGGGAGAAGCAACATAAGATCCAACTATAATAGAAAAGCTCGCGATACATCAAGATCGTGCCAAATCAAGAACACAAGAGAGAGAAATCAAACACATAGCTACTGGTACATACCCTCAGCCCAGAGGGTGAACTACTCCCTCCTCGTCATGGAGAGCGCCGGGATGATGAAGATGGCCACCGGTGAGGGTTCCCCCCGGCAGGTGCTTGGAACAGGTCCCGATTGGTTTTTGGTGGCTACAGAGGCTTGCGGCGGTGGAACTCCAGATCTATTCCGTTCCCCGAAGTTTTTAGGGTATATGGGAATATATAGGCGGAAGAAGTACGTCAGGGGAGCCACGAGGGGCCCACGAGGGTGGAGGGTGTGCCCCCTACCTCGTGGCTCCCTCGTTTCTTTCCTGACGTGCACTCCAAGTCCATCGGGTAGCTTTCCTTCCAAAAATAACTTCTCCAGAAGGTTTCATTCCGTTTCGACTCCGTTTGATATTCCTTTTCTTCGAAACACTGAAACAAGGGAAAAAACAGGAACTGGAACTGGGCTCTGGGTCAATAGGTTAGTCTCAAAACTAATATAAAAGTGTAAAATAAAGTCCATAAACATCCAAGATGGATAATATAATAGCATGGAACAATCAAAAATTATAGATACGTTGGAAACGTATCAGCATCCCCAAGCTTAATTCATGCTCGTCCTCGAGTAGGTAAATGATAAAAACAGAATTTTTTATGTGGAATGCTACTTGGCATAATTTCAATGTAATTCTTCTTAATTGTGGTATGAATATTCAGATCCGAAAGATACAAGATAAAAGTTCATATTGGCATAAAAATAATAATACTTCAAGCATACAAACTAAGCAATCATGTCTTCTCAAAATAACATGGCCAAAGAAAGCTATCCCTACAAAATCATATAGTCTGGCTATGCTCTATCTTCATCACACAAAATATTTATGCACAACCCCGATGACAAGCCAAGCAATTGTTGCATACTTTTGGTGTTCTCAAACTTTTTCAATCTTCACGCAATACATGAGCGTGAGCCATGGACATAGCACTATAGGTGGAATAGAATGGTGGTTGTGGAGAAGACAAAAAGGAGAAGATAGTCTCACATCAACTAGGCGTATCAACGGGCTATGGAGATGCCCATTAATAGATATCAATGTGAGTGAGTAGGGATTGCCATGCAACGGATGCACTAGAGCTATAAGTATATTAAAGCTCAACAAAAGAAACTAAGTGGGGGTGCATCCAACTCGCTTGCTCACGAAGACCTAGGGCATTTTGAGGAAGCCCATCATTGGAATATACAAGCCAAGTTCTATAATGAAAAATTCCCACTAGTATATGAAAGTGACAAAATGAGAGACTCTCTATCATGAAGATCATGGTGCTACTTTGAAGCACAAGTGTGGTAAAAGTATAGTAACATTGTCCCTTCTTTGTTTTTCTCTCATTTTTTATTTGGGCCTCTTGTCTCTTTTTTTAGTTCGAAGTCTCATCTCGACTTGTGGGGTAATCATAGTCTCCATCATCCTTTCCTCACTTGGGACAATGCTCTAATAATGATGATCATCACACTTTTATTTTCTTACAACTCAACAATTACAACTTGATACTTAGAACAAAATATGACTCTATATGAATGCCTCCGGCGGTGTACCGGGATATGCAATGAATCAAGAGTGACATGTGTGAAAGAATTATGAATGGTGGCTTTGCCACAAATACGATGTCAACTACATGATCATGCTAAGCAATATGACAATGATGGAGCGTGTCATAATAAATGGAACGGTGGAAGGTTGCATGGCAATATATCTCGGAATGGCTATGGAAATGCCATGATAGGTAGGTATGGTGGATGTTTTGAGGAAGGTATATGGTGGGTGTATGATACCGGCGAAAATTGCGCGGTATTAGAGAGGCTAGCAATGGTGGAAGGAAGAAAGTGCATATAATCCATGGACTCAGCATTAGTCATAAAGAACTCATATACTTATTGCAAAAATCTACAAGTTATCAAAGCAAAGTATTACGCGCATGCTCCTAGGGGGATATATTGGTAGGAAAAGACCATCGCTCATCCCCGACCGCCACTCATAAGGAAGACAATCAATAAATAAATCATGCTCCGACTTCATCACATAACGGTTCACCATACGTGCATGCTATGGGAATCACAAACTTTAACACAAGTATCTCTCAAATTCACAACTAGTCAACTAGCATGACTCTAATATCACCATCTTCATATCTCAAAACAATCATCAAGTATCAAACTTTTCTTAGTATTCAAACACACTCATAAGAATTTTTTTACTAATCTTGAATACCAAGCATATTAGGATTATTTAAGAAAATTACCACGCTATTTAAGACTCTCAAAATAATCTAAGTGAAGCATGAGAGATCAATAGTTTCTATAAAACAAATCCACCACCGTGCTCTAAAATATATAAGTGAAGCACTAGATCAAATGACAAACTACTCCCAAAGATATAAGTGAAGATCAATGAGTAGCCGAATAATTATGCAACTATGTGAAGACTCTCCCATTTAATAATTTCAGATCTTGGTATTTTATTCAAGCAGCAAGCCAAACAAAATAAAATGACATTTCAAGGATAGCACACATCATGTGAAGAAGCAAAAACTTAGGTTCAACCGATACTAACCGATAATTGTTGAAGAAGAAAGGTGGGATGCCTACCGGGGCATCCCCAAGCTTAAATGCTTGAGAATTCTTGAAATATTATCTTGGGGTGCCTTGGGCATCCCCAAGCTTGAGCTTTTGTGTCTCCTTAATTCCTCTCATATCACGGTTTCCTAAATCTCAAAAGCTTCATCCACACCAAACTCAACAAGAACTCGTGAGATAAGTTAGTATAAACCAATGCAAAAACCTTATCATACTATACTGTAGAAAATCACTAGAATTATTATTAAACATTGCATACTAAATGCCTCTGCATATTTAATACTCCTATCCTCAAATAGAATCATTAAACAAGCAAACATATGCAAACAATGCAAACATAACAGCAATCTGCCAAAACAGTACAGTCTGTAAAGAATGCAAGATTTATCATACTTACCTAACTGCAAAAATTATGAAAGAAAATTCCCACTGTAGTAAATTTATTAGAGCTTATTATGCAAAAGGTTTCAACATTTTATCACATTCTGAATTTTCTAGGGAATTTTTGCAACAGCGGCAAACTTTCTGTTTTCAAACAGCAACATGTATAATTGCAAAATAAGCATAGTAAAGGCTATCCTTGACATTTTTATTGAAAATAAAGATGCAAAACATTATTATAAATAAAATAAAAGCAAATACTAGCAAAATAAATTGACGCTCCAAGCAAAACACATATCATGTGCTGAATAAAAATATAGCTCCAAGTAAAGTTACCGATGAATGAAGACGAAAGAGGGGTTGCCTTCCGGGGCATCCCCAAGCTTAGGCTCTTGGTTATCCTCGAATATTACCTTGGGGTGCCTTGGGCATCCCAAAGCTTAGGCTCTTTTCACTCCTTATTCCATAGTCCATCGAATCTTTACCCAAAACTTGAAAACTTCACAACACAAAACTCAACAGAAAACTCGTAAGCTCCGTTAGCGAAAGAAAACAAACCACCACTTCAAGGCACTATAATGAACTCATTATTTATTTATATTGGTGTTAAACCTAATGTATTCCAACTTCTCTATGGCTTATAAACTCTTTTACTAGCCATAGATTCATTAAAATAAGCAAACAACACACGAAAAACAGAATCTGTCAAAAACAGAACAGTCTATAGTAATCTGTAACTAACGCAAACTTCTCGAACTCCAAAAATTCTACCAAAATAGGACGACCTAGATAATTTGTTTATTGATCTGCTGAAATTTGAATCAGTATTTTATCACGTTCTGGAGATTTTTAACAATTGTTTTCGTGAATAGAGAGTTTCTGGAATTTTCAGCAATATCAAATAACTATCATCCAAGAAGATCCTATAGGTCTTACTTGGCACAAACACTGATTAAAACATAAAACCACATCTAAACAGAGGCTATATGGATTATTTATTCCAATACAGAAGCAAAAAGCAAGAAACTAAAATAAAATTGGGTTGCCTCCCAACAAGCGCTATCGTTTAACGCCCCTAGCTAGGCTTGATGATTTCAATGATGCTCACATAAAAGATAAGAATTTAAACATAAAGAGAGCATCATGAAGAATATGACTAGCGCATTTAAGCCTAACCCACTTCCTATGCATAGGGATTTTGTGAGCAAACAACTTATGGGAACAATAATCAACTAGCTTAGGAAGGCAAAACAAGCATAACTTCAAAACTTTAAGCACATAGAGAGGAAACTTGATATTATTGCAATATGTAGAAGCATATGATCCTCTCTCATAATAATTTTCAGTAGCATCATGAATGAATTCAACAATATAACCAGCACCTAAATCATTCTTTTCATGTTCTACAAGCATAGAAAATTTACTACTCTCCACATAAGCAACATTTTTCTCATTCGGAATAGTGGGAGTATCATAAGAGACTTGAATACTATAAATTGTTTCCACATTAAAAGAGTAACATTCAGGAAAAGGGGAATCATAATCATGACAAGTTTTATAAATATAATCATCACTACTTTTTATAGCATAAGTTTTATCACAATAATCATCATAAGTAGCAACTTTGTTCTCATCAAAATCGATTGAAACCTCTTCCAAGATAGTGGACTCATCACTAAATAAAGTCATGACCTCTCCAAATCCACTTTCATAAATATTATAAGATTCAACATCCTCAAAAATGGTGGGATCATTACTTCCTAAAGTTGACACTCTTCCAAACCCACTTTCATCAATATAATCATCATAGGTAGAAGGCATGCTATCATCATAACAAATTTGCATATCAAAACTTGAGAGGCTAAAAATATCTTGTTCATTAGACATAGCATCCCCAAGCTTGGGATTTTCATATCATAAGCATAATCACTCTCATCATTAATAGTATGGATAACACCATTAGTATAGCAATTATCATATTCTTCCAAGCAAGTGCCAAAAAGATTTTCAAGATCATAAGAAGTATCATTATCTTCCCAATCATAATCATCACAAGAAGCAAAAGGCATAACGAGATCATCATCAAGTGCATCATCTTCCACAATTATTTTTGATTCATTTTCATGAGGCACAACAATAATAGGAGCAACATTATTTGGGAGAGATATCTTTTTACCTCTCTTCCTTTTTCTTTTCTTCTTCTTCACCACATTATGTGTGGGTTCAATCCTCTTTTTGGAGCTCCTTATTAATGAGATTGGTTGAATAGAAGGCTCCTCCTCGTTACCTGATTCATCATAAGAAATAATAGGAGGATATTGGGAAGTCTCTTCTCTTTTGTTAGCATTATCTTCATCTTCTATTTCTTTTCTTTTCTTTATGTAATTGGCAATATAAGGATTTTCAACGCAATTCACCGCACAATACATATAAATTTCTTCTAGATCAATATCGAGGAATTTCTCAAGGTTATATTCTGGAATATGCTTAGTTTGACGTTTCATTTCTTCATAACCCAAAAGCAAACTAAGTTTATTATGATGTGCAAGTGAAATCAAGTCGTCACAATTTTTGGACACGATTCGATCATGAAACAATTTGCATTTGATATTTAAATGACCATGTTCATTGCAAAGTTCACAAGTATGGCTAAGATATTTTAAAATTTCAGCACTAACAATTAGCCTTTCTTGTAACCATTTAGTTTCTAAATACTTATGCCTCTTGCAGTATCTATCTTCCCTATTTGGTATGTACTTGCAAACCCAATACACTCCACAAAAATCGACATGCTTATAAGAGACATTTTCATCATGACTAGTGCAATCATCATTAGTACTATGGATATTCAAGGAGTTCATACTAACAACATTGCAATCATGCTCATCATTCAAAGATTTAGTGCCAAACATTTTAATGCATTCTTCCTCTAATATTTTGGCACAATTTTCCTTTCCATCATACTCACGAAAGATATTAAAAAGATGAAGCGTATGAGGCAAACTCAATTCCATTTTTTTGTAGTTTTCTTTTATAGACTAACTAGTGATAAAACAAGAAACTAAAAGATTCGATTGCAAGATCTAAAGATATACCTTCAAGCACTCACCTCCCTGGCAACGGCGCCAGAAAAGAGCTTGATGTCTACTACGCAACCTTCTTCTTGTAGACGTTGTTGGGCCTCCAAGTGCAGAGGTTTGTAGGACAGTAGCAAATTTCCCTCAAGTGGATGACCTAAGGTTTATCAATCTGTGGGAGGCGTAGGATGAAGATAGTCTCTCTCAAACAACCCTGCAACCAAATAACAAAGAGTCTCTAGTGTCCCCAACACACCCAATACAATGGTAAATTGTATAGGTGCACTAGTTCGGCGAAGAGACGGTGATACAAGTGCAGTATGGATGGTAGATCTAGGTTTTTGTAATCTGAAAATATAAAAACAGCAAGGTAACAAGTGGTAAAAGTGAGCGTAAACGGTATTGCAATGCTAGGAAACAAGGCCTAGGGTTCATACTTTCACTAGTGCAAGTTCTCTCAACAATAATAACATAATTGGATCATATAACTATCCCTCAACATGCAACAAAGAGTCACTACAAAGTCACTAATAGTGAAGAACAAACGAAGATATTATGGTAGGGTACGAAACCACCTCAAAGTTATTCTTTCCAATCAATCCGTTGGGCTATTCCTATAAGTGTCACAAACAGCCCTAGAGTTCGTACTAGAATAACACCTTAAGACACAAATCAACCAAAACCCTAATGTCACCTAGATACTCCAATGTCACCTCAAGTATCCGTGGGTATGATTATACGATATGCATCACACAATCTCAGATTCATCCATTTAACCAACACATAGAACCTCAAAGAGTGCCCCAAAGTTTCTACCAGAGAATCAAGACGAAAACGTGTGCCAACCCCTATGCATAAGTTCATGGGCGGAACTCGCAAGTTGATCACCAAAACATACATCAAGTGAATCACGTGATATCCCATTGTCACCACAGATACGCACGGCAAGACATACATCAAGTGTTCTCAAATCATTAAAGACTCAATCCGATAAGATGACTTCAAAGGGAAAACTCAATCCATTACAAGAGAGTAGAGGGGGAGAAGCAACATAAGAACCAACTATAATAGCAAAGCTCGCGATACATCAAGATCGTGCCAAATCAAGAACACGAGAGAGAGAGAGAGAGAGAGAGAGAGAGAGAGAGAGAGAGAGATCAAACACATAGCTACTGGTACATACCCTCAGCCCGAGGGTGAACTACTCCTCCTCGTCATGGAGAGCGCTGGGATGATGAAGATGGCCACGGTGAGGTTCCCCCCCGGCAGGTGCTTGGAACAGGTCCCGATTGGTTTTTGGTGGCTACAGAGGCTTGCGGTGGCGGAACTCCAGATCTATTTTGTTCCCCGAAGTTTTTAGGGTATATGGGAATATATAGGCGGAAGAAGTACGTCAGGGGAGCCACGAGGGTGGAGGGCGCCCCCCCCCCCCTACCTCGTGGCTCCCTCATTTCTTTCCTGACATGCACTCCAAGTCCATCGGGTAGCTTTCCTTCCAAAAATAACTTCTCCAGAAGGTTTCATTCAGTTTCGACTCTGTTTGATATTCCTTTTCTTCGAAACACTGAAACAAGGGAAAAACAGGAACTGGCACTGGGCTCTGGGTCAATAGGTTAGTCCCAAAAATAATATAAAATTGTAAAATAAAGTCCATAAACATCCAAGATGGATAATATAATAGCATGGAACAATAAAAAATTATAGATACGTTGGAGACGTATCAAACGTCTACAAGAAGAAGGTTGTGTAGTAGACATCAAGCTCTTTTCTGGCGCCGTTGCCGAGGAGGCTAGGTAAGCGGCACCCACACCCCGTCAACTAAGCTCTTTTCTGGCGCTGTTGCCGGGGAGGTGAGTGCTTGAAGGTATATCTTTAGGTCTTGCAATTGAATCTTTTTTTTCTTGTTTTATCACTAGTATAGTTTATAAAACAAAACTACAATAAAAATGGAATTGAGTTTGTCTCATACGCTTCATCTTTTTAATATCTTTCGTGAGAATGATGGAAAGGAAAATTGTGCCAAGGTGCTAGAAGAGGAAGTCTATAAAATGTTTGGCACTAAATCTTTGAATGATGAGCATGATTGCAATGTTGTTAGTATGAACCCTTTGAATATCCATAGTACTAATGATGATTGCACTAGTTATGATGAAAATTTCTCCTATAAGCATGTCGATTTTTGTGGAGTGTATTGGGTTTGCAAGTACGCATCAAATAGGGAAGATAGATGTTGCAGGAGACATAAGCATTTAGAAATTAAAGGGCTGCAAGAAAGGCTAAATAAGAGTGCTGAAAATTTAAGATATCTTTACCGTACTTGTGAACTTTGCAATGAACATGGTCATTTGAATCTCCGATGCGAATTGTTTCATGATCGAATCGTGTCCAAAAATTGTGATGACTTGATTTCCCTTGCGCGTCATAATGAACTTAGTTTGCTTTTGGATTATGAAGAATTGAAACGTGCAACTAAGCTTATTCCAGAATTTAACCTTAAGAAATTCTTTGATATTGATCTAGAGGAGATTTATATGTATTGTGTGGTGAATTGCATTGAAAATCCTTACATTGCCAATTACATAAAGAAAAGAAAGCAAATAGAAGATGAAGAGAATACTAATGGAAGGGAAGAGACTTCCCAATATCCTCCTATTATTTCTTATAATGAATCAGGTAACGAGGAGGAGCTTTCTATTCAACCAATCTCATTAATAAGAAGCTCCAAAAAGAGGACTGAACCCACACATGATGTGGTGAAGAAGAAGAAAATAAAAGGAAGAGAGGTAAAAAGATATCTCTCCCAAATAATGTTGCTCCTATTATTGTTGTGTCTCATGAAAATGAATCAAAAATAATTGTGGAAGATGATGCACTTGATGATGATCTCGTTGTGCCTACTTGTTGTGATGATTATGATTGGGAAGATAGTGATACTTCTTATGATCTTGAAAATCTTTTTGGCACTTGCTTGGAAGAATATGATAACTGCTATACTATTGGTGCTATCCATACTATTAATGATGAGAGTGATTATGCTTATGATATGAAAAGGCCCAAGCTTGGGGATGCTATGTTTGATGACGATGATGTTTTTGAGAATATATTTGCTGCAATTAATGTTTGTCCCAAGCTTGGGGATGCTATGCTTGATGATATTTTTAGCCTCTCAAGTTTTGATATGCAAATTTATAATGATGATAGCATGCCTTTTACCTGTGATGATTATATTGATGAAAGTGGGTTTGGAAGAGTGTCAACTTTAGGAAGTAATGATCCCACTATTTTGGAGGATGTTGAATCTTATAATATTTATGAAAGTGGATTTGTAGAGGTCATGACTTTATTTAGTGATGATTCCACTATCTTGGAAGAGGTTTCAATCGATTATGATGAGAACAAAGTTGCTACTTATGATGATTATTGTGATAAAACTTATGCTATAAAAAGTAGTGAGGATTATATTTATAAAACTTGTCATGATTATGATTACCCTTTTTCTGAACATTACTCTTTTAATGTGGAAACAATTTATAGTATTCAAGTCTCTTATGATACTCCCACTATCCCGAATGAGAAGAATTTTGCTTATGTGGAGAGTAGTAAATTTTCTATGTTTGTAGATCATGAAAAGAATGCTTTAGGTGTTGGTTATATTGTTGAATTCATTCATGATTCTACTAAAAATTATTATGAGGGATGAATATATTCTTGTAGGAATTGCAATAATATCAAGTTTCCTCTCCATGTGCTTAAAGTTTTAAGGTTATGCTTGTTTTGCCTTCCTATGCTAGTTGATTATTGTACCCACAAGTTGTTTGCTCGCAAAATCCCTATGCATAGGAAGTGGGTTAGACTTAAATGTGCTAGTCATATTCTTCATGATGCTCTTTTAATGTTTCAATTCTTATCCTTTATTTGAGCATCGTTGAAATCATCATGCCCAGCTAGGGGCGTTAAACGTTAGCGCTTGTTGGGAGGCAACCCAATTTTATTTTTGTTTCTTGCTTTTTGGTTCTGTTTAGTAATAAATAATCCATCTAGCCTCAGGTTATATGTGGTTTTATGTTTTAATTAGTTTTTTTGCCAAGTAAAACCTATAGGATCTTCTTGGATGATAGTTATTTGATCTTGCTAAAAATTACAGAAACTTTCTGTTCACTAAAACAATTGTTTAAAATCACCAGAACGTGATAAAATACTGATTCCAATTGCAGCGGATCAATAAACAAATTTTCTTGGTCGTCCTATTTTGGTAGAAGTTTTTGAGTTCCAGAAGTTTGCGTTAGTTGCAGATTACTACAGACTGTTCTGTTTTTGACAGATTCTGTTTTTCGTGTGTTGTTTGCTTATTTTGATGAATCTATGGCTAGTAAAATAGTTTATAAACCATAGAGAAGTTTTAATACAGTATATTTAACACCAATACAAATAAATAATGAGTTCACTACAATACCTTTAAGTGGTGTTTTGTTTTCTTTCGCTAACGGAGCTTACGAGTTTTCTGTTGAGTTTTGTGTTGTGAAGTTTTTCGATGGACTATGGAATAAGGAGTGGAAAGAGGCTAATCTTGGGGATGCCCAAGGCACCCCAAGGTAATATTCAAGGACAACCAAGAGCCTAAGCTTGGGGATGCCCCGGATGGCATCCCCTCTTTCGTCTTCGTTCATCGGTAACTTTACTTGGGGCTATATTTTTATTCACCACATGATATGTATTTTGCTTGGAGCGTCATGTCATTTTATTTTGTTTTGCTTGCTGTTTGAATAAAATACCAAGATCTGAAATTATTAAATGAGAGGGAGTCTTCACATAGCTACATAATTATTTAACTACTCATTGATCTTCACTTATATCTTTTTGTAGTAGTTTGTCATTTGCTCGTGTGCTTCACTTATATCCTATGAGTAAATGGTTGAATGATTTGAATGTCATAAATCTGAAATTATATATGTTTCATATGCTTATACCATGGGGAGTAATGATTTTACATATAAGAAGTAGAGGTGGTAAATTTATTGAAGGTTAGCAAACATTGTATTGGTCACTTGAATAATTCATGAAAGAATATTGAAGGAAGAGAGATTTCACATATAAATATACTATCCTGGACATCTTCTATGATTGTGATCCCCATTAATTATTTTCAAACCAGAGTAACTTGGTTGAAGTTGGACAAGGAAGACAACGTAATGAGTTATGCTTGGGTATATTTTTATAGAAGTTATATTGTTATGGATCCTCTAACATGTGGTGCTTGCTATTTAGAATCCTTTGCTAGCCAAAATATCTATACTAAGCGGGAATACTGCTTGTGCATCCAGAGCCCTTGAACCAAGTTTCTTCCATGAGTGTCCACCATACCTATCTATATGCAGTATTTACCTGCCGTTCCAAGTAAATTTGCATGTGCCAAACTCTAAACCTTCAAATAATAATCTGTTTTGTATGCCCGAATCGCTCATGTAGCGACTAGGGTTAGCAGTATCTTCCATGCTAGGTGGGTTATTCTCATGATGAGTGGACTCCGCTCATCATTCATGAGAAAATGGCTTGTAACTGGGATGCCCAGTCCCATGATCAAAAGATCGAAATCAAATGAAAAATAATTGCAAAAAAACCTCCCCCAGGTTTGATATTAGTTGGAGGCACCCGTTGTTTCGGGCAAGTCATGGATTGATGATTGTTGGTGGAGGGGGAGTAAAAATCTTTACCTTTCTGTTTGGGAACCGCCCATAATGTATGTAGTATGGAAGATATTGGGAACTCTTGGTCGTTATGTTGACAATGAAAGCATACCTCTCAAAATTATTTTCATCTTTGTTTTTGCTTCGAGCTCTGGCACCTCTGCAAATCCCTGCTTCCCTCTGCGAAGGGCCTATCTTTTACTTTTATGCAAGAGTCAGTAGTATTCCTTCTCATTCCAACCTACTCTTTAGTTGGCAAGCATCATGTGATGGAAAGATCTAAGCATATATGGCCATCCAAATATATTTGAGCATGAATTATTATTGTTGACATTACCCTATCTTTCTCTGTGTTCGATGAATACTATTTGTTCTAACAATATGCTTTGAGTGGTAGCAATCATGGAAGACTAAAGGATAGTTGAGTATGTTAAGTTTGCTGAATCAAAGCTCTGACATAGACTCTTCCTGAGAATAAGATGAATTGTAATTGTTTGATGACTAATAACACGGTTTGTTAGTTTTCAAGAAAGTTTGTGATCTATACTTTAACATGTGAATAGTTTGTTACTTGATCATGAAAAGTTCTATGAGTTGAACTACTGTTATGACATATGATGATGCTAGAAAAGGTGATTGAAATTATCATTGCTCAAACTTATGCACTTGCTAGCATTCACGCTTCATAAATTATTTCTTTTATCATTTACCTACTCGAGGACGAGCAGGAAATAAGCTTGGGGATGCTGATACGTCTCCAACGTATCTATAATTTATGAAGTATTCATGCTATTATATTATCCATCTTGGATGTTTATGGGCTTTATTAAACACTTCTATATTATTTTTGGGACTAACCTATTGACCCAGAGCCTAGTGCCGTTCTGTTTTTCCCTTGTTTGATGTTTGAAGAAAAGGAATATCAAACGAGTCGAAACGGAATGAAACCTTCGGAGAAGTTATTTTTGGAAGGAAAGCTACCCGATAGACTTGGAGTGCACGTCAGGAAAGAAAAGAGGGAGCCACGAGGTAGGGGGGCACGCCCACCCCCCAAGGGCGCGCCCTCCACCTCGTGGGACCTCGTGGCTCCCCGACGTATTTCTTCCGCCTATATATATATATATATATATATATATATATATATATATATATATATATATATATATATATATATATATATATATATACCCTTAAAACTTCGGGAACATAATAGATCGGGAGTTCCGCCGCAAGCCTCTGTAGCCACCAAAACCAATCGGGACCTGTCCCGGCACCTGAGGAGGGATCCTCACCGTAGCCATCTTCATCATCCGGTGCTCTCCATGACGAGGAGGGAGTAGTTCACCCTCGGGGCTGAGGGTATGTACCAGTAGCTATGTGTTTGATCTCTCTCTCTCTCCCTCGTGTTCTTGATTTGACACGATCTTGATGTATCGCGAGCTTTGCTATTATAGTGGGATCCTATGTTGCTTCTCCCCCTCTACTCCCTTGTAATGGATTGAGTTTTCCCTTTGAAGTTATCTTATCGGATTGAGTCTTTAATGATTTGAGAACACTTGATGTATGTCTTGCGTGGGATAACCGTGGTGACAATGGGTTATTCTATTGATTCACTTGATGTATGTTTTGGTGATCAACTTGCAGGTTCCGCCCATGAACCTATGCATAGGGGTTGGCACACGTTTTCGTCTTGATTCTCCGGTAGAAACTTTGGGGCACTCTTTGAGGTTCTATGTGTTGGTTGAATAGATGAATCTGAGATTGTGTGATGCATATCGTATAATCATACCCATGGATACTTGAGGTGACATTGGAGTATCTAGGTGACATTAGGGTTTTGGTTGATTTGTGTCTTAAGGTGTTATTCTAGTACGAACTCTAGGGCTGTTTGTGACACTTATAGGTATAGCCCAACGGATTGATTGGAAGAATAACTTTGAGGTGGTTTCGTACCCTGCCATAATCTCTTCGTTTGTTCCCCGCTATTAGTGACTTTGAAGTGACTCTTTGTTGCATGTTGAGGGATAGTTATGTGATCCAATTATGTTATTATTGATGAGAGAACTTGCACTAGTGAAAGTATGAACCCTAGGCCTTGTTTGCTAGCATTGCAATACCATTTACGCTCACTTTTACCACTTGTTACCTTGCTGTTTTTATATTTTCAGATTACAAAAACCTATATCTACCATCCATATTGCACTTGTATCACAATCTCTTCGCCGAACTAGTGCACCTATATAATTTACCATTGTATTGGGTGTGTTGGGGACACAAGAGACTCTTGTTCTTTGGTTGCAGGGTTGTTTCAGAGAGACCATCTTCATCCTACGCCTCCCACGGATTGATAAACCTTAGGTCATCCACTTGAGGGAAATTTGCTACTGTCCTACAAATCTCTGCACTTGGAGGCCCAACAACGTCTACAAGAAGAAGGTTGCGTAGTAGACATCAAGCAGTTTCTGGCGCCGTTGCCGGGGAGGTGAGTGCTTGAAGGTATATCTTTAGATCTTGCAATTGAATCTTTTAGTTTCTTGTTTTATCACTAGTTTAGTCTATAAAAAACTACAAAAATGGAATTAAGGTTGCCTCATATGCTTCATCTTTTTAACACCTTTCATGAAAATGATGGAAAGGAAAATTGTGCTCAAGTGCTAGAAGAAGAATGCATTAGAATGTTTGGCACTAAATCTTTGTATGATGAGCATGATTGCAATGTTGTTAGTATGAATTCTATGAATATCCATGATGATAATGATATGCAAAGCCACAAGCTTGGGGATGCTATCTTTGATGAAGATGATATTTTCCCCCCAAGTTTTGATGAGAAAATATATTATGATGATAGCATGCTTCCTGTTTATGATGATTATTGTGATGACATGTATTATATAAAGAATAAAGATAACCATGAAACTTGTCATCATGATTTTTGTTTTCAATTGGATTATTTCTCACATGATAATTATTTTGTTGAGTTTGCCCCCACTATTCCGAATGAGAAGAATTTTGCTTATGTAGAGAGTAGTAAATTTTATATTCTTGTAGATCATGAAAAGAATGCTTTATGTGATGGTTATATTGTTGAATTCATTCATTATGCCACTGAAAATTATTATGAGGGGGGAATATATGCTTGTAGTAATTGCAATAATACTAAGCTTCCTCTCTATGTGCTTACAATCTTGAAGTTATGCTTGTTTTGTCTTCCTATGCTAGTTGATTATTGTTCCCATAAGTTGTTTGCTCAAAAAATCCCTATTCATAGGAAGTGGGTTAGACTTAAATGTGCTAGTCATATTTTGATACTCTCTTTATGTTTCAATTCTTATCTTTTATGTGAGCATCATTGAAATCATCATGCCTAGCTAGGGGCGTTAAACATTAGCGCTTGTTGGGAGGCAACCCAATTTTATTTTTATTATTTGATTTTTGCTCCTGTTTAGTAATAAATAATTCATCTAGACTCTGTTTAGATGTGGTTTTATGTTTTAATTAGTGTTTGTTCCAAGTAGAACATTTGGGAAGACTTGGGTGAAGTCTATGCGATCTTGCTGTAAAAAACAAAAACTTTTGCGCTCACGAGATTAGCTACCACGTTTTACTGGAGAGTGATTTTAGGTTGATTCTTTTTGCAGATGATTAATAGACAAATTCCTTAGTTCCACCAATTTATTTCAGAATTTTTGGAGTTCCAGAAGTATACATTTGATACAGATTACTACAGACTGTTCTGTTTTTGACAGATTCTGTTTTCATTGTGTTGTTTGCTTATTTTGATGAATCTATGAGTACTATCGAAGGGTATGAACGATATAGAAGTTGGAATACAATAGATATTACACCAATATGAATTTATAATGAGTTCACAACAGTTCCAAAAGTGGTGATTTATTTTCTTATACTAACGGAGCTTACGAGTTTTCTGTTGAGTTTTGTGTTGTGAAGTTTTCAAGTTTTGGGTACAGATTCGATGGACTATGGAATAAGGAGTGGCTAGAGCCTAAGTGTAACATCCCAAATTCCCTATTTGGAATGTTTTACAATTATAGCTAAGCATCTAATGCATTCTATTTGAATTTGAGTGCCATTTGGAGTTTCAGAGTTTTGAGTTTTCAAATTTGAATTCAAACTATGGCAAGTGGGAATCATTTCAAAAACTATGCCTGATAAATACTTGAGCAAAGTATGAGAGGAGTAAACATGACACTCCAAAAAATATCAGAGGAAAATAATGCCAAAAGTTTTTGAATTCAAACTTGAGTTTTATTTGAATTTGAAAAAATGAATTTTTATAAGTTTGGATTTTGCCTTTGGAAAATGTTCAAATGATAGGAATATTCCCTGATCATTTTGGTATATATATGTCCTATATAAAATATTTATATTTTATAAGTTATCTCTGTTTTTGTTTTTATTAAAAATAAATTTAAAAAAAAACCCCCCCAGCGCCAGCCCGACTGCCATGGCCCAGCCAGCCGAGGCCACCCACCGTGACTGCCCACCAGCGGCCCAGAGGGCCAGCCAATGAGCCAACCAGCCAGGCCACCCCGCGCCGAATCCCCTTGGCTCGATCGCCCGCACCGTTCGCCCCCCTCTCTCTCTCTGCAGCGGACCCCACCCCTTCTTCAACCTCGACCACGCCTCGCCCGCCGCCGCCGATCGCGGATCGACGAATCCGGGATCCGATCCTCCCGATCGCCTCCTGCCCAAGCCGAGCCCCCCTATTTAAACCCCTCCCCCACCCCATTCCTCCCCCCTCCCCTCGCTGGAACCTCTCCTCTTCCCTCATGAGCTCATGGAGACCCGAGCCACCGCCGCCGCCATTTTCATCGCCGCCGTCCCTAGCCCTCCCGAGCCTCGTCCACTCCACAGACCACCCCTCGTCGCCCCGCACCACGCCGGACTACTCCACCGCCTCCCGACGAGCCGGAGCCGTCGGCCTTTTCGCCACCGAGCCGCCGCCGTCCAACGCCGGTGAGTCGCCGGAGCTCCACCCCCGCCGTCCGATCTCACATCTACGGTGTAGATTAGAACACCCCCGAAGGGGTAAGTTCTTTTAAATAAAACCGATTTAGTCCGGTTTAATTTAAGTTAGGATTTATTTTATTTAGCCCGGCCCGACTCGTTTAACCCTATGCCCGTTTAGTTTATATTACGCTCAGTGCGTAGGTTAGGCCCATTAGGCCATTTTTTCTTTATTTTTGTTTTTCTGTTTTAGCAGAATAGTTCCTGATTTGAAAAATTCATATCTTTTATTCTGTTTAATATTTTGAGTGATTCTTTTTTGTTGGTTTGCAAATTTTCTATAGTTTCTGTAGAAAATATTATTAGCTATGTTAAAATTAATTTAAATTGCTTTATTTTAGATTTAGTCAGAATAGTAAATATGTCATAAAATGAGTTAGGAAATTTATTTTTAACGATTCCTTTTGTCCCAACTTTGTTTTGACATTACCTAACCGTAGGAATTAATTTGGGTATTTTAGGATTAATAAAAAATAGTTTTAAGCAGAATCTTGTTAATCCTAATTAATTAACTAGCTACTGTTTTCCTATTATTTAAATTAGTAAATAAATTTATTTTTCACATGTGATTGATTATTCTAGGATAGTTTCTGTCACTTAATAGGATGAACTTTTATTTATAATAAATAAAACTTTTATTTTATTTTCCTTAATAGAAACTGAATTAGGCCTAATAGGAGTTTCATAATAGATTTTAAATTGATTCTTTTTGCTCCTAGTTGCTTAATGCATTCCTTTCTGTTAAGTTAACATAAATCCATGATTAGGTTATGTTGAGAAATTTTTTGTTATATAAAACTATTTCTAGTTGTTGTTTGAAGTAGGAAAACTTTGAGTTGGTTTTCTTTGAGTTTTCCTTTGGGTTTTGACTTGTTGTGTCATGTTACTATGCTATTGTATTATGTGATCCTATGCTATATGCTTATTGTGATTATTGTTTGTCTCGGTAGAGTTTCCGGAGTGCGAAGCTTGCTACCACGAGTCTTTAGCTTACGAGGATCATCAGCAAGGCAAATCTTGATCATGTTATTTTCAATACCTATGATTTTGTGCATTAGAGATTATACCACCCCCACCATGCATGCAGTAGTTGAAATTTTTGAAGTTATTAATCTTGAGTAGTATCATGTGGTAGGATGAACCAATCCCCTTGTTACCATGACCCCCGGGACGAAGTAGTTTACTTTGCTATGCTCAGAGGCGGGTTTTGGTTGAGTGAAATTCATAAGAAAGATGTGAGAGTCAATGATGATGACAACCCCATGAACTACAATGATCAAGATGGACTTGAAATTCACTCTTGGGTGGAGGACGATTGATGGGCACCTGGAGAACCCGGTGGTTGGCCGGGATGCATGGAGAAGTGCCATGACATCTTGCGGAAAGCTTCACCCAGCCACGAAGAGACGGATGGATGCCCCATTGACCGGAAGCTTACCTGTGCAGCCGCAAGCCATTATGGGCTCTGGCTAGGTCAACCCTAGTTGTGACGCTGGCTGGACGGTACTACGAGATGTAGAAGAACGGTAGGATTGGATGGGTACCGGCAGTAGCCAGAAGAACTCTTTGGAAGGCCCTGTTTCATTCGTCTCGTCTTCAAACACCATGAAGTGCGAAGACTTAAAAGGAGGGAATGATTCTTGCGGGTAAAGTGCGCAAACCTCTGCAGAGTTAAAGATCTAATCGATTAGCCGTGTCCCCGGTTACGGACAATTTGAGCCTCTGGAACTTGGAAGTATTCGGAAATCTCAACACAAAAACTAATAAATTAATTTGAGGGTTTAAGATTTAATAATTTGGGAATGAGACATTGGTTGGCGGAACCATCACAATAACTACCAACAATTTGTAGTAATTTGCAAGCAAGTCCGCTGTAGTAGGAGAAATTTGGCTTTTCGCAAAATGATGAAACTTAGAGCCCCACAGCCAAAATGCATATAGTGTTAGTAAACTTTATTATTGTTATTCTCTTCATGACTTGCCAGCTTATTCAAAAGCTGACCTACACGGCTGCAACGCGTCTTATGTTGCGAGATTTATTCGATCGGGAGTGAGGCTACGCTCCGCGCTTAGCGATTGCCCTTTGAGTCGGATGGACTCGCTATACTTCTCACGCTTCCGCAGCTTTAGTAGTTTATTTCTCATGAGTTGGCCTTTGGCGAATTTATTCTATTGTAATAAAGACTCTATATGAGAATCGGGTAATAAATTCAGGTGTGATTGAACTTTGATTATTTCATCGATGTCTTGTGAGTACCGGCATGATCTTGGGATGAATGCAGATACGTAGATTTGACCGATTTTGGGTCAGGTCGCTACAGAGATGGTATCAGAGCACACGCTGACCGTAGGATCGTAACCCCTAGGATCGGAAAGCCGAGGAAGAGACTATCTACTTTATATCCTTATCATTCCGTAATTCTCCCCTGTTCATTTCTAACTTCTCTCCGATTTTCAACATTCTAGATGGCCGTCGAGTTCACCCGGTTTGCTACGGAGTTTTGCCGGCCCGATGAGGCGATGCCCTTGGCAGGAAGCTGGTCCAGATGGTGAAGAAGCTGAAGATTGCTCGCCCTTGATCACCGGGAAGCCAACCAATGCACTTCCGAGCGGATACCGCTCTGAGATTGAGGTGCATATTCCGGAGAACCTTCGGAGGACACACGGAGCCTATTGACTTTGAGTTCACCGACTTCAACTGGATCATCGGAAGGACATGGCGATCTATCGAGCACTTGGACATCTCCGAGAAGAGTCAGGGCGAGCTCGATCCCTCGGACCTCGCCATGGTTTCTCGCAGGGCAAGGAATGGAGATATCATCCGCACCGTGAGAGGGCGACTCCATTCTCTCTTATGTCCAGGACTTGGAGTGTCTCCTCAGAAGCGGGAGATTCAGACTCGCCCGTAACTTCGAAGGCACACAGAGGCTATTGTTCCGTGAACTGGGCTGGAGGAGAAGGCACCGCAGACTTCCTTAACCATGAGGAAGAAGTCGCGGACTTCATGGAGACGATCGGCGACACGAAGATGAAGCTTGCCGCAATAGAGGAAAAGATGGACTTGGGAGAAGACCTTTTTCCGAGTGGAGATGATGGACCTCGTGAGCAATGATCAGGATTATGAAGGGAGTTCCACTGGAGGAAGCCGCAAGAGGAGGCGCCACAACAGAGGACACCACACCGGAGGACATCGCACCAGAGGACGCAAGGATTATTGATGAAGACTTTTAGTCGACCACCATGTTATTTTACTTTTTCGTCGATCAGTTAGGCCGATATTTTTCGATTAGTCGTGAGCTTTTGTAATCGAGATTGAACCATGTTTGAGTGGAATGAATAAATGATTGGTGTGATTATGTTTGTGCATTCATATGGGTAGTGTTATTTCTCATTAGACCATTGTTCTATTCTAATTGTCTCATTCACTCCAAAAACACCAGATGCCTCCGAGACGTGACCCCGGTCTCAACTTCCCCGGAGCTCACCCAGCTGCTCCGATGAGCAGAATGCCATTATGAGATGCTCATCCGAATCGAACAACAACAACAATCCACCACCGCCACCACCACCCCTGTTGACAACTTGACTCGATTCACGAGGCTGAATCCGCCGATGTTCTCTAGCAGCACCGAGCGATTGTGGCGACGATTGGCTCCGCAAGATAGGAAGAGAGTTAATCACTGTTGGGAGCACGATGCAGAGAAGGTGCGCTTTGCCGCACATCAACTTGATGGACCTGCAGCTTCTTGGTGGGAGAACTACACGCCACTTATACCATCGCCACCATCACATGGGATCAGTTCCAGCAGGCCTTCCGCACCGCTCATGTTTCATTTGGAGCCATGAGTGCAAGAAGCGTGAGTTCCGCAACTTACGCCGGGGAACCGTCTTGTGGCACGATGCGTGGATGAGTTCAACAAGTTAGCCCGCCTCGCCTCGATGATGTGGCCACGGATGCCGCAAAGCGGAGAAGTTTCTTGAGGACTCAATGATGAACTGGGCATGCAGCTTATGGTGGCTACTTTCGCCAACTACCGGCAGCTGGTAGACAAGGCCATCGTACTTGAAGGCAAGCAGCAGCAGATTGAAACGCGCAAGCGGAAGTACAGCCAGGGGAAGCACAACTCCGGAGCTCAGCAGAAGCCCCGTTATGCCCCATACTCAGGAGGGCATATCCATCACAACCATGGAGGACATACCATGGAGGCAATGGGAACAATCGCAACCAGGACAACAGTGCAGCAATGGCAATGGCAATGGAAGCGGTAATGGTAATCAGCATCGTCCTGCCCGGCTCGAAGGATCTAAGCCACATCACCGCTTCAAGTGCCGGAAGACAGGCACTATGCCACCGATTGCCGGAGGCCAAGCGGAGGAATGGAAAGCGGCAATGGAGGCTCAGCGAAGAAGCCCAATCCGTTCCCTCGTGCTCGGGTGAACCACATTGGCGTGGAGGGCGTCTATGATCAGCCGGACAACGTGGTTGGTAAGTTTTATTGAATTCACGTTCAGTTTTGGTACTCTTTGATTACGGTGCAACGCATTCATTCATATCAAGGGTAGTTGTGGAAAAATGCGGGTTGCCCACTAAAACCCTTAGAAACCCCCTCGCGTCGATTCGCAGGAGGAGAAATGATGGCAGGTTTAGGCTGTCGTGCAACCCTCAACATCGGGAACCATAAATTTCCGCAGACCTCATAGTATTGGAAACCCGGACCTTGGATGTAATCCTAGGCATGGATTGGTTGACGAAGTTTGAAGGAACATAGGCGTGCCCGCAAGTCCATTCTGCTCACCACCCGGAGCGAAGAGGATCAAGTATGTAGCTGGCACGCCAAATGAAGAATCAGGTGCATTCCCTCACGGGAGTTGTTAGGGAGGAAGTGCCGATGGTGCAAGACTTTCCGATGTGTTTCGGAGGAATTACCAGAATGCCACCGGACAGGGACATTGAATTTCTGATCGAGTTATTGCCCGGCACAGCCCCAATATCCAAGAGACCCTATCGGATGCCACCGAATGAATTGAAAGAGATCAAGGATCAAATTAATGAGTTATTGGAGAAAGGATACATTCGGCCAAGCTCATCACCTTGGGGAGCCCCAGTTCTTTTGGTAGAGAAGAAGGATGGAAGCTTGAGGATGGTTGTGGATTATCGTGCGTTGAACGAAGTAACCATCAAGAACAAGTACCCTCTGCCGATGATTAACGATCTGTTTGATCAGCTAGTAGGAGCCAAGGTATTCTCCAAGATCGATCTTCGATCAGGGTATCATCAGTTGAAGATCCGTGAAAAGGATATACCCAAAACAGCATTCACCACCAGGTATGGTTTATATGAGTATACCGTCATGTCATTTGGATTGACTAATGCTCCTGCATACTTCATGAATTTGATGAACAAGGTGTTTATGGAATATCTGGACAAGTTTGTCGTGGTGTTCATCGATGATATCTGATTTTCTCCAAGAGCGAGGAAGAGCATAAGGAACATTTGCGTCTAGTTCGGAGAAACTTGAGAACATCAGTTGTATGCCAAGTTCAGCAAATGTGAATTTTGGTGAAGGAAGTCGGATTCCTCGGACATGTTATTTCAGGAGAAGGAATAGCAGTTGACCCGCAAGGTTGAATCATCACCGATTGGCGGTCACCCACCTCGATCAAGGAGATCCGCATTTTCTCGGACTCGCAGGATATTATCGGAGGTTTATTGAGAACTTCTCGAAGATTGCCAAGCCCATGGTGAGCTGTTGAAGAAGGAAGCCAAGTATGTTTGGACCAAGGATTGTGAAGCCAGTTTTCAGGAATTGAAGAAAGCGGTTGGTCACAGCCCGATCTTGATTTTGCGGACATACACAAGGAATACCAAGTTTATTGTGACGCTTCTCGTCAAGGACTCGGAGGAGTACTCATGCAGGAAGGAAAAGTTGTAGCCTATGCCTCCAGACAGCTACGACCTCACGAGATGAATTATGCCACACATGACTTGGAGTTAGCAGCCGTAGTGCATGCACTCAAAACCTGGAGACATTTCCTCATCGGAAACCGTTGTGATGTCTAAACAGATCACAAGAGTTTGAAGTATATTTCCACGCAGAAAGAGTTGAACCTCAGGCAGAGGAGATGGCTAGAGTTAATCAAGGACTATGACATGAGATTGCATTACCACCCAGGTAAAGCTAATGTTGTAGCGGATGCTTTGAGCCGTAAGAGTTATGTGAATACTCTTACAGCAGGAGGATTACCCCAGGAGTTAGTCGATGACCTCAGAGATCTCCAACTGGAGATAGTTCCGAGAGGATATGTTGCAACTCTGGAAGTCCAGTCCACTTTGGCCGAAAGGATTCGTGAAGCCAGAAGTCGGACAAGGAGATTGATGAGATAAAGCAAAAGATGGATGAAGGAAAAGCTAAAGGGTTTCGTAAGGATGAACACGGAACTATATGGTTCGAGGATCGTATTTATGTGCCCAATGATCCCGAACTCAGGAAGCTAATTCTTCAGGAGGCTCATGATTCACCGTACTCGATTCACCCCGGTAACACCAAGATGTACCGGATTTGAAGGAAAGTTTACGGTGGGCGGTATGAAGAAGGATATTGCCGAGTACGTAGCAAGTATGCGATGTTTGTCAGCGAGTAAAGGCAGAACATCGAAGCCAGCAGGTTACTTCAACCTTTGCGATTCCCGATTGGAAATGGGAGAAACTTGGAATGGATTTCATCACAGGATTACCCAGGACCCGTTCAGGTTATGATTCCATCCGGGTAGTGGTTGATCGTTTGACCAAGGTAGCTCACTTCATTCCGTGAAGACTACCTATACCAATGCTAAGTTGGCCAAGATATACATGACCAGGATCGTATGTCTCGCATGGAGTTCCGAGGAAAATCGTGTCGATAGAGGAACGCAGTTTACCTCAAAGTTTTGGAAGCGATTGCATGAAACTTTGGGCACGAGGCTGGAATTGATGCAGACTTTTCATCCATGAGCAGATGGACAGACCGAGAGAGTCAACCAGATTACGGAGGACATGTTGAGAGCTTGTGTACTAGACTATGGGTCTAGCTGGGATGATAATTTGCCATCTGTGAGTTCTCATACAACAACAGTTATCAATCCGATCGAAGATGGCCCTTCAAGCTCTATACGGAAGGAGGTGCGAGAACACCATTCTTTGTGGGATAGTGTTGGAGATCGATCACTTTTGGTTCCGATCTTATCAGGATTCGAAGAGAAAGTTAAGCTGATTCGAGACAGACTCAAGATAGCACGGTCGAGACGGAAGAGTTATGCCGACAAGAAGCGCAAGGAAGTGACTTACGAAGCGGGAGACCGAGCATATCTTCGTGTGTCTCCGCCGTGGAATCAAGAGGTTTGGTGTCAAAGGAAAGTTAGCACCCGATTTATTGGCCCTACAAAATCCTCGAGCGTCGTGGAGAAGTTGCTTACAAGTTGGAATTGCGGAAGGATTGTCGGAGTTCATGATGTCTTCCATGTTTCTCGGTGAAGAAGTGTCATGCCGACATGGCCGATATTCCGTTGAGAGACACAGTGCCACTAGAGGCCATACAGCTTGCGGTGATCGACTTATAAGGAGAAACCCGTCCGAGTTCTCGAGACTGAGCAGAGTCACCCGACAAGGTCATCAAGTTTTGCAAGGTCTTTGTGGAGTCACCACCGAGGAAGAAGCCACACAGGGCCAAGAAGACCTTCTTGAGACCACCGCACCTATTTGCAAGCCAACCCGAATCTCGAGGGCGAGATTCATCTTAAGGTGGGTAGGTTTGTAACATCCCAAATTCCCTATTTGGAATGTTTTACAATTATAGCTAAGCATCTAATGCATTCTGTTTAAATTTGAGTGCCATTTGGAGTTTCAGAGTTTTGAGTTTTCAAATTTGAATTCAAACTATGGCAAGTGGGAATCATTTCAAAGACTATGCCTGATAAATACTTGAGCAAAGTATGAGAGGAGTAAACATGACACTCCAAAAAATATCAGAGGAAAATAATGCCAAAAGTTTTTGAATTCAAACTTGAGTTTTATTTGAATTTGAAAAAAATGAATTTTTATAAGTTTGGATTTTGCCTTTGGAAAAATGTTCAAATGATAGGAATATTCCTGATCATTTTGGTATATATATGTCCTATATAAAATATTTATATTTTATAAGTTATCTCTTTTTGTTTTTATTAAAAAATAATTTTTTAAAAAAAAAACCCCCAGTGCCCGGACCAGCCACTAGCCTAGCTGTAGCGAGGCCACCCACCGACGGCCCACCAGGGCAGAGGCCGGCCAATGAGCCGACCAGCGGCGAGGCCACCCGCGCCGAATCCCCTTGGCTCGATCGCCCGCACCGTTCGCCCCCCTCTCTCTGTGGCGGACCCCACCCCGTCTTCAACCCCTCGCCCACGCCTCGCCCGCGCCGCCATCGATCGCGGATCCCGACGAATCCGGGATCCGATCCTCCCGATCGCCTCCTGCCCAAGCCGAGCCCCCTATTTAAACCCCTCCCGCACCCTATTCCCCCCTCGCCCTGGAACCTCTCCTCTTCCCTCACGAGCTCATGGAGACCCGAGCCACCGCCGCCGCCATTTTCATCGTCGCCGTCGCCCTAGCCCTCCCCGAGCCTCGTCCACTCCACCAGACCACCCCCCTCGTCGCCCCGCACCCGCCGGACTACTCCACCGCCCTCCCCGACGACCGGAGCCGTCGGCCTTTTCGCCACCGAGCACGCCGCCGCCGTCCAACGCCGGTGAGTCGCGAGCTCCACCCGCCGTCCGATCTCACATCTACGGTGTAGATTAGAACACCCCCGAAGGGGTAAGTTCTTTTAAATAAAACCGGTTCGCTCCGGTTTAGTCCGGTTTAATTTAAGTTAGGGTTTATTTTATTTAGCCCGGCCCGACTCATTTAACCCTAGGCCCGTTTAGTTTATATTACGCTCATTGCGTAGGTTACGCCCATTAGGCCATTTTTTCTTTATTTTTGTTTTTCTGTTTTAGCAGAATAGTTCCTGATTTGAAAAATTCATATCTTTTATTCTGTTTAATATTTTTGAGTGATTCTTTTTTTGTTGGTTTGCAAATTTTCTATAGTTTCTGTAGAAAATATTATTGGCTATGTTAAAATTAATTTAAATTGCTTTATTTTAGATTTGGTCAGAATAGTAAATTTGTCATAAAATGAGTTAGGAAATTTATTTTTTAATGATTCCTTTTGTCCCAACTTTGTTTTGACATTACCTAACCGTAGGAATTAATTTGGGTATTTTAGGATTAATAAAAAAATAGTTTTAAGCAGAATCTTGTTAATCCTAATTAATTAACTAGCTACTGTTTTCCTATTATTTAAATTAGTAAATAAATTTATTTTTCACATGTGATTGATTATTCTAGGATAGTTTCTGTCACTTAATAGGATGAACTTTTATTTATAATAAATAAAACTTTTATTTTATTTTCCTTAATAGAAACTGAATTAGGCCTAATAGGAGTTTCATAATAGATTTTAAATTGATTCTTTTTGCTCCTAGTTGCTTAATGCATTCCTTTCTGTTAAGTTAACATAAATCCATGATTAGGTTATGTTGAGAAATTTTTTGTTATATAAAACTATTTCTAGTTGTTGTTTGAAGTAGGAAAACTTTGAGTTGGTTTTCTTTGAGTTTTCCTTTGGGTTTTGACTTGTTGTATCATGTTACTATGCTATTGTATTATGTGATCCTATGATATATGCTTATTGTGATTATTGTTTGTCTCGGTAGAGTTTCCGGAGTGCGAAGCTTGCTACCACGAGTCTTTAGCTTACGAGGATCATCAGCAAGGCAAGTCTTGATCATGTTATTTTCAATACCTATGATTTTGTGCATTAGAGATTATACCACCCCCACCATGCATGCAGTAGTTGAAATTTTTGAAGTTATTAATCTTGAGTAGTATCATGTGGTAGGATGAACCAATCCCCTTGTTACCATGACCCCCGGGACGAAGTAGTTTACTTTGCTATGCTCGTGAGCGGGTTTTGGTTGAGTGAAATTCATAAGAAAGATGTGAGAGTCAATGATGATGACAACCCCATGAACTACAATGATCAAGATGGACTTGAAATTCACTCTTGGGTGGAGGAGCGGTTGACGGGCACCTGGAGAACCCGGTGGTTGGCGGGATGCATGGAGAAGTGCCATGACATCTTGCGAAAGCTTCACCCAGCCACGAAGAGGCGGATGGATGCCCCATTGACGGAAGCTTACGTGCAGCCGCAAGCCATTATGGGCTCTGGCTGGGTCAACCCTAGTTGTGACGCTGGCTGGGCGGTACTACGAGATGTAGAAGAACGGTAGGATTGGATGGGTACGGCAGTAGCGGAAGAACTCTTTGGAAGACCTGTTTCATTCGTCCGTCTTCAAACACCATGAAGTGCAAAGACTTAAAAGGAGGAATGATTCTTGCGGGTAAAGTCGCAAACCTCTGCAGAGTTAAAGATCTAATCGATTAGCCGTGTCCCCGGTTACGGACAATTTGAGCCTCTGGAACTTGGAAGTATTCGGAAATCTCAACACAAAAACTAATAAATTAATTTGAGGGTTTAAGATTTAATAATTTGGGAATGAGACATTGGTTGGCGGAACCATCACAATAACTACCAACAATTTGTAGTAATTTGCAAGCAAGTCCGCTGTAGTAGGAGAAAATTGGCTTTTCGCAAAATGATGAAACTTAGAGCCCCACAGCCAAAATGCATATAGTGTTAGTAAACTTTATTATTGTTATTCTCTTCATGACTTGCCAGCTTATTCAAAAAGCTGACCTACACGGCTGCAACGTCTTATGTTGCAGAGATTTATTCGATCGGGAGTGAGGCTACGCTCCGCTTAGCGATTGCCCTTTGGAGTCGGATGGACTCGCTATACTTCTACGCTTCCGCAGCTTTAGTAGTTTATTTCTCATGAGTTGGCCTTTGGCCGAATTTATTCTATTGTAATAAAGACTCTATATGAGAATCGGGTAATAAATTCAGGTGTGATTGAACTTTGATTATTTCATCGATGTACTGTGAGTACCAGCATGATCTTGGGATGGTACAGACACAGAGATTTGACCGATTTTGGGTCAAGTCGCTACACTAAGCTTGGGGATGCCCAAGTCACCCCAAGGTAATATTCAAGGACAACCAAGAGCCTAAGCTTGGGGATGCCCCGGAAGGCATCCCCTCTTTCGTCTTCGTTCATCAGTAACTTTACTTGGAGCTATATTTTTATTCACCACATGATATGTGTTTTGCTTGGAGCGTCATTTTATTTTCTTTTGTTTTGCTTGCTGTTTGAATAAAACACCAAGATCTGAAATTCTTAAATGTTAGAGAGTCTTCACGTAGTTACATAATTATTCAACTACTCATTGATCTTCACTTATATCTTTCGGAGTAGTTTGTCATTTGCTCTAGTGCTTCACTTACATCTTTTAATTAGAGCACGACGGTGGTTTTATTTTGAAGAAATAGATGAACTCTCATGCTTCACTTATATTATTTTGAGAGTCTTAAACAACATGGTAATTTGCTTTGGTTATGAATTTAGTCCTAATATGGTGGGCATCCAAGAGGGATATAATAAAAACTTTCATATAAAGTGCATTGAATACTATGAGAAGTTTGATACTTGATGATTGTTTTGAGATATGGAGGCAGTGATATTAAAGTTGTGCTAGTTGAGTAGTTGTGAATTTGAGAAATACTTGTGTTGAAGTTTGCAAGTCCCGTAGCATGCACGTATGGTAAACGTTGTGTGACAAATTTGAAGCATGAGGTGTTCTTAGATTGTCATCCTTATGAGTGGCGGTCGGGGACGAGCGATGGTCTTTTCCTACCAATCTATCCCCCTAGGAGCATGCGCGTAATGCTTGGTTTTTGATGAATTGTAGATTTTTGCAATAAGTATGTGAGTTCTTTATGACTAATGATGAGTCCATGGATTATACGCACTCTCACCCTTCCATCGTTGCTAGCCTCTTCGGTACCATGCATTGCCCTTTCTCACCTTGAGAGTTGGTGCAACCTTCGTTGGAAATATGCCCTAGAGGCAATAATAAATTAGTTATTATTATATTTCCTTGTTCATGATAATTGTTTATTATCCATGCTATAATTGTATTGATAGGAAACTCAGATACATGTGTGGGTACATAGACAACACCATTCCCTAGTAAGCCTCTATTTGACTAGCTCGTTGATCAATAGATGGTTACAGTTTCCTGACCATGGACATTGGATGTCGTTGATAACGAGATCACATCATTAGCAGAATGATGTGATGGACAAGACCCAATCCTAAGCCTAGCACAAAGATCGTGTAGTTCGTATGCTAAAGCTTTTCTAATGTCAAGTATGTTTTCCTTAGACCATGAGATTGTGCAACTCGCGGATACCGTAGGAATGCTTTGGGTGTACCAAAGCGTCCTGGCAATGAATCGGGTGGCTATAAAGGTGCACTATAGGTATCTCCGAAAGTGTCTGTTGGGTTGGCACGAATCGAGACTGGAATTTGTCACTCCGTGTGACGGAGAGGTATCTCTGGGCCCACTCGGTAGGACATCGTCATAATGTGCACAATGTGACCAAGGGGTTGATCACGTGATGATGTGTTACAGAACAAGTAAAGAGACTTGCCGATAACGAGATTGAACAAGGTATCGGCATACCGACGATCGAATCTCGGGCAAGTACAATACCGCTAGACAAAGGGAATTTTATACGGGATTGATTGAGTCCTTAACATCGTGGTTCATCCGATGAGATCATCGTGGAACATGTGGGAGCCAACATGGGTATCCAGATCCCGCTATTGGTTATTGACCGGAGAACGTCTCGGTCATGTCTGCATGGTTCCCGAACCCGTAGGGTCTACACATAAGGTTCGATGGCGCTAGGGTTATAAAGGAAGTTCGTATGTGGTTACGAATGTTTTGAGTCCAGATGAGATCCCGAGCGTCACGAGGAGTTCGAGAATGGTCCGGAGGTAAAGATTTATATATGGGAAGTCTTGTTTTGGTCACCGGAAAAGTTTGGGTTTTATTGGTAACGTCTGGGACCACCGGGAGGTCCGGGGTACACCAAGTGGGGCCACCGCCCGGGAGGGCTGCATGGGCCAAGCTGTGGGAGGGACCAGCCCGGTGGGCTGGTGCCCCCCCACAAGGGCCCAAGGCGCCTAGGGTTTGGGAAGGGCGCCCACCTAGCTTGGGGAAGTTTCCCCTCTTCCCCCCCTTGGGCGCCACCCTAGATGGGTTTAGGGCTGCCGCACCCCTTGGGGTGGAAACCCTAGAGGGGGCGCACCCCCCTCCCTCACCCCTATATATACTTGAGGACTTTGGGGCTGCCAACACATGAGTTTTTCCTCTCCATGGCGCAGCCTGCCTCTCTCCTCCTCCTCTCCGCGGTGCTTGGCGAAGCCTGCAGGATGCCACGCTCCTCCACCACCACCACGCCGTTGTGCTGCTGCTAGACGGAGTCTTCCTCAACCTCTCCCTCTCTCCTTGCTAGATCAAGGCATGGGAGACGTTACCGGGCTGCACGTGTGTTGAACGTGGAGGTGCCGTCCGTTCGGCACTAGGATCTCCGGTGATTTGGATCACGACGAGTACGACTCCTTCAACCCCGTTCACTTGAACGCTTCCGCTTAGAGATCTACAAGGGTATGTAGATGCACTCTCCTTACCCTCGTTGCTGGTTTCTCCATGATAGATCTTGGTGACACGTAGGAAAATTTTGAATTTCTGCTACGTTCCCCAACAGTGGTATCATGAGCCAGGTTTATTGCGTAGATTCTATGCACGAGTAGAACACAATTTGTTGTGGGCGTTGATATTGTTCAATATGATTACCGTTACTAGTCCAATCTTGTTTCGACGGTATTGTGGGATGAAGCGGCCCAGACCGACCTTACACCTACACTTACGTGAGACAGGTTCCACCGACTGACATGCACTTGTTGCATAAGGTGGCTAGTGGGTGCCAGTCTCTCCCACTTTAGTCGGAACGGATTCGATGAAAAGGGTCCTTATGAAGGGTAAATAGCAATTTACATATCACGTTGTGGTTTTGCGTAGGTAAGAAACGTTCTTGCTAGAAATCCATAGCAGCCACGTAAAACATGCAAACATCAATTAGAGGACGTCTAACTTGTTTTTGCAGGGTATGCTATGTGATGTGATATGGCCAAGAAGAATGTGATGTATGAGATTGATCATGTTCTTGTAATAGGAATCACGACTTGCATGTCGATGAGTATGACAACCGGCTGGAGCCATAGGAGTTGTCTTAATTTATTGTATGACCTGCGTGTCATTGAACAATGCCATGTAATTACTTTACTTTATTGCTAACCGGTAGCCATGGTAGTAGAAGTAATAAGTTGGAGCCCCGAAGATGGAGATCAAAAGGGGCAAAATGATATTGGCCATATCATGTCACTATTTGATTGCATGTGATGTTTGTCAGGTTTATACATCTTATTTTCTTAGAACGACGGTAGTAAATAAGATGATCCCTCATTAAAATTTCAAGAAAGTGTTCCCCCTAACTGTGCACCGTTGCGAAAGTTCGTCATTTCGAAGCACCACATGATGATCGGGTGTGATAGATTCTTACGTTCACATACAGCGGGTGTAAGCCAGATTTACACACGCGAAACACTTAGGTTAACTTGCGAGCCTAGCATGTACAGACATGGCCTCGGAACACAAGAGACCGAAAGTTCGAGCATGAGTCGTATGGAGGATCGATCAACATGAAGATGTTCACCGATGATGACTAGTCCGTCTCACGTGATGATCGGACACGGCCTAGTTGACTCGGATCATGTAATCACTTAGATGACTAGAGGATGTCTATCTAAGTGGGAGTTCATGAGATGAACTTAATTATCCTGAACATAGTCAAAATATCTTTGCAAATTATGTAAATGGCTCGCGCTTTAGTTCCTTGTTTAGATATGTTCCTAGAGAAAATATAGTTGAAAGTTGGCGATGGCGATTATGCGGACGGAAGAAAGCTTATGTCCTTAATGCACCGCTCGATGTGCTGAACCCCAAGCGTCGTCTGTGGATGTTGCGAACATCGGACATACACGTTTTGATAACTATGTGATAGTTCAGTTAAACGGTTTAGAGTTGAGGCACCAAAGACCTTTTTCGAAACGTCGTGGAACATATGAGATGTTTCGAGGGCTGAAATTGAGATTTCAGGCTCGTGCCCACGTCAAGAGGTATAAGACCTCCGACGATTTTCTTAGCCTGCAAACTAAGGGAGAAAAGCTCAATCGTTGAGCTTGTGCTCAGATTGTCTGAGTGCAACAATCACTTGAATCGAGTGGGAGTTGATCTTCCAGAGATAGTGATGTTTCTCCAAAGTCATTGCCACCAAGCTGCTAGAGCTTCGTGATGAACTATAACAAATCAGGGATAGATATGATGATCCTTGAGATATTCGCGATGTTTGACACCGCAAAGTAGGAATCAAGAAGGAGCATCAATTGTTGATGGTTGGTTAAACCACTAGTTTCAAGAAGGGCAAGGGCAAGAAGGATACTTCATGAAATAGCAAATCAGCTGCTGCTCTAATGAAGAAACCCAAGGTTGAACCCAAACCGAGACTAAGTGCTTCTATAATAAGGGAACAACCCTTTGGAGCAGAATTACCCTAGATACTTGGTAGATGAGAAGGCTGGCAAGGTCAATAGAAGTATATTGGATATACATTAAGTTATTGTGTACTTTACTAGTACTCCTAGTAGCACCAGGGTATTAGATACGGTTCGGTTGCTAAGTGTTAGTAACTTCGAAATAAAAGGCTACGGAATAAGCGGAGGCTAGCTAAAGGTGAGTGACGATATGTGTTGGAAGTGTTTCCAAGTTTGATGTGATCAAACATCGCACGCTCCCTCTACCATCAAGATTAGTATTAAACCAGAATAATTGTCATTTGGTGTTTGCGTTGAGCATAGACATGATTGGATTATGTCTATCTTATGTCTGATTATTCATTTAAGGAGAATAATGGTTACTCTATTTATTTGAATAATACCTTCAATGGTCTTGCACCTAAAGGAATGGTTTATTGAATCTCGATCATAGTAATACACACTTTCATGCCAAAAGATATAAGATAGTAATGATGGTACCACTTACTTGTGGCACTGCCATGTAAGTCATATTGGTATAAAAGCATGAAGAAGCTCCATGTTGATGGATCTTTGGACTCACTCGTTTTGAAAAGTTTGAGACATGCGAACCATGTCTATTGGTGTATCGCATGAAGAAACTCCATGCAGATGGATCGTTTGGACTCACTTGATTTTGAATCACTTGAGATATGCAAATCATACCACATGGGCAAAATGGTGAAAAGCCTCGGTCTCGATAAGATGGAACAAGATAGCAACTTGTTGGAAGTAACACATTTTGATGTGTGCAGTCCAATGAGTGTTGAGGCATCAGATGAATATCGTTATGTTCTTACTTCACGGATGATTTGAGTAGATAGTGAGTGTATTTACTTGATGAAACACAAGTCTGAATTATTGAATGGTTCAAGTAATTTCAGAGTGAAGTTGAAGATCATCGTGACAAGAGGATAAAATGTCTATGATATGATCATAGAGATGAATATCTGAGTTCTGAGCTTTGTGCATAATTAAGACATTGTGGAAATTGTTTCACAATAAATACCGCTGGAACACCATAGTGTGATGGTGTGTCCAAACATCATAGTTGCACCCTATTGGATATGATCGTACCATGATGTCTCTTATCGAATTACCACTATCGTTCATGGGTTAGGCATTAGAGACAACCGCACTCACTTTAATAGGGCACCACGTAATTCCGTTGAGGCGACACCGTTTGAACTATGGTTTGGAGAAACCTAAATTGTCGTTTCTTAAAAGTTTGGGGCTGCGGCGCTTATGTGAAAAAGTTTCAGGTTGATAAGCTCGAACCCAAAGCGGATAAAATGCATCTTCATAGGACACCCAAAACAGTTGGGTATACCTCCGATCTCGATTCGAAAGCAAAAGGATTGTTTCTAGAATTAGGTCCTTTCGAGGAAAAGTTTCTCTCGAAAGAATTGAGTGGGAGGATGGTGGAGACTTGATGAGGTTATTGAACCGTCACTTCAACAAGTGTGTAGCAGGGCACAGGAAGTTGTTCCTGTGGCGCCTACACCAATTGAAGTAGAAGCTTATGATAGTCATCATGAAGTTTTGGATCAAATCACTATCGTACCTCATAGGGTGACAAGGATGCATACTACTTGAGTGGTGCAGTAATCCTGTCTTGAAGGTCATGTTGCTAGACAACAATGAACCTCGAGCTATGGGGAAGCGATGGTGGGCTCATATTCGAAAAATGGTTAGAAGCCATGAAATCGAGATAGGATCCATGTATCAGAACAAAGCATGGACTTTGGTGGACTTGCCCAATGATCGGCAAGCCATTGAGATAAATGGATCTTTAAGAAGAAGACGGACGTGGGCGGTAATGTCACCGTCTATGAAGCTCGACTTGTGGCGAAGAGTTTTCACAAGTTCAAGGAGTTGACTATGATGAGATTTTCTCATCCGTAGCGATCTTAAGTCCGTCGGAATCATGTTAGCATTAGCTGCATTTATGAAATCTGGCGGATGGATGTCAAAACGAGTTTCCTTACCGGTCTTCGTAAGGAAAGGTTGTATGTGATACAATCGGTAAGTTTTTGTCGATCCTAAGGATGCTAAAAGGTATCTTTGGCTCAATGATCCTTCTAAGGACTGGAGTAAGCATCTCGGAGTTGGAGTGTGCGCTTTGATGAGATGATCAAAGATTTTGCGTTTATACAAAGTTGATGAAAACTTGTATTTCCAAAGAAGTGAGTGGGAGCACTATAGAATTTCGATGAGTATATGTTGTTGACATATTGTTGATCGAAATGATGTAGAAATTCTGGAAAGCATATAGGGTTATTTGAAAGGTGTTTTCAATAGAAAACCTGGATTAAGCTACTTGAACATTGAGCATCAAGATCTATGAGGATAGATCAA
The DNA here is from genome assembly GCA_021605205.1 of Aegilops longissima. Taxonomy (NCBI): domain Eukaryota; kingdom Viridiplantae; phylum Streptophyta; class Magnoliopsida; order Poales; family Poaceae; genus Aegilops; species Aegilops longissima. The sequence goes on from CM038678.1 coordinate 20,482,025, forward strand.
AACGCTAAATGGTACTTTCAAATGAGCACACACCTTGACATGATCTTGAAGGTGTTCAAGATGGATCGATCAAAGAAGGAGTTCTTGCACGAGTTGTAAGGTATGAAGTTAAGAGTTAAAGCTCGACCACGGCGAAAAGAGAGGAAGGGCGAAGGTCGTCCCTATGCCTTAGACATAGGCTCTACGGTATGCCATCTTGTGTACCGCTTTTGATGTGTGCCTTGCTACATATCGGCAAGAGGGTACAAAGGTGATCAAGGAGTGGATCACCAGATAGCGGTCAAAATTATCCTTAGAGGAATAAGGATATGTTTCTCGATTATGGAGGTGATAAAGAGTTCGACGTAAATGGTTACGTCGATGCAAGCTTTAACACCTATCTGAATGACTCTGAGTAGCAAACCGGATACGTATAGAGGAGCAACCATTTGGAATAGCTCCAAGTGGAACGTGGTAGCAGCATCTATGATATGACATAAAGTTTTGCGAAATACATAGGGATCTGAATATTGCAGACCCGTTGACTACAACCTCTCTCACAAACATAAACATGATCAAACCCAGAACTCATTGAGTGTTAATCACATAGTGATGTGAAGTAGATTATTGATTCTAGTAAACTCTTTGGATGTTGGTCACATGGCGATGTGACCTGTGAGTGTTAATCACATGGCGATGTGAACTAGATTATTGACTCTAGTGCAAGTGGGAGACTGTTGGAAATATGCCCTAGAGGCAATAATAAATTAGTTATTATTATATTTCCTTGTTCATGTAATCATTTATTATCCATGCTATAATTGTATTGATAGGAAACTCAGATACATGTGTGGGTACATAGAAAACACCATGTCCCTAGTAAGCCTCTAGTTGACTAGCTCGTTGATCAATAGATGGTTACTGTTTCTGACCATGGACATTGGATGTCGTTGATAACGGGATCACATCATTAGCAGAATGATGTGATGGACAAGACAATCCTAAGCCTAGCACAAAGATCGTGTAGTTAGTATGCTAAAGCTTTTCTAATGTCAAGTATATTTTCCTTAGACCATGAGATTGTGCAACTCCGGATACCGTAGGAATGCTTTGGGTGTACCAAGCGTCACAGCGTGGCTGGGTGGCTATAAAGGTGCACTATAGGTATCTCCGAAAGTGTCTATTGGGTTGGCACGAATCGAGACTGGGATTTGTCACTCCGTGTGACGGAGAGGTATCGCTAGGCCCACTCGGTAGGACATCATCATAATGTGCACAATGTGACCAAGGGGTTGATCACGTGATGATGTGTTACGGAACGAGTAAAGAGACTTGCCGGTAACGAGATTGAACAAGGTATCGGCATACCGACGGTCGAATCTCGGGCAAGTACAATACCGCTAGACAAAGGGAATTGTATACGGGATTGATTGAGTCCTTGACATCGTGGTTCATCCGATGAGATCATTGTGGAACATGTGGGAATTTTCATATACTAGTGGGAATTTTTAATCATAGAACTTGGCTTGTATATTCCAACGATGAGCTTCCTCAAATGCCCTAGGTCTTCGTGAGCAAGCAAGTTGGATGCCCACCCACTTAGTTTCTTTTGTTGAGTTTTCATATATTTATAGCTCTAGTGCATCTGTTGCATGGCAATCCCTACTCCTTGCATTGACATCAATTGATGGGCATCTCCCTAGCCCGTTGATTAGCCGCGTCAATGTGAGACTTTCTCCTTTTTTGTCTTCTCCACATAACCCCCATCATCATACTCTATTCCACCCATAGTGCTATATCCATGGCTCACGCTCATGTATTGCGTGAAAGTTGATAAAGTTTGAGATTACTAAAGTATGAAACAATTGCTTGGCTTGTCATCGGGGTTGACGAGAGCACTCTTGTGTGACGAAAATGGAGCATGACCAAACTATATGATTTTGTAGGGATGAACTTTGTTTGGCCATGTTACTTTGAGAAGACATAATTGCTTAGTTAGTATGCTTGAAGTATTATTATTTTTATGTCAATATTAAACTTTTATCTTGAATCTTTCGGATCTGAATATTCATGCCACAATAAAGAAAATTACATTGAAGAATATGCTAGGAAGCATTCCACATCAAAAAATTTGTTGTTATCATTTACCTACTCGAGGATGAGCAGGAATTAAGCTTGGGGATGCTCGATACTTCTCCAACGTATCTATAATGTTTGATTGTTCCATGCTATTATATATTCTGTTTTGGATGTTTAATGGGCTTTACTATACACTTTTTTATGATTTTTGGGACTAACCTATTAACCTAGAGCCCAGTGCCAGTTTCTGTTTTTCCTTGTTTTCAGTTTTACAAAAAGGAATACCAAGCGAGTCAATTGATGTGCCAATTTTGATGAATTTTATGGACCAAAAGAAGCCCGGGAGCGAAAGAGTTGGGCGGAAGAGTCCAGGATGCCCACGAGGGTGGGGGCTCGCCCCCTGCCTCGTGGACAGCCCGGAGACCCCCCTGACTTGTTCCCGACGCCAAAAATTCCTATAAATACTGAAACCTCCAGAAAATAACCTAGATCGGAAGTTCCGCCGCCGCAAGCCTCTGTAGCCACCAAAACCATTGGGACCTGTTAGGCACCTGGGAGGAATCCCTCACGGTGGCCATCTTCATCATCCGGTGCTCTCCATGGCGAGGAGGAGTAGTTCACCCTCGGGGCTGAGGGTATGTACCAGTAGCTATGTGTTTGATCTCTCTCTCTCTCTCTCTCTCTCTCTCTCTCTCTCGTGCTCTTGATTTGTACGATCTTGATGTATCATGAGCTTTGCTATTATAGTTGGATCTTATGATGTTTCTCCCCCTCTACTATCTTGTAATGGATTGAGTTTTCCCTTTGAAGTTATCTTATCGAATTGAATCTTTAAGGATTTGAGAACACTTGATGTATGTCTTGCATGTGCTTATCTATGGTGACAATGGGATATTACGTGATCTACTTGATGTATGTTTTGGTGATCAACTTGCGGGTTCAGTGACCTTGTGAACTTATGCATAGGGGTTGGCACACGTTTTCGTCTTGACTCTCCGGTAGAAACTTTGGGCACTCTTTGAAGTTCGTTGTGTTGGTTGAATAGATGAATCTGAGATTGTCTGATGCATGTCGTATAATCATACCCACAGATACTTGAGGTGACATTGGAGTATCTAGGTGACATTAGGGTTTTGGTTGATTTGTGTTTTAAGGTGTTATTCTAGTACGAACTCTATGATAGATTGAACGGAAAGAATAGCTTCGTGTTATTTTACTAAGGACTCTTGAATAGATCGATCAGAAAGGATAACTTTGAGGTGGTTTCGTACCCTACAATAATCTCTTCGTTTGTTCTCCGCTATTAGTGACTTTGGAGTGACTCTTTGTTGCATGTTGAGGGACATTTATATGATCCAATTATGTTATAATTGTTGAGAGAACTTGCACTAGTGAAAGTATGAACCCTAGGCCTTGTTTCCTAGCATTTCAATACCGTTTACGCTCACTTTTATCATTAGGTACCTTGCTGTTTTTATATTTTCATATTACAAAAACCTATATCTACCATCCATATTGCACTTGTATCACCATCTCTTCGCCGAACTAGTGCACCTATACAATTTACCATTGTATTGGGTGTGTTGGGGACACAAGAGACTCTTTGTTATTTGGTTGCAGGGTTGTTTGAGAGAGATCATCTTCATCCTACGCCTCCCACGGATTGATAAACCTTAGGTCATCCACTTGAGGGAAATTTGCTACTGTCCTACAAACCTCTGCACTTGGAGGCCCAACAACGTCTACAAGAAGAAGGTTGTGTAGTAGACATCACGCACATGGGGGTAGGCGCGCCCTCCACCCTCGTGGGCCCCTCGTGGCTCCACCGACCTACTTCTTTCGCCTATATATTCTCATATACCCCGAAAACATCTGAGAGCACCACGAAACCCTATTTCCACCGCCGCAACCTTCTGTATCCGTGAGATCCCATCTTGGGGCCTTTTCCGGCGCTCCGCCGGAGGGGGAATCGATCATGGAGGGCTTCTACATCAACGCCATAGCCTCTCCGATGATGTGTGAGTAGTTTACCACAGACCTTCGGATCCATAGTTATTAGCTAGATGGCTTCTTCTCTCTCTCTGGATCTCAATACAAAGTTCTCCTCGATTCTCTTGGAGATCTATTCGATGTAACTCTTTTTGCGGTGTGTTTGTCGAGATCCGATGAATTGTGGGTTTATGATCAAGATTATCTATGAACAATATTTGGTTCTTCTCTGAATTCTTATATGTATGATTTGTTATCTTTGCAAGTCTCTCCGAATTATTGGTTTAGTTTGGCCTACTAGATTGATCTTTCTTGCAATGGAAGAAGTGCTTACCTTTGGGTTCAATCTTGCGGTGTCCTTTCCCAGTGACAGCAGGGGCGGTAAGGCACGTATTGTATTGTTGCCATCGAGGATAAAAAGATGGAGTTTATATCATATTGCTTGAGTTTATCCCTCTACATCATGGCATCTTGCCTAATGCGTTACTTTGTTCTTATGAACTTAATACTCTAGATGCATGTTGGATAGCGGTCGATGTGTGGAGTAATAGTAGTAGATGTAGAATCGTTTCGGTCTACTTGTCACGGACATGATGCCTATGTACATTATCATGCCTAGATATTCCCATAATAATTCGCTTTTCTATCAATTGCTCGACAGTAATTCATTCACCCACTGTAAATTATGCTATCTTGAGAGAAGCCACTAGTGAAATCTATGGCCCCCGGGTCTATCTTTCATCATATTACTTCCCTATCAAATTTATTATATTTGCTTCCGTTTATTTTGCAGTCTTTACTTTCCAATCTATATCATAAAAATACCAAAAATATTTATCTTATTATCTCTATCAGATCTCATTTTTGCAAGTGGCCGTGAAGGGATTGACAACCCCTTTATCACGTTGGTTGCAAGGTTCTTATTTGTTTGTGTAGGTACGAGGCAATTTGCGTGTGACCTCCTACTGGATTGATACCTTGGTTCTCAAAAACTGAGGGAAATACTTACGCTACTTTGCTGCATCATCATTTCCCCTTCAATGGAAAACCAACGCATGCTCGAGAGGTAGCAAGAAGGATTTCTAGCACCTTTGCCGGGTGGCTTACGCCAAGTCAAGTGAAGATTTGATCTCCCAGCAACTAGCCATTTCGGCATTTGTTCTTTGGGAGATCTGCCTGAAGTCAAGACATACCAAGTACCCATCACAAACTCTTATCCCTCGCATTACATTATTTTCCATTTGCCTCTCGTTTTCCTCTCCCCCACTTCACCTTTGCCGTTTTATTCGCCCTTCTTCTGTTCGTCTTTTCGTTTGCCTTGATGTCTTACTTCGCTCGTTTGCTCGTTTGATTTGAATAATTGTTTATTTGTTGCTAAACAGAGAACCTAAGATCTATGGATCCTCATCCACTTGCTAATCTTTTTAAGAGATCCAATTATGATGAACCAATTGCTAGTGAGTTTTGTGCACTAGATTATCTTTATGAAGTTTTGCTTGAAATTCGTGATTCTGAAAATTGTGATGAAAAAAATTATGAAGAGATTCACGATAGCTCCTTGAATAAAAAGCATGATTGCAATGATTTTACTATAAATTCTCTTAATGTCAATTGTGCTAATAATATGCAAAACCCTAAGCTTGGGGATGCTAGTTTTGCTATGTCTACTACTTGTTGCAATGATCATGATTGGGGTGATTCTTCTTATGATCTTGAAAATTTATTTAAGCCCCATGATGAATATGAGATTGATAATAGTGTTTGCAATAATATTGAAAGTGGGTTTGTAAGAGTGTCAACTTTAGATCCCACCTATTTGGAGAATGTTCAATCTTATGGTATTTTTGATAAAAGTGGGTTTGGAGAGGTCATGACTTTAGTTAATGTTAATCCCACTATTTTGGAAGAGTGTCAACTTTGCATACATGTGGATCGTGTTAAGAATATGTTTTGTGATAGCTATATTATTGAATTTTCTTATGATCCTACATGTAATTATTATGAGAGAGGAAAATATGGTTGTAGAAATTTTCATGTTACTAAATTACCTCTCATTATGTTGAGATTGCTATTGTTTCATTCCGCTTCCTTGCATATGCTAGTTTTTGCTTGCCTTGATAATTTGTTTGCCTATAATATGCCTATGCATAGGAAGTATGTTAGACTTATATGTGTTTGTCACGTGTTTTATGATGCTATCTTTGTGCTTTAATTCTTGTCTTTGATGTGAGCATCATCAAAATTATTAATGCCTAGCTAGGGGCATTAAAGAAAAGCGCTTGTTGGGAGACAACCCAATATATTTCCTTTCTGTTTTTGAATAAATAATTCACCTAGCATCTGGTTAGATGTGGTTTTATGTTTTAATTAGTGTTTGTGCCAAGTAGAACCTTTGGGAAGACTTGGGTGAAGTCTTTATGATCTTACTGTAAAAAACAGAAACTTTAGCGCTCACTAGATTAGCTGCCATTTTTTACTGGAGAGTGCTTTTGGGCTGATTCTTTTGGCAGATGATTAATAGAAAAATTCCTCACATCGACCAATCTATTTCAGAATTTTTGGAGTTACATAAGTATACGTTTGATACAGATTGCTACAGACTGTTCTGTTTTTGACAGATTCTGTTTTTCGTGTGTTGTTTGCTTATTTTGATGAATCTATGGCTTGTATCGGGGGGTACGAACCATAGATAAGTTTATGTCTGATAGGTTTAACACCAATATAAATAAACAATGAGTTCATTACAGTACCTTAAATTGGTGATTTGTTTTCTTATACTAACGGAGCTCATGAGATTTTCTGTTGAGTTTTGTGTTGTGAAGTTTTCAAGTTTTGGGTAAAGATTTGATGGATTATGGAATAAAGAGTGGCAAGAGCCTAAGATTGGGGATGCCCAAGGCAACCCAAGGTAAAATTCAAGGACAACCAAAAGCCTAAGCTTGGGGATGCCATGGAAGGCATCCCCTCTTTCGTCTTTGTCTATCGGTAACTTTACTTGAGGCTATATTTTTATTCACCACATGACATGTGTTTTGCTTGGAGCGTCTTGTATGATTTGAGTCTTTGCTTTTTAGTTTACCACAATAATCCTTTCTGTACACACCTTTTGGAGACACACACATGAATCAGAATTTATTAGAATACCGTTTGTGCTTCACTTATATCTTTTGAGCTAGATAATTTTGCTCTAGTGCTTCACTTATATCTTTTTATAGCATGGTGGTGGTTTTATTTTATAGAAATTATTGATCTCTCATGATTCACTTATATTATTTTGAGAGTCCTTTAGAACAGCATGATAATTTGCTTTGGCTATTAAATTAGTCCTAACATGATAGGCATCCAAGATGGATATAATAAAAACTTCCATATAGAGTGCATTGAATACTATGAGAAGTTTGATACTTGATGATTGTTTTGAGATATGAAGATGGTGATATTAGAGTCATGCTAGTTGAGTAGTTGTGAATTTGAGAAATACTTGTGTTGAGGTTTGCAAGTCCCGTAGCATGCACGTATGGTAAACGTTGTGTGACAAATTTGAAGCATGAAGTGTTATTAGATTATCATCCTTATGAGTGGCGGTCGGGGACGAGCGATGGTCTTTTCCTACCAATCTATCCCCCTAGGAGCCTGTGTGTAATGCTTGGTTTTTGATGACTTGTAGATTTTTGCAATAAGTATATGAGTTCTTTATGACTAATGTTGAGTCCATGGATTATATGCACTCTCACCTTTCCATCATTGCTAGCCTCTTCGGTACCGTGCATTACCCTTTCTCACCTTGAGAGTTGGTGCAAACTTAGCGGTGCATCCAACCCCGTGATCGATCGCTCTATCACACATAAACCTCCTTATATCTTCCTCAAAACAGCAACCATACCTACCTATCATGGCATTTCCATAGTCATTCTGAGATATATTGCCATGCAACTTTCCACCGTTTCATTTATCATGACACGTTTTCATCATTGTCAAATTGCCTTGCATGATCATGTAGTTGACATCATATTTGTGGCAAAGCCACCATGCATAATCTTTCATACATGTCACTCTTGATTCATTGCCCACCCAGGTACACCGCCGGAGGCATTCATATAGAATCATACTTTGTTCTAGTATCAAGTTGTAAATAAATAGAAGTGTGATGATCATCATTAATAGAGCATTGTCCTAAATAAAGAAAGGCCAAATACAAAAAAGGCCAAATAAAAAAAGAAAAAAAGGGAAAGGCCAAATAAAAAAAGGAAGGCCCAAAAATAAATAAATAAATAAGGGACAATGCTACTATCCTTTTGACACACTTGTGCTTCAAAGAAGCACCATGATCTTCATGATAGAGAGTCTCTTATTTTGTCAATTCCATATACGAGTGGGAATTTTTCATTATAAAACTTGGCTTGTATATTCCAACTATGGGCTTCCTCAAATGCCCTAGGTCTTCGTGAGCAAGCAAGTTGGATGCACACCCACTTAGTTTCTTTTGTTGAGCTTTCATATATTTATAGCTCTAGTGCATCCGTTGCATGGCAATCCCTACTCTTTGCATTGACATCAATTGATGGGCATCTCCCTAGCCCGTTGATTAGCCGCGTCAATGTGAGACTTTCTCCTTTTTTGTCTTCTCCACACAACCCCCATCATCATATTCTATTCCACCCATAGTGCTATGTCCATGGCTCACGCTCATGTATTGCGTGAAAGTTGAAAAAAGTTTGAGATTACTAAAGTATGAAACAATTTCTTGGCTTGTCATCGGTGTTGTGCTTGATGAGAGCATTTTTGTGGGACGAAAATGAAACATGACCAAACTATATGATTTTTTAGGGATAAGCTTTCTTTTGCCATGTTTTTTTAGAAGACGTGATTGCTTTGTTAGTATGCTTGAAGTATTATTATTTTTATGTCAATATTAAACTTTATCTTGAATCTTTCGGATCTGAACATTCATGCCACAATAAAGAAAATTACATTGAGAATTATGTTAGGTAGCATTCCACATTAAAAATTATGCTTTATCATTTACCTACTCTTGGACGAGTAGGAATTAAGCAGGGATGCTTGATATGTCTCCAACGTATCTATAATTTTTTATTATTCCACGCTATTATATTATCTGTTTTGGATGTTTAATGGGCTTTATTATACACTTTTATATTATTTTTGGGACTAACCTATTAACCCAAGGCCCAGTGCAAATTGCTGTTTTTGCCTATTTCAGTGTTTAGCGAGAAAAGGAATATCAAGCGAGTCCAAACGGAATGAAACCTTTGGGAGAGTTATTTTTAGAACAAACGCAATCCAGGAGACTTGGAGTGGACGTCAAGAAAGAAATGAGGAGGCCACGAGGCAGGAGGGCGCCGCTGTAGGAAATATGCCCTAGAGGCAATAATAAAGTTATTATTTATTTCCTTATTTCATGATAAATGTTTATTATTCATGCTAGAATTGTATTAACCGGAAACATAATACATGTGTGAATATATAGACAAACAGTATGTCACTAGTATGCCTCTACTTGACTAGCTTGTTAATCAAAGATGGTTATGTTTCCTAACCATGAACAAGGAGTTGTTATTTGATTAACAAGGTCACATCATTAGTTGAATGATCTGATTGACATGACCCATTCCGTTAGCTTAACACTTGATCGTTTAGTATGTTAATGCTTTCTTCATGACCCATACATGTTCCTATAACTATGAGATTATGCAACTCCGTTTACGGAGGAACACTTTGGTACTACCAAGCGTCCTGGCGTAAGCTGGGTGATTATAAAGGAGTACTACAGGTGTCTCCAAAGGTACTTGTTGGGTTGGCGTATTTGAGATTAGGTTTTGTCACTCCGATTGTCGGAGAGGTATCTCTAGGCCTTCTCGGTAATACACATCACTTAAGCCTTGCAAGCATTACAACTAATGAGTTAGTTGTGAGATGATGTATTACGGAACGAGTAAAGAGACTTACCGTAGCGAGATTGAACTAGGTATTGGATACCGATGATCGAATCTCGGGTAAGTAACATGCCGATGACAAAGGGAACAACGTATGTCGTTATGCGGTTTGACCGATAAAGATCTTCGTAGAATATGTAGGAACCAATATGGGCATCCAGGTCCGCTATTGGTTATTGACGAGAATGGTTCTAGGTCATGTCTACATAGTTCTCGAACCCGTAGGGTCCGCACGCTTAAGGTTTCGATGGCGGTTATATTATGAGTTTATGAGTTTTGATGTACCGAAGGAGTTGAGTCCCGGATGAGATCGGGGACATGACGAGGAGTCTCGAAATGGTCGAGGCGTAAAGATCGATATATTGGACGACTATATTCGGAGTTCGGAAAGGTTCGAATGATTGGGTATTTTGAGTCTGGGAGAGTTACGGAATTCGCCGGGAGAAGTATTGGGCCTTATTGGGCCCCAAGGGAAAGAGAGAGGGCTGCCTAGGGCAGGCGCGCCCCATGGCCTAGTCCGGGTGGACTAGGGGGGGCCGCACCCTTCCCTCTTCCCCTTCCTCAAGTCCTAGTCCAACTAGGAGAGGGGAGTCCTACTCCCGGTGGGAGTAGGACTCCTCAAGCAGCGCCTCCCAAGGCTGGCCGCACCCCCTTGGCTCCTTTATATCTGGGGCAGGGGCACCCATGACACACAAGTTGATCTCGGATCTTGCCTTAGCCGTGTGCGGTGCCCCTTCCACCATATTCCACTTGGTCATATCGTCGCGGAGCTTAGGAGAAGCCTGCGCGGAGAAGTCATATCGTCGCGGAGCTTAAGGCGAAGCCCTGCGTCGGTGGAGCATCAACATCGTCACCACGCCGTCGTCTTGTGGAACTCATCCCGACACTTTGCTGGATCGAGTCGGGGATCGTCATCGAGCTGAGCGTGTGCAGAACTTCGGAGGTGCCGTCGTTCGGTGCTTGGATCGGTCGGATCGTGGAGGCGTCGACTACATCAACCGCGTTGTTATAACGCTTCGCTTTCGGTCTCGAGGAGTGCGTGGGCGGACACTCTCCCTCTTGTTGCTATGCCATCACCATGGTCTTGCGTGATCGTAGGAAATTTTTGAAATTACTCGTTCCCCAACAGTGGCATCCGAGCCTGGTTTTATGCGTTGATGTCATATGCACGAGTAGAACACAAGTGAGTTGTGGGCGATATAAGTCATCTTGCTTACCAGCATGTCATACTTTGGTTGGCGGTATTGTGAGATGAAGCGGCCCGGACCGACATTACTGCGACGCTTACGCGAGACTGGTTTCACCGCTGCGAGCACTCGTTGCTTAAAGGTGATTGGCGGGTGTCTGTCTCTCTCACTTTAGTTGAACCGAGTGTGGCTCGCCCGGTCCTTGCGAAGGTTAAAACAGCACCAACTTGACAAACTATCGTTGTGGTTTTGATGCGTAGGTAAGAACGGTTCTTGCTCAGCCCGTAGCAGCCACGTAAAACTTGCAACAACAAAGTAGAGGACGTCTAACTTGTTTTTGCAGGGCATGTTGTGATGTGATGTGGTCAAGACGTGATGCTATATTTTGTATGAGATGATCATGTTTTGTAACGAGTTATCGGCAATGGCAGGAGCCATATGGTTGTCGCTTTATTGTATGAAATGCAAAAGCCATGTAATTGCTTTACTTTATCACTAAGCAGTAGCGATAGTCGTAGAAGCAATAGTTGGCGAGGCGACAACGATGCTACGATGGATATCAAGGTGTCCCGCCGATGGCGATGGTGATCATGGCGGTGCTTGGCGATGGAATCACAAGCACAAGATGATGATGACCATATCATATCACTTATATTGATTGCATGTGATGTTTATCCTTTATGCATCTTATCTTGCTTTGATTGGCGGTAGCATTATAAGATGATCTCTCACCAAAATTATCAAGAAGTGTTCTCCTGAGTATGCACCGTTGCGAAAGTTCTTCGTCTTTGAGACACCACGTGATGATCGGGTGTGATAGGCTCTACGTTCAAATACAAGCGGGTGCAAAACAGTTTGCGCGGAATACTCAGTTAAACTTGGCGAGCCTAGCATATAACAGATATGGCCTCGGAACACGGAGACCGAAAGGTCGGCGTGAATCATATAGTAGATATGATCAACATAGTGATGTTCACCATTGAAACTACTCCATCTCACGTGATGATCGGACATGGTTTAGTTGATTTGGATCACGTAATCACTTAGATGACTAGAGATGTCTATCTAAGTGGGAGTTCTTAAGTAATATGATTGATTGAACTTTAATTTATCATGAACTTAGTCCTGGTAGTATTTTGCAAATTATGTTGTAGATCAATAGCTCGCGTTGTTGCTTCCCTATGTTTTCATATGTGTTCCTAGAAAATTGTATTGAAAGATGTTAGTAGCAATGATGCGGATTGGATCCGTGATCTGAGGTTTATCCTCATTGCTGCTTGAGAAGAATTATGTCCTTAATGCACGCTAGGTGACAGACCTATTGCAGGAGCAGATGCGAGGCGTTATGAGCGTTTGGCTAGCTCAATATGAGCGAATCTGAGGCGTTATGAGCGTTTGGCTAGCTCAATATGATGACTACTTGATAGTTTAGTGCACCATGCTTAACGGCTTAGAATCGGGACTTCAAAGGCGTTTTGAGCGTCATGGACCATATGAGATGTTCCAGGAATTGAAGTTAATATTTCAAGCAAATACCGAGTTGAGAGATATGAAGTCTCCAACAAGTTCTATAGCTAAAAGATGGAGGAGAATCGCTCAACTAGTGAGCATGTGCTCAGATTATGCGAGTACTTCAATCACTTGAATCAAGTGGGAGTTAATCCTCCGAGATAAGATAGTGATTGACAGAATTCTCTAGTCACCATCACTAAGTTAGTAGAACTTCGTGATGAACTATAGTATGCAAGGGATGACGAAAAATATTCTCGAGCTCTTCGCGATGCTAAAATCGGCGAAGGTAGAAATCAAGAAAAACATCAAGTGTTGATGGTTGACAAGACCACTAGTCTCAAGGAAAATGGCAAAGGGAAGAAGGGAACTTCAAAAGGAGCGGCAAGCAAGTTGCTGCTCGAGTGAAGAAGCCCAAGTCTAGACCTAAGCACGAGACCTGAGTACTTTTGCTGCAATGGAACTGGTCCTTTGAAGCGAACTACCCCTGAATATTTTGTGGATAAGAAGGATGGCAAAGTGAACAAGGTTATATTTGATATACAGGTTATTGATGTGTGACTTACTAGTGTTTATAGTAGCCCCTGAGTATTTGATACTCGTTCGGTTGCTAAGATTAGTAAACTCGAAACAGGAGTTGCAGAATGAACAGAAACTAGTTGAAGGGGAAGTGACGATGAGTGTTGGAAGTAGTTCCAAGATTGATATGATCATCATCGCACACTCCCTATACTTTCGGGATTAGTGTTAAACCTAAATAAATGTTATTTGGTGTTTGCGTTGAGCATGAATATGATTTGATCATATTTATTGTAAAAGCGTTATTCATTTAAAGTCAAAGAATAATTGTTGTTCTGTTTAAATGAATAAAACCTTCGATGGTTATGCACCCAATGAAAATAGTTTGTTGGATCTCGATCGTAGTGATACACATATTCATAATATTGATGCCAAAAGATACAAAGTTAATAATGATAGTGCAACTTATTTGTGGCACTTGCCGTTTAGGTCATATTGGTGTAAAGCATGAAGAAACTCCATCTTGATGGACTTTCGGAATCACTTGATTATGAATCACTTGATGCTTGCGAACCATGCCTTATGGGCAAGATGACTAAAGATTCTGTTCTCGGAACAATGGGCGAGCAAATGACTTATTGGAAATAATACATCTTGATGTATGCGGTCCGATGAGTGTTAAAGCTCACGCCAAGTATCATTATTTTCGACCTTCACAAGATGATTTGAGCAGATATGAGTATATCTACTTAATGAAGCACAAGTCTGAAACATTTGAAAAGTTCAAATAATTTCAGAGTGAAGTGGAGAATCATCGTAATAAGAAAATAAAGTTTCTACGATCTGATCGTGGAGGAGAATATTTGAGTTCGAGTTTGTCCTTCATATAAAACAATGTGGAATAGTTTCACAGCTCACGCCACATGGAACACCATAACGTAATGGTGTGTCGAGCGTCATAACCGTACTTTATTTTGATATGGTGCGATCAATGATGTCTCTTACCGATTTACCAATATCGTTTTGGGGTTATGCATTAGAGACAGTTGCATTCACGTTTAATAGGGCACCATCTAAATCCGTCGAGGCGAACCGTATGAACTACGGTTTAAACAGTAAACCTAAGCTGTCATTTCTTAAAGTTTGGAGTTGTGATGCTTATGTGAAAAAGGTTTCACCTGATAAGCTCGAACCCAAATCGAGAATGCGTCTTCATAGAATACCCAAAGGCAACTATTGGGTACACCTTCTATCACAGATCCGAAGGCAAGTGTTTCGTTGCTAAGATGGATCCTTTCTAGAGAAGAAGTTTCTCTCGAAAGAAGTGAGTGGGAGGAAAGTAGAACTTGATGAGGTAATTGTACCTTCTCCCTTATTGGAAAGTAGTTCATCACGAAATCAGTTCGGTGATTCCTACACCAATTAGTGAGGAAGTTAATGATGATGATCATGAAACTTGAGATCAAGTTGCTACCAAACCTCGTAGGTCTTCCAGAATAAGATCCGCACTGAGTGGTACGGTAATCCCATTCTAGAAGTCATGTTCTTGGACCATGATGAACCTACGAACTATGATGAAGCGATGATGAGCCCAGATTCCGCGAAATGGTTTGAGACCATGAAATCTGAGATGGGATCCATATATGAGAACAAAGTGTGGACTTTGATGGAGTTGCCCGATGATCGGCAAGCCATATTATATAAATGGATCTTCAAGAGGAAGGCAGATCTTGATAGTAGTGTTACTATCTACAAAGCTCGACTTGTCGCAGAAAGGTTTTCGACAAGTTCAAGGTGTTGACTACAATGAGATTTACTCAAGCTGTAGCGATGCTTATGTCTGTCCGAATCATGTTAGCAATCGCCACATTTTATGAAATCTGGAAAATGGATGTCAAAACTACATTCTTTAATGGATTTATTAAAGAAGAGTTGTATATGATGCAACCGAAGGTTTTGTCAATCCTAAAGGAGCTAACAAAATGTGCAAGCTCCAATGATCCATCTATGGACTGGTGCAAGCATCTCGGAGTTGGAATAAGCGCTTTGATAGTGTGATCAAAGCATATAGTTTTATCTGAGACTTGCGGTGAAGACTGTATTTACAAGAAAGTGAGTGGGAGCACTACAACATTTCGATAAGTATATGTGAATGACATATTGTTGATCGGAAATAATGTAGAATTATTCGCAAAGCATAAAGGAGTATTTGAAAGGAGTTTTTCAAAGAGAGACCTCGGTGAAGCTGCGTACAAATTGAGCATCAAGATCTATTGAGATAGATCAAAGCGCTTGATAAGTTTTTCAATAAGTACATATCTTGTCAAGATTTTGAAGTAGTTCAAAATGGAGCAGTCAAAGAAAAGTTCTTGCTGTGTTGCAAAGGTATGAAATTGAGTAAGACTCAAATCCCGACCACAGCAGAAAATAGAAAAGAGAATGAAAGTCATTCCTATGCCTCATCATAGGTTCTATAAAGTATGCTATGCTATGTACCAGACCTATTGTATACCTTGCTCTGAATTTGGCAAGGGTACAATAGTGATCTAGGAGTAGATCTTTGGACATTGGTCAAGAACATCCTTAGTGAGGACTAAGGAAATATTTCTCGATTATGGAGGTGATAAAAGAGCCCGTCGTAAAGAGTTACATCGATGCAAGCTTTTTACACCGATCCAGATGACTCTAAGTCTCAATCTGGATACATATTGTAAGTGGGAGCAATTAGCTAGAGTAGCCCCGTGCAGAGCATTGTAGACATAGAATATTTGCAAAATACATACGGCTCTGAATGTGACAGACCTGTTGACTAAGCTTCTCTCACGAGCAAAACATGATCATCCCTTAGTACTCTTTGGGTGTTAATCACATAGCGATGTGAGCTAGATTATTGACTCTAGTAAACCCTTTGAGTGTTGGTCACATGACGATGTGAACTATGGGTGTTAATCACATACAGATGTGAATATTAGTGTTGAATCACATGATGATGTGAACTAGATTATTGACTCTAGTGCAAGTGGGAGACTGAAGGAAATATGCCCTAGAGGCAATAATAAAGTTATTATTTATTTCCTTATTTCATGATAAATGTTTATTATTTATGCTAGAATTGTATTAACCGGAAACATAATACATGTGTGAATATATAGACAAACAGTATGTCACTAGTATGCCTCTACTTGACTAGCTTGTTAATCAAAGATGGTTATGTTTCCTAACCATGTACAAGGAGTTGTTATTTGATTAACAAGGTCACATCATTAGTTGAATGATCTGATTGACATGACCCATTCCGTTAGCTTAACACTTGATCGTTTAGTATGTTAATGCTTTGTTCATGACCCATACATGTTCCTATAACTATGAGATTATGCAACTCCGTTTACGGAGGAACACTTTGGTACTACCAAGCGTCTGGCGTAATCGGGTGATTATAAAGGAGTACTACAGGTGTCTCCAAAGGTACTTGTTGGGTTGGCATATTTGAGATTAGGTTTTGTCACTCCGATTGTCGGAGAGGTATCTCTAGGCCTTCTCGGTAATACACATCACTTAAGCCTTGCAAGCATTACAACTAATGAGTTAGTTGTGAGATGATGCATTACGGAACGAGTAAAGAGACTTACCGTAGCGAGATTGAACTAGGTATTGGATACCGACGATCGAATCTCGGGTAAGTAACATGCCGATGACAAAGGGAACAACGTATGTCGTTATGCGGTTTGACCGATAAAGATCTTCGTAGAATATGTAGGAGCCAATATGGGCATCCAGGTCCGCTATTGGTTATTGACCGAGAATGGTTCTAGGTCATGTCTACATAGTTCTCGAACCCGTAGGGTCCTTGCAACAAGGTTTCGATGATGGTTATATTATGAGTTTATGAGTTTTGATGTACCGAAGGAGTTGAGTCCCGGATGAGATCGGGGACATGACGAGGAGTCTCGAAATGGTCGAGGCGTAAAGATCGATATATTGGACGACTATATTCGGAGTTCGGAAAGGTTCGAATGATTCGGGTATTTTGAGTATCGGAGAGTTACGGAATTCGCCGGGAGAAGTATTGGGCCTTATTGGGCCTGCGGGAAGAGAGAGGGCTGCCTAGGGCAGGCGCGCGCCCCATGGCCTAGTCCGAATTGGACTAGGGGAGGGCCGCACCCTTCCCTCTTCCCCTTCCTCAAGTCCTAGTCCAACTAGGAGAGGGGAGTCCTACTCCGGTGGGAGTAGGACTCCTCAAGCAGCGCCTCCCAAGGCTGGCCGCACCCCCTTGGCTCCTTTATATCTGAGGGGGGGGCACCCCATGACACACAAGTTGATCTACGGATCTTGCCTTAGCCGTGTCGGTGCCCCTTCCACCATATTCCACCCGGTCATATCGTCGCGGAGTTTAGGCGAAGCCTGCGCGGAGAAGTCATATCGTCGCGGAGCTTAGGCGAAGCCCTGCGTCGGTGGAGCATCAACATCGTCCTGCGCCGTCGTCTTGTGGAACTCATCCCGACACTTTGCTGGATCGAGTCCGGGGATCGTCATCGAGCTGAGCGTGTGCAGAACTCGGAGGTGCCGTCGTTCGGTGCTTGGATCGGTCGGATCGTGGAGGCGTCGACTACATCAACAGCGTTGTTATAACGCTTCGCTTTCGGTCTCACGAGTGCGTGGACGGACACTCTCCCCTCTCGTTGCTATGCCATCACCATGGTCTTGCGTGATCGTAGGAAATTTTTTGAAATTACTACGTTCCCCAACAGCCGTCCGGGGGGTAGGCGCGCCCCCACCCTCGTGGCCCCCTCGTGGCTCCACCGACCTACTTCTTTCGCCTATATATTCAAATATACCCCGAAAACATCTGAGAGCACCATGAAACCCTATTTCCACCGCCGCAACCTTCTCTACTCATGAGATCCCATCTTGGGGCCTTTTTCGGTGCTCTGCCGGAGGGGAAATCGATCACGGAGGGCTTCTACATCAGCACCATAGCCTCTCCGATGATGTGTGAGTAGTTTACCACAGACCTTCGGGTCCATAGTTATTAGCTAGATGGCTTCTTCTCTCTCTTTGGATCTCAATACAAAGTTCTCCTCGATTCTCTTGGAGATCTATTTGATGTAACTCTTTTTGCGGTGTGTTTGTCGAGATCCGATGAATTGTGAGTTTATGTGTAGCTACCCGACCTCAGACGGTCAAGCCTCTGTGTTACTGTGCCATCCCTGGATCAGTATGCTGGCACACACAGTACATCAATGTATATATCAAAGTGCAATCACATGCATAAATAACGTAAAACTGATATATACCTCATAATACTCAGCGGAAACAATCAAACGGGTGTGGAGTCCCATCAACGCCATCGGCAGGTTGAGTGTGACCGTAACCTGTACCGTATTCTTACTCGTCGGAAGAAAATATCTGCAACATGATACGTTGCAGCCGTGTAGGTCAGTACATTGAATGTACCGGCAAGATCACAACATGAATAAACAGATAGTAAAACTATACTATATGCAATATGGCTTTATGGCTCTGTATCTGAATTTTGTTTGCGTAAAAGCTGGTTTTATTTTACCTACATCAAAGGAATAAATGAAGTCTGTACTATGGAGTTTTCTATCATGACATGGTTCCGCCAACCGATGTCTCATAGCCCAAAGTCATCATAAATTACCCACAATTAAGTTATCAGTCCGGTGTTGAGAGTTCCGAAATAGATCCAAGTCCAGATGCTCAAATTGTCCGTAACCGGGGACACGGCTAATCGATTAGGTTATAACCCTCTGCAGAGGTTTGTACACTTTACCCGCAAGATTCGATCCCTCTCTTTACGTTCGCACTTGAGTGTTTGAGAACAAGATGACCAAACATGGTCTTCCAAAGAGTTCCTCGACCACTGTCGGTACTCAACCCATCCTACCGTAGTTCTACATCTGCTAGTACCGTCCCAGCCAGAGTCACAACTAAGGTCAACCAAGCGAGCCCATAATGACTTGCGGTTGCACGGGTAAGCTTCCGGGCATGAAGTATTCTTCCGTCTCTTTGAGTCTGGGTGAAGCTTTCCGCAAGATGGCATGGCGCTTCTCCATGCATCCGGCCAACCACTGGTTTCTCCAGGTGCCCGTCAACAAATCCTTCACCCGATGAGTGTGTATTGAATTCTTGTCTCGAGTCTTGAAGTCTTGAGGCTTTGAAGATGCAGTCCTTGCAGGTGCCATCATGGAGTTGTCGTCATTGACGAAATCCTTCATTCTCACACCACTCCTGAGCACTCATACCAAACCCCGTCTACTATAGCGTAGCATTAAAATAAATAACGTCCCGGGCTTAGTAACAGGGTGACGGGTTCCTACCCCATGCATACTACTCAACTACAAGAATTTCAATAACACTACTGAGGGGTGGTTGCAAAGGTGCCACTAAATGCAATAAAACATAGGTAAGAAAGCATGGTCAAAGTGAACTTGTGCGGTGATGTTGACGAAGAAGAATTATCGTTCTCAAGAAATAACTTGATAGACTACTCGTCACTCTCGATGAAATCTATATAACAAACATATCATTCACATAAGCACTCACACTAACAATCAAAACAAAAGAGAAGCGAATAAGAATCCGAAGGAACTTCAAATAAAACTAGGGAGTCTTCTTCTACAACATTCACAAAAAATAGTTTTGTCTAACGGAAAATAAAACACTAAAATAACAGAGAATAAAATATAAATTTAGTTAATACAAAGAAAAAAAATAAAGTATTTTTTCATAAAGCTATTTTGAAAGTATTTTCAATTGGGAGTTAAAACAGTAGAGAAATCCATTGCAAGTTATTAGCGAACTTGAATTGATTTCACGATAACAAAATAAAAATAAATATAAAACTTGTTGAACACCTACTGTTTAACTAATAGAAACCAAACATAAACTTTCTGAAATATAAAATAAAATAATTTAAAACAACTATAGAAAAAAGTAGCTATAATTGAATAGAACTAAAACAGAATTTGTTTTACATGAAACAATAAGCTAAAATACTCAAACAATTTTGAAGTTTTTACGACTGGTAAATATGATCACTAGTGATCAGTAGAAAAAGAATCAAATAAAAATCTATTTTAAACTCCCGGAATAAGCAAAACAAGCTTTAATTCAAATCTGATCTAACTCAATTTTATCAATCCAAACATAGACAAATTATATATTTTGGAAACTACAAGAAAATTGTGATCTAACGCAAAAAGAATCAGCATCATTGGACTTCTAGATCAAAAGTTATAAGCTAAACAAGAACGGAACTAAATCTGTTACGGAAATAAATCTGAAAACGAAAGCGGAGTTACCTGTACGTGAGGCAGAGATGGCAGGAAGGAGGCGGCGATGTGGAGGCTGCTCGGCGGGCGAGGTCGCGGCGAGGTGGGGGTGGCGGAGGAGGGGTCGGCGCTTGGGAGGTGGCGCTGGGCGCCTCAGTGCTGCTCACTCCTGGCGTCGGGCTCTGGGAGAGCTCTGGTGGCGTTCTAGGCAGGAAAAGGAGGACGGTGGCGAGAAGGCTACGGGCAGGAGGAGGCGTGGTGATGGGAAAAATGGAGCGAGGAGAGGAGGGGTTTTATAGGCGGTCTCGGGAGGCGCTGGGATGGAAAGACGAGGGAGATCGGGAAGGTGGAGTTTCCTGTCTCCATGGATATGGAAAGCTTCTGTAACGTGAGAGGAAACACAGGAAGGAGATGATCTCTTGTTGGGCTAGAATAGGAAAGTGCTTAATGGGCCAGCAGGTTTTCCTAATAAAAATGATTCCATTCCTATTTTAAAATTAGGAAACTAAAACAATAAAAAGGAAATCAAATCAATTCGAATAAAGAGTTTTATATACTAAAATTATCAGAAAAATAAAATGTAGATGATGAGCATTATTCCACGGCCAAAATAAAACTTAAAAAATGTTTTCAGAAAATCCCTAAAGGCTTTATTTCTTTTGCAAATAATTTTAAATAAAACTTTGGTTTTCTTGGCTCAAATATTTTCAAAAATGCCCTGGTTTTGGAGGTCATTTTCCTCCGCTCTTTCTTGCTTGCAAGAATTTATTTTCGGGTATTTCTCGGGAAGAAAATAGAGAAGCAAGTGCAAATATTTGAAAGAATTAAATTGCAAAACTCCGTTCAAATTCTTTATAGTTGAAGAAGTCATGTCATCTTCTCTCATTGATTTTAATAGGATGAATTTGAATTTACGGAGAAGGGGAAAGTCATTTTATTCCCTCTCTTTCAAAAGTTTTTGAAAAGGTTCAAATTTCACTCAAGTTTAATTCACTCAAGAAAACAAACAAACAATTCAATTAATTATATTAACATTCCAAAATTTGGGATGTTACATTATGATCAAGATTATCTATGAACAATATTTGGTTCTTCTCTGAATTCTTATATGTATGATTTGTTATCTCTGCAAGTCTCTCCGAATTATTGGTTTAGTTTGGCCTACTAGATTGATCTTTCTTGCAATGGGAGAAGTGCTTAGCTTTGGGTTCAATCTTGCGGTGTCCTTTCCTAGTGACAGCAGGGGCAGCAAGGCACATATTGTATTGTTCCACCGAGGATAAAAAGATGGGGTTTATATCATATTGCTTGAGTTTATCCCTCTACATCATGTCATCTTGCCCAATGCATTACTCTGTTCTTATGAACTTAATACTCTAGATGCATGCTGGATAGCGGTCGATGTGTGGAGTGATACGTCTCCAACGTATCTATGATTTTTGATTACTCCATGCTACTTTATCTACTGTTTTGGACCATATTGGGCTTTATTTTTCACTTTTATATTACTTTTGGGACTAACCTATTAACCGGAGGCCCAGCCCAGAATTGCTATTTTTTGCCTATTTTAGTGTTTCAAAGAAACATAATATCAAACGGAGTCCAAAGCGGAATGAAACCTTCGGAGCGTGATTTTCTCATCGAGATAAGACCGGAGACTTGGACCCTCCGTCAAGAAAGCCCACGAGGTGGGCGCCCCCTAGGGCGCCCCTACCTCATGGGCCCCTCGGAGCTCCACCGGCGTACTTCTTCCTCCTATATATACCTCACGTACCCCCAAGCGATCGATCACGGAGCCAAAACCTAATTCCACCGCCGCAACTTTCTGTATCCACGAGATCCCATCTTGGGGCCTGTTCCGGAGCTCCGCCGGAAGGGGAATCCACCACGGAGGGCTTCTACATCAACACCATAGCCTCTCCGATGAAGTGTGAGTATTTAACTTCAGACCTTCCGGTCCATAGCTAGTAGCTAGATGGCTTCTTCTCTCTTTTTGGATCTCAATACAATGTTCTCCCCCTCTCTCGTGGAGATCTATTCGATGTAATCTTATTTTTGCGGTGTGTTTATTGAGACCGATGAATTGTGGGTTTATGATCAAGATTATCTATGAACAATATTTGAATCTTCTCTGAATTATTTTATGTATGATTGGTTATCTTTGCAAGTCTCTTCGAATTGTCGGTTTAGTTTGGCCGGCTAGATTGGTTTTTCTTGCAATGGGAGAAGTGCTTAGCTTTGGGTTCAATCTTGCGGTGTCCTTTCCCAGTGACAGAAGGGGCAGCAAGGCACGCATTGTATTGTTGCCATCGAGGATAACAAGATGGGGTTTTTATCATATTGCATGAATCTATCCCTCTACATCATGTCATTTAGCTTAAGGCGTTACTCTGTTTTCTTGAACTTAATACTCTAGATGCATGATGGATAGCGGTCGATGAGTGTAGTAATAGTAGTAGATGCAGGCAGGAGTCGGTCTACTTGTCTCGGACGTGATGCCTATATACATGATCATACCTAGATACTCTCATAACTATGCTCAATTCTGTCAATTGCTCAACAGTAATTTGTTCACCCACCGTAGAATACTTATGCTCTTGAGAGAAGCCACTAGTGAAACCTATGGCCCCCGGGTCTATTCTCATCATATCAAATCTTCCATCACTTTATTATTGCTTTGCTTTTTACTTTACTTTTTATTTTACTTTGCATCTTTATATAAAAAATACCAAAAATATTATCTATCAGATCTCACTCCCGTAAGTGATCGTGAAGGATTGACAACCCCTAATCGCGTTGGTTGCGTTGAGCTATTGTTTTGTGTAGGTACGAGGGACTTGCGTGTGGCCTCCTCTGGATTGATTCCTTGGTTCTCGGCGAGGGAAATACTTACGCTACTCTGCTGCATTATCCTCTCTCTTCGGGAAATCCAGCATAGCTCAAGTGGTAGCAAGAAGAATTTCTGGCGCCGTTGTCGGGAGTCTCATAAAAATCAACATACCAAGTACCCATCACAATTCCCTATCTCCCGCATTACATTATTTGCCATTTGCCTCTCGTTTTCCTCTCCCCCACTTCACCCTTGCCTTTTTATTTGCCCTCTCTTTCCCAATCTCCTCCTCTCTTTTCCGTTTGCATTTTTCTCGTTTGCCTTTGTTTGCTCGTGTGTTGGATTGCTTGTCTGTTACGATGGCTCAAGACAATACCAAATTGTGTGACTTTACCAATACCAACAATAATGATTTCCTTAGCACTCCGATTGCTCCTCTTACCAATACTGAATCTTGTGAAATCAATACTGCTTTGTTGAATCTTGTTATGAAAGATCAATTCACCGGCCTTCCTAGTGAAGATGCGCTACTCATCTAAATAGCCGTTGATTTATGTGATATGCAAAAGAAGAAAGATGTCGATAATGATATTGTTAAATTGAAGCTATTTCCTTTTTCGCTTAGAGATCGTGCTAAAGCTTGGTTTTCATCTTTGCCTAAAAATAGTATTGATTCTTGGAACAAGTGCAAAGATGCTTTTATCTCTAAGTATTTTCCTCCCGCTAAGATCATCTCTCTTAGGAACGATATTATGAATTTTAAGCAACTTGATCATGAACATGTTGCACAAGCGCGGGAGAGAATCAAATTAATGATACGTAATTGCCCTACTCATGGTTTGAATTTGTGGAAGATTATACAAAAAATTTATGCTGGATTGAATTTTGCTTCTAGAAATCTTTTAGATTCGGCCGCGAGAGGCACTTTTACGGAAATCACTTTAGGAGATGCTACCAAACTCCTTGATAATATTATGGTTAATTATTCTCAATGGCACACCGAAAGATCTACTAATAAAAAAGTGCATGCGATAGAAGAAATTAATGTTTTGAGTGGAAAGATGGATGGACTTATGAAATTATTTGCTACTAAGAGTGTTTCTTCTGATCCTAATGATATGCCTTTATCTACTTTGATTGAGAATAATAATGAATCTATGGATGTGAATTTTGTTGGTAGGAATAATTTTGGTAACAACGCGTATAGAGGGAATTTTAATCCTAGGCCTTATCCTAGTAATTCCTCTAATAATTATGGAAATTCCTACAACAATTATTATGGAAATTTTAATAAGATGCCCTCTGAATTTGAGACTAGTGTTAAAGAATTTATGAGTTCGCAAAAGAATTTCAATGCTTTGCTTGAAGAAAAATTGCTTAAAGTTGATGAATTGGCTAGGGACGTTGATAGAATTTCTCTTGATGTTGATTCTTTAAAGCTTAGATCTATTCCTCCTAAGCATGATATCAATGAGTCGCTCAAAGCCATGATAATTTCCATTGATGAGTGCAAGGAAAGAACCGCTAGGATGCGTGCTACGAAAGATGCCTTTATTAAAGCGTGTTCTTCCAATTCCTATGAAAATCAAGATGTAGATCTAAAAGTTATTGATGTGTCCCCTATCAAATATTTGTTTTGTAATATGAATCTTGATGAAACTGAATATGATCTACCTTTACCTAGAAGGCGTTCTAAGAATTCGGAGTTTTTAGATCTTGATGATGAAATTGATAAAAGTGGGATTGAAAAGAATGAAACCTAGATGTTGCTAAACCCACTATTTTGGATCTCAAGAAATTAATTATGAAAGTTGTTCTTTAATTGATTGTATTTCCTTGTTGCAATCCGTGCTAAATTCTCCTCATGCTTATAGTCAAAATAAAGCCTTTACTAAATATATCGTTGATGCCTTGATGCAATCTTATGAAGAAAAACTTGAGTTGGAAGTTACTATCCCTAGAAAACTTTATGACGAGTGGGAACCAACTATTAAAATAAAGATTAAGGATCATGAATTTATGCTTTATGTGATTTGGGTGCTAGTGTTTCCACTATTCCCAAAACTTTGTGTGATTTGCTAGGTTTCCGTGTTTTTGATGATTGCTCTCTAAACTTGCACCTTGCGGATTCCACTATTAAGAAACCTATGGGAAAAATTAATGTTGTTCTTATTGTTGCAAATAGGAATTATGTGCCCGTAGATTTTATTGTTCTTGATATAGATTGCAATCCTTCATGTCCTATTATTCTTGGTAGACCTTTCCTTAGAACGATTGGTGCAATTATTGATATGAAGGAAGGGAATATTAGATTCCAATTTCCGTTAAAGAAGGGGATGGAACACTTCCCTAGGAAGAAAATAAAATTACCATATGAATCTATCATGAGAGCCACTTATGGATTGCCTACCAAAGATGGCAATACCTAGATCTATCCTTGTTTTTATGCCTAGCTAGGGGCGTTAAACGATAGCGCTTGTTGGGAGGCAACCCAATTTTATTTTTTGTTTTTGTTTTTGTTTCTGTTTAGGAATAAATAATCCATCTACTTCCTGTTTAGATGTGGTTTTATCTTTTAATTAGTGTTTGTGCCAAGTTAAACCTATAGGATCTTCTTGGATGATAGTTATTTGGTCTTGCTGTAATTTCCAGAAACTTTCTGTTCACGAAAAAAATTATTAAAAATCATCAGAACGTGATAAAATACTGATTCCAATTGCTGCTGATCAATAAACAAATTTCCTAGGTCGTCCTATTTTTGCTGAAGTTTTGGAGTTCCAGAAGTTTGCGTTAGTTACAGATTTCTACAGACTGTTCTGTTTTTGACAGATTCTGTTTATCGTGTGTTGTTTGCTTATTTTGATGAATCTATGGCTAGTAAAATAATTTATGAACCATAGAGAAGTTGGAATACATTAGGTTTAACACCAATATAATTAAATAATGAGTTCATTACAGTACCTTAAAGTGGTCTTTTGTTTTCTTTCTCTAACGGAGCTCACGAGATTTCTGTTGAGTTTTGTGTTGTGAAGTTTTCAAGTTTTGGGTGAATTTTTTTGATGGATTATGGAACAAGGAGTGGCAAGAGCCTAAGCTTGGGGATTCCCATGGCACCCCCAATATAATCCAAGGACACCAAAAAGTCAAAGCTTGGGGATGCCACGGAAGGCATCCCCTCTTTCTTCTACTTCCATCGGTAACTTTACTTGGAGCTATATTTTTATTCACCACATGATATGTGTTTTGCTTGGAGCGTCTTGTATGATTTGAGTCTTTGCTTTTTAGTTTACCACAATCATCCTTGCTGTACACACCTTTTGAGAGAGCCATACATGAATTGGAATTTGTTAGAATACTCATAGTGCTTCACTTATATCTTTTGAGTTTGATAGTTTTGCTCATAGTGCTTCACTTATATCTTTTGAGCTTGATAGTTTTGCTCCAGTACTTCACTATTATCTTTTAGAGCACGGTGGTGGATTTGTTTTATACAAACTATTGATCTCTCATGCTTCACTTAGATTATTTTGAGAGTCTTAAATAGCATGGTAATTTGCTTAATAATAATAATATGCTTGGTATTCAAGATTTGTAAAACTTTCTTTTGAGCGCGTTGAATACTAAGAGAAGTTTGATGCTTGATAATTGTTTTGAGATATGAAGATGGTGATATTAGAGTCATGCTAGTGAGTAGTTGTGAATTTTAGAAATACTTGTGTTAAAGTTTGTGATTCCCGTAGCATGCACGTATGGTGAACCGTTATGTGATGAAGTCGGAGCATGATTTATTTATTGATTGTCTTCCTTATGAGTGGCGGTCGGGGACGAGCGATGGTCTTTTCCTACCAATCGATCCCCCAAGGATCATGCGCGTAATACTTTGCTTTGATAACTTCTAGATTTTTGCAATAAGTATATGAGTTCTTTATGACTAATGTTGAGTCCATGGATTATACGCACTTTTCCCATCCTTCCACCATTGCTAGCCTCTCTAATGCCGCGCACTTTTCGTCGGTATCATACACCCACCATATACCTTCCTCAAAACAGCCATCATACCTACCTACCATGGCATTTTCATAGCCATTCTGAGATATATTGCCATGCAACTTTCCACCGTTCCGTTTATTATGACACGCTTCATCATTGTCATATTGCTAGCATGATCATGTAGTTGACATCGTATTTGTGGCAAAGCCACCGTTCATAATTCTTTCATACATGTCACTCTTGATTCATTGCATATCCCGGTACACCGCCGGAGGCATTCATATAGAGTCATATTTGTTCTAAGTATCGAGTTGTAATTGTTGAATTGTAAGTAAATAAAAGTGTGATGATCATCATTTTTAGAGCATTGTCCCAAGTGAGGAAAGGATGATGGAGACTATGATTCCCCCACAAGTCGGGATGAGACTCCGGATGAAAAAAAAGAGGCCATAAAAAAAGAGAAAGGCCCAAACAAAAAAATGAGAGAATAGAGAGAAGGGACAATGTTACTATCCTTTTACCACACTTGTGCTTAAAAGTAGCACCAAGATCTTCATGATAGAGAGTCTCTCATTTTGTCACTTTCATATACTAGTGGGACTTCTTCATTATAGAAATTGGCTTGTATATTCCAATGATGGGCTTCCTCAAAATGCCCTAGGTCTTCGTGAGCAAGCGAGTTGGATGCACCCCCACTTAGTTTCTTTTGTTGAGATTTCATATACTTATAGCTCTAGTGCATTCGTTGCATGGCAATCCCTACTCACTCACATTGATATCTATTGATGGGCATCTCCATAGCCCGTTGATACGCCTAGTTGATGTGAGGCTATCTTCCCTCTTTTTGTCTTCTCCACGACCACCATTCTATTCCACATATAGTGCTATATCCATGGCTCACGCTCATGTATTGCGTGAAGATTGACAAAGTTTTGAGAATGTCATAAGTATGAAACAATTGCTTGGCTTGTCATCGGGGTTGTGCATGATTTAAATATTTTGTGTGGGGAAGATGGAGCATAGCCAGACTATATGATTTTGTAGGGATAACTTTCTTTGGCCATGTTATTTTGAGAAGACATGATTGCTTAGTTAGTATGCTTGAAGTATTATTATTTTTATGTCAATATAAAATTTTGTCTTGAATCTTTCGGATCTGAATATTCATACCACAATTAAGAAGAATTACATTGAAATTATGCCAAGTATCACTCTGCATCAAAAATTCTCTTTTTATCATTTACCTACTCGAGGACGAGCAGAAATTAAGCTTGGGGATGCCTGATACGTCTCCAACGTATCTATAATTTTTGATTACTCCATGCTACTTTATCTACTATTTTGGACCATATTGGGCTTTATTTTCCACTTTTATATTACTTTTGGGACTAACCTATTAACCGGAGGCCCAGCCCAGAATTGCTGTTGCCTATTTCAGTGTTTCGAAGAAACGGAATATCAAACGGAGTCCAAACAGAATCAAACCTTCGGGAACGTAAATTTCTCATCAGATAAGACCCAGGAGACTTGGACCCTCCGTCAAGAAAGCCACGAGGCGGTCACGAGGGTGGAGGGCGCCCCCCTAGGGCGCGCCCCCCTACCTCGTGGGCCCCTCGGAGTTCCACCGACGTACCTCTTCCTCCTATATATACCTACGTACCCCCAAACGATCAGATACGGAGCCAAAAACCTAATTCCACCGCCGCAACTTTCTGTATCCACGAGATCCCATCTTGGGGCCTGTTCCGGAGCTCCGCCGGAAGGGGAATCCACCATGGAGGGCTTCTACATCAAAACCATAGCCTCTCCGATGAAGTGTGAGTAATTAACTTCAGACCTTCGGGTCCATAGCTAGTAGCTAGATGGCTTCTTCTCTCTTTTTGGATCTCAATACAATGTTCTCCCCCTCTCTCGTGAAAATCTATTCGATGTAATCTTCTTTTTGCGGTGTGTATGTTGAGACCAATGAATTGTGGGTTTATGATCAAGATTATCCATGAACAATATTTGAATCTTCTTTGAATTCTTTTATGTATGATTGGTTATCTTTGCAAGTCTCCTTGAATTGTTAGTTTAGTTTGGCCGGCTAGATTGTTTTTTCTTGCAACGGGAGAAGTGCTTAGCTTTGGGTTCAATCTTGCGGTGTCCTTTCCCAGTGACAGAAGGGGCAGCAAGGCACGTATTGTATTGTTTCCCTCAAGGATAACAAGATGGTTTTTTTTATCATATTGCATGAATCTATCCCTCTACATCATGTCATCTTGCTTAAGGCGTTACTCTGTTTTCTTGAACTTAATACTCTAGATGCATGCTGGATAGCGGTCGATGAGTGGAGTAATAGTAGTAGATGCAGGCAGGAGTCGGTCTACTTGTCTCGGACGTGATGCCTATATACATGATCATACCTAGATACTCTCATAACTATGCTCAATTCTGTCAATTGCTCAACAGTAATTTGTTCACCCACAGTAGAATACTTATGCTCTTGAGAGAAGCCACTAGTGAAACCTATGGCCCCCAGGTCTATTCTCATCATATCAAATCTTCCATCACTTTATTATTGCTTTGCTTTTTACTTTGCTTTTTATTTTACTTTGCATCTTTATATCAAAAATACCCAAAAATATTATCTATCAGATCTCACTCCCGTAAGTGACCGTGAAGGGATTGACAACCCCTAATCGCGTTGGTTGCATTGAGCTATTGTTTTTGTGTAGGTACGAGGGACTTGCGTGTGGCCTCCTACTGGAATGATACCTTGGTTCTCAAAAACTGAGGGAAATACTTACGCTACTCTGCTGCATTATCCTCTCCTCTTCGGGGAAATCCAACGCAAGCTCAAGAGGTAGCATGGAGTAATAGTAGTAGATGCAGAATCGTTCCGGTCTACTTGTCACGGACGTGATGCCTATATACATGATCATGCCTAGATATTCTCATAATTATTCGCTTTTCTATCAATTGCTTGACAGTAATTCGTTCACCCACCATAAATTATGCTATCTTGAGAGAAGCCACTAGTGAAACCTATGGCCCCCGGGTCTATCTTTCATCATATTACTTTCCTATCAAATTTACTATATTTGCTTCCGTTTATTCTGCAATCTTTACTTTCCAATCTATATCATAAAAATACCAAAAATATTTATCTTATTATCTCGATCAGATCTCACTTTTGCAAGTGGCCGTGAAGGGATTGACAACCCCTTTATCGCGTTGGTTGCAAGGTTCTTATTTGTTTCTGTAGGTACGAGGCGATTTGTGTGTGACCTCCTACTGGATTGATACCTTGGTTCTCAAAAACTGAGGGAAATACTTACGCTACTTTGCTGCATCACCCTTTCCTCTTCAAGGGAAAACCAACGCATGCTCGAGATGCAGCAGTGACCTGGTTTCTTGCATTTGTGGCATGTTCTCTTCTTGTGGTCATGAGTAGAAGCTTCATCATTTCTTGAGGCTGATCTTGAAGACTTTCTGAAGCCTTTCTTCTTAGTGAATTTCTGGAACTTCTTCACAAGCATATCAAGCTCATTTCCAATGTCTTCAGGATCCCCAGAACTGCAGTCAGATTCTTCTTCAGATGAGGAAAAAACCTTTGCCTTCAAAGCGCGAGTTCGGCCATAGTTGGGACCATAGATATCTCTTTTCTCAGATAATTGGAACTCATGTGTGTTGAGCCTCTCGAGTATGTCAGATGGATCGAGAGTCTTGAAGTCAGGGCGTTATTGAATCATCAGGGGAAGGGTGTCGAAAGAGCTGTCAAGCGATCTCAGAAGTGTCTTGACGACTTCATGCTTGGTGATCTCAGTGGCGCCGAGTGCATGAAGCTCATTTGTGATGTCAGTGAGGCGATCAAATGCGAGCTGGACATTCTCATTGTCATTTCTCTTGAAGCGGTTGAAGAGGTTGCGAAGAACACTGATCCTTGAGTCTCTCTGGGTTGAAACGCCTTCGTTGACCTTGGAGAGCCAGTCCCAGACTAGCTTCGCAGTTTCAAGAGAACTCACATGACCATACTGTCCTTTGGTCAGATGACCACATATGATGTTCTTGGCAGTAGAATCCAGTTGAATGAACCTCTTGACATCAGCAGGGGTGACACCTTCACCGGCCTTGGGAACGCCATTCTTGACGACATACCAGAGGTCGACATCAATGGCTTCAAGATGCATACACATCAGCGGAGACTTTGATTATCCCTGCAACCGACATAGCTAAAACTCCAGGTGGTTAAACCGAATCACACAGAACAAGGGAGCACCTTGCTCTGGTACCAATTGAAAGTGCTAGTTATCGACTATAAGGGGGGGTGAATAGGCGATTTTTATGAAAGTCTTCAAAACACGGAGGCTTTGAAAACAGACAATAGAAATGAACCTATAGATATGCAGCGTAAGGTAAACTACACTAGACAAGCCATAGTCAAGAAAGCAATAAAGTGAAAGCACATAGACTATTAGCAGCTAGGTAGTATGGATCAGGATGGAAGATAGTATGAAGCCAAACAACAATAGTCGTCACATAGTGAAGTCAATCAGATCAAGAAAGCAGGCAATGACTTCACAAAAACAAACTGTAAGTAAGGAGAGGTAAGACATAGAACCAGTAGCTTGGTGAGGACAGGGATTTGTTGGACCAGTTCCAGTTGTTGTGACAATTGTACGTCTAGTTAGGGATGTTGGGGAACGTAGTAATTTCAAAATTTTCCTACGCACACGAAAGATCATGGTGATGCATAGCAACGAGAGGGGAGAGTGTCATCCACGTACCTTCATAGACCGTAAGCGGAAGCGTTATGACAACGCGGTTGATGTAGTCGTACGTCTTCACGATCCAACTGATCCAAGTACCGAACACACGGCACCTCCGAGTTCAGCACACGTTCAGCTCGGTGACTTCCCACGAACTCACGACCCAGCAGAGCTTCGAGGGAGAGTTACGTCAGCACGACAGCGTGATGATGATGATGATGATGATGCTACCGATGCAGGGCTTCGCCTAAGCACCGCTACGATATGATCGAGGTGGACTATGGTGGAGGGAGGCACCGCACACGGCTAAAAGATCAACTAATCAACTTGTGTCTATGGGGTGCCCTCCTCCCCCGTATATAAAGGAGTGGAGGAGGGGGAGGGCCGGCCCTCCACTATGGCGCGCCCTGGGGAGTCCTACTCCCAACGGGTGTAGGATTTCCCCCCTTCCAAGTAGTAGGAGTAGGAAGGAAGGGGAAGAGAGAAGAGAAGGAAGGAGGGGGCACAGCCCCTCCCCTTAGTCCAATTCGGACTAGGCCTTGGGGGGGCGCGCGGCCTGCCCTAGGCAGCCCCTCTCTCTCTCTCCCCTAAAGCCCAATAAGGCCCATATACTCCCCGACGAATTCCCGTAACTCTCCCGTACTCCGATAAATACCCGAATCACTCGGAACCATTCCGATGTCCGAATATAGTCGTCCAATATATCGATCTTTACATCTCGACCATTTAGAGACTCCTCATCATGTCCCCGATCTCATCCGGGACTCCGAACTACCTTCGGTACATCAAAACACATAAACTCATATTACCGATAGTCACCGAACGTTAAGTGTGCGGACCCTACGGGTTCGAGAACTATGTAGACATGACCAAGACACGTCTCCGGTCAATAACCAATAGCGGAACCTAGATGCTCATGTTGGATCCTACATATAAAATGAAGATCTTTATCGGTCAAACCACATAACAACATACGTTGTTGCCTTTGTCATCGGTATATTACTTGCCCGAGATTCGATCATCGGTATCTCAATACCTAGTTCAATCTCGTTACCGGCAAGTCTATTTACTCGTTCCATAATGCATCATCCCGCAACTAACTCATTAGTTACATTACTTGCAAGGCTTATAGTGATGTGCATTACCGAGAGGGCCCATAGATACCTCAATCGGAGTGACAAATCCTAATCTTGATCTATGCCAACTCAACAAGTACCATCGGAGACACCTGTAGAGCACCTTTATAATCACCCAGTTACGTTGTGACGTTTGATAGCATACAAAGTGTTCCTCCGCTATTCGGGAGTTGCATAATCTCATAGTCATATAGGAACATGTATAAGTCATGAAGAAAGCAATAGCAACATACTAAACGATCAAGTGCTAAGCTAACGGAATGGGTCAAGTCAATCACATCATTCTCTAATGATGTGATCCCGTTAATCAAATGACAACTCACGTCTATGGCTAGGAAACTTAACAATCTTTGATTCAACGAGCTAGTCAAGTAGAGGCATACTAGTGACACTCTGTTTGTCTATATATTCACACATGTACTAAGTTTCCGATTAATACAATTCTAGCATGAATAATAAACATTTATCATGATATAAGGAAATATAAATAACAACTTTATTATTGCCTCTAGGGCATATTTCCTTTCAGTCTCCCACTTGCACTAGAGTCAATAATCTAGTTCACATCGCCATGTGATTTAACACTAATAGTTCACATCGCCATGTGACCAACACTCAAAGAGTTTACTAGATTCAATAATCTAGTTCACATCGTTATGTGATTAACACCCAAGAGTAATAAGGTGTGATCATGTTTTGCTTTGTGAGATAAATTTAGTCAACGGGTCTACCACATTTAGAGTCGTATGTATTTTGCAAATTTCTATGTCTACAATGCTCTCCACGAAGCTACTTTAGCTAATAGCTCCCACTTTCAATATGTATCCAGATTGTGACTTAGAGTCATCCAGATCGGTGTCAAAGCTTGCATCAACGTAACTCTTTACGAGGAACTCTTTATCACCTCCATAACCGAGAAATATTTCCTTAGTCCTCTAAGGATATTTTTGACCGATGTCCAGTGATCTACTCCTAGATCACTATTGTACTATTTTGCCAAACTTAGGGCAGGGTATACAATAGGTCTGGTACACAGCATGTCATACTTTATAGAACCTATGGCTGAGGCATAGGGAATGACTTTCATTCACCCTCTATCTTCTGACGTGGTCGGGCTTTGACTCTTACTCAACTTCGCACCTTGCAACACAGGCAAGAACTCCTTCTTTGACTGTTCCATTTTGAACTTACTTCAAGAACTTGTCAAGGTATGTACTTATTGAAAAAACTTATCAAGCGTCTTGATCTATCTCTATAGATCTTGATGCTCAATATGTAAGCAGCTTCACCGAGGTCTTTCTTTGAAAAACTCCTTTCAAACACTCCTTTATGCTTTCCAGAAAATTCTACATCATTTCCGATCAACAATATGTCATTCACATATACTTATCAGAAAAGGCTGTAGTGCTCCCACTCACTTTCTTGTAAATACAGGCTTCATCGTAAGTCTGTATAAAACTATATGCTTTGATCAACTCATCAAAGCGTATATTCCAACTCCGAGATGCTTGCACCAGTCCATAGATGGATCACTGGAGCTTGCACATTTTGTTAGCACCTTTAGGATTGTCAAAACCTTCTGGTTGCATCATATACAACACTTCTTTAATAAATCCATTTAAGGAATGCAGTTTTGTTATCCATTTGCCAGATTTCATAAAATGCGGCGATTGCTAACATGATTCGGACAGACTTAAGCATCGATACGAGTGAGAAGATCTCATCGTATTCAACACCTTGAACTTGTCAAAAACCTTTTTCGACAATTCGAGCATTGTAGATAGTAACACTACCATCAGCGTCCGTCTTCCTCTTGAAGATCCATTTATTCTCAATGACTTGTCGATCATCGGGCAGTTCAACCAAAGTCCACACTTTGTTTTCATACATGGATCCTATCTCAGATTTCATGTCCTCAAGCCATTTCGTGGAATCTGGGCTCATCATCGCTTCCTCATAGTTCGTAGGTTCGTCATGGTCAAGCAACATGACCTATACAACAGGATTACCGTACCACTCTAGTGCGGATCTTACTCTGGTTGACCTACGAGGTTCGGTAGTAACTTGATCTGAAGTTACATGATCATCATCATTAGCTTCCTCACTAATTGGTGTAGGAGTCACAGGAACAAATTTCTGTGATGAACTACTTTCCAATAAGGGAGCAGGTACAGTTACCTCATCAAGTTCTACTTTCCTCCCACTCACTTCTTTCGAGAGAAACTCCTTCTCCAAAAAGGATCCATTCTCAGCAACGAATATTTTGCCTTCGGATCTGTGATAGAAGGTGACCCAACAATTTTGTTTGGGTATCCTATGAAGATGCACTTCTCCGATTCGGGTTCGAGCTTATAATGTTGAAACTTTTTCACATAAGCATCGCCGCCCCAAACTTTAAGAAACGACAACTTAGGTTTCTTGCCAAACCACGGTTCTTATGGTGTCATCTCAACAGATTTAGATAGTTTCCTATTTAACGTGAATACAGTTGTCTCTAATGAATAACCCCAAAACGATAGTGATAAATTGGTAAGAGACATCATAGATTGCACTATATCCAATAAGTACGGTTATGACATTCGGACACGCCATTATGTTGTGGTGTTCCAGGTGGCATTAGTTTGTGAAACTATTCCACATTGTTTTAATTGAAGACCAAACTCATAACTCAAATATTCGTCTCCGCGATTAGATCGTAGAAACTTTATTTTCTTGTTATGATGATTTTCTACTTCACTCTAAAATTCTTTAAACTTTTCAGATGTTTCAGACTTATGTTTCATCAAGTAGATATACCCATATCTACTCAAATCATCTGTGAAGGTCAGAAAATAACGATACCCGCCGCGAGCCTCAACACTCATCGGACTTCATACATCAGTAAGTATTATTTCCAATAAGTTAGTTGCTCGCTCCATTGTTCCGAAGAACGGAGTATTAGTCATCTTGCCCATGAGGCATGGTTCGCAAGCATCAAGTGATTCATAATCAAGTGATTCCAAAAGCCCATCAGCATGGAGTTTCTTCATGCGCTTTACACCAATATGACCTAAACGGCAGTGCCACAAATAAGTTGCACTATCATTATTAACTTTGCATCTTTTGGCTTCAATATTATGAATATGTGTATCACTACGATCGAGATTCAATAAACCATTTATATTGAGTGTATGACCATAGAAGGTTTTATTCATGTAAATATAACAACAATTATTCTTTGACTTAAGTGAATAACTATATTGCAATAAACATGATCCAATCATATTCATGCTCAACGCAAACACCAAATACCATTTATTTTAGGTTCAACACTAATCCCGAAGGTAAAGGGAGTGTGCGATGGTGATCTTATCAATCTTGGAATCACTTCCAACACACATCATCACCTCGCCCTTAACTAGTCTCTGTTTATTTTGCAACTCCCGTTTCGAGTTACTACTCTTAGCAACTGAACCAGTATCAAATACCGAGGGGTTGCTATAAACACTAGTAAAGTACACATCAATAACATGTATATTGAATATATCGTTGTTCACTTTGCCATCCTTCTTATCCGCCAAGTATCTAGGGGCACTTCCACTTCCAGTGACAATTTCCGTTGCAGTAGAAGCACTCAGTTTCAGGCTTGAGTCTAGCTTTGGGTTTCTTCGCGGGAGTGACAACTTGTTTGTCATTCTTCTTGAAGTTCCCTTTCTATTCCTTTGCCCTTTTCTTGAAACTAGTGGTCTTGTTAACCATCAACACTTGATGCTCTTTCTTGATTTCTACCTTCGCCGCTTTCAGCATCACGAAGAGCTCGGGAATTACTTTCGTCATCCCTTGCATATTATAGTTCATCACGAAGTTCCAGTAACTTGGTGATGTGACTAGAGAATTTTTTCAATTACTATCTTATCTGGAAGATTAACTCCCACTTGATTCAAGCAATTGTAGTACCCAGACAATCTGAGCACATGCTCACTGGTTGAGATATTCTCCTCCATCTTGTAGGCAAAGTACTTGTCAGAGGTCTCATACCTCTCAACTCGGGCATGAGTATGAAATACCAATTTCAACTCTTGGAACATCTCATATGCTCCATGGCGTTCAAAACGTTTTTGAAGTCCCGGTTCTAAGCCGTAAAGCATGGTGCACTAAACTATCAAGTAGTCATCATACCGAGCTTTTGTCAAACGTTCATAACGTATGCATCTGCTCCTGTAATAGTGTTGGGGAACGTAGTAATTTCAAAAATTTTCCTACGATCACGCAAGACCATGGTGATGGCATAGCAACGAGAGGGGAGAGTGTCCGTCCACGCCCTCGTGAGACCGAAAGCGGAAGCGTTATAACAACGCGGTTGAT
Organism: Aegilops longissima; assembly: GCA_021605205.1. Lineage (NCBI taxonomy): Eukaryota > Viridiplantae > Streptophyta > Magnoliopsida > Poales > Poaceae > Aegilops > Aegilops longissima. The sequence goes on from CM038678.1 coordinate 20,519,587, forward strand.
GTAGTCGTGACGTCTTCACGATCCGACCGATCCAAGCACCGAGCGACGGCACCTCCGAGTTACGCACACGTTCAGCTCGATGGCGATCCCGGACTCCGATCCAGCAAAGTGTCGGGATGAGTTCCGTCGACCGACGGCGTGGTGACGATGTTGATGCTCCACCGACGCAGGGCTTCGCCTAAGCTCATGACGATATGACTTCTCCGGCGCAGGCTTCGCCTAAGCTCATGACGATATGACGAAGTGGAATATGGTGGAAGGGGCACCGACACGGCTAAGGAAAGATCCGTAGATCAACTTCTGTCTCTTGGGGTGCCCCTGCCCCGTATATAAAGGAGCCAAGGGGAGGTGGCGGCCCTAGGGAAGGCGCGCAAGGAGGAGTCCTACTCCCGGGAGTAGGACTCCCCTCTCCTAGTTGGACTAGGATTGGAGGAGGGAAGAGGAAAGGCGCCCCCCCTTCCTTGTTCTATTCGGACTAGAGGCGCGCAGCCCACCTTGGCCTGCCCTTCCTCTTCTCCCATGGCCCATTAAGGCCCATGGACCTCCCGGGGGGTTCCGGTAACCTCCCGGTACTCCGGTAAAATCCTGATTTCACCCGGAACCTTTCCGAACTCCGAATATAGTCGTCCAATATATCGATCTTTACGTCTCGACCATTTCGAGACTCCTCGTCATGTCCCCGATCGCATCCGGGACTCCGAACTCCTTCGTTACATCAAAACTCATAAACTCATAATATAACTGTCATCGATACCTTAAGTGTGCGGACCCTACGGGTTCGAGAACTATGTAGACATGACCTAGAACTATTCTCGGTCAATAACCAATAGCGGAACCTGGATGCCCATATTGGTTCCTACATATTCTACGAAGATCTTTATCGGTCAAACCGCATAACAACATACTTTGTTCCCTTTGTCATCGGTATGTTACTTGCCCGAGATTCGATCGTCGGTATCCAATACCTAGTTCAATCTCGTTACCGGCAAGTCTCTTTACTCGTTCCGTAATACATCATCTCATAACTAACTCATTAGTTACAATGCTTGCAAGGCTTAGGTGATGAGTATTACCGAGAAGGCCCAGAGATACCTCTCCGACAATCGGAGTGACAAAACCTAATCTCAAATCGCCAACCCAACATGTACCTTTGGAGACACCTGTAGTACTCCTTTATAATCACCCGATTCGTTGTGACGTTTGGTAGCACCAAAATGTTCCTCCGTAAACGGAGTTGCATAATCTCATAGTTACAGGAACATGTATAAGTCATGAAGAAAGCAATAGCAACATACTAAGCGATCATGTGCTAGGCTAACGGAATGGGTCATGTCAATCACATCATTCTCCTAATGATGTGATCCGTTAATCAAATGACAACTCATGTCTATGGCTAGGAAACTTAACCATCTTTGATTCAACGAGCTAGTCAAGTAGAGGCATACTAGTGACACTATGTTTGTCTATGTATTCACACATGTATTATGTTTCCGGTTAATACAATTCCAGCATGAATAATAAACATTTATCATGAAATAAGGAAATAAATAATAACTTTATTATTGCCTCTAGGGCATATTTCCTTGATCTCCCACTTGCACTAGAGTCAATAATCTAGTTCACATCATCATGTGATTCAACACTAATATTCACATCGTATGTGATTAACACCCATAGTTCACATCATCATGTGACCAGCACTCAAAGGGTTTACTAGAGTCAATAATCTAGTTCACATCGCTATGTGATTAACACCCAAAGAGTACTAAGGTATTATCATGTTTTGCTCGTGAGAGAAGTTTAGTCAACAGATGCATCACATTCGAGCCGTATGTATTTTGCAAATATTCTATGTCTACAATGCTCGCGGAGCTACTCTAGCTAATTGCTCCCACTTTCAATATGTATCCAGATTGAGACTTAGAGTCATCTGGATCAGTGTAAAAAGCTTGCGTCGATGTAACTCTTTACTGACGGGCTCTTTTATCACCTCCATAATCGAGAAATGTTTCCTTAGTCCTCACTAAGGATGTTCTTGACCAACGTCCGATGATCTACTCCTAGATCACTATTGTACTCCTTCCCAAATTCAGAGCAAGGTATACAATAGGTGCGGTACATAGCATAGCATACTTTATAGAACCTATGGCTGATGCATAGGGAATGACTTTCATTCTCTTTCTATCTTCTGCCGTGGTCGGGTTTTGAGTCTTACTCAATCTCACACCTTGTAACACAGGCAAGAACTCTTTCTTTGACTGTTCCATTTTGAACTACTTCAAAATCTTGTCTAGGTATGTATTCCTTGAAAACTTATCAAGCGTCTTGATCTATCTCTATAGATCTTGATGCTCAATATGTAAGCAGCTTCACCGAGGTCTTTCTTTGAAAACCTCCTTTCAAACACTCCTTTATGCTTTTCGAATAATTCTACATTATTTCCGATCAACAATATGTCATTCACATATACTTATCGAAAGGTTGTAGTGCTCCCACTCACTTTCTTGCAAATACAGGCATTTCCAAAAGTCTCAGATAAACCCATATGCTTTGATCAACACATCAAAGCGCATATTCCAACTCCGAGATGCTTGCACCAGTCCATTGATGGATCATTGGAGCTTGCACATTTTGTTAGCACCTTTAGGATTGACAAAACCTTCGGTTGCATCATATACAACTCTTCTTTAATAAATCCATTAAAGAATGTAGTTTTGACATCCATTTGCCGATTTCATAAAATGTGGCAATTGCTAACATGATTCGGACAGACTTAAGCATCGCTACAGCTTGAGAAAATCTCATTGTAGTCAACACCTTGAACTTGTCGAAAACCTTTTGTGACAAGTCGAGCTTTGTAGATAGTAACACCACTATCGGTGTCCGTCTTCCTCTTGAAGATCCATTTATCTACATGGCTTGCCGATCATCGAGCAAGTCAATCAAAGTCCATACTTTGTTCTCATACATGGATCCTATCTCAGATTTTATGGCCTCAAGCCATTTCATGAATCTGGGCTCATCATCGCTTCCTCATAGTTCGTAGGTTCATCATGGTCTAGTAACATGACTTCCGAACATGATTACCGTACCACTCAGTGCGGATCTTACTCTGGAAGACCTACGAGGTTTGGTAGCAACTTGATCTGAAGTTTCATGATCATCATCATTAACTTCCTTACTAATTGGTGTAGGAATCACGGAACTGATTTCGTGATGAACTACTTTCCAATAAGGGAGAAGGTACAATTACCTCATCAAGTTCTACTTTCCTCCCACTCACTTCTTTCGAGAGAAACTTCTTCTCTAGAAAGGATCCATCTAGCAACGAATAACTTGCCATCGGATCTGTGATAGAAGGTGTACCCAATAGTTACCTTTGGGTATTCTATGAAGACGCACTTCTCCGATTTGGGTTCGAGCTTTATCAGGTGAAAACTTTTTCACATAAGCATCACAACTCCAAACTTTAAGAAACGACAGACTTAGGTTTCTTGCTAAACCATAGTTCATACGGTGTCATCTCAACGGATTTAGATGGTGCCCTATTAAGCGTGAATGCAGCTGTCTCTAATGTATAACCCCAAAGCGATAGTGGTAAATCGGTAAGATACATCATAGATCGCACCATATCCAATAAAGTGCGATTCTGACGTTCGGACACACCATTATCTGTGGTGTTCGGTGGCGTGAGTAGTGAAACTATTTCACATTGTTTTAACTGAAGGCCAAACTCGTAACTCAAATATTTTTCCTTTGCGATCATATCGTAGAAACTTTTATTTTCTTGTTACGATGATTCTTCACTATACTCTGAAATTCTTTGAACTTTTCAAATGTTTCAGACTTGTGTTTCATCAAGTAGATATACCCATATCTGCTCAAATCATCTGTGAAGGTCAGAAAATAACGATACTTGCCGTGAGCTTTAATACTCATCGGACCGCATACATCAGTATGTATTATTTCCAATAAGTCATTTGCTCGCTCCATTGTTCCGGAGAACGAGTCTTTAGTCATCTTGCCCATAAGGCATGGTTCATAAGCATCAAGTGATTCATAATCAAGTGATTCCAAAATCCCATCAGCATGGAGTTTCTTCATGCGCTTTACACCAATATGACCTAAACGGCGATTGCCACAAATAAGTTGCACTATCATTATTAACTTTGCATCTTTTGGCATCAATATTATGAATATGTGTATCACTACGATCGAGATCCAACGAACCATTTTCATTGGGTGTGTAACCATATAAGGTTTTATTCATGTAAGCAGAACAACAATTTATTCTCTTACTTAAATGAATAACCGTATTGCAATAAACATGATCAAATCATATTCATGCTCAACATAACGCCAAATAACATTTATTTAGGTTTAACACTAATCCCGAAAGTATAGGGAGTGTGCAATGATGATCATATCAATCTTGGAACTACTTCCAACACTCATCGTTACTTCCCTTCAACTAGTTTCATTTATTCAGTAACTCCTGTTTGAGTTACTAATCTTAGCAACCGAACAAGTATCAAATACTCAGGGGATACTATAAACACTAGTAAAGCACACATCAATAACCTGTATATCAAATATACCTTTGTTCACCTTGCCATCCTTCTTATCCGCCAAACACTTGGGGTAGTTCCGCTTCCAGTGACCAATTCCATTGTAGCAAAAGCACTTAGTCTCAGGCTTAGGTCCAGACTTGGGCTTCTTCACTCGAGTAGCAACTTGCTTGCCGTTATTTTTGAAGTTCCCCTTCTTCCCTTTGCCCTTTTCCTTGAGACTAGTGGTCTTGTCAATCATCAACACTTGATGCTCTTTTCTTGATTTCTACCTTCGTCGATTTCAGCATCACGAAGAGCTTGGGAATTACTTTTGTCATCCCTTGCATATTATAGTTCATCACGAAGTTCTACTAACTTGGTGATGGTGACTAGAGAATTCTGTCAATCACTATCTTATCTGGAAGATTAACTCCCACTTGATTCAAGCGATTGAAGTACCTGCACAATCTGAGCACATGCTCACTAGTTGAGCGATTCTCCTCCATCTTTTAGCTATAGAACTTGTTGGAGACTTCATATCTCTCAACTCGGGTATTTGCTTGAAATATTAACTTCAACTCTGGAACATCTCATATGGTCCATGACGTTCAAAACGTCTTTGAAGTCCCGATTCTAAGCCGTTAAGTATGGTGCACTAAACTATCAAGTAGTCATCATATTGAGCTAGCCAAACGTTCATAACGTCGCATTTGCTCCTGCAATAGGTCTGTCACCTAGCGGTGCATTAAGGACATAATTCTTACGTGCAGCAATGAGGATAAACCTCAGATCACGGATCTAATCCGCATCATTGCTACTAACATTTTTCAACATAATTTTCTCTAGGAACATATCAAAACAAACATATAAAAGCATAGGGAAGCAACAACGCGAGCTATTGATCTACAACATAATTTGCAAAATACTACCAGGACTAAGTTCATGATAAATTTAAGTTCAATTAATCATATTATTTAAGAACTCCCACTTAGACCGACATCTCTCTAGTCATCTTAAGTGATTACGTGATCCAAATCAACTAAACCATGTCCGATCATCACGTGAGATGGAGTAGTTTCAATGGTGAACATCACTATGTTGATCATATCTACTATATGATTCACGCCGACCTTTCGGTCTCCGTGTTCCGAGGCCATATCTGTTATATGCAAGGCTCGTCAAGTTTAACTCGAGTATTCTCGCGTGCAACTGTTTTGCACCGTTGTAGATGGACGTAGAACTTATCACACCCGATCATCACGTGGTGTCCGGGTACTCTGAACTTTGGCAGCGGTGCATACTCGAGGAGAACACTTCTTGATAATTTTAGTGAGAGATCATCTTATAATGCTACCGTCAATCAAAGCAAGATAAGATGCATAAAGGATAAACATCACATGCAATCAATATAAGTGATATGATATGGTCATCATCATCTTGTGCTTGTGATCTCCATCGCCGAAGCACCGTCATGATCACCATCTTCACCGGCGCGACACCTTGATCTCAATCGTAGCATCGTTGACGTCTCGCCAACTATTGCTTCTACGACTATCGCTACTCCTTAGTGATAAAGTAAAGCAATTACATGGCGTTGCATTTCATACAATAAGCGACAACCATATGGCTCCTGCCGATTGCCGATAACTCGGTTACAAAACATGATCATCTCATACAATAAAGTATAGCATCACGTCTTGACCATATCACATCACAACATGCCCTGCAAAAACAAGTTAGACGTCTTCTACTTTGTTGTTGCAAGTTTTACGTGGCTGCTACGGGCTGAGCAAGAACCGTTCTTACCTACGCATCAAAACCACAACGATACTTCGTCAAATTGACTCCGTTTTAACCTTCTCAAGGACCGGGCGTAGCCACACTCGATTCAACTAAAGTGAGAGAGCAGACACCGCCGGTCACCTTTAAGCAACGAGTGCTCGGAGCGGTGAAACCAGTCTCGCGTAAGCGTCACGCGTAATGTCGGTCCGGGCCGCTTCATCTCACAATACCGCTGAACCAAAGTATGACATGCTGGTAGGCGTATGACTTGTATCGCCCACAACTCACTTGTGTTCTACTCGTGCATATGACATCAACGCATAAAACCAGGCTCGGATGCCCTTTGTTGGGGAACGTAGTAATTTCAAAAATTTTCCTACGATCACGCAAGACCATGGTGATGGCATAGCAACGAGAGGGAGAGTGTCCGTCCACGTACCCTCGTGAGACCGAAAGCGAAGCGTTATAACAACGCGGTTGATGTAGTCGACGTCTTCACGATCCGACCGATCCAAGCACCGAACGACGGCACCTCCGAGTTCTCGCACACGTTCAGCTCGATGGCGATCCCGGACTCCGATCCAGCAAAGTGTCGGGATGAGTTCCGTCAAGACGACGGCGTGGTGACGATGTTGATGCTCCACCGACGCGAGGGCTTCGCCTAAGCTCCACGACGATATGACTTCTCCGGCGCGCAGGCTTCGCCTAAGCTCTGCTGACGATATGACCGAAGTGGAATATGGTGGAAGGGGCACCGCACACGGCTAAGGAAAGATCCGTAGATCAACTTGTCTCTTGGGGTGCCCCCTGCCCCAGATATAAAGGAGCCAAGGGGAGGTGGCGGCCCTAGGGAAGGCGCGCAAGGAGGAGTCCTACTCCCACCGGGAGTAGGACTCCCCCTCTCCTAGTTGGACTAGGATTGGAGGAGGGAAGAGGGAAGAAGGCGCCCCCCTTCCTTGTTCTATTCGGACTAGAGGGGGGGGGCGCAGCCCACCTTGGCCTGCCCTTCCTCTTCTCCCATGGCCCATTAAGGCCCATGGACCTCCCGGGGTTCCGTAACCTCCGGTACTCGGTAAAATCCCGATTTCACCGGAACCTTTCCGAACTCGAATATAGTCGTCCAATATATCGATCTTTACGTCTCGACCATTTCGAGACTCCTCGTCATGTCCCCGATCTCATCCGGGACTCGAACTCCTTGGTACATCAAAACTCATAAACTCATAATATAAGCATCGCATCGATACCTTAAGTGTGCGGACCCTACGGGTTCGAGAACTATGTAGACATGACCTAGAACTATTCTCGGTCAATAACCAATAGCGGAACCTGGATGCCCATATTGGTTCCTACATATTCTCTGAAGATCTTTATCGGTCAAACCGCATAACAACATACTTTGTTCCCTTTGTCATCGGTATGTTACTTGCCCGAGATTCGATCGTCGGTATCCAATACCTAGTTCAATCTCGTTATCGGCAAGTCTCTTTACTCGTTCCGTAATACATCATCTCGTAACTAACTCATTAGTTACAATGCTTGCAAGGCTTAGGTGATGAGTATTACCGAGAAGGCCCAGAGATACCTCTCCGGCAATCGGAGTGACAAAACCTAATCTCAAATCGCCAACCCAACATGTACCTTTGGAGACACCTGTAGTACTCCTTTATAATCACCCGATTCGTTGTGGACGTTTGGTAGCACCAAAATGTTCCTCCGTAAGCGGAGTTGCATAATCTCATAGTTACAGGAACATGTATAAGTCATGAAGAAAGCAATAGCAACATACTAAACGATCATGTGCTAGGCTAACGGAATGGGTCATGTCAATCACATCATTCTCCTAATGATGTGATCCCGTTAATCAAATGACAACTCATGTCTATGGCTAGGAAACTTAACCATCTTTGATTCAACGAGCTAGTCAAGTAGAGGCATACTAGTGACACTATGTTTGTCTATGTATTCACACATGTATTATGTTTCCGGTTAATACAATTCCAGCATGAATAATAAACATTTATCATGAAATAAGGAAATAAATAATAACTTTATTATTGCCTCTAGGGCATATTTCCTTCAAATAGGTCTGTCACCTAGCGGTGCATCAAGAACATAATTCTTCTATGCAGCAATGAGGACAATCCTCAGATCATGGACCTAGTCCGCATCATTGCTACTATCATCTTTCAACACAGTTTTTCTCTAGGAACATATCAAAAATAAACGGGGAAGCTATGCGCGAGCTATTGATCTATAACATAATTTATGCAAATACTATCAGGACTAAGTTCATGATAAATTAAAGTTCAATTAATCATATTACTTAAGAACTCCCACTTAGATAGACATCCCTCTAGTCATCTAAATGATCACGTGATCCAAATCAACTAAACCATGTCCGATCATCACGTGAGATGGAGTAGTTTTCAATGGTGAACATCACTATGTTGATCATATCTACTATATGATTCACACTCGACCTTTCGGTCTTCAGTGTTCCGGGGCCATATCTGCATATGCTACGCTCGTCAAGTTTAACCCGAGTATTCTGCGTGTGCAAAACTGGCTTGCACCCATTGTATGTGAACGTAGAGCTTATCACACCCGATCATCACGTGGTGTCTCAGCACAAAGAACTATCGCAATGGTGCATACTCAGGGAGAACACTTATACCTTGAAATTTTAGTAAGGGATCCTCTTATAAAGCTACCGCCGAACTAAGCAAAATAAGATGTATAAAAGATAAACATCACATGCAATCAAAATATGTGACATGATATGGCCATCGTCATCTTGTGCCTTTGATCTCCATCTCCAAAGCATCGTCATGATCTCCATCGTCACTGGCATGGCACCATGATCTCCATCATCTTGATCTATATCAATGTGTCGTCACATGGTCGGCTCGCCAACTATTGCTCTTGCAACTATTGGTATCGCATAGCGATAAAGTAAAGCAATTATTTGGCGCTTGCATCTTATACAATAAAGAGACAACCATAAGGCTTCTGTCAGTTGCCGATAACTTCAACTAAACATGATCATCTCATACACCAACTTATATCTCATCACGTCTTGACCATATCACATCACAACATGCCCTGCAAAAACAAGTTAGACGTCCTCTACTTTGTTGTTGCAAGTTTTACGTGGCTGCCACGGGCTGAGCAAGAACCGTTCTTACCTACGCATCAAAACCACAACGATATTTCGTCAAGTATGCGTTGTTTTAACCTTCACAAGGACCGGGCGTAGCCACACTTGATTCAACTAAAGTTGGAGAAACTGACACTCGCCAACCACCTGTGTGCGAAGCACGTCGGTAGAATCAGTCTTGCGTAAGCGTACGCGTAATGTCGGTCCAGGCCGCTTCATCCAACAATACGGCCGAATCAAAGTATGACCTGCTGGTAAGCAGTATGACTAGTATCGCCCACAACTCACTTGTGTTCTACTGTGCATATAACATCTACGCATAAACCTGGCTCGGATGCCACTGTTGGGGAACGTAGTAATTTCAAAATTTTCGTACGCACACGCAAGATCATGATGATGCATAGCAACGAGAGGGGAGAGTGTCGTCCATGTACCCTCATAGACCGTAAGCGGAAGCGTTATGACAACGCGGTTGATGCAGTCGTACGTCTTCACGATCCGACCGATCCAAGTACCGAACACACGGCACCTCCAAGTTCAGTACACGTTCAGCTCGGTGACGTCCCACGAACTCACGATCCAACAGAGCTTCGAGGGAGAGTTCCGCCAGCACGACGGCGTGATGACGGTGATGATGATGCTACCGACTCAGGGCTTCGCCTAAGCACCGCTACGATATGACCGAGGTGGACTATGGTGGAGGGGGGCACCGCACACGGATAAAAGATCAACTGATCAACTTGTGTCTATGGGGTGCCCCCTCCCCCGTATATAAAGGAGTGGAGGAGGGGGAGGGCCGGCCCTCTACTATGGCGCGCCCTGGGGAGTCCTACTCCCACCGGGAGTAGGATTTCCCCCTTCCAAGTAGTAGGAGTAGGAGAGAAGGAAGGGGAAGAGAGAAGAGAAGGAAGGAGGGGGCGCAGCCCCTCCCCTTAGTCCAATTCGGACTAGGCCTGGGGGGGGGGCCTGCCCTAGGCAGCCCCTCTCTCTCTCCCCTAAAGCCCAATAAGGCTCATATACTCCCCGCGAATTCCCGTAACTCTCTCGTACTCCGATAAATACCCGAATCACTCGGAACCTTTCCGATGTCCGAATATAGTCGTCCAATATATCGATCTTTACATCTCGACCATTTTGAGACTCCTCGTCATGCCCCCGATCTCATCCGGGACTCTGAACTACCTTCGGTACATCAAAACACATAAACTAATATTATCGATCGTCACCGAACGTTAAGCCTGCGGACCCTATGGGTTCGAGAACTATGTAGACATGACCGAGACACGTCTCTGGTCAATAACCAATAGCGGAACCTGGATTTCATGTTGGCTCCTACATATTCTACGAAGATCTTTATTGGTCAAACCGCATAACATCATACGTTGTTGCCTTTGTCATCGGTATGTTACTTGCCCGAGATTTGATCGTCGGTATCTCAATACCTAGTTCAATCTCGTTACCGGAAAGTCTCTTTACTCGTTCCATAATGCATCATCCCGCAACTAACTCATTAGTTACATTGCTTGCAAGGCTTATAGTGCTGTGCATTACCGGGAGGGCCCAGAGATACCTCTCCGACAATCGGAGTGACAAATCCTAATCTTGATCTATGCCAACTCAACAAGTACCATCGGAGACACCTATAGTGCACCTTTATAATCACCCAGTTACATTGTGATATTTGGTAGCACATAAAGTGTTCCTCCGGTATTCGGGAGTTGCATAATCTCATAGTCATAGGAACATGTATAAGTCATGAAGAAAGCAATAGCAACATACTAAACGATCAAGTGCTAAGCTAACGGAATGGGTCAAGTCAATCACATCATTCTCTAATGATGTGATCCCGTTAATTAAATGACAACTCATGTCTATGGCTAGGAAACTTAACCATCTTTGATTCAACGAGCTAGTCAAGTGGAGGCATACTAGTGACACCATGTTTGTCTATATATTCACACATGTACTAAGTTTCCGGTTAATACAATTCTAGCATGAATAATAAACATTTATCATGGTACAAGGAAATGTAAATAGCAACTTTATTATTGCCTCTAGGGCATATTTCCTTCATGGGAGGCTGAGATTAAACTCAGAAGACCGTGTCTTCACCTTATTCCCTTGAGCTAAGGACACTTAGTACTTACCCAATCACTCTGGTAAGTCTTCAAGGTAGACTTTCAAACCTTCACAGACTTCGTTCACCGGCAATCCACAATGACTCTTGGATGTCCAGAACGCGACGCCTAACCGGCTGGAGGATTCACAGTCCTCAAGTGTAATAAGTCTTCAGATCACGCAGACAGGAAGACTTCAGTGATGCCTAACACTCTTTGGCTCTGGGTGTTTTGGGCTTTGTCCTCGCAAGGATCTCTCTCTCAAATGCTTCAGAGGTGGGTTGCTCTCAAACGACAAAAGCCGTGCACTAACTCTGAGTAGCCACCAATTTATGGTGTAGGGGGTGGGCTGTTTATAGTCAGGAGGCAACCCGACCTGATTTGTCCGAAATGACCCTGGGTCACTAAGGAACTGACATGTGTCCAACGAACAGATTTCAAACACACGCGGCAGCATGACTTGGGCTACAAGTAAAGCTGACTCATCCAGCTCTGGATAAGATTTGCTCTCATTGTCTTTGCTCGAAGACATAGGATTTGGTTGAGCATCACTTCAGTCACTCTGACTTTGTTCACTTGGACCCCACTTAACAGTACGGTGGTTGCTATGACTCAACAAAGAAGAAAAGAAAATTACGAAACAACTATGTCTTCGCACTCCATAGTCTTCACGTGAATGTCTTCTCGAGTCATAATCTTCATTATGAATATCTTCACAGACCACCATTGTCTTTAATGTCTTCACACATTTTTAGGGGTCATCTCTGATAGGAAAACCGAATCAATGAGGGACTACTACCTGTGTTATTCTGCAATTCTCACAAACACATTAGTCCCTCAACCAAGTTTATCGTCAATACTCCAAGACCAACTAGGGGTGGCACTAGATGCATTTACAGCGTGTGTCAAATGTCATGAGGTGAAGGAGTTAAAGACGACGAAGAAGTTTAGCAAGTTCATGGAGATGCAAGACAAGAAGTTCAAGCTCCAAGATAAGAGTCTTGAGATCAATGTTGCTTTGATGGCTTTGGTGGACTCCAAGATGTTGTTCCTGAAGAGGTCGGAGTTGGATCTCGATGCGACGAAGATTGTCCTAGCCTACCGTGCGGACTTGTTGAAGTGCTTCAGGCAAATGAAGGTGCCGATGAGTGAGGTATTTGCCACGGACAATCGAGTTGGAGCAGAATGACGTTTTTGACACGTACAGCCAGACCAACAACTTTTCGGATTGATTGGATGTAAAAATTAATTAAAAATCTGATGTTTTTTATTGTAATTGCATATGCTTAAATTGGCATCGATCAAAATATGCACGTCGAATGGAGGAGGCCAGACCATGGACAAACATTTGATGACTACGATTAAATGGCCGACTTTCTTAAGGGACACTTAGTGTGTTCATTTTAATGATCCACTATATCGTAGAAGCACGCGCTGCCGCATCCGTGTATCTTGAGAAAATAATGATAAGTATGTACAATAGTGAAATATAAAATACAAAAAGATTTGAAAAAAAAAATTCTATATACACATGAGAAAATGTCAACAACGTCAAAGGATTTCCGACATTTATTAGATTTAGATGTGTGATGCAAGTCCGGCAAAAAAAATTTAAATTTAGTTCTAAATCGCAAATATTGTGATTTCACATGCACCAGTTTAATGAACCACAGCGATGCTAAATGAGGTCTCCAACAACACTACTATTCAAATCTGAGGGTACTAAATGAGGTTTCCAACAACACTACTATTCAAAACTGAGGGTACAGCAGGATACCAATATCACATGAAGTTAACACGTACCTATCATTTCTGATTTCAATAGCTTGACTTTGTACATAGTATATACCCAGATGTTATTTTCGGTTGTGTTGAAGCAACGCAGAGCTGAATTTAGGTCATTCCATGGCTTGTGTGCATGCCGATTTTGGGAAGGTTTAACGTGTTTTTTTTCCTTTTCCATTTCCGTGTTTTTGATAATTGTTCTTATTGATTTTTATTTTTATTTGTTCTTCTTGTTTTTAGTTTTTCTTTATCAAATACACATCGACAGTTTAAAATGCACATTCTATATGTCTCGTATAGACGCTGAACATTTTTATACACATTGAACATTTTTAAAATACATGATGATTATCTTTGAAATACAAATTTGAATATTGTTTTTGAATGGATGTTAAAAAATTCAATTACACGTTGAACATTTTTTAATACATGTGAAACACTTTTCGAATACACCTTCAACATTTTTCTAAAATACATGATGAACATTAAAAAAATACTTGTTTGGATATTTTTGAATATTTTTTCAAATATATGCTGAACACTTTTAAACACATGCTAAAAAGTTTTTGAATACATGTGAAAGGTTTTTGGCTATTCCTTGAACAATTTTACAAATACACGTTGAACATTTTGTAAAATACACACCACATAGATTTTTATATACATGCTGGCCATTTTTTATAGATGTTCAATATATTAAAATAAATTATGAACATTTTTCCAAACATATGTGTGAACATTTTATTAAATACCCCTCCGTCACATAATGTAAGACGTTTTTTTACACTACACTAGTGAACCCCTCCATCCCATAATGTAAGACGTTTTTTGACACAACACTAGTGTAAAAAATGCCTTACATTATGGGACAGGGGAGTACATGTTAGCATTTTCTAAATACACATTGAACATTTTTTACATACATCTGGAGTATATTTCTGATAAATGTTGAATATTTTAAAAATACACGTGATGATTTTTTTTCAAATACACGTTGAACATTTTCTTTGAATACATGTTGTATATTTTTAGTATACGTGTTGAACATTTTTCCAACACATGATGAACCCTCTTTTAAAATTACCATTTTAACGAATACCTTCTCAATATTTTTTGAATGGCATGGGCATTTTTTAATTTTGTGCAGGAAAATTTTATTATTGCATGAGCATTTTTTAAATGCATGATAAGCATTCTTTTTATTTTCAAGACTATTTTAAATAAATTAAGTAAGAAAAACAAACGAACGAGTGATTGAAAAATCGGTGGAAATGAACGTACAAATGAAAAAACAAACGGAACCTACTAGGCGGGCCCACTAGCACGTCTCATTTGACGTGAGGCTACTACACTCGGTCTCGCTTAAAGCGAGACATATCGGCCCAATGACATCCGTGAGAGCAACTAGTTGAGGAGCGCTCCTTCGGGAGCCTCCCAACGATCACATGGGTGGCTGAGAGCGTGCCACTTGGCGCGATGTCAGCCGTCGCCACGTCTCATGCTCTAGATGCTTCCGTTGATTTTTTTCCGCACGCGTTTTCGGCTTTTTAGATGTTTTTTTAGTTTTCCACCGATCTTTCTTAACTGTTTAACAAAATAATTTTTTTAAAAAAATTGCGCGAAAAATGCGTTTTTTTGCGAGAGTCATGGTTTTTTTTCCGCGATAGGCACGGTTTTGCTTCCGCGAGAGGCATGGCCGTGCCTCTCGAAAACAAAAAAAATGCATTTTTTTCCCGTGAGAGGCACAGTTTTGCTTCCGCGAGAGGCACAGACATCACTATCCCTATCAGAAACGAAAAAAACACGTATTCTCTTTTTTTTCTTCCGCGAGAGGCACGACAGTGCCTCTTGAAAACAAAAAAACCCGCGTTTTCACTCTTTTTTCTTCCGTGAGAGGCACGGGTTTGCTTCCGCGAAAGGAACGGATGTGCCTCTCGGAAACGACTCTTGAAAAGAAAAAAAGTACCCCTTTTTTTGTTCAGTTTTTTCATGATTTTTTTTGTTAAACCAGTCATTATGGTATCTAATTTTGAAGATCTCGATGCGAAGAATCCAAAGGTGAAAACGGGTTGAGATTTGGACACGCGGTTTAAGAGATAAAACATTTTGAATAAACAAATTTATGAAAAATGAAAAACTCTCAGGTTGCGACAAATGACGCACATTCAACGTGCCACTTGTCACACTATGAAAAGAGGGAGTGATCTTTGAAAGGAGTACTCCTCAATTAGTGATTTCGGATATCCTTCAATAATTTGGAGTTTCATTTTAGATGAGCCCAATGCGCTCCTCCACTAAAACTTGCTCAGAGATAGAGAGAGCATTTGGCGCATACAGCCCAACCCACGTATGCTTCCGGCCCGCCTAACCTATTCCCTGCCTCGAGATATTTTCATTTCCCCCCTTGCCCTCGCCCTATCGCCTTCGGTCGCCACTCCTCTCCCCCCGCCATGTCGCTCGCCATGGCCACTCCCACCACCACCACCACCACCGCCGCCGCCGCCGCCCACCTCGCCTCGCCCCTCCTCTTCTCCCCATCCCCCGACCCCCGCAGCCGCCGAGCCCTCAGGGCCCCGTCACGGCGCACCCGCCTCGCCGTCGTCGCCTCCGTCCCCGACCCCGCCGACAAGCCGGTGGAGTACACGCCCTGGCTCATCGCTGGCCTCGGCAACCCCGGCAGCAAGTACCACGGCACTCGCCACAACGTGCGTACACCCCTTCGCCCGTGCTCCTGCCCCTCCCCCCTCCGATTCGAGACGACCTGCTTCCCCTCACTTCGCCTGTGTGTGCGTCTGCGTGTGATTAGGTGGGGTTCGAGATGGTGGATCGCATCGCGCGGGACGAAGGGATCACGATGAACACCATCCAGTCCAAGTCTCTGCTCGGAGTAGGTACCCCGCTCGCTCTCTCTCTCCTCGCTCGCAGCGTGTACGTACATATGTGCTGCAGTTTTCAGTATCGTGTTTCGCAGTTACTGCTTGCTCTGTGAACCGCTGCAAACTGGACACCTTTTTTAAGCCGAGTTTTAGTTTTTTTTTTAACACTAGCTGAGTTTTAGTTAAGAGGCATGCTATGTGGCCTAGTAGATGTTAATTCCACTTCATGCCATGTTGTTTAGCTCGACAGCGATATTTGGTACTGTAATTGTAACCTTCTTAGTATGCTGGCACCTGGAGGGCAGAGACATGGCCTATATTCTAGATAAAATATGGTGGCTGAAGCAAGTGATCTGTGGAGAACACCCATCCCCACATCTAAGTCAACCTTTTACCAGTTTCTTGACCATGCATTATAGCGTGATTACGTGTAAGCGTGTTTTTCTGCAGTACTAGGAAAGTGAATCTAAGTTGTTGTCAGCTAGATGATGTTCTACATAATTATTTTATTTTTGAACAAACAGGCTGGGATGTTTTTTTTACACCTTTCATAAACTCTTGGTAAACTGGATTTCATTGCCTAGTCTTTCCCCTCTTGAATTTCAGTAGCAAGGCACTTAATATGGGTCAACAAAACTCTGGTTTCCTTGAAAACGTAATATCCAGTTAACTGGACTCTGTTTTCCACCAGCAAAGATGGTATGCTGGATTACCGTTTCGAATTCAACTCTTCATTTTGTACTAAAAGTTTAAAATGGTGAACTTGATATCTGTCAAGAGGAAACACCATTTCCTTGTGTTTGATCTGCATTTGCTCTCAAGTGTCAGGGTATTACACCTTTTGATCATGTAGCTAACCTACTCCATTGTTCTGCAGATGACATCTTTGAAAATGTTTTGATCTCTTCTCTTGAAAATTAATTCGCGTTGTTGGCTCCTTCCTGATTTTGAATGTTAACCGTCATGTTCAAAACATGTATATACTGGAGGTAGTGGCATATATTTGATGCATTAATTACTTCTGAAGAAAGTAGTCTGGTGCATCAAGTTTGGCTAGTTGAGTGAACATTTTGTTACTGGAAGCATCGTTATGAATGGCTAGATGTGTTGCAGTCATTTGTAATCTTCAGATTAGTTGTGTTTCCACTCATCCGTTGGGTTGTATTTTGGTACAGGTTTAATTGGGGAGGTACCAGTGCTGCTGACAAAGCCACAATCATACATGAATTACTGTGGTGAAGCAGTGAGTCTTTATTCTTGTCCTTCTTGAAGTAAACATTTCCTGGGAACTATATCATTTATGAGAAAAGTTGGTGTAGTAGATTTGTGATATATTCACTTCAAGAATATCATTTCAATGTTTGTTTGGCAAAATACATCCCCAAAGCCTGTCTATCAATATGAACGCTGATGCCTTTCTTGTACGAAGCAAAAGTTACCTAAGTTGGCTGCAGAGAAGTACTATCAGTTATGTTGCTAATCTTAGAGTGTTCACAACTATGCCTATACATATCAGTCTCATTTCTATTAGCATATCATGGACCATGTCTTATCAAAATGAACTAATTTCTATAAGTTGGTGATAGGCCTTGTTGAATACCCGCTGTCTCTATTCTGATGCAATATTTTTTCCCGGTCTTCTTAATTTGTCATGTACTAACAAAAAACATTCCTCTATCATGTGAAGATTGGACCGCTTGCTGCCTATTACCAAGTACCGCTGCGGCACATTCTTGTGGTACATACTATCATTGTTCTTTAGTAGCTTACTGCAGCAACTCGGTATCATGTGCTTGCAACTGAAACCCATGGTTCTATTTTTTTCAGATTTATGATGACATGAGTCTGCCCAATGGTGTATTGCGACTTCAACGGAAAGGTGGCCATGGCCGCCATAATGGGTAATATATGAAGTTCCAAATAATTTGAACAATTAGTATATTTAGTACTTGTAGTCACATGGAACGTGTTGATGTTACTTTTACACACATAATGCATTAGATTTAGTTCAGTCACTTCATTTTCTCATTCTGGAGTTCAAAAGGCGAACCAAATGGAATTCATTTAGAGTAAATGCAACAAAAATGGGCCTGGTTTATTTTTCAGATGTAACAGTAAGATTTACTTCTCTAGAAATCATACTGGAAGTTAAGTTCATATAGCTCCTGTTGAGATTTTTGTCTGAAGAGCTCATGAACAACAAATATGAATTTGCTCAGGAGGCCATGATTGAGTAAATTACATGGACTTACAGAATAAAATTTTGATCTGTCAAAATTTTGCAGTATTGAGTTTGGAATACTTGAATAATGGGTGCCTCTTCTAACTTAATATTGTGATGGAAAATATTAGTTCCTTTTGCTGTAGGCTTTATGTTATACTAGCATCAGTTTGCTTATAAATATTATGCATTTGAAGTGCTGTTTCTGCGATTTTAATAGGTAAGATATGTTACTTGCATTTCACAATCTATTGCTTACACTCTCAATGACCATCTTCACTGAAAAACAGCCTACAGAATGTAATTGAGCATTTGGATGGCTGTCGGGAGTTTCCTCGTTTATCTATAGGTATATATTATTATGTTCACCAGCTAGCACTTCAGTGTCTTCTCTGAAAATCCGGGTCATGCCAACCTTGAGTTGTTGACTGTTGAATACAGGCATTGGTAGCCCACCTGGTAAAATGGATACACGAGCTTTTCTTCTGCAGAAGTTTAGTTCAGAGGAACGAATTCAGGTATTGATTTCACCATGTTTGAAATTTCGTCATAGATATCGCGTAGTGTGAAATCCCTTTCTTGTGATCTTTTGTCCTCTTCCAGTACGTTCATCCATTTTTTTTTCTCTCTAGTGGACAAAAAAAGGCAATGCCATACCATCAATTGCATTCTACTCTGTAAGAGTTTATTTCCAATAATTAATAACATTTCAATTGAAAAAAAATATCTCCCACGATTTCATTGGGTTATTGTAATTGATGAGTATAAATATATGTTGAGGTCATGGCGAACGTTTGTAAGTACAAACAAAGAATGATGATATGATTCTGCGCTGGCCATACTTCACATTTGTTGGTACTACTCGAACTAGGTTGTATCCTTTAGTTGGTTATACACAAAGGGACGATCTCAATTTATATGTACTGCTAACTGTTCTCAAGCTTACTTGCGGAAGTTTCGCAATGTTGGTTCTCGTTTTCTACTGGTCTGCCCTTTTCTGGGAGGAACTCTCAGATATGGTTGTTACTACATGATTATTGATCTAAAACCTGTTATCTTATTTTTATATAGATTGACACCGCGTTGGAGCAAGGGGTGGATGCTGTGAGGACCCTTGTGCTGAAGGGTTTTAGTGGAAGTATTGAGAGATTTAATCTGGTGCAGAAGTACAAGTTCAACAGGGCTTGATGATTCTTTAGATGCTTGGATCTGTCTACTTTTGGAAGATACATGAATGCACATGAAAATGTTTTTTGCAAGCGTTTGATGTGATAATTTGCATAACCTTAGGTGCACTAAGTTGGGTGTCCTGTAGTTTTGAGGATATTAAAAACTTAGCAGGGTGTAGATAAGGTAGAGTTCTTCTGCGCATCTTCCTAAATATAACTCATGGTTTACTCAAATTGGAAATAAAATAGGTCCATTTGATGAAGGTCATGTAAAAAGATTTTGTACTTCTGTAGGTTAATGACACATTAGTCTGATGTAAAAGAGGAATGCAGACCATTTCATTCCTCCTTTCCTAATTCTGTGATTTTGTTCATGCAAATAAATACTTAGTTGTCCTTGTTAGGGTAGATCATCTGCCTGCAAAGTGGTGATATAGGTAATTTATTATCTTTGACCGTACAACTCGTTTTCATCAACTTGATGTGGTAAAGTTGTTTAGTAGTGTGTCATGTTATGGTTAGAGATGTCTATGCCCCCACGTTATCTCACCCTTTAAAGATTATTGTAGGAGATCCTCAGCGCTTATTCGACAAGGACTTGAAAGCAAAATGCAGTTTTTTATTTTCTTATGCTGATATGTCAGTCCAAACTTGTCAGCAACAGATAGATTGCAGAAGTTTCTTATGCTATGTAAAAGCTTGCACCTTCTTGCGTCAGTTAAGCTAACTACTATCTATAAGACGCAGGGTAAAGATACTCTAGCTCTAATTTGTATTGTATTTTCAAGTTTAATATAGAAATTTGGTGATTAACTTGCACAGGTCAGCTTATGATTAAATGTGATTTGCAACCATCTAGCATAATATTCTCCAGGTGAAGTTTAAAACTAGATCTAGAACAGTCTGCTATGCGCTAATTTAAGAAGGCAAGACCTGCTAGACCTTCCTGCTATGAGATAGGGTTACAGGAAGGTGGAGATAATAGTTGAATCATCTTTTCAATTCATGGCTGGTTTATTATACTCATATTCTTCTTTACTGCCATCTTATCCTTATGCGCATTCCAATCTCATGTGCAAAATGTACACGAGTTGATTAGCTCCTGATCTGGGACCATACAATTTTACTACCACATGTCATGAATAATTTGAGTTATCACTTAACAGCCAATAATTATAATGCAGCACACATATTCCATAAAACTATGTTTTTGATTGAATACTAGCATGTTTCCATATTCTCTTTGTATTTTTTACATAAGTCTTTACAATTCGTAGTTGATGCTGCTTTGCTTCCATTTTTAACGGGCTGTTTGTAAAACTTGTATTGGCTATGATGTGCAGCCAAGAACATGTATACGTTAATTTTTGTGGAAGTGTGCCTTTTCTGGTAATGTTACTTTGACCCTGATAAAACATTTATATACATGTTTCCTGTTGCATTTTTATTTCATTTCCTCGTGGAACAACTACATACGTCTCTTTATGTTATCAAATTTTATTAGTGAACCTTAAAAGATCAAATGCATGGTTTGGAAACAGAGTTAGTGAAGTTGTAGCTTTAGAAACCTGGTATTAATTGCACTGGGCTTGGTGGTAATCGCAATTGGCAACCTGACACATTAATTCTTTTTGAGTTTCACAGCATAATACTCCAGAAGCTTGCATAGCTGGAGAAATGACATGTGTACCGATGCTGGGTTCTCATAGTTTATTAGTTGTCCTTTAATGTAGAACATGATGTAATGTAACAAGGTGACTAATAGTTTTTGGTAATTATAAGAATGTGAAAAGACCAGTTTTCAGCAATAACTGGTAGCAATTGCCTTCTATCAATATCAACCTTTTTGTAGCAATACTAAGAACTTCTGATTAACGAAGCGCCTAGCGGAAATAGCAGAATAGAAACTAAGAACTTCTACCAATATCAACATTTTCATATGATGACCCAAATGTTGTCATTACTTGCTAAAGCAATAGCAGAATGGAAAGTAATTTATTCTGAAAGAAATTGTAGTTGGTTCTAACCTTTTCTAAGTGGGAGGGGAAGGAACTAGTTTCAGTGCGGAGCTACCAATATTCCAGAAAGCCAGAGATAACTTGTGGTGTGATGGTACCAGTAACAACCATGTGACTTGCCTAGTACATCACACAAGATACGATATTTGTCAAAGGCTTAGTTTTGACCATGGTTTCAAGACCAAAAAACATTAGTCTAGTAACCTCACTTCCACTAATATTTGCCAGAAAAATTCCTTATGACTAATTGTTTTTTAATCACCAAGTGGATTCCAAAGTTTCAAAGATTATATTATCTAAAGCTCTTCCCTCCACCATCACGTTACCTAAACTACTTGCTAATCTCTTTCTTAAAGCCATCACACAAGTAGGGCTTGGAGTAATCATACATCTAATCCATGTGCATCCATCTGTTGATCATTCGCTTGCTGAGCTGTATTATATTTACCAAGTGTCATAATCGTAGCCGTATTGGCTTAATTTGCGGGCTACACTGGATCTCTATGTTTTATATTGTTTCCGGTGGTGACATTTAATTTTAGTGTTTTGTTAAGCTTTAGACATTCTAGACTATTAGATTTTGGTCTAGGTGTTTGTTTACTCCCTCATTGCATGATTAAGTATAGGAGAATCACTTCACATGACTTTAAGTGAAATCCACCCAATCTCAAGTGCTTATTTTATGGAGTAGGTAATGTCACTTGGAACACTAGAACATAGTTTAGAGTCCCTGCTCACATTGCTTGGGTTTGTTAACTAGCTTTTAAACTTATTCAGTAGGAAGACATCAACCTCAATTATTAAGCCAAGCCATTTTTAATCTCCTGTGGTGGCCCAAAAAGCACTTGCGAAGAAAAATAAAGAGATATGGTTGCTAAGTTGAGTGTTATGTATATATTGCTTTGGAGTAAAATGGGTGAGGTCATCCCTGGGATTAAACTATGTGCTAAACTTGTCATCATGAGCCACAAAGAAGGATTTTCTCTCAAGAGCATAAGTTAGGCGGGTCCCTGCTAGGATTCGGGCGATCTTAAATGTTGCCAACTTTGTGCTTGCAATCAACTAACAAATAAGTTGGGGATGTGACGAGGGGCCTTTGTTTAGGTAACACAACAGACTCAAGACAAACTTGAGACTAGTCACATGTAGCTTGTAATCAAGTTGCAGGATGCAAGTGACGTACATTTCTATCTTATCAGTATCCCATCAAGGTTACTGAGCAGTGTTTTGGTTTCACCTGCTGTGATTAAATGGTCCACATGTCTTAGGTACTTCCGAGAGTAAGGTGCAAACTAGTGAGCCTTGTGAGATCCACACAAGTTAGTGACGTGCTATCTACCTTTCATAAAACCTCAAGGTAATATATGACTTGCTTTTGAGCATTACTGCAGTAGCATTGTAGAACATTTTTGGGATCAATACCATTCACTACTTTGATATAGGGTTGGATGTCAACTTGATTATTTTCGTTTATGAAAAATAGATATGCATAACCATTTCAAAGCCCTCATTCCAGGGCATGAACTCTAGAATAGAGAGTGAAATATGACAACAGTATGACAGCAAATAAGGCTACCTTAGCCGTGTTTCCTGACTGTGAGGGTTAAATAATATCTAGATGAGGTGCTCTGTAGTGCAAGGTGGAGACCACTGCAGCAAGCAAATGCTAATGATGGATAGCCCCCAATCTTTAATCAGGGGAACAACGGGATGATTCACTGACCCTAATTTTGTTTGTTGGCCATAAACTAGTAAGTAGGAAGTGAAAGATATGAAGGAAAACATATTCAGCTCACATTTGATTCCCTACATGTTAGATCCAATATACTCCCTCCGTTCCTAAATAATTGTCTTTCTAGAGATTTCAACAAGTGACTGCATACAGAGCAAAATGAGTGAATCTGCACTTTAAAACATGTCTACATACATCCGTATGTTGTAGTCCATTTGAGATGGCTAGAAAGACAATTATTTGGGAACGGAGGGAGTAGTTATCATCAACAAGGAGAATTATACCATTCAAGGAGATAGTAAATTGCAGGTACCTGCATCTGTGTTTGCAGGTTTTATTGAGTATACATGTTAGATTCTTGGTGGCATAAACTAATGATATTAGTGCTGCTGAACTTGTGTATTATAATAAAAGACCATGTGCGTTGCTGCAAATTGCAGTCTGAGGAAAATATTTAGGATCCCTTGCCCTCCAACCGCCCAAGCTTCTTTCAGACAATTCCTCCTGGAACCAAAACATATTATTTTTTCAAAAGAAGTTGGTGTCTTATGGGGTCCTAGTATTGGTCATCCTATAAGGTAGCCCGGAGCATGGAAGGAAAGGACAAGTAGATGAGGACTTTTGAAGTTATAGAAGCCAAAGTTTCTTTATAGAACTTGGCAACTTGCTCTACATTTTCTGGATTTTGCTAGGTTCACCGCTAGCACGTGGTATGGGCTGGAATCAGTCCTAACCAACCAATAACTTCTACTCTTCTCTTTCTCTACAAGCCTTATGCAGTATAGAATGGATTATTACTTTTTATCCAACATTTGTTTTTATTTGAAAAATTGGTCTGATTGATTGTAGTGTAGATCTATATATACTACAATGGATTGTAGAAAAAAGGCTCAAAATTCTGACCAAAAAAAAATACCGCAGTAGGTTTTCTATTTGGAGAACATATAGGACTGTTGTAGATATGACTGATAACAAGTTCAGTGTTCTGGATAGTACAGATCTGGCCTATACAAGAGTAGGATCTATCTCAATTATGTCATGCATGGTGATCATATTGGCGCACAACTTTCCTGTCTCGCATGATTGCTGTTCTGAAATGTGCATCATATTGTGTGATCTTACTTTTTTAGGAGATGTAGATGTTTCCTGCATTTGCAGTGCTCTAACTTGTAGACTTGAAAAAATCTAGCTACAGTTGGAGATGTCAAATCAGGATCACATTAGTTGAAACTTCAATTTGGCATCGTAGTAGACATTCTTTGCACTGTAGCGACTGACGACATTTATTTGCAGTAAACAAGAACTGTTTAATGGTAGATTCGGTTCATTGATGCAATATTAAAATAAGATGCTAATTCATTGTCTGTTGAGAAACTGCAATCACATTTCTAACGTCATGTACAATAATTCAAGGGAAGTTCACTTTAATTTTATTTTGTTGGTAAACAGTCTTGAGCACATTGTATGCCGATAACTACGCGTGATCTTTTCTTGTCGGTAATAATTGGCTACTGGAGGATTATATATTTATGAACCTGTTGCCTGTTAATGTTTGTCTAGATATGTAGCATCGTTTACAAAATGGATCAACAGGGTAGCAACTAGCAAGAGAAGATTCCATGCATGTGAGGTTTCTTATCTAACATCTGCTAGTCTCTGCTAGAATCTAGGTGTAACCGGGAAGTATACAAACTCTAGGATCATCTTGATAATGTATTTTTATTTCGCTTCTGTACAGAATACGAGTTTGGGTTACAGATGTCAATGTCAAACAAAAGGTGGCTTTGTTGCATAAAACCGGTCTGTCAGTCTAACGGATCCGAAAGATGTATTATATGGTTCTTTGACTCTTGATTTGTTATAGATGGAGGCATGCTTAGAGAATAAAAAAGTACATGCTAGTACATACTTTATGGTCATGAATGCAATCAAGTATTTGCTCAACTTGGCTAACCTGAAACCATTAAAGTAAGCTGAAGCTCCATGACCTAAGCATGGTTAAAACTGCAAAGTAAAAACATTAGACCAGAATAAAGCCACATCTTCGGTGAAAGCTATGTAACCGCGACTTCTCCCTAAGCAACTACTACTGATTATATATTGCAGATGGTATCAACTTCTTTATAGCAGCAGCTGCGACCCCCAAGCTCATGTTTTAGTTGAAAGGGATAGAAAGAGGGGAGCCAAGTTTAGGGGACAGGGTGGGCCTTTGTTTGGAAGTTGGAGAAAGACTTTGGAAAGAAGGGGAGGTAAGAAGGGAATTTCGGGTGAAAGAAGCTTTCGCGGATGGTGGAGGCGAGATTATGTTAGAAAAAAGATGCAGAATTTCTAGCTTTCTCTGGGGTTAGTAGGATTTGGAGAGATTTCTTTCCAACCTGGTTGAAGAAAAAGTCCAACTGAAAAGCTTTGCTGATTTGAACTTATGTAGACGACGCAGGAGGTGCGGGGCTCGATACATGCTAGTGCGCAACTAGTTTAGGGCTGTTAAAACGCGCGGAAGAGAAGGGTGGGCGATCTTGGCGCACTAGTTCGTAGTTATTACAGTAAAGATTTCTAAAGGCATAGCATACCTGATCTTTTTGGACGCCACGGAAGTTTGCAGACTGAATATGCCTGCATCATGGTGCCTTGCTCCTTTTGGTCCCAAGTCAAGCATGATAGTACATGATAATTAGTTTAAATAGCTGATGTCTCTTTATCTGTCATTCACTGATCCCATCTTCTTTGTTGATTAATCCCAGTTATGTTAGCATTACAACAAGTGGAAGCCTTTTCACTTGAGTAGACTTACAATAACTGTAGCAGAATACCGATGTTTCATCACTTAAAATGATGTGAAAACATCGGGCAAAAAGCTGGCTGATTAGCAAGGTTTGGTAAGACATGTTTTTCGTTTACTTAACATCAGTGTGTGTTTTTCTCTGTGCAAAGCTATTCTTCTGCCTTTGGGTTTGTGTGTGGACCATGCATGGGGCTTAAACTTCAGCGGACAGGACAGATATGTTTCAAACGTCTTAAACATAATTAGCTCAATTATTACTCCTAACCTTTTCTGCGACATTTTGATGCGATGGGGAGTGATGTGTTCCTTGTTTGTTGCAAGGAAATCCGGAGGGCATTTCCAGTTAACCAAAATGTTGGATATGGTATTTCCAGTTTTATCCAACTCTGACATCGACGGTGCATGGGTAAATGGTCAATTTGCTGATCCTTCCAGGGCCATGTAAGGTAAAACAAACCCAGCTTAATTACATCATCGCCCATGCATGCTTTGCTGTGTTTTGTTTTGGCTCATGATTGCTTTTACGAATGAAAACATTCTGTGCTTTTGCGTTATGTTTTCTATAAATAGTTAGTTTTATGCATATTTGGGATGATTATTACTTCCACTAGAGAGGGCTGATAGTTACTACTATTATGATGGGAGATTGTTTACTAATGTTATCTTCTTGGATCCCCTTGAAAACAGCTTTTTCCCGTCCGAGTAAAACTATCTTAGCTCCCATCAACTGTTGTAGATCGATCGGTTATGCGCTCGAGGACCATTCTATAGTCTATCCTTGGAGCCTTTCCGTACACGACCGAGAATATATATATACACACACATACCGATTTATTTATTGCAACATATCCAGTGATATATTATTTGCATGTACCAGAAGCATGTTCTAGTATATAATTATATATATATTTCGTGTGTGTGGCAAAGACATAATAATGGTCCAGGGCGATGGATGGGATGGGACTCATCAAAAGCGAGGATTCTTTGCCGAGGTCATCCACCATCATGACAGGAAAGCTGGCCACACAAGGGAACAAAAACGGGCACATACCTAGGCGCCTACGTACGTATACATACATTCCAAAACACACTCTTTTGGATACATTATACACCAAAGGGAGGAGAATTTCTTGGCTAGCTAGCTCTGCATGTAGTGCACTGACTGGTCCAGCTCGATCCCACATGCACGAGCTTCTCAACTTTAGTTTGTACTCCACTCCACACACACACACACACACACACACACACACACACACACACACACACACACACACACACACAATAACTTAATCACGGCCATGCTGGCTAATTAAGTGTGGCACCCACTTATGTTAGCTCATGCACATGGTCCCTCTGTTATCTCTTTCTACACTACACATCGATGGGGGGGCCATAATACACAAGATATCTATAGTTGTATCCATGCATATAGCAACAAAGAAGCATTTGTTATTGTATTCCGTTGCCTCGCCTCCACACAACACCGCGGCGTTGCAAGCGTAAACTATTGCATTACGTACATGTAAATTAAACTAGTAGATGATTGAGCATCCTTCCTTCCTTCCTGCTCCATGAGGCTGGTCGATGACCACTATAGTTTAGAATGGCGCCCCTAGTACGTATTAGTTGGCCACTTAGTTCTGGCTATGGCTGGTGACACATTAGTATAGACAATATCTTATCTTAGCCAGATATAGGTATAGCTAGGTACTAGTGTATATAGTACTCTGATCATCTAGCTAGCTAGCTATCTAGCTGAATAAAAATGTTTTGATCGGGTAGCTACGCTCATAATATATCTCGGCCGGAGTCCTATCATGCGTGTGTGTGTGTGTGTCGACGATCGTAATAAACCAAGCATGAGTCGCCCTGTCCAGTCCAGTCCAGGCGCGTAGTACGTGCATAAAATAGTGCAAGTGCAAGTGCAAGTGCCCGGCGGTCGAAGCGCAATCTAGAACACAACAACGCTGTCTCTTGTGCTCCTGTTCACAACCACCATTGATCCCCTCTTCCCCCCTCTCTCTCTCTCTCACACACAACTTCTCTCTCTCTTCTAGCAGTAGTAGTACTAGTACTAACTTTGCATCTGTACAGTCCTTCTCTCTCTAAAGTGCATGGGGGATATAAATAATGTTAGGAGGGAAGGGAGGAGCCCCTGTAGATGCGTGTGTATGTATTCAAATCATACATGCAGAGTTCTTTCACCTATATCCACTGGGAGGACTACTGTGCTTGCCTGTGCGTGCCTCCGGCTCCAGGTGTTATATATACTGCCCCTCCCCACCTGACACAGCCACAGCCCATGCACATCCGGCTTTGACGGACAGCAGCATCTCCATCTCCTTCTCCTCTCTCTTCTCCGTCCGTCTCCTCCTCTCTGCTCAATTCTCTCCTCCTCTAGTACGAGCATGACAAGCCCCAGGCTGAAGCTCTTCGGCTTCCACTTCTCCTCGGCGGAGGAGGAGAACCACACCACCATGGACACGGCCGAGCACGAGGCGGCTGAGCCGGAGAAGGGCGGCTCCGACTCCTCCTCCTCGTCTACCACCACGACCACGGCCACGGCGGCGGCTGCGGCGGGCGGCGGGGGTGGCGAAGGGCGGAGGTACGAGTGCCAGTACTGCTGCCGCGAGTTCGCCAACTCGCAGGCCCTGGGCGGCCACCAGAACGCGCACAAGAAGGAGCGGCAGCAGCTCAAGCGCGCGCAGCTGCAGGCGGCCGCGGCCGCCGCGGGACGCGCGGCCGGGGGAGGCGCGCTCTACCCTCGTGGCGCCGGCGGCATGAACCCCATGGTGTCCGCCTTCGCGCAGCCGCCGCACCTCCTCGGCGGCGCCGGCGACGGCGGGACGGGGCCCACCAGCTGGGTCTACTTCTCCCCGCGCGCGGCCGCGGTGGCCGGCGGCGCCCAGGGCCAGCAGTTCCACGTCTCCCACGGCTGCGTCTTCCCTTCCGGCCGCGGCACCCCGGCCACCGCCTCGCCGGCCGTGTTCTCCTACGCGCCGACGGCCTCCTCCGCGGCCCAGGCCGCCGCGGCGCCCTACGTCGTGCAGGCCGACGTGGTGGACCACCACGGCCGGAGGCTCCACGCCGCCAGCTTCCCGAGATACCCCGGCATGGTGATGGCGCCGGAGCCCATGGCCGCCGTGCCCGAGGACGCGCTGGGGCTGGACCTGCAGCTCAGCTTGTGACGACTCGGGCCGATCGAGAGCCGCGCACTGTACTGTGGCTCCGGTAAAAAGGAAGGGATATGAATTACCCACCCACTACTACTAGTACCTGCATGCGTCCGAACTGAAGCTCGATCGTTCGATAATCCTCGGTAGCACTACTAGGTAATTAAATTAGCTAGCGGTAGTAAGTAAAGTATAAGTAATTTTAGCTTCCGGGCTAGCTTTGGAGTGTTAAGCCGGCCGACCGCCTTGCAACGGAACCAACTCCTCCCCTACGTTCTTGATATGATCCGAGATCGATCGATGACGCCTTGTAAATTCTTGGTCAAATCCATCCATCCATCTATCTGTCTCTGCCATTTGCAGTATTGATCAATATCACCCATTTTCTTGCCGATGTGTTAATCGCAATTGGTACGTCCGTCCATCCATCCACGAGGACATGTGTTTGATTTGTCAAAGGATCCGTTTATTTAGCCAATTTTTTTTTTCAAGGATGTTCACATGCATGACAATTACGCAAGTGTATTCTAAACGGGCATGCATATGCACATCCATTTATAATCAAGGCGGCAGGCACTTGGTGATAGGTGAGTGCACCATGAGTCAGTTCCCGTCTTGTTCCATTTTCATCATGCCACCTAATAAACTTTGTTTGTCCCCTTTTAATTACATCCGGTTGCCCCTAATTGACAATCTCCTGTTTCAACATGCATGGCACTACTACCAGTGCTGACCAATTAGCACTAGTAACAATCTTACTTCCTCTAGAATTAACCCAAGAGAAGGCCACTTTTGGTTGCGGTCGACAGTTTACCCATATAGGCCATACTACCAGCTAGCAAGCGCACACATTTACACATGCAGTATTTAATTTACCTGCATATTTTACAGACACGCATGCGCATGCATCACGAGCGAGCGAGCGAGCGAGTACGTGTGATGCGTGGGCGTGGGCGTGGGCGCATGGGTTGATTGGACGCGGCACCGCACGCAAGGCGTTGAAGAGTGCACCACCAAAGCCAGCGTGCGTGCGTGCATGGGTGTGATGGAACAAACCTTGTTCCGAGTGCATGCAAAAGGCGCCTGCGTGTGGCGCACCTTCGCTCCACGCCAAGCCGGCCGTGCGATATCCATATAGACCCCGCCACTGTTCGCCGTACCCTACGTGTCAACCCCACGCCACCCCACTGTACACTCACAAATTAGCCATGCATGCATGCGTAGGCAATTAGGCATTGCATGCTCCTCCATGCACGCAGGCCCAAATTTGACTCTGATTTCTTGATCCTTGCGTTGCGTTGTTACGTGTGGTGCTGATCTGATGTGCCACTGTGCGTGCATGTGGCCGAGGCAACAGGAATCCACGCACGCATATGCGCTGGCTAATTTTTTCTACTTATGGCATACTTAGTGAGGAGCGAAAGGACACTAGGTACTTGTGCTGCTGGTGCGGTAATCAAACACAAACACAAACACAGTGGCTGAGAACAGCAAGTCCGGACATTTCTTTTTATGGTAATGTCTGGCGAACCCCATTGCGTAGAGATTCTCAGGGGGTCCCACGCCCTAGGGCCCGGTCCGAATGGGCCACGTCGGCGGACCACGTTTCGGGCTCTCATTCGATGGCCCCGGCCACTGGCGGCTCGACACATGCCCCGCGATCCGCGGCCTCCCATTGGCCGCCCTGACGACTGCAGCCACGACCTGGCCACGTACAAAAGGCACGCATGGCAGCCAATGGGATCAGGTTGTGCTTTACGCTAGGGTTTTGTTTACTGCATGTGATCACTAGTAGTACTAATGGCTAATTTGCTATCTCTTGTTAATTGGTAGGCGTCCCTAGGACCTAAATTAGGATTAATTAGTCAACATGTGCACAGTGGCAGCAAGGAGGAGGAGGAGGTGGAGGTGGATGATGATAGATCATCCTAAGATTCGTATCGCTTATATTAAGCGCGGGGTTACCCGCCTTTCGCGCCCACCAGTTGTCATGCGCGGTCGCACCGGCCCCCGCTTTTCCTTCTGCCCTCCCCCTTTTCTCCCGCCCCTGAGACCGTATTATAAGACACGATTGTCGGTGTTGTTCCATGCGTATATGGTTATATTATCGGCGGTTACATGCGCATAAACCGGTGGGGGGGCTACAGTTCTTGTACTCCCTCCCTGGGGTACGTAGGTAAGCGATTGTCGTAAAATTTGCATACTAAACACTTGTTGCGTGTACATATATGTCATGTGTAGTTATTGATTTATCAAATTCACATCATGGAGAGATTGGGTCGGTCAAGGTGGATTAGTCTCTTTAAATTAACCACAGGTCTTAGCTTTACTTGAAGCTAGTCGATAAAATGGTGATAAATTGTATAATGCCCATTACACGTGATTGGGGAGTAGCTTTACTTTGCGAAGCGTGATGAAGCGTCATTACACATAAACTAATCTACATCGACTGCTATAATTGTACGGGAGACGCATGTACAAAGGTTTTCATAGGATGTCTCCAGACAGGCAACTAGCTTAGTTTAATGTACAACCCTAATTAATCAATATAACCGTGACTATCGTATGCGGATATATTAGTTTACGCGCCAGCGCCAGCTCGATCTGCTTGACAAATCTATAGCTGACAAAACATCAACATATACCTGACCTCCCTCAATCTCTCTGGGTTAATTCGGTTGTCCTGATTAGTGACCAGATCAAATTGCCATTTCATTGCCAGCTTAATTGAGATGCCATCATCTCTCAACTTGGCCATTAATTTTGCATGCTGTGAGACTGACGATTTTGGGTTGCATCATCTTGGGATCTTGTGTTGCTCGTAGGTATTCAGTCTTTTGGTAAAAGGACAAGAAGCAGGTGACGCATATATGGCCCCTCTCTACTCTCTAGTGCGCATATCCAAATCCTTTTCATTTAGACCAGGCAAGTTAATCACACTTTAGTCTAGGCGGCCATTTATGTTTGCGTTTGTTTGGCGACTGAAAATAGTGATAAGCTGACTAGGGTACTTGAATACATGTGGATTAGGAAGAAATTTCTAGCTAAGAAGCTAGCTATAGCTGAAAGGGATGTCCACTTAATCGACACTTAATTAGCTTGTTTTGAATTACTAAAAGTACATCAACTGGTTGCCTTCTAGAATATAGGATACTAATCGGCAACTTCTTAGGGTTCAAGTTTTGCCAAATTCTTGCAGTGGTTGATGTGATGGGGAAGGTGATGTAAAGCTAGGAATACTGATAAACAAACAGATGAGTATATAAGTTGCGTCGGTAGGTGTCTATCCTGATATCAACTTGGGTACTTGTCCTTTTCTTGTCCCGATTTCCTGAGGCAATTGTAATCTTCGCGGCATTGAATAATTAAGCACCCTAGGAGTATCATGTAGTCCACATGTAGAGGCTATGCTTGAGTTGGAAACGAATATGATTCTCTCGCAATTATACTATAAGAATCTTTGGACATCGGTCTGCATATTCACCAGGGTGCGTGCTTCTTAAGTGTGTGCTAGAATTATTGGCCAGCTTTTTGTTTATGCTTAACAAATATTCGGTGGCTTGATTTTTTTAATTGCTTGTGGATTTTTTAGAATTTACTCCCTCCGTCCCATAATGTAAGACGTTTTTAAGCTAGTGTAGAAGGCCAAAAACGTCTTTACATTATGACGAGAAATAATAAAACGTGTAATTGTGGTCCAGTGAGTTGTTTGGGCCGGTCCAAGATATTTATGCTAATTGATTGTTTCCACTCTGAAAGCATGTGTACTGGCTTCATTAGTTGTTGGCATGTATTGCCACCTTGAGTTAGCACTCCTTGTCAGAGACAACTTGCAATGCACGTGACCAGAAAGAGGGTGCGATCACTTTCCTAGATGCAGAAATGAACCACCTGGTACTATTTATATTAAGTTTTTCCAATCACTTTTGACATGGCTGTCATACATTAACTCCACTTTGGCACTAAGACATTCCTTTGTGAACCAGGACACTCAAAGAGTTGGATTCTTTTTGGACTATGCATTGTCTTGTACTATCATCTACTTTTGTTTGGACATAATTGTGGAAATGGCTAAGGTAGGTCATGTGGGCACTTACTCTTAGGTTATTGTTCATACATACTATCAATTTTAGTAATCCCATAATAATACTTAGGCACTTGCAAAGTTGAGCACTGATTAATTTATACTGGTGCAAACTAATGCATAGATAGTTGGATTATATAGCTGCATGGTTTGATAATTCTATGTCGTCATAATATCTAATCACAGGGGTGCATGTATATGTAGTTCAGAGAGGTCAATAATTGATCACTACAGGTTAGAGAACATTCTTTATATTTTCTCAAAAGTGGCCACCACTTTTGAAAGAAGGAGACAGAACAAACTGAATGACCACCAAGCGGACATTTGGCCCCAAAGGTTTCCTTGAACCATACTTTGTTAAGTAGGGCACCCAACCACACTAGAAGCGATGAGCTGATGAACCATCATATTTCCCAACAAACTGCCTATGGTGATACCCTTACCACAAGGCATCTAGAATAATTGTTATTTTTGCACCCCCTAGGAGTAAAGGCTAAAGAAGTAACGCTAGCTAGAAGAATAGATAAAAAACTTTGGCCTGCTGAGGCTCCCCATGTGAGTCACCATCACCAAGATGTCCCAACTACAAACAAGATCTCAAAAGGGGAGATTTGAAAACACTTTTGCCATGATCTCACTCGAGTCCCTTGATGTAGTTTTATGTCAAGAAACCTTATCCTAAATGGGACGTGATTAGATTGTGGGCCCTAGCCGGCCTCTTGTTGTTTTCAGCTAGCTAGCTAGGGTTCCTCAACTTGATTATTATGCGCCGAAAGATGGCAGCTTGTGTGTGGTTTTGGACGACTCAAATATGCTAGTATAAATTAATTGTGTGTTTGTATATTTATGTGGTGTTGGAGCATATCCCAATTTCGGGCAATCATCCGAGTTGTCATGCATCCTCCAGTGGAGCCTCGCTCGGACAAGATTAATTAAGAAAACACGTCAATATGTGGTGGCCCTAAAGGCATGGAATAATCACTATTATTAGCTTATAAGAGAATTGGTGTGCTTGCAACAGTAACGTATAGTAGAACACAAGATTTTCATGGGAAATTCTTTCCTCAGGGCCTGGGGAGTTGAATTGTGCTAGAACAGTAAAGACAAGTCAATGATCTCAAGACATCTAACAGTGCACTAGCTAGAGGATATGGATGGATTTCCATTAGAGAAAGGAAACCAACTTTGCTTCATGCTGAGGAGTTGATCAGTACCCCTCTTTTAGGGGTCCCAGTTGAGCTACTAGTACACATAGTCCCCATGGATAGCTAGCTTGTCTAGAAGGGAAGCAATGGAGTCAATGTCTTGTCTCCCTTTGGCATCATGTCAAAGACCTTAGGGCATCATCATGTTGTACTTAAGTACCTTCCTACTCCTACTCCCTCCCCCCTCTTTTCATGGTGGTGTGAGGTGTCGGTGTTGGTGTGCATGGCACCAAGCCACCAACCAGCCAGAATTCAACAGGTAGTGCCAAGGTTTTAGTAGCCCTAGGAGTGAGCGCCATGATTAGAAGGAAGATGCCATGCTTAGGCTGACACATACACACATACTCTATATATTTGACATGAAAAAAAATGAAAAAGCGCATGCCCCATTGGTGGACTCCTGATCATTTGGTCTGATGAAAGAAAGCCCGCCCGCTTTATTGGTTTCTTTACTTTGCATCCTGTCACTTGCCCCGTTTTTCTGGTACCGCTACATGCATGCCCTCGTTCCTCCCCCCTTTTCCACAAGGGTCTCAGATCAGCTCGGCTCAGCCCAGCACAAGTGGTGGGTTTTGTGCCGTGTGATTGGCTGCAGGGAGTACTTGATGCATGAATGGTCACACATCTGATACAACATCCTTTTCCCTTTCCCTGTTCACCGAATTGATCGGCATGGGGTGAGAGTATTTCACTTTCACATTAACATTCACACCCTGTAAAAATACCACACTTGGTTGATTTTGCTGATGATGTGCCAGGTGTGAAGCTTGACCTACTTTCAGTTGGCTAAGCACTCTGAGGCTGCAGACAGTGCACTCCACCCAGCTGGCACATCCAGGATTTCACTAGTTAATAGACCTTATTGCACTGACTGCCTTATGATCACAATTTTAACAGACCTATGGCAGATAATTAACCTGCCTAGCTAGGCTTCAGATCTTCAGGATTACTCACTGTAGCGCACACTACGACATGGCTTATTAGTGCTCTGCTCTAGGTGTGGGGCTTAATCAACCACTCATCAGACGGGTCCAAGCTAACTGTAGCTCTAGCTAGGTCTCTGCTCTGCTCGTTAAGCCACAACGGAAGTACATTAGTGCTCTAGTTTTGAGGCTTGATCACTTTGGGATGGGTCCAAACTAACTGTAGCTAGATATATAGCTAGCTTGGCTCACTGTGCCCCAAAGGCATCATCTTCTTATTGAGATGCTTTCTACCGTACGGAGAGCTACATGTCTACGTGTTGTATAATGGCACTTGTGGAGTAAGTGACAATGCTAATTTGGCAGGACTGCTAGGTAGCTAGTGTGCTGTTGATTGCCACTGCTTGCATGTGTAAGCTAGTTAGCCCGTAGGTTTGTTAGTCGTGGCTCGCAGTCATGAGGCGTCAAGTTAATTCAACTCTAAAGACTCTGAAGCGCTTGTCGATCGGAGCTAGCTAGGTAAGTACTAGCCGCCGCTGCTAGGCATCAACCCGGCGGTAGATCAGCTGGGTGATTGAGTTACTTGCAAGGCAGATGCAGAGGCAGGAACATATTCAGGTCGATTGGGATGAGGCGACAAAGGAAGCGAGAAATCGCCGGGAGCTCGATGCTGCACCAGCACGAGCGGCAACAGTGAGATCGAAAGGTGAAAAGAAGAGGGTAGGGAGAAGGATTGAGGTGACAAGGAATCAGCTGTCGGTCGTGTTTGACTCCATCCAGATCCAGTGATGGTGTGCGTTCAATCTGACGGTGCGCAACACTCCCGTTTTCCCACCCGCTCCCGTGTCGGGGCGACACCGGGGCGCCCCCAACCCTAGCCGCCAGCACCCGCCTCCACCCCCTGCCCACGCCGCCGCCGCCGGCGGCGGCGAAGGCCTGCTCCTGAAACTGGGGGCTCGCACTCCTCCCTCGAATTCATCCTTCTCGCGGTTGTTTGGGTAGCTTTTCGACGCTGGATGCGACGGGGTGGCAGCACGTCCTCCTCTCTCCGGCAAGCGGGCTGCATCTCCGGTGGCTTGTTGCCCCCTGGCGCTGTGCGCTCGGCGGATGCAGCGGATGCGTGCTGCGTGGGGTCCTCCCCAGCTGCCTGTCCGGCTGGTTGCGGTGGCATGGCAGCCCGCCCTTCCTCTCTGGCTCGCCCGCTCCGGCGGCGGCCGTCGGCGAGCTGGCGCTTGGCGGCGTGGGATAGCCAATTCCCGAGCCCCAACTTCTTCCTTCAGATCCAAATGGTTCCTGCGCACGCCCACAAGATGCGCTCCGGGATGGTGGTGATGCGGCAAGGGGATGGCCGTCTGGCGGGGCTGTGTGCCCAGATCCGTGCGCTGCATCGACTCGGGTGGTGGTACGGCCGCTGGTCCGACCTTCTTCCGGTCTGGCTGGGCGCGCCGTGGTGCATAGCGGTGTTGGCCTGACGCTCGTCGGGCAGCCATGGCAGCCCCTGCGAGTTTTGTGGCGCGGCGGTTACTCAGTTTAGTGGCGTGGTGGCGGCTCGCTGCTGGCTGCACGGCAGTGGGTGGCTGGGAAGTGGAGTTCTGGCCATGTGCGGCATCGGGGCTGCCATGGCCCAATGCTTCATGGTGATGCAGGTTCGCGGTCTACCTCAAATAATCTGTTCATAGGGTGTGTGTATGTTCAACTCGGCGAAAGCCATGCTCTGCTCAGAGCCAACGATGGTGACGCCCGTGGGCGCCACTAACCTTCTTGAAGGCGTCGTTGAAATGTTGATTTCGCCACCTTTTGCTCAACTTCGGAGGAAACTCTGCTTCTAGGTCCACCTAGAACCGATGATGGCGGCACAAGCGTGCGTCGCCCCCCTTCTTGAAGGCATCATCGAGAAGTTGGCCAGGTTATTTTGTTTGGTAGGTGGGGATGTCGGTGGCGGTAGTGTGACTAGCCCGGGGTTGACGGTGGTGTGTATTGGGGTCCGGCAACAACACCGCTCCGTGGTGTGGAGCTGCCATCTCTACCCTTTGTGTGTCTTTGGTGGTGTTCTGTTGGGGGGCGGCGGCGGTGCCTTTTGTGTCGTCTGTGTAGGTTCAAGACCCTCCCATGGTTGCCGTTGTGTTGTGGCAAGCTTCGTGCTCTTGGGATTGTCTTGGTTCATCTTTGCTCAATGACGACGCAAGAAGCCTCTCCAACTTGCTAATCGTTCTGAATTCCATTGGCGGAGCTCCGAGTCAAGGTTCGTGCTTGGCACTCGTTGACTGTGGCCGCTCCTGTGTTGCGCCGTGGGTTCGTTATGCACGCCGGTGCGGTGCGTTAGGTTGCTCGCAAAGTCTTGGTATTGTGATCCTTCGACGACACCCTACATCTACTTGTGTCTCTCGTGGTGATAGTCTTTTTCGCCTGCTAGCTAGGTCCTGCCTTATCTTGGGCGTCATGTTCTTCTCATCCTTTTGTAATCTTGTTACTTGTACGGTTTTCAGCCCGGTTTCCCTTATAAACGGGGTCCACTTGTTCAGGTTTTCGATCCAGTTTCTCTTATAAACTGGATCACTCTCTTGGCATAATGGCCACTTTAAGTAATATATTCAGGTGGAGGGACTCCTCCCCCGGTGATTTCTCAAAAAAAAAAAAACTGACGGTGCGTGTTCACTAATCGGGCGCCTGGCACTGTGGTACAGGAATACAAGATGCAGGCGACATTTGAAGCTACCGAGTTACTTCCGTTTCGAAATAAGTGTCGTGATTTTAGTTTTTTTGTTTCTTTTTGAGAATTTCGTGATTTTAGTTGTTTGTAGCAGAGACCGAGCTAAGCTATAATTGGCTGGGTGAGATGTCCTCACGGGTCAGTCAACATGTCACCCTCTCAACAAGCGAGCGTCAGGGAGCGCGGCGACTGTATCTTGCTTACAGCGAGTTGTATAGTACGGTCTTTTTTTTTTGAGGGTTGTATCGTACGGTCGTCTGAAGGAAATTCGAGTCGCGTTTGAGCTGGGCCGACCCAAAATTCTCATCGCTCGCTCGCACACTGTTCTAGTGTATTGGTTCGTTTTTGTTTTCTGGTTTTCTTCTTCCTTTTTGTGCTACCCATGTAAGAAATAAAGGAAAACGATGCAAGCAAAGAAAAAACCCAAAAAAACGTAAAGGAAACCAAAATCAAGGGTGAAGAACAGAACAAAAGAACCCTGAAGAAAACGTAACGATACATTTCTGGGGTTTTTCTTTGCTTGCATCGTTTTCCTTTGTTTTCTTACATGGGTTTCACTGGTATTTTTACATTTCTTTATTTCTTCGTTTTTCTTTGTTTCTCTTTTGGTTTTCACTGTTTTTCTGCTTTTCTTTCTTATTACTTTTTTGGTTTTATTCATTTTCTTCGTTTTCCATTTGTACATTTTTTGTATGCATTAGGAACATTTTTCATATACATGATTAACATTTTCTCAAATACAAAATTAAAATTTTTGAAAAATTTATTGTTTAGATGTCTAATTGTTTCCACACACATTGTATATATTTTCCATACATTGGGACATTTTTATATACAAATTTGAAATTTTGAAAATGCATGACATTTTTTATGCCTACCTTTTCCATAAACATTCTAAATTTTCTGTAAACATCAAGTATATTTTCTATATACATGTTTAATATTTTCCAAATACATGACTAACATTATTTCTATACACATTTAACATTTTCCAAGTAAATGATTAACATTTTGAAAACTTATTTTTATGTCTATATTTTTTCATACACATTGTACATTTTCTTGTATGCACTAGAATCTTTTTTATTTACGTTTATCATTTTCCAAATACATGATTAATATTTTGAAAACTTAAATTTTATGTCTATTTTCTCCATACATATTGTACATTTTCCATATATATCAAAAATATTTTTATACACATTGAACATTTTCAAATGCATGATTAATAATTTATAAATGTTTTATGTAAAGTGTATTTGTAATATTTATAATTAGAATATATGGAACTATAAACAAAAGTAAAATAGAAAGCAAAAAACAAAAACAAAGTGAAAACCCCCAGAGAGAAGGAGGCTCTGTCTTGTGGCTTTCCGCGCATGGGCCGGCCCATTATCATGTGCTTCATCCGAGCGTTCGTACAGGCTCGCGCTAAGCGAGGTATAGGTGCGCGCGACAAGAAGCCCCTTTATTTGGGGTGCCACTATGGAATCACTAATTAAGAAGTACTCGTTCCAAAGATCAGCCCATCTTGTCAGGTCTTTTATACCGTGCGTTCAAATCTTGAACTGTTTTCACCGTTGGATCCCTAGCGTCGAGATCTTTAAAACTAAATTCCATGTTGATTGGTTTCGATGACCTTTTCTCATGAAAGAGCTGGACGACAAAAACGAGCTGAGAGCATTTTTCCCTCTCCAAAGTCACACATCTTTTCGTTTCCGAGAGGCATAGTCGTGCCTCTCGCGGAAGCAAATCCGTACCTCCATGAGAAGTAAATCAGTGCCACTTCCAGAACGAAAAAAAGAAAAATACGTGTTTTTTCCTTTTCCGAAAGGCGTGACCGTAAGCAAATTCATACCTTCACGAGAAGTAAATATGCGCCTCTCGTGCAATAAAACAAAAAATAAAACGCGTATTTTTCTTTCCGAGAGACACGGGTGTGCCTCTCACAGAAGCAAATATGTGCCTCCACGAGAGTCGAGAAGTAAATCCCTGCCTCTCGCGAAACAAAGAAAAAAAACACATTTTTCCCTTTTCGAGAGGCATGACCATGCCTCTCGCGGAAGCAAATACGTGCCTCCACAAGAAGTAAATTCGTGACTCTCACGAAACAGAAAAATCTTTTTTTTCTTTCGAAGAGGCGCGACCGTGCCTCTCACGGAAGCAAATCCCGTGCCTCCACGAGAAGTAAATCTATGCCTCTCGCGGAAGGAAAAAATTGTGTTTTTTGCGCAATTGTTTTTTGTTTTTTGAATTTTTTTGGTCCAAAATCCAAAGAAAAACCGGGGGAAACATAGAAGCTGAAAAAAAAATCATCTAAATCCAAACATGTACAATTTTTTTTATAAAAAAATTCAGAGGGAGCGCGACACGTGACAACTCCTGGGAGAGTGGAAAGTGGCGCGCTCCCAGCCCACCCCAACTGACCCTTCCGGGGGCTCCCGAAGGAGTACTCCTGAATTAGTTGCTCTCGCGCCCCTATATCTCGCTTCACACGAGACAGAGGGAACTCTTGCCGAAGTTTGGCGCGATTTGGGCCGACCCAGGCGCGGGGGAACAACAGCATCGTTTTTTGATTATTTTTTCACATTATTTTTTTGTTTTTGGCTTTATATTTATTTTTTGCTTATACTTCTGAATAATCTAAGTAAATATATTATACAAATCACTCTACATAGAACATTTGAAAAATGTTGAGCAAGCATTTGGAAAATGTTAAATGTGTATACATAAAGTGTTTATCACGTATACTAAAAATGTATACAAAAAATAAAT
Source organism: Aegilops longissima (assembly GCA_021605205.1). Classification (NCBI taxonomy): domain Eukaryota; kingdom Viridiplantae; phylum Streptophyta; class Magnoliopsida; order Poales; family Poaceae; genus Aegilops; species Aegilops longissima. The sequence goes on from CM038678.1 coordinate 20,560,649, forward strand.
CTGTATGCAACAAACAATTTGATCATGTATTGAAAAAATATTTATAAAACATTTGAAAATGTGTTGAACATGTGTTTGAAAAAATATTAATCAAGCATTTGGAAAGTGATAAACGTGTATAGAAAAAATATTGACCGTGGATTATAAAAATGATGCAAAAAAAATGATCATGTATTTGGAAAATACTTCCTCTGTTCCTAAATATAAGTCTTTGTAAAGATTTTACTATGAATCATATACGGATGTATATAGATGCATTTATGTGTAGATTCACACATTTTGCACCGTATGTAGTCCATCTAGTTGAATCTTACAAAGACTTATATTTAGGAATGGAGGGAGTATTAATCAAGCATTTGAAAAATGTTGAACAAGTGTTAGAAAAATGCTCATCAAGCATTGGGAAAATGTTAATTGTATATAGAAAATGTAGACCATGTATTAAACAATGGTGAACAAAATTTAACCATGTATATAAAAAATTGTCAAGCATTTGATAAATTGCTGAACAATTATTTGCAAAATATTAATCAAGCATTTAAAAATGTTAAATGTGTATTAAAATGTTGATCATGTGTTAAAATTAATAATTTTGTATTTCAAAAATGTTAATTAAGAATTTGAAAATGTTGAAAAGTGTGTATAGAAAAACAAGTTTGACCATGTATTCAAAAATATATTAATCTTGTTTTTGGAAAATGTTAATCAAGAATTTTGAAAATTGTTGAAATTGTGCATAGAAAAATGTTGGCATTGTATTGAAAGAATGTTAAATTTTATTGGGAAAATGTTAAAGGTGTATTAGAAAAATGTTCTTGATATATATACAAAAGATGTAGAGCAAAAATCCAGAAGAAACATAGGAAAAATAAAATAAAAAAGAAAATAAATAAGAAAAGAAAACAGAAAACAGAGGAGAAATAAGAAAATGAAACAAAAACAAAGAAACAGAAAATTGAAAGAAAAATATTAATCAGAACCGAGAAAAAAGAAATAAAAACAAAGAAAAAAATGAAAACACACAAAAAGAAATAAAGAAAACCAAAGAAAAACAATTAAATGAAATAAAAGGAAAACCAATAAAAACTGAGTAAAAGTGATGAAAAAACAAAAGAAAAATGATATGAAAAAAACATGGAAAAAAGGGCGATAACTATATCTATAGGGAGAACTATGATAGGGGGGGGTCTGTCGTAAATCCAACAAAGTATGGTAGCTCAAGCTGTAAGCAATCTACATTTGAGAATGCTATGCTAGCGGTGAACCTAAATCTGACGATGAAGACAAAAGAAAAATGATATGAAAAAAACATGGAAAAAAGGGCGATCTCTATATCTATAGGGAGAACAATGATAGGGGGGTCTGTCGTAAATCCAACAAAGTATGGTAGCTCAAGCAGTAAGCAATCTACATTTGAGAATGCTATGCTAGCGGTGAACCTAAATCTGGCGATGAAGGGGGCCATCACTTAATGAGTACGAAATTTCATAACCGGGGTGCGAAAGGAATGCGGTAGAATAAATCAACGAATGAAGTTCAGGCCACGAATTCTGGAATCTAAGAGCGGGTGGTGAAGTTGGGCACTCTCGAAACCTCTATTATGACTTATTTTGTTCACCTTGCGCAGAAACAGTGGAAACCCGACTCATTTCGACTTAGTAGTCCCACCATGCTACTCCATCATAAGCCAAGGCACGCCTAGTGGCCAGCAGCGCTTGCAATCAACCAGTAGACCAAGGTTCAAATCCCCGCGTCCTCCCTTTTTCCATTAAACTGTGCGTCAATGGGCCAGCCGATTAATGTAGACCCTCTAGCGAGTCATCCCTACTATCTCGCCTAATGCGAGATATAATCACCACACCTAATAGCGCTTGAGGCACTCGCAAAACACTACGCGGGCCATGGGCGAATAGCGCTCGGCTCGCACATGCCAGCTGACTTGCTCACTTTTTTTCTTGTTTTCTCTCATGTTTTCCTATTTTTCACAACCGATTTTTAAATTAATAAATGTTCATAGATTTTTTTAAAAATATCATGATTTTAAACCAACGTCATGTATTTCGAAAAGTACAAGAAACATGGGAAAAGTTCATAGATTGGGAAAAATCACAAATTTGAAAACTTTAAAGAATTTTTAAAAACATCACGAACTTGTTTTTTCTAGAATTTAATGAAAGTTCACAAATTTAAAAGATACTTGAATTTGTAAAAAGTTCATAGGTATAAAAATATATTGTCAATTTGAAAAATAATTCATGTCTTTGAAAAAATAAAGAATTAAAAAATGTTACGGTGAAAAAAGCTTGTAGATTTCAGAGATGATTGAAATTTGAAAAATATTCACGAGCTTGAATAAAGTTTGTGAATGTAAAATAAGAACACAAAAAAAACATAAAACATAAAACATAAAAGTTTGTCCTAAGAAAAATCAGAGAAAACCGCCCTAGAAAACCGGACCCAGGAACTTATGAAGGCTTCCTAAAATTGAGATGAGCTTCAGAAAAATGAAACACAAAAAATCCCTTTAGATTGGTCAGTCTACTGAGAAAACTGGGGGAAGGGGTCGACCTTCCTAAACTCCAGATGAGCTTCAGAAAAACAAAATGCAAAAAAACTGGGGAAAACTGGGGAAGGGGTCGAGCTTCCTGAAATCGAGATGAGTTTCCGAAAAAGGAAATGCAAAAAATCCCTGTAGATTGGCCGGCCAACTAAGAAAACTGGGAAAAGGGTCGTGTGTGCACGACCTATGGCCTCTAAGAGCCGAATGAATTGGTTATATCTGAATCAGAGGCTCGCTTGTACTCCTTTTTGTGTGGGTCGGCCCACTGGTGTTCCCTACTATCTCAAAGCGCCAAATATGAATTGGCTATTTCTCACCCGATGCGAGTCGTAATAGGTATCTACAACGCGGCGCTACTGGTCTGGCCCAACACTCTAGCGGAAGCGGATGGTGTCCTGAACTAGGCGGTGCTAACCACATCGCCCCCTGGCCATCTTGGCTGGGCCGAGAACCCCCATGATGATTTATGAGTGGGTCATGCTCGTCGGGCCCAGGAGCACCAAGACGGATATCTTCCGAAAACTTGGCGCATACTCATGTGGGAGGCCTCTTGGAGGCATTAATGGAGTATGAGCAGCGGTTTGTGGGGATAGCTTGATCGTTGGACAACGGTCCAATAGAGAAGAGTCAACATTTCATCTTTTTGAGGAGTCATATAGGCCGTAGGAGGAGTGGCGAGCTTTACGGGCCTATGAGCTATGGACGGTTTAAAGAATATGAGATTTAGGGTTCAACCATAGGAGTTGTATGTTGACTCACATGTCATAGGAACTATTTTCATTTTTTAATCATTTTCTGGGTATCTATTGGGTTACCATGGGCATAAGTTCATACCCATGCCCTACCCATATATTTTGCGGGTATGAATACCCACATACCCATGGGCTGATGGGCAAAACTGCCATCCCTAAACCTGGGTAAAAATCATGTGTGCCTGTTACCATCGCACCAAGGCTATCATCTCCGGACCACTCACCCAATATCTGTTTGATTTGACTCCATCACATGCGCGTTTTTATATATTGTTTTTTATCGGCCTTTTCATAGTTTTGTATTGTATTTTCCTTTTTTTCCTCTTCTTTTTTCTTTTGTTATCTTTGTTTCATTTTCCAACACATGTCTAATTTTTTCATACATATTATACATCTTTGGTACACATCAGGAATATTTTGTATACACGTTTAATATTTTTCAAATTTATATATATGTACACTTGTTTTGTGCACATTGTAATTTTTGTATACATCTAAAAATATATAAGTTTATTTTTTCAAATATGTGTTTTAAACATTTTTAATATGTGTTAACCTTTTTTACTAATACTGAAACATTTTATTTAAATTATGCAAACAGTTTTTCTTTTACATTGCTAAACATTTTTGAAAAACATTCACAAACATATTTTTGAAATGTGTGATTTTCTTAAAATATAATGTATATTTTCTGAATTACACGATATTTTATTCATTGTAGAACATTTTACAAAAGGTCACATATAGTTTTTGGAAAGGCGTGAGCATTTTTTGAATGTCACATACATTTTTGTAATGATACAAACATTTTCTAAAAGTTGAGCGAACGTTTTCTAACATTACATGAACATTTTTTTAAATGTGCCATGACTGTTAAAATATTAATTATTTTTTCATAATAAAGCTATTTAGTATTATTTTTAAATATAAACAAAAAACACGTGGTCGATGTCAGCGTGACGAAACCACATGGCTACTGGCCAACTTCCAGGGTCATCCATAGGTTTGCACTTGGGAGTAAACATTTTGTTGTGCTCGGAACCTGCCCTGAAGGATGCCCGAAGTCTTTGGGGTAGGGATGGCAATTGGTAAGGTATGGGCGGGTACAACCTCCTTCTGCCCAAACTTATACCCAGAAAAACATTATATACCCACCCATTTAAATACTCATGGGCCCAAATTGATACCCATGCCCATACCCATTGGGTATCCTATACTCAAAATGGGTATCCAATGGGTACAATGTATATCATTTGCATTTTAAAAAGTAGAGAAATGTTTCTAAAGTTCAAATGATGTTGGATGAGCAGTCTTGCACTGATATAGCCCCCTCCGGTGGGTGGTATCTTGGAGACGAGAGGGGAGTACGAGCAGTGGGACGCGATAGTGGCAACTTGGGATTGCTGGATCGAGAGGTGGACAAGAGTCCGGTGGTGATGAGTCAAGGTTTCATCATTTCAAAGAGTCAAATAGGACATAAGAGTGTCGAGTTGGTGGTTGCGGGCCTACAACTATGGCTGATTTAGGGAATAGGAAATTTAGAGTTGGGACATAGGAGTTAGGAGTTGACCCGACATGTCATAGGAGTTATTTTCATTTATTATTTTTTATGGGTATCCATTGGGTTACCCATGGGCGCAATTTGATACCCATGCCCTGCCCATTTATTTTTCGGGTATGAGCATCCATTACACATGGGTACAAAATCTCACCAAATCTTGCCCATGCCTGTTATTTTCGGGTAGGGTGCCCGCGGGGACCCATACCCATGGGCAAACTGCCATGCCTACTTGGGGGCACCTCTGGTCAGCCTCTGGGGCTAGTGCAACCTTTCTGAAGTGTCCATACTCTACCCAAAGCCTTCGAGGCTGCTCAGAGCCTCCGAACCACGTAAAATATGTGGGTAACCATTGAATTTGAGGGCCTATATAAGGCCACCTTCTTCCCCACGAAGAAGGTGACGATTACATTCTCTCTCCTTCATTGTTCTAGCTCAAATTTCTTTGAGATATCCCTTCCCTTCCACTCAAATTTATTTACATTTTGGGGAGTGAAAGAGAAGTGCCCGATTTACGTTTCTACCAAAATAAAATTTTGTTCCCCTTGTTTCCTTGGTGGATCTTGTTACTTTTGTAGGTTGGAGACTCCTAGGCGGTAGGAGTGCGTGGTGAGAAATCAATTTGTGATCTTCCCCGTCGTTTACGAAGGTTTCAAGGCCACCTTGTTGGGGAACGCGGTAATTTCAAAAAAACTCCTATGATCACGCAAGATCTATATAGGTGATGCATAGCAACGAGAGGGGAGAGTGTGTCCACGTACCCTCGTAGACCGAAAGCGGAAGCGTTTCAATAACGCGGTTGATGTAGTCGAACTTTCTTCGCGATCCAACCGATCAAGTACTGAACGTACGGCACCTCCGCGTTCAGCACACATTCATCTCGATGACGTCCCTCGTGCTCTTGATCCAGTTGAGGACGAGGGTGAGTTCCGTTAGCATGAAGGCGTGGCGATGGTGATGATGATGTTACTGACGCAGGGCTTTGCCTAAGCACTACGATGGTATGATCGAGGTGTGTAACTGTGGAGGGGGGCACCGCACACGGTTGGGAGAGAAGCTTGTGTGTTCTAGGGTGCCCCATGCCCCCATATATAAAGGAGCAAGTGGGAGGCCTGCCGGCCCTCCTAGGGCGCGCCAGGAGAGGGGAATCCTACTAGGACCCCAAGTCCTAGTAGGTTTCCACCTAAGGAAGAGGGGGAAGAAGGAAGGAAGAAGGGGAAGGGAAGGAAAGGGGGGCGCCGCCCCCTTCCCCTAGTCCAATTCGGACCCAGGGGAAGGGGGTGCGGCCAGCCCCTCCTGGACCTTCCTCTCTTCCCACTAAGTCCCATCGAGGCCCATTAGTTCCCCAGGGGGGTTCCGGTAACCCTCCGGCACTCCGATTTTATCCGAAACTTTCCGGTGTCCGAATATAGCCGTCCAATATATCAATCTTTATGTCTCGACCATTTCGAGACTCCTCGTCATATCCGTGATCTCATCCGGGACTCCGAACAAACTTCGGTCATCAAAAACACATAACTCATAATACATATCGTCATCGAACGTTAAGCGTGCGGACCCTACGGGTTCGAGAACTATGTAGACATGACCGAGACACATCTCCGGTCAATAACCAATAGCAGAACCTGGATGCTCATATTGGCTCCTACATATTATATGAAGATCTTTATCGGTCAAATCGCATAACAACATACATTGTTCCCTTTGTCATCGGTATGTTACTTGCCGAGATTCGATCGTCGGTATCGTCATACCTAGTTCAATCTCGTTACCGGAAAGTCTCTTTACTCGTTCCATAATACTTCATCACGTAACTAACTCATTAGTCACATTGCTTGCAAGGCTTATAGTGATGAGCATTACCGAGAGGGCCCAGAGATACCTCTCCGAAACACGAAGTGACAAATCCTAATCTCGATCTATGCCAACCCAACAAACACCTTCGGATACACCTGTAGAGCACCTTTGTAATCACCCATTTACGTTGTGACGTTTGGTAGCACACAAAGTGTTCCTCCGGTATTCGGAAGTTGCATAATCTCATAGTCTGAGGAACATGTATACGTCATTGAGAAAGCAGTAGCAATGGAACTGTAACGATCATAATGCTAAGCTAATGGATGGGTCATGTCCATCACATCATTCTCCTAATGATGTGATCCCGTTCATCAAATGACAACACATGTCTATGGTTAGGAAACTTAACCATCTTTGATTAACGAGCTAGTCAAGTAGAGGCATACTAGGGACACTATGTTTTGTATATGTATTCACACATGTACTAAGTTTTCGGTTAATACAATTCTAGCATGAATAATAAACATTTATCATTAAATAAGGAAATAAATAATAACTTTATTATTGCCTCTAGGGCAAATTTCCTTCAGTCTCCCACTTGCACTAGAGTCAATAATCTAGATTACAAAGTAATGATTCTAACACCCATGGAGTTTTGGTGCTGATCATGTTTTGCTCGTGGAAGAGGCTTAGTCAACGGGTCTGCAACATTCAGATCCGTATGTATCTTGCAAATCTCTATGTCCCCCTCCGACACTTGATGACAGATGGAATTGAAGCATCTCTTGATGTGCTTGGTTCTCTTGTGAAATCTGGATTCCTTTGCCAAGGCATTGCACCAATACTATCACAAAAGATTTTCATTGGACCCGATGCACTAGGTATGACACCTAGATTGGATATGAACTCCTTCATCTAGACTCCTTCATTTGTTGATTCCGAAGCAGCAATGTACTCCGCTTCACACGTAGATCCCGCCACGACGCTCTGCTTGGAACTGCATCAACTGACAGCTCCTCCATTCAATAAAAATATGTATCCGGTTTGTGACTTAGAGGCATCCGGATCAGTGTCAAAGCTTGCGTCGAGTAACCATTTACGACAAGCTCTTTGTCACCTCCATAAACGAGAAACATATCCTTAGTCCTTTTTAGGTATTTCAGGATGTTGTTGACCGATGTCCAGTGCTCCACTCCGGGATTACTTTGGTACCTCCCCGCTATGCTTATAGCAAGGCACACATCAGGTCTGGTACACAACATTGCATACATGATAGAACCTATGGCTGAAGCATAGGGAATGAATTTCATTTTCTCTCTATCTTCTGTAGTGGTCGGTCTTTGAGTCTAACTCAACTTCACACCTTGTAACACAGGCAAGAACCCTTTCTTTGACTGATCCATTTTTAACTTCTTCAAAACTTTATCAAGGTATGTGCTTTGTGAAAGTCCAATTAAGCGTCTTGATCTATCTCTATAGATCTTGATGCCTAATATGTAAGCAACTTCACCGAGGTCTTTCATTGAAAAACTCTTATCCAGGTATCCCTTTATACTGTCCAAAAATTCTATATCATTTCCAATCAGCAATATGTCATCCACATATAATATTAGAAATGCTACAGAGCTTCCACTCACTTTCTTGTAAATACAGGCTTCTCCAAAAGTCTGTATAAAAGAATATGCTTTGATCACACTATCAAAGCATTTATTCCAACTCCGAGAGGCTTGCACCAGTCCATAAATGGATCGCTGGAGCTTGCACACTTTGTTAGCACCCTTTGGATCGACAAAACCTTCTGGTTGCATCATATACAACTCTTCTTCCAGAAATCCATTCAGGAATGCAGTTTTGACATCCATCTGCCAAAATTCATAATCATAAAATGCGGCAATTGCTAACATGATTCGGACAGACTTAAGCATCGCTACTGGTGAGAAAGTCTCATCGTAGTCAACTCCTTGAACTTGTTGAAAACCTTTTGCAACAAGTCGAGCTTCGTAGACAGTAACATTACCGTCAACGTCGGTCTTCTTCTTGAAGATCCATTTATTTTCTATGGCTTGCTGATCATCGGGAAAATCCACCAAAGTCCACACTTTGTTCTCATACATGGATCCCATCTCAGATTTCATGGCCTCCAGCCATTTCGCGGAATCTGGGCTCATCATCGCTTCCTCATAGTTTGTAGGTTCACCATGGTCTAGTAACATGACTTCCAGAATAGGATTACCATACCACTCTGGTGCGGATCTTACTTTGGAAGACCTACGAGGTTCGGTAGTAACTTGATCTGAAGTTTCATGATCATCATCATTAGCTTCCTCACTAATTGCTGTAGGAATCACTGGAACTGATTTCTGTGATGAACTATTTTCCAATAAGGGAGAAGGTACAATTACCTCATCAAGTTCTACTTTCCTCCCACTCACTTCTTTCGAGAGAAACTCCTTCTCTAGAAAGGATCCATTCTTAGCAACAAAGATTTTGCCTTCGGATCTAGAAGGTGTACCCAACAGTTTCCTTTGGGTATCATATGAAGACGCACTTCTCTGACTTGGGTTCAAGCTTATCAGGTTGAAGCTTTTTCACATAAGCATCGCAGCCTCAAACTTTAAGAAACGACAACTTTGGTTTCTTGCCAAACCACAGTTCATAAGGCGTCGTCTCAACGGATTTTGATAGTGCCCTATTTAAAGTGAATGCAGCCGTCTCTAAAGCATAACCCCAAAACGATAGCGGTAAATCAGTAAGAGACATCATAGATCGCACCATATCAAATAAAGTACGATTACGATGTTTGGACACACCATTTCGCTGTGGTGTTCCACGTGGCGTAAGTTGTGAAACTATCTCATGTTGTCTCAAATGAAGACCAAACTCGTAACTCAAATATTCCCCTCCACGATCAGATCGTAGAAACTTTATTTTCTTGTTACGATGATTTTCCACTTCACTCTGAAATTCTTTGAACTTTTCAAATTTTTCAGACTTATGCTTCATTAAGTAGATATAACCATATCTGCTCAAATCATCTGTGAAGGTAAGAAAATAACGATACCCGCCACGAGCCTCAACACTCATTGGACCGCATACATCTGTATGTGTTATTTCCAATAAGTCAGTAGCTCGTTCCATTGTTCCGGAGAACGGAGTTTTAGTCATCTTGCCCATGAGGCACGGTTTGCAAGCACCAAGTGATTCATAATCAAGTGATTCCAAAAGTCCATCAGCATGGAGTTTCTTCATGCGCTTTACACCGATATGACCTAAACGACAGTGTTATAAATAAGTTGCACTATCATTATCAACTTTGCATCTTTTGGCTTCAATATTATGAACATGTGTATCATCACAATCGATATTCAACAAAAATAGACCACTTAGCAAGGGTTCATGACCATAAAAGATATTACTCATATAAATAGAACAACCATTATTCTCATAACCGTCTCGCATCAAACAGGATCCAGATATAATGTTCATGCTCAACGCTGGCACCAAATAACAATTATTTAGGTCTAAAACTAATCCCGAAGGTAGATGTAGAGGTAGCGTGCCGACGGCGATCACATCGACCTTGGAACCATTCCCACGTGCATCATCACCTCATCCTTAGCCAATCTTCGTTTAATCCGTAGCCCCTGTTTCGAGTTGCAAATATGAGCAACAGAACCAGTATCAAATACCCAGTCGCTACTACGAGCATTAGTAAGGTACACATCAATAACATGTATATCAAATATACCTTTCACTTTGCCATCATTCTTATCCGCCAAATACTTGGGGCAGTTCCACTTCCAGTGACCAGTCCCTTTGCAGTAGAAGCACTCGGTTTCAAGCTTAGGTCCAGACTTGGGTTTCTTCTCCTGAGCAGCAACTTTCTTGCCGTTCTTCTTGAAGTTCCCCTTCTTCCCTTTGCCCTTTTTCTTGAAAACTAGTGGTCTTGTTGACCATCAACACTTGATGCTCCTTCTTGATTTCTAGCATCGCGAAGAGCTCGGGAATAGTCTTGTTCATCACTTGCATATTATAGTTCATCACGAAGCCTTTATATCTTGGTGGCAGCGATTGAAGAACTCTGTCAATGATACTATCATCAGGAAGATTAACTCCCAACTGAGTCAAGTGGTTATGGTACCCAGACATTCTGAGTATGTGTTCACTGACAGAAGTATTCTCCTCCATTTTGCAGCTGTAGAACTTGTTGGAGACTTCATATCTCTCAACTCGGGCATTTGCTTGAAATATTAACTTCAACTCTTGGAACATCTCATGTGCTCCATGACGTTCAAAATGTCTTTGAAGTCCCGATTCTAAGCCGTAGAGCATGGCACACTGAACTATCGAGTAGTAATCAACACGTGTCTACCAGGCATTCACAATGTCTGCAGTTGCTGGCGCGGGTGGTACACCTAACGGTGCTTCCAGGACGTAATTCTTCTGTGTAGCAATGAGGATAATCCTCAAGTTACGGACCCAGTCCGTGTAGTTACTGCCATCATCTTTCAACTTAGCTTTCTCTAGGAACGCATTAAATTCAAAGGAACGGTAGCACGGGCCATTGATCTACAATAACATAGACATGCAAAATAACTATCAGGACTAAGTTCATGATAAATTAAAGTTCAATTAATCATATTACTTAAGAACTCCCACTTAGATAGACATCCCTCTAGTCATCTAAATGATCACGTGATCCAAATCAACTAAACCATGTCTGATCATAACATGAGATGCAGTAGTTTTCAATGGTGAACATCACTATGTTGATCATATCTACTATATGATTCACGTTCGACCTTTCGGTCTCAGTGTTCCGAGGCCATATCTGCATATGCTAGGCTCGTCAAGTTTAACCCGAGTATTCCACGTGTGCAAAACTGGCTTGCACCCGTCACTACACCACGACACTCAAAACAGCGTCAAAGAATCTGTCGGCAAAGGTCACCTAAGGCGACACATTTAGTGTCGGCAAAGACCTTTCCCAACAGAAAGGAGCTGTCGCCTATAGTCCTGCCGGGAAAGTTCTTTGCCGACAGATAGTATGACGCCATTTGTGAGATCTACACCGACAGACAACTCTATGCCGACAGATCATCTGTTAGTGTGCTTTGCCGACAGATTGTGCGACGTGCATTTCTACGCCGACAATTTGTCTATCAATGCGCTATGCCGACAGTTTGTGTGACGTCAGATACTTCTACCAACACATTTGTTGCCGGTGCTCTACATTTCAGCACAAATGCAAATGCACAATATTTTGAATGCAATTACATTCATAATATTAAACTCATGTTCAATATGCAATACATACAAACAATTGCACTCTTCTATTCATCACAAGATATCATTGACCAATGCATTCATTCAATATATATAGAAGATTCATTAGTTTTCTTCACTCAAGTTAACTACAACCATTATGGAAATGCACAAGTCACATACACAAGAGAGGCATGTTACAAACATAATGGCCAAATTTCATAAGAGACCAAGTGCTTGTTCACTGGACTGCTACTGCTACAGAATATTACGGAAGACCCAACTCTTCAATTGCCAAATCAAATCAACTTCCATATGAACAAAGTGTGTCATCCATGTTCTCAACAAAAGCAATCACGAGAACATCTTCAATCACCCAGTGGACTTGCTACTTTCTACCATTTGTCCCTACAAAAGAACTTATATGTTTCAGCAATCTTTGAAATAATACAGTGTATTCAAATTTATGAGTTGCCTTCGAGTCCAAAGGTCTAAGAAACAAGCATTATTACATATACATGTACCAGCAGCCATATATGTAATAGTGTACTTGGTGAAAACAAGTCAATTTAAAGGGCATCGCTTGTGTTGCGGTTCATGCATGCTATGAAACATTTTGTCGTATACAATAGGGGTTCGCATATGTTGTTTTCTGCTATGGTTAAAATTCTAAAACTAAACAGATGCTGCAAAAGGCTACGACACCTATGTTTACCTAAAAAATGAGTCAGGTGTAATCCTAATATGTGGACTGAACTAAATATGCTTCGCAGAAAAATAATGGTCAAGTATTTTTTTTTTGTGGGTGATCTTTGAAAGAGAGCAAGTTTCAGTTTAGCTACTAGGAATTGCACACTGGAGGACAAATATGCAAGCAAACATTCAGTTTAGCTTGCGTACTAAATCACACATTTAGACTGCGTACTATTTGCATGACAATGGCGGTTGCGTTGCACACATACAAATGTAGAAATCAAACATTCTATGTTCTGCTATAGCCTAGATTTAGTATCACCTTATCGTGCCCTTAATTCTTATCTATTTCCGATAGAAACTAGATACTCTAGTAGCCTCATGCATCATCTATTTATAATGACACTACAAACTGCACTACATGTGTTTAGTTATGGTGCATGAAACCTGACAAGAAAATTGCAAAGATTGCCCAAAAGAAGAATAATATTGTTTAGCTCAAACTAAGGACCCTTTTCCCCATTCTGAACCTATGTCTTCCTACCCAAGCATCAAGCGAAACATGGCAATGTCAACTCATGGAAAAAAAGTAAGAATAATACCTAGTGTTTCCACATTTCCGATTCCTTGAGAAAAGAGAACTTGATGCATCTCTCCAATTTATCATTGCATTTTTCTGTGCGCCTAGTAGAGTAGAAACTTGTTCATCTTGTCGATGAAATTGAATTTCCATTGCAAGTGTTGTTGGTGGTTCAGCTGCTTCTTCAGGTTGTTTCTGCAAAAAAATAGAGCAAATGAGGCACCTAATTTATTTCTACAATGAAGTCAGTGCAATCTATACTTGTCATCGATTAATATGCAGTCACGTGCATGGCTGTACTAAAGAAAAACACATGATGTGTATGTGTGACTAACAATTAGTGTCTCCGCTTGTGCGGTAGGAACTCCAATTTTACGTGTATTTGCTCTGACAAATATTTCATCTCTCTGCATGTCACAGCCAATTTCTTCAGCCTGCAACAATTTTTTCCCCTAATAATTAGAAAACCAACTAATCGGATGCATAACTTTCAAAAAGAGGTGCTTGAGTTTACCAATTCATGCCTGCTATGAGCATAACTCTTGATGCCAGCTACACTTAGCAATGACAACTTCGAATAAACTTACTTCTTGGCTCGCTGGGACGAGCCGCCTACTTCCCCAGAGGGCCTCTTGTTTTCTCCCAATGCTAAATATTTTCTTTTTATTTCAACAAGAGCTCTCAACTTCCTTTTGTTTTCTGCAATACTTGCAAGCCTCGATTGTTCATATGCTGGGAGCTCACTTCCACCTCTTGTTCCTTCCATCTTTTCTCCTGCAAGTAGCACATATCAGACCATGATGCTTAATAAAAATAGTGCAAAATATGCATATCTTGAGCAAATTATGTGATGAGTTAAATACATGGCAACAACTTTTATCGAGAAGCAGCAGGTTAAAACTGCACTATCCACCAAGCAACTTCGTGTGAATTAGTAGTATAATTAAGAAACATAGTTATGAAAATATAGATAGGAGAAGTGGGCATTCATTACAAATATACATACCAAATAGACAAAACGTAAATAGTAGGCGCCAAGGAAGAACAAACTGAGACTAGAGAAATACAATTTTCCATTACCCCTTTTATCCCTACAATTTCGTGACTATGATTTCTGAAGTTTACGGAGATCTCCACTTGAGCAGACTAAAACAGAAGTTAAAATAAGATATGCCACAAACAGACTTGAGCAGAGAGTAAATGGAGGCTATGTTAGCAGATTTAGAAGGTTTCTTGATTTAGTAAACATTAAACTTGTGATCCGTGAGACAACAAACAAGTAGAAATAATGAGCACCTAGATTAGAAGTCTACTGGTTAGGAGTGAAAGAACAAGAAGATATCCAGTACAAGAAAAAGGAAATTCAGAGACATGAGAAATATGTTTGAGCTCCTTCTAGAACTGCACAGATATGGAGGTAGTGGTTCAGAAGTGTGCTCATCTCCTCCTCCTCATTCTTCCTCTATGCCTTGAGCTCATTCTGGAGCTGGTTTGCATCAACCTTTTGTAATCCTGCGACACAAGAGTTGAATCCATTGATTGGTACATAGATAGATAAAAACACGTGACTGAAATTCAGAAACTGAAGCAACATCGATACAAGTAGCGCAGAAAAAGAAAAAAACATTAAATTGGTGTATCATTAATTACTTTATTGTGCAAATTAATTGTCACAGTTTGGAGCTTTTACGGAAATGCATGTCCTGTTTTGGAGCTAGCACTTAGGAAATAACATGTCCAAATTATCAAAAGGGAAATATGTTTGATATGAACTCTGAAGCAATAACAACAATCTTAGACAAGCCGAGGAATAAACTAGCAGATGGTTTACAATATAATCCGTTGCCAAGCTATTTAACACCCCCCGTAAATTTGGGCTGCATGTATAACAAAAGGAAAGGAAAGTAGGTCAACATAGAGCGGAAGCAACTAATGGCCACCACACCCCATAATCTCTCTCTTCATTTTTTAGTCTCTAAAATAAATAAATAATGATTGTGAAATCTGAGGCACAACCGAAGGAAAAGCAAATTTGCATAATCATTTAAAACTTCCCATACACTACATACACAGTCCAACTTTTAGTGTTAATATTGACCTTATAACATGTTCTGTACAAAGATGCAAACTGCAATACTAATTTCACAATTTTCCACCGGCACTTTTGGAATGTGAGTTGCTAATTAACGACAAGCACAATGGCCTTCTAGGAAACGAAATGTACATACTACATCGGGTAAATTTTCCAAATACAGGTGGCCAACATAATTTATTCAGTCTGAAACTTAAGGTGCTGCAAAGGATTGTGCTTCATTAGTTCAAGAGAAGGAAATTTGATTGCTGGACCTCTCCTTTTCTCATCCCTGAAGAAATAATTACTGTTGCGCATAAGCAAATTCAGGCGGAGGAAGGAGACGAACAGAAGGGGAGAGAAGAAAATGCTTACATTTGTCCATGGCGTCGAGTAGCGGCGCCCCGAAGGAAGAAGCAAGCACATAGAGCACCTGCGTGCGGGCGTGAGGAAACCACATCAGGAGGGGAGCGGCCAAAACAAAACTAACCAACAGCCCGGGGAGAGAGGGCGGGAGGAGACCTTCCATGGCGGCTGCCGGTGCGTGGTTGTGGAGATGGAGCCCGAGGTGGATCTCGGCCGGGAGCAGAGGAGCTCGACGCCGGACGGCGCTGGCCGATCTCACGTGCGCCAGGCCGCCGCTGACCTGCCGGTCACGGTGGATCTCCTGCTTTGGGAGGCGCCATCGGTGGTGGGAGAGGCGGCAGCATGAGCAAATCGGCCGGCAAGTCGGGTCGGGGCGGTGACCTAGGTTTAGGTTTAGGTGTGTGTGGCGTGGGAGGAAGAGAAAGAGTTTTTTAGTTGAAGATGGGTGGCGGACGGAGAAACAGATAAGATGGGCTTAGCCAAAATTTTGGAGTCTCTCACAAGAAAACTTGTCCCCGTGGCTCGGTCCAAACATACGCCGACACTTTTCTATCGCCAAGCAACAACGACGGATAATCTAGCAGCAAAAAAAGCATACGCCGACACATTGTATGTCCGCACACCTTTAAGCATTAACGACACATAGAATGTCGTCACTCTAGAGCAACTCTCACAATCGATGTGTCGTTATTGTTTTCGATAGACAATGTGTCGCTAATGTACACTTATGCCAACAGATGTGTGTCGTCATTGTAGTGTCGTGGTGTAGTGCGTTGTATGTGAACGTAGAGCTTATCACACCCGATCATCATGTGGTGTCTCGGCACGACGAACTGTAGCAACGGTGCATACTTAGGGAGAACACTTATACCTTGAAATTTAGCAAGAGATCATCTTATAATGCTACCGCCATACTAAGCAAAATAAGATGCATAAAAGATAAACATCACATGCAATCAAAATATGTGACATGATATGGCCATCATCATCTTGTGCTCATGATCTCCATCACCGAAGCATCGTCATGATCTCCATCATCACCGGCGCGACACCTTGATCTCCATCGTTGTCGTCTCGCCAACTATTGTTACTACAACTATCGCTACCGCTTAGTGATAAAGTAAAACAATTACATGGCGATTGCATTGCATACAATAAAGCGACAACCATATGGCTCCTGCCATTTGCCGATAACTTTGTTACAAAACATGATCATCTCATACAACAATTTATATCACATCATGTCTTGACCATATCACATCACAGCAAGCCCTGCAAAAACAAGTTAGACATCCTCTACTTTGTTGTTGAAAGTTTTACGTGGCTACTACGGGCTTCTAGCAAGAACCGTTCTTACCTACGCATCAAAACCACAACGATTTTCGTCAAGTGTGCTGTTTTAACCTTCAACAAGGATAGGTCGTAGTCAAACTCGATTCAACTAAAGTTGGAGAAACAGACACCCGCCAGCCACCTTTGTGCAAAAGCACGTCGGTAGAACCAGTCTCATGAACACGGTCATGTAATGTCGGTCCGGGCCGCTTCATCCAACAATACCGCCGGATCAAAGTAAGACGTTGGTGGTCAGCAGTATGACTATTATTGCCCACAACTCTTTGTGTTCTACTCGTGCATATAACATCTACGCATAGACCTGGCTCGGATGACACTGTTGGGGAACGTGGTGAAAGTGCGTTACGTCGACTAGAGGGGGGGGGGTGAATAGGAGATTTTTATGAATTCTTCACTGAGGAATTTCAGGGTGATGAAATTCCTAAGTGAAGAACTACTTGGAGCGGAATAAGTACTCAGGTATAAGCATAACAGAGCAACATCATAGTCATCATGATGAAATGAATGACAAACACAGAGTACAGAAAGCGTAAACACAGGATAAGCAGGATGAAGACAAACAGACTGAAGAAATAGGATTGAGGAATTAGAGAAAGTCTACAGTCAAAGTCTTCAAACAGTAATGATCAGGTACATCAACACACAAATGAGGAAATGAAAGGGTTGAGAAAATAGAACCAGTTGGCTTGGTGAATACAATGATTTGGTAGACCAGTTCCAACTGCTGTGACAGTTGTACATCTGGTTGGAGCGGCTGAGTATTTAAACTCGAGGACACACATTCCCGGACACACAGTCCTCACCGTATTCTCCTTGAGCTAAGATCACACAGACCTCGCCCAACAGTAGTGGTAAGTCTTCACAGGTGACTTCCAAACCTTCACAGACTTGGTCACTTGGCAATCCACAATTCCTCTTGGATGCTCAGACCATGACGCCTAACCGTCTGGAGGATACACAGTCCTCAAAGGTAACAAGCGCCGGTTCCACATAGGAACAATCTCTTCAGTGAAGCTCAATCACTTTGAGGTTTGTAGGTTTGGGTTTGGGATTTGGGTTTTCCTCACTCGATGATTTTCGCTCAAAGTCCTCGGAGGAATGGGATGCTCTCAAATGACAAGTGTCAGTTTTTCTCGGAGCAGCCAACCAGCTAGTGGTTGTAGGGGGCAGCTATTTATAGCCTAGGGAGCAGCCCGACATGATAAGACATAAATGCCCTTGACTGATATGACCGTTGATACGTCTCCAGCGTATCTATAATTTTTGATTGCTCCATGCTATATTATCTACTGTTTTAGGCAATATTGGGCTTTATTATCCACTTCTATATTATTTTTGGGACTAACCTATTAACCGGAGGCCCAGCCCAGATTTGCTGTTTTATGCCTATTTCGGTGTTTCGAGGAAAAGGAATATCAGATGGAGTCAAAACGGAACGAAATCAACTGGAGAAGTTATTTTTGGAAGGAAACCCACCTGATGGACTTGGACCCCACGTCAGAAGATATGGGAGGTGCTCATGAGGGTGGGGGGCGCGCCCACCCCCCCGGGCGCGCCCCCTGCCTCGTGGGGCCCCCGTAGCTCCACCGACGTACTCCTTTCACCCATATATACCACGCACCCTAAAACTTCCGAACAGAAGATAGATTGGGAGTTCCGCTGCAAGCCTCTCAGAGCCACCAAAACCTCTCGGAGCCCTTCCGGCACCTGCCGAGGGGGGATCCATCACCGGTGGCCATCTTCATCATCCCGGCGCTATCCATGACGAGGAGGGAGTAGTTCACCCTCGGGGCTGACGGTATGTACCAGTAGCTATGTGTTTGATCTCTCTCTCTCGTGTTCCCTCTATGGCATGATCTTGATGTATCCCGAGCTTTGCTATTGTAGTTGGATCTTATGATGTTTCTCCCCCTATACTCTCTTGTGATGAATTGAGTTTCCCCTTTGAAGTTATCTTATCGGATTGAGTCTTTTATGAGAACACTTGATGTATGTCTTGCCGTGATTATCTGTGGTGACAATGGGATATCATGTGCCACTTGATGTATGTTTTGGTGATCAACTTGCGGGTTTCATGACATTGGGAACATATGAATAGGGGTTGGCACACGTTCTTGACTCTCCGATAGAAACTTTGGGGCACTCTTTGAAGTACTTTTATGTTGGTTGGATGAATCTGAGATTGTGTGATGCATATCGTATAATCATGCCCACGGATACTTGAGGTGACAATGGAGTATCTAGGTGACATTAGGGTTTTGGTTGATTTGTGTCTTAAGGTGTTATTCTAGTATGAACTCTATGATGGATTGAGCGGAAATAATAGCTTTATGTTATTTTACTATGAACTCTTGAATAGATAGAACAGAAAGGATAACTTTGAGGTGGTTTCGTACCCTACCATAATCTCTACGTTTGTTCTCCGCTATTAGTGGCTTCGGAGTGACTCTTTGTTGCATGTTGATGGATTGTTATATGATCAAACTATGTTATTATTGTTGAGAGAACTTCCACTAGTGAAAGTATGAACCCTAGGCCTTGTTTCCTATCATTGCAATACCGTTTACGCTCACGTTTATCACTTGTTACCTTGCTGTTTTTATATTTTCAGATTACAAAAACCTATATCTACCATCCATATTGCACTTGTATCACCATCTCTTCGCCGAACTAGTGCACCTATACAATTTACCATTGTATTGAGTGTGTTGGGGACACAAGAGACTTTTTGTTATTTGGTTGCAGGGTTGCTTGAGAGAGACCATCTTCATCCTACGCCTCCTACGGATTGATAAATCTTAGGTCATCCACTTGAGGGAAATTTGCTACTGTCCTACAAACCTGTGCACTTGCAGGCCCAACAACGTCTACAAGAAGAAGGTTGTGTAGTAGACATCAAGCTCTTTTCTGGCGCCGTTGCCGGGGAGGCTAGGTAAGTGAAGGTATATCTTTAGATCTTGCAATTGAATCTTTTTGTTTCTTGTTTTAGCACTAGTTTAGTTTATAAAAAGAAAACTATAAAAAAATGGAATTGAGTTTGTCTCATACGCTTCACCTTTTTAATATCTCGTGAGTATGATGGAAAGGAAAATTGTGCCAAAGTGTTAGAAGAAGAATGCATTAAATTGTTTGGCACTAAATCTTTGAATGATGAGCATGATTGCAATTTTGTTAGTATGAATTCCTTGAATATCCATGATGCTAATGATATCCAAAGCCACAAGCTTGGGGAAGCTATGTTTGATGAAGATGATATTTTTTGTCCCCCAAGCTTTGATGAGCAAATTTACTATGATGAAAGTATGTCTCCTATCTATGATGATTATTGTGATGACACCTATGCTATAAATAATAATGATAACCATGAAACTTGTCATCTTGATCTTAATTTTCAATCACATGATAGTTATTTTGTTGAGTTTTCTCCCACTACTATTGATGAGAATATATTTGCTTATATGGAGAGTAGTAAAATTTCTATGCAAGTAGATCATGAAAATAATGATTTAGGTGCTGGTTATATTGTTGAATTCATTCATGATGCTACTGAAAATTATTATGAGAGAGGATCATATGCTTCTACATATTGCAATAATATCAAGTTTCCTCTCTATGTGCTTAAAATCTTGAAGTTATGCTTGTTTTGCCTTCCTATGCAAGTTGATTATTGATCCCATAAGTTGTTTGCTCACAAAATCCCTATGCATAGGAAGTGGGTTAGACTTAAATGTGCTAGTCATATTCTTCATGATGCTCTCTTTATGTTTCAATTCTTATCTTTTATGTGAGCATCATTGAAATCATAATGCCTAGCTAGGGGCGTTAAACGATAGCGCTTGTTGGGAGGCAACCCAATTTTATTTTAGTTTCTTGCTTTTTGGTTATGTTTAGGAATAAATAATCCATCTAGCTTCTGTTTAGATGTGGTTTTATGTTTTAATTAGTGTTTGTGCCAAGTAGAACCTTTGAGAAGACTTGGGTGAAGTCTTTATGATCATGCTGTAAAAAACAGAAACTTTAGCGCTCACGAGATTAGCTTTAACTTTTTACTGGAGAGTGATATTTAGTTGATTCTTTTTTCAGATGATTACTAGAAAAATTCCTCAGGTCCACCAATTTATTTTGGAATTTTTGGAGTTCCAGAAGTTTTCCTTAGTTACATATTACTACAGACTGTTCTGTTTTTGACAGATTCTGTTTTCATTGTGTTGTTTGCTTATTTTGATGAATCTATGGATAGTAAAATAGTTTATAAACCATAGAGAAGTTGGAATACAGTAGGTTTAACACCAATATAAATAAAGAATGAGCTCATTACAGTACCTTGAAGTGGTGTTTTGTTTTCTTTCGCTAACGGAGCTCATGAGTTTTCTGTTAAGTTTTGTGTTGCGAAGTTTTCAAGTTTTGGGTAAAGATTCGATGGACTATGGAATAATGAGTGGCAAGAGCCTAAGCTTGGAGATGCCCAAGGCACCCCAAGGTAATATTCAAGGACAACCAAGAGCCTAAGCTTGGGGATGCCCCGGAAGGCATCCCCTCTTTCGTCTTCGTTCATCGGTAACTTTACTTGGAGCTATATTTTTATTCACCACATGATATGTGTTTTGCTTGGAGCGTCATTTTATTTTCTTAAGCTTTGATCGCTGTTAGTTAGAATAATGTTTTGCATATTTATTTTCAATAAAAAAATCAAGGATAGCCTTTGCCATGCTTATTTTGCTAGTATGCATGTTGCTGTTTGAAAACGGAAAGTTTACCGCTGTTGCGAAAATTCCCTAGAAAAGTAAGAGAGTGGTATAATGTTGAATCTTTTTGCATATTGAGCTCTGATAAATTTAATACAGTGGTAATTTTAGTTCATAACTTTTGTAGTTAGGGAAGTATGATGAATCTTGCATTCTTTACAAACTATACTGTTTGGACAGATTGCTGTTATGTTTGCATTGTTTGCATATGTTTGCTTGTTTAATGATTCTATTTGAGGATAGGAGTATTAAATATGCAGAGGCATTTAGTATGCAATGTTGAATAATAATTTTAGTGATTTGTTACAGTAGGAAATGATAAGGTTTTGCATTGGTTTATACTAACCTATCTCACGAGTTCTTGTTGAGTTTGTTGTGAATGAAGCTTTTGATAAAAAGAGAAACCATGATATGAGATGAATTAAGGAGACACAAAAGTTCAAGCTTGGGGATGACCAAGGCACCCCAAGATAATATTTCAAGAAGTCTCAAGCATCTAAGCTTGGGGATGCCCCGGTAGGCATCCCACCTTTCTTGTTCAACAACTATCGGCTAGTATCGGTTGAGCCTAAGTTTTTGCTTATTCACATGAGTTGTGCTATCCTTGCAATGTAGTTTTATTTAGCTTTGCTTGCTGTTTGAATAAAGTATCAAGATCTGAAATTATTAAATGGGAGAGTCTTCACATAGTTGTATAATTATCCGACTACTCATTGATCTTTACTTATATCTTTCGGAGTAGTTTGTCATTTGCTCTAGTACTTCCCTTATATCTTTTAGAGCATGGTGGTAATTTTATTTTGAAGAAATAGATGAACTCTCATGCTTCACTTATATTATTTTGAGAGTCGTTAATAGCATGGTAATTTGCTTAAAATTAATATGCTTAGTGTTCAAGATATGTGAAACTTTCTTTTTGAGTGAATTGAACACTAAGATAAATTTAATGCTTGATAATTGTTTTGAGATATGGAGGTAATAATATCAAAGTCGTGCTAGTTGATAATTGTGAATTTGAGAAATACTTGTGTTGAAGTTTGCAAGTCCCGTAGCATGCACGTATGTTTAAAGTTGTGTAACAAATTTGAAACATGAAGTGTACCTGGCTTGTGCATCCTTATGAGTGGCGGTCGGGGACGAGCGATGGTCTTTTCCTACCAATCTATCCCCCTAGGAGCATGCGCGTAGTACTTGATCTTTGATGGCTTCTAAATTTTTGCAATAAGTATATGAGTTCTTTTGACTAATGTTGAGTCCATGGATTATCGCACTCTCACCTTTCCGCCTTTGCTAGCCTCTTGATGCCGTGCATTGCCCTTTCTCACCTTGAGAGTTGGTGCAAACTTGGCGGTGCATCCAAACCCGTGATACGATCGCTATCACACATAAACCTCCTTATATCTTCCTAAAAACAGCCACCATACCTACCTATCATGGCATTTCCTTTAAAAAGAGGAGGCCATAAAAAAGAAGAAGATAAAAGGCCCAAATAAAAAATGAGAGAAAAAGAGAGAAGGGACAATGCTACTATCCTTTTACCACACTTGTGCTTCAAAGTAGAACTAAGATCTTCATGATAGAGAGTCTCTCATTTTGTCATTTTCATATACTAGTGGGAATTTTTCATTATAGAACTTGGCTTGTATATTCCAATGTTGGGCTTCCTCAAAATGCCCTAGGTCTTCGTGAGCAAGCAAGTTGGAGGCACACCCACTTAGTTTCTTTTGTAGAGCTTTCATATACTTATAGCTCTAGTGCATCTGTTGCATGGCAATCCCTACTCCTCATGTTGACATCAATTGATGGGCATCTCCATAGCCCGTTGATTATCCTCGTCAATGTAAGACTTTCTCCTTTTTTGTCTTCTCCACACAATCCCCATCATCATACTCTATTCCACCCATAGTGCTATATCCATGCCTCACGCTCATGTATTGCGTGAAGGTTGAAAAAGTTTGAGATTATTTAAGTATGAAACAATTGCTTGGCTTGTCATCCGGGGTATAGAAGTTGGGAACATCTTTGTGTGACGAAAATGAAGCATAGCCTAACTATATGCTTTTGTAGGGATGAACTTTCTTTGGCAATGTTATTTTGAGATGACATAATTATTTTGATTAGTATGCTTGAAGTATTATTATTTTTATGTCAATATGAACTTTTGTCTTGAATCTTTCGGATATGAATATTCATATCACAATTAAGAAGATTTACATTGAAATTATGCCAAAGTATCACTCCGCATCAAAATTCTCTTTTTATCATTTACCTACCGAGGGCGAGTAGGAATTAAGCTTAGGGATGCACGATACGTCTCCAACGTATCTATAATTTTGATTGCTCCATGCTACTTTATCTATTGTTTTGGACTATAATGGGCTTTATTTTCCACTTTTATATTACTTTTGGGACTAACCTATTAACCGGAGGCCCAGCCCAGAATTGCTGTTTTTTTGCCTATTTCAGTGTTTTGAAGAAACGGAATATCAAACAGAGTCCAAACGGAATGAAACCTTCGGGAACGTGATCTTCTCACCAAACGTGATCCAGGAGACTTGGACCCTACTCCAAGAAGTGCCAGAGGCGGTCACGAGGGTGGGGGGCGCGCCCTCTCCCCTGGGCGTGCCCCCTGCCTCGTGGGCCCCTTGACGCTCCACCGACGTACTCCTTCCTCCTATATATACCTACGTACCCCCAACAGATCAGAGAAGGAGCCAAAAAACTAATTCCACCGCCGCAACTTCCTGTATCCACGAGATCCCATCTTGGGGCCTGTTCCGGAGCTCCGCCGGAGGGGGCATCTACCACGGAGGGCTTCTACATCATCATCATAGCCCCTCCGATGAAGTGTGAGTAGTTTACTTCAGACCTTCGGGTCCATAGCTAGTAGCTAGATGGCTTCTTCTCCCTTTTTGGATCTCAATACAATGTTCTCCCCCTCTCTCGTGGAGATCTATTCGATGTAATCTTCTTTTTGCGGTGTGTTTGTTGAGACCGATGAATTGTGGGTGATCCAACTTATCTATGAAAAATATTTGATTCTTCTCTGAATTCTTTTATGTATGATTGAGTTATCTTTGCAAGTCTCTTTGAATTATCCGTTTGGTTTGGCCAACTAGATTGGTAGTTCTTGCAATGGGAGAAGTGCTTAGCTTTGGGTTCACTCTTGCGGTGTCCTTACCTAGTGACATAAGGGGTTGCAAGGCACGTAGTGTATTGTTGCCATCGAGGATAACAATATGGGGTATTTATCATATTGCATGAATTTATTCCTCTACATCATGTCATCTTGCTTGAGGCGTTACTCTGTTTTTAACTTAATAGTCTAGATGCATGCTGGATAGCGGTCGATGAGTGGAGTAATAGTAGTAGATGCAGAATCGTTTCGGTCTACTTGTCTCGGACGTGATGCCTATATACATGATCATTGCCTAGATATACTCATAACTATGCTTAATTCTGTCAATTGCTCAACAGCAATTTGTTCACCCACCGTAGAATACTTATGCTCTTGAGAGAAGCCACTAGTGAAACCTATGGCCCCCGGGTCTATTCTCATCATATCAATCTCCATCACTTTATTTACTTGCTTTCCTTTTACTTTTCACTTTGCATCTCTATACCGAAAATACCAAAAAATATTATCTCTATCAGATCTCACTCTCGTAAGTGACCGTGAAGGGATTGACAACCCCTAATCGCATTGGTTGCGAGTAGCTATCGTTTTGTGCAGGTACGAGGGACTTGCGCGTGGCCTCCTACTGGATTGATACCTTGGTTCTCAAAAACTGAGGGAAATACTTACGCTACTGTGCTGCATCATCCTCTCCTCTTCGGGGAAAACCAACGCAAGCTCAAGACGTAGCAAACCTCAAATTTCCGAACGTTGCTGTGCTGCACGCCAGCTATCCCAAAATATCTTATCCACCTAACGGTCATATCATTG
The DNA here is from genome assembly GCA_021605205.1 of Aegilops longissima. NCBI lineage: Eukaryota > Viridiplantae > Streptophyta > Magnoliopsida > Poales > Poaceae > Aegilops > Aegilops longissima. Next base: position 20,586,335 of record CM038678.1, read on the forward strand.
AAGGGCATTTATATCTTATCATGTCGGGCTGCTCCCTAGGCTATAAATAGCCGCCCCCTACAACCACTAGCTGGTTGGCTGCTCCGAGAGAAACTTACACTTGTCATTTGAGAGCATCCCATCCTCCGAGGACTTTGAGCAAAAATCATCGAGTGAGGAAAACCCAACCCAAACACCTACAAACCCAAAGTGATTGAGCATCACTGAAGAGATTGATCCTGCGTGGATCCGATGCTTGTTACCTTTGAAGACTGTGCTTCTTCCAGACGGTTAGGCGTCATGGTCTAGAGCATCCAAGAGGAATTGTGTATCTCCGAGTGACCGAGTCTGTGAAGGTTTGGAAGTCGCCTGAAGACTTACCACGAGTGATTGGACGAGGTATGTGTGACCTTAGTTCAAGGAGAATACGGTGAGGACTTGGTGTCCTGAGCTGCGTGCTTAGTGACTAGGTGTCCGGGGCTGTGTGTCCTCAAGTTTAAATACTCAGTCGCTCCAACCAGACGTACAACTGAGACATCAGTTGGAACTGGTATACCAAATCATTGTCTTCACCAACCTTACTGGTTCTATTTTCTCAACTCTTTCATTTCCTCATTACTGTGTTGAGCGTTTGTTCATATCTGTGTTTGAAGACTTTGACTGAAGACTTTCTCAATTTCCTCAGTTCAAATTCTTCGGTCTGTTTGTCTTCATCTTGTGTTATCCTGTGATTACGCTTTCTGTACTCTGTGATTGTCTTCATTTCATCATGATGACCATGCCTGTATTCTGTTATGCTTACTTTTGAGTACTTATTCAGCTGCAAGTAGTTCTTCGCTAAGGAATTTCCTCACCGGCAAATTCCTCAGTGAAGAATTCATAAAAATCGCCTATTCACCCCCTCTAGTCGATATAACGCACTTTCAGCATGCGTGCATAATATTAATGAGGAAATAACATGCAGGAAAACAAAGCAAAAGTATCAGGTCACCATCGGACTTAAGTTTACAACTCAATCAACAAAAGCTTCAGAAGAGCGAGAGTTGCAACTTAACAAAAAAATACCCATATATAGAGAGACCCGCTTGAATACTAACTCAAATTTCTCCCCATTTGTCATCAAATGACCAAAAGGGACGAAAAGTGAGGACTAACGTCCCTGAAGAGTTTCTTCACGAAGTCGATGGAGGAGCGTCAGCGTTGTTGGGGTCGTTTGTTGGAGAAGGGCCTGCTGCAGTGTCGTCTAGATCTTCATTTTCGTCAGTATCACGGGATGAGGAATATGAACTGGGCACCAAAGGAGGAACTGCAACTTTCTTGAGTTTCTTCGGTGGGGGCTTAGCCCAGCCGAAGTCCTGCTTGAAGCCCATCTGCTTGAGATCCTTATCACCGTAAAGGTGAGACAGTATAGCCCAGGTGCGGTCAAACACTTCATTGAGGTAGTAATGGTTCTTCTTCACTGAATTATATGTGGCAGTCATGTTGTGAAGAATTGAACCAAACTGAGGTTTTACCTATTTGTGATTGCGATCCACCTTTTGATGAATACTGAGGAGAAGCTCACGATCAGTCATCACCCTTGGAGCTGTTGCCTGAGGACTTTGCTTGGATGCATTAGCGGCAGAATCATGAGTAGCAGAGTCATCATTAGTGGAATATGAAGCAGCTTTGCGAAACTGTCCATCCAATGGTCGAATGCCCTCATCAATAACAGCAGCGGCCTTGCCCTTTTCATCAGCTGAGGAAAATGTCCGTTTGAGGACTTCAATTGGGGGCAAGTAGCTGCCATGGTTGAGTGTATCAGCTTTTTAGTTGAGTGAAGACCTTGATCTAAGGAATCTCATAATCCAGGGAGCATAAGGCTTCAGCTCAAATGGGGACATTGCAACGTTTGCCAAAGTCCTCATGAAGAAATCGTGATAGTTCACAGGAATACCGTGCATGATGTTGAAAAGCAGATTCTTCATGATGCCAACGACTTCTTCATCATTCGAGTCATGGCCTTTGATTGGACTCAATGTCTTTGTCAGAATTCGATAGACTGTCATTGGCACATATTGCAATTCATTCACGAGAAATTTGGTCCTTGAGGCTTGTCCAGGCTTTAATGGCTTCATCAGCACTTGCATGAAATGATCTGACAGCTCAGGTTTAGAGTATATGAGACGTGCACCTTCTGGGGGAGGACTGACAGGCATGGCACGAAGCAATTCAGTGGTCGGTGCCTTATAGTGTGTGTTCTTTGTCATCTAGTCCAACACCCAAGAGTTCACATCTTCAGCATTGCCTGTGATGTGCAGTGTAGCATAAAATTGAAGAATGAGTTCTTCATTCCAATCGCATATGACAGTGCAGAAATTGAGCAGGCCAGCATCATGAATGGCAGCGAGGACTGGCGCAAAGCAAGGCAGTGATTCCATATCCAAGTGAGGAATATGCTCATGGTCGAAGACTTTGTCTTTGTTGAAGATCACTGAAGAATAGAAATTTGCTTGGCTAGCTGTCCAGAAGCGCTTCCTCCTCAAACGAGCAGAATCATAGGGATTGTAGTCCGTGAAGAATACATGCTCATTGAAGAAGGCATCAGCCTTGAACTTCAGAGTTTTGGAGAATGGATTCTTCGGCTGAGGCTGAGGAGTGTCAATGATCTGAAGAATATCTTCTACTTCAGTAGCAGCCTGGGTCTCCATTTCTTCAGCAGCGTTTTCATCAGCACTAGTGGCAGGTATGTCTTCATGAATGGAAGGGATGGCATGAGTTTTTTCAGAGCCCATTTGAACTTCAGTTGGAGCTGGGGATTGAGGAATTTGTTGAATTGGTGTGAACAGGGAGAGTTGGGGTGTTGGCTATCCCAAAAATCATCGTTCATCACTGGAGTGGTGCTCCCAATGTCCACATCCTTATCCACTTCCATTTCTTCAACGCCGGCCTCTTCAGCAGTAAACTGAGGCGTCAGCGATGATACCTGAGGAGTTGAAGTGAAAGCCTCAAATTCAATTTCTTCATCCATCTGCTCTATGGAAGCAGCATAGGGATCTTCTTTAGTAGATTCTTCAGAAATCTGATATTCTTCACCATAAGGAACAAGTTCCTTTGATGGCATACTTGCAAGAGGAACAACATCAACGGGATTGTCCATTGAACTTGTCAAAATCTTCGCCTTCTTGGGGACCGAAGATTCTGAGGAAGCTAATGCTTTCCTCTTCTTCAGAGCAGCACGCTCTGCAGCTTTGGTTTTCTTCACTTCCAGAGCAGAAGGAAGAACTAGGCTTGGTGTTGGTGCAGGCGGAGTAGTGGGAGTTAGATCAATTTCTTCAGGCCTAACTGATGCAGTTGGCCTGTTCTGAGCAGTTTCTTCAGGCACAGCAACAGAGTCTTCAGCTGGCCTGGCAGCTTCTTCAGGCGTAACACTAGTGGATGCCCTGGCAGTTTCTTCAGCGGCTGGAATTTCTTCAGCAGCCCTGGTGCTTGCAGTTTCATCAGCAGCCTGATTTTCATCAGCGGTGCTGGCAATTCCTTTAGTGGCTTGAGCAGATGCTTCAGCCTGAGTGACATCAATGTGCACAGGAGCAACAACACATGAAGTGAATTTCTTCGTCAGCTTGACAAACCTGACTTTGGCACCCTGTCATTCAGCCTTGTATGCGTTGAATTCATCGCTGAGCTTTTTGATGTCAGCTTGCAGTGCAATGAGCTGTTCAGGCGAAGACTGAGGACATTGTGAAGCGGAGTACATGGCAGCCTCAGAGGCAGCGCATGAAGCAATTTGGGTGAAGGAGTTCATCACCGACCTAGGAGTCATACCCAATGCGTCGGGCCGATCAAACTCTTCGTGACAACACTTTGGAGCTATTGCACTTGCCAAGGAGCCAGGTTTCACAAGAAGACCAGCACATCAGCGTCGCTTCAACTCCATCCGTGAAAATGTTCAAGATGGAGACATAGAAATTTGCAAAGTGCATACGGATCTGAATGTCGAGATCCGTTGACTAAACCTCTTCATGGGCAAAACATGATCAACACCGAACTCTATGGGTGTTCGATTCATCACAATGTAACTAGATTATTGACTCTAGTGCAAGTGGGAGACTGTTGGAAATATGCCCTAGAGGCAATAATAAAAGGATTATTATTATATTTCCTTGTTCATGATAATTGTCTTTTATTCATGCTATAATTGTATTATCCGGAAATCGTAATACACGTGTGAATACATAGACCACAATACGTCCCTAGTAAGCCTCTAGTTGACTAGCTCGTTGGTCAACAGATAGTCATGGTTTCCTGACTATGGACATTAGATGTCGTTGACAACGGGATCACATCATTAGGAGAATGATGTGATGGACAAGACAATCCTAAGCATAGCACAAGATCGTGTAGTTCGTTTTGCTAGAGCTTTTCCAATGTCAAGTATCTCTTCCTTAGACCATGAGATCGTGTAACTCCCGGATCTTGTAGGAGTGCTTTGGGTATACCAAGCGTCTGGCGTAATCGGGTGACTATAAAGGTGCACTACGGTATCTCCGAAAGTGTCATTGGGTTGACACGGATCGAGGCAGATTTGTCACTCCGTATTACGGAGAGGTATCTTGGGCCCACTCGGTAGTGCATCATCATAATGAGCTCAAAGTGACCAAGTGTCGGTCACGGGATCATGCATTACGATCTGAGTAAAGTGACTTGCGTGCGAGATTGAGCGAGGTATTGGGATACCGACGATCGAATCTCGGGCAAGTAACATACCGTCGACAAAGGGAATAGTATACGGGTTGCTTGAAACCTCAACATCGTGGTTCATCCGATGAAATCATCAAGGAGTATGTAGGAGCCAACATGGGTATCCAGATCCCGCTGTTGGTTATTGAGCGGAGAGCCGTCTCGGTCATGTTCAGATATCTCCCGAACCCGTAGGGTCTACACATAAGGTTGGTGACGCTTAGGGTTATTAGGAAGACTTGTATGTGATTACCGAATGTTGTTGAGTCCGGATAAGATCCCGGACGTCACGAGGAGTTCGGAATGGTCCGGAGGTGAAGATTTATATATGGGAAGTTGTCATACGGACACCGGAAAGTTTGAGGGCATATCGGTATTGTCTGGGGCCACCGGAGAGGTTCCGGGTCCACCGAGGGGCCACCCCTCTCGGAGGGCCTCATGGGCGCAGGGCAGGGAACTAGCCTGGAGGCTGGCGCCCCTTGGGCCCATGCGCCTAGGGTTTGGGGAACCCTAGTGGGGCGCCCTTGCTTGGGGGCAAGCCCCCCTCCTGGCGCCGCCGCCCTCTAGATCTCATCTAGAGGGGCCCGCCCCTTCCCCTTCCCCTATAAATAGAGGGGCGGGGAGGCTGAACACCTGATCCAGGCGCAGCCCTCCCTCCCCAACACCTCTCCTCCTCGGTTGAGTGCTTGGCGAAGCCCAGCCGAGATCTTGCCTCTCCACCATCATCACGCCGTCGTCTTTGCTGCTGGAGCCTTCTTCCTCAACCTCTCCTTCCCCTTGCTGGATCAAGAAGGAGGAGACGTCATCCGTTCCGTACGTGTGTTGAACGCGGAGGTGTTGTCCGTTCGGCACTTAGTCATCGGTGATCTGAATCACGGCGATACGACTCCATCATCACCGTTCCTTGAGCGCTTCCGCCGCGATCTACAAGTGGTATGTAGATGCAATCTCTCTCCCATGACTCGTTGCTTAGATGAACTCATAGATGGATCTTGGTGAAACCATAGGAAACATTTTAATTTTCTCGCAGCGCTCCCAACAATGGTATCGAGCCAGGTTTATCGTAGTTCTATTGCACGAGTAGAACACAATTTTGTTGTGGGCGTAGATCTTGTCAACTTGCTTGCCGCTACTAGTCTTTTCTTGCTTGATGGTATTGTTGGATGAAGCGGCCGGACCGACCTTACACGTGCGCTTACGTGAGGCAGAGTTCCACCGGTGACATGCACTAGTTGCATAAGGTGGCTAGCGGTGTCTGTCTCTCCTACTTTAGTTGGAGCGGATTAGATGAAAAGGGTCCTTATGAAGGGTAAATAGAAGTTGACAAAATCACGTTGTGGTTATTCGTAGGTAAGAAAACGTTCTTGCTAGAACCCAATTTATCGGGGATATACCCCTTGGTGTAAACCGCCGGAAGTTAACCCGGCGGGCTTGGCGATTTATTTGAGGTCGGCGGCACTTGGCGATATTCATCGGTGACCCGCCCGGACACGGCAATTTACCGGCAACCCGCCAGGACGTTGTAACTCACTGGTGACCCGACGGACGGGTCAGAGGAGCGACAAGACCCCGGTGGCCTGTTTGGCGGTTCATGAAGGCCGGTTCAACTATTGTGGGCCGGTTTAAGAGGAAAGACATGAGGAATATTTACCTTACAAGGAGTTAAGACCAGGACTTGTATCCGGTTTGCATTAGAGATAGACTAGTCCTAATCCTAATAGGACTCCACATGTAACCCGCCCTTCAACATATATAAGGAGGCGGGGCTCCCAAAGAGGGACAGGCTACAAGCAAAATAAACAATCTTAGGGCTAGACACAAAGAGGAGAGCGGTTCTCGGCGACTCCCTCGTGATGATAATGAGACCTAGCCTCAAACAACATGTAGGGTTTTTACCGGATGATGTTTCCGGGGCCGTGAGTGTCTAAATCCTGTCTTGTATTGCGTCTCTCGATTCCGCTCAACCCTCTCAAGCTACCACATAGATCGTTGGCCTCATGACTAAGTCACAGCACTAGGACATCTGCCGTGACAATTCCACGACAGTTGGCGCCCACCGTGGGGCCTGCGCACGGTGGTGATGAGTTCTTGAAGGGATCTCTCCTAAGGTTTTGAGAAGATCGCGACCCGTCGGATCAAAATTTTTAAAGGATTCACACCAACTACAAGTTCATCTGTGAAAGTCAAAGAAGTTTTTAGCGGCAGCATATGCAAAATTCCAGTACAAGGGAAACTAGGGTTCCATCTATGTACGCCGCCGTCGCGACGTATTAATCCGCCGAGTCCAAATATAAACCGGTCTGGATTGAAGTCTGCAGATGATCCGATCCGACGTGTTTGCGTTGCTGCTGCGCGTATGCGTTTTCAAGTCCCGAGGGCATCAACAGGTAACTGCTGCAATCAGGCATCACCCAAACGAAGAGTGATCTGTTGCTGCTGTTTTCTGACATGAGGACAAGAACAAATCGAAGGAATCATCAAATAGTACATCCATTATTATTTTGTCACGTGAAGGCCACCTAGCGCAAGTTGCTATATGTGCTACTATCAATCTATGAGCAGTCCGAGCTCATCAGGGAAAGTAATCAAGGAAAAGGAAAGTCATGGGCGAGCGATTTGTCAATTAAAAAAAAAGAGGGAAAAAGGGAGGGCCTCAGCCCACGACCCGGAAGCAGTTCCCACCAACATCGTCGTTCTCCGCCCCCGCGGCTTCGAGCCGCTGCCTGGCCTTCCGCCACCGAGCTGACGCAGACGCGGTCCCGCACCAATGGTCGGTCGCCTCTGCCGTAAGACGCTGCGGCTCTGCCTCACCCCCGCTCAGCCTGCAAGTCGCCAACGCCGCCTCGCCCCCGCGCTGGCCTCCCACGCCGGTGTCACAACCCCGTCACCAACCTGAGCGGAGTCTCCCCCTCGCGCCCCTCTGTGACCGCGCCCGCCGGATCAGCCTCGCCCTCTGTGCCCGTTGCGGGACGCGCGCTTCTTCAGCTTCGGCGGCTGCGTGCGCGCCGGCTTCACCTCGCCCACGACGGCTTCTCCACGCCCAAGTGCGTGCCCCGTGTCGCTCCGCTTCGACCGGGTCGCCGCCAGTGCCCCGTGAGCTGCCCCTGCGCGCCTCTGCTCCACGTTCCATCTGCGTTTGTGTTCGCGGACCCTCGGCCGACCGCGACGCCCGCGCCGCCTCCGTGCTCTTCCTGAAGCAGCCGCTGGTCATGGGCGTCACCAGCTGCCTCGCCGCGTTCTTCTCCATCTCCATCAAGCAGAGGGCCGCGCTTCGAGCTCCGTGGCAGTGCCCGCCGCTCCTACTACGCGTCTAGTGTGCAGTTCCTCGCCCCTGCGCCGGTTCACTGCCCCCGATTAGCTCCGCCCGGTTCCTCTGCGTCCGCGCCTGTCTCCTGAGCCGCCCGCGCGCCGGCTCCCTTCCAAGCCCCAGCCGGGTTGCCGCCGTCTCCCCCGCTCTGCCGTCCGCGCGACCCGACCGCCGCTTCCGGCGCGACTCGGCCGCCTGCTCGATGTCCCTACACCGGCCGGCTCCGGGTGCCTGCTGGGTTCACCTCCGCCCGCGGGTGGGTGCCCCGCGACAAACCGCCACCGGAAATCATCGGGACGGCCTCGTTTGCAGCAGAGGGTCGCCGGACTTTATCTCGACCACCCGCTGCCTCCGCTGTCATCCGGCTGCGCCGCTGAACCGTCTCCGCCACTGGCCGGTTTGGCCTCCGCATCGCCTCGGGTCACGGCCTCGCTTCATCCGCTCGCCCAGTTTCTGTTAAACCGCCGGGTGCTGACCCGCCGCTCGCCCCGCTGCGTTAATCCGCCGCGTCCGCGTTCAAACCCGGCGACTTTGCACGCGCATTGGCTGGGTCTTGTCTCCACCGTGCTACTCCAATTCGCCGCGGCAGCGGACGTATCTCGTCGACCCGCCGGAGTGCCCTCGATGTGGCCGGTTCACCTCCGCGCCCGAGACGCGCCTCCGACCCACCTACGGTTCGCCACAGCTCAGCTCAAAACCGGATCAAACCCCGGGTTACGCCGCCGAACTGGCTCCGCCTCGAACGCCTCCTCTGCCTGCGGCGTGTCGATCACCCGCGCCGTTTCCGCTCTGGGGCCGCCTCTGCTGCGAACAATTCTGGTTCCGCAAGCTCTCGCCGCTCGCTCCGCCAAAGGAGTCCAGCCTCCCCTGCGTTCGCTTTGGCTGAAAAGAAGAAAGCAAAGGAAAAGTCAAGAGCTATCAAAAAAAGTGGGGGGTCAAACATGACCCGGAGGTCCGTCTAAGTCAATCGGTGTAGTGCTGTAAGCCGCCACCGCGATTGCGGTGCACGAATCATTAATCATCCAAAGCCATTTGCCATCTACAAACATCAGGTGATATCCATCTTAAATTTGTTTTATTAACATATATTATTTTTATCAAAGGAAAAATTACTTTGGTTTGTATATTTTTATATACAGGACCATTATTCACTACAAATGTGGTTTATACCACGGATATGGAGCATGGTTGATAATATTTCCGCCTGGGAATAATCCGGGACATATCACCTGATGAATGGACGCGAATGGACGCGCACAAGCCGCCGCCCGGTCTACATCAATTAGCTGGGACTGCGCCTATGACTGGCTCGTGCATCTGCACCGGCTTACAACGCCGTGACCGGCTCATCTTTATGTTCCCACGGCCGACTCGGCCGGGATTGATTTCAGCTTTACCGGGGTGATCATCAACTCCATGGTGGATAATTTCTAGTTACATATCGGTGAAATCCATCAATATATTTTATATTATATATTGCTTTCTTAAAAGAGCAATTACTCCGGCTTGCAAAGTTGTCTAATGCAGGACCCTAAACCGCCATATTGGTGCAAATTTAAAGGCCGTCAGAAAATTTCCGGCTTAAAAAGAAGGATTCCGGTTTAGAATCCGGTTCAAGGGAAAGAAGTCTCCCATAAAGCTTTGAAGCTCTCAATATCCGGTTTAATGTCCGGTTCAAGAAGGATTTATATCTTGCAAAAAGTTAAAGGGTGCCAAAGAGGACCTGCTGCCATGATGCGCGGTTCAAACATGGGTATCATGCCTTATTGGTTTATCATTTATTGATCACTTGGGGGCTTGGTCATGTCTGAACCATAGTCACACCTCTTGATCGGCGCAATGCCACAGTATCACTTGGGGGCTTGGTCATGTCCGAACCAATGCAACACCTTTTGATAGGCGAAAGCCACCGGATCACAGGGACATGGTCAAGTCTGAACCGATCCGCCTCTTAATCGGCCTAAGGCCATAGAGTCACTTGGGGCTTGGTGAACCCAAACCATTGCCACGCCACTTGATCGGCATAATGCCACGGTTTGATTGGGGACTGGCTGACTTGAACCATAGCTACACCTTATTGGGAGCTTGGTCGTGTCCGACCATGGTAACACCATCGATCGGCTCGAGAAAGCTTCTTTTGCAAACGGTTTTATCATTGTCTTTGCTTCCATATTTTTTCATAACTGTTATTTGATTTTTGTTGCGTTTTTTAAACCGACATTGTTAATCCGGTTCGACTGTCAATTACAAATTGGCGGAACACGGTCAAATCTTAATCCGGAGACTATCTGCCCGGTTTGATTTTATGTTACCATCTTATTATGGAGTAAACCGGTGTTCATTAACCTGGCTTGACTTTCAATTACAAGTTGTCAGTACATGATCAAATCATAATCCAGAGACTATCCGCCCGGTCTGGTTTGACTACGAGTCGCCAGGATTATATATGGTTACTCCGGTGTTTATCACAACCCGGTACGGTTTTATCATAAACCGGCAAAATATGGAAGGAGTTCAGTACTCAAAATTTGGGTTATTACCCTTACTACAAAAAAGTGGTAAACCAATGATGTGATTCAATGTCACAGGTATGATATATTTCATATTTGATTATTCTTAAGTGCAGCCTTGGTTATAAACCCGGGTTATATGTTGGGCATTATGACCCGTCCGGCGGTAAACCGCCAGGACACTTTAAACTTGTTGTATGCAGAAACAGGTTGAATAAAGCATGATTATAAATCGCCGGCGTTTATTAAACCGGCCTGGCTTTCGACTATATGTCGCCAGTATGATGATAAATTATACGGTGTTTATTAAACCGGCCTGGCTTTAAGACGATAAGTCTCCAGTATATATTTGGATTGCGCCATTGGAATCATGCGCTTATAAATCATTGGGTTATATTATTCAAATAGCCAAACTTGGCTGAATTTTCATTATGATATTGAATGAATAAGGTTTTTCATACCAGATTATATTATCTTGAATAAGCCAACATGGCTAGATTTTTATTATGGTTATCAATAACCAATATTATGATTGAGGTTTTCAAAGTCTCTTCAGCGAATGGATATTATTTCATCAAGGGGTATGATTTATTCTACAATGGAGGGAATAGTCCCGAGTCGCTGCAGGCTTACGACCCGGCACTTGGGGGCTATATTATTTAAGTTGAGATTATATCAAATATGCAAGTCTCATGTCGCTGCAAGCATGCACCATGACACTTGGGGGCTAATGCAAAGTAATTTTTTGCTCATATTATTGAAGACCCGACTCATCACATTATAATGAGTCGGCCCTTGGGGGCTACCAATTGCTCCTGTCAACAGTTGAAGGTACAAAGCTTTTTATTCATTATATTGAAGGGTCCACTGCTCAGTTGGTAAAGCACAAGGCTCTTAACCTTGTGGGCGTGGATTCAAGTCCCATGATGGGGGTTAAATCATATGATGTTATTTTCATTGAAGTATATATTAAGTCCCAACTCAATATTATCTTACTGAGCCGGCCCTTGGCGGCTACACATCATTGCTCAAATCTACATGATTATACCTACAAAGTCCCTGCTCATTATTGCATAACGACCCGGCCCTTGGGGGCTACATTGGTTGAAGTTTTTATGAGTATAAGACAATTACAAGTCCCAGGTTGCTGCAAGCATGACAACCCGGCACTTGGGGGCTACATAGTATGGAGTATTCAGTTTTTACTAGTCACTGGGATGAACAACATGGATTTCTTGGGGGCTACAGGTATTATATTATTATCGAAGAAATATTGTCAAATTTTCTGATTGAGCAAACTAGGTTGACCCGGCGTCACCAATCACTATGGCCCTGTGGCTGCAACCCGGTGTCATTAATAATCATGAACCGGCGTTGGCAACAATCATTAACCGGTGTCTGCAACAATCATGACTCGGAGTTATCAAGTTTTTATAACCCGACGGTCTTCGGCAATGATAAAACCGGCAAGTTCTGCATCTTCAAACCGGTTGAATATCAGATGAGTATTTCAAGACCAATATTTCTTAAACCGGCGCTTTAGAAGCCGACTCAAGTGGATTATTCTTCACAATATTTTTTCTATAAGAAGCCAACATCAGCAATTTGAGTAGGAAGCTGGTTATTGACCCGGATTTTCTAGAAGGAGAAAATGACAAAGCACTTAAGGACGATCAGGTGCCGGTCTACAAGAATTCTTAACCCGGAGCACGACCTGCCAAATTTGTTCTGGTGTTTATTTTGCAGCATAAGTTTACCATGGATAAATCCAAGTTAAACTTGGGGGCTAATGTCGGGGATATACCCCGCGGTGTAAACCGGCCGGAAGTTAACCCGGCGGGCTTGGCGATTTATTTGAGGTCGGCGGCACTTGGCGATATTCATCGGTGACCCGCCCGGACACGGCAATTTACCGACAACCCGCCAGACGTTGTAACTCACTTTGGTGACCCGGCGGACGGGTCGAGGAGCGACAAGACCGGTGGCCCGTTTGGCGGTTCATGAAGGCGGTTCAACTATTGTGGGCCGGTTTAAGAGGAAAGGCATGAGGAATATTTACCTTACAAGGAGTTAAGACCAGGACTTGTATCCGGTTTGCATTAGAGATAGACTAGTCCTAATCCTAATAGGACTCCACATGTAACCCGCCCCTTCAACATATATAAGGAGGGGCAGGGCTCCCCAAAGAGGGATAGGCTACAAGCAAAAAGAAACAATCTTAGGGCTAGACACAAAGAGGAGAGCCGGTTCTCGGCGACTCCCTCGTGATGATAATGAGACCTAGCCTCAAACAACATGTAGGGTTTTTACCGGATGATGTTTCCCGGGGCCCGAAGCTGTCTAAATCCCTATCTTGTGTTGCGTCTCTCGATTCCGCTCAACCCCTCTCAAGCTACCACATAGATGCGTTGGCCTCGCGACTAAGTCCTGGCACTAAGGACATCTGCCGTGACAATTCCACGACACAATTGCAGCCACGTAAAAGATGCAACAACAATTAGAGGACGTCTAACTTGTTTTTGCAGCAATTGTCATGTGATGTGATATGGCCAGAAGTTGTGATGAATGATGAATGATATATTGTGATGTATGAGATCATGTTCTTGTAATAGGAATCACGACTTGCATGTCGATGAGTATGACAACCGGCAGGAGCCATAGGAGTTGTCTTAATTATTGTATGACCTGCGCGTCATTGATTCAACGCCATGTAAATTACTTTACTTTATTGCTAAACGTGTTAGCCATAGTAGTAGAAGTAATAGTTGGCGAGCAACTTCAGGGAGACACGATGATGGAGATCATGGTGTCATGCCGGTGACAAGATGATCATGGAGCCCCGAAGATGAAGATCAAAGGAGCTATATGATATTGGCCATATCATGTCACTACTTTATATAATTGCATGTGATGTTTATTATGTTTTATGCATCTTGTTTACTTAGAACGGTGGTAGTAAATAAGATGATCCCTTATAATAATTTCAAGAAAGTGTTCCCCCTAACTGTGCACCGTTGCTAAAGTTCGTCGTTTCGAAGCACCACGTGATGATCGGGTGTGATAAATCCTTACATTCACATACAATGGGTGTAAGACAGTTTTACACATGCAAAACACTTAGGGTTAACTTGACGAGCCTAGCATGTACAGACATGGCCTCGGAACACAAGAGACCGAAAGATCGAACATGAGCCGTATGGAAGATACGATCAACATGGAGATGTTCACCGACGATGACTAGTCCGTCTCACGTGATGATCGGACACGGCCTAGTCGACTCGGATCATGTAACACTTAGATGACTAGAGGGATGTCAAATCTGAGTAGGAGTTCATTAAATAATTTGATCAGATGAACTTAATTATCATGAACATTAGCCTAAAATCTTGCAAAATGTCTTGTAGATCAAATGGCCAACGCTCATGTCACCATGAACTTCAACACGTTCCTAGAAAACCAAGCTGAAAGGCGATGGCAGCAACTATTCGGACTGGGTCCGGAACACGAGATCATCCTCATAGCAGCCAAGAAACAATATGTCCTAGAAGCACCGCTAGGTGAAGCACCCATCGAGAGAACCAAGACATTATGAATGCTGGCAGTCTCGTCTTGATGATTACTCCCTCGTTCGATGCGGCATGCTTTACAGCTTAGAACCGGGCTCCAAAAGCGTTTTGAGCAACACGGAGCATATGAGATGTTCGAGGAGCTAAAATGGTTTTCCAAGCTCATGCCCGGTCGAGAGATATGAAGTCTCCGACAAGTTCTATAGTTGTAAGATGGAGGAAAATAGTTACATCGGTGAGCACATACTCAAAATGTCAGGTTGCACAACCGCTTTGTCCCACTGGACATTAACCTCCGGACGAGGCGGTCATTGACAGAATCCTTGATCGCTCCCACCAAGCTACAAGAGCTTTGTGATGAACTACAATATGCAGGGGATGGTGAAGACCATTCTGAAGTATTCTCAATCTGAAGTCGTGAGAGGTTGAAATCAAGAAAGAACATCAAGTGTTGATGGTCAATAAAACCACTAAGTTCAAAAAGGGCAAGTGTAAGAAGAACTTCAAGAAGGACGGCAAAGATGTTGCAGCGCCGATAAGCAAGTTGCCGGAAGAAGTCAAAGAATGGACCCAAGCACGAGACTGAGTGCTTTTATTGCAAAGGAAGGGCCTTTGGAAGCGGAACTGCCCCAAATACTTAGCGGACAAGAAGGCGGCAACACTAAAGGTATATTTGATATACATATAATTGATGTGTACCTTACCAGTACTTGTAGTAACTCCTGGGTATTTGATACGGTGCCGTTGCTCATATTTGTAACTCACAGCAGGAGCTACGGAATAAGCGGAGGCTGGCGAAGGGCGAGGTGACGATCTTGCGTCGGGAATGGTTCCAAGGTCGATGTGATCGCCGTCGCACGCTACCTCTACATTTACCTACGGGATTAGTTTTAGACCTCAATAATTGTTATTTAGTGCCAAGTTTGAGCATGAACATTGTATCGGGATCTCGTTTAATGCGAGATGGCTACTCATTTAAATCCGAGAATAATGGTTGTTCTATTTATATGAGATATATGTTTTATGGTCATGCTCCGATGGTCAATGGTTTATTCTTAATGAATCTCGGCGTAATATTACACATATTCATAGTGTGAATACCAAAAGATGTAAAGTTGATAACGATAGTCCCACATACTTGTGCATCGCCGCCTTGGTCACATTGGTGTCAAGCGCATGAAGAAGCTCCATTCGATGGACTTTTAGAGTCTCTCGATTATGAATCATTTGACACATGCGAACCATGCCTCATGGGCAAAATGACCAAGACTCTGTTCTCCGGAACAATGGGCGAGCAACCAACTTATTGGAAATCATACATACCGATGTGTGCGGTCCAATGGCGTTGAGGCTCATGGAGGATATTGTTATGTTCTCACTCTCACCGATGACTTGAGTAGATATGGGTATGTCTACTTGATGAAACACAAGTCTGAGACCTTTGAAAAGTTCAAGGAATTTCAGAATGAGGTAGAGAATCAACGTGACGAAAAATAAAGTTCTTACGATCAGATCGTGGAGGAGAATATTTAAGTCACGAATTTGGTACACACTTAAGGAAATGTGGAATCGTTTCACAACTCACGCCGCTGGAACACCTCGGTAGAACGGTGTGTCGAGCGTCGTGTCGCACTTTATTGGATATGGTGCGATCTATGATGTTTCTTACCGATTTACCGCTATCATTTTGGGGATCGCTCTAGAGACAGCTACATTCACTTTAAATAGGGCACCAACTAAATCCGTTGAGGCGACACCGTATGAATTATGGTTTGGGAAGAAACCTAAGCTGTCGTTTCTAAAAGTTTGGGGATGCGATGCTTATGTCAAGAAACTTCAACCTGAAAAGCTCGAACCCAAGTCGAAAAATGCGTCTTCATAGGATACCCTAAGGAAACCATTGGGTATACCTTCTACCTTAGATCCGAAGGCAAGATCTTTGTTGCCAGAACGGATCCTTTCTAGAAAAGAGTTTCTCTTGAAAGGAGTAAGTGGGAGGAAAGTAGAACTTCGATGAAGTACTACCTCTTGAACCGGAAAGTAGTGCAGCTCGGGAAAATGTTCTGTGGTGCCTGCACCCTCTTGGAGAGGAAATTAATGATGATGATCAAGGTACTTGGATCAAGTTGCTCTTGAACTTCAGAGGTCCACAAGGACATGTTCCACACCAGTGGTATGGCAACCTGTCACGGAAATCATGTTGTTGAACAACGGTGATCCTTGAACTATGAAGAAGCGATGGCGGGCCAGATTCCAACAAATGGCTTGAATCCATGCAATCCGAGATAGGATCCATGTATGAAAACAAAATATGGACTTTGACAGACTTGCCGATGATCGTGAGCGATAGAAAACAAATGGATTTTTAAGAAGAAGGCGGACGCGGATGGTATTGTTACCATCTATAAAGCTCGACTTGTCGCTAAAGGTTATCGGCAAGTTCAAGGGATTGACTACGATGAGACTTTCTCTCCGTGGCGAAGCTGAAGTCCGTCCGAATCATGTTAGCAATTGCCGCATACTATGATTATGAGATATGGCAAATGGACGTCAAAACAGCATTCCTTAACGACTATCTTAAGGAAGAACTGTATATGATGCAGCCGGAAGGTTTTGTCGACCCTAAGAACGCTAACAAGGTGTGCAAGCTCCAGCGATCCATTTATGGGCTGGTGCAAGCATCTCGGAGTTGGAACATTCGCTTTGATGAGATGATCAAAGCGTTTGGGTTTATCTTGAGACTTATGGAGAAGCCTGCGTTTACAAGAAAGTGAGTGGGAGCTCAGTAGCATTTCTCATATTATATGTAGATGACATACTTTTGATGGGAAATGATATAGAACTCTTGGACAACATTAAGGCCTACTAGAATAAAAGTTTTTCAATGAAGGACCTTGGAGAAGCTGCTTACATATTAGGCATCAAGATCTATAGGGATAGATCGAGACGCCTCATAGGTCTTTCACAAAGCACATACCTTGATAAGATTTTGAAGAAGTTCAAAATGGATCAGTCAAGAAAGGGTTCTTGCCTGTCTTGCAAGGTGTGAGATTGAGCTCGGCTCAATGCCGACCACGGCAAAAGATAAAGAAGAGATGAGCGTCATCCCTATGCCTCGGCCATAGGATCTATTATGTATGCCATGCTGTGTACAAGACCTGATGTAAACCTTGCCGTAATTTTGGTAGGAAGGTACCAAAGTAATCCCGGAAAGGAACTTTGGACAGCGGTCAAGAATATCCTGAAGTACCGAAAGGACAAAGGACATGTTTTCGTTTATGGAGGTGACGAAGAGCTCGTCGTAAAGGGTTACGTCGGCGCTAGCCGACACAGATCTGGATGACTCTAAGTCACAAACCGGATCGTGTATATGTTGAATGGTGGGGCGATAAGCTGGTGCAGCTGCAAGCGAAGCGTCGTGGCGGGATCTACGTGTGAAGAGGAGTACATGGAAGCCTCGGAGGCAGTGCATGAAGAAATTTGGGTGAAGGAGTTCATCACCGACCTAGGAGTCATACCCAATGCGTCGGGGCCGATCAAACTCTTCTGTGACAACACTTTGGAGCTATTGCACTTGCCAAGGAGCCAGGTTTCACAAGACCGAGCACATCAAGCGTCGCTTCAACTCCATCCGTGAAAATGTTCAAGATGGAGACATAGAAATTTGCAAAGTGCATACGGATCTGAATGTCGCAGATCCGTTGACTAAACCTCTTCCATGGGCAAAACATGATCAACACCGAACTCTATGGGTGTTCGATTCATCACAATGTAACTAGATTATTGACTCTAGTGCAAGTGGGAGGCTGTTGGAAATATGCCCTAGAGGCAATAATAAAAGGATTATTATTATATTTCCATGTTCATGATAATTGTCTTTTATTCATGCTATAATTGTATTATCCGGAAATCGTAATATACGTGTGAATACATAGACCACAATCGTCCATAGTAAGCCTCTAGTTGACTAGCTCGTTGGTCAACAGATAGTCATGGTTTCGACTATGGACATTAGATGTCGTTGATAACGGGATCACATCATTAGGAGAATGATGTGATGGACAAGACAATCCTAAGCATAGCACAAGATCGTGTAGTTCGTTTTGCTAGAGCTTTTCCAATGTCAAGTATCTTTTCCTTAGACCATGAGATCGTGTAACTCCGGACACCGTAGGAGTGCTTTGGGTATACCAAGCGTCACTGGCATGGCGGGTGACTATAAAGGTGCACTACGGTATCTCCGAAAGTGTCATTGGGTTGACACGGATCGAGGCGAGGATTTGTCACTCCGTATTACGGAGAGGTATCCTTGGGCCCACTCGGTAGTGCATCATCATAATGAGCTCAAAGTGACCAAGTGCTGGTCATAGGATCATGCATTACTGTGCGAGTAAAGTGACTTGCGTGCGAGATTGAGCGAGGTATTGGGATACCGACGATCGAATCTCGGGCAAGTAACATACCGTCGACAAAGGGAATAGTATACGGGTTGCTTGAATCCTCGACATCGTGGTTCATCCGATGAAATCATCGAGAGTATGTAGGAGCCAACATGGGTATCCAGATCCGCTGTTGGTTATTGATTTGGAGAGCCGTCTCGGTCATATCGCATATCTCCCGAACCCGTAGAGTCTACACACTTAAGGTTAGGTGGCGCTAGGGTTATTAGGAAGACTTGTATGTGATTACGAATGTTGTTGAGTCCGGATGAGATCCGGGCGTCATGAGGAGTTCGGAATGGTCGGAGGTGAAGATTTATATATGGGAAGTTGTCATACGGACACCGGAAAGTTTGGGGCATATCGGTATTGTACTGGGGCCACCAGAGAGGTTCGGGGTCCACGGAGGGGCCACCCTCCGGAGGGCCTCATGGGCCGCAGGGCAGGGAACCAGCCTGGAGGGCTGGGCGCCCCTTGGTCCCATCGCCTAGGGTTTGGGGGAACCCTAGTGGGGCGCCCCTTTGCTTGGGGGCAAGCCCCCCTCCTGCCGCCCCCCTCTAGATCTCATCTAGAGGGGGCCGCCCTTCCCCTTCTACTATAAATAGAGGCGAGGGAGGGCTGAACACCTGATCCAGGCGCAACCCTCCCTCCCCAACACCTCTCCTCCTTCGTTGAGTGCTTGGCGAAGCCTGTCGAATCTTGCCTCTCCACCATCATCACGCCGTCGTCGTGCTGCTGGAGCCTTCTTCCTCAACCTCTCCTTCCCCTGCTGGATCAAGAAGGAGGAGGCGTCATCCGTTCTGTTACGTGTGTTGAACGCGGAGGTGTTGTCCGTTCGGCACTTGGTCATCAGTTATCCGAATCACGGTGATACGACTCCATCATCACCGTTCCTTGAGCGCTGCACTGCGATCTACAAGTGGTATGTAGATGCAATCTCTCTCCCATGACTCGTTGCTTAGATGAACTCATAGATGGATCTTGGTGAAACCGTAGGAAATTTTTTAATTTTCTGCAACGTTCCCCAACACCTTCTTGCTTGAAGAAGCCTCAGCAGCGGCAGCGGCAGCAGCAGAATCCTCATTGAATTTCTTCACTGCTTCTTTGGCCTGCTTGGCCAACTTAGCTTGCCGCCTGGCCCACTCATGAGCATAATCCTCACCACGTTTAAGGCTTGTTGGATCAGCCAATTGGCCAGGTGCCAGAGGAGGTCTTGGGCACGGAGAGTTAAGAGGGAATTTCTTCATGTATTTGGGAGTGACATATCTGTACTCCCTCCACTCTCTTGGCCATCTTCTTTCTATCCTCTGAATGCGCACTTTGCGCTCATTCTTCGTCTCCTTGCCATGAGTTGCCTCATCAGGCGTGAAGTACCCTGCATAGATATCCAGAGGGATCTCAAAAGCAGTATTAACCTCAAGCTTCTTTCCTCCTTTCTGAGGCCTTTTACCGTCTGCCATTTTCTTCAGCTGAGGAATTTGCACAATTGAGTTCTCTGAAGAAGTATGCAGCTTTTCTTCGAGGAACGCTGTAAATGAGTTAAGTTGATGAGAACCTAGTGATTCAGCAGCAGACATGTGTACCTGTGAACAGAGTATAGGTGCGAAGAATTTGGAGAGGTCATATGCGTTCTCAGAAGGTTTTGTAAAATTGAACAAGTTTGAGGAAATTGACCCGATTTGTCTTGAAGAATTTCACTAAGCGTTCTTTGTCTTAGGTTCGAGAGTTGTGCGGATTGTGAGATTCACACAATTGAGGAATCATGAAGAAAAACGTCACTTAGAGAAACAGATCAAGAACTGAAGATTTGTGCTAGGTGTTTAGAGTGTAGAGGTTGAAGAATGAACACCTTTTGAAGTTTTGATGAAAATCATCAGTAGAATAAATGCGGTAAAAGTAACTTTTAATTACCCTTGATGAAGAACACGATGAACAAGAGGTGTAGATCTAGAGGTTCGTCGGCTCGGATCTTCCACGCCCTAACTTGGCAGAGGAAGACGTCTACGGCATCGGCGGAGGGAAGATTTCCGCGGCCGGCGCGAGTACGACGGCGACGAGGTTGAGGCAGTGAAGCTCTTCCTCACCGGCGATGATGGAGGTAGCGGCGGCGCTAGGGCTTGAGAAGTTCGAGCGAGGGAGTGAGGTCGAGCGGAGTAAAAGTGAAATGAGGAAGGGAAGGGGGTATTTATAGCTGAGGTGAAAAACTGTTCGCCCGAAGAATTGGGACGAACGTGCCCCTGACCCTTCTCATTCGCGCGATATGTGTCACCCACGTACTGAGAGGTGGAGATCGTGGGTGAATAGATAAGTATATCATGGAATGCTTAACGGTTTGAGCGGCAAAAGCCGAATATTTTAGATAAGAATATTTTAAAGTGACGTTCGCAATTTCTTCAGCTGACAAGGACACAGTGAAGAATTTGAACGAGTTTCAAATAGAACGCACATGAAGAATTTGTGAACAGACTAGGTTGAGTTTAGCATAGAGGGGGGAGGGTCCGATCACATTCACTTAGTAGAAAAATCAACTTGAAGAATTAGCAATAAGTGAATGTTGTAGAGGACATAAACTCATATATATATATATATATATATATATATATATATATATATATATATATATATATATATATATATATATATATATATATATATATATATATATATATATATATAAATGAAGAACAACGACGAAAAGAGTGAAGACAATGCAAACTTGAAGAATTTGAAAAACTGAGGAATTTCAAAAAATGAAGAAAACTCAAATTGAAGATTTTCAACTTTGGTTGGTGGCGTAACCCACAGTAAAAGAAAGCTGATTTCAGACACCACATACAACTCTTGTAGGGTTCTGAGAATCAATTTCTTCATTAATTTCTTCCTCAAAGGGTTAGTCTTCATTGATTGAAGAAAAATATTACTTCATGTGTTGCACATCTAAGTCATCAAGTTAGCATAAGTGTTAGGATGTGTGTCCTTTCCAAAGAACATTCAAAGATTCTAGGATATTTAGCTCACACCGCAACTTGTTAAATCTCTTCTCATCCAAGGGCTTTGTGAAGATATCGGCCAGTTGATCTTCAGTACTTGCATGGTCGATGGAGATGTCGCCCTTCAACACATGGTCACGAAGAAAATGATGACGAATTTGGATGTGCTTTTGTCTTCGAGTGCTAAACTGGGTTGTGAGCAATCTTGATAGCACTCTCATTGTCGCAGTAGAGAGGCACATTCTTCATATTGATGCCATAGTCCTTGAGTGTTTGCTTCATCCATAGTAATTGAGCATAGCAAGATCCAGCAGCAATGTACTCAGCTTCTGCAGTGGAGAGTGATACACAGTTCTGCTTCTTCGAGGACCAACATACCAAGGATTGTCCGAGGAAATGACATGTGCCTGACGTTGGCTTGCGGTCCACCCGATCGCCAGCATAGTCAGAGTCTGAATATCCAATGAGATCAAAGGAAGAGCCCTTGGGATACCATAATCCAAGTGTTGGTGTGTGAGCTAGATATTGAAGAATATGCTTCACAGCCTTATGATGTGATTCCTTCGGTGTAGCTTGAAATCGGGCACACATGCAAACATTAAGCATATTATCTTTCCTAGATGCACATATGTACAATAAAGATCCAATCATGGAGCGATATACCTTTTGATCGAAGTCTTTACCATTTTCATCAGTGCATAGATGGCCATTTGTGGGCATAGGAATTTTGACGCCTTTGCAATCTTGCATGCCGAATTTCCTCAACACATCCTTGAGGTATTTCTCCTGAGATATGAATATGCCATTGTATTGTTGACGAATCTGAAGACCTAAGAAGAATTTCAATTCTCCCATCATAGGCATTTGATATTCTTCACTCATCATATAGGCAAATTCATCACTGTAACGTTGGTTAGTACAGCCAAAGATAATATCATTAACATATATTTGGCACACGAATAATTCATCATTATATGATTTGGTGAAAAGAGTTGGGTCAAGTGAACCGGGTTTGAAGCCTTTCTTCATGAGGAATTCCTTCAGTGTGTCATACCACACCCGAGGTGCTTGCTTGAGGCCATAGAGGGCCTTGTTGAGTCTGTAGACGTGATCTGGAAATTTTGGGTCCTCAAAACCTGGTGGTTGAGCAACATATACTTCTTCCTCAAGCTTACCACTGGGGAATGCACTTTTCACATCCATTTGTTGTAAGATGATATTATGATGGTTAGCATAAGCAAGCAATATGCGAATAGCCTCAAGTCTAGCAACAAGTGCAAAAGTTTCATCAAAATCAATTCCTTCAACCTGTGTGTAGACTTGAGCTACAAGACGAGCCTTATTCCTCACCACGAGGCCACTTTTGTCTTGTTTGTTGCGGTAGATCCATTTGGTACTGATGATGTTGTGCTTGCGTGGGTCTGGTCGCTTGACAAGCTCCCACACATTGTTGAGCTCGAATTGATGCAATTCATCTTGCATGGCTTGAATCCAGTCAGATTCCATGAATGCTTCATCTACTTTAGTGGGATCTGTGATAGAGACAAATGCAAAATGCCAACAAAAGTTAGATAAATGTGAAGCTTTTGAGCGCGTGAGGGGACCTGGTGCACGAATGTCATCGATGATCTTCTCGACTTGAACTTCGTCTACAATGCGAGGATGTGCGGGTTGACGACTTTGCTTAGGCCCAGCAGTTTCTTCAGGACCAGTTTCTTCAGCAGCACCAGCATGATTTTCTTCACGATCAGGAATGACTTCTTCAGCAAATTCTTTGGTAGGGATGACATCCTCAGTAGCTTTGAACTTGATGAATTCCTCAGGTGACATTTTATCTAACACAGGAGGTAGGTGTTCTCTTTGTGAGCCATTAGTTTCATCGAACCGCACATCTACAGTTTCAACAACCTTGTGATGATTGATGTTGAAGACTCTGTAGGTGTGCGAGTCCTTTCCGTAACCAAGCATAAAACCCTCATGTGCTTTTGGTGCAAATTTAGAGTGATGGTGAGGATCTCTAATCCAGCATTTGGCACCGAAGACTTTGGAATAACTTACATTGGGTTTATTGTCAGTGAGGAGTTCATACGAGGTCTTCTTGAAGAATTTGTGAAGATATACCCTATTGATGATGTGGCACGTAGTATCAATTGCTTCAGGACAGAAGCGCTCAGGTGTCTTGTATTTATCAAGCATAGTGCGGGCCATCTCAACAAGAGTCCTGTTCTTGCGCTCCACAACGCCATTCTGCTGAGGAGTATAAGGAGCAGAGAATTCGTGAGTAACACCAAGCATATCGAGATATTCATCGAGGCCAGTGTTCTTGAACTCGGTTCCATTATCACTCCTGATATGCTTGATCTTCACACCGAAGTTAGTGGAAGCCCTTGAGGAAAATCGTCTGAAGACTTCCTGCACTTCATTTTTGTAAGTGATGATATGCACCCATGTGTAACGAGAGTAGTCATCAACTATGACAAAGCCATATAATGATGCAGAACTAGTGAATGTGGCATAATGAGTAGGGCCAAATAGATCCATATGAAGTAATTAAAAGGGACGAGAAGTGGTCATGATAGTCTTCGCGAGATGCTTGGCTCTGGTGATCTTTCCAGCCTCGCAAGCCCCACAAAGATGATCTTTGAGGAATTTGACACCCTCGATGCCAAAGACGTGCTTCTTCTTCGCGAGTGTATGCAAGTTCCTCATCCCAGCATGAACAAGTCGTCAATGCCATAACCAGCATTCTAAAGCTTTTGCAAGTAGACATGTGGCAGGCTGTGGTCCTGCAGAGAAATCAACAATATACAAGTCTCCTTTCCTATAGCCTTCGAAGACTTTGGAGTTGTCAGATTCCATTAGCACAAGGCAGCGAAATTTGCCAAAGACAACAACCATATCAAGATCACAAAGCATTGAGACAGATATAAGATTGAATCCTAAGGACTCAACAAGCATGAGCTTGTCCATGTGTTTATCCTTTGAAATTGCAACCTTACCCAGACCCAATACCTTGCTTTTGCCTTTGTCAGCGTAGGTGATATGCTTCAGATGAGATGGTGACAAATCAGTGTCCATCAACAAGCTCCTGTCACCAGTCATGTGATTTGTACATCCACTGTCGAGGACCCATTCAGTAGCTTTGGGTTGTTCATCCTGCAGATGAATTAGTGCAACAGTAACAGATATAGCAATATGATATCAATTTCATAATATGATATCAATTTCATCAATAGTAACAGATATAGCAATATGAGGACGTGAGAAATGAATGATTCATTTCTTCATGATTAGCTTGCGTCCTTTCAAGCGCATTCAGGTCTCTAGCAAATTCTTCAGACGATCAAGTTCGTCTGGAGACCTGACCCTGCATAAGAGATTAGTTCTTTTTATTCACCACCCACGTCTCGAGGGGTGGCAAAGAGTTCATCATTCTGCGAGCTCCATAAGAAAATTATGGCATAGAAGCCAGTGCACTTCGTTTCACAGAAGAATGGTTAGGATAAGCATATGAATAAGCAGAGAAATTCTTCGAGGACTTATGAACATAATGGTTTGAAGAATAATGCACATATTCATAGCCTTTAGACTTTCCCTATGAAACAGAAGTGTTAGCACGATGATGTCCATATGAGGATTTTGATCCGTGTGAGGAATTTGATCCACGTGAGGAATTTGGTCCATATGAGGATTTGGATCCATATGAAGATTTTGATCCATATGAAGAATTTGACCTGGGGTTCCTATCCTTCATGGGTGATGTCATGATGACATTCACCTGAAGATTTTCAAGGCACCTTTTAGGAACCCAGATTTTCTTCAAAGGGGGACCGTTCCTGCAGTTAGTTCCAACATATCGAGCAAATACTTCACCTTTCTGATTCTTGAACAGTTTATAGTTAGAGTCAAATGACTCATCAGAGAAATATGAAGAATCAGAGGTAAAGCCAGATAAATTGCATGGGTCTACAGGAGGTCCTTTTGCAGCAACCCATGAGGTTTTGGGGTACTGCTCAGGTTTCCAGTAGGTCCCATCAGCATTGAGTTTCCTCTCAAAGGCAATACCCTCTTTCCTAGGGTTCCTGTTCAAGATCTGCTTTTTGAGCACATCACATAGAGTCTGATGCCCTTTGAGGCTTTTGTAAATGCCTTTCACATACAATTCCTTCCGCCCTGCATTATCGTCAGTGACACATGTGGTATCCTCAGATGAGGAATTTGTGACCACAGAGAGAATTGAAGAATTTGCAGCAAGAGAAACATTTGAACATTCAGGTGATGAATTAGCATATTCACGCTCAATGCTTTAAGACATGGTGGAATAAATTCTTCTTGAGCGAAACTGATCTGTTGAGCAAGCAATGAATCATTTTCCTTCTAAAGATCTTCATAACTCACTTTTAACTTCTCAAGATCTTGCTTTCTCCGAAGAAATTCATAAGAAAGCTTTTCATGATCAGATAAGAGAGTGTTATGATGATTTTGAAGGTTGTCAAACCGAGTTTGAAGTCTCTGAAGATTATCTGTCAGAGTCTTAGTTTGATTCAATTCCTCACCCAACAGGTCATCGCTTCTGTCTAGTTGATTTTGAATCTTTTCTAAAGCCTTATGTTGTTTAACAGCAATTTTTGCAAGTTTTGAATAGCTAGGCTTAAGATTGTCATCAGATTCATCCTCACTAGAGTCAGAGGGGGAATGTTTGAGTACCTTGACACCTTTTGCCATGAAGCAATAGGTGGGAGCATAGTCATCGTTGCCCTTGTCAATAGAGTCTGGGAAGTCATTTTCTTCAATGTTGAAGATGGACTTGCTGACGTACGCAGTAGAGAGGGCTAGGCTAGCCACGCTAGAGTCAGATTCCTCCTCTTCCACATTATCCTCAGATTCCGCTTCAGAGTCCATTTCATTGCCAATTAATGCTCGGGCCTTCTTGGAACTGCTCTTCTTATGAGATGAAGACTTTGAGGAATTTGATGATGAAGACTTTGAGGATTTCTTCTTCTTCTTTGAGTCATCAGAATAGTCATCTTTGTATTTCTTCTTCTTTGATTTCTTTTCCCACAGAGGACAGTCAGACATGTAGTGACCAGGTTTCTTGCATTTGTGGCAAGTTCTCTTTTTGTAGTCACGGGACGAGGAATCATCATTTGTTGAAGACTTTCCAAAACGGCCGCGGCGAGAGAACTTCTAGAATTTCCTCACGAGCATTGCTAGCTCATGGCTCAATTCTTCAGGATCACCAAGGCTGCTACCAGAATCCTCAGCTTCAGACTCAAAACTAATCCCGAAGGTAGATGTAGAGGTAGTGTGCCGATGGCGATCACATCGACCTTGGAACCATTTCCCACGCACATCATCACCTCGTCCTTAATCAATCTTTGTTTAATCCGCATCCCCTGTTTTGAGTTGCAAATATGAGCAACATAACCAGTATCAAATACCCAGGCGCTACTACGAGCATTAGTAAGGTACACATCAATAACATGTATATCAAATATACCTTTCACTTTGCCATCCTTCTTATCCGCCAAATACTTAGGGTAGTTCCGCTTCCAATGACCAGTCCCTTTGCAGTAGAAGCACCCAGTTTAAAGCTTAGGTCCAGACTTGGGTTTCTTCTCCTGAGCAGCAACTTTCTTGCCGTTCTTCTTGAAGTTCCCCTTCTTCCCTTTGTCCTTTTTCTTGAAACTAGTGGTCTTGTTAACCATCAACATTTGATGCTTCTTCTTGATTTCTACCTCCGCAGCTTTTAGCATCGCGAAGAGCTCGGGAATAGTCGTGTTCATCACTTGCATATTATAGTTCATCATGAAGCCTTTATATCTTGGTGGCAGTGATTGAAGAACTCTGTCAATGATACTATCATCAGGAAGATTAACTCCCAACTGAGTCAAGTGGTTATGGTACCTAGACATTCTAAGTATGTGTTCACTGACAGAAGTATTCTCCTCCATTTTGCAGCTGTAGAACTTGTTGGAGACTTCATATCTCTCAACTCGGGCATTTGCTTGAAATATTAACTTCAACTCTTGGAACATCTCATGTGCTCCATGATGTTCAAAACGTCTTTGAAGTCCCGATTCTAAGCCGTAAGAGCATGGCACACTGAACTATCGAGTAGTCATCAACACGTGTCTGCCAGACATTCACAATGTCTGCGATTCTTTGTGGTGGTACACCTAACGGTGCTTCGGGGCGTAATTCTTACGTGTAGCAATGAGGATAATCCTCAAATTCGGACCCAGTCCGTGTAGTTGCTGCCATCATCTTTCAACTTAGATTTCTCTAGGAACGCATTAAAATTCAAAGGAACGGTAGCACGGGCCATTGATCTACAATAACATAGACATGCAAAATAACTATCAGGACTAAGTTCATGATAAATTAAAGTTCAATTAATCATATTACTTAAGAACTACCACTTAGATAGACATCCCTCTAGTCATCTAAATGACCACGTGATCCAAATCAACTAAACCATGTCTGATCATAACGTGAGATGCAGTAGTTTTCAATGGTGAACATCACTATGTTGATCATATCTACTATATGATTCACGTTCGACCTTTGGGTCTCAGTGTTCCGAGGCCATATTTGCATATGCTAGGCTCGTCAAGTTTAACACAAGTATTCCGCGTGTGCAAAACTGGCTTGCACCCGTTGTATGTGAACGTAGAGCTTATCACACCCGATCATCATGTGGTGTCTCGGCACAACGAACTGTAGCAACGGTGCATACTTAGGGAGAACACTTATACCTTGAAATTTAGTAAGGGATCATCTTATAATGCTACCGCCATACTAAGCAAAATAAGATGCATAAAAGATAAACATCACATGCAATCAAAGTATGTGACATGATATGGCCATCATCATCTTGTGCTCATGATCTCCATCACCGAAGCATCGTCATGATCTCCGTCGTCACCGGCGCGACACCTTGATCTCCATCGTAGCATCGTTGTCGTCTCGCCAACTATTGTTACTACGACTATCGCTACCGCTTAGTGATAAAGTAAAACAATTACATGGCGATTGCATTGCATACAATAAAGCGACAACCCTATGGCTCCTGCCAGTTGCCGATAACTTTGTTACAAAACATGATCATCTCATACAACAATTTATATCACATCATGTCATATGACCATATCACATCACAGCAAGCCATGCAAAAACAAGTTAGACGTCCTCTACTTTGTTGTTGCAAGTTTTACGTGGCTGCTACGGGCTTCTAGCAAGAACTGTTCTTACCTACGCATCAAAACCACAACGATTTTTTGTCAAGTGTGTTGTTTTAACCTTCAACAAGGATCGGCCGTAGTCAAACTCTATTCAACTAAAGTTGGAGAAACAAACACCCGCCAGCCACCTTTGTGCAAAAGCACGTCGGTAGAACCAGTCTCATGAACACGGTCATGTAATGTCGGTCTGGGCCGCTTCATCCTACAATACCGCCGAATCAAAGTAAGACGTTGGTGATCAGCAGTATGACTATTATCTTCCACAACTCTTTGTGTTCTACTTGTGCATATAACATCTACGCATAGACCTGGCTCGGATGCCACTGTTGGGGAACATGGTGAAAGTGCGTTACGTCGACTAGAGGGGGGGGGGTGAATAGGCAATTTTTATGAATTATTCACTGAGAATTTCAGGATGAGGAAATTCCTAAGTGAAGAACTACTTGCAGCAGAATAAGTACTCAGGTATAAGCATAACAGAGCAACAACATAGTCATCATGATGAAATGAATGGCAAACACAGAGTACAGAAAGCGTAAACACGGGATAAGCAGGATGAAGACAAACAGACTGAAGAAATAGGATTGAGGAATTAGAGAAAGTCTTCAGTCAAAGTCTTCAAACAGTAATGATCAGGTACATCAACACACAAATGAGGAAATGAAAGGGTTGCGAAATAGAACCAGTTGGCTTGGTGAAGACAATGATTTGGTAGACCAGTTCCAACTGTTGTGACAGTTGTATGTCTGGTTGGAGCGGTGAGTATTTAAACTCGAGGACACAGTCCGGACACACATCCTCACCGTATTCTCCTTGAGCTAAGATCACACTGACCTCGCCATTGAGAGTGGTAAGTCTTCACGGTGACTTCCAAACCTTCACAGACTTGGTCACTCGCCAATCCACAATTCCTCTTGGATGCTCAGACCATGACGCCTAACCGTCTGGAGGATACACAGTCCTCAAAGGTAACAAGCATCGGTTCCACACAGGAACAATCTCTTCAGTGATGCTCAATCACTTTGGGGTTTGTAGGTTTGGGTTTGGGATTTGGGTTTTCCTCACTCGATGATTTTCGCTCAAAGTCCTCGGAGGAATGGGATGCTCTCAAATGACAAGTGTCAGTTTCTCTCGGAGCAGCCAACCAGCTAGTGGTTGTAGGGGGCGGCTATTTATAGCCTAGGGAGCAGCCCGACATGATAAGACATAAATGCCCTTGACTGATATGACCGTTAGGTGGTAGGATATTTTGGACAGCTGGCGCGTAGCACAACAACGGTCGGATTTGAAGTTCGAATTCCTCAAGGCTATCATGTTCCTCACTGTGTAGGCAATTCACACTGGCGAACGCCTAACTCCTCAGTCAGAACAAATTCTTCAGAGACCAGAAGATCTTCGTCTCTGTCACTGATGAAATCGACTGAACTGATATGAGATTTTCAATGGCTTCACTCGAAGGATTGGGTAGGTGTAGGATTTTGAGATGAGCATCACTTGGAAATTTGTTTCCTTAGTATTACCTCGACCCCCTTTAACAGTACGGTGTTTCCTATGACTCAAGTAGAAGAAAAAGAAACTACGAAAACAAAGTCTTCACGCTTCAGATTCCTTGCATGAATATCGAAGTCTTTAAGGTCACACCAATTTCTTCACTTTCAAAGTCTTCAGAAGAACCAAAGTCTTCAGCCGAAGACATTCATTTTTAGGGGTCGACTTTCACTATAAATATCAAACTCCTCATTGACTTATAGAGCCTGTGTACACTCACAAACATATTCGTCCCTTAACCTATAAGTCTTCAATACACCAAAATCACTAAGGGGCACTAGATGCACTTACACGCGGTAATTTAAAAAAATTTCCTACGATCACGCAAGAACTATCTAGGTGATGCATAGCAACGAGAGGGGAGAGTGTGTCCAGGTACCCTCGTAGACCGAAAGCGGCAGCGTTTCAATAACGCGGTTGATGTAGTCGAACTTTCTTCGCGATCCAACCAATCAAGTACGAAATGTACGACACCTACGCGTTCAGCACACGTTCAGCTCGATGAGGTCCCTCGTGCTCTTGATCCAGTTGAGGACAAGGGTGAGTTCCGTTAGCACAACGGCGTGGCAACGGTGATGATGATGTTACCGGCGTATGGCTTTGCCTAAGCACTACGATGGTATGATTGAGGTGTGTAACTGTGGAGGGGGGCACCGCACACGGTTGGGAGAGAAACTTGTGTGTTGTAGGGTGCCCCCTGCCCTCGTATGTAAAGGAGAAAGGAGGAGGCCGGCCGGCCCTCCTAGGGTGCGCCAGGAGAGGGGAATCCTACTAGGACTCCAAGTCCTAGTAGGTTTCCACCTAAGGAAGGGGGGAAGAAGGAAGGAAGAAGGGGAAGGGAAGGAAAGGGGGGCGCCGCCCCCTTCCCCTAGTCCAATTTGGACCCAGGGGGGAGCAGCCAGCCCTCCTGGCCCTTCCTCTCTTCCCACTAAGGCCCATCGAGGCCCATTAGTTCCCCTGGGGGTTTCGGTAACCCTCCGTCACTCCCGTTTTATCCGAAACTTTCTGGAACACTTCCGGTGTCCGAATATAGCCGTCCAATATATCAATCTTTATGTTTCGACCATTTCGAGACTCCTCGTCACGTCCGTGATCTCATCCGGGACTCCGAACAAACTTCAGTCATCAAAAACACATAACTCATAATACATATCGTCGTCGAACGTTAAGCGTACGGACCCTACAGGTTCGAGAACTATGTAGACATGACCGAGACACATCTCCGATCAATAACCAATAGCGAAACTTGGATGCTCATATTGGCTCCTACATATTCTACGAAGATCTTTATCGGTCAAACCGCATAACAACATACGTTGTTCCCTTTGTCATCGGTATGTTACTTGCTCGAGATTCGATCGTCGGTATCGTCATACCTAGTTCAATCTCGTTACCGGCAAGTATCTTTACTCGTTCCGTAATACTTCATCCCGTAACTAATACATTAGTCACATTGCTTGCAAGGCTTATAGTGATGAGCATTACCGAGAGGGCCCAAAGATACCTCTCTGAAACACGGAGTGACAAATCCTAATCTCGATCTATGCCAACCCAACAAACACCTTCGTAGACACCTGTAGAGCACCTTTATAATCACCCATTTACGCTGTGACGTTTGGTAGCACACGAAGTGTTCCTCCGGTATTCGGAAGTTGCATAATCTCATAGTCTGAGGAACATGTATAAGTCATGAAGAAAGCAGTAGCAATGAAACTGTAACGATCATAATGCTAAGCTAATGGATGGTTCATGTCCATCACATCATTCTCCTAATGACGTGATCCTGTTCATCAAATGACAACACATGTCTATGGTTAGAAAACTTAACCATCTTTGATTAACGAGCTAGTCAAGTAGAGGCATAGTAGGGACAATATGTTTTTTTTATGTATTCACACATGTACTAAGTTTTCGGTTAATACAATTCTAGCATGAATAATAAACATTTATCATGAAATAAGGAAATAAATAATAATTTTATTATTTCCTCTAGGGCATATTTCCTTCACACCTCAAGGTCTACAACTAGTGGTTGAAAATCCCCTTCGTGGTGTTATCTCAAGGAGAAAAGCGGGAGCCTTCTAACACACATCTCTCCAACGATGACTAGCTTCCATCTAAGGAAGTGAACATCATGATACATGCTTGTCATTGGTTATACCTAACCCTAGTTTTTTAATTGTGGTTTACCTCGATCATTTGACCGTGCATTAATCATATATGATTGTTTATCTCACTCTAGTTGTTTTTTCATACACACTTTTATATTCTGGGTTGCCTAAACTTGCTAATAATCAACGAATTTTTTGTATTTGTCCCTATTCACCCCGTCCCCTTTGGTCCATCTTGATTCTTTCAGCTTTGCTAAGAGACCAAACATGAACCCCACCTTCTCTCCGTGGGCCGACCCTTTAGCGATTTTGCCGACCTATTGCTATAGGATTTGCTGAGCTGTTTATTTCTTCTCATAACTGGGTAGCGTGCTACTGAAAGTTTTTTGCCGGCCCACTGCTAGAGGATTTGTTGAGCTGTTTTTTTTTAAACTAGCTATTGTGCTACTAAAAATGTTCCAGAATTTAAAAAATGATCCAGATTTTTAAAATATTCAAGGATTTTAAATTATTCATGAGTTTTTAAAAATGTTCCGAATTTTAAAAATCGGATTTGCCTTTTTTAAGACAAGAATAGGATTTTGCCGTATAGCACCTCCCCCATCATCGCTGGAGGGTGGGCTTGATGGGCCCCAGTCCATACTGAGATTTTGGACCGGCTTGTAGACAAATGGATTAAAAGGCCCAACAAACAACGCACGGATTGTCTAAAAAAAAATACACGCACGGGGGACAGCCGCACCGAGCCACTGCCTCCCGATTCTGCGCTCTCTGCCACTCCCGTCCTCCCGATCTCGCCGGCTCGCGGCCTACCTCGCCGGAATCCGTCGCCCCCTGCCCGCCCCGCCCGCCCGGCGCCACTCCGCCCCCCGAGCTCCTGCCAGCCGGCGCCCGCCGCTCGCCGGGTGACCCGCGATGAGCAAGCCAGGCGGCAGCGCTGGCGGCGCCACGGCGGGCCCGACGGCGGCGGCCGCGGCTGCCGCGGCTCAGAAGCAACGGGCGCTCCTCCAGAAGGCTGAAGCCGACGTCAGCAGCCTCGTCGACAACTTCTCCGCCCTCATCAACATCGCCCGCGTACGCCCCCGTTCCCTCCTACACTCGTCGGTGCCCTCGCTTCCTGCCTAACCCTAACCCTGCGGTTCTTCCTCGTCTCAGGTCAACGACCCGCCCGTGCGCAACTCGCAGGAGGCATTCCAGATGGACATGCGCGCCTCCCGCATGGTAACGACGATTCGCCTCACTGCCCACCGGCGCTCGGATTTTTTTTTTTCACTGTTTGAAATTGTCATGCCCCAAATTGGAGTGGTGTTCTTCCTTAAATCAAGTGCTCCGTTGCCGTAATATCCACATGTTTTGATTCGGTGGTGCCATATCTGGAACAGCAACACGCCATTACAAGCTATAAATTTGACATCACTCGAAGTGAGATTGATGATTATGACATCTAACCAGGCTATGAAACTAGCAGTGAAGATTGAAACAGTAACGCGCAATTGAGTGGTAGTAGGAGCCCAAGCTATCAATCCCTGTATTAATTCACAGTGCTGTAGCACAAAAGCCCACAAATAGATATCAGTTATCATGTAGTCATGTGGACTTAGCAACCAGCATGACAATAGGTGTGGCTAGGGTGAAAATGTGGATGCTAAATACGGTAACGATGTGATCAAAATAGGGATCAGTTCAGTAGGTCTATTTAGGATCTATAAGTCTAGATGTGCAGGGTAAGATTTCAAGAATATAAATATAATCTCTGAAGCACTCTCCATACCCCAGTAGATTTATTTCATGGTCATGAACTTTAAAACTCAGTGTCCCAAGATACAGATGATGAGTGGATATAAGAAGCGAGGACTACCTTAGCTTCGGCGTCATAGTTAGTGCTGCAATTGTAACAAGTTGACACAAGAAGCAATGACTACCTTAGCTTCAGCGTCTTAATTAGTGCTGCAATTGTAACAAGTTGAGACAGAAACTATGGTAGCAGCTGATATGATATATGTTGTACTGCAACCTACTGTGTTTTCAGCTAATTCTAGAATACCATCAAATCTAGTATTCATTTTCTCGATTCGTCTTGTTTGGTTGTCAAATGCTGTTTTATGTTTTCCAGGTGCATTCAGCAGACTCTCTGTTGAAACTAGTATCAGAACTTAAGAGGACAGCTATCTTTTCTGGGCTTGCTTCTTTGAGTGAGAATGTTGAGAGGAGGATTGAAGTGCTCAGTCAACAGGCAGAGGAGACAGAGAGAATGCTGGAGAGGATTGGGCAGGAAGCAGCAGCAAGCCTTAAGGAGCTGGAGGCACATTACTACTCGTCTGTTGTGCGGACTCCGCTCTATGATTGAGGTGAACATATCTTGTCTTAGAAAAAATGTGTATGTTTTACCTCTGCATCAGCTTGCTTTCTGGTATGATTCTCATTCTTTACAAGGCTGTCATGTTATTGCATTTACCTTTAGCGTTAACTTATGGAAGCAGGAGTTATATATGCTTGGTACAGTAGTTTAACGAGGGTACCATCTATGTCTGTAATAAGATATGCAATTCATAGTCCAAGGAAATACACCTGAGTCGAGCAAGGAGTCAAGGACTTCATGGCTCGACACAGTCAGATTTTTTAGTGGAAGGAACCATAACCAAGCAACCAAGATTAGTATTAAAACATGGATGTCGTTGCTTGTTCTAGTCCCCAAGCAATAATTCAAATCTATTTACGCCCATGTGCCCTGCAAAGCCTTATATTCTGCTGGGATGCATTCTGCTTCCCCTGTAGTAATTTGTCTTCATGATCAACAAATAACTGGTAGGGGCCCTTTTCCCTCCTGTTTCCCTAAAGAAGTAATTGTGTACTCTATGGTAATATATGAGTTGATGATTTCGGTTTGGAGGCAAAGAACTTAGATAGTGAATAGTTCATGAACCATGCATTTTCTGGGCTTGTATAGAAGTTCATGTCTTTGTATAATTTCCAATTGACGAGTTTGCCTGTATCAGCTTAGTTGAAGAACTTGGTGGCACATAACAAGTGCCTGGGTGGATTTAACACATGAGGAAATTTAAAACAAAACCTGCCTACCGAAATCATGGGAACTGTACCAGCGCAGCAACTTAACTCTTTTTTTTTTGGGCGCAGCAACTTAACTCTTTGACTTGCTCTTTTGAGCTGATATTGATTCGTGACGCTTTTGCAGCCATTCATGGTTTCAGGATGTCTCTGGCTTCCCGCTGGTAGCAGAGTGGCGCTTAAGGAGCTGCGAGCAAGGGCATGGTCGATGTAACTCGTGTAAAAATCACCTTAAATTATCTAGTTATCTCAGATGATGTTGTATTAGCCATTGAGATATAGCGTTCTAGTTCCTACCTGTTGCTCAAATTTCTAGTTCTTTTTAGAAGGTTATTGCCATGTCTACTTCCATGAGGTGTTTGTGTTCCCAAGTTTCTTTTTTCTGTGCCCGCGTGCTACTCCATTTCTGCAAGTATCATCTGTAACCTAGACCTCTAATTCTAGACCCCCAACAGATTAGGCTGTTTCCCTTTTTCGTTTAGTTCACATTCGTGTATGTATTCTTGCATCCTCCTACTTCATGGTTGTTGAATGATTTTCTTGTGTCTTGCTGTACGAAATCGCCAGTCTACTCTCGTATACAGTTTTATTTTTATGGATACACTCACATTCATTTTTAGAGGATGTTCTTTGGGGGATACTGATGACGTTAGGCCAACTCCACCGCGCGACCTCATCTTGTCCGGGTCCGTCCGTTTGGGGTAAAAGGGGACAAACAGGGCGGCCCAGCGCGCGGGAGCAAACGGACTTTTGTCCGTTTCGTGTCCGCTTTCGACCCATCCGCGGCCCAAGTTTGCGCCGCTTTTGGGGTGAAACGGACACCACGCGGACGCGCCGCCGTCTCAGCAGCCTCCTCGCCCGCCCGTCGGTGCCACAGGCGAGCCTTTTCTATCCGCCCCTCTCTCCTCGGCCGCATCCCACTCCATCCTCCTCGTATTTGTTGCCGCCGCTGCCATTGCAGCCGTGCAACTCGGATGCGCGCTCGCGCAACCCCTTCCCTTGTCGCCGCCGAGCTACCCAACCACGGCCACCTGGTTTGCGCATCCGCCGGCCGGATTTGGGGCGGATTCGGTCGGTCTTGAGCTCGCCCATTGTGGGAGGCGGGCAGCGCCATGGATCGCCGGGCACCTCGCTGAAGGCCACGACAGGCCGCAAGGCAACTGTCTGTGATGGCTCGTCCTCTAGCCGCTCGGATCTGCACCATCGATGGTCCGCCGGCAGATACACGAATGGCGGCTGGCCGGGCTCTGTGCTTGCCCAAAAGCTCGTCGGCGCACCGTTGCCCCTCATCAAGTGCGACCACTGCCCAAGGATGGTCGTGCGCCATGTGTCTATAACGCCGGAGCATCCCGGATGGGTGTTCATCAAGTGCTTAAACGATGGGGTATGTGCTCTTTTTAGCTTCAGTTTGTGCTCTCGGATTAGACTAGTTGTGCTAATTTTAAGTTTTATTGTGTAGAATAGATGCAAGTTTTGGTATTGGGAAGAAGAGTACATTGATATATTGATAGAGCGAAATTTAGTACATGTTCGTGCACTTTTAGCTAGCCTAGAGGCTGTAGATGAGACAAGTGCACTTGTTGCTAGATTAGAGGCTAGGCACGATACTACGTGTGAGGAAGCAATATCGACTTCTGGCTTGAAGAAGAAAGGAGGGTGCAACGTCGAGCTCCTCCACAGATCAACAATGAGTGCATCGAGAAGGCCCTAACCCAAGTCAAGGGAGCAGTTATGGAAGTTGGGTATCTTCTCAAATGTATTCTTGTGGTTCTTGTTTTCTTTGCCCTTGCTTTACTAGTCAAAATGTGATGATGATGTATTGTCATGTACCAAAAATGAATGATAAAAAAAGTTTAAGGACTTGCAAAGAAATATGCACACGGACAAGATGCAGCCGGGATGTGGCCGCGGGCTGGGCGCACGGCCACCGCATCCCGAAAACTGCGACCCCATTACCCTACCCAAACGGACAGAATCCGGACAAAACGGATGTCTGTTTGGAGTCGTACAGTGGAGTTGGCCTTATGTTCCTTAAAGTCCTTTTGAGTAGTAGTATGAGATGATGCGTGATTTGAGCCGTTCCGCCTCCCTTGTCCCGTCAAATGTCAGTTCTTTCCAGGGCAGCTCTGTACGTGGTACTCGGTCCTGGATGTTGTGCCAGGGAGAAGGGGTGCGTGTCGTGTGTGCACTTCACCGCGTGGTATTTTTCGTTTTGCTTGGGCCTCTTTTTACCCTACCGTCTTCCCTGGCTGCTTTTGCCTTCCATGTGCATTAAATTGTGGCGGTTTGAATAAAGCTTCGGAGTTTGTTTAAGAAAAAAAGCTACTGGCCTATTGACCTAGCCAGCGGTACGAGCAAGGCATAGCCTGCTGCATGCCTGCATACTGTGATGTGAGTGAGCTGGCCGAGTCTTGGTCGTGAAGAAAACGTCCGGACTAGACCGGAGCTTGCTCCGCCAGTCCACTCAGTCAGCT
The DNA here is from genome assembly GCA_021605205.1 of Aegilops longissima. Taxonomy (NCBI): domain Eukaryota; kingdom Viridiplantae; phylum Streptophyta; class Magnoliopsida; order Poales; family Poaceae; genus Aegilops; species Aegilops longissima. Next base: position 20,624,288 of record CM038678.1, read on the forward strand.
GGTCAGCCGGAGCCGTAGGGAGTGTGCCGTAGCAGGCTGGCCGCATCATCACTCTCTCTTTTTGCCAGTGTACCTGTCGGAGCCCTGTACCCTGTACGGGAGTACTGTAAGTACTTGGGAGATGTAAAGGGTGATATGCAGCGTCAGCTCTCGTGAATAGAGCGGCAGCGTCAGCTCTGACAGTAAACCGGAACGTTGGTTACAAGACAAGAGGCAAGGAGAAAGAAACAGGGGGCTGGGAGCATGATCGTCAGTGGAAAAAGAATCATTTTTGGTACTGGGTTTCATGAAATAGCAGTGGAAAAAGAATCATACTACTCCAGAGCGACGGATGGCCGGTAAGCGAGCGCACTTTGCCGACGGCGCAGTGGGGCGTTCGGCCAGCTCGGGCTCGCCTGCCTGGCTCTGGCTGGCTCGCGAGATCCTCTTCCCCGTCCTCTGCTGCTGGGTGCAGTTGCAGTGGTCACGTGGATGCAAGTTGCAAGGTCGTCCGCAATTCCCCGGTCTGACACGCATGTTGCCGCCGTGTTACGGCCCTGTTTGGATACACAGTTAGAGTCCTCCAAGAAAAGCTAGGATTCGTGCCTCTCGTCGGCTCCGCCGCAGGTCCGCCTCGTCTCCGGTGGCCCTAGGGTCATGGGGGCGTGGTGGATCCTGGCAAGGGCCGGCGGGGAGGGCTCCATTGTTAGTCGTTCTTTCAAAATTTGTTAGGGTTTGTGTCCTCTTTCGGGAAGGCGAGGCGGTGGCGGCTCTCGAAGATGGAATAAAGGTCTCCCGCCTAGTCCCGTTCCGATGGTGCGTCTAGCATCGTTGGTGGGCGTGTGGAGGTGTGTCTCGGCGGATCTATCCTCGGTGGATTTGTTCGGATCTAGTTGTGGTTCGTCTATGTTCGTGTGTCTTGAGTTGGATCCTTTCGATCACGTTATTCTTCATCATCGGCGGTTCTTTGTTACGTGCTTGGTCCCTCGGGCCTTAGCACAACGACTTCCACCGTCTACTACAACAAGTTGTGCCCGACCCGCGAGGAGGGTGATGATGGCGGCGCCTTCCGCTGCGTTTGATGATTGTAGTCGCCGCTAGGTGGTCTATGGATCTGGATGTAATTTTATTATTTCTAGTGTTCGTTGTACTGCCGTGATGGAAGATGAATAGATTGAAAGTTTTCTCGAAAAAAAAAGAGTTAGAGTTATTTTCTAACTCACTCTAATCCAAATAAGCACCTCTTCGTCGGGATAGTTGGGTTAGATGGAACTAACCCTCTCTAACCCTTCCTGTTTAGATACTTTTGGGTTATTTGATCCCTCAACTAACCCAAACTAGCTCTAACCCTATGATCCAAACATGGCCGTTGATGGCCGACGCGGGAAAATTGTTTATTTGTTTATTCCCATGTTGTTTGATCGGGTTAGTTTTTTTAGGCGGCTTAAAAAATAAGCTGCCTCTCGCCGGCTTAAAACTTTAGCCGCTCATAAAATTTGTTGAGACTTTTAAATTAATTATCTCATAACTAGTTTAGAAGTCTTGATGAATAATAAAGGCCGCTTATGGAATAAGCTGGGGAGGAGGCGGTTTATTTTTTAAACTACCAAAAGAACATGCCTGTTAGCATCACGGCTTTGCCCCACGTACTATGGTAGTGTACACGAAACGAGGGCGACGGGGGAAGGCAGGCTGACGTGGCTGTGCCATGCTCCTACGGCTCCAACTTCCAAAACCCGTGAGAAGCTAGGCTAGGCGACCCGATCTCGGCAGAAATGACATATTTGACCTGAGGCAGAAATCAAATCACAAATTGACCTGGTCACGAAAAAATTTCACTCTGCTGACCCTTTGGTGTGGCGCCCGACAGCTGGGCGCCGCACCCTCTTGTCTGGCGCCCTTTCCTTAGGCGTCGCACATCCCGCTTGGCGTGGCAGCCCTGGTCGATTGCGGCCCCACATAAAGACCTCTGCGGCGCCTAAGGCTTAGGCGCCACACACTGTAATGTGCGGCGCCTAGCTCTTGGGCGCTGCAGTCATCCACTTTGGTGGCCCCACCCTCTCTCCCTCCCACCCCCACCCCCACACCCCACACCCCCACCCCACCCAAACCCTTAGACTTGCGGCCCTCCTCTCTTCCCCTCTCCCCCCTCTCAAATCCTTCTCAAATCTTGCAAATCCGGAGTATTTGACCATGGATTTCGAAGCCAACCCCTCCCTTAAGGTAATCTCCTCCGATCCCCTCGTTTTCATCCATAGGAATTGTCACATTTGCTCAAATCTTGCTAGTTTGGGGAAACCCTAGTTTTTGCTTGGATTTGCAAATTTGTGTTGAATGATGTTATGTTTCTTTGCTAATTTGGGTTGGTTAGGCTTCCATAGTATGCTAGGGTTAGGGTTATGTGTGTTTGATGTTGGTGTTAGGGTTATGCTATGGTTAGGGTTGTGGTAATTGTTATGTGGGGGTTAGGGTTATTAATTCATATATATGTTAGGGCATATGTGTGCAAATATTTTTCTTAAGTATTTACTTGATATATGTGTGTTTTTGATTATTGTAGGGATGGGGAGAACATGTGTTTATGTTCATCATGTGGATAAAAGAGGCCTTTTTGAAAGGCAATGTTGAGACGGACCCGGATGAGCTTGACATGGTGTTTGAGAGTAGTCCTAGCTATGCGGAGCTTTTGGAACAAGTGAGGAAAGATTTGAATTGGATGGACCCAAGTGGCGTTGTTGAGTTCGAGGGAAGGCATAATGTTGGTTTTGGAATGCACATCCGTTGGAAGACAATGCGTGTGAACTCCGAGCAATGTTGGGTTGCATACAAGGAGACGGTTGCCGAATCTCTAGACAAGGCTCTTGAGTTATTTGCCTCCAAGAAGGTTGAGTCTACTTTGAATGTAGACTTGAACGGAACCCTCCCGTTGGTTGCTAGCACTCCCCCACCCATGAACCAAGATCAAATGAGTGAACCTCAATTCACGCAACAAGATTGGCCAACATTGAGCCCGACTCCAAACAACCAAAATGAAGGTTTTGAAGAGGAGAATGATGAGTACGAGGAGGATGACAACGAAGTTGACCTCCATGACAACAATGTGGGTGACCTCGACCAATATCATGTGCAAGAGACAATGGACCAATCCATCGAAGCCAACCCCTCCCTTAAGGTAATCTCCTCCGATCCCCTCGTTTTCATCCATAGGAATTGTCACATTTGCTCAAATCTTGCTAGTTTGGGGGAAACCCTAGTTTTTGATAGGATTTGGAAATTTGTGTTTCTTTGCTAATTTGGTATGGTTAGGCTTTCATAGTATGCTAGGGTTAGGGTTATGTGTGTTTGATGTTGGTGTTAGGGTTGTGGTTATTGTTAAGTGGGGGTTAGGGTTGACCAATAATTCTCGGTTTTGTAGGCATGGCTTCATCCGGTTCCATGACGAGGCCACCGTGTGCTAACCAAGAAGACATGCCGAACAAGTGGGAGGACGCATCTTTGGACAAGGTGAAGGAGAAAGATGTCAACATCCCGCCATGTTGGTGTGGAGATGTTTGCAAGGTGAAGGTGTCCACCGACCGAAAGAAAGCATGGACGGAAGGGCGGAGATATTTTGTATGCCCGAACTATGCGTATGATCGTGCACTTCCAACTAACGCCTATGACCAACCACCGGTAAGCTTGAGAAGTAAAATGTTACTCTCAAATGTGTGTCAACACTAACAACAAATTTTTATGCGATCACCGCCTCCACTATGCAAGTACTTCACGTGGATAGATCTTGAAGTGCGGAAGATGTGAAAAAGGACCAATCGCAGATTGTCTTAGGCGGTAACGACGGTTTGAAGGATCGTTTGAAGAGGCTTGGAGGAAGGCGTCGTCGGAAGGAGAGGATGGAGCGGAAGAAAGCGAGAGGAGGAGAGGCACGCCAAGCGAAACTTGCTCGTGAGGAGGAGAGGGCAAGAAAGCTTGCAAAGGCTCGAGGCGCAAGAGGAGGACTCGACACGTGACAAGAAGGAAATGGCCTCGCTCTACTCGGTAGGGACTTCGCCGGTGCACTCGTCGTAAACTATCTTCTAATGAATGTGTCGTGAAGTTGTGAGGGCATGTGAGATGTTGGTGAACTATCTTCTAGAGCAAGCTGCCATTTGTCATTTGTAATGAATGTGTCGTGAACCATGTCGTAGTAATGTTTGAATTGTCTTAAGTTATGAACTCGTCGGCATAAAATTTGTGTTTGTTCAAATTGTTGTGATCTGCGATCATTGTAAGTATTATGGATGTGATGCAAGCCAAGCTGTGGCTCTCTGGATCGTCATGGAAGTAGTGCAGCGCCTAAGGGCAGGCGCTGCACTATATAGTGCAGCGCCTAAGAGTTAGGCGCCACACGACTGATCTGGCGCCCTAACAGGTTAGGCTGCTGCGTGCTATAAGCAAAACTGCAGAAGCAGATGCCATTTTGGCCTCTGCAGCAAACACTCACATAATAAAAGTATCAGAACTGCACATGCTAAGTAAAGAGAACTAATAACTTGAACATCATATCATTTAAGACAATTCAACATTACTTCAAGTTCGCAAACACAAATACCACACTAGTAAGAGTTCACCAACATATAACATAACCTCACAAGTTCATCAACCTAATTAAGCGGCTACAAGTAACATGAACAAGCACTAATGCCTTCCGCGTGTTCACGGTAGCACGCTGCTGAGCAAGCTTCTTCTTCTTCTTAGGAGCACGAGGCTCCTCTTCGTGCACTTCCTCCTCCGCCTCCGCCTCCGCCTCATCATCCAAGCTGGCCATCCGCGAGGTCCCTATGACCACCTTTGGGTTGCCTCTGTTGTCATAGTCGTAGGGCGTGTACGGGCGTCTGGGCTTCCTAGGCTTGAACACATATGCGGACCGAGCTTGAGCGTCCGCCAAAGTCATGTCATCATCAAGCTCATGGCCCTATCACACAACGAAACAATATGGTGAAGGCCGGTGTCGTAATCAAGTGAGAATCACATCTAAAGGATTAGTCATACCTCTTGGGTGATCCCACCCTCATGGTGAGATGCGGGGTCTGATGGTGTACCAGACCTAGAGGCAGATGGTTCATCATATTCAGGATCACGGCAACCGAGAAGGTTCGATAACCGCCTTAACTTCTTGGCACGTATTTGTAACATGAACAAGTGTGTAAGATATCAAACTTCGCAACATAGGTGGCTCTCATAGTGAATGCGATATGTACCTTGAGGAATGCTCGTAGTGAACCATCATCATTGGCAGTTTCAACGGTGTCTTCTCCGAATAGGTGGCTCTCATCGGCCGCTTTCTTGATCTCGGTGCGCTGCGGATGAGAAAGAATGAATCGTTAGCCATTCAAACATGTATAATCGGTCAACGGGAAAGTAAAGAGGGGAACACTTTACCACATAGTTAATCACCGAACAGCAAGGACTCCTTGCCCTTGCACGACATCTCTGTTGTACTTCCCTTTGCTAGATCCTCAAAGTTTACGGGTTCTTCAAGAATATCCTCATTATATGCGGCGGGCATATCTCAACTCAGTAGTTCAATAAACCATAAATGCGTAGTTATCAAAAGCAAGTGGGTTGTGCTCACGGCGGGCGCATCTTGATGCTACGAGCTTGCTCCACACAAAGCTGAAGCGGGTAACATAAGCAGAATGATGCTTGTCGATCCTTTATCTTCCGCTGCCTTCTCTGTCCAACATGCGTGGTATAAAACCAAACATTAGCACAATCAAAATGAGTCCCGATGATTAGACAATACAGACATGCTCTCTTACCTATGAAGTGCTTTGTCCGTGTCCACCCAATCTGGCGGGTGAATTTGGAAAAGACCAAGCCGACGATACACGCGATGCGGAAAATGAAACTCAACAGCCCGATTGCATATCGGTGGGCACCGCATAAGCCGAGATCCTTATCCATAAGCACATCGGGTTGGCGGAACTCCATGGTGTACCCTAAGCTCTCACCGCGCCATATGGCTGCCATTCCACCTATAAAACAGGCAACAATGCAAATTTGATGACTATTTTTCAAGCAAGCATGAGAAAGGACTAAAGTAATGGCGTCCTTACCTTTCGAGCGTAATCGTGTCCAACTTCGGCAATGTACTTTTGGTACATGAGATTGACATCGTTAATCATCTCGAAGCGATATCCCACTTGTAAGCCCGTGGGCGCTGTAATTCGTCATGTTCATCGCATACCAAGGATCAAACCTAACGCTCTTGAGCGTCCAGCGAGTGACGCTCCCGGCTCCATACGAAAGTAGAAGCAGATTACCACCAATGCTCGCACTAGGTGTGATCCTGCAACACGCATCGTCCAGCTACATATGAAAGAAAAACAATTTTAACTTGACAGCAAGCTTGCATTGCTAGTGAAGAAATGAGTTGATCACAAAACAGACCAACTACATGTCGGTACAAGTAGGCAAGAGTCGCTGAACCCCAGCTCCATTTGCTATCGAAGGCGGTCAGCGCCTTCAGCCACATCCATGGGCGTTCTTGCCAATGGAGTCGAAACAAAGTCCTCGACACAACGCGTACCACATATACACACGAGCATGTGTGCGGATCACATCATCGGTGGCATCCGGAGAACACGTCGCAAAGTTATTTTGAATCACGTGAAAGCAGCTCCACCGCTTTCCTTTCCCTCTTCTTCTTCTCTTCTCCTCCTCTACATCATCCTCGGCCTCGGTAGGAGCCATACCGATAAGAGCAATCATCTGCTCGCGCCACCCATCGAATCGGTGCTCATACTGAGAGGCCTCCCGTCGATAGCAAAACGGTGATCAACGAGACATCCTCGGCGTCACGGTCATCTCCCGGTCCGAAGATGGAAGCTGTGGGTCTCCGGCCTCCACCGATCAACAAGCGGACACCGTGGAAGCGTTCAGATTCGGCGTGGGCGGTGACCAACAGAATCCACGGAGTAGTCCTGCACTGCTTGATGTGCGGCGTGTACCGCTCATCGTAAGGCATGGCAGGACCAGAGACCCGTGATACCGAATCTTGAGAGGTTCAAGCTTCGCAAAAACAAGTAATGACAAATCTTAGGGCATGTAAATTTCAACTAAAGGCAAATTTGCAAAATATTTAGATTACTCATTATTACCTTATCCTTCTCGCGCATCATGTAGGCCCGGTGTTGCACGTCGTAGACATCGTCCAGAAGCCAAACCATCCTTACAATTTCAAACAATAAACAAATAAGAGTTCATCTTCATCTCAAATATCGGTATACACTAAACATATAACATGTGTTCAACTACAAGAATCTCAACATCTCCTTCTCACACAATGAATATGTCATATGTGTTCAAATAAACTAAACATCTAATATTTCAGATAAACTAAACATCTAATATTTGAAATAAACTCAACATCTAATATATATCTAAACAAACTTCTCATATATGTCTACAAAAATCAACATCTCATAGTTATCTATAAAAATAGGCATCTCATATATATCTAAAAAAACAAAACAATCTAGGGTTTCACTAACAAGAATCATATATTGTGAACTAATAAATAACACTATGGTACTACCAATATGAATACACATCCTAAATCGAGCAAACCAAACAAATCAAGGGTTCCATCAAATCTTGGACAAATCTCTAAAATGGCAACAAATTTACGGAGCAAAAGAAAGAGAACGGAAGAGTTTACCTAGTAGGATGGATTGGGGATCGAATCCACGGATCAAATCTTCAGATCTGAGAGGGATGTGGGGGGATTAGATGGGGCGCGCCGCTGCTCTCTGTCGAGAGAGCGGAGAGATGAAGAACTGCTGGTCGGGCTGGGTCGCCGCGCAGAATCATCTGCAGCGCCCAAGGGCTAGGCGCTGCACGTCAAAGTGTGGCGCCTAGCCCTTAAGCGCTACTGTGTGTGTGCGGGTCGCAAGCTGGACCAGGGCTGCCACGCTGGCAGGATGTGCGACGCCTAAGGGAAGGGCTGCCTGACAAGAGGGTCGGCGCCCAGTGTCGGCGCCACACCAAAGGGTCGGCAGAGTGAAATTTTTTCGTGACCAGGTCAGTTTGTGATTTGCTTTCTGCCTCAGGTCAAAAATGTGATTTCAGCCCCCGATCTCAGCACCTTGACCTTCGCCGTGTACAGTGCCACACAGAGTAGTACTCCTAAACGGCGTGGACCGGAATCGAGTAGTGGTGCGACGATACGGGTGGGCCCGGCTTGAGCCTGTGTCAACCCGGCCGCCACCATGCCGTCGCCATAGCACGTGTATGCTATTAGTATATCATGGATGACAGCGGCAATAGGGTGATGAAACTTCGCAAAGCATTACTGATCGTAGTGGCAAACCTTTTTGCCCTCTTTTTATAATGGATGATGCACTTTGATTTCCTTTCGTTTGAGTGAGGAGGGTGACACGCGATCCCGTGAGCGACACGTGGCCACTCCTAGCGCCGCATCACATCCCCTCCTCTCTCTCGTCATTGCCGGAAGGCGCCGTCGGGTCCCGTGCAACGGCGGCGGCGGTGAGGCTGCTTGTCCCTCTCGCGGGGTTGGCTGCCAGCGCGGGAGTCTGGACTTCGCACGGACGCGGGCCTCGCCACGGCGTGCGGAGACGCAACACACCGTGGTCAAGGGGGTGCGAGCAGGGGTCAGACACCCCCCATCGCCTCGCCCCCCTGTGATTTTTTTAGGTACTAGCCTATACTAATGGCCCGACGTTCCAGTCCAAAGGTCCAGTACTACAAAATTGCTAAGTTGTACGCACCACGAAAATAGGAATTCCTAATCTGCAGCCTTTCAGATTTAGTAGCTTCGTTCAGATGAGTGAAGTCTAAAATAAACCCTAAGATTGTAGAGGCTGATGTAAATGAACCCTCACCTCTAAATCCCTGAAGTTTGTATCCTGTAATTACATATCTCAGTCAACCCAAACCCTGTGTAGGTAAAATTTTGTTTGATGCGATAGGAAGGGCGCGATCCCAGCCGGGATTGATTTCAACTGTCACTTAGTACGTGGTCCCACTTGTCATGTGCATCTCCTTCCTCGCTCTGTTCCTCACAAATTTACTCCCTAAAAGATCTACCCGCATGGCGCCGACCGGCTGATGATGCGGTGCAGCGGCCATCGATGGCAGCCCGGACAAGCTCCTTAGCAGCATGCTGCACCTGAGCAGGCCGGAACAGGCAAGGAAGGGCGATGCACATAACAAGGGGCAACACGCACGAGGGGCAACACGCACGTACAAAACTTGTGATTGATTCTGTAGGAGGCTACCTACATACAGCCACCAATGCGAAGCAATCGAATTCTTCTGGTGGCTATCACACGCACGACACAAATGCGAGTCGATGAGGAAGAGGAGCGCCTGAAGCAGTGCAAAGGAGAGTGGCAAGCAGAGGACGACCTTGTTGCTGAAGCACATCAGTCATTAGAAAAAATTGCACCTGTCCGTGGAAAAGCATAAACAACACAAGCAACGAGGCCTGATAGATTCTTGAAGGACTGGGCTAGGAAAATCATGAGCAAACGAGGTCACGCACGCACATGCATGGGGCTGGACCCTAGACCCCTGCTGCTGGGTTGTCCGCGTGTAGACATGACTTGCTTGCATGGCCGAATCCAGTAGCTATGATGCGTTGACCAGTGCAACACTGAGAGAAACGAGTTATCAGGATTATGCTTTTCCCGGTGTGCCAAACATATCGAGGGTCGGGATAGACCAGGATCAGAGAGATCAGGGTATGTACTTCAGGGATTTGAAGGTCAGGGTTCATTTGCGCCGGCCTCTACAATCTCAGGATTTATTTCAGACTTTACTCCGTCCAGATTGGTTCCGTCCCGTACGTCTCCCTCTCGAGCCGCCCCCCGCGTGGGCGACCGGGAGGCCCCAGATCCCATCGCCGCCGAACCTCCCCACTCCTCCTCCCTCCCTCGCCGCCTAAAAGCGCGGCAGTGAAGTTTAGCCGTCGCCCGGCGGCGGGACTCGAACCCTCTCGCTCGGGTGGAGCTGGCGCGAACGTCGCCGCCGGGCGGGCGTGGCGGCGGGCGTCGCCACGGCGGGTGGTGGCGGCGCCTCGGCGGCGTTGATTCCCTGCAGCAGAGGCCTTGCGATCTGGTGCGTCGCGGCCGCCAGGGACGGCGGCGGCGTGACCGGATCGGTTCGCGGCGGCGCGGCCGAATTGATCGCTGGTCGGCCGTCGGCAGTTGGGCAGATCCGCGGGATTCTACCCTTGTTTGGCCCTTGACAGCGGGGGCAACTACGGGGGAAACCCTAGATCTCCTTGGGATCGAGCGATGGCGGCGCTTTTGCGTCGTAGTCCCTTTTAGGGCATTGTTTTGGAGTTTGCTCCGGTTGAAGGACGATGGCGTCGGCGGCGCGCGTCGGTGGAACAAGCTGCCGATGAAAATCGCGCCGACTACGGTCATGGCGGGCGATGGTGGCGTCTTAGATGTCGTTCCCTTGTCGAGGCATCGTCGTTGCAGTCTGCGTCATCAGGCTCGGGATGCTCCGGGGGAAACCATGGATCTGGGTCTTCCGGATCGGACGATGATGGCGTTTTGTCACTTTCCCTCCTGGGGGCATCGTTTTGGAGTAAGTGCTGGCTGGAGGGATGGTGGAGCGGTGCTTCATCTCACACATCAATGGCGGCGGATATTGGCGGCATGGCGCTGTGAAGGCTCGGCGTCCGATGCACGGAGATGGACTCGCGCAGGAGGAGGTTGCTGTCTGGCGTCATGGTGACGTCGATGGCGAGTGGCGGAACAAGGTAGAAGCCTCAATATGATCGAAGACGGACACTGTGGAAGATGGCGGCGACGACACGAGTGCGTCGACCGGATTGTGCCCTGACCGGTATGTGGCTCGGCTGGAACTTCGAATATGTTTCGGCTTCCGGCTTTTGATGTTAGGCTTAGGTGAGTGGTTTGGGTAGTGACCCAGCTAGCACCCCTTCATCATTTTGGATAGGAGTAGCGGCATGTGTTGCCAAGATGGTGGATTCAGGCACATTATTGTAATACTTTGTAAGGTCCTCAAGAATAATCAATAAAGTGACCGTATGCATCTTCCAGATGCAGAGGCCGAGGGTCATCCTCCTTTTCTAAAAAAAAACTCCGTCCAGATTGACGGTTTCCTTTCGTTCATGGCATCGTGCATCCTTTTTCGCCGCCGCCTCGCGGCTCTGCCTGCCCCTCTCGTTAAAATTAAAAACCACTCCGACGATCAAATCCGCGGCAGGTCAGCTGCTTCACGGATCAATCTCGAAATCATACATTCATAGCTCCACTTCAAGGTACAGATTGTTTTTTACCTTTCTTTTCTAGTTTGCAGCCTGGAAGTCGGTGGCTGCTAGATGGTTGTAATATTTCCTGTCGCTTTGGATCTTTGTTTGCTTGGAGATTTACCTCGCCTGAGCTGGATGACGTTCCCTGTTCGTGTTTGGTTAATACATGAAATCAAAGGGGAAACCCCTCTTTTGCTCAAAGAATAAGTTATCAGATCGATTACACATTAGAGATTATAGGACTATTTCTTAGTGAACTGGTACCATTGCTACAAGTCAAAGGTTCGATTCACTAATTGGATGCAATAAGATTTCAAATTGTACATCCAGTTTCACCTTTCGCTAAATGTTTGCACATCTTCTCTATTTCTGAGGGCCCTTCTCAGCCATACACGATAGCATCACTGACTCCAATACACGAGTATTTATTTTTCATCCGATTGGATAATCAACATGTTCGACCATGGTTCTTGTAGAACAAAACTTGAACTAATAGAAATGTATATTTTTCTTTACATTACAGAAATATATGACGGGACATTCATATAAGTGCCATATTTTCAGACTATATTCTTGTGACGTGTCTCTTGAGCGATCATTATTTTTCTTGCCCCCCTCATGTTCAAATCCTGGCTCCGTCCCTGGCCATCGGTGTTGGACGTTGTGGTGACCTCTCCGACCTGAGGCAGCAGCCTCACCGTGGATTGCCGTGGGCATCGAAAGGTCTTCGTGAGGGTTCTTCTCATCAGATCCGGTGGTTGACTTCGCCGGTCAGATGCTACTATGGACGATGGCTGACGCAGAAGGATGGCTCTGCAGTGGTGGCGGTCACATCATATGTAGCTGCTGAGATCGTGGAAAAGTGAAGGCGGCAACACATGACTAACTTTTATGGAGGTGCTACCCAAGCACCCGGCATCTGATATGTCTCAAATATATCTACATTTTTTGATTATGTCATGCTATTATATTATCATTTAAATATATTTGCAATTTTTTGGACTAACCTGTTCATTTAGTGTCCAGTGGTAGCTTCTATTTTCTGCTTGTTTTTGGTTTCGCAAAAAATCAATATCTATGGAGAACAAAATAAGTTGCAGATTTAACATGATATTTTTGGGTAACAAGAAACACACGAAGCTTCGGGAGACATCAAGAGGAGCTGTCAGGGGCCCACATGGGTGCCCGGCATGGCCAGGGACGTGGCCGCGTCCGTTGCCCGCGTGGGATCCTTACTTACCGCATTAACCTAATTCCATCGCCATAAATTCCTATAAATACTGAAACTATTCATCGTACCTGCAGAAGAATTTTATTGGCACCACAAGACACTGTTCCGAGGGGATCCCATCTGGAGGCCGTTTACGGAGCCTTGCCATGTCCTAATTTTTTAGAATTTCTGGAGTTACATAAGTATAGTTTAAAGTTCGATCTTTACAAACTATTATGTATTTAACAGATTGTTGTTACATTTTGTTTGACTACTTGTTTTAGAGTTTTCATGGACTATATTGTGGGATATAAATTGTGGAAATGATAGGATATAGTAGTCGTTACATGGAAATAAATATGCATATGGTCTTGACTATACATGATTGGGAGATTTATTTTAAATGTACTAACCTATCTCACAAGTACCATAAAGTTTTATGTGGATGAAGTTTTTAAGATCAAGGGGAAATATCAATATGAGATGAATAAGGAGCAGCAAGAGTCTAAGATTGGGGATGCCCAAGGCACCCAAGATAATATTCATGGAGACTGAAGCGTTTTAAGTTTTTGATGACCCGGAAGACATCCCCTCGTTCGTCAACAATTATCGGTATGTCTCGGTTAGACCTAAGTTTTTATTTGTTCACATGATACGCTCTCTCACACATAAACCTCATTACATCTTCCTCAAAACAACCATCATATCTATATATTATAGCATTTTCATAGTCATTCCGAGATATATTGCCATGCAACTTCCGTTGTTACTATTCATTACATGAGTTGAGCATATTGTCATTTTTTGCTTTGCATGATCATATAGAGCTGACCTAGTATTTGTGGCAAAGCCAGCATTCAACATTATTATACATGTTACGCCAGAATATTCACATCATGTTACACCGCGAGAGGCATCCATATGCAGTCATGAGTTGTAAGTAATTAAGAGTGTGCCCCTACCTGTGAGGTATTATTTAAAAAAGAAAAAAGAGCCCCAACAAACACTAAAAAAATACACTTCCGTGATGATATGTGTTTTTCATAGTAGGTCACGTATTCTGTCATGCATGTACATCCATGATGATTTTATGACAGAATCAAGATAGTCATACCTGTGCTGTCGTAGAAGTGTTCCATGACAATACCAAAATTATTATCATGGAAGTGTCCACTTCTACGACGATAAATGACGCGTCATGGAAGTGCTTTCGTCAAGGGTAACCGACACGTGACATCCACCGTAACGGGTCCGCGTTAAGCTATCGGGTCTCGGTTTGGATCCGATAACCCGTTAACCGCCCGGACCAATGGGGATTTTCCACGTGTAAAATTCTGATTCGCCTTGGTATCCACGTGTCAGCTCCACGTTGAGACAGGTGTCATCAAGCGAGTGGACAGGACGAGCCTATGGTACGTCGACACGTGGCTCGGCCTAACAGTGCCCGTTTAGGTTAAAAGGTCGGGCCTGTCAAAATAAGCGGGCCGGCCCATTAGCAGCCTACTTGAGTCAGTCCCATTCACAAGCACGACCCATACACGTTACACAGAATTGGCCCATCAAAGGCCCATTCTAGATTTGACAATTTCCAACCCATTGTCAGTTCCAGCCCGTTAACGGCCCGCTACATCTTTGGGCCCAATTACGGTCCGACCTTCTTTCGGCCTGTTAGCAGCCTATCGTCAGTTCCAGCCCATTAACGCCCGGTACGTTTTTCGGCCTTTTCTCGGCCCATTCTGCAGTTGGGCTAACTTCTAGCCCGCTATGACTTTCGGCCTTTCCTCGGACCATTCGGTAAATGGGTCAATTCCTAGCCCATTTTGTCTTTCAGCCTGTTAACAGCCCGCACAACAGTTGGGCCTTTGAAAGTGCAACCGAATTTTGGGTCCATTAGGGGCCCATGTTCCACATGGCACAATTTCAGCCCGACACGACTTTCGGCCTGTTAAAAGTCTAGTTTGCAAATTGGGCCTTTTCTGGCCCAAAACACTTTCGGCCTCTTACTGGCCCATAAAGTAAAAGGGCCGAGACAAAATTGACATTTATTTCGACCTGCTAGAGGCCCGCGGGTCATTTCCAATTATACGGCCCTATCGAGCTTTTTCGGCCTGTTAACGGCCTGCTAAGAGCCGTTGTTACGATGGGCCACATCGTTTGGGATCCACTAAATGTTAAGTTGACTAGCCCAATTAAGGCCCACTTTGACTACACATGTTTGTTCGTTCGGATGGCGTCCAGGTAATGTTTGGGCATGTTAGCCCCCGTTTCAACGATATAGCATATACAAAGAATTGTCCTACTCTATACTATTGCCTCTAAAAAACCTACACTATACAATAAAGAGACTAAGGCATAGAAACGAAGAATAATCCTACATTATACAATAAATAAACTACAGCAGATTATACCCACTGGGCATTATAGTTCGGCACCAGTGATAATAAAGTGTACACAAACAACACATTACATACACTAGGTAAATAAAGCTCATACATCATGGACACGCATCAACAAAACTTACCATTTGAACTATAATCTCTTCAGAAAATAGGATTGGCCGGATTCAGATAGCACAAATTTCAGTCTGCAAAATCTCCAATTCCTTCGTGGTTACCTTAGTGTCTTGTTTCATTTTTTTGCTCCTGCATCTAATACCTGCAACTTCAGTCTCCACTTGTTGATTGCATCTTGAGAATCATGTACACGTTGTCTTGCCACCTCTAGTTGATGCTCGAGAACATCAGCACATTTCAATTCCAATCCATAATCATTTGGTAATGGCCATGCCGCACTGCTCACAGATCTTTGTGTTAATTTCACTTCATCTTGAAATGTTTCTGTAAGTACACATGTGTATGGCAAAAATATAGTTACAACAGTGAAGCGAGCAAGACAGACTATTTGTACATGGCAAAACAGGACTAACAATAATGTTACATGTCATGAAGCATAAGCAGGTGATATTTTAGAAATTATAAAAATGGTAGTCTGTGCAACTCGCATATAGAAATCTCTCTTAGTTCACCAGAGGAGCATGATGTTGGGTCCAAATCCAAAACACAGACATGTTACAAATTTAGACCACACGCAGCTACTGAACATATATATATATGTTTAGGATATATGTCTTCCGTATAAGTAAGCAAGAAGTTGGCCATTCTGTAGGTCAACTAAAGTCTTAGGAGCATAATGAACAACAGAGGGATTCATATAAACCTACTACAACAAGTAGAACTATGCAATCATTAGCCTAGTGTAAACTAGATTGTGAGCCTCATGCAGTAATAGTTTGTTAATAGACTTCAAAGCTTCAGGCACACTTCGCTAGAGTAATTAAATGGTAAGGCTTTAATTATGTCAACTAATAGTTATACAAGTACCCAACATTAGGAATCATTGTTTGGGCATCTCATTAACTGAGGACAAATAAAGCAATTGAAAAGAGCAATTTAACTATGCCTGAAACAAACAAGCAATTAAACTATCGAGTTGGCAGCATGCATACATAAACGCCTCAATAACATCCATGGCGTAGCTACATTTACTATATAAAGGAACAAGTAATGTAATATTGTTTGCCCCCTATGAAGTATCTCGACCAGTATGTAATCAATATCCTAGTAATGATGGGGAGGTTAATGATGTGAATATGCGTTTGATTATGACATTTATGACATCGACAACTCTACCATGGCAGGAAGCAGTTTCACACTGTTCAATACTATAAGATATTTTAGATATTTAAAGTAGACTACATCCATAATGAGTGAACAGACACATTAAAATGTGTTTGCATACATCTGATTTACAAAAAAGTTAGAACATCATATAGTAGTGACCGGAGGGGTTTTTAATCAATGGCCCAATGACTGGGTTACAGGTGAAGAACCCTATGCAAGCACAATGTCAGACAAATAGGGCGTTGGTAATTGTAATATAGTGACTTACCATAACTGGTTGAACAGGCTCAGCGCTACTCCTCCTTCTCTTGCAAGGCTCCTTCCTAACATCTTGTACTTGGAAATCCTCAATCTTATCTTCATTGCACCCCCTCTGCAAGGTGACACAAACTAGTTACTGGTCTCCTTGGAAGATAAATATGCATACTTTCCAGTCTGTGAACAACACAAAAGGATGAGTTTATAACAAAACAACACCACATAATGAAACATGCCACATCTCTTGCACACAATGAAACGAGCATTTACTATGTGTGTGCGCTATGTAAAAACTAGGCATACCTTTGAACTAGATCTCCAGGTACTCTTGGAGAGCCTACATTAGTGTAGAACCAAACATTTATGTCACATATGAGTTATACAAGCCCCCATTACAGCAGCCCTTAGTGTTTAAATCGTTGACAAGCTCTGTTAGGTCAAGAACAACAAGTAATCAAAGCAAACAATCCTTGTATGGCTGGCTGATACAAACAAGAAATTAAAAAGATGTGTGAGGAAATCTTGCACAACACTGAATTACATATCAAGAAAAGAAGCATAGAAGGAGGCTTAAAGACCATCACTTGACTGACCAGATTTAAGGGGCATTTAAACATCATATGCAACGTATGAACTAACATAAACATTGCATATTTCAGATTCTATAATGAAATGCACATGTATTAGGTTATGCCATGTATGATGCCTAAATGTACACTATAGCACGCAGGAGTGATTCATCATTGCACGCATAATTGAATTGCAGGTTAAGGGCCAGTTCTATTCCGCCTTTTCAGAGCTTATTGTCAAAATAAGCCATAAAAGATGTAAAAAAGTCATCTTTGAGTTATGGGATTGGGCTTAACTTATTTCGCTTTGGAGGGGGGTGCTTCGGGTAGAAGCTCACTAAAAATTGAAGAGAAGGGGAATAGTGAAATGACTATGTTGTCTGCTTATATTACACTCAAAATGCCACTTCTCACGCCCGCATCACACCTGACCTCAAGTAAAAACAAACACGCAAGCATTCATTGCCCTGCCCGCTTGCATCTCCTCTCCCCTTTCCCCCTACCTCGATCCCCTGCCTGCAGCACTAGGGTTCCTCCAGGGAGCCATAGCCACTGGTCCCATCTGGCCTGGTCCTCGACGATGCTCTGTCCAGCTAGGCTGCATGGCCGTTGGGTAGGGCCAAATCTCCCCGGCTACTCCTTCCTCTGGCGCCGCCCCTCTTTCTCATGGTCTTCAGCAGCTGCTCCGTTGTGGTCCGTCCAACGCACTACTCCGGCGGTCACCGCACAACTACTGTCGATGCCCCACACTAGCAGAAGGCACCTTGTTCCCCCTCCCTCCTCCCAGGCCGTGGCCTTGAGGTGCCGTTGAAGGATGAGCTGATCCAACAAGGTGAGGACCTCCTTTGTTTTTTTTGCCAAATTTTCATTCTGATCCGCTATAGGATGAATTGCTATGAGTTGCGGCTATATGATGCATTGCTATGAGCTGCTCCTGCTGCTACTATATGATGAATTGCTATGAGCTGCTACTGCTATATGATGAATTGCTATGAGCTGCTGCTGCTATATGATGAGTTGCTAGGCTGCTCCTACTGCTGCTATATGATGAATTGCTATGAGTTGCTCCTGCTACTGCTATATGATGAATTGCTATGAGCTGCTGCTGATATACGATGAATTGCTAGCTGCTGCTGCTGTATGATGAGTTGCTATGAGCTGCTACTGCTGCTATATGATACTTTCAGGTGGTGCTGCTATATAATAATAACCAGCCACTTGGAGCATCGAATTTTGATAAATAATGGTTCTTCATTTAAATTTAGGCCATGCGTTCTTGATTTAAATTAGGCAATGGGATCTCTATGGAAGACATTGACCAAAGTAGATTGTGCCAAGTAGATGGTATCTTTGTATTTGCATTTTGAACAAATATTAATGGTCTGTTTTCCGATCATATTAATTATTGCACTGGGTTCAATTTGTGATGTTTGCAAGTCAAATTAATTTTCATATGGGCAGCAAAATGACAAAATATAATGCAATCTAGATTTTTTCACTGATCATACCACAGATAAGCTGAAAAGACAGGCAATGAAAAGTACTGGTTGGCTTATTATCTGTAGCTTATATTTAAAGGTGCTTATTTTCTTAGGATAACTCGAAATAACTATCCTAAGAAACTTGGCCAACATCACTGACATACAAATAACATATCACGATGATTGCAATGGCGGCCCAGTTCTTTTGCCAGAATCTGTCCCCAACCCAGATTTCTCCCAGAACCTTTGAGCCACATTTGTTTTACAATCCTATCTAGTTAGCATCTAATTAGTTAGGATTGTAAAACAAATGGGGGTCAAAGATTCTAGAAGAAGCTACGAGCAGCAGGTTCGATCGGCTTCAGTTAGCAGCAATAGCGAAGGAATCACTCAGGTTCAGTTAACAGCCAGGGATCGATCGCTCGGGTTCAGTAACGTAGCAAGTGCAATCGCTCGTGTTCAGTAAGCGAACGCCTCGCTCGTGTTCAGTTAGAGCCCAATGCCTCGCACACGTGCGCGTACGTGTACGAGAGAAACACGCAATCCCGCCGTGCGTCGCTCGGCTCCAACCACCCACCGTAATCGGGAACTCCCTAAAATTTTCCTCACCCTCGCTTCTACCATGATTTTTTCCAGTCATGGATGGTCCAAAGAATATCATGCAGGTGCGTCTTCGGCCTGCCCAGGATGAAAAGCCCATTTTCTTTCATGATTTTTTGTCATAGAAGTAGGAGCCCACCACATCTATGATGACACCGGATTTTGCCACAATTATCGTCATAGAAGTGTCATAAGCATGACAGAAAAAAATTTGTTCGGCCCAAAATGTCATGGATGTGTCCTTTTTTTGTAGTGAAATGAGAGAAAAAGAGAGAGGATCCTTTTACCATACTCTTGTTTCAAAGTAGCATCATGTATTTCATATAAAGAGTTTTCATATTATTCATTTTATATGCTAGTGTGATTTTTTACAATATATAACTTGGCTTGTACATTTAAATGACGAGCTTCCTCAAATGCTCGAGTCCTTCATGAGAAAGCAAGTTGGATGCACACCCATTTAGTTGCATTAGGAGAGCTTCCATACACTTATAGCTCTATTGCATCAGTTGCATGGCAATACCTACTCCTCACATTGTTATCGATTGTAAGCCCTCTCCATTGCCTAACGATTAAGCAACAATTTGATGTAAGATTTTCTTATATAATTTTGTCTTCTCATGAGACCCCCGTCATCATTGTCTTTGCCATCCTAAGTGCTAAGATCAAGGCTTGTGAATTGAGCATTAAGAGAAGTGCTAAGTAGTTGAAAGTGGCTCGTAACGAATTCGATTACTTGACTAAACTCTTGGTTGTGTTATGCGAAGATGTTTGAATATGATAAAGCCTCGAGTGATTGGGGGACATGTATATGACATCATGAGTATTATATCGAATTACGTGAAAACATTAATACATGAGAAGCAATAGTAATTTTGTTTATATATTTTGATGTTATTTGCTTGTTATCAATTATAAGATTATTACTTTGAATCACTTTTGTCCTAAGTTCACACCATTGTTATATCATTTTATCAAGGTCATGTCACACAGAGTTCAACTTTAAAAATTATCTTTGTTTATCATTTACCTACTCGGGGACGAGTAGGAATTAAGCTTGGGTATGCTAATAGTCTCAAACGTATTTTTATTGTTTTATGCTATTATATTATCATTTTTATATATTTTAATAGAAATTTATATTATTTTAAGGACTAACCTATTAATTTAGTGCCCAATGCCAGTTCTTGATTCTGCTCGTGATTGATCAACCTGCAACTTTTGTACTCCCTCTCATCAATACGATCAAAGTAGGATGTACAATATAATCTCTTCAAGAGAGCCTGATCCTGGGTAAATCATGTGCCCCTATTACCATCATGCCAAGGCTACCAGCTCGGGACCCCCTACCCGAGATCTGCTAGTTCTGACTCCATTAACGAGATTTGATGTCTGGTGCGTCAGATCTATGCAAGGGTTCAACGACGATGACTACAGCTCCAGGGCCTTGGTCCTTAAAGGCACATGGACAAAGACTTCACAATAGTGATCAACAAGGTCAAGCCGGCTCCAATAGGGGAGCGGCGATAGCGGCACGTTTTCGCGACAGTAGTGGTCATTTGGTGGTCTCGGAATTAGAATGTAATTTTATTAGGCAGCTGCTATAGATCATCTGATTGATTATAAGGAAACTTAAGCCAACCCCATGGCTATTAGATGCGCCCATTATAAGCGTCGCTTGGTCCTTGCAACTCCCACATCGCTCGTTGATACGTCCATTATGCATCATGTTTTCCTATTGTTATTGATTATGTTTTGGGTTGTTATTTCACTTTATGATGCAATTATAATGCCTTTTCTCTCTTATTTTGCAAGGTACACATGAAGGGGGAGATTGTCGACAGCTGGAATTCTGAACCTAAAAAAGCTACAGCAGAGTTGGATATTCTCCGCAGCTCCAAATGGCCTAAAAATTTACAGAGAATTATTTTGAAATATAAAAAAAATATTGACGGAAAAAATACCAGAAGGGTGGCCACCAGGGAGCGA
Organism: Aegilops longissima; assembly: GCA_021605205.1. Taxonomy (NCBI): domain Eukaryota; kingdom Viridiplantae; phylum Streptophyta; class Magnoliopsida; order Poales; family Poaceae; genus Aegilops; species Aegilops longissima. The sequence goes on from CM038678.1 coordinate 20,645,341, forward strand.
CGAGCTCAGGGGGTGCCCTATGAGCTCATGGGCCCAGCAGGCCTCCGGTGCCAATCGTCTGCTATATGAGGCTATTTTCCCTAGAAATTTTTTTAAGAAGAAGACTTTTAGTACGAAGTACCACCGTCTCGAGGCAGAACCTAGGCAGGATAACTTTTGCTCTTCGCCAAAGCGATTCTGCCGGGGATACTTCCGTCCGGGAGGGAGAAATTGAAGCCATCGACATTACCAATGATCCTCTCATCATGGGAGGACCAATCTTCATCAACATCTTCACCAGCACCATCTTATATCAAACCCTAGTTCATCTCTTGTATTCAATCTTTTCCCAAAACCTCAGATTGGTACCTATGGGTTACTAGTAGTGTTGATTACTTCTTGTGGTTGATGCTAGTTGATTTATTTGGTGGAAGATTGAATGTTCAGATCCTTAAGCATATTCAATACCCCTCTGATCTTGAACATGGATATGATTTGTGAGTAGTTATTTTTGTTCTTGAGGACATGAGAGTAGTCTTGTTATAAGTAATCATGTGAAGTTGGTATTCGTTCGATATTCTGATGATATATATGTTGTTTTTCCTTTAGTGGTGTCATGTGAACATCGACTACATAACACTTCACCATATTTGGGCCTAAGGGAGGGCATATAGATGATGGGTTGCTAGAGTGACAGAAGTTTAAACCCTAGTTTATGAGTTATTCCGTAAGGTGCTGATTTGGATCCATATGTTTCATGCTATGGTTAGATTTATCTTAATTCTTCTTTTGTAGTTGTGGATGCTTGCGAGAGGGGGTAATCATAAGAGGGCTGCTTGTTCAAGTAAGAACAACGCCCTAGCACCGGTCCACCCACATATCAAATTATCAAAATAGCGAATGTGAATCAACTAAACATGATGAACTTCACTAGACGAAAATTCCCATTTGTCCTCAAGAACGCTTTGCTTACTATAAGAGAACGTTTCAGATTATCCTTTGCTATAAAAAAGATTGGGCCACCTTGCTGCACTTTGTTACCATTGCTACTTGTTACTTGTTACAAAACTATCTATGACTGCTACTTTTAGTACCTGCAGAAAATACCTTGCTGAAAACCACTTGTCATTTCCTTCTGCTCCTCGTTGGATTCGACACTCTTACTTATTGAAAGGACTGCGATTGATCCCCTGTACTTGTGGGTCATCACTCACCCGCACTTCACATCACAAGCCTCCCCTTCTCAAGCATCGCTCCCCTCGCATCGGGCAGTCGGTCATCGCTTGCCCCCAACCGTGTCCTCTATTGGCCGTCGCTCGCTGGTGATGATGCAAAGCAACACGCATCCCATCTCCTTGTGTGTTGCAACGGGTCGCCGCCACTCATGGCCCCCGCCGGCAAAGTTTTTCATCACAACACTGAGAAACCACCGCCTAGAACTTCACTACAGCACTGAGACGCCACGGGCGACCGCTCCATTGCAGCGCTGGTAGTCGTCGGGAGCGATCCATTGCAGCACCGGGAGACACCGGCACCACTCCATTGCAGCGTCGTGAGCCGACGCCGAGCACTCCATTCCAGCGTCGGGAGTCGCTGGCTAGCGCTCCATTGCAGCGCCCAGAGCCGCATCGCAACTCCGCTAGCCGTCGGCGAGAGCTGCATCCTCGATGGTTGCCCCCTTGCAGCATCTGCATCGCCTCTAGCGATCGTCGTTGCCCCGTGTAGTAACTGTGGCGAGCAGTGGCTGTCCTTTTGCAGTAGCGCGCATGAGCATCGACTGCAGAAAAAAACAATGGTGTTCCTCCCGACAGTGAACACAAATGGGGAGCAAAAAGCTTGCAGTAGCGGCAACCGTCGACTTGCCTGTGTTGGCCCCGATCTAGAGGGAAGGGGAGGGCAAAGGAGAGGAAAATCGAGGGAGGAAGACGAAGGATAGGGGAGAGAAGAAAACGAGTGGCTCTGTGGTTCCCGCCAAGGTGGGTAGCCGCGGATGGGCCCATGCCATGGGACACGTGTTAATTCCTCCAGCCGCCTTACGCGTCGCGGTGATAAGCTTGAAATAGAACGTTTTTTATTTTATTATGGTTGAGATGCTTTGTACTTCCGGTGAACTTTTACAATAGATCTAATCTGTTTTTTTTTTAAAAAAAAACAGACACACAAAAGTACTAGAACGGAAATGGAAGGTATAGGCAAACACCAAATAAGAGTGGGCGGTGCATGGACGTGGATCCTAGCAGCATTTGCATGCAAGTGAATGTTGCGTGCCATAACTATGATAGGTGCACCGTCAGGGTTATCCGTATAATCCGTCGTGTCCATCTGCGACCAAACAAATCAAGCGATTTGCATAGTAAAGATCAGGATCATTATTAATGGAGTGACAAATCAATCGAGCCATATATTCCAAACAGTATGATTTTTGCACGATCCATTTTCAGCCTGTCTCGGGTGAGACATATAAACAACAAGGCATACACAAAAGTAGGCTGGAAGTGGAAGGCATAGGCAAACACAAAATAGGTCCGAAGTGGACGGTGCATGGACCAAATTCCTGCATGGACACGTGGATCCGCCATCATGCGTACGCTTATTCCAGCAGCATTTGCATGCATGTCAATGTTGCGTCCCATAACTACGGTAGGTGCACTGTCAGTGGTTATCCGTATCGTACGAGCTGCCGATCCTGGCCATCCGATGCCAAATCAGACGGTTCAGAGAGCAGAGGACCAGGGCAATTCATCATTTTGGACTAATAACGATTCGGTCGAACCGTCCGTTCCAAACAGTACGATTTTCGCACCATTCATAAGAACAGAGCTATACAAAAGGGTGTTAAAAAAAAAGAGATTAAAAAATGTTTCGCACATGACAAATGACGGCGCCTCAGCGCGTAACGTAACCCCCTTTCGATGCCGCTGCCAGCCAGCCATAAAGCGTGCGTGGACGGAGCCCATGGACCGGGCCTCACCCGCAGCCGCAGGCAGGAGGCGCACAAAGCGCGCGGCGTCACCGAACGAACGAACGAACGAACTTGGGGCACGGTCCACGACCACGACAGGGACCACCACCATACGTGCCTGTCAACCAACTCCAACTCACTCGCGCCTCACTGACACGCCGGCCCCACCAGCAACCAGGAAACAAACAGGCCATGGAAAAAGACTCTGCCTCCCTCTGCCCAGCGCCCACCGCCCACTGCCAAGGCCGGCCGAGCGGTGCCAGGGTTTCGAAGGAAGCCCTCCGGCCCCCGGGCCCACGCGCCAGCCAGCCAGCCAGAAACGCAACCCCTCCCTCCCCGTGCTCGCGCCCACTACTCACCACGGCCATTAGCACCAATAAAACATCTTCCAGAAACGAAAAAAGAAGAAAAATTCCCATGCACAGAAGAAGCATTGAGATTGCAAATTTGCAACAGAGATCGATGTTAACGATTGTACTGAGTGGACCAGCGAGGACAGTGCGCTTAGCAGCACACCACATTGCGTCCTCCCAATCCGCTGATGATACTACGACTACGAGACACAACCACCACTACTACCAGAGAATCACTGACTAGTCATGAATCATCACTTGCACTTGCTGCTTACCACTACTGCTGCTACAACTACTAGCTGAATGCTGCCGGGATTCACATCAATCAGCCCGACCCTATATGACCAATTAATGGAGGGATTATGTAGAGCTCACGATGATGGCGGCGAGGAACTGATTTGTGAATTGCGATCGGCGAATTCGCTTCGCTTTGCTTACTGTTGGGTTGGGTTGGGTTGGGCGGGTCAGCGATCGTCCGGCACCCGGTAGAACTCGGCGGTGATCTCCGATAGCCACGCGCCGGGGAGTAGCATCTGGGGACGGGGAGTTTCACGGAATTACAAACGGGTCCCTCGGGGAGGAGCGGCAGGGGCTGGAATGTAATGCAAGGCGAGAGCAGAGGAGGGTACTCACATCGAGCTGCTTCTGCACGGCGCGGGGCCGGCGGCGCCGGGGGCGGCGGCGCGGGCGGGCGCCGGTCAGCGCGTACACGTCCTCCTCGATCTCCTCGGCGGAGAGCGTCGCGGAGAACCGCGCCCTGCCGAGCGCGTCGGCGCGGACCAGCCTCCGCTCGCGCTCCGACGCCTGGGGCGAGGCGCTCGCGGCGGGCGCGGGGGGCGGCATCAAGGCGCGGCGGCCTCGTCGGGTGCGCGCCTTCGACGGACGCGGAGAGGCCGCCTCGCCGACCCCCGGGGACTCGTCGTCGTCCGCGGCGCTGCCACCGCCCGGCGCCGCCGCCGCCGCTGAAGCCTCGCGGAGGCCGAGGAGGAGCCTCTCGCTGACCTCGTCGAGCTGCTGCGAGGAGGACCGCCTGGCCGGGGCGATGGCGTTGCCGGCGCGGTTGACGGGGGCGCAGCGCAGCATCCGGTGGCTCCCCCACGTCTTGAGCGTCGACGGGAGCGACGACAGGGCCCCGCGGCGCGCGCTCGACGGCGTCATCACCGCCTCCACGGCCGCGCCGCCCGTCTCCCCGGCGCCGCCTTCCGCGGTGGGATCCGACGGCAGAGCCGCGGGCGGCGGCGGCTCCGCCGAGATCACCATGGCCGGGGGCGACGTCGCGCCCTCAACCCTAGCCCCTGAAGCCGCTCCGGCTCTGACCGCGGCGGCGGCGGCGGCGAGATGGGTAGGGCGTGGACGTGGTGAGGAGGAGAGCGAGATGGACGAGGAGGAGGGGTGGGTTGCCTGCGGCGATGGAAGCGTGGGCGAAAGGAAAAATAGATGGAATAGTAGGCGTCGGGGGTGAATAAGTATCGGGGGCCGCGTGTGCGCGCGTGAGTCCAGCGGGGGGCTATTATGGGGTTTTCGCCTCTGATTTAGTAGTATGTTTTCTTTGCGGATTATAATGGGATGGTGCGTGTTTTGCCGTTTGATGTGGACTGGTGTGTACACTCCATTTCTCTTCGAATTTCTCATTCCATTTTTTTAAAATCATTCCGTTTCATTGTACATGGACTGCCTTTTTTTTTTGAGAAAAGTTTCAGTATATCTGTGTATTCTTACTAACTTTTCTGAACTTCGTTAAATGATGAATTCAATAATATATTTTTGAGAGGCATCATATGTTTAGCTACTCAAATCGATGACTAAAAAGCCATGGCGCTTCACAAATACGGATAGAGATAATAGTATATTTGTTCATAAATACATGTTATCATGACACTGTTTTGATTATTTAAACATTTCAAACAATTCACATCGTAACGTAAACAAATATTTTTACATTTTTATAAAAGTATTGTACAGTAATATATATTTTGTGTGTTTGCTAACTAACTTTTTTGTATTTTTTACTACCATAATATTCCTTTCTAAGAGGGTGCATAAAAATCACCAGTTTTCAATAAGAAAAAGTTTATGGTTAACTATGATTAATTGACAATCTACATTTGTAAGTTTTGTAAGATACAATACTACAACCGTTCATTAGATCACCCACCGGTCCTTCACCCATCGCCATATGACCTTCTCATTGAGCAATGACGCATCTCTACCACGCTTCTATCAGCACAACCATTTTCAGTCCCAGTTTAGAGCATTACTCTTATAAAGAATGCTGGAATACCCACCTCCTCGGGCTCATCGAGGGCGAAGCGCGTCTCCCAGCCATGCGTTTCCTGGTGGTATGCGGCGAGAGCCTCTCGGAGTGGCTCTGCGCCACCCAATCTGCCTGGACGGCTCGGACCCGGACAACCCGTCTAGGTGGTCCATAACGGGTGGACCGCATTCCCACCCAGGGCCACCGTCATTGGGCGACGTCGGCACGGTCGCGGACGAAAGCGCCCTCGAGCTGTCAGTTTTTGGGTATCGTGTCTCGAGGGCCTCCTGGGAGCGCTCTGTGCCGTCCGATCTGGGTCCAAAACCGGACAACCCAACTGGGTGGTCCGTGACGGGTGGACCATGTGCTCGCCCGGGGCCACCGTCATTGGGAGGCATCAGGTTTGGTCGCGAGTGACGCCCCGTGCGCTGTCCTGCTCGCGACGGGCTGGCCGGACCCGACTGTCGACGTCCTTGCAGCACGACGGGCTGGGTCGGTCATGGGAGCCTTACGTGTTAGACCGAGCGACTGGACCACCTCCTGGGCTCCTCCGTGGGCGACAATGTCCCATGCATCGTCTGTTCCATGTTTGTCCCGCGCAGATGGTGTGACTCCCGGATACTTAAGCTACAGTGATCCCCGCTAATGATGCCACGTCACCTCGGTTACTGTGGATAAACTCGCGTTAGTTCGAGACCTAGTTCGAATTTTAGATTTAAAACCGAGGCAAACAATAAAAGTTTTAAAATATTAAACAAAAATGTTCGGTGTGTGACCAATATTGCTAAAGTAATTATATTGAAGAAAGCATAATTTTACAAAGTGCCTAAGTTCTTTAAACTAAATAAAACAGAAAAAAAAAGAAATAAAAGAAAAGCAGAAAGCAAACTAACAAAAAAGGAGTAAGGCCTCACTGAGCTTGGCCCAAAGAAGCCGCCCATTCGCCACACCGACCGCCCAACCCTCCCTCCATAACCCCACCAGGGAAACCCTAACCTACCCACTCCCGATCCCCACTCCCCACTCTCCCTCACTCCCGATCCGATCGAGATCAGGCGACCACGCCGCGCCCGGATCGCCGTCGCCGTTGCCTTCTCGCCCCCCGTCTCCTCATGCGACCCCCCACCGACGCCGACCCCGGATCCCGACCACCGCCGCCCCGCTCGTCCTCACCTCCTCCTCGCCGGACGCCGTGGGCGGCGCCGTCCGCCACGCCCATCGCCAGACCTCGCCGTCCTCCTCCTCTCGTCGCCGGACTCATCGCCTTCGCCAGACGTCGTCCCGTCACCCTCCTCGAGCTCGAGCCCGCTGCCCGCGTCGCCCGCGTCCCGTCCTCCACTCGCGGATCGCGCCCGCCTCGACGCCTTGTGGCGACATCTAAATCCCGTCCTCCTCCACAACAGTCGCCCCGAGCCTCGCCGCCCCGCTTCTCTCCAACGCCGGTGAGGCCACCTCCGGCCTCCACTCCCTCCTTCCTTCCCCGCGCCACCCCGCTCCGGTCGTCACTTCCCTGTCACTAGCCTCGCCCCGACCGCCCCACGCCAGCAGAGCGCTGCTCGCGCGCGCCCATTGTGGCCTTGTCGCCGTCCCTCGCTACTCGCTTTCGACCGGCGCGCGCTTCGCTGCCATCCATGTGCCTTCGCCCGCGCCACCGCCCGTCGTGGACCCGCCCCTCTGCCTCCTTGGCTCGGCGGCCGGCCGGCGTCTGTTGTGCATGCCAGCGCCCTCGGCATGCCTCATTCGGTGGTGCCGTTAGCACAAGCACCGTTAGCGACCAAACCCGCCAAGGCCCCCTGGCCCAATGACAATTGGGGCCCACGCCCCAGAACGGTTTTATAAAAAAAAGAGAATAATAATAATAAATTTAATTAATTAATTAACTAAATTAATCTTGTTTAGTTAACCTAATTAAGTAGTTAGTTTAATTAAACAGTAATTAGATTACTTAAACCCTAATTAGACTAAACCGTCAATGACGAACGGGACCCACACATCAGTTGACCAGTCAACACCTCTGTTGACTGCTGATGTCATAGCGACCAAACTGTTCTGGATAATGTTGAATTAAAATATTTAAATTAATCCTAAAAATGATTTAAAACTTTAAGAATTAATATAAAATAAACCGTAGCTCAGATGGAAAAACTTTCTACATGAAAGTTGCTCAGAACGACGAGACGAATCCGGATACGCAACCCGTTCATCCGCCACGCGTCCCTAGCATAGTGAACCTGCAACATTTCACCTCCGGTTCATCTGCCCGAAAACACGGAACACCGGGGATGCTTCCGGATGTTTTCCCCTTCACCGGTATCACCTCATACCGCGTTAGAACACGCTCTAGCTCGCTTGTTGTCTGTTATGCACTTGCTTGCTATGTATTTATTGTTTCTTCCCCTCTTCTTCCGCTAGACACCGAGACCGACGCCTTGCTGCTACCCAAGACGACTACGGTGTTGACGACCCCTCTCTCTTGCGAGCAAGCAGGCAAGCCCCTTTGATCACGGATATCGCCTACTCTTCTCTATACCGCTTGCATTAGAGTAGTGTATCATGTTCTTGCTTTCGATTAATCCTATCTCGCTTTGCATAGCATGTCCTTGCTACTCTCGTTGTTACCTTTACCGCTATCCTCTCGCTTAGTATAGGATGCTAGTGTTCCATCGGTGGCCCTACATTCTTGTCCGTCGCCATGCTATACTATCGGGCTGTGATCACTTGGGAGGTGATCACGGGCATATACTATATAGTTTACACTATTACATTACCGTGGTACTGTTGGAGATGAAATTTGAAAGGATAGGTGGCTCCATCCCGGTAGAGGTGGGCCTGGGTTCCCGATGGCCCCGATTGTTAATTTGTGGCGGAGCGGCAGGGCAGGTTGAGACTACTGGGTGAGAGGTGGGCTCGGCCCTGGTCGGCGTTCGCGGATACTTAACACGCTTAACGAGATCGGGTATTTGATCCGAGTCGGCCATTTGGTCTATCGCACTAACCATCTACGCGGGAGTAGTTATGGGTATCCGGCATCGTGGTATTAGCCGGCACTTCGTGACGCGTCGATCGAGCGGCGGCGCCGGATTGGAACGTAGGCCTGCTCTTGTATTAAGGGGCTAGTTACGCTTTCGGCCGCCCACACAACGTGTGGTGTGCATTAGGCGATGGGCCTGACACTGTGGCGCTTAGGTTTAGACCGCGTGCTGGCCTCTCTGTTGTGCCTAGGTGGGGCTGCGGCGTGTTGATCTCCAGCGGCGGGCATGACCCGAAAAGTGTGTCCGCCAAATGGGATCAAGCGTGTTGGGTTATGTGGTGAACCCTGCAGGAAGTTAATCTATTGAATAGCCGTGATCTTGGTAACAGGATGACTTGGAGTTGTACCTTGACCTTATGACAACTAGAACCGAATACTTAATAAAACACACCCTTCCAAGTGCGGATACAACCCGGTGGTCGCTCTCTCTCGTGGTTACGAGGAGGGATCGCGGTAGGATTATTGCTATGTGATGCTACTTGGAAGACTTGATCTACTCTACGCTACATGCTGCAAAGCGGAGGCTGCGAGCGTAGTCTTCAACATGATTAGCTATCCCCTCTTATTACGGCATTTTGCGATTCGGTCCACCGATATGGCCCTTTACACATATATCCATGCATATGTAGTGTAGCTCCTTGCTTGCAGTACTTTGGATGAGTACTCACGGTTGCCTTGTTCCCTTTTTCCCTATCTCTACTCGATTGCTGCGACTGACGATGGAGCCAGGAGCGACGCCACCGGCGATGGCGACTACTACTGCGAGGTGCCTACTACTACGTGCAGCCCGGCGGCGACGACCGGAGTAGTTAGGAGGATCGAGCAGGAGGCCTGCGCCTCTTCGATCTCAGATCCCGTTTGTGCTAGCCTTCTTAAGGCAAACTTGTTTAACTTATGTCCGTACTCAGATATTGTTGCTTCCACTGACTCGTCTATGATCGAGCACTTGTATTCGAGCCCTCGAGGCCCCGGCTTGTATTATGATGCTTGTATGACTTATTTATGTTTTAGAGTTGTGTTGTGATATCTTCCGTGAGTCCTCGATCTTGATCGTTACGCTTTGCGTGCATGATTAGTGTACGATTAAATCGGGGGCGTCACAAGTTGGTATCAGAGCCGACTACCTGTAGAAATCCCCCTTCCACACTCCTTGGCCGAAGTCGAGTCTAGACGTTGCAAAAACTTTTACTAACATGGCTGTGCGGCCCATGGGCCCACGTCGCCATTGGGTGGTATTAGGATCTTTTATTCCTCGTCTATACTCTGGGACTCTGATCTCTCTTCTATTCGGGTTAAATGATTTCGCTAAAAACAGAACTAACTTTAGGTTCTCGAAAATACTTTCTCCCGGAGAGCCCCTCACTCCCGATGATCGTTTGCTACACCGGAAGATTCCGAAGATACTCGCTGAAGTTCTCTCGAGACTTTGTGCCCACTTCTTTTGCAATTCCCTACCACCGATAAATCCTTATGGATAACTTATTGCCCTTACCATTCTTACATTCATCCCTAGCTGCTCTTGTTATTACAAGATGCATCGAATTGTTCTTTGACTTTTAAGAATCTTTTGAGCCATTGCATTGCAGATCTTTGCCACATGAATACCCTCTATGGATAATTCCTCACACTTGCCGAGTATCCGTTCTTCCACCGTTGTTCATGTGTTTCACAATGGTCTTTTTTTGACAGAAAGACTGTAAGGGAACCCCTTACAGTATAATTGGTGCAACAAACCCAAATTACAAGTACCATGCCTTGAACCTGGGTGGGTGGGAAGGCATCAGCCCCTTCCCACCACTAGGCTATGCCTTAGTCTGCTTCACAATGGTCTTCGAAATACTATTCAATCCTCCAAAAATCCTTAGTAGCTTATTGCTCTGCAATACTTGTCTGCTTACATTATGGATGCTCCCATATCACTAGCAATATTCATTAGTATCTTTTGACACCGTCATTTTGATCCTATTGATCACATGTGTGCGAACGCACACAATCATCTATCAACCCTTCTAAATTATCTTTCCTGCTCAGACGTCATTTTGAACATGAGCTGGTTCTCGACCAAACTATTTGTCGTCAATTGTGCCTCTGGTCTATACAACTTATCCATCCTTGATCAGAGCGATCTGCTTCTGACCCTTTGTTTTGGAAATCATAATTCCTTGGTTAATCTAAGCATTGAATTATTCCGATGTTCTATAATATGATGCTCGTGCATTCTTTCTTCCTCTGATGGAGTACCGATACTCACATCAGCTCCGTTGTGGATCACCCGATCCATTTTTGGATTGTTATCCGACAGTGTCCTTCATATTCAATCACCTTGTGAGTTCTTCCCCTGATACATAGTGCCTCCGGTAAGTTGTATCCTCTGCAGCCAACCATGCTCGCTGGCTTGTGTTATTTACTCTTGAAACTTGTGGTATATGTTTCTAAGAAGCCCCTATGGGTTGAACATATGCCTTCTCTAAACCGTGTGAACCCGAAAGTTTTCACGAGTCATACTCTTCTGGTGCTTCGCTAGATAAAATTTCAACACTGCAACTTCATCGAACGTGAGAAGTGAATGAAAGGTTATGCATTGGAGAAGTGGGAGTCGACCTTGAACTTGTGTTCATGCCCATGGACACGATGTAGATCTTATCATTAAAGCTTCCCTTAAATTAGTTATTCCTTTGGTATAAGTTCATCTTATATCTGGGATCTGGCCTTTTGCAATCATGGTTCCGACCATGTTCTTTTTCAAATACCATTTCTCGTGCAAGGTTAAGCACTTGACTTCTATAGAGCAATACCCCAGTCCAACCTCTACTTTGATCTGTCATCGAGTATTACCCCCCTGGTATCTCGAGATTATCATGGAACTGCATAACATCTTATGAGCTCTTCCAGGATATCAAATGAGTTCATGATGAGAAATACCATCCTTGCCCTCGATGATCTGCGTTATCATCGACCTTTATTGCCTTCCCACCAACACAAGCTTGTTCGTGTTTGGTGTTATACCTTGAGTTCCTTGCTATCCAGTAATTGTTCTTCTTTACCTTGGAACATTAACATCTCTTATATCCTCAATGTTGTGAGAAACTCACCACCCTTAAGAATTCTTGATACCAGTGATACTTATTAACATCACCATTCTTTTCTTGGTCCCGTGATGTTTCTAACCGAATACCGATTTAATGGTCTGTGATGTGTAAATTCTAAACTTCGAGCAACCCTCTTGCTTTGAAGTTATTGGTCTATAGTTTCATTCTACGACTATGGCTTATTGAATCACCATTCTGACATTGGTCGTGCAACCCAACCCATATTTTGGGCGCACCTTTCAACCAATGTTTAATCGTGTATGTTTTCCTCGAGCATACTTCCTTATATCATTTGATCTGACAAATGTTATCTCCTTGTTCACTTAATTGTGGAAATCCATCTTTTGGAAATCTCGATGAATTGCCGTTGAGTTCACCAGACACCTCCTTGTCCTCTCCTTGGGTTAATAATGAACTCTTGTTAACGGAAATCACTTCATAGTTCATTTCCCGAGAATCTTACATTGTCATCTCGTCAATTGTGTTGCACCTTTTCTTCTCAGGCATACTAAGTCGGAGGTATCCTGACACCAATCGGATCTGAACCTCGGTCAGATATGATGGTTGGAACATATTTCCAAGAGTTTTAACAATGGTCTTTATGTGAACCGGTAAGGTGATGTCATGCCCAGCACCCCTGGCCGGAGGACCTAGTGTTATACTTTTCTTTCCAGCAAGGCTATCCATTCTTCCATGAAGGAACTGTAAGACTTATTCTACAAGTTGTTCCTGATGAATCCTTTGTGTATCCAAAGTTTGACCTTTGCTTGAAGAACATGTCAATGCTATCCCGAAGCATGTCTGTGGTACTCTGATTTTCAACATGAACATTTGAAGCCCAATGCTAAATGTTTCTTGCTCAATTATCCAAACACCGCTGTATGGGTAATGTCATGAAATTTCTCTCCCCTACCTGAAAAGTTTTCTACATTATATTCTGTCATGGATATCATGCTCTGCTTGTCCTTCGGAAGGATATGCCCTTGAATTATGTGCTTTAACACATTTTTCTTTCCATTGTTTTGGTTAAATCTGATAACCACTTTTCCTTTCCATTGGTTTGTTTAAACCTTCTTGTGATCTATATGATATAGCAGTAATATTTCCCTGCTTATGTAAACACCTCGTGTACAATTCTGTTAGCAAGACCCTGTTACTATTGTTGATGACATTTCGGTAACCACCGATGGACGAGAACTTTGCCTACTGGTCCGCCTCGTTCAACGAGCAGGAAAATGGTTCTCTTCGTCCCTCGCCCTTGGTACGGATGTTGTTGCCGACATAACCGACAGACTATCCTCTGACATGCCTTGCTCACATGATCGTGCAAGATGCATCGCCCTTCCTACTTTTAACCCACATGGTGGGCCCATAACCCACAGTTCCACAGGATCGAAACCTGACTCTCCTGTACAACCTATTGTCAAAGTTATTCCCCACGTTTGACTTCGTATGTAATTCACGGGCCACCTGCCTAATGATCTATTATGGTATCAGACACAATACTTATTCCATTGCTTTGAACCTCTTTCACACTTCGTTTTTGGCAACGAATGATTGCCTAAGCGCTTGAAACTTCTATTTTTCACCTCCTTACTTTGCTCTCGATGTGTGTCATTTGTTCAACTCGAGAGATACTCATAAGTTCATTCTTGGGATACCCCCACATGAATTTCCCTTATAACATCCTATCATTGTAGAGCTGCCCCTTACCTATTCGTAAGTACGATGGAGTTCCCCAAAGAAAGGACGACAACTTCATCATGATGCTTTGGAATAAAGAGTTGAAGACATCAACGAAAGGGATTAACTTCTTCGAGAAGGCCCGTTAGAATATCGTAACCAAAACTTTCCCCCTTACTCCCCTCTTAAATCTCGGGACGAGATTTCTTGTAGTGGAGGAGAATTGTGACGCCCGGATACTTAAGCTACAGTGATCCCAGCTAATGATGCCACGTCACCTCGGTTACTGTGGATAAACTCGCGTTAGTTCGAGAACTAGTTTGAATTTTAGATTTAAAACCGAGGCAAACAATAAAAGTTTTAAAATATTAAACAAAAATGTTCGGTGTGTGACCAATATTGCTAAAGTAATTATATTGAAGAAAGCATAATTTTACAAAGTGCCTAAGTGCTTTAAAATAAATAAAACAGAAAAGAAAAAGAAATAAAAGAAAACAGAAAGCAAACTAACAAAAAAAAGGAGAAAGGCCTCACTGAGCTTGCCCAAAGAGCCGGCCCATTCGGCCACACCGACCGCCCAACCCTCCCTCGATAACCCCACCAGGGGAAACCCTAACCTACCCACTCCCCGATCCCCACTCCCCACTCTCCCTCACTCCCCGATCCGATCGAGATCAGGCGACCACGCCACCGCCCGGATCGCCGTCGCCGTTGCCTTTCGCCCCTCTCTCCTCGGCGACCCCACCAACGCCGACCCCGGATCCCGACCACCGCCGCCCGCCGCTCGTCCTCACCCCCCCTCTCGCCGGACGCCGTGGACGCGCGCCGTCCGCCGCTGCCCATCGCTGAGACCTCGCCGTCCTCCTCCTCTCGCCGCGGACCTCATCGCCCCGCCAGACGTCGTCCCGTCACCCTCCTCGAGCTCGAGCCGCTGCTGCCCGCCGCCGCGCGTCCCGTCCTCCACTCGCCGGATCGCGCGCCGCCTCGACGCCAAGGCGACGCCTCGTCCCCGTCCTCCTCCACAACGGTCGCCCCAGAGCCTCGCCGCCCCGCTTCTCTCCAACACCGGTGAGGCCACCTCCGGCCTCCACTCCCTCCTTCCTTCCCCGCGCCATCCCGCTCCGGTCGTCACTTCCCTGTCACTAGCCTCGCCCCGACCGCCCGCGGCCAGAAGCAGGAAGCTGCTGCTCACGCGCCACACAGGCCTTGTCGCCGTCCCGCTACTCGCTGACCGAGCGCGCGCCTCTCGCTGCCATCCATGTGCCTTCGCGCGCCCATCGCCGTCGTGGACCCGCCCTCTGCCGCCTCCCTTGGCTCGGCTGCGGCGCCCGGCGTCTTGTTGTGCGTGCCAGCGCCCTCGGGCATGCCCTCATTCGGTGGTGCCAAGTAGTTAGCACTTACCGTTAGCGACCAAACCCGCCAAGGCCCCTCGCCCACGACAATTGGGGCCCACGCCTGTAACGGTTTTATAAAAAAGAGAATTAAAATAATAATAATAATAATAAATTTAATTAATTAATTAATTAAATTAATTAACTAAATTAATCCTGTTTAGTTAACCTAATTAACTAGTTAGTTTAATTAAACAGTAATTAGATTACTTAAACCCTAATTAGACTAAACCGTCAATGACGAACGGGACCCACATGTCAGTTGACCAGTCAACACCTCTGTTGACTGCTGATGTCATGCTGACGTCGGCGAGTAATCGCTCGATAATGTTGAATTAAAATATTTAAATTAATCCTAAAAATGATTTAAAACTTTAAGAATTAATATAAAATAAACCGTAGCTCAGATGGAAAGACTTTCTACATGAAAGTTGCTCAGAACGACGAGACGAATCCGGATACGCAGCCCGTCCATCCGCCACGCGTCCCTAGCATAGTGAACCTGCAACATTTCACCTCCGGTTCATCTCGCCGAAAACACGGAACACCGGGATGCTTCCGGATGTTTTCCCCTTCACCAGTATCACCTCATACCGCGTTAGAACACGCCTAGCTCGCTTGTTGTCCTGTTATGCACTTGCTTGCTACGTATTTATTGTTTCTTCCCCTCTTCTTCCGCTAGACACCGACACCGAGACCGACGCCATTGCTACCCAAGACGACTACGGTGTTGACGACCCTCTCTCTTGCCAGAGCAACCAGCAAGCCCCCTTTGATCACCGGATATCGCCTACTCTTCTCTATATTGCTTGCATTAGAGTAGTGTAGCATGTTCTCGCTTTCGATTAATCCTATACCGCTGCATAGCTTTGTCCTTGCTACTATCGTTGTTACCTTTACCGCTATCCTCTCGCTTAGTATAGGATGCTAGTGTTCCATCGGTGGCCCTACATTCTTGTCCGCTCGCCATGCTATACTATCGGGCTGTGATCACTTGGGAGGTGATCACGGGCATATACTATATACTTTACACTATTACATTACCTCGTGGTCTTGTTCGGAGATGGGGCTGAAAGGATAGGTGGCTCCATCCCGGTAGAGGTGGGCCTGGGTTCCCGACGGCCCCGATCGTTACTTTGTGGCGGAGCGGCAGGCAGGTTGAGACTACTGGGTGAGAGGTGGGCCTGGCCCTGGTCGGCGTCAGCGGATACTTAACACGTATAACGAGATCTGGGTATTTGATCTGAGTCTGGCCATTTGGTCTATACGCACTAACCATCTACGCGGGAGTAGTTATGGGTATCCCGACGTCGTGGTATCAGCCGAAGCACTTCGTGACGTCAGCGACTGAGCGGCGTGCGCCGGATTGGAACGTAGGCCTGCTCTTGTATTAAGGGGGCTAGTTTTGCTTTCGGCCGCCCGTGCAACATGCAGGTGTGCATTGGGCGATGGGCCCAGACCCCTGTGCGCTTAGGTTTAGAACGGCGTGCTGGCCTCTCTGTTGTGCCTAGGTGGGGCTGCGAAGTGTTGATCTCCCGCGTCCGGGCATGACCCAGAAAAGTGTGTCCGGCCAAATGGGATCAAGCGTGTTGGGTTATGTGGTGCACCCTTGCAGGGAAGTTAATCTATTCGAATAGCCGTGATCTTCGGTGACAGGACGACTTGGAGTTGTACCTTGACCTTATGACAACTAGAACCGGATACTTAATAAAACACACCCTTCCAAGTGCCAGATACAACCCGGTGGTCGCTCTCTCGTGGTTACGAGAAGGGATCGCGGTAGGATTATTGCTATGTGATGCTACTTGGAAGACTTGATCTACTCTACTGTTACATGCTGCAAGGCGGAGGCTGCGAGCGTAGTCTTGACATGATTAGCTATCCCCTCTTATTCGGCATTCTGCAGTTCAGTCCACCGATATGGCCCTTTACACATATATCCATGCATATGTAGTGTAGCTCCTTGCTTGCAGTACTTTGGATGAGTACTCACGGTTGCCTTGTTTCCCCTTTTCCCCTATCTCTACTCGATTGCTGCGACTGCACGATGGAGCCCGGAGCGACACCACCGACGATGACGACTACTACTGCGGAGGTGCCTACTACTACGTGCAGCCGCCGGCGACGACCTGGAGTAGTTAGGAGGATCCAGCGGGAGGCTTGCGCCTCTTCGATCCAGATCCCTGTTTGTGCTAGCCTTCTTAAGGCAAACTTGTTTAACTTATGTCTGTACTCAGATATTGTTGCTTCCGCTGACTCGTCTATGATCGAGCACTTGTATTCGAGCCCTCGAGGCCCCTGGCTTGTATTATGCTGCTTGTATGACTTATTTATGTTTTAGAGTTGTGTTGTGATATCTTCGCGTGAGTCCCTGATCTTGATCGTACACGTTTGCGTGCATGATTAGTGTACGATTAAATCGGGGGCGTCACAGATGGCTCCTAGGGGCTCTCTCGACCGTCTGATTTGCTCAGACAACCCGTATCCAGCCAGGTTGCCTTGAGGGTCCATGACGGGTGGGCTGGGGCCATCATCATGGGATGATTTTGGTCATGCCCGCGTCTGTTGTTTCCAGCCACTGCCCTGTGTGCGACGGGCCAGCCAGAGCCATCTTTCAGCGTCTTCAGACCTCGCCGGTCAGGTTCGGTCATTCCAGGTGGGCCCCTCGCATGCCCATTAAGCTTGGTTCGGGCGCGACCAGGCACGTGCAAGTGCCCAGCTCGGGCCTGTTGTGTGTTGCCTGGTCGCAGAGGGGCATCCGATTTCGAGGGCCAACCGTCCAATGGCTGTGACGGGAAGTGCCCGAGGTGGCTGCTACTTGTGATAGGCGTTGTGATTTCCCTCGAGAGGAAGGGTGAAATAGTATAGTAGCATAAAGTATTTCCATCAGTAAAGAACCAAGGTTTATCGAACCAATAGGAGATTCACGCAAACGACCTTTAGCAGTACCTACACACACAAGAGCAAAAACTTGGACCCAACACGGGCAAGAGGATTGTCAATCGCCTTGTACTCGTTATTGATGTCTACTACGCAACCTTCTTCTTGTAGACTCGTGTTGGGCCTCCAAGCGCAGAGTTTGTAGGACAGTAGCAATTTTCCCTCAAGTGGTTGACCTAAGGTTTATCAATCCGTGGGAGGCGTAGGATGAAGATGGTCTCTCTCAAACAACCCTGCAACCAAATAACAAAGAGTCTCTTGTGTCCCCAACACAACCAATACAATGGTAAATTGTATAGGTGCACTAGTTCGGCGAAGAGATGGTTATACAAGTGTAATATGGATAGAAGATATAGGTTTTTGTAATCTGAAAATATAAAAACAGCAAGGTAGCAAGTAACAAAAGTGAAAAAAATGGTATTGCAATGCTTGGAAACAAGGCCTAGGGTTCAGACTTTCACTAGTGCAAATTCTCTCAACAATGATAACATAATTGAATCATATAACAATCCCTCAACGTGCAACAAAGAATCACTCCAAAGTTTCTATCGGAGAACGTAGGACGAAAACGTGCATCAACCCATATGCATAGATTACCCCAATTTCACCTCCGGAATCTGCGAGTTGAGTGCCAAAACATACATCAAGTGAATCAATAGAACATCCCATTGTCACCACAGATATCCCATCGCAAGACATACATTAAGTGTTCTCAAATTCAATACTCAATCTAACATAACGAAACCTCAAAGAGCAAGACTCAATTCATCACAAGTAGGTAGAGGGGGAGAAACACCATATGATCCAACTATAATAACGAACCTCACGGTACATCAAGATCATGCCAAATAAATAACACGAGAGAGAGAGAGAGAGAGAGAGAGAGAGAGAGAGAGATCAAACACATAGCTACCGGTACATACCCTCAACCCCGAGGGTGAACTACTCCCTTCTCATCATGGTGGCCGTCGGGATGATGAAGATGGCCACCGGCGATGGTTCCCCCTCGGCAGGGTGCCGGAACGGGCTCCCGATTGATTTTTCGTGGCTACAGAGGCTTGCGGCGGCGGAACTTCCGATCTAGGTTTCTTTCTGGGGGTTTCGGGATTTATTGGAATTTTTGGCGTCGGTCTCATGCCAGGGGGACGCTCGAGGGGCCCACAAGCCAAGGGGTGCGCCAGGGGGGAGGGTGGGCACTCTCCTCAGGCTTGTGGCCTCCTCGGTCACTTCCTGGCACATCTCCGGTGCTCCGTGGGTATCTTCTGGTCCATAAAAAATCACCTTAATTTTCAGCTCATTTGGATTCTGTTTGATATTCCTTTTCTGTAAACTCAAAAACAAGGAAAAAAACAGAAACTGGCACTGCGCTCTAGGTTAGTAGGTTAGTCCCAAAAATAATATAAAATAGCATATTAATGCATATAAAACATCCAAAACAGATAATACAATATCATGGAACAATAAAAAATTATAGATACATTGGAGACGTATCAAGCATCCCCAAGCTTAATTCCTACTCATCCTCGAGTAGGTAAATGATATAAACAGAATTTTTGATGTGGAATGCTACCATCCATGTAATTTTCTTTATTGTGGCATGAATGTTCAGATCCATAAGATTCAAAACAAAAGTTTAATGTTGACATAAAAACAATAATACTTGAACGATACTAATAAAGCAATCATGTCTTCTCAAAATAACATGGCCAAAGAAAGTTATCCCTGCAAAATCATATAGTCTGGCTATGCTCCATATTCATCACACAAAGTATTTCATCATGCACAACCCCGATGAAGAGCCAAGCAATTGTTTCATACTTTTGATGTTCTCATACTTTTTGAACTTTCATGCAGTAAGCGTGAGCCATGGATATAGCACTATGGGTGGAATAGAATATGGTGGTTGTGGAGAAGACAAAAAGAAGGAGAAAGTCTCACATCAACTAGGCAAATTAATGGGCTATGGAGATGCCCATCAATTGATATCGATGCAAGTGAGTAGGGATTGCCATGCAACAGATGCACTAGAGCTGTAAGTGTATGAAAGCTCAAAGGAAAACTAAGTGGGTGTGCATCCAACTTGCTTGCTCATGAAGACCTAGGGAAATTTGAGGAAGCCCATCATTGGAATATACAAGCCAAGTTCTATAATGAAAAAATCCCACTAGTATATGAAAGTGACAAAATAGGAGACTCTCTATCATGAAGATCATGGTGCTACTTTGAAGCACAAGTGTGGTAAAAGGATAGTAACATTGTCCCTTCTCTCTTTTTCTCTCACCTTTTTTTATTTTGGGCTCTTTGGCCTCTTTTTTTGTTTGGGCTCTTTGGCCTTTTTTCGTTTGGATCCTCATCCCAACTTGTGAGGGAATCATAGTATCCATCATCCTTTTCCTCACATGGGACAATGCTCCAATAATGATGATCATCACACTTTTATTTACTTTACAACTCAAGGATTACAACCCGATACTTATAACAAAATATGACTCTATATGAATGCCTCCGGCGGTGTACCGGGGATGTGAAATGATCTAGCATAACAATAACATCAAAACATCAAGCTAGCTATCTTACGATCATGCAACACAATATGACAATGATGGTGTGTGTCATAATAAAATGGAACGGTGGAAGTTGCATGGCAATATATCTCGGAATGGCTATGGAAATGCCATAATAGGTAGGTATGGTGGCTGTTTTGAGGAAGGGTAAATGGTGGGTTTAATGCACCGGCGAAAGTTGCGCCGTACTAGAGAGACTAGCAATGGTGGAAGGGTGAGAGTGCGTATAATCCATGGACTCAACATTAGTCATAAAGAACTCACATACTTATTGCAAAAATTTATTAGCCATCGAAGTAAAGTACTAATACGCATGCTCCTAGAGGGATAGATTGGTAGGAAAAGACCATCGCTCGTCCCCGATCACCACTCATAAGGAAGACAATCAATAAATCATGCTCCGACTTCACCACATAACGGTTCACCATACATGCATGCTTCGGGAATCACAAACTTTAATACAAGTATTTCTACCAATCCACAATTACTCACTAGCATGACTCTAATATCACCATCTTTATATCTCAAAACAATATGCAAGGAATCAAACTTCTCATAGTATTCAATGCTCTTTATATGAAAGTTTTTATTATATCCTTCTTGGATGCCCATCATATTAGGACTAAATTCATAACCAAAGCAAATTACCATGCTGTTTAAGACTCTCAAAATAATATAAGTGAAGCATGAGAGTTCAACAATTTCTTCAGAATAAAACCCCCGCCGCGCTCTAAAAAGATATAAGTGAAGCACTAGAGCAAATTGCCTAACTCAAAAGATATAAGTGAAGCACATGAGTATTCTAATAAATTCATGATTCATGCGTGTCCCTATCAAAAGGTGTGTACAGCAAGGATGATTGTGGCAAACTAAAAAGAAAAGTCTCATATCATACAAGACGCTCCAAGCAAAACACATATCATGTGGTGAATGAAAATATAGCCTCAAGTAAATTTACCGATGGACGAAGACGAAAGAGGGGATGCCATCCGGGGAATCCCCAAGCTTAGACGCTTGGTTGTACTTGAATATTACCTTGGGGTGCCTTGGGCATCCCCAAGCTTAGGCTCTTGCCACTCTTTATTCCATAATCCATCAAATCTTTACCCAAAACTTGAAAACTTCCAACACAAAACTCAACAGAAAACTCGTAATCTCCGTTAGTATAATAATGCAAATCACCACTTAGGTACTGTTGTGAACTCATTCTAAATTTATATTGGTGTTATATCTACTGTATTCCAACTTCTGCATGCTTCATACCCTCCGATACTACACGTAGATTCATCAAATTAAGCAAACAACACCATGAAAACATAATCTGTCAAAAACAGAAAAATATGTAGTAGTTTAGAAACTTCGTATACTTCTGTAACTCCAAAAATTCTGAAGCATTAGGAGAACCTGGGAAATTTGTATATCAGTCTTGTGTTAAAATTCAGATCAAAAGCATGCTCCTGTTAATTTCTAAAATTCTTGCAATGAGCACAAAAGTTTCTGTTTTTCAGCAAGATCCAATCAACTATCACCATAGACCATCCCAAAGGTCTTACTTGGCTCAAACACTAATTAAAACACTAAAACTCAATTACTATAGAAGTAATATTGTGTATTTATTGAAAAACAGAAGCAAAAACATGAAACACAAAATAAAATTGGGTTTCCTCCCAACAAGCGCTATTATTTAACGCCCCTAGCTAGGCATGATGATTTCAATGATGCTCACATAAAAGATAAGAATTGAAACATAATGGGAGCATCATGAAGCATATGAATAGCACATTTAAGTCTAACCCACTTCCTATGCATAGGGATTTTGTGGGCAAATAATTTATGGGAGCAAGAATCAACTAGCATGGGAAGCCAAAACAAGCATAACTTTAAGATTTTCAACACATAGAGAGGAAACGTGATATTATTGCAATATGTAGAAGCATATGTTCCTCTCTCATAATAATTTTCAGTAGCATCATGAATGAACTCAAGAATATAACCATCACATAAAAGCATTATTTTCATGATGCACAAGCATAAGAATTCTACTACTCACCACATAAGAAAAATTCTTCTCATTCATAATAGTGGGAGAAAATTCAACAAAATAACTATCATGTGAGGCATAATCCAAATCCAAATCTACTTTCATAATTATTAAAATAAGATTCGACACCCTCCAAAATAGTGGGATCATTACGTAGAGTTGACATTCGTCCAAACCCACTTTATCAACATAATCATCATAAATAGGAGGCATGCTATCATCATAATAACTTTTCTCATCAAAACTTGGGGGACTAAAAAAATATCATCTTCATAAAAGATAGCATCCCCGAGCTTATGGCTTTGCATACCATTAGCATCAAGGATATTCAAAGAAGTCATACTAACAACATTGCAATCATGCTCATCATCCAAAGACTTTATGCCAAACATTTTATGAACTTCTTCTTCTAACACTTGAGCACAATTTTTCCTTTCCATCATTTTCACGAAAGACATTAAAAAGATGAAGCATATGAGGCAACCTCATTTTCATTTTTTGTAGTTTTCTTTTATAGACTAAACTAGTGATAAAACAAGAAACTAAAAGATTCAATTAAAAGATCTAAAGATATACCTTCAAGCACTAACCTCCCCGGCAACGGCGCCAGGAAAGAGCTTGATGTCTACTACACGACCTTCTTCTTGTAGACTCGTGTTGGGCCTCCAAGCGCAGAGTTTTGTAGGACAGTAGCAATTTTCCCTCAAGTGGATGACCTAAGGTTTATCAACCCGTGGGACGCGCAAGATGAAGATGGTCTCTCTCAAACAACCCTGCAACCAAATAACAAAGATTCTCTTGTGTACCCAACACACCCAATACAATGGTAAATTATACAGGAGCACTAGTTCGGCGAAGAGATGGTGATACAAGTGTAATATGGATAGTAGATATAGGTTTTTGTAATCTGAAAATATAAAAACAGCAAGGTAGCAAGTAACAAAAGTGAGGAAAAACGGTATTGTAATGCTTGGAAACAAGGCCTAGGGTTCAGACTTTCACTAGTGCAAATTCTCTCAACAATGATAACATAATTAAATCATATAACACCAAAGTTTCTATCGGAGAACGTAGGATGAAAACGTGCATCAACCCCTATGCATAGATTACCCCAATTTCACCTCGGGAATCCGCGAGTTGAGTGCCAAAACATACATCAAGTGAATCAATAGAACATCCCATTGTCACCACAGATATCCCATCGCAAGACATACATCAAGTGTTCTCAAATCCAGTACTCAATCGAACATAACGAAACCTCAAAGAGCAAGGCTCAATTCATCACAAGAAGGTAGAGGGGGAGAAACACCATATGATCCAACTATAATAACAAAGTACATCAAGACCGTGCCAAATAAAGAACACGAGAGAGAGAGAGAGAGAGAGAGAGAGAGAGAGAGAGAGAGAGAGAGAGAGAGATCAAACACATAGCTACTGGTACATACCCTCAGCCCTGAGGGTGAACTACTCCCTCCTCGTCATGGTGGGCGCCGGGATGATGAAGATGGCCACCGGTGATGGTTTCCCCATCCGGCAGGGTGCCGGAATGGGCTCTCGATTGGTTTTCGTGGCTATAGAGGCTTGCGGCAGCGGAACTTCCGATCTAGGTTTCTTTCTGGGGGTTTCGGGATTTACAGGAATTTTTGGCGTCGGTCTCACGCCAGGGGGACGCTTGAGGGTCTCACAAGCCAGGGTGCACCAGGGGGGGGGGGCGCCCCCAGGCTTGTGGCCTCCTCGGTCACCCCCTGGCACATCTCCGGTGCACTGTGGGTCTCTTCTGGTCCATAAAAAAACACCATAAATTTTCAGCTCATTTGGACTCCGTTTGATATTCCTTTCTGTAGAACTCAAAAAACAAGGAAAAACAAAAACTGGCACTGGGCTCTTGGTTAATAGGTTAGTCCCAAAAATAATTTAAAGTAGCATATTAATGCATATAAAACATCCAAAACAGATAATATAATAGCATGGAACAATAAAATTTTATAGATACATTGGAGACATATCAGTTATTTGCAAGGATTAATTCTAGTAGTAGAAGAAATATAAATTGCAAAATAAAATTAAAGTAAATAAATTGCAGCAAGGTATTAAGGGTTTTAGCAATATGATTTAAATGGACCCGGGGGCCATAGCTTTCACTAGAGGCATCTCTCTTAAGAACATATCAAACGACGTGTACACAAGTTACTGTTGGGCAATTGGTAGAATAGCACATAGTTATGATGTTATTCATGGCATGATCAGTACATAGGCATTACGTCCGTGGCAAGTACACCAAAATGATTCTGCATCTACTACATTACTCCACCCCTCGACCGCTATCCAACATGCATCTTGAGGTATTAAGTTCATAAAAAATAGAGTAATGCATGGAGCATGATGACATAATGCATACAGAATAAAACTAATCAATATGATCAAACCCCGTCGTTTTATCCTTAGTGGCAACAATACAATACGCGCCTCGCTACTCCTTTTGTCACGAGGTGAGGAGACCGCAAGAATGAACCTACCATAAAGCACCTCTCTCATTGAAGATAAATCAATCTAGTTGGCAAAAACAAACGGATAGATCAAAGAGAAATACAAAAATATAACAATCACACATAGTAAAGTTCATAAATAACTCAGTTACTTTCAATGAACAATCTGATCATAAACCCACAATTCATCGGATCCCAACAAACGCATCGTAAAAGATTACATCGAATCAATCTCCAAAGATAACATTGTATTGAAGATGAGAGAGAGAGGGAGAGAGAACTGGCTACTGCTATGGACGCATAGGTCCTGTGGGGAACTACTCACACATCATTGGAGGTGCAACAAGGTTGATGTAGAACCCCTTCACGATCGATTCCCCTCCGGCAGAGTACCGACAGAGGCCTATAGATGGGATCACGGAAGAACAGAGGCTTGCGGCGATGGAATAATTGTTTCGTGCCTCTCTCTGGGTTTTTTGCATTATTTGAGAATTTATAGTGCCGGAATTAGGTCTGACGGAGCCACGAGGGGCTCACAAGACATCAAAGTGTGCCTACCCCAGGCCCGGGCCCATGGGTGTGCAACCCGTGCTGTCCGCACAGGGCCCCCAGTTTTGAGGGCCCCCAGATTTTGGAAACAACCCGTTTCCTAGTAGAAGGCCCAACTCGCTAGCTAGGCGCACTAGCCCAAAACAGGCCGATTTGGCACTGATCCAATCAGAAATTGCTCGCTCCCAGCTACCAGCGCACCATGCCCTAAAAAAGCTACCAGCGCACTGCATGGGCGCCCGCACACAGGCAACCGCCGCCGCCGCGCTGATGTCTACTACGCAACCTTCTCCTTGTAGACGTTGTTGGGCCTCCAAGTGCAGAGGTTTGTAGTACAGTAGCAAATTTCCCTCAAGTGGATGACCTAAGGTTTATCAATCCGTGGGAGGTGTAGGATGAAGATGGTCTCTCTCAAACAACCCTGCAACCAAATAACAAAGAGTCTCTTGTGTCCCCAACACACCCAATACAATGGTAAATTGTATAGGTGCACTAGTTCGGCGAAGAGATGGTGATACAAGTGCAATATGGATGGCAGATATACGTTTTTGTAATCTAAAAATATAAAAACAGCAAGGTAACTAATGATAAAAGTGAGCGTAAACGGTATTGCAATGCTAGGAAACAAGGCCTAAGGTTGATACTTTCACTAGTGCAAGTTCTCTCAACAATAATAACATAATTGGATCATATAACTATCCCTCAACATGCAACAAAGAGTCACTCCAAAGTCACTAATAGCGGAGAACAAACGAAGAGATTATTGTAGGGTATGAAACCACCTCAAAGTTATTCTTTCTGATCGATCTATCATAGAGTTTGTACTAGAATAACACCTTAAGACACAAATCAACCAAACACTACAAAAAAATACACTTCCCTGATGATACGTGTTTGTCACAGTAGGTCGCGTTTTTTGTCATGCATGTACATCCATGACGATTTTATGACAGAATCAAGATAGTCATACTGTCTTTGTCGAGAAGTGTTCCATGACATTACCAAAATTACCATCACGGAAGTGTCCACTTCCATGACGATAAATCGCACGTCACAGAAGTGCTTTCGTCAAGGGTGACCGACACGTGGCATCCACCGTAACGGAACGCCGTTAAGCTATCGAGTCGGGTTTTGGATCCGATAACCCGTTAACAGCCTCGACCAATGGGGATTTTCCACGTGTAAAATCATCATTGGCTTGAGGAAACACGTGTCGGCTCATCGTTGGGACACATGTCATCCACTCATTGGACAGAAGCCGCCTATGATAGGTCGACACGTGGCACGGCCCAACAGTGGCCCATTCCGGTGAAAAAGGTCGGCCCAGTAAAAATTAGCAGGCCGGCCCATATAAGGCCTACTTGTGTCAGGACCATTTAAGCCCACGGCCCATACAAGATGTGCCAATTCGGCCCGTCAACGGCCCGTTAAAGATTTGACACCATTGCAGCCCATCGTCAGTTCGAGCCCGTTAACAGCCCGCTATATAATTGGACTCAATATCGGCCCAATGAGATTTCGGCCTGTTAATGACCCATTTAATGGATGGGCCAATTTTCAGGATGTACATCTTTCGGCCTTTTAGCGATCCATTTAAATGTTGGGCTACTTTCGGCCCGGTGTGTCTTTCAGCCTGTTGACGGCCCATAAATCTGATGGGCCATTTGTAGCCGGACCTGAGTTTCGGCCTTTTAGCGGCCCATTTAAGTGTTGGGCCAATTTACGCCTGGTGTCACTTTCACTGTTGGCCCATAAATCAGTTGGGCCATTTGTAGTCGGACCTGAGTTTTGGCCTTTTAGCGACCCATTTAAGTGTTGGGCCAATTCCGGCCTGTGTGCCTTCGGCTGTTAACGGACCATAAATGAGTTGGGCCATTTGTAGTCGGACCTTAGTTTTGGCCTTTTAACGGCCCATGCCCTTCATGGTCCAATACCAGCCCGGTTTCTCTTCGGCTGCTAAAGGCCCACAACCTGATTGGGCCATTTACAATAGGACCCGACTTTCGGCCTCTTAGCGGCCCATGCTCTTCATGGTCCAGTACAAGCCCGCTGTCTCTTTCGGCCTGCTAAAGGCCTATAGTATAGTTGGGACATATGTAGCCCAAACTTAGTAACGGCCTGTTAACGGCCCGTGAAATAAATTGGGGCCACCTGTTGCCCGCTTCGATGTCGGCCTGTTAACGACCCGGCAGGTAAGAGGGCCGACCATTAACTTTTGGCCTAGTAAAGGCCCATTAACTTAATGGGCCCACTAAAGTTCGTACATGTCTTTAGGCCAAATTAGATAATTTGAGCCCATTACGACGAGCAATTATGCACAGGACCAAAACCGATCAAGCAAAGGTACGACATACAGAGAATAACGTTGCACATCCAACATATATTACAAGAAATTACATCCACTGGGCAATCAAAGATTGATGCCAGTGCAAATAAATGAGCAGAACCTAACCATCTACAACGTCACAATCTGCAACCTCAGCACAGATGACACCTATAAGCATGTGGGCAAGTTCTTGCTGCTTTGCTACACTGTCTCTGAAAACATTGATCAGTTGTTGTGTTGCACGACTCTGCACCTCTGATTCATCCACCATTTCCATCATTGCTTCAGCCATTAATTGGTTCACAAACATACATTTATTCCGTTGCATTCGAGGCAGAGGATACTGAACAGATTCAGATGGCGATTTTGGCAGGCTTGTATTATTGATAGTGGAGAGTGTCTCGACCACTGCATCATAACATAAATTAGGACGGGAACCAAACAGATTAACACTACAAAATAAAGACACATCCGTGACATTTTGGGCCGAACAAATTTTTTTTGTTATACATATGACACTTCTATGACGATAATTGTGACAAAACCCGGTATCATCATAGATGTGGTGGGATCCTATTTCTATGACACAAAATCATGACAGAAAATGGGCTTTTCGTCTGGGCGGGCGGAGACGCAGCTGCATGACATTCTTTGGGCCGTCCATGATGGAAAAACCGTGGTAGAAGCGAGGGGAGGAAAATTTCGGGAGTTGCGGTTACGGTGGGAGGTCGGGGTGGAGCGTCGCGTTTTTCTCAGACGACTGCTGCAGTGTGTGTGCGGCGTTGGCTCTAATCGAACCCGGCGATTGCCTGCGAGCTACGACATCGAACCCGGCGATTGATCGATGGCTGTTAATCGAACCCGATGGGCGATTCGCCGCCATCGCTGCTAAGCGAAGCGGTCGATGCTGCCTCTGGGATGAGCAGTGAGCATTGCGGGGGGGGGGTTGGATGAGCAGGTGGCGGTGGTGTTGCTTACGGATGAACAGGAACCCATGGTGTGGAGGGTTGGATGAACATGAGACGGTGGAGGGTGGCCGTGGAGGGTGGTTGAACAGGACCCGTGGCATGGAGGGCTGGATGAGCAGAGAGCGGTGGAGGGGTGCCCGTGTGGAGGGGTGGTTGAACAGTAGCCAGTGGAGTAACGCGCGGTGGAGGCTGGATGAACAGGAGCCCGTGGAGGCTGGAGGAGGTCGACGGTAGCCGTGGAGGCTGGAGGAGGTCGACGGTGGAGATGAACAGTATCCCGTGGAGTCCTGCTTTTGCACGCCACACCCCCTCCCCTTTTGACCGTATAGCGCTCCAACACAAGTCCGTTTCGTCCGTTTTGTGGTACGCCACACCCCTCCCGATCAACAGGACCCCCATTTCGACCGTAGGAGGTCTGTTTCCTCCGTTTTGCGGTACGCCACACCCCTCCCAATCAATAGGACCCCCATTTCGACCGTAGGAGGTCCGTTTCCTCCATTTTGCGGTACGCCTGGCCCCTCCCGATCAACAGGACCCCGTTTCGAACGTGGCTGGTCGAACACAAGGCCGTTTCCTCCATTGTGCGGTATGCCAGGCCTCGTTTCCATCGCCTTTTCCGTCCAAGCCCTCCCGATGAACACGACCACGCATTCCGTTCCGACCCAGCCGGTTGGCTCCCCATGAACACGACGACGACGTTGTTTCTCCGTTCCGACCCAGCCATGCACGTATGCGCGATAGGCGTTAGAGACCCTGCCCGTATGTACGTACGTGGCCGTATTTTCTTTCTTGCACCCTCGCCGCTGTACGTACGTGTACATGCTACGTGCGCGCCTCTACTACGACACATGCGCGCCTCTACATCCACCAGTATATATGTAGGTACACATTCGCGACCAGAATGACAACGCTACGTATGCTTCGACCAGGTGGGTCCCGACTGTCAGGCACTTCCTTGCATGCGAAGATGTAGCTGGTGGGTCCCAGCAGTCAGGGGGGCGAATCGTTTTGTTTGTTTTTTGCCCGGACGCACTTCCTTGCGTGCGAAGATGTAGCTGGTGGGTCCCAGCAGTCAGGGGGGCGAATCGTTTTTTTGCTCGGACGCACTTCCTTGCATGCGAAGATGTAGCTGGTGGGTCCCAGCAGTCAGGGGGGCGAATTGTTTTGTTTTTTTTGCCCGGACGCACTTCCTTGCGTGCGAAGGTGTAGCTGGTGGGTCCCAGCAGTCAAAGGGGAAACGTTTTTTCGCTAAATATGGTGTCCCGTCCGGTGGGTCCCCGCTGTCAGGTGGAGGAATAATTATTTTGCACGTAATAAGGAGGCACTTCCTTGCTGCGGCCGTGGACCCAGCTGTCAGCCTCTCCACGTACAGTCCACGTCCGATGGAAGCCATTCCTTGACCATGTTGACCAGGCCGCGCTGAGAGCACCAGGGCGGTGGACGACGGCGAGGCCTAGGAAGGGGATGACGCGGAGCCGGGGAAGACGCGGCAGTGGATGCCCACGCGTAGGGTTCACTGGTTCGCTGCGGTGTGAGGCTGCCGTCGCCGCGGAATAACAGGGGGTGTGGGTGAGTAGAGGGATGGACTGGCCAGCGGTGGGAGTAGTAGGGCGGTGACGCCCCGCCAAGATCGCAGCCGCCACGGGAGGCAGGAGCACGAGGCACGACCGGCGCTGGTTTGGGCGACTGGAGCAAGAAGACCAGTGGTTGAAGAAGCACTACGGCCGTTGGATGGACATCGTACGGTCACTGGAGCTAGAATCGTGCATATTGACTAAGTTGACAAAGACCTCCGTCCCCGTCAACTTAGTAGGCCCACAAGTCAGCCTGCCACTATACTGGGTCCCAGCTAACAGGGGCAGTATTCATTTTTGTGTGCGTAATAAGGAGGCACTTCCTTGTGTACGAAGATATAACTGGTGGGTCCGAGCTGTCAGAGCCGGCCGCAGGGAGGAGGGAGCAGGCAGTCCCGCCGGCGCTTGTTTGAGCGGCTGGACCAGGAAGAGCAGAGATTGAAGAAGCACGACAGCCGTTGGATGGCCATCCAACAGTCACCGCTTGTCCGTCAACCTTTTTTTAGGAAAGCCTCAAATCTGTGGAAAACAACATACAACCCATCTGCCATTATTTTTAATAATTTACAGCCCATTTGCTAATTCAGGTTTTTTTTGGAGCCGATATTCTTTTTGTTAGCATTACAGCCCATATCGTGGCCACGGTTAAAAACTTATACGAAATTTTGCATATTTCGGTGCGGTCCGAACTGTTTTTAATCCTGAAATTTCGACTCACATTCAAACTGATTTTAAAAATAAATGTATATCAATATAAAATCCAACAAATTCTCCGCGCATAAAAACTAATGTAATTTAAAATCTTGAAATGAAAAAAAAAGATATTTGAAACTAACTGCCGGTTTGATGTGTTTTAAAAATGTACAACCCATTTCTCATTACTGATGGGCCATTTTCTCGGCCAGCCGAATGAAAGCTCTCCTCGTCTTGAAAGATTTGCAGCCCAACAGGCCTGACAAAGCGACTTACTTGGCAAATCACAAAAAAACTAGGCTGTGGCCGTGGACCCAGCTGTCAGCCTCTACACGTACAGTACTCTCCCGATGGAATGTCGTTGACCACATTGACCACGCCGCGCCGAGAGCACCAAGGCGGTGGACGACGGCGAGGCCTAGGAAGGGGACGACGCGGAGTCAGGGAAGACGCGACAGTGGATGCCCACGCGGAGAGGCGTACCAGGGTTCACTGGTTCGGCTGCGGTGTGAGGCTGCCGTTGCCGCAGGGCCTGGCTAGCGGTGGGAGTAGTAGGGGGCGATGAGGCCTCAACGGCAGCACAGCGGGCCACTAGAGGCAGGAGCAGGCGGTCTCCCCGGCGCTGTTTTGGGTGGCTGGTGCAAAAAGAGCAACGATTGAAGAAGCAGCAGGACCGTTCGATTCAAATCGAACGGTTACCGCTGCTAGAATTGTTTGTTGACTAAGTTGACAAGCCCTGCGTACGCGTCAACGTAGTAGGCCCACAGGTCAACCTCCCAACCGGTGCGCCCCAGATGTCAGTGGCAGGAATCATTTTTTTTGCGTAATAAGGAGGCAGTTGATTGCGCGGCCAGGCCAGCGGAGGGAGTAGAGTGGGCCGGGGAAGCCTGCCCGGCATCACAGCGGGCCACAAGAGGAGGGAGCAGGCAGTCCCGCTGGTGCTAGTTTAGGCGGCTGGAGTAGGAAGATCAGAGATTGAAGAAAACACGGCGGCTAGAATTGTGTGTTCACTGACAACGCCTTGCGTAAACAAGTTAGCCTCGAAATCTGTGGCGTGTACAACCCATTTGCTATTATTTTTATATTTTTTACTCATTTTCTAATTCATATGGAATTTATTGCAGCCCGTTTTCCATTTTTAGAATTGCCGGCCATTTTCTGGTCAGTACCAAGGTCAAAAGAATAACTAAATATGTGGGAATTTTTCCTGGGGAACGAAATATTCTTAATCCAAAGATTAATAGCCATACTAAAACAAATTAAAAATAAGTTAGTACTATGTCATGTTAAATCCAATGAAATACGTATAAGATATCAGTGAAGAACAAAATTCAAAAAAACTAATATCCCATTTGCTCGTCTTGAAAGATTTGCAGCCCAGTAATTCAGAGAAAACAAATAGGCCAAGCTTGGGTATTCTTCAAAAAGAAATACTGGGCTACCTATTTTCCTAAAGAACTGGTGCATGAGCATTTAGCTTTATTTGTTTATTTACTTATTTATGTTTAGGGGACCATGAGCATGTACCTGGGCCGGATTCATGTGAGAGCGTCCCTTCCAGTTAATTATGGGCTTCTCTATTGGGCCTTCATCAGTGGGCTGCATGTTATCAACAAGTGGAAAATGTGTTCCGTACGAAAAATAGTATGAGCTACGTGCAGTGCGGGCACTAAAGGATCGAACCTGCAACGACTTCCAAAACATTGTGTTTGTCGTTCTAACAACACATTTATATTCAACCAATGATTTAAATATACTACTGATTGTACATTGAAAACAGCAGCAGCAAAGAACCAGGGCTGGGGTGCAATGTAGAAGCGATAAGCAGGCGGAAGAGTGAAGACACAACTCTCTCTTCCAAACCAAACATCAGCCATCATTACAAAGGGCTACCAAAAAGAACAAGTGTATGCATCAAACTAAATAAAGATCCTACTACACCAAGTGTGCGCATCTAACTAAGCGGCTCGGTTAGACGTTACTATTTATTAAGCGGTGGAGATTGGTGACGGCTTGAACCAGATGGGTGCTGACGGGGAAACTCCAGCCAAGAGGTCGAAGTCGATACTTGCGACCCTCTCTCCTACTTTGGGCTGCAGAGCGTGGCGGCACATATCGGGTATGGTGCATGCAGAGACGCATGGTACGCTGTGTACACACAGTTTTGCCTGATGAACGAAACCACGCTGCCATCATGATCCTTGCCGTCGGTTATCTCCTGGTTAATTGGAAAATTCAGTCTGATAAACAGAGAGCGTGTGCCAAGGCTACTTACCAGCCTCCAGTCAAAAATTCCTGAAGGCCCAGAGAAGCTGGGATCCTGCTCAAAGACCTTGCAAAGGATGTGATTGTATTCCGCGAAACAACACGTCCGATACGCGCGACGATCATCAATATTTCGCCATCGTCTCGATCGAGCCAGAACCACCTGCAACTGCCATGCCGCTTTTCTTTGAAAGGTTCGGGATTAGTAAGGGTAGGGACACCAAAGTGCCTACAACATCATATCAAGTTGAGTCAAATAAAAAGGGCTCTTGATTTAGTCAATCTTAAGAACATCATGTTATGAGCATGAATATTTTTTCAGTAAATGTTGACAGTAATATAAGCAAGCCATCATGATATCATAGGAAAGTAACATACTGCTGTAACAGCTGTTTGTAGCGATGACTGGAGTAGGCCAACAATACGTCCAGCCATAGAAGGAGTCGACAGCGTAAATGAAGCCCTTGTGTTCAATGGCATCAGAGAACCATGGAGGATGTATGATCCTGCGATGGACGTGCAGATTTATCCACTTACCACAGTGACCTGTCAGATAGGCGAGACCGCGGTTGAAGAACGCAATTAGCCTGAAATCTTTATAATTCCCAGATCTTGTGGGCACTTGGCAGATTACAACCTTGAGCAAATCAAACTTGGTATCATGTTGGCTACTGTAAGATTCAGAGTATTCTGGGCCGCGGTGCCAAAGCAGTGTAGTGTTAATCGAAGGAAGGGGGATCAATCGCCGGGTGTAGACCTCCACGAGCATCCAGCTGTCGCGACCGTCGACGAGCACCATCCAAGACATGTTCATGCCGACCCAGTACATACCGTTGATGTAGCTGAGTCTGACGGGGATCGGATCGCAGTGAAGGGGGTTGATGCTCGCCACCCTACGATCGTTATGCTGCGTGACACGCCGTTTCTGAAGATCAGGCGGCATCAGCAAGCAAGGAGTTGGCTTAAAAAGCTCCGGCCTGAGGGCTTTGAGTAAACGGTACAGCCCCAACGAGCACGCGACGAGCGGCATGGTACTGAGATTGTCCACACGCGAAACAATGAGCTTGATTACCTCTGTGGGGAGCGAATTCTAGCCACTCTTTCGGCGGACGCTGCTCGGTTCTGCCATTGTTAGTGCTTGGGTTTCGGACGAGGGGGGGAGGCGCCTTAGCGGGGATGGAAGCTTGGACGAGATTATGTGCGGACAAAGATGGAGAAGCGAATATGTGCTGCGGGAAGTGGACATGTGATTACAGCACGCCGCTTGACTTGCGAGACACATACCAGCAGCATAGGGTCATATCGATGCCAGACAACTTGCTTGAGTGATCACAGTACTGGTACTCCCTACAGTACCTACTACAATACTATGCCCTAGCTTGCTAGAGTAGAGTAGTAGAGTAGGACTCTGCTCTACTACTAGCACCGGAGGAGTAGTATATTCTAATCTAAAATAGTTACGAACTTTGATGCCCGATCGTGGAACGACTACGAACCGTGCTCAAAGACCGTGTCTACGTGGTGTTTGGACTTATATGCGAAAAATAGCAAGATGCCCATGCATTGCACGGCACACCATCATCACCAACTTGATTTTTTTTCTACTCCTACTCCTATAAAAGACTCAGTTGGTGATGATGGAGGCGAGGAGGCGTGTTCAGCCGGGCGTGCAGCGGACGGCGCAACACTATTCGATTTGTTATAAAAAAAGTACTTGTAGAGATAGAGACATAGGGAGGAGCACGAGGTAAGGCCTTATCTGTAAATGTGGAGAGAGGTGCGGGTATCTTTTGTAAAATTGTCATAGTTGGCTTTATATCCGTCAGATATAGATCAGACGGTCTATATTACAAGATGGCAGGCAAACCATCATCACCAACTCGGTTTTCTATAAGAGTAGATATATATAGATATAGATAGATAGAGACTAGGGAGTACTAGTAAGGACACCATCTACTGCTTCGTGTGCTACTCCTGCGCTCCATTCGGTGGCATAACGCCCCTACAGCCACTCCCTCCTGCGCTCCATTCGTGGTATTTGTTGAAATCTGGGAGCGCACTCGCGACTGCTGGCAGCCACGACTTCACCGACGACGACTTCTTCCCCAACCTCGGCAACCTCTTCCTCAACAACATGGGAGACAACCTCAACGCCAACGGTGCTGCTCCCGTTGCATCATATGTGTTTCTATCCTTCCTGTTCGAGATCGTGGTAGAATTCATGTTTCTACTCTGTATCCTACTACTATGCTAGTCCACATGATTAGTTTCATCTCTGTTATAGCCGTCATGATTTATTTTGTGCTTATTCGGATTAAATCTCGTAGTAACTTGCTCATATATTCAAATGGCGCAACGTCCCCTACAGCCACTCCCGTTTCATGGACGGCCTGGTCGATGCCTCCAAGGAGCCCTTCGTCCACTGCTATGAGTGCCCGATGTCGTTTTGTGGCTCGACGGCGGACATGGTGCATCACCTCACGCATTGCTGGCCCTTGGCGGAGAACATCAAGTACGACACGTGCTACCGGTTCACCATGCCGGAGTCGCTGGAGGATCATCGCTGCCTGCTAGTCTCGGAGGAGGATGGCAGCGTCTTCCTCTTGATCGTGGGCACCGGCGAGGCCCGCACAGGCCGCCGCCCCGTCTTTGTAGCGTGCGTCAGGGGCGTCGCCACTGACGCTGACATTGACACGAGGCACATGTATGGGTGCAAGGTCAATGTTACTACCCCTTCGGGTCACGTGGGTGGCGAAACCGGCCTCATCGGACAGACTTGGAATCTGAGGAGCTGGGACTATCCCGCAAATGTGGACTTGGAAAACCCATGGCATCCGTTCTATCCTTTACCCGCCGACTCTGTGCACGGGGACTCCAAGGAGGTTCACCTGGACATACGCATTATCAAGTGCACTTAGAAAACATGTAGTGTGTGTGTGGGCACTTATGGCTCGTGTCTTTTCCGCTTTTGATTCTGTAAGCTTGTCGTTAAACTTGAGTGGCTTTCGCCGCAGTCCTTCCTTTGAACTGCTCCTCTCAGTGAGCTGATGTAAGACACTTTGGGTTTCATTTGATAATGGAACCGGGAGGAGCCTCCTGTTCTTCTAAAAAATACGCATTATCAAGTTAAATGTTGATCATTAGTCTTCGCTCAATGTAATCCGCTGTCTAAGCATGTGGAGACTCCCATGCAGGATCTTGCTCTATTGGAGTATCGCGCATGAATAAAAGTGTATCCGTTTATGGTTTAGTCTAGAATCTTCCATGTATGAATTTTTACTACAAGATCTTGGTGAAAGACTTACGATGAACCATTTCTTACATCTCCTCCGCCCCTTGCAAGTCATCCTGATTTAATCCCTCCGTCTAGGTGTATAAGGGCATGGTTAATATTACTTAATAGTATAGCCAACTGTTGACTATAAGAAAGTGCCATGTCATCTGTAGCCAACATGTATAACAATTGATACTCAAAAACTAATTCTTAAAGATCATTTGTTGCAAAGCACAATAAGTGTTATTTCTTCACAAGTTTTGGATGCAGGTTGAACAGTTGAACGCTTTTTTTTGCAAAAGATACCTTTTTATCTATTTCACCCGGATGTTTGTGAGCTCTAGAGATGAGATAATATCCGAAGAAACCTATCGATACCCGTTAGAGATGACCTCCACATCCTTTGTCAAAATAAACAACTCCCCGATCAATGCATTTCACTCTTGATTGCAAGCGACGGGCACCTTACTACTATAGATTAGTACGACCAAAAATTGAACTAACATTATATATAGTACGATAAATACCGATGCATGTCACCTAAAATTATATCATTCAAAACTATGTTCAAATCTGAATCCAACGATATAGTTTTTGTTGACATGCACTAACATTTTGTCGCTTAAATCTTCATCAAATTCAATGGGGACTAATAAACCACGACCGATGTAGTACAAGTGTAGAGGGCGGCGCTGCACGGGTGTCTCACCTCTCACCCCGCTCGTGGCGCGGCAGTAAAGCCGTCATATCACAAAACCCAACCACTCCCAGTAATAAATGGCCTGGTAAAATAAACGGACAAGCAACCATCACATCCCTCCGTCTTTTTGCATTTCATCTCTCTGCATTTACTTTCTCTGGTTCATCTCTGACGCTCGATCCCTAGCTACTACTCCTAGGGCCAGTTCTTTTGGCGGCTTCCCCAGCTTTTCCAACAAGACTAGTCACAGTGGAGAGTAACAGTAAGGCTCCTCACTCATTTATTTGGGCTTCTAAACTACTACTCCGTCCTGGTTTATTCCTCACTATTTTAATTTGTGCTAAATTTTGACCAAAGATTTAACTGATAAAATGTTACTCAAAACACTTAGGCACGGTGCATCTAGGTGTGTAAGTCATCTTACGAAAACCAAATAATCCAAAAACACTTAGGCGTGGTGCATTGACTTCTACCTCGTTTCTTTTTTCTTGACATATCAACCAATAAGAGATAAAGAGTGTGCATGCTTTTAATGACTTGAGATATCAAACACGACATGCAGTGGTTAGTTCATTGCATGCAATACTATTAATTAGCAAATAAACATTAACGTTTCTCGTTTTCTCCTCTTCCTTGGTCACGGTGCACAGAGAAATAACCACAGATAAAATTAGCAATAAAACAAATGCATATATCGAGAGAGACGTGTAGTCCGATAGTATATAGTAAAGTTTGTGCTATATGCACGTACTTGCAAAATGCGCATTAATACACAACGTTTCCAAACTTTCCCTTTTACATACTTAATTAAGGACACTAAAAATTCCTGAACTTTCGGGATTTATCATTTGCGTCCCAAAATTAATGAGATCGCCTTACGAAACAAAAATTATACTCCTCCTAAAAGCCACGACGCTCGTAGGAGCGCTTTCAGCGCGCCACGAAAGTGCCCCCGTGTGACCGTTTCCCATGGCGCAAGCACAACGCCTCTTCCTCAGCCTCGCAACTTGCGAGGTGATGATTGGCGGCTTGCGGTGGCGACAGCGATCTCACCGGTGTGGTGATCCGGCGCCAACAGTACTCCTCCTGGCTGGAAGCGTGCACCGGTCCACGCATCGCCAAGCATAGATGAGGCGCTTGGGCCCGACTGCACTCAGGGCGTCGGCACGGGCGTCCTCCGCCACCCTCACGGCCCTCGCACGAGCCTTCTGCCAAAGAACCAATTGCTTGACTCTCTCGGACGCGACATAGATCTCCCAGAAAGCTTGTTGCGCAGTGCGCTTCTCTTCCCCGGCCTTCTTCTCCGCCTCTATTTTGGCGCACTCTGCTGGAGGCAAAGCCTCCCACAAGGCGACATCCAATTCTTTCCAAAGCTCCTCAAGGCTGGGGGGCTCGACGGGCGGCGCGGCGTTCTCCTCATAGCGGGGAGCCGATGCGTCCTTCGACGCGCGTGCCGGCGAGATTGAGAACGCCGATGCGTCCACCTCGACGCGTTGCGGCGAGGAGCGGAACGCCGACGCGTCCTCCTCGACTAGTGGCGGCGAGAATGGAACGGCGACGCGTCGCGTCGCGGCGAGGAGCGGAACGCCGACGCGTCCTCCTCGACTAGTGGCGGCGAGGAACAGAACGGCGACGCGTCGCGTAGCGGCGAGGAGAGGAACACCGACACATCCTCCTCGACTAGTGGCGACGAGGAATGGAAAGGCGACGCGTGACCGTTCGCGTGGTGCAGCGAGGGGCTCCTAGGGCTTGGGAGGGGAGATGCCATGGTGGTCGACGTGAGAGGGAGGGGGAGGAGATAGCGATGAACGTGAACGTGAGGGGGAGGAGATAGCAATGTCGTGGGAGGCGCAGTATTTATAGCGAGCAATGGCACACCTGCGTAAGATATGGACTGAGCTGCGACTTAAGCTGCAGGTCAATGCGTCAGCGACATGTGGGCGAGACACTGCTGGGCCCGTATGTCGATGACCCAATGCACCTGAAGTTAAGTAAAAGCTACGTGGGCATATTTGTTGGAGTAAATTACGGGGAGCGAAGGGTGGAAATATTGCTGGTCAACGGATTGGACGGCGTGGGGGAGGAGAGTCATGCATGCAGATTTTTCACGGGGTGGAGTGGTGGGACACGGAGGGAGAAGGAGAGTTTGGCAGGCATATTGTTTCCACACATGGAGAGGAAAAGATTTGGAGACGAACGGGCTTCCTGCAGGTATGGGGAACGGTGCATAATAAGTCATCTTGCATGCCGGGCTAGGTATAGTCTCAAGTCATTAAAAACATACATGCCCCACACATGTTCATATTTCAAGGTGCACTAAATTATTGCATGCGATGATTAAGGCTGGCCATCATGGTGGTATCTTAGCTGGTACATGGGAATAGCAAACATGCTGATGTGGCAAAGAATTAAAGAAGAGAGGGGGGTTAGACTAACTAGTGTTCATGCATGCATCGGTAAACCCATTTTTTTGTGAAGAACGACAGCATTAGTTGAGTACTTTTGCAGACTTCAAAAACTATTCCAGCACCTCTACTATCTTGCTAAGAGTAGGTGAAATTTTTGAGTCGAGCCCTTTAAACTAGAAGGGAGGTAGTGGTACTCTAATAGCTAGGTGTGTAAGTCATCTTACGAAAACCAAATAATCCCAAAACACGTAGGCGCGGTGCATTAACTTCTACCTCGTTTCTTGTTTCTTGACATATCAACCAATAAGAGATGAGGTGTGCATGCTTTTAATGACTGAGACTATCAAACATGACATGCGTGGTTAGTTCATTGCATGCAATAATATTTAATTAGCAAATAAACATTAATGTCTCTCGTTTTCCCTCCTCCTTGGTCACGGTGCACAGCCTAAGATGACTTACTCACCTAGACGGAGGAGTATCAACATTC
The DNA here is from genome assembly GCA_021605205.1 of Aegilops longissima. Taxonomy (NCBI): domain Eukaryota; kingdom Viridiplantae; phylum Streptophyta; class Magnoliopsida; order Poales; family Poaceae; genus Aegilops; species Aegilops longissima. The sequence goes on from CM038678.1 coordinate 20,685,361, forward strand.
ACAATGTCAAATCAATATTTTTACACTCATTATAAAACGTAGTTCTTATACTCATTATAATCAGTATTGTAGATATTGATATTTTTAGTATAAATTTGGTCGTGGGATTTCATTGATGCCTGTCAAAGCGTGGAGGAAGCGGAGCTTAGGGCTTGCATTGCCGGTCTCTACATAGGTATTTCTCTTCATAATCCTGTAATTTTAGAGACTGATTGCGCTTTTGTGGTAGCGTCTCTTGCATCGGGGGACTATGACAGGTCTGCTATGCATGACCTGAAGATGAAAGCGTTGAGCATCTCGAAGTTGATCAACAATCTTCAATTGTCAAAGATTAGCTGTTCAGCCAATAAGGTGGCACACTTAATCGCTAAGTATAGCTTTGACAATAGATTAGATGGTATTCTTGTAAATAACGTACCGCCCTGTGTGGTGAATATTGTATCGAATGAGTGTACTGGTGTGGCTGGTTAATTAATATAAGGTGGTGTTTAAAAAAAGTATATATTTGGTCAAACACTTTGCAAACGGTTGACGGGAGTAAAAAGGACCAGAGGGAGTATCATGCATGCGGAGTAGGGAAAAAATTGCTCATTTTTAGCCGGTCGAAGTCTCAAAGGGCGTGACCGCGTGAGGGAGGCGAAGGTCGTGGGAGGCGCGACGGTTGACGGAATTAAGTGAAGTTACATCCACGCTGGCATGGCGTGCGAACAGGCAGAAGCTATATCGTCAGGCCTACGATATGGGTCTAGTAGACATGACATCTAGTAGGTCCCACATAGTTCTCGAGAACTCTCTGGGGGCTTGCAGCCGTTTATCCACCGAGCAAGCCAGCAACCCCACGCCGTTCGCATGCCCTACTCGTCCCCGTATTCTACCTCACAACAGTTCGCTCCCGATCGTCTCCGTCCTTTCACATTAGTTCGCTCCCAATTTTTATGGGTACAACAGTTCAACTTCTCCTTACCCTCCTCCAAAATCCATGGCCTCCCAAATCTCCATGGTCGCCGCTGAGTACCAGGTTAGAGCCATCACCGGCGATCAGTTCATCGTCATCTACACACGTGGATCCGCGACGGTGAAAGCATGGCTTGCTCGCTTCCTACGCATGTTCAACAGTTCAACAGATGAGTGGGTCGCTGGGCTAGATGTTGAGTACACCACAGTCCTGGGACGAGAGAAGGATCTAAAGGATGAAGAGAGGAAGAAGCCCGCCATGATCTAGATTTGTGTACATAACGTTTGCTTGGTCTACCACATATGCCATGCCGACGTTGAGTGCCAGGATTTTAAGAACTTCCTCAAGGACAAAAGAGTGAAATTTGTTACTGTAGGCTTTAAGAACGACAAAGAAGTCCTGCGTCGGATAGGTCTCGTTGTAGGCCAGCCCTTCGATCTCTAGAAGGCAAGCCTAGTGTCCTCCTCTCAACCTTCAATGCTGACCCTGGCAGCAGCCATGATTGATCCTTCGTACGCTAAACTGAAGAAACCTCATCACGAGTTTCATCATGCATGGGAGTCAAAGACATTAGATGAAGATCACATCCTGTACGCAGCAATGGATGCCTACCTTTGTTTAAATATCTACATGGGTTGGATGAAGAAGCAGAGCCGAGTGTCCGGTTCAAGCAAAGAAGCGTCGGCGAAGAGGAAGAGGAAGAGGGACGAGGACGAAGTCGAGGACGTGGACTCGGACTCCGAGTAGGTGGCAGTGCCGTCGCTCATGCTGGTTCTACTGCAGTGTCAAGCTGACTAGTTGCTTAGTTTATTTTCAAGGGTGTGTTGTGTTGAGGCCCCAGCAGAACTATGTTTATGTTCTTTCTCGTTATTTGAACTGTTTAGTACGTAGAGTAGTACTAGTACTATGTCTTACTACTGTTCTTCTTGCAGTTGGTACTACTGCTCGTACCTTCGTGTTCCCACTGTACTTAATACGTTCGTACTAGTAGTATAATTTGGGTCAGTCGATTTGTGAAAGAAGTTCGACGGAGCGAAGGAAGAAGACGGCAGAAGAGGTGGAAGAAGCCCTTCTAGCCATCCATGTTGCATCAAACGGCTCACATGAGTCGACTGACCCAAATTGCTCCTTCAGATTGCTGGATCCACGTGGAATTCAAGGTCTCGAAGGTAGATTCCGCGTCCGCACCTGGTTTGCAGGCTCGACGCGCGCGCAACCGGCTTCCGCCGCGACAGCCACCATGCGCGCCTCCTCCATGCGGGCGGAGACGACAATGACACGCTAGTTCCTCCTCGCCGGCGTGCTGGAGCACGCGCTCGTCCTCCTCTTTGTATGCTGCGTGCATAGACGCGGCTCCACCAGCTGCTCGCGTGCTTGGCAGCGCGGCGGCATGGCGAGGAGGGACTGCAGACGACGTGAGAGGGCGAGCCTTCGGCTTCATGGCACAGGGATGGCGGCGACACGGCGGTGATGGGCGAGAAATTGTTGGCCGGAGCAGGCGGGCGCCGGCATGCGCAACGGCGGCGGCGGCATATTGATGAGTGCGTGTATGGGAGCTTACTTTAGTTTTATATGAGGTTGGTCAAACTTAAAAGAAAACCGTACTAGTACACGTAAACATTAGACTTAGGCAGCGCTTTTTTTTGAAGTTAGTACCACAGCCACGATACGGAATCCTGTGCAAGCGCGTGAACCGCGGCCGCGCGGTCGATCGAACGGTGCGTCACCGTGTCGCGCTCGAAGGACATCCACCAAACCTTTTTGTGTGTGTGAAAACAATCCTCGAATATTACTCAACTTTTTTTCCTGGGAAAGTTCTTGACGCTGCAATATTTCCATATATTTGAATTTAGCTCCAGTTTGTGTTTATTTGGATTTGGACGTTTTAGGTGCGCCCTAGTTTTTTTTAATACTTATTTTGTGTGTGTGACTGAGAGAGAACGTGTGTATGTGTCCATATGTGTGTTGTGGCGGAAGGGCAATGTGGAGACGGTGTGCGTGTGATCTGAGACATAGAGAGGTGTGAATGTGCAAGCGATCATGCATGAGTGAGACATAGACAGATGCCGATATGTTGTGTATACATGAGAGAACGGTCTTCTAGTTTACTTGTGTGTGTGTGTGAGAGAGAGAGAGAGAGAGAGAGAGAGAGGAGCATCCGTAACACAACAACCATCTCTCTCGATTCGTTCGTCCCTCATGACGATCGCATGCAACATATGCATCAACGCGCACATTTTGACACCCTCACTCGCCCCCTGCCCACCTCAAGGCCCGCATAATCTCTTCGTGAATACCCATTTCTCTCCTTAGGTTTGTTTTCGCTCAATATCGACACACACACACACACACACACACACACACACACACACACACACACACACACACACACACACACACACACACACACACACACACACACACACACACACACACGCAACACACACACACACACACACTCCCCGAGCACACAATTCATCCCCATCCAAGGTTATCTCTGACCACTCTCGCTTGTGCTTCTTTGCACCCCAACATGCACAACACCTCAATCTTCAAAGAGGGCATCGAGCAGATCGAAGGCAGCGCGCTAGAGAATGCGGGGTCATTTGGAAGCAGGGTGATGTGACGACGGCTGACTGACTCCTCCCCCACCCTCTCTCTCTCTTGCACAAAATTACCAATCCCTCTCTCCCCCGCACAAAATTGTCAATCCCTCAACCCATGAGATCCTTCCCCTCTCGTCCATGTTTTTCCAGCTCTCTCATCAAACATGTTGTCTCTTCTCCTTCCACGTATACAGAATCACGTATATTACATGTCTCCATCTTTCTCACAGACCTAACTTCTTCCTCTCTCTTTCTCTCTCTCTCTCTCTCTCTCTCTCTCTCTCTCTGTGTGTGTGTGTGTGTGTGTGTGTCTCATTAGGTTTGTCTCCTACTCTCTCGTCCACATACATACAATCTTTCCCGCCCTATCTGCTCCATCTTCAAAAGCTCTCTTTACACGTTTCATTCACACAATGGGATATGTCAAAATGTTTCTTCTATAATGGCTGATGTAGAGTTTTGGTTGTTTTTGTTGCATCCTACAAAGTAATAACTATGAAATGCATTTAGATTCTCATTTGACTGGGATTATGTGAGTTTGAGCATGTTGTGAAGTACTATAGACCTTGTATACATCTTGGGATTCGACAATGATTGTAACTATTGAATTGTATAGACCATTACATTCGAAGTCAATAGCCTAATATATTTATTTCACAATTTCAACAAATGATTAGTTCACTACAAACTAAGAAAACAAATGTGTACTCCCTCCGTTTTTATTTAAGTCCGCGTATTAGCATTGGTCAAAGTCAAGTTTTGTAAACTCTCAGAAAGCTTATAACAAAAAATATTAACATATACAATAACAAATAAATACCATTAGATTCATTATTGAATGTACTTCCACATCATACATATTTGTTATGGTAAATGTTTATATTTTTATATAAACTTGGTCAAAATTTAGGAAGTTTGACTTCGGTCAAACCTAATATGCAGAGTTTACTACTACTACTACTCGCTAGTTGCTTAGCCGAATCACTCAACACGCCACACGGGGAGTCCAGTGTCACAAAATTTTGAGGTCGGCGGGAAAATCTCCCGCGACCCTGATTCGAGCAGTGGGAAGTTACCATCATAGCCTTCGGAACAGGCCTACGTACGACGCTTGGTAGGGGGCTGTTTTCGTAACTTCAGGTTCACCCTACCCAGGCAGCCCCACCCCGGCAGCCAGAGTAGTACACCTGAATACTCCCCATTTTCTATCCCCACCACAAAATAGACTTGTCCACGGCAACGCAACCTTCGTGCTCCTCCCCTTTACATCGGCGCACTCGTCCACCGCAGCGCATCTGCCTCATCGACGACCTCGTACGCCGCACTGGAGCCGGTCCACCGTCGTCGTCGTAGACGGAGCCTCTTCCCCGGCATCGTCTTCCACGGTCTCGGATCTGCTTCCCGGAAGCCGACGCTAAGCGCAGAAGTACCACCGTCGTGGACAATGAACTGACTCCCGTTGCCGACCATGACTCACAGAGGCCGCCGCGGCCATCGTTCTCCTCCTCGATAGGTAATATGTGTAATGAATAACTTAGCAGTACATGTGCAGTTCCAATTTTGTTCATACCTACCCTTCAATTTTCCTGGGTGCTATTGTTCCGTAAAAGTAATTGGTTATAGCCTCCATTGTCCAATAGAATATCAGCTTGTAATTGTGCGTCGCTCCTGTATCGCTATTTGTGCTTGGGTAGGTTTTTCATACGCAACCAGCAGTGTGGCAAATGATGGAAAGGTTTTAGAACTAGCAAGATGCCCATGCGTTGCACGCATCAAGATGCATTGTATGAGTAGTTTATCTTGTGGGAGAAAAGGATGAGCGAGGGAAGGCCTTATTTGCAAATCTGGAGAGGGGTATGGGTATCTTTTGCAAAAGTCCCATTTGTTTCCTTCCTATCATCCGATATAAATCGGACGACCTATATTGCAAGAAAAAAAGTATAGAGAAAAAAGTAGACAGTAAAGGAAGTAGAGATAAATATTAAATATAAAATATAAAATAAATATAACCGTAGAGAAGAGAGTAGAGATAGCAGAGACGTCGGGAAAGGATAGCGCGCGCGCGGGAAAAAGCGGCCGGGCGTGCGCTAGTTTTGCCATGGCGTCCGGCGCTTTATAAAATCCAACGCCCTCCCACCGCTCTGTGCCTTGCCACCGCTCTGTGCCTCGCCACCGCTCTCTCTCTCCCCGCTCTTTTTCGCCTCGCCGCCGCCGCACCACGATGTCGCCGCGTCACAGGGAAACTTGGGGATACCGCGGCTTCCACGCGCGCCCCTCCGGCGGCTTCTCCGCCGAGATCCGGTTCCGTGGGATGCGCCTCGGCCTCAGCAATTTCAACACCGCCACCGAGGCCGGCCGCCCGTACGACGCGGCGGCGTGGCGCCTCCGGTGGCCTCATAGAACATTGAACTTCCCCAACGTGCCGACGGGGAGCGGGCGAGAGCTCGCGCCTGCTGCGGCTTAGCACCGACGAGGATCGTCGCGACAACCGGAGGCGGGAGAACCGTCTCGGCATCGCCGAGATGGACGAGGAAGCCATTGCGCTGTGGCGCCAACACTTCCCATAGGACATCATCAACGAGCGCGAGTTCTCGCGCAAAGGAGGCGGAGAGGGATAAGAGGAGGCGGAGCGAGCCGCCTATCGCGAGGACAAGCGAGGGCAAAAGCGGACGCTCAATTCAACATGAGGCTAGGAGCAGCGTCGCCATGGGAATCCGACGACGATCGGTATCTTCACGCCTACAGTCAGACGTCGGAGGAGGACATCACCGAGGAGCAGTCGGACGACGAGGAGTAGTTGAATTATCTTTTTTGTATCTATGTATGCTGAGAACTATCCTCTACTCCTAGTATCTACTTCTCGATCTCAGCACTGTAAACACTTGTTTAAAGCGCTGTGCGTTGCGATTCTGTTGGAGATGCTCTAACATGGCAGACGAGTGCTTTAATGTTGCCCACAAGATGCGCGAGTATTACTAGTAGTATTTTTCTTGCCATGTTGAGATTTTGAAACCACGAGTGTGAACATGCAGAGGAACAATGAAGACCAAACGCGGGATATTCGGGACATCTTCAAGGAGCGTGGCAAGTTAAAGAGGAGCTGCACCGAACCTGTAAAACGAGCTTTGGTAAGTAACACCCTTTCAATTACTTTCGTTTAGCCTCGTGTTCTTCGTTGTGTATATGTTGTAGTTTCTATTTCTCTTAAGCGTGGTGTTCTTGATGTGTAATAAGAAGAGTCTTAATCGTCCTAATGCTTTCGTTTTTACTTGATGTAGGAAGTGGGTGTTCTCACCTTGTAGTCTGTTTTATATTTCTTTTCCTTTTGAATTCACTTCTCCGAGTTCATTTATCTGGCTTCTACTAAATGGATCTAGGTTTCTCTCGAGTATTGATCTAAAAAAAGTAACTTCATGTCGGGATGCAGTTCTGCGAGGAGGAAGTATGGTCAACCTCGAGATCATGTTTCCAAAATGAGGCTGGATTACACACAAGGTGCAGTTCCTAATGATCTTGGATTAGACACAAAGTGCAAATTCCCAGATGATGCTGGATTACACACAAGCCGGTGGAGTCGTCACTGTTCGTGTCCTCGTGGCATTAGTAAAGGCTGAAAGAAAGCGTGCAGCAGCCCTTGAGAATGTAGCTGAGTTCCTGAAGAAGCGAAAAGAGCAATCAGATGATCTCTTCACCCAAGCCAAAGAAGAGATGGAAGAAGCCAGAAATAAGCTAGCAGAGGCAGAGCAGGCTAGGCGTCTCCTGCTATCTAAAACTGTTGTCAATACAAAATTTCCTTCATAATAGCTAGGTTCAAATGTTTATCCAGTCAGCATGCCTGTTGTGATGTCTGTGCATCTACTGATGTGGCACAAAATGTTTTCTTTCGGGTCATGTAGTAACAGCAATTACTTTCCAAACAATAACTGATGAAGCATTGGACATGGTATAGTTCACGCGCAAGCCCGACATTCCAAGTCCAACTTCCACATCAAACTCATGTTCATAGATATCTGCACATTCATACATAATGTCCACAACCATGATTCACTTCAAAGCCAAAAAAATGTGAGGAGAGTTATAAATAAAGAAAAACCTCTACTAGTTCCTGCTACCAGTGCGAGCACAACAAGTCAAGACCATGCATAAATTAATTATATTTTAGTCATTTTTTGTGTTCTAAAATGCCTGCCGGCTCATGGAAGGGCGTGTTGCCGGCACACACGCGGATTCAATGAAGGCAGGCGGGGCAGTCTTAAGCTGGTTGCACGCGGCGAGGAGGCGTGCTCAGCCGGGCCTGCAGCGAGTGCGGCCCTCTTGGCCGGCGCGCCGGTTCAATGCCTGCGCTATGAGAGGTCGCGTCCGTGTCAGAGCAATCACTCCCTCCAGTCCTTTTTTATTTGGGTATAACAAAATCTCGTTTTCCATTCACATTTTACAAGTAAAATTCATGGACAAACTTTGACCCAAAGTACGATGGGGACTAGTAAACCAGAATGGAGGTAGTAGTTTTTTAATCAAAGAAGGGTTTCCCTTCCGATTACTGAAAACCAGCATCTAAATCTAAGCCATAGTATTTGCCCTAGAACTACCAGGTTCAACATCTCGTAACATAAACCCATACAACCATACGCCAAGGAGGTACGTAATAATATGAATTCCATTTTCGCTCAATACCAATCGTTCTAAAAACTACTTACTACTTATAACGTGCCATTTAAAATCGGAACTCTTAACCCTGCTAAAAAACGATATTTTAAACGTGGCTACTCGGTCGGTGGCAACTGGCGAGCCACCGCGCTCCAAGTCCTTCACCTGTGGTCCCGACCATCAACTCCTACAAAGGTGCTCCACCACGTACCCGGTACCCGCGAATGCAGCAATCATGCACCTAGGGTTTTAGGGTTTATTTGTTAACGTCGCCTTTACGTAACACTCATGTGTGCGAGACATCGAGAGGCCGACTGCGTGCATGCGCCTCTTCTCTTCGTATATGTACTCCATCGTTTGTCTGATGTCCAAAAAATTATAATAACTACTAGCAATGTGGCAATGCGTTGCCACACGAACAAAGTAGATTAATACATATTCACCGATTTGATAGAAAAAAAGTCTAGTTTTGAAATACGTATATCACTAAAAATATGTTATGTTTCACTCAAAATATATTCCTTTGGCGGTTTTGATGAGATAAGGGAGGCATGTTGTTGGTTTCAAGATTAGAAGTGGTATATGTCTAATTTCTACTCTTACTAGCAAGATGCCCGTGCGTTGCATGGAACATCAAAATCTCGTGGGAGAAAAGGATGAACGAGGGAAGGCCTTATCTGCAAATGTGGTGAAGAGTGTGGGTAAATTGCCATATTTTCCTTCCTATCCGTCGAGATATAAATCGGATGACCTACATTGCAGGATGGCAGGCCCACCATCATCACCAACTCTATTTTTATCCCTACTCTTATAAAAAGCATTGTCGGTGATGATCGTGTGCCTGCCATCCTGCAATATAGGCCGTCCGATCTATATCGATGGATAGGAAGGAAACTATGGCAATTTTGTAAAAGATACCCACACCCTCTCCACATTTGCAAATAAGGTCTTCCCTCGTTCATCCTTTTCCCCCACAAGATAAACTACTCATACAAATGCATCTTGATGTTCCGTGCAACGCATGGCATCTTGCTAGTTGTTGCAAAAAGCCCATGTGTGTGAGAGAGAGGGAGAGTGGAGGAGGACGGAGTGCATGTGTGACAAAGACACAAGTAGTGTGTGTGCGATAGGTATCAGCTTAAAATGAGGCGATAGTGTGTGTGTGCACGATCGAGAGGGCGTGTCTCAAGAAGGGAAGAAAAAGCTACATAGATACAAGGAGCGAGAGAGAGACATGTATGCGATGGTGGAAGCATGAGTGTGCGGGTGTATAAACCTATCTAGAGGCTAGCTAGTCGATAAATGCTTGTGAGAGAAATACGAGTCGGGGTGCGAAAGCGAGAGTTTTGTGTGTGTGAGAGAGAGATGGTAGTCGGGAAGGGGGGTGGAAGCAGGAGTAGTGTGTGTGTGTCTGTGTGTGTGAGAGAGAGGAGACGGTAGTCGGGGTTGTCTGATCGAAGTCAGTCAGGGATGGAGACGAAAAGGAGACCGCAAGAAATGTTGTGTCTACAGAGAGAGAGAGAGAGAGAGAGAGAGAGAGAGAGAGAGAGAGAGAGAGAGTAATTTTAGTGGTATGAGTCATATGTAGAGACATATAGGGTGTGTGAGAGAATCCCATAGAGAGAAAGACAAAGTGAAAGACGAGTGGAGACTGTGTGTGTGGCGGTGAAAAAGAAAGCTTAGGTACCGAGTGATACCAGAGAACAGTAGAGACGTGAGAGATAATGAAAACCGTGTAATGTATAATGATAGGGAGAGTGTGACACTTCTCAAGGGAGACATCGAGAGACCATGTTTGCGAGGATAGGAGAAACATGAAGTGAGCGTGCGGGTGAGCTGGAGAAAAGAGAGGATGGGTTACCGAAGGAGCATGCATGCGAGAGAGATGGGCGTGAAAGGAGTGAACAAAAAGGATTCAAATATTTGAATTGAGATGATGATACATGTAATCCATACTCGAACCAAAATTGATCTATCAAACATGCATACTCATATGAATTCACGCACATCTATGTTATTTAATATGTAGATATTACTGATCCATACATTTTAGTAGAACATAATTTGGTTAAATTTTTGAATTCAACCTTAAGATTTCGAGATCGTTGTATTTGTAAATCATATTATACATATAAAGGAGCAGAATTCTTTGTTGTGCTTTTGAAAGTATATATGTAAAAAATGATGTATATAGAATGTAATTCCAATTGAAAATGGATCCCCTTGAAAAAAACAGTAGAATACAAGCGGGATTGAATTGAGTTGGCACGGTGGCGTGCCTTTGTGCAAAATTTGAATGAGCGGGGAAAGTCGCAGAAACACTTGAAACCAAAATCTGCGAGATGGAAATCACAACTGCCTATCCCGCGCGCAAAGCCTATCTGCTGGATTTCTATAGGTTTCGATAGGGGTAGGTTTGTAATTTCACCCAAGCGTGACGTAACCGCCTCTCACCGGATTCATACGGTGGGCGCCAAAACACAGTGTGCCCTCGGCGAAATCGACTCCTCCCGATTCATATTCATACACGATGGGCGCCAAAAACAAACTCTCGTTGGCAAATATTCGGTGTATGCGAGATTACCGTCCTATCCCCAACCGACTAATGTTGTGTTATGTAGTAGAAATTTGAAGCAGGGGCTAAGTTTGTAAATTTCCTCGCATTTGAGACAAGCGCATACGACTACATGGTTCCCCCTTCCTCTCTACCTCCCTTTTCCTCATTAGTACTCCGTGGGTGCCAAAACACCTCTCCACCCCACCCTCCTCCGTCCGCCGTCCGCCACCCCATCCACTGCCTCCTCCTCCACCATGCCGGAGCTGATACCCACGCCGCCGTCCATTACAAGAGATCGACCTCTCTCATCCACGCCTTGGACGGGATCCTTGCATCCCGTCCTCTCGCTTCATCCCGCCGTCGTCCACCTTGTCGGCGCCGCTCCTACGACCGTCTCGTCCACCGCGCCCCGCCGCCACCGTCTACCCTCCTAGATCTGCTTCCACGCTGCCGACAGCCATCGCTATCGCAGCACCATCAAATTCTCACCAGATGCGTACACGGCGCCGCACCAGAGGCGGTACTCTTTCGTATCTGCTCAACTTATTTATCGCAGCAAGAAAATAGATCGCCACTGCTTTACTCTGATTTCTTGTCTTGGTTGCGAAGTTGCCTTTGTTCGGTTTGCACCTTCAGATCCGCCATGGCACGCTCAACACTATACTCCCAATGTTTATGGTTTCCCCTTTTATATTCCACACTAGTTAAATCATAGTAGACTAAATTTCAAAATTGGGCCAGTTGATTTTTCAGAGCTCGCCGGAGTTCGCCGGGGTGATCCAAGGGGCTCGGGTGGTTGTGTGGCCTCGCCGAACGAAGAAAACTCGACGCGGGTGGGGGGTGAGAGTGGCGGAGGAACACAAGCGGTGGGGGCCGGTGGTCCGGCCGGCGGCCCGTGCGGTGTTCTGTATGGGAAGAATCACAAACGAGGAAGAAGAAGGGTTAGGAGACGTAGGATCTTCATCCAACCGCCTGAAATGGTCGAGACACAGCTGGGAGTTGCATTCTTAATGCGCTCTGGTTCATCATGTGTGGGCACTGCGCAACCAACATTTTATTATCCAAAATCTGCTTGCTCTTCTTTACCATGTTCGATAGAGCCGTGACACAAAACGTAGGACCGACTCCAGCAGACGGTACCCATACTTCACTGGCCACACAACTAGCCCCACCACACAGGACCTGCACTCGAGCAAAAGGTATACCGATTTCATTAGCCATAGCACCAGCTGTACCACAGAAAAATCCCACTCCAGCAAAAAGTACAGCAAGTCCACCGGCCGAAGACCTATCCCAACTGCAGAGACGGCCAATTCCTGCAGATTAGAACCCCATTCCATTTATTCCTAGTTTAAAAGACAATGCATTCAATGTTTTTAGGGACTACGTGCATATATTCCCATCATGGGAAGATTATTGTGAAGACAAACACCATTTTCACATCTTCATGTCCAACTTACGTGTAAGTGCTATTATTCATGGTTATTATTTTCCTGTTTTCTGCTGATTGAACACATCAATGATCTACATTACATTGTTGTAACTAGGCGATGGTCAATCTAGATAGTCATGACGAGGAAAGCTTGCTTGTGCTTTTCAAGGAAGCATTGCAGCAGTGTCGGTGTTACCCGAGGAAATCACACTTTGGTGGCAAATCTATAAACGAATTTCCAGGATGAGGTACTGGTCTCATTCCCTGGATGAGGTACTGGCTATGAAATCACATGACAATTTGAACTTCTACTTTTCCGCATGTGCCTTACGGATCTTGTTTGCAGGAAATCTGCTCGAAGAAGAATTCCGGTTTGAAAAGAACGACAGGATATCGCAAATATGCTGCCCGCTGCTTTGCTCTTGTTAATACCTGTTGTCCTGTATCACTGTACTTGCATACATACCTGGTTCATTATGTGACAACAGTATGCATGCTAGCTTGCTTATCAATTGTTCGCTCCAAATTCTTCAGTATCCAATGCCAATGTTTTTTTTAGCTCTGCATTGTTCTTGTAAGTACATGCTGTGCTTTATCAGTGTACTTATAATGATATGTAGTTGTTCATGTACCATCACTCTGCAGCTTATTTTCCTTTGCCCTCCATTTTCTACACATCAGATCTATATTTACTCTTACCATAAGGTTGGTACTGAAGAAGTTTAGCTGTGCATTGCTCTTGGCTGTACCTTTTGCCTGTATCGCTGCACTTACATTTATAACTACTTGTTTATGTAGCATCACTCTTCATCTTATTTTAAATATTCTCCATTTTTTCGTATATTATCACATCTATATTTACTCTTAACAAAATGTAGAATAAAGGCGATGCTTATGAAGAAGATTCTGTGGTAAACTTTTTGAATTGCCCCCCCCATCAGCATGGACAAGGCCTTTATAGAGCCTGTCTTCACAAATAATGTAAGTTTGTCCATCTCAAGCCTTCAAACTTTGTTGTATATATTTGGTTAGGCATGACTGCAACAGCTGTTTATTTTTGGTGTTTGCATCAAATTGCATGTTTAAAGTTTATTATGTACTCCTCCGTTTCAAAATAGATGACCCAATTTTGTCTTTGAAGTTAGTATAAAGTTGGGTCATCTATTTTAGAACGGAGGAGTAGTTCATAAAAAAAGTTTGTCCTTTCTCAATTTAAGTTTTCAGTTGTACAACCAAGTTCCTTATTCATACCATGTAAATTAAAGTATCTGAGCAAGTGATCTTCTTTTGCACTGCATGTATGCTTCATTCTTCATCCATAATCCGGTGGTGTGGTGAACCTACCCACTACTGACACAATGTCATATTCTGCAATGTCTTAACTATGAACAATGTCATATCATTCTACTACTCCCTCCGTCCGAAAATACTTGTCATTGAAATGGATGTATCTAGATGTATTTTAGTTCTAGACACATCCATTTTGACGACAAGTAATTCCGACGGAGGGAATATTATTTAAACCGTCTCTTTATTTGCCAATCTGAAATGGGATAAATTGACAGCACACTAACCATTGATACTTATGAGTTCTTGATCTGTAATCCAGTGGTGTCGTGAAGCTGCCAACTCCTTCACAATGTCATTTCCTGCCATGTCTTGACCTGAACAATACCATATTGTGTTAATGCAATTTTAAACTGTGTCACTTTATTAAATCGAGAAGAAATGTGATGAATTGTCAAGACTTGATACTTTTATGTGCAAAACCTGTCATCCGTCTCGCTTGTTTATCTTTCAGAGTGAGGAAGATTTAAGTGTTGAACAAGCACAGTCTCATCATCTTGCTCAGCTGCTTGCGCTGCAGCTCCCCAGCAGGGCTAACCTTTCTTGAACTCTATTGAAGTGTTGTCGGTTTTGTATATTATTTTGTCGGCGTGTTTATTTGCACTGGTGGCGATCTTTGATGCCCAGTGTATGTAATATGCTGTCTGCTTGTGCTTTATTATCATAGTGGCGAACTTTGATGCCCAGTGGATGTAATATGCTGTAATTTCTTTATTGTATAATCTAGGTTTTTTCTTATTCACGATGCTGCAGTTATTTTACTGTCTTCGCAGTAAACCGGCCAAACCGTAAAATTACGGCACATAATCGGGCCGTCATGCAATCACGATGTAGGTTGGGCCTGAAACGTGCCGAACAGCTAACGGGCGGGCAGCAGCCCGAAATGAACTCCGGCCCATGATTGTGCGAATCAAATCACGGGCTTTTAACAAGCCAAAATTGTCTCGGTCCTTGTTTGGCCCAATCAGATATCGGCTGCAAGCAGGCGGGATGCAAACCGGGCCGTAGTTAGGCCGAAATTAATATAGGGCCAAAATGTTAAACGGGTCCTTAAGAGGCCAAAACTAATGTCAGGCCGAATTACTAAGTGGGCCTCTAGCAAGTGGGCCCAAAAGCATAGTCTCCAGTTGACGGGCCGAATCTGATATGGGCCATAATTGAGCCCATAGCCTCTTAAAGGGCCGTACCAGATCTAGGCCGTAATTTGGCCCAGAACATGGTAGGCTTTTAACGGGCCGGATCTCATATGGGCCACTATTAGGCCCGAAACGTGGCAGGCCATTAATGGACCGGATCAAACATGGGCCGACATTTGGCCCAAAACATGGCAGCCAGTTATTGGGCCGGTCTACTAGGGCCCTCAAATTCTTGTGGTCCTACAGCTGGGCCGGCCCGTTAATGTCGGCGAAATCTCGTGGGCCTTTAGCCGGGCCGACCCATTATGATCCGCAAGAATCTTGTGGGCCTTTACCTGGGCTGGCCCATTATGGCAAACAAAAATCTTGTGGGCCTTTACCTGGGTCGGCCCATTATGGCCCGTGAAATCTTGTGGGCCGTTAGCTAGGCCAGCCCATTATGGCCCACAAAATCTTGTGGGCCTTTAGCTGGGCCGGCCCATTATGGTCCGCAAAATCTTGTGGGCCTTTAGTTGGGCCGGCCCATTTAAACTTGATGGGCCGGATTCAACATATCATAGGCTCGTCTCGCCCATTGGATGAGTGACACCTGTGCCAGCGCGGACCTGACACGTGTCTCCTCCAGCCAATGATGATTTTACACGTGGAAAATCCCGATTGGTCGGGGCTTTTAACGGGTTATCGGATCCAAAACCCGACTGTCGGTGTCAAAACCGGCGGATCTCGGGTAGGGGTTCCCGAACTGTGCGTCTAGGCGGATGGTAACAGGAGACAAGGGACACGATGTTTTTACCCAGGTTCAGGCCCTCTCGATGGAGGTAATACCCTACTCCTGCTTGATTAATATTGATGTATGGGTAGTACAAGAGTAGATCTAGCACGAGATCAAGGAGGCTAAACCCTAGAAGCTAGCCTATGGTATGATTTTTGTTCGTCCTACGGACTAAAACCCTCCGGTTTATATAGACACCGGATAGGTTAGGGTTACACAGAGTCGGTTACAATGGTAGGAGATCTACATATCCGTATCGCCAAGCTTGCCTTCCACGCCAAGGAAAGTCCCATCCGGACACGGGACAAAGTCTTCAATCTTGTATCTTCGTAGTCTTGGAGTCCGGCCGTGATGATAGTTCGGCTATCCGGACACCCCTAGTCAGGACTCCTCGGTAGCCCTGAACCAGGCTTCAATGACGACGAGTCCGGCGCGCATATTGTCTTCGGCATTGCAAGGCGGGTTCCTCCTCGAATACTTCATAGAAGGTTTTGAACACAAGGATAGTGTCCAGCTCGCAAAACAAGTTCCACATACCACCGAGAGAGAATAATTTTGCACAGATCTGCCGGCGTATTCAGCGGCATAACATCATACCACGGCCGGGCCTTTATATGAATCGTTTTCTTGTTCCACCTTAAGCGCGTTTAGCGAGGCGGTTTCCTTAGCACGTCTTATCAAAGCGTAGATCGTGCCCCATTATTCGGGATTCCCATCAATACGGACGTGGGTAACCCATCCGCGCCATTGATTACGGCGCTTGGGAGATAGCGAGTTTTACCGGGCTGGTGGGGGCGATAACCGTCCGTCCATATAAGGGATAAGGATCCACCTTTTCACCTCGCCTTCTTCCTCCTTTGCTCATCCATTTCTGCGCTTTTCGAGCTCCAGCGCCCAAGTCCGCACATCCCACCTCAACCTTCTCCAACCATGTCGGAGCGGGAGGCAGGTGGATGGCCTCCTCCGTCACGGAGGGCACATCACAAGACTGCGGAGGCGGAATACTTTTCCGGCGACATCGTGTGCCGGATACCCGACGAGGGGCAGCTCATCCCACCCCAGGCCCCATGAGAGGTGGTGTTTCTCCCCACTTCCTCCATGGACTAGGTTTTCCACTTCACCCATTTGTCCAGGGGCTCATGTTCTACTACGGCTGGACTTCCACGACCTGGCCCCAATTTCATCCTCAACATCTCGGCGTTCATCGTGGTGTGCGAGGCCTTCCTCTGCATCCAGCCCCACTTGACTTATGGCTGAAGATCTTCAATGTCGGCCGAAGGTTGTGGGCGGCCGTCAAGCGGAGTCTTGGGCGCCATGGTTGGCAAGATGGCCAAAGTCCTATGGCTCAAGGGCTCCTTTGTGGAGACAATAAAGGGGTGGCAATCGGGGTGGTTCTATATCACCGAGCCGCGCGGCCCTAAATGGGCGGTGGCCCCCGAATTCAGATCTGGCATCCCCACACGGCTCTCGTCATGGAAAGAGACGGGCCTGACGTGGTGGAATTCGGACGAGCTATCCGGACTCCAAACATGCGTCCGAAACCTGGTGGACAAGAATCTCAGGCTTGTCAATGTAATCCAGGTGATGCTCATCCGTCGGATTCTCCCATGCCAACAACGGGCCTTCAAATTGTGGGAGTTCGATCCGGCACAACACTCAACTCTAAAAAGGCTCTTTGACACTACGTACGAAGATGCCTGGAAGGTGCTGTTCAAGGGCACCGAGGCTCCCACATCCGCTACCGAAGATCGCGGATTCAGCTCGCAGCGTCAAGCCAGCGAGGTGAGTTATTTTACCCTTTATGGGACTCTTTTTTCATAGTTTGACTCTATGCGGGATCTAAAACTCCCTAACCTTTAACAGGACTGGCTGAAGACGTCCGGACAGGTTAACTGTCCGGCTCCTTTGCCAGAAGACCCAGCGGACGCCCGATTGACGGGGCTGCTGGCTCCGGTGCCTCATGTGGTGCCGGAGAAGAAGGCCAAGAAGGAGGCAACAGGAACTCGAAGGAGCTCCCGACGCCTGGTGTTGTCAGATTCTGAAGCAGAATCTTCTCCTGAGGACGAGGAGGAGGATAAATAAGCCTCTCCCAGTGAAGAGGAGAGAAAAGGAAGGCCGCCTAACTGGGAGGCGGAGGGTCTAGAAGGAAGGACCCTTCCTCCGGACTTCTCCACCAACGTCGACAGCACGACGAGGAGGAGTGGCCAACGAGGGCCAAGCCCCTGGCAAGATTGTAAGTGTCCGGATACCCCTGGCTTTTTATCATTGCATAGTGTTCTCTAATGCCGAACAATTATGCAGCCCGCCCAAGGGCGAGTTTGCTGCTTCGTCGAGCGGGCCCCTGGGTTCGTCGGAAATGGAGAGTACTTCACTTCTGGCCGCCTCCTCGCTTCACGTTGCGGAGGACGCCGAGGTGGGGCCCCAAGGGGGGCCTGGTCAAGAGGAGGTGGCGCAGGAGGCGCCGCAAGGCGACCTCCCGGACTCCAGGCGCGTGGGGGGCGAGACCCCCAGGGGCTCTAAGCCCGACCCTTGTCCGGACTCCATAACAGAACCTTCAGCGGCTCCGAAGTCCGGCAAGTGGCCCCTTCGTAAGAAGGGTAAGACGCCGGCGTCCTCCGTCCAACCGGAGGCACCGGATAACTTGCTGGAGGCGCTTAACAGCGCCTCCATCAAGGAGGAGCACCGCACTGTTATGAGTGCGGTGATCGACAGATTCGATCCGCCAAGAGCGGGCTGACCAAGCTTATACCAGTCTTCTAACAGGCTTTGAGGTAAGTTTAGAATATGTAAAAATATTACCGCATAGACAGTAGCCCTCGATGCTTAGTTCGGTGTTGGAAAGAAAAGCGGACTAAGGATCTAAAAAGATATCGCAGGAGTCTAACATAAGTATGTCAATATGGGAATGCAGGCTACGCTGTTGACCTCTGCCGCACTGACTGCGGAGGTCGATGCTTTGAAGCAAAGCCTCGAGCGGTCCGAGAACGAGCTCGGCCTTGCCAAGAAGCAGCTCGAGGACAAGGAAGGTAAGCAATACCTTATTAGAGAAATACCTTATAGAAAGGTTTCGGTTGCAAAAAATAACAGGAATAACATGGGTACTGCGGGGGCCACGAGCGAGGTGGCGACCACGAAGGAAGCGTGTCCGTGGTCAAAGCTCATGGCGCGGAGCGCACTGAGCGAGAGAAGGGGGAGGCGCAGCTGGCGAAGGTACGGCAAGAGCTCCAGGCTCTCGTGGAAAAACACGAGAGTTCTGAGCTCGCCTCGGCTCTTGAGAGTGCCAAAGCCGCTAAGGCCGAAGCCCAAAAAGCCCTCCAAGAAATTGGATCGCTAAAGAAGATAGCGGCGGGTAAGGCATTCTTTATGCAAAGCAAGCATGTGAAAGTGAATTACCTATTACTTACCCAGATTCGGAGCTCTCCAGGAGCGTTTGCAGATCTGCCTCGTAGTGTATCGGATGCTGCTGTGTTCTACCACGCCAAGGAGGGGAGCTCGATGGAGAAGGTGTTCGGTCTCGGTATCTTTGAGGCGAGCGTCAGTGCCCGAGCGACCAGCTGAAGCAGCTGGTCGAGCTCCACAAGGTCGCCGAACAGGCCATGAAGGGCCTTATAGTTGGTGTGGCCATTGGAAGCCATGCACAGGAGCTACTTGGCTTAGTGCAGCGGTGGTGGGCCTTTGTCCACGGATTGAAGTCATCAAGCGCTCCGTCTTCATTGAAGGTGTCCGTCGGGCCCTTGCCCGTGCTAAAGTGCTGCTGGGGCAAGCTGGATGCGGAGAAGCTTGTGACGGACGGGCCACCTAAGGGCAAGGAGCATCGACCGCCGAAATGTACTATGAGGGCCTCTGAAGGGTGCCGCCGAATAGCGGATGAGTGCTCCAAAGATGTAATTTTTAATAGACTCGCATTTGTTATCACTGCACGCTGAAAACTTGTTCATATCGCTAAGCAACGCTTGTTAATTTAAAATATTACCTTCATGCGGCCGTTTATCAAATTTGAGAGATGGCAAGTCGTTGGCTTCAGCCCCCATGCCACAGTCTTTGGGGTGTTGGGATAAACTTGAACACTCTTGTTCCCATTCTTGGGTCCATCTAGGAGGCGCTCAGCATAGCGAACAAGGCAACGGACTTATAATGCTTGAACACTCTCACTTAGCCATAGAATTCTATAATTTTAAATTTCTGAAGCCCCTAGTATTGGAAGACCGAGTTCGGGGCGCTATCACGCCTTGGCGGACAATTCGGTTCCTCGCTCTAAGCGACATAAGTCTTTAGGGACCGAAAAAACCTCTCGAACAGCGACCGGCTCTCGCCCTATCATGACGGTCAGTTTTAGCTTTCTCCGAGGTGCTCGACCCAGCTCAACTAGGGCACAATCGCAGTGGTTCTCCGGTGCTACCTTAGCCGATATAATGGAGCGTAAGGTACCAAAACATGGGGCAGGCAAACCCAACTATTGACCCAAGACATGATTGAGCCGATGCATATAATGCTATAAGTTGGGTGCCGCACTTGTGAAAGTGTTGGACTTGTCACACCATAATTTTGGGGTACTTAAGCCCCTGGTGTATTGGCGTACCAAAGTGTGCAGGTGCAACATGTCATGAAATGAACATATATATAGATAAAGAAAGGAGTGCAATAATAGGCAAAAGCTATGTATTGTTTATTCAAAAGGTACTGCAATGAAAGCGAGCGATACAAATAGTGTGATAAGCAAGGGATGGGACTATCTAACATGTCCCCCTCGAGGGTAAGCTGCGGGATGGTATGTAAAACAGGTATAATGCTCGTAATAGAGACCACTGAACACTCGGCGTAGCTTTACGCTTCCCTGGCTGTTGCATCGTGAGTTCGGCGATTCTAGTGCGGACGGGACTTCGGAAAGCAGAGTCACGAAAGTAAGAAAAAGGAAGAAAAAATAAAAATAAAAAGAATGACCCAATCAGGAGCCCACAGTGCGGTTGAGCCGCATTCGGGCATGCCGTGGTCGTGCCCCTCCCTTATGCCCATGGTATCTCGGGCGTAGTTATGTACGTAATCTTGGCCCGCAATTCGCGAGGGCTGGGGTTGGGGCGGATTACTCTGGCGATGCTTGAATCGTGCCAGGCGGTCTTGTTGTAGGTTACTCCAGCGCGCAGCGGTGTCCGGACGCTTAGTGGCGAACTCGAGAATTGCTGTGAGGCTGCTTTGCACCTCCGCGCGAGGGACGCCGTGTGCTCCTCCGTTCGGAGAGAGCGTTCGGTGTTTCCACTGACCGTGATTACTCCTCGAGGGCCTGGCATCTTGAGCTTGAGGTATGCGTAGTGCGGCACGGCATTGAACTTTGCAAATGCGGTTCGTCCGAGCAGTGCATGATAGTCGCTGCAGAATGGGATGATGTCGAAGATTAACTCTTCTCTTCGGAAGTTATCCGGGGATCCGAAGACCACTTCGAGTGTAACTGAGCCCGTACAATTGGCCTCTACACCCGGTATGACGCCTTTAAAGGTCGTCTTTGTAGGTTTAATCCTTGAGAGGTCTATGCCCATTTTGGACACTGTATCCTGATAAAGTAGGTTCAGGATGCTACCGCCGTCCATCAGGACTCTGGTGAGGTGAAATCCGTCAATAATTGGGTCAAGAACCAATGCGGCGAAACCGCAGTGACGGATGCTAGTGGGGTGGTCCCTTCGATCAAAGGTGATCGGGCAGGAAGACCATGGGTTGAACTTGAGGCGGTGGCTCCATTGCATATCGTCCCTTAGTGCACGCTTCCGCTCCCTTTTGGGTATATGGGTTGCGTATATCATGTTCACCGTCCGCACTTGTGTGGGAAAACCCTTCTGTCCTTTATTGTTCGGCGGCCGGGGCTCTTCCTCGTCATCTCTATGCAGCCCCTTGTCGTTGAGTTCGGCACTTAACTTACCTGCTTTCTTGAACACCCAACAATCCCTGTTGGTGTGATTGGCTGGTTTTTCAGGGGTGCCATGTATCTGGCACAAGTGATCGAGTATTCGGTCCAAGTTGGACGGGCCCTGGGTATTTCTTTTGAATGGCTTCTTCCGCTAACCGGGTTTAGAGCCTCTGAATCCGGCATTGACGACCGTATCTTCAGCATTATCGCCGTTAATGCGGTGCTTGTTCTTGTTGTGACGCGACCTGCCATTGCTGTGCTTGTTATCCGAACTACCAGGGTTTTTGGTCAAGTTGTTACTACGAGCTAGCCAGCTGTCCTCTCCCGCACAAAAGCGGGTCATGAGTGTTGTAAGGGCTGCCATGGATTTCGGCTTTTCCTGTCCCCGGTGCCGGGCAAGCCACTCGTCGCGGATGTTATGTTTGAAGGCTGCAAGGGCCTCTGCATCCGGACAGTCAACGATTTGATTTTTCTTTGTTAGGAACCGTGTCCAGAATTGTCTGGCCGATTCTTCTGGCTGCTGAATTATATGGCTAAGGTCATCGGCGTCTGGTGGTCGCACATATGTGCCCTGGAAGTTATCAAGGAATGCGGCTTCCAGGTCCTCCCAACAACCAATTGATTCTGCTGGCAAGCTGTTCACTACTAGGAAAAGGGCTATAGATGGGAATGACACTAATGGCGCACCGGAAAGATGGTGCGCCATTAGTATATACTAATGGCGCACCACCATCTGATGCGCCATTAGAGTCTAAACTACTAATGGCGCACCATGCTTTGGGTGCGCCATTAGTATCAAGTATTTTTTTAAACTAGTGCACCTGTCCAAACATACTAATGGCATCATCCTGCCCAAGTGCGCCATTAGTAGTTGTAACTACTAATGGCGCACCAGGGTGTGGGTGCGCCATTAGTATAGAAGCTTTTTTTGAACTAGTGCGCCTATCCAAACATACTAATGGCGCATCCTGCTTAAGTCGCCATTAGTAGTGGTAACTACTAATGGCGCACCATGCAAGAGGTGCGCCATTAGTAAGTGGGCAGCAACAAGATATTTGGGACAACCTCTCCTACCCACACACTCACTTTCTCCCCACTTCATTCTCTCCACCTCCTCCTTGTCTCGGGTGCCTCCTCTTTTTCACCTCATTTCCACCATAGATTCATTCAAATTAAGTGGTTAAATTACCTTGTTTTAATAGGTAAGTAAGGGGGGAAGCTATATTTAGGTTGTTCTCCTTACAACAATGTGCACATGCACTTTTACGGCCTAGCTAGATCTATGTATGTTAGTGGTGTTGCATATGTTTGTGGTGTTTGCATATGTGTTTGTGTTTGGAGGTGTACGGTATTTGAAATCGATAGTTGCCAATATTTTGCGGAATGTTGATTCATTTCCGTTTGGCGAGAATTTTGGCATGCATTAAGCATTCTTTTGGTCCTATTTTTAGGAAAGTCATGCCAAATTTTTGTTTGGTTCTAAAATATCGTTTTGCTCTACCCATGCGCGACCATAGTCCATACGATGACCGAAGGCATCGTGAATAGGTTTTTGAGGTCCATGAAGGCGAGATGCTTCAAAAGAGCGAGGCGGAGATAAGATGTCCGTGTCGAAGATGCAAGTGAAGAGCCTTATTGCGGACCCGGATTCCGGCAGGTCGGGACCACCTGCTGTTGCGTGGTTTCATGGATGGCTATCGGTGGCAAGGTGATGAAGATGACTACGAAGTCGTCCATGCGGGCGGGCAAGAAATGAGGAAGGGCAGCAAGACAACCACAGCGGCTCGGTAGGCGAGAAGGCGAAGAATCCCGGGAGATGATCACGGCGTGATGCTGTACACGATCATCATGTAGAAGATGCAGGACATGATGATGAGGAAGATGCGGAGCAGGCGGCGGGCATGATCATGAAGATGATGATGCGGCGGAGCGACGACGCTGGACCATCGATGGGCTGGGTGCAGGACCCTCATATTCAAGAGCTGCTTCTCAAGCGGGACGGATAACGCAAGAGCTGCCGCCGAGAGAAAGCCAAGATGGATCAACTTGAGTTAGACGCGGTTACTCCATTGTATGAAGGATGCAGGCCGAGGATACCGCTTTGAAAGTAGCGCTCATGGCCACGGAGATGAAGGTAAAACACAAAATGACCGGCGCATGCCGGCGAGAACATGTCATTACAGCACGAACGTCTTCCCAAGGGAACAAGTGCCCGACCAGTTTGGAGGAGGCGAAGAAAATCGTGTGTCCTCTGGATTTACCGCACGTGAAATACCATGTGTGCATGAACAATTGCATCATTTATCGGGACAAGCACGCGGAGTCTACCATATGTCCGGTGTCGGCGTCACTCGATACAAGAAGAGGAAAAGCTCCTCGAAAAGTGGTGTGGTACTTTCCGATCACTCCTCGTCTGCAGCGCTATTTAGCGGACCCTAAGGTAGCAAAGCTCCTGCGTTGGCAGCGGATAGGGAGGAGAAGAAGCGGGAAGATGGCGCAAATGATCCGGAGATAGATAAAAAGACAAGATGCTGAGTCACCCTAAGGATGCGAGCGGTGGCAAGCGTTGAACTTCGAAGACTCGGAATTTGGGAGCGATCCAAGGAACATCGTGCTGGGCGCGAGCACCGATGGAGTCAGCCAATACACGCTGGGGCGCCGAGAGAAAGAATATTTCCCTATGAGAGCCGCACTGCTCACGGACGGTGCCACGACTATCTCGATTACGGATATGTCGCGGGGCAGGTAGTCCACGGATTTTACGGATCGTAAGGTGCATGGATGACACAGCGTATCGCCAGCTAGATAGAGATCCGGGTCTTGAAAACCGTGTTCATGGGACATCGAAGGTGGCTTCGCGACGATGACCCGTGGAGAAGCGCAAGGATCTGTTCGATGGTGAAACCGAACCCAACGCCGATGTACGAGGAGCGGCGAGAAATAGACAAGCTGTTGGAAAATTGGAAAGACTGCCCACTGCCGGAAAGAAGCAAAAGGCGCCGAGCCGGAAAGAAGCGAAAGGCGCCGAGCCGCTGCTGAAGGTATGGAAAGCGAGGTCTGTTTTACGGGACTTGCCGTCTTGGAAGATCCACCGTGTGCCTCACAGCCTTGATGTCATGCATATCACGAAGAGCGTGTGCGAGAGTCTGCTTGGTACCCTGCTCAACATGCGAGAGGACCAAAGATGGGCGAAAGCAAGGGCAGACTTGAAATCAATGGGCATCGAGCAGGAGCTTCACGCTATATATGATGATGATGATGATGATGATGATGATGATGATGATGAGGTGAAGCAGGACACGAAGAAGTCGTCGCAAAGGCAAAAGGCCAAGAAGACGGAAATGACTACCCTCCGCGTGCTTCACTCTAAGTCGAGGAGGAGATCGAGCAGTTTTCACCTGCCTCCTAGGAGTAAAACTTCCTTCTGATTCTGTGGGAAGATAAGCAGATACCTAGACCCAGTGAAGCGAAGTTCAGCGGGATGAAGTCTCACGGTATCACGTGCATATGGCGCAGATACTTCGGTTGCAATCCGTGGGATCATGGACGCGCACGTCCGTGAAACGCTATTTGGCCTATGCAACTTCTTGACGTCATCTCGGAAGTCGATTGGCGTGAGGCAACTCGAAGGCTCTGAGGAAGAGATCGTGGTGATACTATGCGAGCTTGAGATGTACTTCCGCCGCATTCTTGACGTTATGGTGCATCTGCTGGTCCATATAGTGGAGGATATCATCCAAATCGGGCCGGCGTTCCTGCACAGCATGATGCCGTTCGAAAGGATGAATGGTGTCATCAAAGGATACGTTCGCAACATGTCACGTCGAGAAGGAAGCATAGCCGGGCTTTCGACGAAGAGTGCATCTCCTACTGCCGAATTATCTAGGCATCGAGAACCCGTTGGTCTGCCGTCAGCAGGCACCTCGGCAGGCTCGCTGGATGGGGTCACCGTGAGGTCGCCGCGAAATGCATGTCGACTTGAGGGTCGACTCGCCGACTTTGAAAGAGCAAACCTAGTCGCGCTACAACACATAGGCGTGGTCGATCCTTGGGTGGTAGAGCACAAAACCTTTATTAAAAAGGCGTTACAATGACCGAGGCCAGCAGAGGACGGACGGAGATACACTCAAAGAGCACAACTCATGTTTCACGCGTTGGTTCAAGCATAAGCTTCATCGTACCCTTTACATGAGGATTCTTCGGCGGAAGAACAACTCATATTCGCCTTGTCACGAGGCGCCGAGCACAACGATGACCTATGAGGCGTCACGATATCAATGACTACACATTCTACACGAGGCCAAGGACATGAAGAGCGATGGTTATCGAACTCCGGGGTAACGATGGAATCCTACACCGTAACGACAAGGACAGATACTACGGAAGGATCGAGGAGATCTGGGAGCTGAGCTCTGTTGGAGAGAAGGTCCCGATGTTCCGTGTCGAGATGGGCCAAGAACGTCATAAAGAAGACGGTATTTCACCACCATGGTTATACCGAAGCCAAATCAAGATCATGGGGCATAAGCGTCACCATGAAAAATGAGCCATGGGTACTGGCTTCCCAAGTGGACCAATGCTTCTTCATTACCGACCGCCAAAGCCCGGTCGTGTTGTCGTGAGGAGAGGCAAAAGGAAGATCATCGGAATGGATGGAGTAGCCAATGAGCAAGACTTGACAAATCGGCGACCGAGGATCGAACATGGCGGCGATGATGAAGTAGCAGCATACACCACAAGAAGAAGCAGGACCACCCTACCTAAGGGCGTCCGTTCCACGGAAGAACTCCATTTGCGAAAAAGAAGGGCAAGAAGATTGTGAACAGATAGCTAGCTAAGATCGATTGTATTTCATGGGTACTTTTTGAACTATCATGAATATTTTTAAATTTCATGGACACTCGATCTCGATCCCCCTCCATCTCGATCGCTATCCCACCTCGCCAGATCCGGTCCCCCTCGCCGAGCACCCCCAGTCCACCGGCCGCCCATGAAACCCCCCGCACCCAGCACCGTCTTATAAAAAAATAAGTATCAAACAGCTTTTTAAATGCTCTGTCTTATAAAAAAATATTACTGTTATTATTTAAACAAGTTTGAACATTTTAAACACAAATAAGTATCAAACAGCTTTTTAAATGCTAAAAAATTTGTGGAGTCCACCTCGATCCCCCTCCATCTCGATCGCTGTCCCACCTCGCCAGATCCGGTCCCCTCGCCCTTGAGCACCCCCAGTCCACGGCCGCCGCCACACCCCCGCACCCTCGATTCCCCTACTCAACCGCGCTGACCCCCGCTTTTCCAAGACCGTCTTATAAAAAATAAGTATCAAACAACTTTTTAAATGCTCTGTCTTATAAAAAATATTACTGTTATTATTTAAACAAGTTTGAACATATTTAAACATAAATAAGTATCAAACAGCTTTTAAATGCTAAAAAAATTTGTGGAGCACAGGAGTGAACCCGGGACCTCACAGTGTGAGCTGGCTGGCGACCGGTCGAGCTAGTAGAGTGGGCTTGACATAGATAGGTTACGGTACTACATAACCTTTTGGCTCGAGTTGAAATAAAAAAAATACTAATGGCGCACCACGGTGAGGTGCGCCATTAGTATGGACATGCTAATGGCGCACCAGTGAGGTGCGCCATTAGTATTGTGGCCCCCTTCGCCCGATCCCCTTCGCCCGATCCCCCTTCGCCCGATCCCCCTCGCCAGTTCTCTCCTCTCGATCCACCGCCGCCGCCGCTGCCCTCGCCCTCGCCCTCGCCCTCGCCCTCTCCTCCCTCGCCCTCTCCTCCTCCCGGCCCGCGCCGCCCGCCCGCCGCCGACCCCGCCGCCCGGACGCTGCCCCGCCCGCCCAGCGCCGCCTCGACCCGCCCAGCGCCGCTGCCCCACCTCGACCCGCCCGTCCACACCACCGTCTACCCGCCTCCCTCGGCGCCCGCAGGCGCCCTTGAGGACCTAGACTAGACGCCCAAGGTACGACCACCTCCTCCTTACTTCTCCATTCCGCAAGTCCATAGCCTCCTCTCACGTGCTTGCTTCCTTCTCCATTCCATTGATTCTGGTCGGTGTGTGTATGCTTATTGATGGCAAATAACAAAGTTGAATCATATTAGTTTTAGATTCGTTGAAATATTAAGTCCTTAGTTGAAAGGTTGCAATGAGCAGTTTGCATTGTCCATTTGTGCCATTTTCGCTTCTAATTTTGTTGGTTCTTCTAGCAAGCATATTCCATTGATCTGATTGAATTCCCTTACCATTTTGTCTATCTGTGGTTCTTTACTTGGTGATGTAATCATTTTAAAGTTTGACCTAGATACTATAATTAATAAACAGTTGTGAATAGTATATATCGAGAGGACTCCACTATGCAACCTTTGACATGCTCATCACATACTGTTATTTATAGTGAACCTTCTTTACTTGTATTTACAGGAAACAATTGGTACAATTCTTGCCGGGGGCCACAACCGATGTACTGTGTATTCAGGAAACCCTAGAAATGTTATAGGTCTCCTGTTGGTAGGTAAAAATTATGCCATGGAGAATTACTCGATGATCTTTCTTTATGTACTTTACTAACTTAGAACCATTTAAATATTATTTAGGTCAAAAGTCTTACGACAGTTAGTGCTGAAATAGAGACGCCTTGATTAGTGTTGTTTCCATTAGGAGGATTCCAAGGTATATACCCCAATTCTATTTAAATATAAATTGGAAAAATCTCTTTCAAAATTTGGTACAATTGCTTGAATTTTTGGAGTACACGAATTATGGGCTAGTGATGATCATATGCACTAGTTACTAGTAGATGCTTCTCGACCCAATTTGAGCAGCGAGCACTAGCACCAAGCTCGGGTTTTCTTGATTTTTACACTCTCGAGATGTAGATGCTGAAAGATAAACATGTTGTTTGTCTACAAAAAACTTAATTACTATTATGGGCTAGTGATGATCATATGCACTAGTTACTAGTAGATGCTTTTTATCCTCAGATTGGCGTCTAGTGTTCATAGAAATATATGATTATCTTTGTTGTATAAACTGATGGCTGCCAAGTTACAACTTCTTGGTGAAAGTTCATTTTTTTATCGATTGGCATATGAGTGGCAGAAAAGTGGCTAGCCTAAATGCGCATATATGAGCATATAGATCAACAAAAATAAACCCATTCGGCAAGAACATTTATGCACCTATTTACTAGAAGAATGAATAAATGAATGTCAGGGCTAGAGATCATTACTGTTTGTTATCCGGAAATACAAAAGTTTGGATTGTTGAATGCATTCTGAATTCTAGCTATATAAGGGTATCACTTGATTGGCCACGTCTGATTTACACTAGTCTTAACAATAACAATCAAAATGAAATTCCAACACTTTTGCCCTTAATCACAGATCAAGACCATGATTTACATGAAAAAAAAATCCCAGTTCACCAAGTAGATAGCAATGCCAATCCAGTTCTCGATTGCAGTTGATTAATTAGTATATATGTTGTAGACTTGTAGCATACATACCTCTATATGGTTTTATATTTCAACTTGATTTCTGAATATTCCAAACCACACATGAAGTCCTTTCTTACAAGAAGAAGTTTCTCTTCATAACAGTGAACAAAACTACTGTCAATCAGCTCAGTTCTAGTGCTGTTGGATTTTTTAATTGGCTTCTTGCAGTTTTGAAAATTCAGTTTATTGGTTCTTGAAAATTCAGTTAATTCAGTTAGGCACACAAATTTCAGAACTTTTGTGTGCCCTAGTACTTAGTGTTTGTAGAAAACCAGGAGTGTCAATGGGACTAGAATTCACTTGTTCTTATATGGGTTTGTAAAACTTGTTCATGTCTTGAACTACTAATGCCTTGTGATGCTCTGAATTACTTGTGATGCCTCTGAATTACTTGTGATCACATTGAGAAAGACTTGTAAAGATGATGATCATCTTTAATGAAAACAATTTGTGATGATTTTGCTAGTTTGCTGGGTTTTGTCTCCGACCATCGTGTCGTGATGATTTTGCAGGTACCCGAGAGGCCCTTGAGTTTGCGGAATGTCGATTAACTTCCGTTCCGGCAAATTGGTACTCCATATGTCCTATTTTCAGCAAAGGTCATGCTGAAATTTTCCGTGAATTTTAGCATGACTTTGCTAAAAATAGGACATATGGGGTACTTGTGACTAATGCATGGGCAGGGGTATCTTAGTAGTTAATTAAGTAGGATCAAGTGCCCGGCGTACTTGTGACTAATGCATGGCTTTTAGGGTGCCTCGGTGTCGATAAAACCGAAATGATGAAAAGTTAGGCTTTTAGGGTGCCTTGGCGTCGAAAAACCCTCAATGATAAAAGCTTAGATTTTAGGATGCCTCGGTGTCGACAAACCCTAAATGATGAGACCATGATCTTGTTCCTTGACAATAACCAACTTTTGACCAAACTTTGTTTCTATTTAGAGAGAAACATGGCCCTACGATGAGGCCGGGGTTGGTGACAAGGCATTCAGGAGCTGTCCCGGAGATGGAGGAACAACCTCACTTGTATGAGGCCGCCGCCTTCCCCACCGATCCCGAGACCACGGATGGTGCCGCCGAGGATGACCACACCGATGCCACCACCGATGGTGCCGCCGAGGATGCCACCATCGATGATGGCGGCGCGCGCCTGGATGGCAGCCAGCCGAAGAGGCAGCGGAAGGACCGGCGCCCGATCGTGCTCCGCACCCTCAAGGAGGAAGTTCTTGAAGTGGACTCCAGCAGGGAATCCAACGGCGCCCGAGCGAATAGTCAAGGGTACTCGCTTCAGCTCGGGTGCATTGTCCGGAGCACCGTCTCGATCAACACCGAAAACCCGAGGCATCTGACCGAGGAATTTGCGCAACCTCCTCTTCACGAAGCTGCACGAGCGATACAAGTTCCCGCTGAATTTGAAAACACAAGCCTCAAAGGGAATAAAGTGAACAATGCTGCCCTCACGAAGATGAGCAAGGCCCTGTCTACTTGGAAAAGCAATGTGAAGAGAATGATCGAGAAAGGTGAGAGTTATGAGAAGATCAAGGAGAAAATCCTTCGATCACGAAGATGACTACAACGACTTCAAGATCAATTGCTCGAGCACCGCAAGCTCCCAATCAAGTGAGTGGGGAAACAAATCGGGAGCTGAACATGGGGAACACACACTCGGTCCCGGCGGTTCTGAGTGGCGGAGCCTATATGGGACAAGGAGGAGGCGGACCGTGCGAGCAAGGCCTACCGCCCCTCTTGATACATCTGGCGGTGACAAGCGGACCAGGAACTTTGTCGGGGCCCGGTACAAGAAGGACCGAAAACAAAGGAGCTTACCACGGATCCGAAGACCAGGCAGCTTGAGCTTGTTACGGTAAGGAATACACCCAGCGTAATTAGCTCCATATGGTTGCATTCTAATTAATGAAGCGAATTTCTAAATGGTTCACATTCCTTCCTTGCGATGAAAGCGATGGCTGGGTCGACTCAGAGCAACCCTTGGGACACCACTCTAAATAGGGGTTGAATGTAATGAAGAACAAGGATAAGCTCGATGGCAAGTCAGCTGGTCGTGTGGCGGCAAAGGCTTGTCGACAAAATGGGGTCATACTATACTGCTGGTGTGCGGAAGGAGAAAAAGACCAGCTCGGAAAGCGGTAGCGAGAGGTTCAAGAACTCAAGGCACAGGTGGCGCGGATTCGGAGATTGTCCAAGAGCAAGTGGAACAACGACTCGGGCGGCGATCACCGCCCTTGTGCCTACCTTGATCTCGGGGTTGAGGCGTGGATTGCGAGGCGCCAACAGGGCCGCCCGATTCCTAGCTTCACGGCCAGCAACTTCGCATAATGCGATGGCGGGGCCATTGGTGCCTCCAGCGAGGCGGCATTGGTGTCTCCGGCGCCGCACGGGAGCTTAATGCACCGGGTGTCGCCCGGCGGCACCTCTGCAGCAAGCGGCCCCTCCGTCAAGCTGCCGCCCGCCGTTGGCGGTGCCTCTACGATAGCCGAGCTCGGCGCCATCATCACGGTAACTAATTAAGCCTCTCTCGCCGAGGACTTCATCTCCTTGCCTTTGGTGGGCATCCACGGCGCCCTACATGTTTCGCGAGGCGCCGCCGACGTTCGTGCACTCTCCTCCGCCGTGAACAACGAGTTGGTCGATGTCGCCAAGGGCAAAATCGTTCAACCGGGCAACCTTGTTCCACGGTACCCGGATGCCACCCAACTTGTTTAGGGTTCAACTGGTTGGTGCTGCCAGGCTGCGACGACTTGTTACCTCGAATCGACCCGTCGGGGCGGCGATGATGGCGTGATGACCCTCGGCGCTTTGCTGAGCTGGCCCTGCTTTGGCGAAGAGCGATTCGTTTGAGGCGGGGACACCACCCCAAAGACAACACCGCCCGATCGTGCGGCGCCAAGTCGGCCCCATGGCAAGACCGCCGTAACGGTGCGGACATCCCTATGCCCTGGATCCAAACATGCATATGGCACAGGATCGAGAATGGCGGCGGCGGCGACTATGATACATTTGGCAGCGTCGATCAGTACTTTGCCGAGCATGGGTGCGATGGCGACTTCATGGGGCCTCCTTCTCAAGAACCAAACCCAACAAAAGGCGTGTGCGATCTAGCTCGTGCAGCGGAGAAGCCAAGTTGCAACAGCGCCGTCGGCGTTCAGCTCTCGAGAGGCGCCTCCACTGCCGACTTCACGAGCCTCATATAGGCGAGGTGCGAAATATATCAGCCCCAACACACTCAAGAAGGCGGTGCGTGAGCAAAACTCGGTCCCATTACAGGAGAAGAAGAAGGCCGCAAAAGAAAGACTAAGAAGGGTGCGAGCCAGCCGGCACCGAAATGCGATCCGTGCTCGGGGCGGGCCACCTTCACCGCAGGATATCTCGAGGAGGTGCATGTGGCGGGTAGGCGATGCTACCGACAAATATGCTCAATGCTGCAACCGGTGCTATCGGAGTCTGCATGACAGTGTTCTTTCTTTGGAGAAGCGGCGTCTCGGGGAGAAGGATGTGGCATACCGGTTTTCGCGGCCAAGGTGCGAGAGGGCAAGGGCTTTGTGGATAACTCCATCGGGCATACGATCGTCCTGCGTTTGATGACATCCACGCTATGTTGAACCTTCATCCGCTGCACTACACCTTCGTTCGGCTATTTTCTGCGAGTATGGAATGCGGATCATTAGCGACAAGACCGGACATCGTGATAGTCGACCCCTTCTACATGCGTGCCAAGATCTTGGGCAGCTGGGGACCGGCAAGTCGCGAGTTCTTACCTCGAAGGCGTCATTACGGCAAACCAAGATAAGGATAACTTCCTCGTGCCTTACTTTCCGAGTAAGTCCTCCCTCAACCGCCCGTAACATATGAATTCTTACATTTCGATCGTTTTCTTTTAACATTCCGTGTTTTCTGCGGTGACACCGTTGCACGCTCATCCTCCTAAGCCCCAAATATTCCATGGCCACGTATTTCGACCGGACCGTCGATCGAGCGTAGACTACACAAATGTCAAGAAGGTTCTTGATGATGTTCTCCCGGCTCGCCAAATCTGGAGCACCTTCACCAGGCCTATTCGTGAAAGCACGGCAAGCACGTGTTCTCCCTGTCTGACGTTACGCTGCGTCAAGCAGCCGCTGGCGGTCGAAGGGTGCCTACTCGCCATCCATCACATGCGGCGATCGTGCGGGACCATCATCAACTTCGCTACCGAGTAAACTCAAGATTGGGCGCGGCGTGTCGGCAATCCAGGGCGCGGACCTCCGACAAGAATTCTTTCGCATCCGATCGGAGTTTGCGGAAATCATCCATCAAGATGTCGCCGTACCTCGGGGCAGTTCTACCTCGAAATCAACCGTCCAACGGTGACATCGACACAATGCTACAAATGCAGGATGACAACGCCCGTTCTTTCATGACTCCCACGATGAGCGGCGGCTTCATCCACGCTCCGATCCCTTGAGTCGAGTTGTCTAGTTACGAAACATCGATTGGCTCATGTTGTAATTAAACTTTAATGAACTTGTAGTATGTATCTTTGGTTTGAGAGTCGTTCAACTTAGATGTAATCGATGCTATTAATGTCTTGCTTTTCTCTTCCGATCGTTCATTGCATACTTATATATTGCTTATGTATTGTGCGTGAATTGGTACTAACGTTTACGTTTGCCTAGTGCATAGCGATGCCGGCGTATGTCATGTACAAGGGTAAGGTTCGGAGTCTCGATGATGGGAGGAGTGTCGGAGACAGGTTCACCAATTCAGCGGTAACAGTTACAAAGGGTACACCACTAGGGCGAGGCGAATCTAGATCGCCCGCTATCTAGCGGGAGAGGGAGGGGCGTTGGAGGAACCGGATGAAGGCGAGTTTCATCGTGATGATGCTCATCGTGATGACCGCAGCTCTCTTCTATGTGATGGTAGTTTAGATGATCGATATCGACTTGTAATGCGAAGATAAACTCGCTACTCGCGGTCTCGAGACTTGTAATATAATGTTCTATCTTTGTTCGGTCTTTTCAATTCGGAGACTAATATGATGAATTGTATTAGGAGACTAATATGATGAATTGTATTCAAAGACTAATCTTCTATTGTATTTGATGAATCTATTGTTGATGTGTGCTGTCTATATTTTGTCAAATTATACATTTTGTAACCTGTGCAAAAACAGAAAATAAAAAAATAAAAAAACCTAATATTCATACTAATGGCGCATCACATGAAAGGCGCCATTAGTATGACGATCATACTAATGGCGCATCACGGGTAGTGCGCCATTAGTATCTTCTTGATTACTAATGGCGCATCCAGAGGTGGTGCGCCATTAGTATCCAAAGCACTGGTATACATGCTTACAGGAGGCATACTAATGGCGCACCCTCGCATATACTAATGGCGCACCAGGTGGTGCGCCATTAGTATACCAGATACTAATGACGCACCAGGTGGTGCGCCATTAGTAAAAATTACTAATGGCGTGCTATCAATGGCGCACCTGTGATGCGCCATTAATGGCCATATTAGGTGCGCCATTAGTAGTGGTATTTCTAGTAGTGGTTAAGCCAATGCCGAGCTGGTCCTTTAAGCTTGAGTGGGAGGTATTTGATGGCATGTAGATCATCACCGCGGGCCATGTGGATATGGAGGAGATAGTCCTCGATCCAGACCGCAGGATCTGTGGTACCATCGTATGATTCGATGTTTACGGGTTTGAAGCCCTCGAGGATTTGATGATCCATTGCTTCATCGTGAAGCATAGTGGGTGTGTGGCGCCTGCTGTTGGGCTATATCACGGCGTAGCTCATATGAGCTTTGTCTCATCGTGTTCGGCCCGGCGGGTTTCTTTGTATCCGGCGCGACGGTAATCATCCCGAGTCGTTGGCGCCCGCGATCCGTAGATCGATCTTGTATGTTTTGCCTTATCCTCTAATATATCTACTTAAGTCTGGCGCGTTTTCCGTGCCTTGGTACTTTTGAGCGGCGTCGGGGTGTGGCTTGGCGGAGGGCGAGAGGCTTCTCTGTCGCTGCCACAGGGTGGCGATCTGCCATGTCGTCTTGTTGGTGACTTGGGTGCTTCCTCCCTGGTCGAGGCAGCGGCCTGCGTTTGGGGTAGCTTTTGGAGGCGTTCGAGTTCATACTCTTGGCTGCAAGGACTTGGTCCATCTGTCAGCTAGCAGGTCTTGGTCAGCTCTAAGCTGTTGCTGCTTTTTCTTGAGGCTGCTTGCCGTGGCTATAACCCTGCGTTTGAAACGCTCCTGTTCGGCGGGATCCTCAGGCACGACAAATTCGTCGTCGTTGAGGCTTGCCTCATCTTCGGAGGGAGGCGCATAATTATCGTCCTCGACCTCTCTTTCTGCCGCACTGTCATGCGGACTTGCTTCTCCCTCCTCCTGCGCTGAGTCCTGCTTTGGAGGGTTGTCTTCACCTTTATGCAGGGTGTTATTATCTCCCGTGCCGGAATCACCGTTTTTGCTGTGGCGGGATTTAGAGCGGCGCCGCTGACGTCGGCGCTTCGGTTGCTTCTTGGAGGGGTCATGCTCCGTTGTTCCATCGCCGTTCCCATCTTTTGGTATGTCCACCATGTATATGTCGTATGACGAGGTGGCCTTCCAGTGCCATGTAGGCGCTGGGTCTTGGTCGTCTCCGGTGTCGTCATCCATACCGTCGATGTCTTCGGAGTCGAAGTCGAGCATGTCGGTTAAATCATCGACAGTGGCTACAAAGTGGGTGGTGGGTGGGCATTGAATTTCTTCGTCGTCGGTATCCCAACCTTCTGTCCGTAGTTCGGCCAGGCTCTCGGATAAAGAGAGACTTTAGTGAATTCAGGATGTCGCCAAAGGGCGAGTCTTTGAAAGATGTCCGTGGCAGTGAACTCCATGACCGGCGCCAAATCGGATTCGATTGGCAGGGGCGCAGAGGGTTCGGAGTCCGGAGAGGAGTCCGGCACCCTGGAGTCAAGGTCTTCGCAAAGGACAAGGATGGAGTTCGGCTCAATCGCCGTAGAGATCGTAGCCCCCGAGGCGGTGTCCAACCACTCGTCCTCGATCGGGGAATCCGGCTCTGAATGAATGTTCGGAGCGGACACTAGTGCGGCCTCCAGGACACTGTTCGGAGACAGAGTTGGATCATGCCCATCGAGACAGTGCGGCGCGCTTGGCTGTGGCTCGAATCCGTCGAAGATCGAGTCTCCGCGGATGTCGGCCGTATAATTCAATCTTCCAAATCTGACCGATGGCCAGGGACGTGGCTTTCGATCTGCTCCAGATGGCCAAGCGGATTGGCCCGCAGTGCAAAGCCGCCGAATACAAAGATCTTTCCGGGGAGAAAAGTCTCACCCCGGACCGCGTCATTGTTGATGATCGAAGGAGCCATCGGGCCTATTGGTGATGACACAGAGGAACTCTCAATGAAAGCACCAACGTCGGTGTCAAACCGCGGATCTCGGTAGGGGTCCCGGCTGTGCGTCTAGGAGGATGGTAACAGGAGACAAGGGACACGATGTTTTTACCCAGGTTGGGCCCTCTCGATGGAGGTAATACCCTACTCCTGCTTGATTAATATTGATGATATGGGTAGTACAAGAGTAGATCTTCCACGAGATCAAGGAGGCTAAACCCTAGAAGCTAGCCTATGGTATGATTGTTGTTCGTCCTACGGACTAAAACCCTCTGGTTTATATAGACACCGGATAGGTTAGGGTTACACAGAGTCGGTTACAATGTAGGAGATCTACATATCCGTATCGCCAAGCTTGCCTTCCACGCCAAGGAAAGTCCCATCCGGACACGGGACGGAGTCTTCAATCTTGTATCTTCATAGTCTTGGAGTCCGGCCGTGATGATAGTTCGGCTATCCGGACACCCCCTAGTCCAGGACTCCCTCACCGACCCGATAGCTTAACGGCGTTCCGTTACGGTGGATGCCACATGTCAGTCACCCTTGACGAAAGCACTTCTGTGACGCGTGATTTATCGTCATGGAAGTGGACACTTTCGTGATGATAATTTTGGTAATGTCATGGAACACTTCTACGACAGCACATGTATGACTATCTTGATTCTGTCATAAATTTGTCATGGATGTACATGCATGACAAAATCGCGACCTACTGTGACAAACACGTAACATCACGGAAGTGTATTTTTTTGTAGTGTAATCATGAGTTATTGCCATATTACCTGGCCTAGATTTACTGGTAAGAAACAATGGGGTTGCCTTGTTGTTTTCAGAGTTTGTCTTCTTATCTTCAGCAGCCTGCACAAAATTAACACACTAGCATTTCTATCATTGGCCAAGTCAGATAATAGGAAAGCAACATTGACACAACGAACATTTGAGCAACTAGCCTACACCAAATTAACACAATATGGCACAACTATCATCAGCCAGGTAAGGTAGTACGAAAGCAACATTGACACAATGAATGAATGGGCAACCAGAGAAGCACTACAATTCAGTAATGTGCGTGATATGAGATAGTACATTCATGCAACTCAGTATGCAAAACTACCAGGAAGTTTTCCTTACAAAAATCAACATTGGCGCCTTTAACATTTTGCTACAACTAATTTTAGATCAGATAAAGGTTAGATTCACGCCGATTAACAAAATACATGTTGATGTAAAAATATAGTGATATACAACAGGTACTTACATCAGCATTGGAGCACAGAGAATTCCCGCAAGATATTTTCCTCGAATACGATCCAATGGAGGAAGTCTTATATCGTTTAACCTTATTTTCTAAAAGAGAGATGGGTAAGAAACATGTAGAAAATATGATCAGAATGCTATAAAATTTCATGATGCGAGGATACGCACACGCTTCTTAGAATGGAGTTGACATTCTTTTGCTGGACTGGAGCGGACTAGTTCTAGGGCCACTAGAATCTGCTTATTATCAGT
Source organism: Aegilops longissima (assembly GCA_021605205.1). Taxonomy (NCBI): domain Eukaryota; kingdom Viridiplantae; phylum Streptophyta; class Magnoliopsida; order Poales; family Poaceae; genus Aegilops; species Aegilops longissima. The sequence goes on from CM038678.1 coordinate 20,723,131, forward strand.
GGGAGTTTGGCCTCTCTTTGCTGGAGCAGTATCTATGAAAAATGGAGTTGGTTTATTATCTCCTGGCGTTTGGATCTTTTGCAAAGACCTGGTTTGTAACCCTTCAGATTCTAACATAGACGTCTTCCCCTTGCATGCCTTATATAGAAGAATGGTGATTCAGTTATAAAACATGCTACAACAGAGATGGAATAGGTACTGAAGAATAGAAAGGCATGACATATTGACATGTATTCCCTCCATCCAGAAATAAATGGATGGGTCTAGGCGTATTTCAGTTCTAGATACATCGGTTTTATCCATTTCTCGACATTTAATCCGGACGGAGGGAGTATGATGTAAGAGCTAGGGATACTGACAGGACAACACAAGTAAAAAACACTGAAAAATCCACTGCAGAACCAAAGTATTCAAACCCACTGATATGAGATAGTACACTCATGCAGCTCAGGATGCAAAACTACCAGGCAGTTTTCCTTACAAAAATCAACATTGTGGCCTTTAATCATACATTTTGCTACAACTAAATTTAGATCAGATAAAGGTTGGATTCACGCCGATTAACAAAATACATGCTGATGTAAAAATATAGTAATATACAACAGGTACTTACATCTACATTGGAGCACAGAGAATTACTGCAAGAATCTTTCACGATAAGCGATACCATTGCAGAAATTCTTCTATCGGTTAAGCTTATTTTCTAAAAGAGAGACGGGTAAGAAACATGTAGAAAATATGATCAGCATGCTATAAAAGTTCATGATGCAAGGATACGCACACGCTTCTTAGAATTGAGTTGACATATTTTTGCTGGACTGGAGCGGACTAGTTCTTTGGCCACTGGAATCTGCTTATTATCCGTAGGAGTTGGGTTTCTCTGTGCTGGAGTTGTATCTATAAAAACTGGACTTGGTTTATTATCTCATGGCGTTTGGATCTTTTGCAAATGCCTTGTTTGTAACCCTTCAGATTCTAATATAGTCGTCTTTCCCTTGCATGCCTTGTATAGAAGAATGGTGCTTTAATTATAAAACATGCGACAGCAGAGAGATGGAATAGGTACTGAAGAATAGAAAGGCATGACATATTGACATGTATTCCCTCCATCTGGAAAAAATGGATGGGTCTAGGCGTATTTCAGTTCTAGATACATCCTTTTTTATCCATTTCGGCAACATGTAATCCGGACGGAGGGAGTATGGTGGAAGAGCTAGGGATACGACAGGACAATACAGCAAAAAAACACTAGTTGAATGTAAAACTATATGCTAGCGGAATACATACAGAAATAACTAAGGCAACATACACGTGTATGATTGGGAAAATAAGATGGCATTGCAACAGAGCACTAGAACATCACTTGAATGTAAAAAAACATGGTATGGCAGACAGATGAAGTACATACTGATGAATAACAATGCATAAGATAATCAGAAGCATGATGTCCAAATTAAGCCGATGGCATTGCGATAGAGTAGAATGACAGTACTTAAATTTGAAAACATGTTATCATGAATGGAATAGGTACTGAAAACAGGAAGGCATGACATATTTACATGCATGATCAGCATGCTAAGCACATGGCATTGCAACAGAGTAAATACACTCCAGTACATTATATGCATGTTGTACCCATATCACAGGCCAAGTTAGAGCAAGGACCTTGTGGGGTGAAGAGGATTCATCATCTTTCTGCAAGTCTTCTGAAGAACTGCCTTTACATGTTCCATCATATTGGGTATCATTGACATCAAGTTTATTGGCCTTTACATTGCTCCGTGAGGTTTTTGTGGATATATCAGTGTGTGAAATTATATCTGACATGCATGGAAGACAACTAGTAGTTAGATTTATGTAATGAGTGCCTGTAGGAGACGACATAAATAGTAGGATTGGGGTTAACTAGCAGCAATAGGTCTCATAAACTAAAGGGAGAACACAGATGAAAGCTACAGAATATGTATCGTTTGTACTCGAGATTAACTAGATGTCACACAAAAGTATTAAAGAACAACATAGGTAATAATAGAAGTGGTATAATACTATAATCACCAGCCTGTGGGATAGCATTGGCTGATGGATGATAACTATGGAACAACATTACCTAAAGAACAAGTATCTTAGCTGAACTATGGAACAGCGTGAACTCCTGAACAAGACCCGTAAGAGATCAGTATGAATATAAAGTGAAATGTGATGATCTACTTTCCATGCTTAGATGAATAACAAAGCCATAAATGTTGCACACAAGTAAGATGAGGGTACAACCTATCGGCTGCCATCCATAGGAGTGAGCATCATGTCTGACTTGTTGATGGCCTGCAGGTTGTTGTGGCTGTCCATGTCGAACACGCGCATTCGATCTGAGGAACTGTTGAGTGGGGACTATAGCTCCCTTCTGGTGTATGCTTCCCTTGTTGGAGCAGCTGCGGTGAGTCGGAAGACGGTGTGTCTGAAGATGCAGATAACACATAATGTTAAGAACGACATATCTCTTTGATCTGAAGAAATACACTAAGAGATGAACAACAAGGTACAAGAGTGGTCACACGTCTGTTGACTGAAGACTAAATTGGGGTCACACAATTTTATTTTAATTTGGTACTGTCTGATCTACGCCGGATGGCTTGATGGCCATCTTGTGCCTCCCGGCTGACACTATTCGGAATCTTCCCCGAAGAGCCAGCGACCAACGGCAGAGCAGCCTGCCTCCGCCGTCCTTGGCCCCGGCCAAAACCCGCGCCCCGCCCCCACCGCCTTTATCGTGGTTGCGCCGCCCACGGGCCAATCCACAAAGACTCCCCGTCATCCAGATCCGGCGGCGGCAGTACCTTCAACCCACACAACTCTAAAAGATAGCCATCTAAGCGCTACTTCCGCGGTGAACTTGCGGCCCCGCACCCTTACATTAGACACCAGCCAACCGGCAGCCTAGGAGCTCCTCCGCCTCGAGGGGTGCTGCTTCCCATTGGGATCGATTGGCCCAGAATAAAAATTCAGAGAACTGACGCCTAAATAAAGTGATTTGAGATGAGGGTGCGACCTATCTGGTGGCATGGTGAAGTAGGCAGGTCCAGCTGCTGAGTCGGTGAGGCCGGCTCGGTTGTGGTGGCGACCGGCGGCAGGGAAAGAGCGATGTCGCGACGGTCGACGGCTACGCGGAAGCAGTGCCAGGACTCTGGACGGACCCGAACTTGGAGCCGCTCCGGCACCGTGAACAACGGCGGGGGTGAATCGGCTACGGTACGGTTCACGTGGCCGTCGTCGAGGCAGCAGCAGCAGCAGCAGCACGGAGTAAGAGGCACACGGCCCAGTGCACGACGGCAAATGGACAGCGTCTCCGGCATTAGGGAGGAGGGCGGCTGTGAAATTGGTGCGGTGGGGGGCGCCATGGAGGTGGGGCTGAGGTTTCGTGGCTCGGGAGAAGGGAGCTTCCCGGGGAGAAGGTGATTTGGCCCCCACGAGGTATGAATGGGGGCGGGCAGGGGGGGGGGTGGAATTGGGAGGGGAGTGGAACCATGTCCTACGGACGCATTTGTCTAAAATGTGAGGGGGAGTTACAGTTCTACCCTTGCCTATAGGCTTCTCATCTTGGGTCTGTGTACTGAGGGTCGGGGATAGTAGAGTAACTTTGCTTCTCCCCAAATAGTGGGCGGGAGCAATTTCGGGCGAGAAGGGCGTGTTTTGAACTATAGTGGGCGTGAACGATTTCGGGCGAGGAGAGCGTGTTTTCGAATAGTGGGCGCGAACAATTTCGGGCGACGAGAGCATGTTTTCAAATAGTGAGTGCGAGCTATTTCGGGCGAGGAGAGCGTGTTTCGCCGACCATGGTTTATGAATTATTCGGCACATGTCATTTTGGCTGAGGAGAAGGCGCGCTTGGATGAAGTTACGAACCTACCCTCGATGTACAACGGGCCAATTGATCGTGTCCCACATGGGGACGGTAATTTCCGTCTCCCATTTATTTGCTCGGGCGAATACCACCGAGCAGAGAGGATGTTTAACGGTTCGTTCAAATTTTGGGAGAACGAGCATCCACGTCTACCTTACCAAGTCGATTTGAATCAAATTTTGAAATATTAGCTTGCCACTTCTTTTTTAGATGGAGAGATGATGCTCGGGAGTAATGTGTTTTTACATGCTCGTTGCTAGCGATTTACTATATGACAAATAGTTGACCCACTCAAAAACGCTAATCAAACCCAAAATGAAATATCTCGATTCAATGAAATAGCTCGTTCAGTAGGTCAAAATAGTGAACTAAATCCAAAATTGAACACCTCAATCGAGTAGCATGTTGTACAGTATTATAGTACTCCATGAACATGTTGAAAGTCAAATTAATGAACTTGTTTGATATACGCATATATCCGTTCATGTGTGGATTGCAGACAACATGTTCTCCAATTTAAATATTTGAATGCAAGTTTATCGAAACATGGTTTATATCAGTCTTTGATGCATAAAACGCGACCTCCCCCTCTCCCGCACTCCTGTTCTCTCTCTCTCGCCGACAATCTTCAATTCTGTCACACGCATCCGACACAAAAACCTTGTTGGTCCCTCTCCCTTTCTCTCCATCTCGCATGCATATATACACCATCTATAGGTCTCTCTCGCACACTATGTATGATACTCTAGCTAGTCCAAGCTAGATATCTTGGGTGCACTCATCGTACGCACACAAATTCCTTGCCTCTTTGCCCGTAACTCTCTCACGCACCACTATGTCGTCTCGGAGCTCTTCCCCCCCTCTCTCAAATTCTCCATCCACCTGGGTCACACATACACATGCATATCTCACTCGCACTCGATAGGCCCATCTAAAACTCTATCTCTCTCCCTCGTTCTCTCTCCATCTCACACGCACACACACACAATGTCATGCCTAGCTAGCCAAGTATGATGGTCTCTCACTCAATTGTAGGCACACGCACTCCCCCCTATATGTATATGACTAGCTAATCTTAGTCTCCATCACAAACATGTGCATGGTCTATCTCGATTTCTCTTGGGGCATCTTTCTATCGCGAACGCACTCCCTCGATCTCCCACCCATATAGTCCCCTCACGATCTCGAGGGGATCTCTCTATTACAAACACACCCTCTCTCCCTCCCCATGCGTCCATGCCATCCATGTGTCCCTCTCGGCCTTTTTTCCTTGTTGGCCAAACCTCTATTGGACATGTGCTACAGGGGTGTCTCTCTCCGTTGCAAACAATCACACACTAGCTATCTTCGTGTATCTCCTCGCCTCGCTTTTCCATATCGGTGATGCATGCATGATATGTTCACATAAGAAACGAAAAAACAAACTCTCTCTCTAATTTATCGTTTGTTGTCACTTTCTCTTTCACACACATACTCTTTTTGCACACTTACTCATTCTCCTTCACACGCACTTGATCTGTCTCGACCGAGGCACTCTCCTCGGTCCATAGCATATAGATTTATTGAAAAGTCAAACATCACAAAGTTTGACCATGTACGTGGAGAAAAAGAATTACATCTAGTACGGCAAACATATACCATTAGATTCACCATGAGATGTAGTGTTGTATGATGTATCTTTGGTATTGTAGATATAAATAACATTTGCGTAAACCTGATCAAAGTTTCCATAGTTTGACTTCTAAAAAATTTACATGCACTGCATTATCGAGCGGATGGAATATCTCTTTCCCCCTCTCAGCTATCTGACGCACCACTCAACCTTATTGGGGCTCCTCAATCTCTCTCAAACTTTATTGGTCAGTTTGGTTCGTGACATGACCCTTATGCCTTGATGGCCGGTACTTCCTGGTGTGGACGTGAAATGTAAAATATTTCTGCCTGGCCAGGCTTGTGTGGTGCTGAAGTGTTTGGTTCATGCCTGGGCCAGGCAAAGCATCAACGTCCCATCAATCAATCCATGCATCAATTATGTAATGCTAATATCCATCCATGTTGCTGTTAGCCTCGTGGCCGCACGACGAGGCACGGCGGCGAGCGTTCAAATCGATCGCTGGGCAAAGCTACTGCGATGTCCGGAGTTCAGCCGGGCTAATTAAAGTGCAAGGAACCCAGGCCAGCGGGCTTTCTTTTAACAGGGTAGCAACCAAAAAGCATGCATGAAATCCAGCCACAACCCCAGGCCAGTCAAAAGATGCTCAGGACGCAAGCCGAACTTGCCTTATATCTCCCTGGTTCACACATACACATGTCTCGCTCGCGCTATACATATAGACCCATCCAACACTCTCCGCCCTTGTTCACTCTCCATGTGACACGCACCCCCCTAAGTACCATAATCCCTCACTCCATCATAGGCTCTGTTTGGATCCATGGGTTAGAGTTAGTTTGGGTTAGTTTGGAGTCAACTAACCCAAAAAGATCCAAACAGGAGGGTTAGTTTGGGTTAGATGCATCTAACCCATCCAAAAAAACTAACCCATCCAAGAGGTGCTTATTTTGGTTAGTTCTTCTCGGGACCACTAATAAACACTTTTTTCTCTCGCTCTCCCCGCAGCAGATCCCTCCCCACTTCCTCGAAGCTTCTCGTCCTCTCCCTCCCTCCCTCTCGCACCGCCCGTGAAGGTGCCTCACCGTATCCGTGCTCCATCTAACCCTGCCATCCAAACACCTCTTTACTTAGAGTTAGTTCAGGGTTAGTTCAGGGTTAGAATCTAACTCTAACCTCTAACTGAGTTAGATTATCCAAACAGGGCCATAGGCGCAAGCACTCTGCCCCCTCCTAAGTATGATTATCTCTTACTAGCCATCAGGAACACACGTATTGTCTCCTTCCATCCATACGTCTATCTCGATATCTCTCGGGGCATCTTCTATCGCGCACACACATTGTCACTCGATCTCCCACCCATATAATCCCATCACGATCTCCAGGGGATCTCTCTATGGCAAACATACACTCTATCCTCCCCATGTCTGCATTTTCTCTGTACGTCTCTCTCGACCTCTCTCCCTTGTTTGTCAGACCCCTCTTGGCCACGTGCTATGGGTCTTGCTCTCTCGGTTCCAAACAACCACACACTATCTCCTCACCTTGCCTCCATTGTCGAAGATGCATGTGTGATATGTTTGCATAAGACACGCACGCTTTTTCTCTACTTCTATCGTGTGTTGTGCATGTCTCTTTCACACACGCACACACACTTTTTTCACTCTCTCTCTCTCTCTCTAGTTAGGGACACTGTCACATCCATAAGCATATGGATGTTTTGAAAAGTCAAACCTCAGAAAAGTTTGACCAGGTATATGTGGAGAAAAACATTTACATCTGGAACAATCATTAGATTCATCACAACATGTACTTACTTCATACTATCATTTGTCTTTGGTATTGTAGATATAAGTAGTTTCTTTATAAACTTGGTCAAAGTTTCAAAAGTTTGACTTAAAAAAATGTTAGAACTACATTATCAAACGGAGGGAGTAGCTCTTTCTCTCTTTCTCTCTGCTATCTCTCACGGGCCTCCCCTCTCACTCGAACTCTCTATACCGACGGATTATACGCTCACTGTGTCAGCGTATAGCTCTTTATATTGTTTAGTTGACCGGTCAACCAATCCACATGCTGCCTTGTCAGCTCGTGTTCTGTATCTTCTTGTGTGGGCCCATGTGGCAGTGGGTGAAAATAAGTAAACTAGAGGCCCATCTGACACGCGGTGAAGTAAACAAAGTTGAAACCACTCGGGGTAGCACCCCGCACGCAAGTAAATTTAGGGCGCTTTGAGGACAAACTTCTTGCGCGCGAAGGACGCACTCGCGCACAATTCACCACTGCGCGGCGGCATGCATAGAAGGACGCACTCGCGCACACCCAGCACACAACACACACCAGCACACATGTACACCGGCGTCGCCGCCGGTTGAGATGGATGGCGAGGCAGCCAACAAGTGGAGGCGGCTCGAGCCAAAACCGCATCCGGCGAGCCTGGACTTCATCAGCAGCCTCCCCGACGACATGCTGCTCGTCATCATCGGCTTCCTCCCCACCAAATCTGCCATGCGGACCGCCCTGCTCTCCTAGCGGTGGCGCCCCCTCTGGCGCAGCATCCCCCTCAACCTCACCGTCGACAGCTGCCTCTGCGACGGGGATTGCAAACGCATGGCCGCAGTCTCCAAGATCCTTTCATCGCACCCTGGGCCAGCCAGACGCCTTGACATCCGCATGTTCAGTACCAACTGCAAGGTCCAACCCAAGTTCGATGAGTGGTTCTTATACCCCACCCTAGATCAGCTCGAGGAGCTCAGCTTTGAAGCTGGACGATGTCGCTCTCTGCCGCCGTCCGCGCTCCGCCTCACGCCAATGCTGCACCGCGCTAGCTTCAGCTCCTGCTATCTTCCCCAGATTAATGCCGCGCCTGCCCTTCTTCTCCCTCAACTCAAGCAGCTCGACCTCTTCGACGTTGTCATCTCGAAGAAGGCTAGGAGCACCTGCTCCGCAGCTGTATTGCGCTCGAGTACCTTCTTGAGCAGATCCACGGGTTCATTAGCCTCCACATCGCCTCGACGAATCTCCGATGGATTTATGTGTCTTGTTGGCCCCGCAACAAGACATCAATTGGGAAGAGATCACTCCAGGTGTTCCACATTATGGTCATTGAGAATGCGCCTTTCCTTGAGAGATTGCTTGTATCGGATCTAGAAGGTCCAACTAAAATCAGGGTCATTGATGCGCCGAAATTGACAGCGTTGGTGTACTCGTCTGCCAAATTCTCCGAACTCTTTATTGGATCTGTAATCGTTCAGGTACAACACTCATCTTCTTCTCTGTCTTCTTGAAATTCACATTTTTAAATTTCTTCTTGATGTATTTACGACCGTCTTCCAGAAAATGATTCCCACAAGCTTGACCCAGTCCATGCTCACAGTGAAGATCTTAGCACTAAAATCTATCGGCCCCAATCTGGAGCAAGTTGTTGGATTCCTTACATGCTTTTCGTGCACGGAGAAGCTACTCATCTAGGTGAAACTTCTTTCCTATAAGTAAATGGTAATCACAACGTAGCTCAATTTTTTTCGTAATTTTCCCAAATTACGATGACAAGTGCAGTGTTCAAAACTGCATCTATGCACTGCACCGAAAGAAATGTTTTTAGTATTTTTTCTCACGTGATCACCTGCATCCTTTTTATGATGTACTAGTAACTTAGACTACTCTAGTAACTCTATGGTTACCCTAACAGCAAGTACTACCTCCGTCCTGGTTTACTCTTCCAATATTGTAGTATCAAAATTTGACCATAGATTTAACTGACAAAATGTTAATGCATGTCACTAAGTACTATATCGTTGGATTCATATTTGAACATAATTTCAAATGGTGTAATTTTTAGTGACATGCATTGGCATTTTCTTAGGTAAATATATGGTCAAAATTTTATACTAAATACGAGGTAGTATTCCCTCCGTCCCAAAATTCTTGTCTTACATTTGTTTAGATATGGATGTATCTAACACTAAAATGTAACTAGATACATCCATACTTAGACAAATTGAAGACAAGAATTTTGGGACAGAGGGAGTAAAAAAGTGGGCTATGTAGGCCAAAACATGTGCCAAATTCACTTGTGATGCATTTGCATCGATGCCCCTCCCTTGCTCACCTGGTGCCCTAATCTGGATCACCTACTTTGCTCCGGTGCCAAATTAACTCACGCAATGAAAAAACACTGCGTGGGAGAGAGAGAGGACCGAGGCAATAAAAAAACACTTGTTTGGGAGAGTGAGAGGCCGGTGTAGTTGGTTTGATTGATTTGTTTATACATGTCGGTCTGTGTGCACAACGGTGCCAACTCTCTCACATCGCGAGAGCGGTGCCAAAATCTTTTGATTTGACATTGATGCGTCTTATGTGGCATACTTTTGCGAAATATGGCATCGGCCACATAGTGAAGGCAACAAATGCCCAAGCTCTTCACTTGCTCCTAGTTAAATGAGAGGAAACGGAAAGAGAGAGAGAGAGAGAGAGAGAGAGAGAGAGAGAGAGAATATCACTAGCCAGCCAACCCTATCGTATGTGCGAATGATATTGGTACCTCTTGATGACACGGCAATCTTATGCAGCCAGCTGCTCTAATATGTTCTCCTCTTTTGCAGATAAAAAAAGACCCGAAAGTGAAAAATGTGCTACACTATAACAATCTCATCGAATGCCTTGATCTCCAACTTACAGAAATTGATTTGATCGACTAACGAGGCAGCACATCTGAGATTAAATTGGCCAGGTTCTTTGTTCTGGAGTCAAGTGTGCTCAAGGTAATGAGGTTTGGCGTTCTCTGACGCAACAATGAATGGCGTGCTGATCACCGCAAGCGTCTAAGCCTAAATGACAAAGTCTCCGCAGAAGCTGAATTTGTTTTTGAAACATCAAGTGGCCAGAGACTCGAAAACTTATTTGCCCATTAGTGACTTGTCAGGGTGATGGATTTTAGTTTGTACGATAATGCTGCATCCACCTAAAGTAACGGAAGTTCTTACGTAAACTTCCTAGTAATTCCCTCTTCATAGGTGCAGCATTACACCTAACATTTGTAATATCAGTTTGAAACTTGTAATATTGCCGTGTCCTATTCCTGCGTTTTCAAAATCCTGCGAATCAAACAGGTCCTGAGTTGGTGATGATGTTGTGCCTCCCATCTTTCACCAATAGCCGTCGGATCTAGATCTGAAGCATACAAACCGAGCTTCTCCATTTTTGCAAAAAGATGGCCGCACTTGCTCCCTATTTACAAACAACTCCTTGTCTCTCACAATCAGCACTTGTTCCAAGGCCGTGGAAAAATTTGGCGCGACGGCCGCTGCCGGAGCCGTCCACCCCCAATCTTGGTGTTCCGTGCAATGCACGGGCATCTACGCACGGTAAATTATGTCGAACAGGGCTAGTTGTAAGAAGGCTAGCTCTACATCCATTATGATAGTGACTGCAGACGGTGAGGCTGACTATGGTATGCCGAACACGGCGCCTATACTCAGGTGTCATCTCCGGCGCAGGGTCTTGTCACTTCACTGTGAGGAGCAACACGTAATAATTTGACCAACGGGTAGTACAATGCTAGTACTCCTACTACTACATTAGTAGTACTACTACTAGTACTAGTAGCACCACCGTCTAGATTTAGGAGTACTACCACGTCCATCTGGATTTTAGTATTTGACTAGCAATATCTAGTACTACTCCCTCTGTAAATAAATACATGGTGTTTTATTCCTATCGACGAGAGAACTTAATGTTTTTTTGCTAACTAGAGTACTAATTGGATTACATGCAATGAACTAAACAATGCATGTCATGTTTGGTAGTCTCAAGTCATTGAAAGCATGCACGACCCACATCTCTCATTGGTTGATATGTCACGAAATAAGAAACAAGGAGGGAGTTAATGCACCGTGCCTAAGTGTTTTGGGATTATTTGGTTTTTGTAAGGTGACTTACACACCATTTTTGTTTAGATGCATTAACATTTTATTAGTTAGATCAAAGGTCAAAACTTGCCGCAAAATGCAAAGGGGACCAATAAACCAGTAAATATGAAACTTCTCTTGTTTGGCCCCAATTAGAGGTCCGGTGAGATGACTATACTGCACCGGCACGGAGGGGGACGCGGCTTCATTGACTTACGGCAACTGCCTTTGGGTGAATGACACGTGAGCCCAGGGGGTGGCTGGCCCACCTATCATACAGCCAAAGGTAGGTGCAGTAGAGGGCCGAGGAGTAGTACGAAATCCTACGCACCTACGCACGCTAACCAAGGGCAAGAGTGATCACTCGAATCGCAAGATCAGTCGACTAGAAGCTAAGCCAGACCCTTGGAGGCGATGAGCATGAGCATCAGCCGGCTGTGCCACATGGTCCACGACGCTGGCCTGCGGCCCGGCACCGAGGAACGTCTCCAGGTAGTATTGCTTGAGGCTGCCAGGGCGAGGGGCCGCTTGGACGACAGCTTCGTCTCTTTGTTCGACGAGGTCCTTGTCGGTTTCCTCGACAAGTTCGTCGTCGTCAAGAAGCTCGCGGACGACTTAAACGTAAGCCTCTAGCCGACGCGCCCATGCATGAACGGCGCCAGAACCAAACTTCTCATTACTCTAGGAAAAAATTGTTATTTTCTATCTATCGGTCGCGCCATGGAGCAGAACCAAATTTTACAAGTTACGAGTTCAAAAGGAAAAGCCTGCCGCGTTCGCGTCACACCCCCCACACGGTTGGTCTGGCACGCTGCTCAAGCGGGAATGCGTGCGGTGTTGCATTTTCACTTACAAGTGGGACCGCAGTTGAGCAAACCGACTATCGGCAAACCCCCACCCCGGCCACCGCGTGATGGCTGAGAAAACAGGAGGGAGAAGAGATGGTTGTAGCACGGACTCCAAGAAAATTGGTATCGGATGGTACTCGTGTGGGTGGCGTGTGCCGTACTGCTAGACGTGAATGCTAGTTATGGCCCATGCCACCCCAGTATATCGAGCCTATATCGAGGTACGTAGAACAAATTTCCTGCAGTCCGTGCTCAACCCTCCTCTATCTCTCTTCTCAGCCAGCCAGTGGACGTGCGGAGCCCATGGTCTGTTTGCTCTCATGCGGCCCCACATGTCAGTGAAAACGCAAGAGGACCCACTGAACCTGCACATCTTTCACCTCGACGTGCTAGTGATGGAAAACAAATCCAATAAAGATCTTCGGTGGCCGCTTTTGGAGTTACTCAAGAGTAGTAAGATTCTATTTACAGTTTAACCCAAGATGCACATCTCGTGGCTTCAATTACCACTCTATTTTCTTTCATGACACGACCTGGATGCTGGATGTCCCACGTGTCGGCAAAAGGAGGAAGAACCCGACCAAATCTTCGGTTGTGCTCTCGGATTAGACTAGTTGTGCTAACTTAAAATTTTATTGTGTACTCCTCCTTCCAAAATACTTGACTTCCATTTGTCCAAAAATGGATGTACCTATATACTAAAACATGTCTAGATACATATATATTTTGACAAATAGAAGGCATGTATTGTGCAACGGAGGGAGTAGAATGGATGCAAGTTTTTGTATTGCGAAGAAGAGTACATCCATATATATATAGAGTGCAATTTATTAGATGTTCTATCACTTTTAGCTAGCACAGAGGCTAGAGATGAGATTAGTGCACTTGTTGATACTCCTACTAGAATAGAGGCTAGACATGAGACTAGATGCGAGGAAGCAACGTCTACTTCTTTACACTCAAAGATGAAAGAAGCACGCAAGATCGAGCCTCCGCAGATCAACAATGAATGCATCAAGAAGGCACTAATCCAACTTACAGGAGTTGTAAAATGTATTCTTGTGGTTCTTGTTTTCTTTGGTCTTGCTTTTCTAGTCAAAATTATCGTTGGAGTTTGTGCAAAACGGAGGTCCGTTTGGGGTCGTGCGTTGGAGTTGGCCTTACAAGTGGGACCGCAGTTAAGGAAACCGACTATCGGCAAACCCCCACCTCGCCCGCCGCGCGATGGCTGAAGTTAGAGAAACGACGAGGTTGAAGAGATTTCTCTAGCATGGACTCCAAGAAATAATATGGTGTCAGATGGAAGTCATGCTGGTTGCGTGTGCCATACTCCTGGACGTGAATGCTTGTTCTGGCCCATGCCACCCTACTACTCCTACTACTTACTCCTACTATATTGTATCGAGGATTCGAGGTGCTGGTTACGTACAGCGAACACATTAACCTATGGCTACAGTAAAAACACCCGCCCGACGCGCGAAGCATGTGAAGCTAGTACAAATAGTGTACTACTATTGTTGATTGGCCTCTTCCGATAACTTGTTGCAATGCATGTACAATTATGTATTCGGAAAATATTTTTTTGCCTCGTCGCACCACTCACTCAGAGAAGCGACTCGAAAGCCATTCATAAATTTAGTAAGTTTATCACAGGCATATCATTTTATTACATACAACAGGTCATCAACCCACATCGACAATGAGGATACATTATAAATACTAAAGTTTTCACCACACAACAAATAACAAGCAATCAAATGAACTTCAACTCAACCATTGCTCGGCGTTGGAAACGCTTGCTTTGAACCACAAGTGATTCTCTGGGACGGGCCATCCATTGTCGATCTGGAGACCAACACATGACTGATCATCCAGGCTGAAGCGGCCTACTATATCAGTACCAGGGTAGGGAACCACCCAAATGTCCGAGGTATAGACACAGTTGCTTCTCATAAATGGTAGTAACATTGTGTCAACAACAGTTGGATCGCCTTTCACCATCATTGGATAGTTTTTTCCAAGGAAGAGCGAGTTTTCTCCAAGACTATCAATTCTGTACCAGGGAGAAGGAGTTGGCGCTAGCACACTAGTATCCACCCCGAATACCATGCAACGGGTGTTGGAATAGGTCCGGAAAGTGCGACCATGGGAGACTACACCTGCTTCCTTAGCAGTAACATCATCAGTGGGCTGTATACACACAAGAAGAGGTGATCCATCGGAATTAGTTGCCAGGCGTCAAAGAGTATATGGGCGCTGCTCGTCCTCATGCTCGTGATCATCACCATCGTCATCTCCCCCTTGGTTATAATTTTTTTCAAGTATAGGTTAATTAGTAAAGGGAAACTTGCTAACCCGCATGCATGTGGATGAAACAATTATAATTACGGTGGAAGACAAACGTACCGAAAGTACGAGGATGCCTTGCAAAAACAGTGCCACGAGTGGTGGCAGCAAACACAAGGCCCTCGTATTGAATTGCATCACAGTACTCATCCGTGTACAGAAACTGATTTTTGAGCAATATCCATCGAGTCAAACCACCAAGGACGGCAACAAGCTTGTCAAAGATAGCAACAACTTCATAGTTGTTGTAATTCCAAGAGCGGTTGGGAACTCGACAAATTGCTATCTTCCGAGAAGACAGTCACCATGATTGTATTTGAGCGCGTATAATATCGGTGTGCTCAACCTCTGGGCAGTCTGCTGAGATTTTTGGAAGTGGAACCCGGTCATGAGTGTACACATTCACAAGTTCCCACTCGCAGTTGGACCCAATGTAAACAACCCAATCTCCATTTGCGCCTGCCCAAGCCTTGCCCTCAAGTGATGGCATCTTAACATCATACGTATCATTATCAAGCGGCATCAACTTGCACATGGCGAGGCCTCCGTCGTGACGGCGCCGGTCATCAGGGTCACGTCGAAGAAGATAGGGGAGATCAAACCGCTCTTTGACTCTTGGGTTCCTTGTAATGATGATATTAGTTGAGTCGAGAATGGGCTTGAATGAACCTGCCATGCTAGCCGAGGTGATTACGTCGCACCGATCAATGAGTTCCTCAACCACGTCATCTTTCAGATCGGGGCAATAATAACGGGGTCGTTTCCGGCCTGTTCCCTCCATGGAGAAGACGATCGAACAATGGCAGAAGAAAGGGTGAAGGGCTGAAGGAAAATGGAGGAGGGAGAGGAAGAGCGTGCGACAACAGTTCCAAATCGAGAGGGAAAGGCGAAGAGTCGGTGGACGGTTGCCAGTTTGCCACGGTTCACGAAGAGGCGCCCCGGCCTACACGTCCATTCGGAAATACTCCTACTACTCGCCGTCGTCTCACTTATATGTTGGAACGGGACCACATGTCAACGAAACATGGTGTGTAATTTCTCGTGCAAAATGCGATCTGGCCGCGTTGGCCCGAGGTTCCGCATTAGTTATCGACCTTTATTTTTTAATGGCGTGTCGTTCAGTTTTGAAGCACGACTAACTGGTACTGTACGCAGAGAAAATATAAACTACTCTACCACTAGTCCACCTCCAGTACTAGTAGTATAAAAAAGATATATAGGCTGGAGCTTCAGCGCTTTCTTGCCAAGGGCTGCCCACTTGCTTCTCCTAAAAAAGACGACCCCTCTCTCCCTCCTCACCGGTGGTCACATATCCGCCCGGGAAGAAAAGGACGTGCAGCGTTGACGCACTCATCGTCGGCGGGCGAGGTCACACACTGACGACAAGGCCGACCTCTCAGACCTAGCGCCCGCGCGGGATGGCCTCCGTCCCCAAGCTCGCTGCCGTAGTGTGTGCGGAGGACGACGACCACGAGCGAAGCCACTTCCCACCGACCCTCAGGTATGCTACCTCTTTTCGAACCATACCCTTGTTCTATTGCCCCATCTGCCACGTCGTTGCATGTGGATCTTTTTCCACTCCACCAATTTCCCAATTTGTTATCCTCTGCTCTGCTGGCCACGTAGACGAAAACCATAATTTGCACTATTAAAGGAAACCCTACTTCATGCAAACTAATCCATGTCGGGTTGAATAAGGAAAGGAAGGAGACTGTCTTGTCCAAGAGAGTAGGCATCGAACCCGCATCTAGGTTGAAAAGGGAAAATCAGTAGCTAAGGAGCAGTCTCATGTCTCTTGGTTGAAGAAGGGTAGAAAGGCATGACAACGCAATAGAGAATGACCAGGTCGATCGGTTTGTTGTCCTCACATAGGAAAAAGGTGGCTAAAGAGAACAAAAATGGGACGTAATCCGCATATGCTGCCTGGGTATTTGTTGCTCTGGGCAACCATACCTCCCTCACCACTCTGCGTCCGTGGAGGTACATCGTACTGGTGCGCCCACTGTCCGAATGGGCCCCCCATGCTCTTATTGCCACTTTTTTTGCTGTTAGTATAACGCCAGCAGTGAAGTCAAGCAATGCTACTTATAAAGTGATGCCACATTTAACTAATGCCGCTCTCAGTCTAATGCCATTGATAAATTTAAGCAATGCCATTTAATGTCACTGGATTATTTCAGGGTTAGCTGTTGATTGTGGATGTATTAAAGATTTGTTTGCTCTGAGTGAGCTCTTTTTTCACTTTTTTCAGTTGGAGACTTTGAGACCTTGTGGGAACCTATTTATTTGGTTTAATAAGATGGCCGTATGCATCGCTCTGATGCAGAGGCCGGGGAGATCCCCCTTTTCAAAAAAAGGCATTCTAATGATGTTGCACAACCAGTATACCAACGATGAAACTTGTTACTACCTTCAGATTTTTGCACTGTTAATGCTTATAGATTACATACCTCACTTTTATGAGATAAGTTAAATTTTGTGTACAGTGTCACCAAAATGCCAAGGTGCTGATGTCATTTTATTTTGGTTAAACTGCACAGAGAATTATGAAGACAAGAGGAAAGGTCAAGAGTGGGCACCTCCTCCTCCGGCTGTTCTCTTGATTCGTTCGATCAAGTTTTTATGTTTGATCGATTATCAAGATTGGGATAGCAATTTTTAAGGTCCCCCTGAGTTCGAAATGATATTTACCTTGGAGGTACATGGTTTGCAATTTTTTTATACTGTCATTAGTTAATAATGCTAGTTACCTTCAGACTTTTGTATTTGGTTTAATGCTCATGCACAACTAGTATACCAATGCTGAAACTTGTTACGTTTACATTTTGTATTGCTAATTCTTATAGAAACCTTCCAGTGCTAGAGTTTATTGAAATCTGTTCAGTAAGACCATTGTATTGTACCTTGTAATAAACTAACTACTCTACTGTTGCACTAGCCACTGGATTAGTGTAGATTTGTAGTATTCGAATGGTGTTGCATTAGCGTATGGACATAAATAAAGTGTGGCAAGCTTTCCCAGATATGTGCTCAAGAAAACTACTAGTTTTTCTAAATACTAGACGTTTGGGTACTTTAAATTGAACCGCGAAAACGTCTTATATTAAGGAACAGAGGGTGTAGAGTTCACTCAAATTATCCCGGTAAAGCTAGTCATACCTTTGTTAAAATTAATGTTCATTATGTTATCGGAGGAGGTCTGTATGTTTGTCTCTAATGCCTGTCGACTACATACCTGACATCATGATGTAATATCAAGTCATTTCCTTTTGTACAGTGTCACTGAATTGTCATGGCGGTGATGGCATTTTATTTTAGTAGAACTGCACAAAATTTGCTTAAAAGAAGAGGAAAGGTCAGAATGGCTCAGTTTTTAAAAAACTATGTATGCCTTCCTGACATCAGCCGCTGTTGCTTTATTTATTCCTTCAAACAGGTGGTTAGAAACAGTCTTGCTACCTTTTCCCATTAAGAAATTGGAATGCTTATATTTGTGAGTCTATGCTTCAACTAGTGCCACTTTTATAGTAATCACACTTTCAATATCTATGCAAACAGGGATGCTCGATTTTAGTGGAACTGCACAAAAAGTCCAACTGGTTCAACATTAGGAGCATGTTTTTTCCAAACCTTTATATCCAATTGGTGGCACTATGAGCTGTTCATTACGAAGGTACATGGTTTGCTACTATCTTGCTCCTCTTTTTGTACTGTCATTAGATAGTAAAACTAGTGGTTTGCATGTGAAATTATTGGCAGGGTGGACCTACATTGGAGGTGCAGGAAAGGATTCAATGATTGGATGCTCAATTTCGGTTGTATCGATTTCACCTCTTCCATCACTCCGAACATGGTGTGGTATATGTTTACTAGCTGCTTGATATTTGTGCAGACAGAGATGTCTGCCCGTTGCTATTTTGGTTGAACTGCACAAGAGAATAGTATAGTCACTGCATGCAGTGCCATTTGAAAATAGACATAAAGATTGGATAGTCACTTCATGGACTGCAGAAAAGTAGTACTGTACTATTTACTGGCCAACACTAGGTGCTTCATTGCTTTTGTCTGATTATACAATGGGCATCATTTTGCCTAAGTTAAAGTTTGTATTCCGAAAATAGTCTCGCGGTGTGATCGAGAGAAGACCAAATCATATTGCTGTGGATGTTCCTCCATCATGTGTTGTTCATTCTCATGGTTCCAGCTGTTGGTGAAACCACTTACGTTTGCAAGAGGAATTGTAGACTTCACAAACAAATTTGTCTTTCAGTCTGTACTGAATGTTGGCCAAGAGAAGCATCCATGTTAGTAGGAAGAACAGTTGTTTTTTTCTAGATCCTTGCTTTTGGAGCTACATATTTGTATATGATCCGTGAATCATTGAGATGCATTAACATGTTGATCTTATGTATGGGAATCGTACTAGTTAGTTTTAGTTGCGACGCAAGATCCGAAGTGGCTGATCTTTGCTTTTGGAGCTACATATTTGTATATGATCTGTGAATCATTGAGATGCATTAACAGTTACTTATTTCTGTTCGCTCGGTGTTTACAAGTTACTGATCGATCACTAGCTAGCCTACAAATGCGCTCCTGGCAGTTTTATTTGCGACACAAGATGCGAAGTGGCAGTTTTTTGAATAAAAATGCCTACCTCTGAAGAAACTGACAAGCTACACTATCGATCCTACACGGATAAAAATGCCTACCTCTGAAGAAACTGACAAGCTACACTATCGATCCTACATGGATAAATAGCGGATGACACATGTACTACCTCCTTTCCGGTTTGCATGGCTCAATTCAAGAAACGACCTACTGGATCCTACATGAATAAATAGCGGATCACGCACGTACTAGTACCTCCTTTCCGGTTTGCAGGGCTTAACTCAAAGTACTCCCTCCGTCCGGGTTTATTAGTCCCGTGAGCAAAGCAGCAAGACCAAGGAATGGCAATAATTAACGGCATGCAGAAGTTTAAGCCTAATTAATTCCAGCGATTTAAGTGGCTGCATGCGTGCCCTCGGCTGCGACTCGTTGCATGCTGCTTCAGATATCGCTGCTGCGGCGATTTCGAGTGCTCGCATGCAGTCGGCCATAATTAAGGCAGCTAACTGATGCGAAAAAAGATACGCTTTAATTGTTGCGGGCTTTTTAAATCTGTGGAATCATTATTGACAAGGAGGGAGATGATTCGAGTGCACTCGTTTGACCGCCATGCCGGCGTGCGACCCAGACGGGACGGGATGACACAGTCATAATTTCAGTTTCCCTAGTTTTCCACGCCAAGCTGGCGCGCTAAGTCATTATGCATTGAATTCCGATGACCGTCGCGCTACCTTCCCCCTATAATTACTATTTCCCGGCCTTCTCCGGTGCCACCGTGACCCAACTCGCCATATCCTCATAAGCCCCCACCGGCCCGACGTTGCTTGCCACGTCCGCCATGCCCTCGCCCGTCCGCGGTAGGCGACGCCGGAGGCGGTCACCACCGGAACTAGTGTTCTGTTTTTCACCGGAAGGCAGACGGAGGGAGGAGGCATTCTATCTGTCTTTAGATGGCAATGCGCAGATCGAGGAGTTGTTGGAGCGCGACCGCATGGCGGAGGAGCAGGAGTTATTGGAGCGCGACCGCCTGGCGGAGGAGCAGCGTATCACCGATTTGCGCCGCCAGCGGGACATGGAGCAACATCGCACCGACGCTCTGAGTCGCGATCAGAGCGCCTGCAACAGGGCCGACTACGTGGAGGCCGGCGCCCAGCAAATAGCCCTGGAGGCTGTCGGGCAAGCACGCGTTCACGACGCCAATTTTTACTACCAGCTCGTCAAGTGGGTTTCCCGCTTGGAAGCCGAAGCTTCGGTTGACTACGCCGGCATGGAAAGGGCCAACGCACGCAAGCAACGCGCCCTATCGCACCTCTAGCAAGTCCGAGGCGAGGCGCAGGACGCCGGTGCCGGCGTTTAGCGTGTACCGCAGATGGCGGCCGGCATCGTCTAGTTAGCTAAGAGTAAGTTAGTACTTGTACGCTGCTAGAGTATTATTGGGAGTAGATAGTTAACTTGGCTATGATGGTTGTCAACGTGGAAGTTCAGTACTCTATATGTGGATCAGACCTGCTACTTTGCTCTGAATGTTGAACTTTCCTTTTGAGCGTATGGAATGGGTTGTTATTTTTTTAAATGGGTTGTATTTGTCCTCCACGGGTTTAGAGGCTGACTTGTGGGCCTAGCAAGTTGACGCGTACACAATCAGGAGATGATTGTATGTGGAGAGGATGACAACAGGGACCCGCTAAGGTCATGGCAGTACGCAAGCAAGTGCCTCCTTATTTCAAGCCAATAAAAAAATGGCTCCTCCTAGTGGATTTCTGACATCTGGGTCCCATGCCATTGTCAACGTAGTCAATAAAGGAGAGAATTGCACAACGAGCGGCTGACACCAGGGACCCAGCAGCTTGCCCAGTTATTTTTGTTTTGGGTTAATTTGATAAATGCCTCCGAGAAATGCCACTGCAATTTCCGAACTTTGAAAAATGCCATTTCATGCCATTTCTAGTGGCATTTTTCGAAGTCTGGAGTGGCGTTTTTCAAAGTTTGCAAACTGCAGTGGCGTTTTTCAAAGTTTGAAAAAATTGCAGTGGCATTTTTCAAAGTTTGGAAATTGCAGTGGCAGTTTCACCATAATTGGAGTGGCATTTATCTAATTTGTTTTTGAGACGCATGGTGTCAACTGGGCTGTGCGGGACACTCTGGCCTGTCTAGACAGCCTTTTCTTTTATGTTTACCACAAACCAGCCGAGTAGTTTTTTTTCTTTCTGAAAATGGCTAGCCCAGTTTTTTTGTGATTTGTCAAGTAAGTCGATTTATTAGGCCTGTTGGGCTGCAAATCTTTCAAGATGAGGAGAGCTTCATTCAGCTGGCCGAGAAAATGGCCTAGCATTAATGAGAAATGGGTTGTACATTTTTAAAACACATCAAACCGGCAATTAGTTTCAAATATCTTTTTTTCCTTTCAATATTTTAAATTGCATTGATTTTTATGCATGGACAATTTATTGGATTTTATATGGATATACATTTATTTTTAAAATCAGTCTGAATGTGACTCGAAATTTCGGGATTAAAAAAAGTTCAGACCGCACCAACATATGCAAAATTTCGTATACTTTTTTAACCGTGGCCACAATATGGGCTGTAATGCTAACAAAAAGAATATGGGCTCCAAAAAAACCCGTAAGAATTAGCAAATGGGTTGTAAACTATTTGAAATAATGGCAGATGGGTTGTATGCTGTTTTCCACAGATTTGAGGCTTTCCATAGATGGCATGTATACTGTTGGATGTCCATCCAACGGCCGTCGTGCTTCTTCAATCTCTGCTCTTGCTGCTCCAGCCGCTCAACCAAGCGCAGACGGGACTGCCTGCTCCCTCCTCCCGGCGGCCGGCTGTGCTGCCGCGCAGGCCTCACCGCCCCATCGTACTCCCATCGCTGGCCTAGTCATCCCTCTACTCACCCACAGTCCCACACATGTTGTTATTCTCCGGCGACGGCAGACGAACCAGTAAATCCTCGTACAGTCGTACTCCCCTCCGCGTGGGAAAGAACTGCCGAGTCCTCCCTGCCTCTGTGTCGTTCCCTTCCTAGGCCTCGCCGTTGTCCACCGCCCTGGTGCTCTCGGCGTGGCGTGGCCAACATGGTCAACGACCGACATGCATCTGAAGTGGACTGTACGTGGAGAGGCTGACAGCTGGGTCCACGGCCGCACGCAAGGAAATGCCTCTGAAAGTGAAACTATCCCTAGGTGGTTTTGGTAATTCATAAAAACATACAGCTCATTGAGCTAATGCTATTCCAAGACAAATATTTCAAGAAAGCTCAATGAATGGCATTGCATGGATGATGAAAGTGGATCCCTCAAAATATTAAGGACAAAGGATTGGCTCAAGCTCAAAAGCTCAAGACTCTACATTTTACATTTTAGTGATCCAAGATCACATTGAGTCTATTGGAAAAGCCAATACTATCAAGGAGGGATGAGGTGTTGCTTAATGAGCCTCTTGCTTCAAGTGCTTAGTGATATGCTCCAAAAACCCTCAACTACTTTCTCACATCCACATATGACCTAAACCCAAAGTCAAAATCGGTCCTACCGATTCTTTCTATCCGGCACCACCGAGTTCAAATGTCATAGCCCCTGCCAAAAACCCTAGGCAAATCGGTCTCACCGATAGGGATCTCGGTATCACCGAGATGGGATTGTAATCTCTCTGTTTCCCTTTGTAACGTTTCGGTCTAACCGAAGTGAGCGATCGGTCCCACCGAGATTGCAATGTAAACTCTCTGTTTCCCTTTCATAACATTTCGATCTCATCGAAAAGAGCGAATCGGTCCCACCGAGTTTACCTGAACAACTCTCTGGTTAGCTATTTACCAAATTTGGTCTCACCGAGTTTGTGTAATCGTTCTCACCGAGATTACGTTATGCGCTAACCCTAACCATATCGGTCCTACCGAGTTGCATGTCGGTCCCACCGAAATCACTAACGATCACTAGGTTTACTGAATCGGTCCGACCGAGTTTGTGATTCGGTCCTACCGAGTTTGGTAAATTGTGTGTAACGGTTAGATTTTGTGTGGAGGCTATATATACCCCTCCACCTCCTCTTCATTCGTGGAGAGAGCCATCAGAACAAACCTACACTTCCAACTTACCAGTTCTGAGAGAGAACCACCTACTCATGTGTTGAGGCCAAGATATTCCATTCCTACCATATGAATCTTGATCTCTAGCCTTCCCCAAGTTGTTTTCCACTCAAATCTTCTTTCCACCAGATCCAAATCCTATGAGAGAGAGTTGAGTGTTGGGGACACTATCATTTGAAGCACAAGAGCAAGGAGTTCATCATCAACACACCATTTGTTACTTCTTGGAGAGTGGTGTCTCCTAGATTGGCTAGGTGTCACTTGGGAGCCTCCGACAAGATTGTGGAGTTGAACCAAGGAGTTTCTAAGGGCAAGGAGATCGCCTACTTTGTGAAGATTTACCGCTAGTGAGGCAAGTCCTTCGTGGGCGACGGCCATAGTGGGATAGACAAGGTTGCTTCTTCGTGGACCCTTCATGGGTGGAGCCCTCCGTGGACTCGCGCAACCGTTACCCTTCGTGGGTTGTAGTCTCCATCAACGTGGATGTACGATAGCACCACCTAATGGAACCACGACAAAAACATCTGTGTCTCCAATTGCGTTTGAATCCTCCAAACCCTTCCCTTTATATTCTTGCAAGTTGCATGCTTTAAATTCCACTGCTCATATACTCTTTGCATGCTTGCTTGAATTGTGTGAAGATTGCTTGACTTGGGCAAAGATAGCTAAAATCTGCCAAATTCTAAAATTGGGAAAACGTTAAGTTTTTAATTGGTCAAGTAGTCTAATCACCCCCCTCTAGACATACTTCAAGGTCCTACAAGTGGTATCAAAGCTTTGGTCTCCATTTGCTTTGATTTCCATAGCTTCTGGTGGTCATAGCCTTGGTTTCACAACCTAGGAGAGTATGGCGTCTAGCAAGGGAAATTATTAACGTAGAGGTCCTTACTTTGATGGCACTAATTTTGCTAGTTGGAAGCATAAGATGAAAATGCATATTCTCGGACATAACCCCGCCGTTTGGGCTATTTTGTGTATTGTCTTGCAAGGTGAATTCTTTGATGGGAGAGAACCGAACCGTGAAGCTAGTGCGGATGAATTGAAGATGCTGCAATACAATGCTCAAGCTTGTGATATCCTCTGCAATGGCTTGTGCCCCGAAGAATTCAACAAAACCAGTCGTCTTGAGAATGCAAAGGAAATTTGGGATACTTTGATTGATATGCATGAAGGTACCGACTCCGTCAAGGAATCCAAGTTGGATGTGCTCCAAAGTCAGCTTGACAAGTTCAAAATGAAGGATGGTGAAGGTGTCGCTGAAATGTACTCTAGGATTGCTCTTATCACAAATGAGATTGTCAGCTTAGGAAGTGAAGAGATGACCGACAGATTCATCATCAAGAAGATCCTAAGAGCATTGGATGGAAAATATGATACCGTGTGCAGATTGATCCAAATGATGCCAAATTACAAAGATCTCAAGCCAACGGAAGTCATTGGAAGAATTGTTGCTCATGAGATGTCACTCAAGGATAAGGAGGAACTTCACAACAAATCAAGTGGTGCTTACAAAGCCTCATGTGAAGCCCCCACATCATCAAGTGAGAAACAAACCTTCAATGAAGAATTGAGCTTAATGGTGAAGAACTTCAACAAATTCTACAAGAGTAGAAGCAAAGAAAGAAGCTCTAAGTCAAGGTCCTACAATGACAAAAGATCTTCTAGTCGAGAGCGCAATTGCTACAATTGTGGGAGACCCGGACACTATTCCAATGAGTGTACGACACCCTACAAAAGAAGAGAAGATTCTCCAAAAAGAAGAAGTAGAAGAGAAGAATCACCACCAAGAGAGAGAAGGAGTAGAGATGATCGTTATGAACGAAGACCCTCACGGAGAAGCAAGGATTCGGAAAGGAAGGACAAGTCATCAAAGAGCTACACAAAACGAAGACATCAAGCTCAAGTTGGTGAATGGGTATCCGACTCCGACTCCGACAATCACTCCGAGAGAAGCTATCACTCCGACTCTGATTATACTCAAGATGAATGTGTTGCCGGTCTAGCACTTGTGTCAACCAACTCTTACGACATATTTGATTCACCAAATGAAGGAATCGGAAGATGCTTCATGGGCAAAGGTCCTAAGGTAACACACCCCGAGTATGTTGATTTTAATAGTGATGAAGATGACTTGTTAGGTGATGATGATTTACTTATTGACAACTCTAGTGATGAATACTATGATGAAACGTCAATTAATCATGCTAATCAAGATAAAACGAATGACAATGATGAGGAGAAGATTGAGCTTCTAACTAAAGAACTAAACACTCTTAAGTTAGCTCATGAAACTATCTTCGAAGATCATCGAGAACTTTTAAGGGCTCATGAGAAGTTACGCTTTGAGTTCTTAAAGGCAATCAATGATGATCTCAAAAGAAAAGTTCTTCTTACATTGCCAAGCGTTTACTCTTATCTACTTACATGCCTCAAGTCAAGTGTAGTAACAAGAACAAGAAAGATTCTTCCTCTAATAGTAACAATAATAATGCTAAATCCAATATTGTTGTTTCTAGTAGTTCTCTTGATTCCACTAATGATTCTCTTAGCCAAGTTACACTTGAGCAAGAAAACAGCTTATTGAAGGGAATTATAGAGAAAGGTGTATACAAGAGCCTTGCGGGAGTAAGCAATTGAGGAAATTGTGCATAAGCAAGGAAGGCACCGAAGAATCAAGGTGTTGGTTTTGAACGAAAGTTCAATGCCAATGGAGTTGAGTGGGAAGAAGATCAATACCCCAAGACGAAGTTTGTTCCTTAACAAGAGAAGTATGATCCTACTTCCTTCAAGGGAACACAAGCACAAGATGATCTTCCACCACAAGACCACAAGTACAAAGGCAAGGACAAGCTTCAAGAGGAGATTGATGCATTTTAAGAAGCACCTAAGGCCTTGGTCAAGTGGGTTCCCAAGACTACGTCAAGTTCTACTTCATCAAGTACAACTACAACGCCAAGGATTCCCATCAAGATGATGTGGATCCCGAAGAAGAAGAACTAGAGAGTTCTTGAGGGTGACTCCGCCAACATTCTTCACTCATATCATTATGGAAAGGACAAGTGCAATCAACTTCCATACCTTGCACTAGTTCAAGGAGTCACAAACCCTCATGTTGGTAAGGCAAGGGACAAGGTAACCTAATATTTTCATGGACATCATCTTGTGTGTGCATCACTCTATGTCTATGGATATTCTTGTTTGTTCCTTGTGGGACTAACCCATGTAGGTACCGAAAGTGCAACTCACTCCAAAGGATTGCTCCAAATGATCTACATCAACATTGAGCATCCACATCTTCAACACCTACATGAAGTCATCATCGACAAAACCCAAGGTTAGTTCATCCCTCTAAGGGGGGATCTCACATCTAGGGGGAGCTTAACTCTAAGAATTGAGTCAAAGAAACTCTAATGATATGAACACATCAATGCATTATGTAAAAGTGGTAACCCCACTTGAGCTTAAACGATGAGTATGACCTATGATCAAATGTTCTCATTTGACTCCTAAGTCAATATACTCATATATAGATGACCTAGTCATCGCCAATTGTTTGATAGATGCTAGAATTGTTTGTGCATGCTTTTTCACATATTTCATTTGTCATTTTATTGTGTGAGCATGTTAGTTGCATATTTTACTCATTCGAGGACATCCACTTGTTGTTTTGATTGATTGGTTTCTTTTTCTTTGGCCAAGTGGATGGACAAGAATGCCTAAGAACCTTCTCTAGCTATCTATGATTTTCTTGTCTCAAACTCGATTCATGCTACATCATAAAATTTGATCAAGTCAGATTCGAACCACTCTGTGTGAGGAGTACTCGGAGTCCCCGGTTCTTCATAGACTTAAACTTCCAAAACTTCTTTGTGCTTTTCGGTCTGACTGATTCCTCCATTTTGTTTATACCGAGATCACTAAGTCAATCTAGATTTTCAATCTCGGTGCAACCGATTTGAACTTTTCGGTCACACCGAGTTGCTGTAACTGTCAACAGTTATGCATCTTGGTGCCACCGAGTTTCCACTCGGTCACACCGATAGTGTCAGGCTATATATTCACACGGACAAAAATTTGGAAATTTTCACCAAACCTCTTCGCCCGCGCATAGCTCGCTCTGCCTTCTAGGTCTCCGGATCGACGACTTCGTTGCCAGCCGCCTCCTGTCGCTAGTCTCCGCCGCCGTCAACGGATTTCATCTCCGCCGTTGCCGCCGTAGCAAGTTCATCGCCGAACTAGGGTATGAACTCGATCACAGTGCTATCCTCGTTTGATTCTCAGCACATGGTGTTCATCATGATTCTTGCCACGATTGTAAAACCTCTATCCAGTCAAAACAATCCTTAGAATATATGCGATTTGAAAATTTAGGGTTAGGTTTCCGCCGAAACCATCTCGGACCCACTGAGTTGAAAAACTCGGTCCCATCGATCTAACGCCAATGCACTAGTAACTCTCGGTCTGACCTAGAATCGCTAATCGGTGTGACCGATTTTAGAACTTTGTGAAACCCTAGCAGTCTCGGTGCCACCGAACTGTGACTCGGTCTGACCGAGTTCACTAGTTTAGGTTCCAAAACTACTTCGGTATCACCGAGTTTGAAAATCAGTTGATCCAAAATGCTTTCCGTGGAAAACTAAAACTAAGTTTTTGAATCATTCTTTTGCAAAAATCTCTGCATTTTGTGATGCTCATCCACTCTATCTCATCTATAACTATTCACAGGGTCAGCAGTCAGTGTTTGCAGCATGTCAGACCAAAGTGACAGCCAGAACAAGTCAGAGGAGGAGATTCAGATGAGTGAGGGCACTAGTCCGTCTAGCAGCTCAGATGAGGGAAGCAGAAGCACTCCCAGCAATTTTCCCAAAGCTGCCACCAAGACAAGGAAGAAGAGAACCTCATAATCTGAGGATGACGATTATGTGGCAGTAGAAGATGAGGCCATTTCAAAGAAGAAAGTGCTCAAGAAGGAGCATAGCTCAGTTGCAGTTAAGCCAGAGCTGAAGATCAAAAGGCCAGCAGGAAGACAACCCATGTCTAAAGCCAGAGCCTCCACTCAAACATCTTTGGAATCCCAACCCAAAGAGCCTGCTGCAGAAGGGAAGAAAAGGAAGGAAAGGGTCAAGAAGACCATGGCCAGAGTGATTGGAAAGCCTTCCATGATGGAAGAAGAAGAAGAAGAGGTTGTTGCTCCAGCACCCAAAGTACAGAAGCTGATGGGTGATGCTATAAAGTCAGGGGCTGCAACATCAAAGCCCAAAGAATCACCCAAAGCTTCCTCCAAGCCCAAGAGTGCACCTAAGAGGAATACCAGGAGTATACCAGCTGCTGAGAAGAACAAGGCCCCAGTGCCTGATGTTGCTGCTGAGGAAGATGATGAAGGACAAGTCCTGAGGTAGCTCAAACCCAAGATTCCGGACCACAATGATGCTCATCCTGTGGCTGAGAACATGAAGATCAGGAGAGACTCAGGGTTGAGGATATGGAGAGAGTCAGATCCATATGCCACCAGGAGAAGGACTGTTGTTGATTACAGGTTCCACACAAAGGAACATCAGGATTTCCATGAGACAATCTTGTTGGACAAGAAGCCTATAGTGTGTGATATGAGGTGGGTCGACTGGACCTACATAAAGGAGAATGAGGAACATTATCCTGGAGTGTATGACAGCTTCAGTGCGTGTGGAGTTGTAGACTTTGTTGGGCAGAAGCTCACAAACTGGAATGATGAGCTCATCATGCAATTCTACTCCACAGCACATTTCTATCCAGATGGCACGATAGTTTGGATGTCTGAAGGTACGAGATACCAATCAACTATTGAGGAATGGGCCAATCTGATCAATGCCCCAAAGGAGAGTGAAGATGACTTGGAAGTTTATGCCAAGAAAAATATGGATCACAATTCTATGTCACATATGTACAAGGAGATCCCAGACAAAGCTCTTGAGACTTCCAAGTTTGGGTCAGTCCATTTTCTTCTGTCAGGGATGCCAACGATCAACTGGATCCTAAGGCACACTCTTTTGCCCAAGTCAGGTGACCACAACATGATCAGAGGGCATGCAATTAATTTGCTACACATATTTGATGTGCCACAGAAATTCAAGGTCATGAGCCTCATGGTTGAGACTATCAAGAGGACAGCAGCAGACCAAAAGAGAAGTTGTGGATATGCCCCACAAATTCAGGAGTTGATTAACTCAAAGATGGGCACAGGAAAATATCTATTGGATAAGGAACACTTTGTTCTCTATCTAGACTTTGAGGACAATCAAGTTGTGATGAATGAGAATGAACCATCATCAGTACAAGCTCAAGAGAAGAAGGAGAAAGCAAAGAAAGAGAAGGCTGCCAAGATGCCAACTCAAGAGGAGGCATCTGAGTACTTTTTGAAGAGCAAGCAGGACCAGCTTGGTTACTTGATAGCATCAACTCTGAGGATTGAGAAGGGTTTGGCCACCCTAACTCAAAACCAGGAGAGCCTGGAAAGAATCATGGAACAAAAATTCTATGATTTAGATGTCAAAGTATGGCGAGATTCATCGGTTGTGGAGCAGCTACAGGATGACATGCAGGAGAGGAAGGGCAGGACAACTACTGATGCATTTGCCAAAGTGCCTCGAGCTCAGAGATCAGCTGCAGAGCCAGTAACAGACACCAGAGTCACTTCATCTGCACCAGCTACAGCTCCAGTGCAACCAGCTCCTGCACCAACTCCTTCAGCTCCATCCATATCAACTGAAGACTTCGTCCAAGGAGCCATCTCTACGCCACCAACTGAAGACCAAGCCTGAGAGACGATATAGTACTATGCATTTTCTAGGAACTTTTTGGTAACTTGTTGCCAAAGGGGGAGAAAAATGTATAGATCATAGGCTTCGAGAGAGATAGTTTTATTTTGTTCTCTCTTGTCTTCTTGGTTGAACTTTGTTTGCTTTTGATTGCTTGAGATACTACGCTATTATCTGTGAGACATTGATGGTCATGTGTTTGATCATAAGCTACACTTATGCTTGTTAGATGATATTATCTTACTTATCCTTATATGATCATTCACTTTGCTTGGTGATGAGTGCATGTATTCAATCTTTATCATTTTGAGCGCTCCGCCAAGATGTATGTGTCATGGAAGAGTAACCCATGAGCCTAATTCCATGTGCATTTGCAGTCCAAAGCAAATCTTAAACTATGCACAAATTTAGGGGGAGCTCTTGCTTATCACATACTTCTCAAAGCGACGATGTTTTTCAATATTATTATCATTTGTCGAAGATTTGATCTATATGTTGTCATCAATTACCAAAAAGGGGGAGATTGAAAGTGCAACTATCCCTAGGTGGTTTTGGTAATTCATAACAACATATAGCTCATTGAGCTAATGCTATTCCAAGACAAATATTTCAGGAAAGCTCAATGAATGCCTTGGCATGGATGATGAAAGTGGATCCCTCAAAATATTAAGGACAAAGGATTGGCTCAAGCTCAAAATCTCAAGACTCTACATTTTACATTTTAGTGATCCAAGATCACATTGAGTCTATAGGAAAAGCCAATATATCAAGGAGGATGAGGTGTTGCTTAATGAGCCTCTTGCTTCAAGTTCTTAGTGGTATGCTCCAAAAACCCTCAACTACTTTCTCACATCCACATAGACCTAAACCCAAAGTCAAAATCGGTCCTATCGATTCTTTCTATCCGGCGCCACCGAGTTCAAATGTCATAGCCACTGCCACAAACCCTAGGCAAATCGGTCTCACTGATAGGGATCTCGGTCTCACCGAGATAGGATTGTAATCTCTCTGTTTCCCTTCGTACTGTTTCGGTCTAACCAAAGTGAGCGATCGGTCCCACCGAGATTGCAATGTAAACTCTCTGTTTCCCTTCCATAACATTTCGGTCTCACCGAAAAGACCGAATCGGTCCCACCGAGTTTACCTGACCAACTCGCTGGTTAGCTATTTAGCAAAAATCGGTCTCACCGAGTTTGTGTAATCGGTCTCTCTGAGATTATGTTATGCCCTAACCCTAACCATATCGGTCCTACCGAGTTGCATGTCGGTCCCACCGAAATCACTAAGGGTCACTAGGTTTACTGAATCGGTCCGACCGAGTTTGTGATTCGGTCCTACCGAGTTTGGTAAATTGTGTGTAACGGTTAGATTTTGTGTGGAGGCTATATATACCCCTCCACCTCCTGTTCATTCGTGGAGAGAGCCATCAGAACAAACCTACACTTCCAACTTACCAGTTCTGAGAGAGAACCACCTACTCATGTGTTGAGGCCAAGATATTCCATTCCTACCATATAAATCTTGATCTCTAGCCTTCCCCAAGTTGCTTTCCACTCAAATCTTCTTTCCACCAGATCCAAATCCTATGAGAGTGAGTTGAGTGTTGGGGAGACTACCATTTGTTACTTCTTGGAGAGTGGTGTCTCCTAGATTGGCTAGGTGTCACTTGGGAGCCTCCGACAAGATTGTGGAGTTGAACCAAGGAGTTTGTGAGGGCAAGGAGATCGCCTACTTCATGAAGATCTACCGCTCGTGAGGCAAGTCCTTCATGGGCGACGGCCATGGTGGGATAGACAAGGTTGCTTCTTCATGGACCCTTCGTGGGTGGAGCCCTCCGTGGACTCGCGCAACTGTTACCCTTCGTGGGTTCAAGTCTCCATCAACGTGGATGTACGATAGCACCACCTATCTGAACCACGATAAAAACATCCGTGTCTCCAATTGCGTTTGAATCCTCCAAAACCTTCCCTTTACATTCTTGCAAGTTGCATGCTTTAAATTCCGCCGCTCATATACTCTTTGCATGCTTGCTTGAACTGTGTGAAGATTGCTTGACTTGCGCAAAGATAGCTAAAATCTGCCAAAGTCTAAAACTGGGAAAAGGTTATGTTTTTAATTGGTCAAGTAGTCTAATCACCCCCCTCTAGACATACTTCAAGGTCCTACAGCCTCCTTATTACGCGCAAAATAATGATTCATCCACCTGACATCTGGGACCCACCGAAAGGGCCTCTGTATTTCGCGAAAAAACGTTACCGCCGCTGACAGCTCGGACCAACCAGCTATATATTCGCACGCAAGGTAGTGCCTCCTTATTACGCCCAAAAAAAAGAATACTCCCCCTGCTAGCTGGGACCAAGTATAGTGGGCCTACTAAGTTGACGGGGACGAAGGGCTTTGTCAACTTAGTCAATATGCATGATTCTAGCTCGACTGACCGTACGATGTCCATCCAACGGCTGTAGTGCTTCTTCAACCTCTGGTCTTCTTGCTCCAGCTGCACAAAGCAGCGCCGGTCGTGCCGCCTGCTCCTGCCTCCCGTGGCTGGCTGTGCTGCCGCGGAGACCTCACCGCCCCCATACTACTCCCACCGCTAGCCAGGCCGTCCCTCCACTCCACTCACCCACACCCCCTGTTATTCTGCAGCGACGGCAGCGCAACCGAACCAGTGAACCCTCGTACTCCTCTCCGCGTTGGCATCCACTGCCGCGTCTTCCCCGGCTCCACGTCGTCCCCTTGCTAGGCCTCTCCGTCGTCCATCGCCGTGGTTCTCTCGGCGCGGCGTGGTCAATGTGGTTAACGACCGAATTCCATCGGAAGAATACTGTATGTGGAGAGGCTGACAGCTGGGTCCACGGCAGCCGCAAGGAAGTGCCTCCTTATTACATGGAAAATAATTATTCCTCCACCTGACAGCAGGGACCCACTGGACGGGCCACCAGTATTTCACGAAAAAAACATTTGCCCCTGACTGCTGGGACCCACCCGACGGGCCACCGTATTTCGCGAAAAAAACGTTCCCCCTGCTGTCAGCTCGGACCCACCGGAAGTGCCTCCTTATTACGCAAAAAAAAATGAATACCCCCTGCTAGCTGGGACCCACCTTGGTGGGAGGCTGACTTGTGGGCCTACTAAGTTGACGGGGACGGAAGGCTTTGTCAACTTATTCAATATAAACGATTCTAGCTCCAGTGACCGTACGATGTCCATCCAACGGACGTAGTGCTTCTTCAACCTCTGGTCTTCTTGCTCCAGCCGCACAAAGCAGCGCCGGTCGTGCCGCATGCTCCTGCCTCCCGTGGCGGGATGTGCTGCCGCGGAGGCCTCACCGCCCCCTACTATTCCCACCGTTGGCCAGGCCCTGCGGCGACGGCAGCCTCACACCACAGCCGAACCAGTGAATCCTTGTACTCCTCTCCGCGCGGGCTTCCACTGCCGCGTCTTCCCCGGCTCCCCGTCGTCCCCTTCCTAGGCCTCGCCGTCGTCCACCGCCCTGGTGCTCTTGGCGCGGCGTGGTCAACGTGGTCAATGAACGACTTCCATCGGACGTGGACTATACATGGAGAGGCTGAAAGCTGGGTCCACGACCACAGCAAGGAAGTGCCTCCTTATTATGCGGAAAATAATTATTCCTCCACTGACAGCGGGGACCCACTGGACGGGCCACCGTATTTTGCGAAAAAAACGTTTCCCCCCCTGACTGCTGGGACCCACCAGCTACACCTTCGCACGCAACGAAGTGCGTCCGGGCAAAAAAAAAACGATTCGCCCCCCTGACTGCTGAGACCCACCGGATACATCTTCGCACGCAAGGAAGTGCGTCCGGGCAAAAAAAACGATTCGCCCCCCTGACTGCTGGGACCCACCAGCTACATCTTCGCACGCAAGGAAGTTCCTGACAGTCGGGACCCACCTGGTCGAAGCATACGTAGCGTTGTTATTCTGGTCGCGAACGTGTACGTACATACTGGTCGATGTAGAGGCGCGCACGTGTCGTAGTAGAGGCGCACACGTAGCATGTACACATACGTACAGCGGCCGGGGTGCAAGAAAGAAAATACGGCCACGTATGTGTACGTACGGCCAGGGCTCGTGTACATGGCTGGGTCGGAATAGAGAAACCGCGTCGTCATCGTGTTCATGGGGAGGCAACGGAATGTGTCGTGTTCATCGGGAGGCAACAGAACGCGGGGGAGCCAACCGGCTGGGTCGAAACGGAATGCGTGGCCGTGTTCATCGGGAGGGCTTGGACGGAACAAGCGATGGAAACGAGGCCTGGCGTACCACACAACGGAGGAAACAGACCTCCTATGTTCGGAACGGGGTCCTTTTGATCGGGAGGGGTGTGGCGTATCGCAAAACGGAGGAAACGGACCTCCTACGGTCAAAACGGGGGTCCTGTTGATCGGGAGGGGTGTGTCGTACCGCAAAACGGACGGAATGGACCTCCTACGGTCGAAACGGGGGTCTTGTTGATCGGGAGTGGTGTGACCGCAAAACGGACGAAACGGACTTGTGTTGGAGCGCTACGGTCGAAACGGGGGTCCTGTTGATCGGGAGGGGTGTGGCGTACCGCAAAACGGGACTCCACGGGATACTGTTCATCTCCACCGTCGACCTCCTCCAGCCTCCCCGGGCTACCGTCGACCTCCTCCAGCCTCCACGGGCTCCTGTTCATCAAGCCTCCACCGCGCGCTACTCCACCGGCTACTGTTCAACTACCCCTCCACCGTCTACTGTTCATCCAACCCTCCACACCACGGGTTCCTGTTCAACCACCCCTCCACGGGCACCCCTCCACCGTCTACTGTTCATCCATCCTTCCACACCACGGGGTCCTGTTCAACCACCCATCCACGGGCACCCCTCCACCGTCTACTGTTCATCCAGCCCTCCACCACACCACGGGGTCCTGTTCATCCAGAGGCAAACGCCACCGCCACTATTCATCCAACCCCCCGCAACGCCACTATTCATCCCAGGCAGCATCGATCGGCTTGATTAGCAGCGAGAGCGGCGAATCGCCGATCGGGCTCAGTTAACAACCATCGATCGAAAGCTCGGGTTCAGTAACGCGTAGCCTGCAGTGCAATCGCTCGGGTTTAGTTAGAGCCCAACGCCTTGCTCGTGTTCAGTTAGAGCCGACGCCTCGCACACACGCGCGTACGTGTACGAGAGAAACGCGGATCGCTCGGCCCCCGACCTCCCACCGTAACCGGGAACTCCCCGAAATTTTCCTCCCCCTCACTTCTACCATGGTTTTTTCCGTCATGGACGGCCCAAAGAATGTCATGCAGCTGCGTCTCCGGCCCGCCCAGGACGAAAAGCCCATTTTCCGTCATGATTTTTTGTCATAGAAGTAGGAGCCCACCACATCTACGATGATACCGGGTTTTGTCACAATTATCGTCATAGAAGTGTCATATGTATGACAGAATTTTTTTCGTTCGGCCCAAAATTTCACGGATGTGTCTTTTTTTTGTAGTGAAAACCCTAATGTCACCTAGATACTCCAATGTCACCTCAAGTATCCATGGGTATGATTATACGATATGCATCACACAATCTCAGATTCATCTATTCAAACCAACACAAAGTACTTCAAAGAGTGCCCCAAAGTTTCTACCGGAGAGTCAAGACGAAAACGTGTGCCAACCCCTATGCATAAGTTCACAATGTCACGGAACTCGCAAGTTGATCACCAAAACATACATCAAGTGGATCACGTGATATCCCATTGTCACCACAGATAAGCACATGCAAGACATACATCAAGTGTTCTCAAATCCTTAAAGATTCAATCCGATAAGATAACTTCAAAGGGAAAACTCAATCCATTACAAGAGAGGAGAGGGGGGAGAAACATCATAAGATCCAACTATAATAGCAAAGCTCGCGATACATCATAAGATCCAACTATAATAGCAAAGCTCGCGATACATCAAGATCGTGCCAACTCAAGAACAAGAGAGAGAGAGAGAGAGAGAGAGAGAGAGAGAGAGAGATCAAACACGTAGCTACTGGTACATACCCTCAGCCCCGAGGTGAACTACTCCCTCCTCGTCATGGAGAGCGTCGAGATGATGAAGATGGCCACCGATGAGGGATCCCCCTCCGGCAGGGTGCCGGAACGGGTCTAGATTGGTTTTTGGTGGCTACAGAGGCTTGCGGCGGCGGAACTCCTGATCTATTATGTTCCTCGATGTTTTTAGGGTATATGGATATATATAGGCAAAAGAAGTCTGTCAGGGGAGCCACGAGGGGCCCATGAGGGTGGGGGCGCGCCCAGGGGGGTGGGGTGCGCCTCCCTGCCTCGTGGCTTCCTCGAAGCTTCCCTGACGTCTACTCCAAGTCTCCTGGATTGCTTCCGTGCCAAAAATAACTCTCCCGAAGGTTTCATTCCGTTTGCACTCCGTTTGATATTCCTTTTCTTCGAAACACTGAAATAGGCAAGAAAACAACAATTTGGGCTGGGCCTTCGGTTAATAGGTTAGTCCCAAAAATAATATAGAAGTGTTTAGTAAAGCCCATAAACATCCAAAACAGATAATATAATAGCATGAATACTTCATAAATTATAGATACGTTGGAGACGTATCAGCATCCCCAAGCTTAATTCCTGCTCGTCCTCGAGTACGTAAATGATAAAAGAAATAATTTACGAAGTGTGAATGCTAGCAGGTGCACAAGTTTGATCAATGATAATATCAATCACCTTTCCTAGCATCATTATATGTCATAACAGTAGCTCATATCATAAAACTTTTCATGATCAAGTAATAAGCTATTCACATGTTAAAGTATAGATCGTAAACTTTCTTGAAAACTAACAAACAGTGCTCTTAGTCATCAAACAATTGCAATTCATCTTATTTTCAGGAAGGGTCTATGTCAGAGCTTTGATTTAGCAAACTCCACATACTCAACTATCATTTAATCTTTCACAATTGCTAACACTCACGTGATATTTATGGGTTCAAAGATTTAATCGGACACAGAGAAAGATAGGGGCTTATAGTTTTGCCTCCCAACCTTTTACCTCAAGGGTAATGTCCATAATAATAGTTCATGATAACTTACATCCAATTGGATATACATCAGGATCTTTCCAACACAATGTGCTTGCCAAAGGATAAAATGTAAAAAGGAAAGGTGAAGATCACCATGACTCTTGCATAAGGTATACGACAAGAATAAAAGATAGGCCCTTCGCAGAGGGAAGTAGAGGTTTTCATGCGCTTTTATAGTTGGATGCACAAAATCTTAATGCGAAAGAACGTCACTTATATTGCCACTTGTGATATGGACCTTTATTATGAAGCCTGTCGCTTTTATTTCTTCCACATCATAAGATCGTATAAAGCTTATTTTATCCACACTAATAAATCATACATATTTAAAGAGCAATTTTTATTGCATGCACCGATGACATACTAGAAGGATCTTACTCAATCCATAGGTAGGTATGGTGGACTCTCA
The DNA here is from genome assembly GCA_021605205.1 of Aegilops longissima. Lineage (NCBI taxonomy): Eukaryota > Viridiplantae > Streptophyta > Magnoliopsida > Poales > Poaceae > Aegilops > Aegilops longissima. The sequence continues at coordinate 20,760,718 of CM038678.1, forward strand.
TGGAAAAACTGGGTTTAAGGGTATTTGGAAGCACAAGTAGTATCTCTACTTGGTGCAAAGAATTGGCTAGCATGAGGGAGAAAGGCAAGCTCAACATGTTGGATGATCCATGACAATATACTTTATTTCGGATATAAGAAAACATAAACCATTACGTTGTCTTCCTTGTCCAACATCAAATTTTAGCATGTCATATTTTTATGAGTGCTCACAATCATAAAAGATGTCCAAGATAGTATATTTATATGTGAAATCTCTCTTCCTTCAATATTCTTTCATGAATTGTTCAAGTGACCAATACAATGTTTGCTAACCTTCAATAAATTTACCGCCTCTACTTTATGTGAAGTCATTACTCCTCATGGGATAAGCATCTGAAACATATATAATTTCAGATTTACGATATTCAACTCATTCAACTATTTACTCATAGGATATAAGTGAATCACACGAGTAAATGACAAACTACTCCAAAAAGATAAAAGTGAAGATCAATGAGTAGTTAAATAATTATGTAGCTATGTGAAGACTCTCTCTCATTTAAGAATTTCAGATCTTGGGATATTAATCAAAAAGAAAGCAAAACAAAATAAAACTACATTTCAAGGATAGCACTCATCATGTGAAGAAGCAAAAACTTAGGATCAACCGATACTAACCGATAATTGTTGAAGGAAAAAAGGTGGGATGCCTATCGGGGCATCCCCAAGCTTGGATGCTTGAGACTTCTTGAAATATTATCTTGGGGTGCCTTGGGCATCCCCAAGATTGAGCTTTTGTGTCTCCTTAATTCCTTTTATATCTCGGTTTCCTAAATCTCGAAAGCTTCATCCACACCAAACTCAACAAGAACTCGTGAGATAAGTTAGTATAAACCAATGCAAAAACCTTATCATTTTCTATCGTAACAAATCACAAAAATTATTATCCAACATTGAATACTAAATGTCTCAGCATATTTAATACTCCTATCCTCAAATAGAATCATTAAACAAGCAAACATATGCAAACATAACAGCAATCTGCCAAAACAGTACAATCTATAAACAATGCAAGATTCATCATACTTCCCCAACTCCAAAAATTATGAGAAAAATATTAAACTGAAGAAGATTTATCGGAGCTCAATATGCAAAAAGTTTCAACATTTTATTATATTCTGAATTTTCTAGGGAAATTTTGCAACATCGATAAACTTTCTGTTTTGAAACAGCAACATGTATACTTGCAAAATTAGCATGGTAAAGGCTACCCTTGACATTTTTATTGAAAATATAGATGCAAAACATTATTATAAATAACAGAAAGAAAATACTAACAAAATAAAATGACGCTCCAAGCGAAACACATATCATGTGGTGAATAAAAATATAGCTCCAAGTAAAGTTACCGATGGACGAAGACGAAAGAGGGGATGCCATCTGGGGCATCCCCAAGCTTACGCTCTTGGTTGTCCTTGAATATTAACTTGGGGTTCCTTGGGCATCCCCAAGATTAGGCTCTTGCCACTCCTTATTCCATAGTCTATCGAATCTTTACCCAAAACTTGAAAACTTCACAACACAAAACTCAACAGAAAATCTTATGAGCTTCCTTAGTATAAGAAAATAAAACCACCACTTTTAGTACTGTAGTGAACTCATTCTAAATTCATATTGGTGTAATATATAATGTATTCCAACTTCTCTATGGTTCATACCCTCCGATACTACTCATAGATTCATCAAAATAAGCAAACAACACATAGAAAATAGAATCTGTCAAAAACAGAACAGTCTGTAGTAATCTGTAACTCTCGAATACTTCTGTAACTCCAAAAATTCTACCAAATTAGTAAAACCTGAGAAATTTGTGTACCAATCCAGAGCAAAAATAATCAGATCAAACGCACGTTTCTGTGAATTATGAAAACTAATTTACTGAGTGCAAAAGTTTCTGATTTTCAGCAGGATCAACACAACTATCACCGTAAGCTATCCTAAAGGTCTTACTTGGCACTTTATTGAAACAAAAGATATAAAACATGATTAATACAGTAGCATAATCATGTGGACACACAAAAACAGTAAAGTTAAATATTGGGTTGTCTCCCAACAAGCGCTTTTCTTTAATGCCTTTCTAGCTAAGCATGATGATTTCAATGATGCTCACATAAAAGATAAGAATTGAAACATAAAGAGAGCATCATGAAGAATATAGCTAGCACATTTAAGCCTAACCCACTTCCTATGCACATGGATTTTGTGAGCAAACAACTTATGGGAACAATAATCAACTAGCATAGGAAAGCAAAACAAGCACAACTTCAAGATTTTCAACACATAGAGAGGAAACTTGATATTACTGCAATTCCTACAAGCATATGTTCCTCCCTCATAATATTTTTCAGTAGAATCATGAATGAATTAAATAATATAACCAGAACCTAAAGCATTCTTTTCATGATCCACAAGCATAGAAATTTTGTTACTCTCCACATAAGCAAATTTCTTCTTATTCGGAATAGTGGGAGTATCATAAGAGACTCGAATACTATAAATTGTTTCCATATTAAAAGAGTAATGTTCAGAAAAAGGGTAATCATAATCATGACAAGTTTTATAAACATAATCATCACTACTTTTTATAGCATAGGTTTCATCACAATAATCATCATAAATAGGAGGCATTCTATCATCATAATAAATTTGCTCATCAAAACTTGGGAGGCTAAAAATATCATCTTCATTAAACGTAGCATCCCCAAGCTTGGGACAAACATTAATTGCAGTAAATATATTCTCAAATATGTCATTCTCATCAAACATAGCATCCCCAAGCTTGGGCCTTTTCATATCATAAGCATAATCACTCTCATCATTAATAGTATGGATAGAACCAATAGTATAGCAATTATCATCATCACAATGAGTAGTAGGAGCAACATCATTTGAGAGGGATACCTTTCTACCTTTGCTTCTCCCTCTTTTCTTTTTCTTCTTCACATCATGTGTGGGTTTAACCCTCTTTTTTGAGCTCCTTATTAACGAGATTGGTTGAATAGAAGGCTCCTCCTCGTTACCTGATTCATCATAAGAAATAATAGGAGGATATTGGGAAGTCGCTTCCCTTTCACTAGTATTCTCCTCATCTTCTATTTGCTTTATTTTCTTTATGTAATTGTCAATATAAGGATTTTCAATGCAATTCACCGCACAATACATATAAATTTCCTCTAGATCAATATCATGGAATTTCTCAAGGTTATTTTCTGGAATATGCTTAGTTGCACGTTTCATTTCTTCATAACCCAAAAGCAAACTAAGTTCATTATGATGTGCAAGGGAAATCCAATCATCACAATTTTTAGACACGATTTGATCATGAAACAATTTGCATCGGAGATTTAAATGACCACGTTCATTGCAAAGTTCACAAGTACGGCGAAGATATTTTAAATTTTCAGCACTCACATCTAGCCTTTCTTGCAACCATTTAGTTTCTAAATACTTATGCCTCTTGCAAAATCTATCTTCCCTATTTGGTGTGTACTTGCAAACTCTATGTACTCCACAAAAATTGACATGCTTATAAGAGACATTTTCATCATGACTAGTGCAATCGTCATTAGTACTATGGATATTCAAAGAGTTCATACTAACAACATTGCAATCATGCTCATCATTCAAAGATTTACTGACAAACATTTTATAGACTTCTTCTTCTAGCACTCAAGCACAATTTTCCTTTCCATCATTTTCACGAAAGATATTAAAAAGGTGAAGTGTATGTGGCAAACTCAATTCCATTTTTTTGTATTTTTATTTTATATACGAAACTAGTGATAAAACAAGAAACTAAAAGATTCGATTGCAAGATCTAAAGATATACCTTCAAGCACTCACCTCCCCGGAAACGGTGCCAGAAATTAGCTTAGTTGACGGGGTGTTAGTGCCGCTTTCCTCGCCTCCCCGGCAACGGCACCAGAAAAGAGCTTGACGTCTACTATGCAACCTTCTCCTCGTAGACGTTGTTGGGCCTCAAAGTGCAGAGGTTTTTAGGATAGTAGCAAATTTCCCTCAAGTGGATGACCTAAGGTTTATCAATCCGTGGGAGGTGTAGGATGAAGATGGTCTCTCTCAAACAACCCTGCAACCAAATAACAAAGAGTCTCTTGTGTCCCCAACACACCCAATACAATGGTAAATTGTATAGGTGCACTAGTTCGGCGAAGAGATGGTGATACAAGTGCAATATGGATGGTAGATATAGGTTTTTGTAATCTGAAAATATAAAAACATCAAGGTAACTAATGATAAAAGTGAGCGTAAACGGTATTGCAATGCTAGGAAACAAGGCCTAAGGTTCATACTTTCACTAGTGCAAGTTCTCTCAACAATAATAAAATAATTGGATCATATAACTATCCCTCAACATGCAACAAAGAGTCACTCCAAAGTCACTAATAGCGGAGAACAAACTAAGAGATTATTGTAGGGTACGAAACCACCTCAAAGTTATTCTTTCTGATCGATCTATCATAGAGTTCGTACTAGAATAACACCTTAAGACACAAATCAACCAAAACCCTAATGTCACCTAAATACTCCAATGTCACCTCAAGTATCGGTGGGTATGATTATACGATATGCATCACACAATCTCAGATTCATCTATTCAAACCAACACAAAGTACTTCAAAGAGTGCCCCAAAGTTTCTACCAGAGAGTCAAGACGAAAATGTGTGCCAACCCCTATGCATAAGTTCACAATGTCATGGAACTCGCAAGTTGATCACCAAAACATACATCAAGTGGATCACGTGATATCCCATTGTCAACACAGATAAGCACATGCAAGACATACATCAAGTGTTCTCAAATCCTTAAAGATTCAATCCGATAAGATAACTTCAAAGGGAAAACTCAATCCATTACAAGAGAGGAGAGGGGGAGAAACATCATAAGATCCAACTATAATAGCAAAGCTCATGATACATCAAGATCGTGCCAACTCAAGAACACGAGAGAGAGAGAGAGAGAGAGAGAGAGAGAGATCAAACACATAGCTACTGGTACATACCCTCAACACCGAGGGTGAACTACTCCCTCCTCGTCATGGAGAGCGCCGGGATGATGAAGATGGCCACCGGTGAGGGATTCCCCTCCGGCATGGTGCCGGAACGGGTCTAGATTTGTTTTCGGTGGCTACAGAGGCTTGCGGCGGCGGAACTCCCGATCTATTCTGTTCCTCGATGTTTTTAGGGTATATGGACATATATAGGCGAAAGAAGTCGGTCAGGGGAGCCACGAGGGGCCCATGAGGGTGGGGGCGCGCCTAGGTGGGTGGGACGCGCCTCCCTGCCTCGTGGCTTCCTCGAAGCTTCCCTGACGTCTACTCCAAGTCTCCTGGATTGCTTCTGTTCCAAAAATAACTCTCCCGAAGGTTTCATTCCGTTTGGACTCCGTTTAATATTCCTTTTCTTTGAAACACTGAAATAGGCAAGAAAACAGGAATTTGGGTTGGGCCTCCGGTTAATAGGTTAGTCCCAAAAATAATATAAAAGTGTTTAGTAAAGCCCATAAACATCGAAAACAGATAATATAATAGCATGAATACTTCATAAATTATAGATATGTTGGAGACGTATCACGCGCCACATCGTAAGCACGCTTCAAGGCCACACGCGCCGCCCCATCAGAGAACCTGCGGCACGACCCCGCAGAGAATGTCAGGGAGCTGACGTTGTTCGTCCTGCTTCAGGGCTCTACATTTTGGCGCATCCTGCACCTTATGCCATGTAGGCAAGACCACGGGCTAGTTTTATCCCTCCTCACGATCAACTCATCCTTGAGACTAAGCCTTGTTGACACCGTACGAGTACCACAGATTCAGTCTTGTTGATGTCCATAATTCATTGTATTTTCTTTCAGAATTTCATTCTTCTTTTTTCTCAAATATGCACGAGTGTGCATACCATATATTAAAGAAGGAAAGGCATAGAATGCATCCACCGGTCAATTACAAAAGGTGTGATTTCTCACGCCCACATGTACAACTCCGCCCCACGCACACTACGGTAACTAGATTACTCCTCGCCACTAATCCACCTGGCTAAGCCTGCAAGCGCAGACTCTACATTTCTTTTCAAGAGTCCAGACATCGACCAACTTCTACCTTCTGCCTCAATTCTCTTTATGAGGCGACCTGTCGATGGCGAAGCACCGTCGAACACAACTGCATTTCTATGCTTCCACAACTCCCACAGCGTCAGAAGCAGTATCGTGTGCAGATCCTTCCTTGCCACATTTCCGACCGCTTGTTTGCCACATATCCATGGCATGAGGCCATCCTGCGTGGATGGCATTCACTCTGGCTTCCCTAGTGTCGTACATACCACCATCCAGATCGTCCAGGCGAAGACGCATGTTAGTAACACATGATCAATTGTTTCCTCCTCTTGATCACAAAGAGGGCATTTATCCTGATGCGGCAGCCCCCTCCTAGCAAGCCGGTCTGACGTCCAGCATCTGTTTCGTAGTGCCAGCCACGCGAAGAATTTGCATTGTGACGGAGCTCACGACTTCCAAGTTAACTCCGTGGAGGGAATGGCCTCCCGTCCCCAGAACTTCGCTGCGTACGCAGATCTCACAGTGAACTGTCCCGTCGTCTCCCAAGACCAAGCTATCCTGTCTGAGACATTCTCCACAGGTTCCCAAGCCTGTACCCTCTGCCAGAGCTGAAGGAACTGCTGCAGTGCTACCATACTCATGTTGGGGCCGAGGCATGCTCCCCAAGACCCATCAGTTCTCACCTGGCCAAGCATGCACGTCTGTCGAACCCGGCGTGGCACCATGTCATAAACAGCCGGGGCAATCTCCTGAATCCTCATCCCGTCCAACCACCGGTCTTCCCAAAATAAGATATTAAGCCCATTATTCGCCGCGCAGCTTGTGGCCGCATGAAATATTTGCATCGCATCAGGTGGCACTTTGATTTTGAATTCACTCCAGGGTCTACTGTTGCCCGTCCTCTGCAACCATGGCCATTTGGCCTGCATGGCCACATTCATCCACCTCAAGTTAGGCAGTCCTAATCCTCCTGCCCATTTTGGGGCACACACGGTCTCCCACGCAACCACACAATTGCCTCCATTTGCCTCTGCTTTCCGGCACCAGAGAAAACCACGACAAATCTTGTTCATGGTTGTAAGTGTTTTGATAGGAAGATCCAAAGCCATCATCGCATGGATGGGCATCGCACACAAAAACGAGAGCACCAAAGTGAGCCTACCACTTTAGGCATAAGCGCCGCCTTCCACCTTGGCAAGCGGTTTGCCATCTGATCCACCAGGTACTGAAGCTGAGCCGCTGATTGCTTCCTTAAAGACAGGGGCAGCCAAAGATATTTCACCAGGAAAGAACCCACCGGACATCCAAGCTACTGACTTGCCAAGGCAATATTCTGCTCCGAACACCGTATCGGCAACGCGACTAATCTTCTCATGTTAATGTGTAGGCCCGATGCCTCCCCAAATAGGTCAAAAATGCATTTGCAGATAGCAAGATCCATTGGTTCCGGCTTGGTAAACAAGACAACATCGTCCGCAAAGATTGAGATCGTTTTCTTTAATCCTGTTGTCGCCAATGGCTGCAAAAACCCACGCCGGGCATCCCATTCAAAGAGCCGATTCAGTGGCTCCATAGTTAGAATGAAGAGCATCGGTGAGACGGGGTCACCTTGCCGCAAACCCTTGCAGTTATAGATAGTTTCACCCGGGTCTCCATTCACCATAATTCTTGTTGTGGACGTTGCTAAGATTCCACACACCCAGGACCTCCACCTTGCGCCAAAGCCAAGCTGCTCCATAACTTTCGGAAGAAACGGCCATTGGACCGAGTCAAAAGCTTTTGAGATATCCAGCTTCAGAAGCACTGCAGTGTTTTTCAGAGCATGCAAGCGCCTAGCCATGCTCTGAACTAACATGAAGTTGTCGTGCAGTGATCGACCTTTGACAAAACACTTTGATGATTCCCAACCAAGTTAGGTAACTCCACCATGAGCCTAGAAGCAAGCACCTTCTCAAAAATCTTGACTGCCCCATGTACCAGGTTTATGGGCTGAAAATCCCCCACATCCAGTGCACCCTCCTTCTTCGGTAAGAGGGACACAAGGGATTTATTGATTGTCGCCAATCCTCTCACATCACCATTGTAGAAGCATGTCATTGTTGTCATGAAATCCTCACGTATATGCCAACATGTGGCATAGAAACGGCTCGTGAATCCGTCCGGTCCTGGTGCCTTATCCGGGGGCATGGACTTAATAACCTTATCAACTTCCTCCATGGAAAAGGGCTCCTCAAGGTGTGCTAGGTGTTGGAACTATGCCCTAGAGGCAATAATAAAATGGTTATTATTATATTTTCTTTTTCATGATAATTGTCTATTGTTCATGCTATAATTGTATTAACTAGAAACCGTAATACATGTGTGAATACATAGACCACAACATGTACCTAGTGAGCCTCTAGTTGACTAGCTCATTGATCAATAGATGGTTATGGTTTCCTGACCATGGACATTGGATGTCATTGATAACGGGATCACATCATTAGGAGAATGATGTGATGGACAAGACCCAATCCTAAGCATAGCACAAGATCGTGTAGTTCGTTTGCTAATGCTTTTCTAATGTCAAGTTTCGTTTCTTTAGACCGTGAGATTGTGCAACTCCCGGATACCGTAGGAATGCTTTGGGTGTACCAAACGTCACAACGTAACTGGGTGGCTATAAAGGTGTACTACTGGTATCTCCGAAAGTGTCTGTTGGGTTGGCACGAATCGAGACTGGGATTTGTCACTCCGTATGACGGAGAGGTATCTCTGTGCCCACTCGGTAATGCATCATCATAATGAGCTCAATGTGACTAAGTAGTTAGTCACGGGACCATGCATTATGGGACGAGTAAAGTGACTTGCCGGTAACGAGATTGAACAAGGTATTGGGATACCGACGATCGAATCTCGGGCAAGTAACGTGCGAAAGTTCGTTGTTTCGAAGCACCACGTGATGATCGGGTGTGATAGATTTCAACGTTCACATACAACGGGTGTAAGCCAGATTTACACACGCGAAACACTTAGGTTGACTTGACGAGCCTAGCATGTACAGACATGGCCTCAGAACACAAGAGACCGAAAGGTCGAACATGAGTCGTATAGTGGATACGATCAACATGAAGATGTTCACCGATGATGACTAGTCCGTCTCACATGATGATTGGACACGGCCTAGTTGACTTGGATCAGGTAACACTTAGATGACTAGAGGGATGTCTATCTGAGTGGGAGTTCGTAAGATGAACTTAATTATCCTGAACATAGTCAAAAGGTTTTTGCAAATTATGTCGTAGCTCGCGCTTTAGTTCTGTTGTCTTAGATATGTTCCTAGAGAAAATTTAGTCAAAAGTTGATAGTAGCAATTATGCGGACTGGGTCCGTAAACTGAGGATTGTCCTCATTGCTGCGTAGAAGGCTTATGTCCTTAATACACCGCTCGGTGTGCTGAACCTCGAACGTCATCTGTGGATGTTGCGAAAATCTGACATGCACGTTTTGATAACTACGTGATAGTTCAGTAATGTTAAACGTTTTAGAATTGAGGCACCGAAGACGATTTTGAAATGTCGCGGAACATATGAGATGTTTCGAGGGCTGAAATTGGGATTTCAGGCTCGTGCCCACGTCAAGAGGTATAAGACCTCCGACGAGTTTCTTAGCCTGCAAACTAAGGGAGAAAAGATCAATCATTGAGCTTGTGCTCAGATTGTCTGAGTACAACAATCACTTGAATCAAGTGGGAGTTAATCTTCCAGATGAGATAGTGATGTTTCTCCAAAGTCATTGCCACCAAGCTGCTAGAGCTTCGTGATGAACTATAATATATCAGGGATAGATATGATGATCCTTGAAATATTCACGATGTTTGACGCCGCGAAAGTAGAAATCAAGAAGGAGCATCAATTGTTGATGGTTAGTGAAACCACTAGTTTCAAGAAGGGCAAGGGCAAGAAGGGATACTTCATGAAATGGCAAATCAGTTGCTGCTCTAGTGAAGAAACCCAAGGTTGAACCCAAAACCCGAGACTTAGTGCTTTTGTAATGAGGGGAACGGGCACTGAAGCAGAACCACCCTAGATACTTGGTAGATGAGAAGGCTGGCAAGGTCGACAAAAGTATATTGGATATACATTATGATGTGTACTTTAGTAGTACTCCCAGTAGAACCAGGGTATTTAAATACCGGTTCGGTTGCTAAGTGTTAGTAACTCGAAATAAAAAGCTATGGAATAAACGGAGACTAGCTAAAGGTGAGATGACGATATATGTTGGAAGTGTTTCCAAGATTGATGTGATCAAGCATCGCATGCTCCCTCTACCATCGAGATTGGTGTTAAACCTAAATAATTGTTATTTGGTATTTGCGTTGAGCATAGACATGATTGGATTATGTTTATCGCAATACGATTATTCATTTAAGGAGAATAATGGTTACTCTGTTTATTTGAATAATACCTTCAATGGTCTTGCACCTAAAATGAATGGTTTATTGAATCTCGATCGTAGTGATACACATGTTCATGCCAAGAGATATAAGATAGTAATGATAGTACCACATACTTGTGGCACTGCCATTTGAGTCATATTGGTATAAAACGCATGAAGAAGCTCCATGTTGATGGATCTTTGGACTCACTCGTTTTTGAAAAGATTGAGACATGCAAACCATGTCTATTGGTAGATATGCATGAAGAAACTCCATACAGATGGATCGTTTGGACTCACTTGATTTTGAATCACTTGAGACATGCAAATCATACCACATGGGCAAGATGACCGAAAGGCCTCATTTTCAGTAAGATGGAACAAGAAAGCAACTTGTTGGAAGTAATACATTTTGATGTGTGCAGTCCAATGAGTGCTGAGGCACGCAGTGGATATCGTTATGCTCTTACTTCACATATGATTTGAGTAGAAGCTAAGTATATTTACTTGATGAAACACAAGTCTGAATTATTGAAAGGTTCAAGTAATTTCAGGGTGAAGCTGAAGATCGGCGTGACAAGAGGATAAAATGTCTATGACATGATCATAGAGATGAATATCTGGGTTACGTGTTTGGCACACAATTAAGACCTTGTGGAAATTGTTTCACTACTTATATCGCCTGGAACACTCTAGTGTGATGGTGTGTCCGAACATCATAGCTGCACCATATTGGATATGGTGCATACCATGATGTCTCTTATTGAATTACTACTATCGTTTATGGGTTAGGCATTAGAGACAACCGCATTCACTTTAATAGGGCACCATGCAGTTCCGTTGAGACGACACGTATGAACTATGGTTTGGAGAAACCTAAGTTGTCGTTTCTTAAAAGTTTGGGGCTGCGACGCTGATGTGAAAAAGTTTTAGCCTCATAAGCTCGAACCCAAAGCGGATAAATGCATCTTCATAGGACACCCAAAACAGTTGGGTATACCTCATAATTCAGATCCGGAAGCAAAAGTGATTGTTTCTAGAATCGGGTCCTTTCTCGAGGAAATATTTCTCTCGAAAGAATTGAGTGGGAGGATGGTGGATACTTGATGAGGTTACTGAACCGTCACTTCAACTAGTATGTAGCAGGGCACAGGAAGTTGTTCCTGTGGCGCCTACACCAATTGAAGTGGAAGCTGATGATAATGATCATGAAAATTTCAGATCAAGTCACTGCCAAAACTCGTAGGTCGACAAGGATACGTACTACTCCAGAGTGGTACGTAATCCTGTCTTGGAGGTCATGTTGCTAGACAACAATGAACCTACGAGCTATGGAGTAGCGATGGTGGGCCCGTATTCTGACGAATGGCTCAAGGCCATAAAATCCGAGAGAGGATCCATGTATGAAAACAAAGTATAGACTTTGGAAGAACTACTCGATGGTCGTAAGGCTGTTGGGTACAGATGGATTTTAAAAGGAAGACGGACAATGATGGTAAGTGTCACCATTAAGGAAGCTCGACTTGTCGCTAAGATGTTTTTCGACAAGCTCAAGGAGTTGACCACGATGAGACTTTCTCACTCGTAGCGATGCTAAGAGTTTGTTGGAATTATATTAGTAGTTACTGCATTATTTATGAAATATTGCAGATAAGATGTCAAAACATTGTTTCCTCGATGATTTTCTTGAGGAAAGGTTGTATCTGATACAACCAAAAGGTTTTGTCAATCCTGAAAGATGCTAACAAGTATGCAAAGCTCCAGTAATCCTTCTAAGGACTGGAGTAAGCATCTCGGAGTTGGAATATACGCTTTGATGAGATGATCAAAGATTTTGGGTTTATACAAAGTTTATGAGAAACTTGTATTTCCAAAGAAGTGAGTGGGAGCACTATATCATTTCTGATGAGTATATGTTGTTAACATATTGTTGATCAGAAATGATGTAGAATTTCTAGAAAGCATATAGGGTTATTTGAAAAGTGTTTTTCAATCGAAAACATGGATTAGGCTACTTGAACAATGAGCATCAAGATCTATAATATAGATCAAAAAATGCTTAATAGTACTTTCAAATGAACACATATCGTGAGAAGATTTTGAAGGAGTTCAAAATGGATCGGCAAAGAAGGAGTTCTAGGCTGTAAGGTGTGAGTATTGAGTAAGACTCAAGACCTGACCACGGCAGAAGAGAGAGAAAGGACGAAGGTCATCTCCTATGCTTTAGACATAAGCTCCACAATATGCTATGCTGTGTACCGCACCTGAAGTGTGCCTTGCCATGAGTCAGTCAAGGGGTACAAGTGTGATCCAGGAATGGATCACAGCACAGCGGTCAAGGTTATCCTTAGTAACTAGTGGACTAAGGAATTTTCTCGATAATGGAGGTGGTAAAAGAGTTCGTCGTAAAGGGTTACGCCGATGCAAACGTTGACACTAATCCGGATGACTCTGAGTAGTAAACCGGATTCGTATAGTAGAGTAGTTATTTGGAATAGTTCCAAATAGTGCGTGGTAGCTGCATCTAGGAGATGACATAGAGATTTTTAAAGCACACACGGATCTGAAAGATTCAGACCCATTGACTAATAACCTCTCTCACAAGCGAGATATGATCAAACCCAATGGGTGTTGGATTCATTACAATCACATAGTGATGTGAACTAGATTATTGACTCTAGTGCAAGTGGGAGACTGTTGGAAATATGCCCTAGAGGCAATAATAAAATGGTTATTATTATATTTCCTTGTTCATGATAATTGTCTATTGTTCATGCTATAATTGTATTAACTGGAAACCGTACTACATGTGTGAATACATAGACCACAACATGTCCATAGTGAGCCTCTAGTTGACTAGCTCGTTGATCAATATATGGTTATGTTTTCCTGACCATGGACATTGGATGTCATTGATAACGGGATCACATCATTAGGAGAATGATGTGATGGACAAGACCCAATCCTAAGCATAGCACAAGATCACGTAGTTCGTGTGCTAAAGCTTTTCTAATGTCAAGTATCGTTTCCTTAGACCATGAGATTGTGCAACTCCCGGATACCATAGGAATGCTTTGGGTGTACCAAACGTCACAACGTAACTGGGTGGCTATAAAGGTGCACTACAGGTATCTTCGAAAGTATCTGTTGGGTTGGCATGAATCGAAACTGGGATTTGTCACTCCCTATGACGGAGAGGTATCTCTGGGCCCACTCGGTAATGCATCATCATAATGAGCTCAATGTGACTAAGTAGTTAGTCACGGGATCATACATTATGGAACGAGCAAAGTGACTTGCCGGTAACGATATTGAACGAGGTATTGGGATACCTACGATCGAATCTCGGCAAATAACGTACCGATTGACAAAGGGAATTGTATACGGGATTGCTTGAATCCCTGATATCGTGGTTCATCCGATGAGATCATCGTGGAACATGTGGGAGCCAACATGGGTATCCAGATCCCGCTGTTGGTTATTGACCGGAGAGATGTCTCGGTCATGTCTGCATGATTCCCGAGCCCGTAGGGTCAACACACTTAAGGTTCGATGACGCTAGGGTTATAGGGAAGGTATGTATGCGGTTACCGAATGTTGTTTGGAGTCCCGGATGAGATCTCGGATGTCACGAGGAGTTCCGGAATGGTCCGGAGGTGAAGATTGATATATTGGACGAAGGGTTTTGGAGTCCGGAAGTGTTCCGGAGGTACCGGGTGATGACCAGCATGACCGAAAGGTATTTCGGGAGCCCCGGCAAGTGTTGGGGGGCTTCATGGGCCAAGGGAAGGAGGCAAACCAGCCCACTAAGGGGTTGTGCGCCCCCCTCACCTATTCCCATGTGACCAAGGGGTTTGGGGCGCCCCATCTAGGGTTCCCACCTCCTGGCTTGGGGGCCAAGTCACCCAAAGGGGAGATCCCATCTGCCTTGGCCGCCACCCCCCTAGGGGAAACCCTAGGGCGCCTCCCCCTTCCCCTTGCCCCTATATATAGTGGTGGTTTTGGGCTGCCCAACACATGAGTCTCTCTCTCCCAAGGCGCAGCCCTACCTCTCTCCCTCCTCATCTCTCGTAGTGCTTGGCGAAACCCTGCAGGAGTACCGCGCTCCTCCACCACCACCATGCCGCCGTGCTGCTGCTGGATGGAGTCTTCCCCAACCGCTCCCTCTCTCCTTGCTGGATCAAGGCATGGGAGACGTCACCGGGCTGCACGTGTGTTGAACGCGGAGGCGCTGTTGTTCGACGCTTAGATCGGAATCGACCGCGATCTGAATTGCCGCGAGTACGACTACCTCATCCGCGTTCTTGCAACGCTTCCGCTTAGCGATCTACAAGGGTATGTAGATGCACTCCCCGCTCTCTTGTTGCTAGTCTCTCCATAGATTGAACTTGGTGATGCGTAGAAAATTTTGAATTTCTGCTACGTTCCCCAACACTAGGTCCATTCGTGGCAATCCTAGAGCCTCCAAGTTGAGCGCGTGCCATTTCACAGGACCCAAAAGCCTCACCATAATAGTCATCCACCGCAGCTGCCACACTATCTTGGCCCGTGTATATATTCCCGTTATGCCGCACTGTTCGAATGGTGTTCTTCCTCTGCCAATGACTTGCTTGTTGATGGAACAGCCTAGTGTTGTCATCCCCTTCTCACAACTGAAGCAAACGCGACCACTGCCGGGCAATGGATCTTTCAAGAGAGCACAAGCCCAACAACTTTCTTTTCAAGCACTTACGGAGCCCCATCTCAGCCTCTGTTAGTTGTCGATCATCCATGGCAATATCCAGACGATTTATCACTTCCATTGCTATACGTATTTGCAGCTTAACATTGCCAATCCATCTGTCGCTCCACTTCCGAAGAGCCATGGCCGTGGCTTTCAACTTGTCATGCAACGTGAGGTATGCGTTAGCTGCCACCGGGACCGAGTTCCATGCTTCCTGCATGGTATCCATGAAACCATCCGCCTTCACCCAAAATGATTCAAACTTGAACCTCTTACGCATGTGCACCTTCATATTCATATCCAGCATCAACGGGCAGTGGTCTGAGATGGCAGTTCCCAAAGCCGAGAGGAAACAAGTGGGGAATGCCTCATCCCACTCATTAGAAACAAAAACATGGTCACTCTTCTTGAGCGTTGCATGCTGCCTTTAATTTGACCAAGTATAATGCCTACCATTCAGGTACAGCTCCTTCAACACTAGCAAGTTTTGCCTGAAATCTACCCATCATTCTTCGGTTTATGGATGTATTGCTCTTATCCTCCTGATTAACCTGCAAGTTGAAGTCACCAGCCACAAGCCACGAACCGGCATGTAAGTCTCGAATATCCACAAGCTCATGAAGGAAATCCACCTTCTCCCTCTCATCATGGGGGCCATAGACACATGTGAGCCACCACTCCTGCTCACCCATCATCTTCACGATCGCAGTTAGTGTGTTATCCGTGTAGTACGGGTTTGACAGTTGGGTTATTGAGTCATCCCAAGCCACCAGAATTCCACCACGAGTCCCAACCACCGGCAAGCAGAAAAACTACCCAAATTTATTACCAAGGCACTGTTGTACTACGGTCAGAGATACATATTGTAACTTAGTTTCCTGCAGGCATACAATAGCCGGATTTGCCGACGCAATCGCTTGATAAACTGCACTCCTACGAGCCAGAGCATTGAGGCCCCGAACATTACACACAATCATTTTGAGGGGTTGTGCATTCATTGATCACTTGCCATCGAACCACCTGACCTCCCGTGGACGAGCTACACTGCAGCTTCTGCTGCCTCCTCCATTAGTGGCATAACCGGCGACTCCCAACCAAACAGAGCCAAAACGATGGCAATGTGTGCGTCCGAGAGGGGGGAGAATAGGTCAACGTACATGCGAAGGGCATTCAGAGATCACCTCACCCTCATGCACGAGACACAACTTCCTAATGAGAACTTTCTGCTGTTTGGTGGTCGCATGCTAGCAATCCATGCACTCCTCCGTGCCAGTGCCATGTCCAGTTTCCTTTTCTTCGCTAGTTTGCCACCCTTGGTGGCTGGAGCCCGACTGCCCGGCCTTGGCAGAATGGGTGAAAGCGACCGCTGCATCTCCGTGCAGAGCACATCCACGTTAACCTGCACTGGGCACATATGTGCCTGAGCTAATGGTGTGCATGGCACCGTCTCCACCTGCTGCTCACACGCGACAGGCTGGGACTCAACCAACCTCTCGACCGGGGCCGAACCTGCAGGCTCCTCACGTGTTGGCGTGCATGGGCACGTCCCATTCGCATGCAAAGCCCCATCCCCCGATAGGCTAAGCAGGAACAAATCCCAAGGGCGGGATCCCCCCACTGCTGGCCCACCATTTAGAGTATCTGCCTCCTCTCCCGACAAGTTGAGCAGCACCGATCTCACCTGAATCGACCCGACACGATCTGTGACGTCGCTTCGCGTCCAATCCACGCGGTCGTTCACTCCTGTAGTGATTCGGTCCATACCCTGGCGCCCATCCCGCGGTCCCCACGTGGAAAGTTGCACGGACGCGGGGGAATCGGCGGGCCCTGCCACTTGTGGCCTTGAACGATTCTCCACAAGCGGACAAGGGGTTGTGGGGTTGTCCTGATCCTCCAGATCCTTCTGGCCAATCCACTCGGTTGGCAGCATGCAGTCGCATGCGACCAGCTGGTCGCCTCACGTAGCCCAAGCCATGCCTGGCCCAGTCACCAACTCTGATCCCATGACGGCAGCCACGCAACTGATGTCGTTGCCATGCTGACGCCCACTTGTAGCG
Source organism: Aegilops longissima (assembly GCA_021605205.1). NCBI lineage: Eukaryota > Viridiplantae > Streptophyta > Magnoliopsida > Poales > Poaceae > Aegilops > Aegilops longissima. Next base: position 20,778,024 of record CM038678.1, read on the forward strand.
GCCGTTTGAACGAAGTGCTTGGCCGGCGGTGGCGCCGCCGTCGACGACCCGATCGTGGAGGCCGCACCCCCACCAGAGCCTCCCGAGCCACCATTGCTGCCAGCCCCGCCGCCCGAAGGCCGCCCCACGTCATGTCACGTGCGCCAATCATCGTTTCCCGTGGGCGGTGATGGCGGTGGCGGCGGCGGCAGTCCACCTCTTGATCGTCCACCCGCGCTGGCTCTGCCAGAACGGTGATGTCCACGGGGTACCAAAGGGCGGTAGCGCACCGGGCAACCGGCTGGCGACTGCCCTCCTCCGCGGCCCAGAGCGAGCGCCTCGGCCAGTCGATGAAGAGGAGGCGGCGCCGCGGGATCTTCTCGGACGGTCTGTACGCAACCAAACTCTGAAGTCCGCCATGTCATGCCAGCGTGCCGTACTATCATCCACCCCCACAACATAACCCAGGCCACGCAAGATCACCGTCACAGTCCTCTGGCTCCAGGCATGCGCCGGAACACCATGAAGCGAGGCTGGGACGAGGAAAGGTAGGTTTGCCGCCGTGGCCTGAGCTTGTCGAATCCACGGGCGAAGCTTGAGCTGTAACCAGGACGCCGACGCCCTCCCGGCGTGCACCATACGCTCCCGGAGTGCCCCATCGTTGTAGAGCACAAGGAAATCCTCCGGGTAGTACGAGCAAATGGAAATATCCGCCGGGCCAATGCTGAACTCCCTGTGAAGCACCGTAGCAGCATACGCCAAATTCACCGACAGGCGGGTGCTGGTGACCTTAACGAGCACCGCGCACGTGAGCTTCGCCTCCATTCTCCAAATGTCCTCAGAGGCCTCCAAGAAACAAGATCCAACCATGTCCGTAGGATCGCGCTCCACAAGCACCGCAACCCCACCGACGGTCATGAACGGGACGGAGAACTCCGGGCCAGGCCCGTGGCCTGAGACAACCTGCGCCCCATGCGCCCCAGGTGAAGGCTACGCCCACACCACATCCGTCCACATATGGCCCCCGGTGGAGGAGGGCCTGGGGGTGGCGGCGGCAGAGTGGAAGCGGAGCGCCTCGGCGAAGCAGGGGGGACAAGGCCGGTCCTGCGGCAGGAGGGGCCCTGGAGCGAAGGGCCGACGGTGGGCGTGGGGGCTGCTCCATCAGAGACTGGCTGCGGGGATGAGTGCAGCCCCGAGAGATGTGCCCCACCCCACGGCAGCGGACGCAGAAGCTGGGGTTCCGGCACTCTGCCGAGATGTGCCCGTCATCTCGGCCATAGTTGTAGCAGCATCCGAACAACTACGCCAGCATATGGGACTCCGATAGCGGGCGGGGCGCAGCCAGCGCGCGCTGGGCATGGCGACGCCGCCTAGGGAGGGCAGAGCGGGCAGGCGTACCACGCGGATGGTGGCACCTCTGGACCTGCCAGCCATCCGCCACCCGGGGCGGGCGCGAGGGGCCAGCGGCATCCCCTGGACCAGAGGACAGAAGGCCGTGCCTACCACCAGCATGACGATGCCGGACTTGTGCTGTGGGCGAGGGGGGCGGCTGAGGGAGTCCTGGACTAAGGGTCCTCGAGCGTCCGGCCTATCATCAATGGGCCGGACTGATGGGCTATGAAGACATGAAGGCCGAAGACTGTACCCGTGTCCGGATTGGACTCTCCTTGGCGTGGAAGGCAAGCTTGGCAATCAATCATGTAGATTCCTTTCTATGTAACCGACTCCATGTAACCCTAGATATCTCCGGTGTCTATATAAACCGGAGAGCGTAGTCCGGATGGACGGATACTCATTACCATAGTCATGCAGGCTAGCTTCTAGGGTTTAGCCATTACGATCTCGTGGTAGATCAACTCTTGTAATACTCATATTCATCAAGATCAATCAAGCAGTAAGTAGGGTATTACCTCCATAGAGAGGGCCCGAACCTGGGTAAACATCGTGTCCCTCGTCTCCTGTTACCATCGATCCTAGACGCACAGTTCAGGACCCCCTACCCGAGATCCGCCGGTTTTGACACCGACATTGGTGCTTTCATCGAGAGTTCCACTGTGCCATCGACAAGAGGTTCGATGGCCCCTTCAATCGTCGATAGTGACGCTGTCCAAGGAGAAACCTTCCTTCCCGGACAGATCTTCGTATTCAGCGGCTTCGTACTGCGGGCCAACTTGCTTGGCCATCTTGAGCAGATTGATAGCTACAGCCCTGGCCATGAGGTCAGATTCGGAAACCTGAATTACGTTGCGGACATCCGTGGAGACTTGATCTTCACCGGATTCGAGATCGCGGTGATCGGTCACCCCAATGAGCATGACTTAAATCTGTCATCAGACCATATTCAGGAGATGGATCATGTAACTGCTACGGCCTTAGATCCGGAGCAGATCGCGCCACACGAAGCCCCGGAGTCTGCGGCGTTGGAGCCACACACAGACTCAACACCTGGGAATATCTGCGTCAACGGAACTCCGGACTCGTCTCCGGCTATAAACTCCGAACCACGTGCGTCTGCAAACACCGAGCTTGATCGGTTATCGATTTCCGAATTCAGCGTTGTAGACATCTTCCAACACTCGCCCTTGGGAGATGTGCTAACTCATTGAAGAACCTGTCCTTGGCGGGGGACTACAGCCTAACTATGTCCGGTTCGAACTAGGGGCTGATGATGGAGAATTTTGCTTCCCGCCGCCACCCACTCCATAGCCACTGTCGAGGACATAACCGATATGCTCGATTACAGCTCTGGAGACATCGACAGTATAGACGGCGATGACGATGAGGAGCAAGCTCAAAGCCCGCCATTCACTGGACGTTGGCCAACCACTTCTTCATATGACGTGTACATGGTGGACACTCCTAAAGAAACCAACAACGACAAGGAAGAGGATGAACCTCCTAACACACAACCTGAGCTCCGGCGTTCTCGGCGCCGCCCTAAGTCACGTCGTTCCAAAGCCATTAACACCGGCACCAAAGGAATCAACATTACGGACAAGGCCGAAGATAATGAAGACCCCGCGGAGGAAACCTTCGAACAGGAAGATCGGCAAGTTAGCCCGGATGATGAGGCCACACATGACGATTCGGAGGACGATAATTATATTCCGCTCTCCGAAGATGAAATAAGCCTCGGCGATGAGGATTTCATCGTGCCTGAGGAACCTTTCGAACAGGAGCACTTCAAGCGCCGGCTACTAGCCACTGCAAGGAGCCTGAAAAAGAAGCAACAACAGCTTCAAGCTGAACAAGACCTGCTGAACGACAGATGGACTGATATCCTAGCAGCTGAAGAATACGGCCTCAAGCGCCCAATCAAGGATTACCCGAAGCGCAGATTGCTACCTCAGTTCGACGAGGAGGCGACAGAACCTACAAAACGGGGTCGAGATAATGCGGTTGGCCGACCATCATGCGGTCGGGGTAAAGCGGTAACTCAAGCCGAACAACAGCCCGCCCCACCCCAACGCCAGCACAGAGATAAGATAGTTCGGAATCCTACATACGACCCTCGTGGGACCTGGACAGTAGGGAAGAACATACCAGATCGGTCTACGGTTCACAAGGACGTGCTTCGACACGCAACGACGGCTATCTATTCGGACGCAACAAACCTAGTCACGCCCGGGCCGAAAACCGCAGACTAACTCAACCCAAGCTACGTCACGACGTGGCCCAATATAGAGGCGCTGCACACCCACTCTACTTCATTGATGAAGTAATGGAGCATGAATTCCCAGAAGGGTTCAAACCTGTGAATATCGAATCATACGATGGAACAACTGATCCCGCGGTGTGGATCAAGGATTTCCTTCTCCATATCCATATGGCCCACGGAGATGATCTCCATGCAATCAAATACCTACCATTAAAACTCAAAGGACCAGCTCGGCATTGATTAAACAGTTTGCCAGAAAATTCTATTGGCAGCTGGGAGGACTTGGAGAACGCCTTTCGCGAAAACTTCCAAGGCACATATGTTCGGCCACCAGATGCCGATGACGTAAGTCACGTTGTCCCGCAGCCCAGAGAGTCAGCCAGGAAACTCTGGACTCGGTTCTTAGTCAAAAAGAACCAAATTGTCGACTGTCCGAACGCGGAAGCCCTTGCAGCCTTCAGACACAGCGTCCGGGACGAATGGCTCGCACGCCACCTCGGTCAAGAAGGACCTAAATCCATGACAACCCTTACTGCTCTTATGACCTGCTTTTGCGCGGGAGAAGACAGCTGGCTCGCTCGTAAAAGCAATAGTGCCAGCGACCCGGGCACTTCCGAAATCCGAGACGGCAACGGCAAGCCACGACGAAGCAAACACAACAGCCGCAATGATAACGAAAGATCGCGTGACACAGCGGTCAACGCCGGATTCAGCAATCCCAACCCCGGTCAACGGAAGAGGCCATTTAAGGCGAACCGAGACGAACCATCCAACCTAGACAGGATATTGGACCGACCCTGCCAGATTCACGGCCACCTCGATAAACCAGCTAATCATACCAACAGAAACTGCTGGGTTGTTAAGCAAGCCAGCAAGCTCAACGCCAAACACAGGGAGAAGGCCGCCAGGCAACAGGGACGACGGACAGGTTCACCAATGAAATAACGAGGGTCAGAAGAAAATTCCACCCGAGGATCGACTGTTCCCGGAGCGAAAATAGCAGCCCGGCTTCCGCCGCCCACCCCGTACACCTGCAAAATTTGTACCGCACATACATCACTACGCACTCGAGATACCATGGGCATTGGTGGAAGCATACTATGGACAAGCCTGCAAGCATCCCTGTAACACTTTTTTATCTATTTTATTTTTATTTCTTTCTTCACTATCTCTTAAAAACAGGTGACGAACAGGGCAAACATCTAAAATTGACTCTGTCGGAGCTCGGACCCGTACACTCACCTAAGGGGCTATTTCCGTCAAGGATTCCCCTCTCCGAGGACAGGTGACGCACACGTGCGACAAGAGGTCCAAAATAACTTTTTGTAGACCGCACTCTTTATTTCGAGCCTGTACTATGCCTCCTCCTCTGCATCCGACCCCGAGCATGTCAAATACCCGGGGTTGTGGTCTTCATATTTATATAAAGTAATCATTGGCATATTGCTCAGCTCCCAGTAAACAGTATCCGAATTAGTCATCCGTGTTGTTTCGCCAATGGATATGGCTCCCATGGTTGTTTCACAAGTATACCTTGGCATAACCTGCCAGGGGCTCGGTATGGGAACAAATGAGATGCCGGCAAAAGCCCGAACAGCTCTATAGCGTACTTCAGTGTCGCAAGTTTGGCCTTATATGCATCAACTCCGAATCATTGTCTTTGGTCAATAGTTGGGTTGTCCGGCTCCTGTGCTTGCTACCCTACGTTCCGCTCCATCGGCTAGGGTAGTAAAGGGAGAACTACTGCGATGTGCCCTGGTCTAAACCGGATGAGCACCTCAGTAGAGAAAGCCGAAAACTGACTGTCATGATGCGGCGAGAGCTGGTCAACCACTTGACGACTTATAGGAATCTTTAGCGATTCTCCGTGTCACACGAGGGATCTTTTTCAGGTCATATATGTAAAGGCACATATTATAGTACGCCGCATACATACCAGGGGCTATGTCGTAGCCCCACCATAAAACTCGTAAGGCTAAGTGAAAGTGTTAACGCCATATAGTCTGATTGCCTGGTTCGCCGCATTACCACCTCCTTCTCATGGACCAAGATGTTGGATAAAGAGTAGTTAAATGCTTTCCCGAACACCCCCGTACTTCCTACGACGGGGCTGAAGCCGACGACTGGAAAACTTTCAGATTAATTAAAACGCCCGCGCAGGAGGAATACAAGCTTTCGAGCAAAACATAAAAATAGCTTAAACTATAAAATTGTCTTTTACAATTCTCTTACACCTCGCTCGAACATTATGTCTTTTGAGCACTGACCCTCTATCAAGCGGGCGGCCTCTAGGACATCTTCAAAATAATGCTCGGTTCAGGACGGTCCTTGCCCTTGGGTGGACTCTTCGTCGCAACATCGATGGCCTTCATCTTCTCCCAGAATGTCTTGACTCGGGCAAAAGCCATCCGTGCACCTTCAATGCAAGTCAACCGCTTCACAGCGTCGATACGCGGCACCACGTCAACAAACCATTGTACCAAACCGAAGTTGCTATTCAGAACAGGCTCGGTTGGCCACAACCGGACTATGATGTTCTTCATGGCAGCACCGGACACCCTATGAAGCTCGGCCCATTGGAACATCTGTTCATTCAGCAACAGAGGGCGCTTTGATAGGCCAAACTGCGACCAGAAAAGCTTCTCCATTGCGTACCCTCTCGCGCTTGATAATACTGGGCTGCATCGGAAGAACTCTTCGGCAAGTCTAAAAACTCGTCCGAAGAACTCCATACTCGGTCAAGCTGAGTATAGTTCGGATCGCCGAACTTGGTCTGCAGCAGAAAGGCTTTACCAGCCGCAATCTCCCTAGCTTGCCGGATCTCCTCACGGGCTGCTCTGGATTCCGACCGCGCTTCTCTCGCCTCTTGTAAGGCCTTGGCCAGTTCAGCCATTTTGGCTTCATTCTCCTTCTCTAGAAGTTCACAGCGGCCAGTAGCATTCTTCAGCGCGAGCGCCATCATGGATATCTTCTCCTCGTCTTGGCGTCGTGCAGCCTTTTCGGCTTTTAGCTCAGCCGATGCCTTTTCGGCAGCCGCATTGCTACACCAGGCCTGCTCCTTGGCCTGGGCCAGCTCTGCTCAAAGAACTTCAACAGCAGCACCACCATCTGCAGCCATGCATATTCTGGCATATAGAATTCAGCATCATGCTTATACCACAAACAATGTATGGGGATTGACCCAAATACATACCTTGCTACTCGTCAAGATGCATATTGATTAACGCAATGTCAACCCCGGCCACATCAAGCTTCCGCTCCAGCTCGGCAATATCCGTAGTCTGGGAAGTAGCCAGGGGGGAAGCAGCATGTGTTCAAGTTAATCAGATTATTCCTTGAATATTTCTTCTTGATACTCCGTTCGCCTCCCATGGGAAGCCAACCCGAGTCTCAGGGGCTACTACCTATACACAGGTGCATCTTTGCAAATATAACATAGCTGAAAACATTATATCACAAACCCGAAGCCTTTTAGCAGGCTCATGAAGGCCTCATTCAATCCGCTCTTCGCGGATAGGATATTTTCAATCACTCTACCCATCAAGGTACGCTGTTCCTCCGGGACAGATGCTTTTCGTAGCATATCACGCAATATATCTAGCGTCGCCGGGTCCCCGGAAGCCGCCCTAGGAGCACAACCATCCTCTGAAGGAATCTGTTCACCCGTCTCCGGAATCATCGTCGGCTGCGGGCCAGACGGTCCGGGGCGGGATTCACCTCCGGGTACTGCCTCTTTTATCCCCTGCACAGCTTGTTGATCAAGCAAAACCCTCCGAGATGACACTTCGGAGTCATCCGCCTTATTGGGCGAGGAGGCTGGGGGAGGTGTCTCACTTTCCATCATCTCTGGGAGGAGGTCTCCCGAAGAAGAGGATTGCCCAGAAAAACTCGGTGCCGAACTGTAAAAATACACAGGCACGTTATGTATCTCTCTGGTAACAAGGAAGCAGCGGGACGCTATCAAAGCACCCCTGATTCACTTACGGTTTGGTCGAGGGCTTGTCCTCATGATGGAGTTGTTCATCAGCGCGGCCTCCCATACCCGAGCCGCTCAACGGTGGCCTCTTTCCCCTCTTAGGAGACCGCCCCTCCAAACCTTCGGAGGCGGTCGTTTTTATCCTGAATGGAGAAGGGATACTGGCCTCTTTTTCGCCTTTGTCTTCAAGCGAGGAAATGTCGATTTCCCCGGACTCGGTATCTGATTTACCTCTGGAATGAAGGTCATCTCGGGTCTTCTCACTCTCCACCTTGCCCTCCCCTGCCGGCGCCTGGTACGGTGCCGGTTCCAGCATCCTTGTTAACATAGGATCAGCTGAGTCTTCGGGAAGGGGAGCCGCGGACACCTAATCCATTCTACTTTCTTCATCCAACCCTGAAAAAGGATAATTCTGTCAGTATCTTACTACGAGATATCTGGTTATGCGGTGTTCGGCCGAATGGTTACATTCTAGGCCGGTATCTTTGGTGGTGCCAGGCCATTGCTTTCGTTTCCTGAAAAATAATCTCCACATTCCTTCGTGCGTAGTTCCGAAGAAGTGCTGAAGAGTCCGCGACCCTTCTAGGTTGAACTCCCACATGCGGAGAGGCCGTCGCTGACACGGCAGGGTCCGGCGGACCAGCATTACTTGAACAATGTTGACGATATTGATGTCCCTCTCAATGAGGATTCAGATGCAGCTTTGCAAAGTCCGCACCTCGTCCGTTGATCCCCAGCCTAACCCCTTATTAATCCATGATGCAAGCTGATTTGGGGGGCTGGATCGAAATGCGGGCGCATCTTCCCACTTGGAGCCACGGGGCTCGGTGATGTAGAACCTCCCCTGCTGCCACAGATTGGAAGATTTGGCAAAGGATCCTTTCAGCCAAACAGCGTTGGCTAGCTTGCCCACTACGGCGCCGTCGCACTCTGCCCGCTCCCCCTCTATCACTCGCGGCTCCACCTTGAAAGTCTTGAGCCATAATCCGAAGTGCAAAGGAGTTCGGAGGAAGGCTTCACACGTGACGATAAACACCAAGATAAGAAGAATAGAGTCCGGGGTCAGATGATGAAAATCTAGCCCGTAATAGTACATGAGCCCTCAGACGAAGGGATTGAGTGCACACCCTTAACCACGGAGGAAGTGGGACACGAACACGACCCTCTCAAAGCAGGACTAGGGTTTTACACATCCTCGCGGCCCAAACCTGGGTAAACGAACCGCGTGCTCTCTGTTAGATCCGCTCCTCTCTCAACCCCGCGCCCCGCCAACCGTAGTACGGATTCTTGTGATCCCATAGGTGTCGTTTCCCCGACAGACTGACATGGAGTTTTTTTAGTCCCTCCACCAAAATATCCCTATAAACCCTCTAATAATGCCATTGGAAAATTGATGCAATGCCACAGTTAAAAGCAAATTACATGTTTAACAAATTTTATTGTTAATATAATCTCTCTGTTAATATTAATCAATGCCACCGTTTGAGAAATGCTATTGTCTTGCTTTCTTTCCCATTTAAATAAGGTAGATGCTTCTTTTTGTTGGCTTCTGTGTCATCCACTGTTATTGACCACTAGTTGTTTCCTTGGCACCTCTGTGTAAACAGGGTTACCTACTTCACCTCGTTGCCATTGTGACCTTTTGTTGCACTGCACAAAACACTTTTGTTTTAAGAGTGTTTTGTGCAATTCAACCAAAATGTCACACCGACAACATTGCTTGATTTCTTGATCTTAGTGGAACTGCACAGGAGTAGATCTTACTTCCTATCCGTGTTGGCAAATTTGGTTCAGATCTTCTTCTTGTGAGTTGTTTGAATTCCGTGTCATGAGAGGTCAGTACTAGCCTTCTTTCACATGATTCTGCAGTGTGCTATCATATGTTGTGCTACTTGTACGGTAATGTTGCTTGATTTTAGTGAACTGCACAAATGGAGACAAGACTTCCAATCTGTATGTGCACCGTAATATCCCATTGAGGTAAGGTAAGGGAATTTCACAACTATTGGCCTGTATTTCACCACTTTCATCAGAAAATTAATGTCATTGTTTAGTGCTATACATGTGCAACCTAATTGACATGCCAAATCTTACATTGAAGGCGGAGCTTGTCTGTTATTGAACCAAGTGATGAAGGGGAAGAACAAGCGGAAGAAAAACAAAAATCGACTCCTGGTGCTGTAATGAAGCACTGGAATTGTGATGACATAAGTAATGATATAGTTTTGCATCTTAATTTATTGCTATGGCTGGAACGAGCAATTGTTTTGCCACTGATTTGATGCCACTCTTAATGTAATATGTAATTATCTCTACTTGTGCAAACAGGGATCTTCTTTGAAGATACCATATATTTTAGTGGAACTGCACAAGAAGATGTTGGAAACATTAATCTAATCGAGGAGTATATAGTAAGCATGGCCACCACAGTAGATAGCAACAGATGGTTCCGGAGAAGTGCTTCATCTGTATGCTCTACACAATAAGCCTCCTGACAAAGGTTGGTACTCGCCCACTTATTTCATCCATATGATTGAGCTTTGTCATCTCTATTGGTGTTGTGCTACTGTTTAGATGTTGTCATCAAAAAGTGGTATTGTCCTTGAGAAGTGCTTCATCTGTGATGTTTTAAATATTACCTTTCCTTTTTTTTCGAGCTAACAGGGATGCTAGCATTTGGTTATCCTCTTGTCTTTGCACAACAGGATCATCCTCCTCTGAAGAAGAATATGGAGAACGTGAAGTGACTAGTTCCGATTATGCCAGGATGAAGAAGCCATGTCTATCTTTGTAACACCCCGGATGTAACTTTCCATATTTGTAACTCCAACTCTTGCCATTTTCGGCATTGTGATATGATATTCCCTCCGTGGTTGGGTTTTTATTCTTTTTGCATTTTGTCCATGTCATGCATTTCATATCATGTCATCATGTGCATCGCATTTGCATACGTGTTCGTCTCATGATTCCGAGCATTTTTCCCGTTGTCCGTTTTGCAATCCGGCACTCCTATGTCCCCCGGCGTCCCGTTTTACGTTTTTTCGTGAGCGGATACTAAACTTTCTCGGAATGGTCCGAGGTTTGTCAAGTGGCCTTGGTATACCACCGGTAGACCAGCTGTCAAGTTTCGGGTCGTTTGAAGCTCGTTTGGTACTCCAACGGTTAACCGCACTCTCGCAAAGGCCTCCTTTAAGTTGCAGCCCAACACCCCTCCAAAATAGTCCAATAACCCATCTAAGTCACTTCCATGCTCTCCGTCGTCGGATCACGATCGTGTGGGCGAAAACTACACCTCATTTGGAGCTTCCTAGCTCCTTCTACCTATAAATATGCATCTCCCCCTCCAAATCCGGATCCCAAACCCTAGCCTTCCTCCTCCGCGCCGACACGTCCGGTCTCGCGGACGAACCCGCCCGGCCGGCCTAATCAGGCTGCGCCACGTGGCCTCCACGCCAGCCAGCCTGGCCTTGAGGCCCGAGGCCTGCCCCGAGCCCTCAGCGCCCTCCTGCCTGGCCAGCCTGCTCGCCCGCCCGCCGCCAGCCATGCCGCCGCCGCCGCCGGGCCCCCGCCGCGCCAGTGTGCTCGGCCGCCCGCCGCCCAGCGCCGGCCGACCCTTCGCCGCCTCGGCGGCCCGTCGCCGCCGGCCGGCCACCTTCGGCGGCGCCCGCCTCCCGGCCCCCATGACTCGGCCCGGCCTCCCCTCTCCTCCCCGGCCGAGCTCCGGCGAGCCTGTGACTCCGTTTCGTGCGTATAATATGTCAAAATGTTCGCCTCGATGAGTAGAGCATTTCATCTCATTGCATCATTTTCATTTGAGATCATCTTGATGCCAGAAATGCTGTTAGAAGAGGGCTATGTGATGTTAGTTTCTGTTTCTTAACAGAACTTGCACTTTTGTCATTTTTGCCATGATTGTTGTGTGCACCCTATGAATTTGAGTCCTACATGTGTTTTGTAATATGCCATGCCATATTTCCAGGGGTGTATGCCATGTATTTTTGTGATCTATGTGGTGACTAGCACAAGCATGCAAACTAGGTGTCATGATGTTGCTGATTTCAGCCCCTGTTTAGCTGATATTTTTATGTCATGTTAACTTGATGCTACCGAGAGATCCATGCATATTTTGAGATACTTAAGTAAGGATGTTTTGGACATATGGTTATGATCTATCCATCCATGCCTTTGTTTGCAATTATGGAGTGCCATAGCTTGAGTCAATCGAGCTCTACTTTTGCTATAAAATGTTTCCTGGCAGATTGTTTACATGTTATTCAATTTTGCCAAGGTTGTTGTGGTTGATCCGTGTATGCTATGATGTTTTTCTTGCCATGTATATCTTCTATGCCATGCCTTCTTGATGTAGGTATGCTTAGTTTATCATGTAATGCTCTGTAGTGAGTGCATCGAGCTCTTAAACATGCCTACTTGTTATCTGTTTTTGTCATGCCCTGTTGCTGAATCTGTTAACGAAACTTCCTATTTTGACATGGGTGTTACTATATTTTCTGATCCTTTTTGGCTTATGGTCAGTAAGGGACTTTTGTTCTATGCTTTGAGTAGATTCATTCCATGCCATGTTTTGCTATTATAAGTTCCTGTAGCATGTTCTTTTCTTGCTCTGAACATTGCTACCTGATGCTGATTTGGCCATGTTCAGTAATTTCACCAAGTCTGTGAAGCTGATATGTTTTGCACTTTTGCCATGCTTGTTTGGACCTGTTATGTTGTGAATTAGCCGTATCTCAGTGTTCATCTTTTGTCAAGAATCTTGAGTAGATCACTGCCATATGCTTTTCTGGTACGTTTGGGTGCAGTAGCTTATTTTCTTGTTGCTTGCTAAGTGGCATCATGCTGTTAATGGCAGATTTGTGCCATTCTTGTTTTGCTTGTCATTTGCAAACCGTGCATCCGATTCCGGTGATCTTTATATCGATTTCAACCAAAATCATCTCATCTTTCTAGCGGCATACTTGGTTTGCCAATTTGATGCCTGGTTCATCATTTTCCTTCCGGAGCGCGCATACGCATTGCATATCACATCTCGCATATCATGTCATGTTTTGCATCATGTTGTTTGTGCATTGCACCGTGATTTATTGTGGTTCCTTTGTTTGTGTTCTTGCTTTGGGTAGAGCCGGGAGACGAGTACGTGAACGAGGAACTTGTTGAGAACGCTTACGAGGATCAAGCTTTCGACAACTCTGAGAACTTTGCAGGCAAGATGACCATACCCTCGAAATCACTTCTATCTTTGCTATGCTAGATCTCGCTCTTTTGCTATGCCTATGCTATGATGCATATCACTTTCTTATCATGCCACCCATATTGCCATGTCAGCCCCTAACCATCCTTTCCTATCAAACCGTTGAGTGGCTATGTTACCGCTTTGCTCAGCCCCTCTTATAGCGTTGCTAGTTGCAAGTGAAGATGAAGTTTGTTCCTTGTTGGAACATGGAGATGTTGTTCCTTGTTGGAACATATTTACTTGTCGGGGGATATCACAATATATCTGCTATAATTAATGCATCTATATACTTGGTAAAGGGTGGAAGACTCGGCCTTATGCCTGGTGTTTTGTCCCACTCTTGCCGCCCTAGTTTCCGTCATACCGGTGTTATGTTCCTTGATTTCGCGTTCCTTACACGGTTGGGTGATTTATGGGACCCCCTTGACAGTTCGCTTTGAATAAGACTCCTCCAGCAAGGCCAAACTTTGGTTTTACCATTTGCCACCTAAGCCTTTTTCCCCGGGTTTCGCGAGCCCGAGGGTCATCTTTATTTAACCCCGGACCGGTGCTCCTTGAGTGCTGGCCCGAACTGAGCTGCCTGCGGGGCCACCACGGGGAAACTCGAGGCTTGGTTTTACTCGTAGCTAGTCTCATCCGGATGTGCCCTGAGAACGAGATATGTGCAGCTCCTATCGGGATTTGTCGGCACAATCGGGCGGCTTTGCTGGTCTTGTTTTATTGCTGTCGAAATGTCTTGTAGTCCGGGATTCCGAGATTGATCGGGTCTTCCCGGTAGAAGGAATATCCTTCGTTGACCGTGAGAGCTTATAATGGGCTAAGTTGGGACACCCCTGCAGGGTATTATCTTTCGAAAGCCGTGCCTGGGTATGAGGCGGATGGGAATTTGTGAATGTCGGTTGTAGAAAACCGAAGTTGACCTTAATTAAAATATACATCAACGCGTGTGTAACGTGATGGTCTCTTCTCGGAGTCCGGAAGTGAACACGGTGTTGGAGTTATGTCGGCGTAAGTAGTTTAGGATCACTTCTTGATCGCTACTAGCTTCACGACCGTGCTTTGCTCCTCTTCTCGCTCTCTTTTGCGAATGTAGCCACCATATATGCTAGTCGCTTGCTGCAGCTCCACCTCACAACTTTGTCCTTCCTATAAGCTTAATAGTCTTGATCTCGCGGGTGTGAGATTGTTGAGTCCCCGTGACTCGCAGATTCTACCAAAACAGTTGCAGGTGCCGACGATGCTAGTACAGGTGACGCAACCGAGCTCAAGTGGGAGTTCGATGAGGAACGTGGTCGTTACTATGTGTCTTTTCCGGATGATCAGTAGTGGAGCCCAGTTGGGACGATCGGGGATCTGTGTAGCATTTGGGGTATCTTCTTATATTTTGGTTCCGTAGTCGGACCTGGAGTGTAACCTGAATGATGGATGTTTATTTATGTACTGTGTGAAGTGGCGACTGTAAGCCAACTATGTATCTCTTTCCCTTATGTATTACATGGGTTGTGTGAAGATTACCTCACTTGCGACATTGCTTTCAATGCGGTTATGCCTCTAAGTCGTGCTTCGACACGTGGGAGATATAGCCGCATCGAGGGCGTTACAAGTTGGTAATCAGAGCCTTCCCCGACTTAGGAGCCCCCTGCTTGATTGTTTGCTGGCGTTGTTGAGTCTAGAACGGAAAAATGTTTTGAGTCTTAGGATTATATATATCGGAGAGTAGGATTCTTTTTACTCCCCAGTCCCTTCGTCGCTCTGGTGAGGTCTCCTGACGTAGAAGTTTTGACTCTCCTCTCCTCAAATTTCACTAAAAAAAATTTTAGGATCACGCGGGTATCTTGGAATCGTTCCGATGGTTTTGTGACGAGAACATTGTTCTTGGTGCCTCCTGACATTTAGGGGTTGTGGCGGTGTCCCGGGAGTTGAGCTCCAGGTGTTGTCGTCACAATTTTATCGTTGCAGATTCTGGAATACCCGAGATTTGCCGACATCGAAATCTCTTTTGTGCAGTTGTTGGTGAGATAACCCGATAACCCAAGATCGGGCGAGCTCGGGGGTATTGCCATGACTCGTATAACGGATGCTTTTCGAAGGTCGAGGTACACGATTTCCGAAGGTTTCTTGGTTATGTGTTGACGGATGGATACAATTGGATCTAGGTATTGTTAGTTTGGGTGATATATTTTGTGTCCCTGTATCCCCAACACCAGATTGCATAACCGAGAAAGTTTGGGAGTTTATAGGTGGGATTCAAGTAGCTCTAGCATTTCTTCCCGCAGATATTTGGTTTGGGATTGGGTAATCCTTACCACTTATTTGTTCGATCTTACCTTCTTATTTTTTCATCAACCTTTAATCAAGTGGCTTCTCACCTTAATGGGCGTGTGATGTTAACTTTGGAATTCATTCGTTCATCATTGTTGAATGTTTATTGTGAAGACTATATGTTGCAATTTCTATCCGTTGATTCAACTTGACTATCTGCTCTATCAAAGTGCTAACGGATGTCACCCTCTTGAGATGGCTCGCCAACGCGTCGAATCCGGAACGAAATGATGGGAGTCGATCGAACCTCCACCTCCACCTCCGCCTCCGGAGGCCTGGCAAGCTAACATGGCAGCCACCAATGCCAATGCTCCAGATGATTTTGCAGCTCTTGCAAGAGCGTACTCAAGGGCAAGGCAGTCAAGGAAATCAAGGTCAAGGCAACAACCAGCCGCACTTTGCTACTCTCAGTCAGTTCCTCGCTAATCAGCCGAAGTCTTTCAGTTTCTGTGTCGAGGCCACAGACGCCGACGATTGGCTTGTGGACATCTGCAAACATTTTGAATGTAGCAATGTCAGACCTGAGGACTTTGTCAAGTTTGCATCGTTTCAACTCAAAGACCAAGCTGCTGAGTGGTTCCAGCAATACAAAGATTCCAGAGGAGGTCGTGTCATTACCTAGGATGAGTTCCGCCGAGATTTCAGAGCTCACCACATTCCAAAAAGTGTTGTTGAGAGCAAGCGTGAGGAGTTCCGCAATCTCAAGCAAGGCAACATGTCCTGTATCAATACAATATCCAGTTCGAAACTTCGCTCGCTTTGCTAAGCAAGGCGTCCACGATGAAAAGAGTATGATCTATCAATTCAGAGGTGGTCTCGAGAGAAGATCTGCAATTAGCTCTTGTGCTTTTGAGCCGAAAAGTATGATGAATTCTACAACATGGCCTGAAGCAAGAAGCTGCCCAGCTCAAATGTGAGGCTTCTAAGAAGAGAATCAGGATGCAGTTCAGTCTTCTTCTTCCTCTCAAGTGGCAGCTAAGCAGCAGAAGTTCTACCTTCCTCCTCCTCCGTTCCGTCGGCCTTATCGGCAGAAGAACTCAGGTGGTCGTGGATCTTCCCACCCGCCCAACCAAAGCTATCGTAACAAGTCTAATTCTCAAGCTTCAAGGTCAAATGCTCCTTACCACCGTCCGCTCTCAGAGGTGACTTGCAACAAATGTCAGCAGAAAGGTCACTATGCGAACAAGTGCTTCAACCAAAGGCGCCTTCCGCCTCCTCCTCCTGTGAAATCTTCCAGCAATGCAGTGGTCAAGCATAATCCCAAGTCTGCAAAGGTGAACATGATGAATGCAGCGCAAGCAGAGGATTCTTCTGATGTGATAATGGGTAATCTTCCAGTTAATGATATTCCTGCAAAAGTCTTATTTGATACTAGTGCATCGCATTCTTTCATGTCATATCCTTTTGCATCGAAGCATAATTTTGACACAGAGGAATTACCTAAAGCATTGCAAGTTATTTCTCCGGCTAAGCGTTTGAGCTCTAGCATGATGGTTCCGAATGTCGGTATCAAGATGGGCGACTATAGATTTCTGGATAAACCAATTGTCCTTGGTGACTCGAATATTGATCTTATTCTTGGGATGGACTGGCTTTCTCAGCACAAAGCTCAGCTTGATTGTGCTGCCAGGGAAATTCAATTGACTCACTCTTCTAATGATGTGATCATCTATGCCGCTTCGTGATGAAACCATTGGTTGTTTTCTCTCAATGAGAAGGGCGAATTGGATGCTATCTCTCGATTCGATCGTTTGTGAGTACCAAGATGTCTTTCGGAAGAGCTTCGGGTATGCCTCCTCATCGGCCGCTTGAGTTCGTTATCGGTCTTGAGCCTAGCATTGAACCCGTTTGCAAGCGTCCATACAAGCTTGGACCTGATGAGCTGAAGGAATTGAAGAAGCAGCTCGATGAACAAGAGCGTCTGGTTTGATCGGACCGAGTTCATCTCCTTGGGGTTGTGGTGTTCTTTTTGTCCGAAGAAGGATGGCACGGACCGACTTTGCGTCGATTACCGTCCATTGAATAAGAAGACAATCAAGAACAAGTATCCACTTCCCAACATCAATGAGCTTTTCGAGCAACTCAAAGGTGCTAAAGTGTTCTCCAAGCTTGACCTTCGTATGGGTTATCATCGATTCGCATTCGTGAACAAGATATTCCCAAGACAGCATTCGAACAAGCTTTGGTTCTTATGAATATCTTGTCATGTCTTTCGCCTTGTCAATGCTCCTCCAACATTCTCTCGGATGATGAACTTCATCTTCAACCCCTACACCAATGAATTCGTCTTGGTCTATCTTGATAATATTTTGGTCTTCTCCAAGAATAAGAAGGATCATGCCAAACATTTGCGATTGGTGCTCGACAAGCTCGAGAGAGTATCAATTCTATCGAAGTTTTCCAAATGTGAGTTTTGGCTTGATGAAGTGCTTTACCTTGGTCATATCATCTCCGCCAAGGGCATCGCTGTTAATCCGAGAAGGTGTACGCAATTGTGAATTGGGAACCTCCTCGAATGTCAAGCAACTTCAGATTTTCTTGGTCTTGCAAGCTATTGCGAAGATTCGTTGAGAACTTCTCCAAGATTGCAAAGCCTCTTTCCAACCTCCTCCGAAGCATGTGAAGTATATACGGTCTCCCGAGTGTGACGTTGCTTTCAAAACTCTCAAAGAGAAACTCGTCATAGCTCCTGTCTTGACTCCTCCTGATGAATCCAAGCCATTTGAAGTTTTCTGTGATGCTTCTCTTCAAGGTCTCGGTGGTGTGTTAATGCAAGAGAAGAGAGTTGTGGCTTATACCTCTCGTCAGCTGAAGCCCAACGAAAAGAACTACCCCACTCACGATCTTGAGTTGGCGGCAGTTGTCCATGCTTTGATAACATGGAGACATCTCTTGTTGGGAAGGAAAGTGGACATTTTCACCGATCACAAGAGCCTCAAGTATATCTTCACTCAACCCAACCTCAACCTCAGGCAAACTCTATGGGTCGAAATGATTCAAGAGTACAACCCAAGTATTGAATATACTCCGGGCAAGGCCAATGTCATTGCAGATGCTTTGAGCAGGAAGGCTTCGCAGCAGTTTAATCCTCAAGCCCTTCCAACGGATCTCTGTGAAGCTTTCCATAAGCTGAATCTTCAAGTTGTTCCTCAAGGCTTTCTTGCCAACCTCATAGTCTCTCCTACTTTGGAAGATGAGATTCGTGAGGCTCAACTTCTGGATACCATGGTGAAAAAGGTGAAGCGTGGTATCGACAAGGGCATTCAAATACAAGTGCTTCCACATTGATGACAAAGATACTCTTTTCTTTGAGGACGGATTGTGGTTCCTAAGGGTGATCGAGAAAAGTCATTATGAGCGAGGCACACAATTCGCTTCTATCCATTCATCTGGAAGTACGAAGATGTACCATGACCTCAAGCGATCATATTGGTGGACTCAAATGAAGCGAGAAATTGCTCAATTCGTGAATGAGTGTGATGTCTGCGAGAAGAGTGAAAGCAGAACACCAACGACCAGCTGGTCTCCTCCAACCTCTTGCTATTCCGAATGGAAGTTTGATCATATTGAGATGGACTTCGTGACTGGTTTTCCAAAGTCCAAGCGTGGAAATGATGCTATCTTCGTTGTCATTGACAAGCTTACTAAAGTGGCTCATTTTCTTCCTATCAAAGAATCTATCACAGCAGCTCGGTTGGCGAGCTATACACCTCGAGATTGTTTCCTTGCGGCATTCCACAAGTGATTTCTTGAGACCGTGGCAGCATCTTTACCTCCAAGTTTTGGGATTCTTTTGAAGGCCATGGGCACCAACATTCGTTTCAGCACAGCTTTCCATCCTCAAACAAGTGGCCAAGTCGGCGAGTCAATCAAATCCTTGAAAATATGCTCGGGGCTTGTGTCATTTCTTCGGTATGAAGTGGGAAGATTGTCTTCCATATGCGAGTTCTCCTACAACAACACCTTCCAAGCGAGTTGGGCAAGGCCCCATTCGAAATTCTCTATGGCAGAAAGTGTCGTACTCCTCTCAATTGGTCCGAGACAGGTGAGCGCCAACTTCTTGGCAGCGACTTGATCCGTGAAGCGGAAGAAATGTGCAAAGTCATTCGTGAGAATCTCAAAGCCGCATAATCGCGCGGAAGAGCTATTATGATGATAAGCACCGTGATGTGGCTTTTGAAATCGGAGACCATGTCTACCTCGCGTCTCTCAATGAAAGGCACTCGTAAGCCCGGTATCAAAGGGAAGCTTGCCCCTAGATCGTGGGTCCTTTCAAGATCATTGGCAAAGAGGCGATCTAGCCTATCAACGAGCTTCCGTCCAACTTCGCGAGCGTGCACGATGTGTTTCACGTGTCACACCTTCGCAAGTGCTTCAAGACTCTGAGCGCACTATCAACCGAAGAAATTGACCTTCAAGAAGATCTCTCTTATCATGAGCACCCGTTGCTATTCTTGAAGAAATCGGCGCAAGACTCGCAACAAGTCAATCAAATTCCTGAAAGTGAAGTGGTCACACCATTCCGACCGAAGCCACACAGAGCGCGAGGATCACCTCCGTTTGAATATCCGGAGTTCTTTCGGTCCTAGATCTGGGGCGAGATCCTCTTGTAGTGGTGGAGTGTTGTAACACCCGGATGTAACTTTCCATATTTGTAACTCCAACTCTTGCCATTTTCGGCATTGTGATATGATATTCCCTCCGTGGTTGGGTTTTCTTCTTTTTGCATTTTGTCCATGTCATGCATTTCATATCATGTCATCATGTGCATCGCATTTGCATACGTGTTCGTCTCATGATTCGAGCATTTTTCCGTTGTCCGTTTTGCAATCGGCACTCCTATGTCCCCGGCGTCCCCTTTTACGTTTTTCCGTGGCGGGTACTAAACTTTCTCGTAATGGTCCGAGGTTTGTCAAGTGGCCTTGGTATACCACCGGTAGACCACCTGTCAACTTTCGGTCATTTGGAGCTCGTTTGGTACTCAGCAGTTAACCGCCTCTCATAAAGGCCTCTTTTAAGTTGCAGCCCAACACCCTCCAAAATAGTCCAATAACCCATCTAAGTCACTTCCATGCTCTCCGTCGTCGGATCACGATCGTGTGGCGAAAACTACACCTCATTTGGAGCTTCCTAGCTCCTTGTACCTATAAATATGCATCTCCCCTCCAAATCCGGATCCCAAACCCTAGCCTTCCTCCCTCATGCGCGGACCGTCCCGTCTTGCACGGACGAGGCTCCCTTGCCGCGCCCGCCAATCAGGCTGCGTGCCATGAGGCCATGGCCGGCCCTCCCGCGCCGTCCGGCCCGCGCCGCCACCTCCCGCCCGCCGCCCATGGCCCGCAGCCGCCGCCGCCCATGCGGCCCCCGCCGCCGCCACCGGCCTCGCCGCCGCCGCCTCCGCCGCCGCCTGGCGCCTCTCCGCCTGCGCCGCCCAGCGCCCGGCCGGCCCGTCGCCGCCTCGGCCGGCCCGTCGCCGCCCGGCCCGGCCCGCAGCTCGGCCCGGCCTCTCCTCTCCTCCCCGGCCGAGCTCCGGCGAGCCTCGAGCTCCGGCCAGATCTGGATCCACAAGCCCGGTTGACATTTACCCCCAAATTCATCCAAGTCTTTTCTGTGATGATATTTGTTGCATTTTCGTCGTGCAATAACTTTGCACCTGTGACTCCATTTCGTGTGTATAATATGTCAAAATGTTTGTCTCGATGAGTCGATCATTTCATCTCATTGCATCATTTTCATTTGAGCTCATCTTGATGCCCGAAATGCTGTTAGAAGAGGGCTATGTGATGTTAGTTTCTGTTTCTTAACAGAACTTGCACTTTTGTCATTTTTGCCATGATTGATGTGTGCACCCTATGAATTTGAGTCCTACATGTGTTTTGTAATATGCCATGCCATCTTTCCAGGGTGTATGCCATGTATTTTGTGATCTATGTGGTGACTAGCACAAGCATGCAAACTAGGTGTCATGATGTTGCTGATTTCAGCCCCTGTTTAGCTGATATTTTTATGTCATGTTAACTTGATGCTACCGAGAGATCCATGCATATTTTGAGATACTTCAGTAAGGATGTTTTGGACATATGGTTATGCTCTATCCATCCATGCCTTTGTTTGCAATTATGGAGTGCCATAGCTTGAGTCAATCGAGCTCTACTTTTGCTATAAAATGTTTCCTGGCAGATTGTTTACATGTTATTCAATTTTGCCAAGGTTGTTGTGGTTGATCCGTGTCTGCTATGATGTTGTTCTTGCCATGTATATCTTCTATGCCATGCCTTCTTGTTGTAGGTATGCTTAGTTTATCATGTAATGCTCTGTAGTGAGTGCATCGAGCTCTTAAACATGCCTACTTGTTATCTGTTTTTGTCATGCCCTTCTGCTGAATCATAACTAAACTTCCTATTTTGACATGGGTGTTACTATATTTTCTGATCCTTTCTGGCTTATGGTCAGTAAGGGACTTTTGTTCTATGCTTTGAGTAGATTCATTCCATGCCATGTTTTGCTATTATAAGTTCCTGTAGCATGTTGTTTTCTTGCTCTGAACATTGCTACCTGATGCTGATTTGGCCATGTTCAGTAATTTCACTAAGTCTGTGAAGCTGATATGTTTTGCACTTTTGCCATGCTTGTTTGGACCTGTTATGTTGTGAATTAGCCATAGCTCAGTGTTCATATTTTGTCAAGCATCTTGATTAGGTCACTGCCATATGCTTTTCTGGTACGTTTGGGTGCAGTAGCTTATTTTCTTGTTGCTTGCTAAGTGGCATCATGCTGTTAATGGCAGATTTGTGCCATTCTTGTTTTGCTTGTCATTTGCAAACCGTGCATCCGATTCCGGTGATCTTTATATCGATTTCAACCAAAATCATCTCATCTTTCCAGCGGCATACTTGGTTTGCCAAGTTATTGCCTGGTTCATCATTTTCCTTCCGAGCGCGCATCGCATTGCATATCACATCTCGCATATCATGTCATGTTTTGCATCATGTTGTTTGTGCATTGCACCGTGATTTATTGTGGTTCATTTGTTTGTGTTCTTGCTTTGGGTAGAGCCGGAGGCGAGTACGTGAGCGAGGAACCTGTTGAGAACGCTTACGAGGATCAAGCTTTCGACAACTCGAGAACTTTGCGGGCAAGATGACCATACCCTCGAAATCACTTCTATCTTTGCTATGCTAGATGCTCGCTCTTTTGCTATGCCTATGGTACGATGCCTATCACTTGCTTATCATGCCACCCATATTGCCATGTCAGCCCCTAACCATCCTTTCCTAGCAAACCGTTGAGTGGCTATGTTACCGCTTTGCTCAGCCCCTCTTATAGCGTTGCTAGTTGCAGGTGAAGATGAAGTTTGTTCCTTGTTGGAACATGGAGATGTTGTTCCTTGTTGGAACATATTTACTTGTTGGGGGATATCACAATATATCTACTATAATTAATGCATCTATATACTTGGTAAAGGGTGGAAGACTCGGCCTTATGCCTGGTGTTTAGTTCCACTCTTGTCGCCCTAGTTTCCGTCATACTGGTGTTATGTTCCTTGATTTAGCGTTCCTTACGGTTGGGTGATTTATGGGACCCCTTGACAGTTCGCTTTGAATAAGACTCCTCCAGCAAGGCCCAACTTTGGTTTTACCATTTGCCACCTAAGCCTTTTTTTCCCCGGTTTTCGCGAGCCGAGGGTCATCTTTATTTAAAACCCCCTGGACGGTGCTCCTTCGAGTCTTGGCGAAACTGAGCTGCCTGTGGGGCCACCATGGGGAAACTCGAGGCTTGGTTTTACTCGTAGCTAGTCTCATCCGGTGTGCCACGAGCGAGATATGTGGAGCTCCTATCGGGATTTGTCGGCACAATCGGGCGGCTTTGCTGGTCTTGTTTTATTGCTGTCGAAATGTCTTGTAGTCCGGGATTCCGAGATTGATCGGGTCTTCCCGGTAGAAGGAATATCCTTCGTTGACCGTGAGAGCTTATAATGGGCTAAGTTGGGACACCCCTGCAGGGTATTATCTTTCGAAAGACGTGCCCGCGGTTAGGAGGCAGATGGGAATTTGTGAATGTCCGGTTGTAGAAAACCCGAAGTTGACCTTAATTAAAATACACATCAACCGCGTGTGTAACCGTGATGGTCTCTTCTCGGCGGAGTCCGGGAAGTGAACACGGTGTTGGAGTTATGTCTGACGTAAGTAGTTTAGGATCACTTCTTGATCTCTACTAGCTTCACGACCGTGCTTTGCTCCTCTTCTCGCTCTCTTTTGCGAATGTAGCCACCATATATGCTAGTCGCTTGCTGCAGCTCCACCTCACAACTCTGTCCTTCCTATAAGCTTAAATAGTCTTGATCTCATGGTGTGAGATTGCTGAGTCCCGTGACTCACAGATTCTACCAAAACAGTTGCGGTGCCGACGATGCCAAGAGGTGGCTTAACCGAGCTCAAGTGGGAGTTCGATGAGGAGCGTGGTCGTTACTATGTGTCTTTTCCGGATGATCATAGTGGAGCCCAGTTGGGACGATCGGGGATCTGTGTAGCATTTGGGGTATCTTCTTTTATTTTGGTTCCGTAGTCGGACCTTGGAGAGTAACCTGAATGATGGATGTTTATTTATGTCTTGTGTGAAGTGGCATTGTAAGCCAACTATGTATCTCTTTCCCTTATGTATTACATGGGTTGTGTGAAGATTACCTCACTTGCGACATTGCTTTCAATGCGGTTATGCCTCTAAGTCGTGCTTCGACACGTGGGAGATATAGCCGCATCGAGGGCGTTACAATCTTCTCATCAGAAGGAGCAGTTGAAGGATGGTTAAATTACCCCCCACAATACAAAACTAACTCCAGCTCAGAAGGACTGACAAATCTCCATTTTCTTGCTGTGATGCGTGAGTACAATGTTGTTCTAGGATTCTTTCCGGTGAGTTCCAGTTTTGTAAAAGTGTGCTCTACATGGACCATGTATGTGCCTGTTTAAACTGTCAATTCATAGTATAGTTTGCTTTATACTAATCACTTTTTTGTATTTGTGCAAACAAGGGTGCTCAGCTAGATTTCAATGGGAACTGCACAAAATGTTCATGAATACATCGAATCATTCATTTCCACCACAAGAAAGGAGGTGCCGATAAGTTCAAGGTGTTGCAACATATAAGGGCGAAATCATACAAGCTACGCGCGAATTTGGTTGATTTTGGTGGAACTTCACAAAAAGAACAGCTGGTTTATTTAGCACGAGGTGCCATGTCAATGTCCGAACTGATGGCAAACCCTGCCCATTCCACAATCGTAGGCATTTGATATTTTGGAATGGGAAAACCTTGTCAAATTTTGCTCATTGATTTTAGCAAGAAGACATGCGTTTGATATTTTCGAATGGGACGCCCTTTGCTGTCAACAGCGTCGATCCATTTTTTCTTTATTCTTTAGTTGTGAAGTAAATATTGGCTCTGACATGTGAATCGCTGAGATGCATAATCATCGATTGTTTTGAATGTTCTCTATGACATGTGAATCGCTATGATTGCAATGTACAGGAACGCTAAAAAGCTGCTCAAACTCTTTGTACTCCTTTTGTTCCTTTTTACTTCGTGCATTGTCTGGTTGCATACAACTGAAGTGCTCAAGTTCTCTAGCAAATGATTGTATCTCATGACCTTGCTCAACCAGGGAGTGCTCTTCAATCAGCCTGTAATCATAGAATTGCTCCATGATGTACAGCTCAGTGCCAACAACCGGAAGGTAGCAGCAGTGGCCTTACTTGGACCCGAACGGCGGCGACCTACCGTGTTCTACTCTTCCTCGTTTTCTGTGTGGCGCGGCCTCGTTGGAAGCGGGGCGGGGCCTCGGTGGAGCCGGCGATGTCCTCTGTCTCGTTGCTGACGGCTGGCGCCTCGGCAAAGCGGGGGAAAATCCTCCCCCTCGTTGCCGGCAGGGTGGGGCCTCGGCGGAGCCGGCGGTGTCCTCTGCCTCGTTGTTGGTGCCGCGGGGCCTCAGCGGAGCAAGGCCTCATCGACGCCAGCGGAGCGGGGACTCGTCGGAGCCAGCATTGTCCTCTGCCTCATCCTCGGTCTCGCCAAACAGCGCCTCGGCCGCTTCATCGCTGTCTTTGTAGGCGGCCGGAGCCTCCATCACCCGCATGCAGTACCGCCAGCGCTCGAGGCGGCCCTCGTGGGCAGAGCGGTACGAGTCGAGCAGCGCCTCCTGCTCCACGACGATCTGCTCCTCCTCCTGCAGGTGCTCCTGGAGGAGATGTTGGTTGTAGGCGGCGTCGGCCTCCGCCACCCGGAACTGCTCCTCACGCTTCTGCCTCACCTTGTCCATATATTGGGCACGGGCCTCGCCGGTGGTCATGGTGCAATGCACCGGCGAGGATGGCGCGGAGGAGGGGGTTGGCGCCGGATCGTCGACTACCATGTTCTCCATTGGGACGTCGTCGTCCTCCGGCTGCCTGCCGGCCAGCCAGTCGGCAGCAATGGCTCCCATCTCCTTGTGGTCCATCGTCCGCCCGTCCCGAAGAGCGCTGGAGCGCGAGGAAGCCATGGTGGGCAGTAGTGGTGTGGACAGGAGAATAGGAACGGATGCGGATGACTGCGACTATGGCCAGCATAGAAGTTTATATAGCAATGGTGGGCGGCGGAGGGACGGACGTGTGGCGCCGGACTAGCCGCCTCGGCAACCGTATATCATTAATGTGGGAGGCAGAAGGACGGACGGACGGCACTTATGTCGTTTGAAGGCGGAGCAAACGCATGCACCGGGAAGCGGGGCGGGCGGCGCTGACCGTTTCGGGCGAAAAACGCGCGTGGGCGAGGGAGGCGGTCTGGGTGGGCCAGGGCAGTCAGACTCGTTTTTGGCAGCAGGTCGGTCCAGCAGCCGGACATGCTGGCTCACCAGCTACCTCGCCGAACTGAGCGAAGACAATCAGACGATGGACGTAGCTTCCGACCAGGAGCCGGTGCCACTGTCCAAGCCGGTTCATGTCCTGTTAACCATAGAGCAGGTGCGGCCGCACTTCGACGCCCTAATGGCGGAACAGCTACCAGCGCAGGAGGACCTGTGTTGCAACCTCCGTCTCCTCAATGAGCACCGGTGAACAAGCGAACGACAATGCTATCACGGACATGTGGCCCTATGATCCTGGCTTCCCGAATGAGCAGCGGGCGCTGTATCAGAGCATCCGTAGGGCCCGCGAGGCCCTCTCCGTCGTCCTTCGAGTTGTTGCGCTCATCGTGGCGCCACCGTCTCGCGTTGTCAACATGGTCAATGGACATGAGGATGAGGTGATGACTTTACTTGGAGAGGATGATAGCAAGTGCCTCCTTATTAGTATATAAAACTATAATTTTTTTGCTTCCTCTTTGTTTCCTGACATCATGGTCCCACACCATTGTGAACCTATGTAGTCAATAAACGAGAGAATTGCACAAGAAGCGGCCGACAGCTGGGACCAAGTAGCTCGAGCAGTATTTGTGTTTTTGGGGTGTGAGCACTGCAGAGTTTTTCTCGAGCGATGTTTAGCCCAGATATTAATTTTTCTCCTCTGAACAACAACGAAAACATCGTTGCAGCTATTAACTGGGCGGGTTGTGGCCCGTCTATCCCAGGCCAGATATCCAGCTCAGATATTAATTTTTTCAAGCTGAAAATGGCAAGCCCAGCTATACTTTTTTTAGGAATACTCAGGCAAGGTCAAGTTGTTATTCTCCGCCCCGCTGGGCTGCAAATCTTTCCTAGGAGGGATGCATTAGGCTTAACAAGAAAATGGGCTTTAAGAAATAATAAATGGGATGTAATTATAAAAACATTGCAGTAAATATGAAAAATGCACCAAACACGTAATTACTTTATAAAATATTATTTTTGGATATTGAAAATTTTAATTTCATTAATTGTTGCGTGCGCAATGTTTCATTGGATTTTTACGTAATATAAATTTATATTGAAATTGTATTTAATCTGACTAGAAATTTCGGGATAAAAATATTTCAGATCCCATCAAATTGTGGGAAATTTTATTGAATTCTGTTTCGAACGGTTGGTTGAAATGGATTGTACTTTTAACAAACTGTAAATGGGCTGTAGTAAATTCCATTAGAATTCAAAAATTGGCTGCACATTCTTACAAATCACATGGACTATAAGTTCTCTTCCACACACTTGTGGCCTTACTAAGTTGACACGTCCCCTCAAAAAAAAAGAGTTGACGCGTATGCAAGGCTTTGTCAACTTATAGTCAACACACGGTTCTAGCAGGAGTGGCCATTGGATGTCCATCCAACGGATGCCGTGCTTCTTCTTCAATCTCGGATATTCTAGCTTCACCCGCCCAAAAATGATTCCTCCCCCTGACATCTGGGGCGCACCTTTTCGGAAGCTGACCTGTGGGCCTACTAAGTTGACGCATACCAAGGGCTTTGTCAACTTAGTCAATATAAACGATTCTAGCTGCAGTGATCGTACGATGTCCATCCAACGGCCATAGTGCTTCTTCAACCTCTGGTCTTCTTGCTCCAGCCGCCCAAAGCAGTGCCGGTCGTGCCGCATGCTCCTGCCTCCCGTGGCCGGCTGTGCTACCACGGAGGCCTCATCGCCCCTACTATTCCCACCGCTGGCCAGGACCTGCGGCGACGGCAGCCTCACACCGTAGCCGAACTAGTGAACCCTAGTACTCCTTTCCGCGCGGGCTTCCACTTCTGCGTCTTCCCTGGCTGCGCGTCGTCCCCTTCCTAGGCCTCGTCGTCGTCCACCGCGCTGGTGCTCTCGGCGCGGCATGGTCAATGTGGTCAAGGAACGGCTTCCATTCGACGTGGACTGTACGTGGAGAGGCTGACAGCTGGGTCCATGACGGCAGCAAGTAAGTGCCTCCTTATTAAGCAGAAAATAATGATTCCTCCACCTGGCAGCAGGGACCCACCGGACGGGCCACCGTATTTCATGAAAAAAATGTTTCCCCCCTGACTGCTGGGACCCACCGGACGGGCCACTGTATTGCGCGAAAAAAACGTTCCCCCCGCTGTCAGCTCGGACTCACCGGAAGTGCCTCCTTATTACACAAAAAAAAAGAATACTCCCCCTGCTGGTTGGGACCCACCTTGGTGGGAGGCTGACTTGTGGGCCTACTAAGTTGACGGGGACAGAGTGCTTTGTCAACTTAGTCAATATGAACGATTCTAGCTCCAGTGATCGTACGATGTCCATCCAACGATCGTAGTGCTTCTTCAACCTCTGGTCTTGTTGCTCCAGCCGCCCAAAGCAGAGCCGGTCGTGTCGCATGCTCCTGCCTCCCGTGGTCGGCTGTGCTGCCGCGGAGGCCTCACCGCCACCTACTATTCCCACCGCTGGCCAAGCCCTGCGGCGACGGCAGACTCACACCGTAGCCGAACAGTGAACCCTCATACTCCTCTCCGCGCGGGCTTCCACTGCCGCGTCTTCCCCAGCTCCGTGTTGTCCCCTTCCTAGGCCTCGCCGTCGTCCACCACCCTGGTGCTCACGGCGCGGCGTGGTCAACGTGGTCAAGGAACGACTTCCATCGGAAGAGTATTGTACGTGGAGAGGCTGACAGCTGGGTCCACAGCGGCTGCAAGGAAGTGCCTCCTTATTACGCGCAAAATAATTATTCCTCCACCTGACAGCAGGGACCCACCGGACGGGCAACTGTATTTCGCAAAAAAAAGTGTCCCCCTGCCTGTTGGGACCTACCAGCTACATCTTCGCACGCAAGGAAGTGTGTCCGGGCCAAAAAAAGATTCGCCCCCTGACTGCTAGGACCCACTAGCTACATCTTCGCAGGCAAGGAAGTGCCTGACAGTCGGGACCAACCTGGTCGAAGCGTACGTAGCATTGTCATTCTGGTCGCGAACATGTACCTAGATACTGGTCGATGTAGAGGCGCGCACGTAGCATGTACACGTATGTACAGCGGCCAGTGTGCAATAAAGAAAATACGGCCATGTACGTACATACGGGCAGGGTCTCAAACGCCTAGTCGCGCATATGTACGGCCAGGGCTCGTGTACATGGCTGGGTCGGAATGGAGAAACAACGTCGTCGTCGTGTTCATGGGGAGCCAACCGGCTGGGTCGGAACAGAATGCGTCGTCGTGTTCGTCGGGAGGGCTTGGAAGGAACAGCCGATGGAAACGAGGCCTAGCGTACCGTAGAATGGAGGAAACGGCCTTGTGTTCGACTGGTCACGTTCGAAACGGGATCCTGTTCATTGGGAGGGGTCTTGCGTACCGCAAAACGGAGGAAACGGACCTCCTACGGTCAAAAAAGGGGTCATGTTGATCGGGAGGGGTGTGGCGTACCGCAAAACGGAGGAAACGGACTTGTGTTGGAGCGCTACGGTCGAAACGGGGGTCCTGTTCATCAGGAGGGGTGTAGCGTACTGCAAAACAGGAATCCACGGGATACTGTTCATCTCCACCATCGACCCCCTCCAGCCTCCACGGGCTACTGTTCATCCACCGTCGATCTCCTCCAGCCTCCACCTGCGACTGTTCATCCACGGGCTTCTGTTCATCCAGCCTCCACCGTGCGCTACTCCACCGCCATCGTTCAACCAGCCCTCTCCACGGGCTCCTGTTCAACCACCCCTCCACGGGCTACTGTTCATCCTGCCATCCACCGTCTACTGTTCATCCTGCCCTCCACGGGGTGGTCCTGTTCATCCTGCCCACCACGGGGTCCTGTTCATCCAGCCCCAACCGGCTCGATCGATTGGGGTCCTATTCATCCAGAGGCAACACCACGGGTCTGTTCATCCACCCCCACCAGAACTGTTCATCAAACCCCGGCAGCGCTCCTTTGTTCATCGAGAGCGGCATCGATCGGCTTGATTAGCAGCGAGAGCGAAGAATCGCTCGATCGGGTTCAGTTAACAGCCATTGATCGATCGCTCGTGTTCAGTAACGCGTAGCCTGCAGTGCAATCGCTCGGGTTCAATTAGAACCCAACGCCTCGCTCGGATTCATTTAGAGCCCAACGCCTCGCACCCACACGCGTGCGTGTACGAGAGAAACGCGCATCGCTCGGCCCCGACCACCAACTGTAACCGGGAACACCCCAATATTTTCCTCGCCCTCGCTTCTACCACGGTTTTTTCCGTCATGGACGGCCCAAAGAATGTCATGCAGCTGCGTATCCGGCCCGCCCAGGACGAAAAGCCCATTTTCTGTCATGATTTTTTGTCATAGAAGTAGGACCCCACCACATCTATGTTGATACCGGGTTTTGTCATAATTATCATCATAGAAGTGTCATAAGTAACACAGAAAAAAATTCGTTCGGCCCAAAATGTCACGGATGTGTCTTTTTTTTGTAGTGAGTTTTGATGACAACGTCGTCCACATATGCTTCAATTGTCTTTCCGATCTGTTTCTCCAGGCATGTTTGGATCATGCGCTGATAGGTGGCGCCGGCATTTTTAAGCCCGAAGGGCATGGTGTTGAAGCATAAAGGCCCATATGGGGTAATGAATGCCGTTGCGGCTTGATCCGACTCCTTCATCTTGATTTGATGGTATCCGGAATATGCGTCGAGGAAGCACAGTAAATCGTGTCCTGCGGTTGCATCAATAATCTGATCGATGCGAGGGAGAGGGAAGGGATCCTTAGGGCAGGCCTTATTCAGGTCTTTGAAATCGACGCACAGGCGCCAGGATTTATCTTTCTTTGGTACCATCACAAGGTTTTCTAGCCAGTCCGGGTGTTTTATTTCTCTAATGAATCCAACCTCGATTAGCTTGGCTAGATCCTCCCCCATAGCTTGGCGTTTGGGTTCGGAAAAGCACCGCGGTGCTTGTTTGACCGGTTTATGTCCCTTCAGTATATTGAGGCCGTGTTCGGCCAACCTGCGTGGGATTCCTGGCATGTCAGAAGGGTGCCAAGTGAATATATCCCAGTTCTCGCGCAGGAACTCTCGTAGCGCGGTGTCAACCATTGGGTCTAGTTGCGATCCAACATATGATGTCTTCTTGGGGTCCGTTGGATGGACCTGGAATTTGACTATTTCTTTCGCCGGTTTGAAGGAGGTGGATTTTGGCCGTTTGTCCAGGATTACATCATCCCTGTCCACCGTGTAGCGTAGCGCGGTTAGTTCTTCGGCCGCGAGGGCTTCAGATAATGCCTCAAGGGCCAGGGATGCGGTTTTATTTTCGGCGTGGAGTGCTATGTCCGGATCACTGACGAGAGTGATTATGCCGTTGGGCCCGCGCATCTTAAGCTTCATGTACCCACAATGGGGTACAACTTGGAAGCGTGTGAATGCATCTCGCCCCAAGAGGGCGTGATATCCGCTATTGAAAGGGGCCACTTGGAAGGTTATTTCTTCGGACCGATAATTCTCCGGTGTGCCGAATACTACGTCGAGTGTTATTTTTCCCGCACACCGCGCCTCCCGACTGGGAATTATTCCTCAAAAGGTCGTGCTGCTTTGCTCGATGCGGCTCATGTATGTTTCCATCTTCTGGAGTGTATCTTCATAGATGAGGTTTAGTCCGCTTCCGCCGTCCATGAGAACCTTGGTGAGCCGAAAGTCGTCCACGATTGGACTGAGGACCAAGGTGGCTGGCGCTCGGACCGTCCTGTATTTTGGTTCGTCACTGGCATTAAAAGTTATGGCCGTGTCGTTCCAAGGGTTTATTGTTGCGATTTGGCAGACTTCGGCAAGTTCTCGGAGTGCCCTTTTGCGCCTATTGTTTGAAGCGAATGTATCGAAGACCGTCAGTACTTTGGGGTCGCCGTCTTTTGGGGGGTGTTGTTCTGGGGTATTTTTGGTGAGGATATCCTCGCCGCTCTTAGCCACCTGCCGGAGTACCCAACATGCTCCAAGGCTGTGGGTTGGTATGTTATCCGGTGTTGTGTGTATTTTGTAGGGCCCATCGAGCCATCCTTCCAAAACGGTTCCGCGCCCCATAATGGACTTATATTTCTTTACTATTGGACCGGGTGTGCCACGAGGGTGTGCCCTTTTCGCCTGAGCGAGGGGTTGAGTGGAGATCGATGGTTCCCAACGGGCTGCCTGAGTTTTCCAGACGCTTTCCATTGCGTTGTACTTCTGTACGATAGTTGCCAAGTCGGCGAAGTGTAATATGTGACGGCGGTTGATGGCGTTGAGGATTCCTTCGTCCATGCAATTGTTGCGGAACGCTGAGATCGCCTCCTTGTCGCGGCAATCTTTGATCTTTTCCTTGACAAGAAGGAATCTGGCCCAGAAGTGGTGGACCGTTTCCTGAGACTGTTGTTGTATGCTCATGAGAGCCCTTGTGTTAGGGTGGGTGGGTGGTTTTAAATCCGAACCCTGACCCAGTTTTGGATCCGGAGTATGAAGGCCTTCCGAACTTAACAGATCGGCCTCCGGGATATCCACTGAATTCTTAGGCCCGTCGTCCAATTCTATGTTCGGAGGGCGGGATGCACATCCTCGCAGGTGGGTGTCCGGCTCCTCGAAATCAGAGATCCGTACATAGTCCGTCCTTAGTATGGAGGAAGAGTGGTCGTCTCGCTCCTCGACCACCGCTATCTCGTGGGTGATCGGTGGAGATTTAATTTCTCTCTGATCGGGTTTAAGCCCAATTCGATAGTAGTCTGTAGCGACCCCCAGGGCGGCGATGCGATCTAGGAGCTCATTTAAAGATGAAAGCTCTGTTGGATCCATCTGCTTGGAATGTTCGGAGTTGATACGAGGGGGATTTTCGGTGATCTGAGAGGTCATCGTCGGCTTAATGGCCGAACGGGCGGTCATGGTAAAGCCGCCCAGCCGGAGGGTTTGGCCTGGGGCCACTGCTCCTCCGGAGGTAATATTGTCCTTGAGAATGAGGCGAGCCATCGGTCCGATCTTCGACGTCACAGTGGAACTCTCAATGAAAGCACCAATGTCGGTGTCAAAACCGGCGGATCTCGGGTAGGGGGTCCCGAACTGTGCATCTAAGGTCGATGGTAACAGGAGAACGGGGACACAATGTTTACCCAAGTTCGGGCCCTCACTATGGAGGTAATACCCTACTTCCTGCTTGATTGATCTTGATGAATATGAGTATTACAAGAGTTGATCTACCACGAGATCGTAGTGGCTAAAACCCTAGAAGTCTAGCATGTATGATTATGGTTATTCCTATAGACTAAACCCTCCGATTTATATAGACACCGGAGGGGACTAGGGTTGTACAAAGTCGATTATAGAGAAAGGTCCGGACGCCAAGCTTGCTTTCTACGCCTAGGAGAGTCCCATCCGGACATGGGTGAGAGTCTTCGGTCTTGCATCTTCACAGCCCATCAGTCTGGCCCATGGTTAATAGGGCGGACCCCCGAGGACCCCTTAGTCCAGGACTTCCTCAGTTCAGACTTGATGTGTTGCATGACAGAGTCGTATCGGGAGTGGTGAAGGAGGAATCACCCTCGATAGACCACGACCGATTAGCTACACTACAGAGTTATCATCAGGAGTGCGTTTCGAGGTATCACCCTCGGCACTCGATAGTAGCTCTGCATAGTCGTACAACTAAAGGGTGGGTGAGGTGATGTGTCGGTCTCTAGATGTCGATCACCATTGATCGAGTCATCAGTGATGAAGCAGGGGCAACAGGGACAAGGTGAGGGGTCACTGATGCATCACTAACCAACCTATACTAAGCAGTTTAGGATAAGCAGGTAAGGTACAAGAGCAGAATACAAAAGCAGGCTAGAATAGGAGCAATCAATTATAGTAGAAAAATCTAATGCAAGCATGAGATATAATGGAATGGGCGATACTGCAATGATCAAGGGGGGTTTTCTTGCCTAGAAGCTCTGCTGAAAAGGAAGAAGGGTCGTCGGTGACGTAGTCACTCACAGGGGTAGCATCGGTCTCGGTGTCTATCAGAGAGAAGATGGGGAAGAAACAGTAAATATAAAGCACATAGGTGTAACACCAGGAATGACATGACGATATGCGGTGCTAGGGCTGTTCAAGCGCCATACGACAAAATGCAGACGAAGAGGGAAAACATCCGGAAATGTTCTCTCGATATTTGGCAATTTTCGGACAGATGAACTAGGGGGGCGGTTCTGTCGTGGATTTGTCACGGCAGATGTCCTAATGTAAGGACTTAGTCGCGAGGCCAATGCATCTATGTGGTAGCTTGAAGGGGTTGAGTGGAATCAAGAGACGCAACACACAAGATGAGGATTTAGACAGCTTCGCGCCCCGGGAAACATCATCCGGAATAGCCCTACATGCTGTTTGTGGCTAGGTCTCATTATGAT
Organism: Aegilops longissima; assembly: GCA_021605205.1. Classification (NCBI taxonomy): domain Eukaryota; kingdom Viridiplantae; phylum Streptophyta; class Magnoliopsida; order Poales; family Poaceae; genus Aegilops; species Aegilops longissima. The sequence goes on from CM038678.1 coordinate 20,812,442, forward strand.
CATGAGGGAGTCGCCGTAAGCCGGCTCTCCTCTTTGTGTCTAGCCCTACATATTGTTTCTTGTTGCTTGTCCCTCTTTGGGGAGCCCTGCCCCTCTTTATATAAGTTAGACGGGAGGGTTACATGTGGAGTCCTAGTAGGACTAGGACTAGCCTATCTTCTACTACAAGCCGGATACAAGTCCGGGTCTTGATTCCTTGTAAGGGAAATATTCCTTACACCTTTCTTCTTAGTCGGCCCACCATCACATGAACCGGCCTACTGGGCCTTGGGCCTTGTCGTCCGTTTGACCCGCCCACCGGGTCTCCAGTGAGTCACAATGTCCAGGTGGGTTAATCATAAAACACTTATATACATTTGAGATATAATCCCCAAAAGGTCTCAAGTTAAGTAATTGTGGCTACAATAAACTTTACCAGAGATAGAATAAAACTTTTTGAGGCTTCTGATTCGGATACGGTCAGTAAACCGTTCCAAAGGGGTTAAGCTAAGATTCGAATACGATCATATAGCCCCCAGTGGCTTTGGCGATGCCGATCAAGTGGGTATCGACAGCTATGTTCTCTTTGGTTCGAATATGACCTATGTTTGAACAGGAAGCCCCCAAGTGACCATAAGAGTTGTTTAATGACGCTGGTTCGAATACGACCCACGTCAGACCCAAAGGGGTTAAGCTATGATTCAGATATGATCAAGAAGCCCCCTAGTGGGTTTGGCAGTATGCCGATCAAGAGGGTATCGACAGCTATGTTCTCTTTGGTTCGAATACGACCTATGTTTGAACAGGAAGCCCCCAAGTGATCATATAAGTTTTGGCACTGCACCGTTCAAGAGGGTACTGATAGCTATGCTCGATGAGCAAGAAGCCCCCAAGTGATCATAATAAGATAAGCCGTAAGGCGGGATACTCAAGTTTGAACCGCGCATCATGGCAGCAAGTTCTTTTGGCAACCTTTAATTTTTCTGAGAACTCGAACTTGCGAGAGATTAATGCTTTTTGAACCGGAACTTTAAACCGGATTTGAAAGCTTTAAAAATTTGTGAAGGACAAATTTACCTTGAGCCGGATTTTGAACCGGATTTGAGAGCTTCAAAAATTTGTGAGGGACAAATTTACCCTGGGCCGGCTTTTGAACCGGATTTAAGAGCTTCAGTGCTTTGTGGGAGAAAGATGTCTCTTCAACCGGATTTTAAACCAGAGTCCTTATTTTGATCCGGAAACCTTCTGACAGCTTTTAAATTTTCATTGATCTAGCAGTAATCTCCGGGGCCCGGGTTATTTTTCCCTTTAATGACCTGGAGTTCTTGAATTCATTGAAACCGCTAATTTCTTTGAGTCATATCATTGTAGCCCCGAGTCTCAAGGCGACTTGAGGAGTTGGCTTGAGATTCTCCATAATTAACCGTGATATAGACCGGTTTGAATCCTGCATGGGACAACTTGCAAACCAAAGTAATTGCTCTTTTGAAGAAAATAATATGTAATATAAAATATATTGGATGGATTTCACCTGATATGTTAGGCTAGTGATTATCCACAGAAGGTTGAGGTGATTGCGGCGGGTTATAAATGATCCCGTATGAACCGTGTCAGCAACTCGGCCAATGGTTCCTTCCAACTGGTTGTTTGAAGTTAACCAAACCGTGGTGCCGGCGACTTGTGCACCTATCCATCGAGCCATCCAGTGCAGACGGCGGTTGATAATATATGATAATTTGCCTCCAATTTGTTGGAAGAGAAACCAGGCTTCCCAAGTAGTGACTTGCTCATACTCAATAAACAGCTCATCCAGAAAAATGTGGCCCGGTGTGTTGATGTAGACCAGGTCGCGAGAGACGGACCGTAAAAATGACCGCAACATTAAAGGTGGCTCAGACAGATGAATCAACCGTGGTGCTGTAAACCGGTGTCGGAGGGTAATTTGTCCTCCTTGTTGTAAGCCGGCGTGGTCATAAGAGATGGCCACGGTGTTGTAAGCCGACGCGGTCGCGAGAGATGGCCACGGCGTTGTAAGCCGGCGTGGTCGCGAGAGACAGCCACGGCGTTGTAAGCCGGTGCGGGAGTCCGTAGAGTAACGACGACCACCTGTGCCAAAAGATGTTGGCATGCCTCCACCTCCGCGGTATAATATCACTTTTTGTCGTAAATAATTGCCCTGCATAAACAATATTGCAGACCAAGGCAAAGATAAACTTGTTCTTTGACAAAAACAATCATGTGATAATAAAACAAACTTGGATGGATATCACCTGATTTGTTTAGGCCAAAAATAATCCGCCATGAAGTTGATGATCCTTAGGTGAAACTGAAATCCCTCACGGGTGAATCGGCCACGGGAACAAACAGATAAAACGGCCATGGCGTTTGTAAGCCGGTGCGGACGAGCAAGTTGTCCTCCATGTTGTAAGCCGGTTAGGACGCGTGAACCGGCCGCGAGGGCGGACGGGCGAGTCGTCCGTGGCGTTGTAAGGTGGTGCTGACGGGTGAGCCGGTCGGCGTGTTGATGTAAACCGCACAGCAGGGGCGATGGCTGTATATAACAACACTATAGGCAGAGTGGTTGTTCTCAAAAAATTAATAAATATTGATAAAAAGTAAACTGGATGGATATCACATGGTATTTTTTGCCGGATCTTGGCGCTGGATAATGCATAGTGCTGCTTTTGTTTTTTGACAAAAGAATTAATTGGTTCTGTGTGTTCTAGTGCCTTAGCTCTCCACATAACCCGGCCGGCACTTTTTGAGCCGGAATTTTTTGGAACTAGAACTTCTTGATAATCCGGTCGAAACCTTTGATAACCCGGAACTTTTTATCGGAACCTCTTGATAATCCGGCCGGAACTTTTGATAATCCGGAACTTTTGAACCGGAACCTCTTGATAATCCGGCAGAAACTTTTGATAATCCGGAACTTTTGAACCGGAACCTCTTGATAATTCGGCCGGAACTTTTGATAATCCGGAACTTTTGAACCGGAACCTCTTGATAATCCGGCCGGAACTTTTGAACCGGAACCTCTTGATAATCTGGCCGGAACTTTTTCTGTAGCCTAAGTCGGAACTCTTTGATGACTCGGACGGAACCTTTCGGCGATTCGGCTGGAACCCTTCGGCGATTCGGACCGAACTTTTCATCGAGGCAATCGGAACTCTTTAGTGATTCAGACGGAACCTTTCGTCGAGGCGGTCGGAACGTTTCGCTGATTCAGACGGAACCTTTCGTCGAGGCGGTCGGAACCTTTTCGGTGATTTAGACGGAACCTTTCGTCAAGGCGGTCGGAACTTTTTCCGTGAGCCAGCTGGAACTCTCCGACAAGTCGACCGGAACTTCTTCAATAAGCTGGGCGGAGCTTCTAGATCCCTGGGATAGCGCCCTTCAAGAACTCAACACCATCGTGCGCGATGCCCCACAGTGGGCGCCAACTGTCGTGGATTTGTCACGGCAGATATCCTAATGTAAGGACTTAGTCGCGAGGCCAACGCATCTATGTGGTAGCTTGAAGGGGTTGAGTGGAATCAAGAGACGCAACACACAAGACGAGGATTTAGACAGCTTCGGGCCCCGGAAAACATCATCCGGAATAGCCCTACTGTTTGTGGCTAGGTCTCATTATGATCATGAGGGAGTCACCGTAAGGCGGCTCTCCTCTTTGTGTCTAGCCCTACATATTGTTTCTTGTTGCTTGTCCCTCTTTGGGGAGCCCTGCCCCTCTTTATATAAGTTAGAGGGGTGGGTTACACGTGGAGTCCTAATAGGACTAGGACTAGCCTATCTTCTACTACAAGCCGGATACAAGTCCGGGTCTTGATTCCTTGTAAGGGAAATATTCCTTACACCTTTCTTCTTAAGTCGGCCCACCATCACATGAACCGGACTACTGGGCCTTGGGCCTTGTCGTTCGTTTGAACCGCCCGCCGGGTCTCCAGTGAGTCACAATGTCCAGGCGGGTTATATGTAAACCGCCATGTCCAGGCAGATCGCCAGTGAGTCGCCTAGCTCCAGCCAGGTCTTCTGGTGAATCGCCAAGTCCGGCCGGGTCATAACTCCGGCCGGGTCATACCGCGGGGTATATCCCCGACAGTTCCGTGTTTGCTACACTAGGGGCACGTGACACACGAACGGGGGGCATATTCGGAATCGTCATATTATTCTGAGCAACTTTCACATACAGATTATTTTCATCCGAGTTATGGATTATTTTATACTAATTTTCAAAGTTTTAAAAATTTTCTGAATTTTCTGGAATTATTATTAATTTCGAAAATAAATAGGAAATTGCTAAAATGCACACAAAGTGTGTACACAGTAGAGTGTACCAGAGACTGGCAGGTGGGGCCAGTCAACTGCCTAGTCAGCAGTTGACTGGTCAGCTTTGACCAGTCAAAGGGTCTAGTGGGACCCATATGTTAGTGGGACATTTGTTCAACAGTGTTTTAAATGTTCTTTTAACTTAACTAACTAGTGGGGCCTATTGCCATAGGCTATGGTCGTGGTTAGCGAGGGGATTAATCCCTAATGGTGGGGGGTTAGGGAAGCACGTGCGCGCACACACAGCAGCGGCGCGACAGGCGGGCAACGGCGGCGAGCGCGGCCCAGGGAGGCAAGGCGCAACGGCTTACAAGGTACGGGGGACGAGCTGCTGGAATTTAGTCTATATTGGGGCAGCCCAATAACTATTTCAGAAATTCCTAATAAATCCTAGAGGCCCACTTAGCCCATTTGTGCAAGGCAAGGGATACTACTAAAGTTTAGTCCCACATTGCTAGTTGAGTGGAAATTGGACCTCCTTATAAGGGAGGTTCTTTCCCCACTTGTGTGAGCGTGAGAACAAGAGGGACATCCACGCGCGCTCCTCCTCCCAAGGCCTTGCCGCCAGGCCGCTGGTTCTTGGAATGAGCCGAGCCGATGTCTGATTTTTGCCACGCACCACGGGTATCTGAAAGGGCACAGGCTGAAACGTTTTGCTGTAGTGGAGATTGAATCTGAACGGCGCACCTCTTCGCTGCTGCTGTTCGTTTCATCTCCGTCGTTCTCTTCAGCTCCCAGCGCAACCTCTCGCCTCCTTCTCTTGCGCCTATAAAAGGGAGGTCGCTCCTCCCAGAGAGACGCACCAGAACTTCGCCTTCCTCTCACCACGGTTCCAATCTCTGCTGCTGTTGTCTTCCTCATCCCGGCTTGCGGCATGCACCATGAGTCGGGACAGAGGGCCTCGAAACCGCACCTTTTGAGTCCTCACGGGAGAAGGGTGATAAGGTTTTTGGGGGCGCTCAGCGACTCTCGGCTGTTTCATCACAGACGATCCGGTCGCCGACGACTTCTTCCCCGATGTCCACGACCTCCTCGACGACATGGCAGGCGAGGACACCGACCCCAAGTCCAGCACTTCTGCTGCCGATGTGTCGTACGTGTTCTTCTCCTTTCTGTTAAAAGTCCTGCTACAGTTCTTGGCCCTAGTTTCTGCCCTACGTATGTTAGGTTCTGTTTCGTATAAGCAACTTCATCTAGTGTCTGATCTACATGTGTTTAGCTCAAGTTCATATATGCAGACGATGTTTACCTTCTCTCTGTCAGATTGCATGACTTGCTTTATATTTCCTATTTTAGTCATGCTTTATCCCGTATTTTTTGTTAATAAAATCATTCGGTAAATTGCTCATATTTCCAACAATCCAAAAACCTTATTATAGGCAATTTACCCCGAGTGGTTTGTCATTTATGTTGCACTTGATGTGTGCATCCTATGAGCATGAGCTCTACATGTGTTTTGAACTATGCCATGTCATCTTTACAGGGGTGTATGCCATGTAATTTTTGTGATCTATGTGGTGACTAGCACAAGCATGCAAAGTAGCCTCCGTGATGTTGCTGATTTCTATGACTTAGTGATTTCTGCTAAGTCGAGTCTGTTATATTTTGTTGCCATATAATCTTGCTGCTACCATGAGTTCTATGCATAATCTGGAGATGTTCACTAAGGATGTTTTGTTATACATGACATGCTCTATCCATCCATGCCCCTGGTTGCATTTATAGCCTGCTGTAGGTTGTTGTAATCTTGCTCTCAGTTGCTAAATAATGTTGTTGTCAGCCTGTTAACATTATGTTCAGTTTTGCCGTGTGTTTTGCTAGTGATCCATGCACCCTATGACTATGCTATTGCCATGCTTAGATTCATATTTATGCCATTTTGCACTTGGTTACCTTGCCATGCCATGTATTGCTCTGTGGTGAGTGATTAAAGCTCACGAACATGCCTACTTATCGCTGTTTCTGCCATTTGCTGTTATTTTTCACTAAGTCTGAATCTGTCATATAACTTGCTATGTTTACATGGGTGCCATCATATCTTCTGATCCTTTTTGGCTCATGGTCAGTAGGGGACTTTTCTTCTATGCAATTAGTAGATTCATGCCATGCTTTTTGGTTGCCATGATAAGTTCCTTTAGCATGTTGTTTGCTAGCTCTAAACATTGCAACCTGATGTTATTTCTGCCATGTCTAGTGAATTCTGCTAAGTCTGTGAAACTGTTATTATTTGCAATCTTGCCATGTCATTTTGAGCATGTTCTATTGATTTCTGGAGATAGCTCAGTTTTCATGTTTTGTCATGCTTTACCTGTACATCATGCCCATGCCTTTTGTTTTCACGTTGAGATGTTGTAGCATATTGCTTTGATGCTTGCAATATGCTTAATTGCTGTTTTGGACAGCTTGTGTTGAACCGTTGCTCCGTTTTGAGTGTGCTCTATATGAAACTTGCTTGATTTTGCATGTAGTATCATATTATCATGTTGCTTCCTTGTTTTGAGGTGTTTTGCTTGATGTTTGTATGCATTTTGCATCAATGCCATGCTTATCTTGTTTTTCTCATATCTTCTAGGTCGTAGCTCCGAATTAAATGAACCTTATATGTAACTTGACTAGAATCTCGTAGTTTCACCACTGTAAAGGGATCTAAGTGTCAAGTGTGTGTGCAAGCTAAGCAACCTCGTAAGTCTTACGTGACTGCGGAGACGAGAAATCTTGCACCACTAGAACTTATACATTCAGATCTATGTGAAATGAATGTTGTTTTGACAAAAGGTGGAAAGAAATATTTCATGACGTTAATTGACGACTCCACTAGATACTGTCGTGTGCATCTTCTGAAATCTAAGGATGAGGTTTTGAACTTTTTCAAGATCTATAAAGCTGAAGTGGAAAACCAACTTGATCGAAAGATCAAGAGGCGTAGGTCCGACCGTGGTGGAGAGTATTTTTCCAATGAATTTGGTGCTTTTTGTGCGGAACATGGTATAATCCATGAGAGGACGCCTCCCTATTCACCTCAGTCAAATGGGGTGGCCGAAAGAAAGAACCATACTCTAACAGATTTGGTTAACGCCATGTTAGACACTTCGGGTCTCTCCAAGGCATGGTGGGGGGAGGCGATATTGACTGCATGTCATGTCCTAAACCGAGTTCCCACAAAGAACAAAGAGATAACTCCATTCGAGGAATGGGAGAAGAAAAGGTTAAAACTCTCTTACCTGCGAACATGGGTTTGTTTGGCGAAAGTCAACGTTCCAATTCCAAAGAAGCGGAAGCTTGGATCAAAGACTGTGGATTGTGTTTTCCTGGGATATGCTTTTCATAGCATTGGCTATAGATTCTTGGTTGTAAAACCTGAGGTACCTGACATGCATGTCGGTACGATCATGGAGTCGAATGATGCGACTTTCTTTGAAGATATCTTTCCCATGAAGGATATGGCTACCTCATCTATCAGGAGATGCCTAGTTCATCGAATCAGGAACCAGTTACAATTACTGAACCTGCCATTTTGATGGAACACTTTGAAAGTCTTGTGGAGGAGAACAATGAAGTTCCTATTAAGAGCAAGAGACAGAGGACTGCAAAGTCCTTTGGTGATGATTTTCTTGTGTATCTCATAGATAACACTCCCAGTTATATTTCAGAGGCCTATGCATCTGAAGATGCTGACTACTGGAAGGAAGCAGTTCGTAGCGAGATGGATTCCATCTTGGCGAATGAAACTTGGGAGATAACTGATCGTCCTTATGGGTGCAAACCTATAGGGTGCAAATGGGTATTCAAGAAGAAGCTTAGGCCTGATGGTACTATCGAAAAGTAGAAGGCTTGGCTCGTGGCTAAGGGTTATACCCAAAAGGAAGGTGAAGAATTCTTTGATACTTACTCACCTGTGGCTCGACTGACCACTATTCAAGTTCTACTTTCACTAGCTGCCTCACATGGTCTTCTCGTTCATCAAATGGATGTTAAGACTACTTTCCTAAATGGAGAGTTGGATGAGGAAATTTATATGGAACAACCAGATGGGTTTGTAATAGATGGTCAGGAAAGGAAAGTGTGCAAGTTGTTGAAGTATTTGTATGGACTCAAGCAAGCACCCAAACAGTGGCATGAGAAGTTCGAAAGAACTTTAACAGCTGCAGGATTTGTTGTGAACGAAGCTGACAAATGTGTGTACTATCGCCATGGTGGGGGCGAGGGAGTTATGCTTTGCTTGTATGTTGATGACATACTGATTTTCGGAACAAATCTGAATATTATTAAGGAGGTCAAGGATTTCCTATCTTGCTGTTTTGAGATGAAGGATTTAGGAGTGGCTAATGTCATTCTGAACATCAAGTTGTTGAGAGACGATGATGGTGGGATTACACTGCTTCAATCTTACTATGTGGAAAAGATCTTGAGTCGCTTTGGCTATAGTGACTGCAAGCCCTCTCCAACACCATATGATGCTAGTGTGTTGCTTCGAAAGAATCGGAGAATTGCTAGACCAATTGAAATATTCTCGGATTATTGGCTCGCTTATGTACTTAGCCAGTGCTACAAGACCTGACATCTCTTTTGCTGTTAGCAAACTGGGTCGGTTTGTCTCAAAACCAGGAGATGTGCATTGGAAAGCTCTAGAGTGAGTTTTGCGTTATTTGAAAGGCACTGTGAATTATGGAATTCACTACACCGAGCACCCAAAGGTGCTTGAAGGGTATAGTGACTCAAACTGGATCTCAGATGCTGATGAGGTAAAGGCCACGAGCGGTTATGTATTCACTCATGGAGGTGGCGCTGTTTCTGTGAAGTCTTGCAAGCAGACCATCTTAACGAGGTCAACAATGGAAGCAAAACTCACAGCACTAGATACAGCTACGGTCGAAGCAGATTGGCTTCGCCGGCTCTTGAATGACTTGCCGGTAGTTGAGAAACCTGTACCGGGTATCCTTATGAACTGTGACAATCAAACTGTGATCACTAAAGAGAGCAGCTCAAAGGATAACATGAAGTCATCAAGACACGTTCAGAGAAGGTTAAAGTCTGTCAGGAAAATGAAAAACTCCGGAGTTATTGCGTTGGATTATATCCAAACGTCTAAAAATCTGGCAGATCCTTTTACTAAGGGTCTATCGTGTAATGTGATAGATAATGCATTGAGGGAGATGGGTATGAGACCCACAATATGAGTTGTTCACAGTGGTAACCTATTTTTTGTGATCGGAGATCCCGTGAATTAGATGTGGAAGACAAGCCGTTGGTCAACTGAGAGGAGAGTATCCCTACTATTCTCAATACCACTCCATGAAGATGCAATACTCTCCTAATCTGCATGGCAGGTTGATGTATATCTTAATGTGTTCTAAGTGGCTTATTTAAGCGAGATGTTATCTGCGAACATCTTTTGAAGAACACACCTATATGAGTCTGATTGTCAAACGTCGCAATCTATGAGAGTAGGGTTCTCTCTAGTAAACTCATGAAAGGTCACGGAGTATGACGATAAGCTCCACCAGCTGGGAAGACCCACGGTAGCCACGTATCGGTCAAGGCTTTATGTGAAGCTAGATTCGCACAAAACTTGCAGTTCAAGGCCCAGTCCACTGTTCAAGTTGCTTACTAGTGTAGCATAGAGTTCTAGGTGGAAGTTTAACTTAACAGTCTCCACTGTAGTACCGGTATATAAATTAGTGTTTTGGAACCAAAGGCAAATTTCTGTGTGCCTCTGGGATCTGGTGGGGGATTGCTGGAATTTAGCCTATATTGGGGCAGCCCAATAACTATTTCAGAAATTCCTAATAAATCCTAGAGGCCCACTTAGCCCATTTGTGCAAGGCAAGGCATACTACTAAAGTTTAGTCCCACGTTGCTAGTTGAGTGGAAATTGGACCTCCTTATAAGGGAGGTTCTTTCCCCACTTGTATGAGCATGAGAACAAGAGGGACATCCACGCACGCTCCTCCTAGTGGAGATTGAATACGAACGACGCACCTCTTCGCCTGCTGCCTGTTCGTTTCATCTCCCTCGTTCTCTTCAGCTCCCAGCGTAACCTCTCGCCTCCTTCTCTTGCGCCTATAAAAGGGAGGTCGCTCCTCCCAGAGAGACGCACCAGAACTTCTCCTTCCTCTCTTCACCGGTTCCAATCTCTGCGCTGCTGCTGTCTTCCTCATCCCGGCTTGCGGCGCCCACCATGAGTCGGGACAAGAGGGCCTCCAAACCGCACCTTTTGAGTCTGACTGGGAGAAGGGTGATAAGGTTTTGGGGGCGCTCAGCGCGACTCATGGCTATTTCATCACAAACGATCCGTCGCCGACGACTTCTTCCCCGACGTCCACGACCTCCTCGGCGACATGGCGGCGAGGACACCGACCCCAAGTCCAGCCTGCTGCTGGCATTTGTGCCGACGTGTTCTTCTCCTTTCTCGTTAAAAGTCCTGCTACATTTCTTGGCCCTAGTTTCTGCCCTACGATGTTAGGTTCTGTTTCAGATAAGCAACTTCATCTAGTGTCTGATCTAGATGTGTTTAGCTCAAGTTCATATATGCAGACGATGTTTACCTTCTCTCTGTCAGATTGCATGACTTGCTTTATATTTCCTATTTTAGTCATGCTTTATCTAGTATTTTTTGTTAATAAAATCATTCTGTAAATTGCTCATATTTCCAACACGAGCATGGCCGGTGTGAACAGGGGGCGACGCAGGCAGGGGCTTGCGGGTGCGAGTGCGCGGGAGCTAAGCTCCGGTGATGGCGGCCTCGGCGAGCACGACCGTGAGCAAGCGTGAGTGACAGTGGGCGGACGAGGGCACTACATGGGCGAAGCGTGGCGTCAGCGCGTGCAGGAAGCAGCAGCAGAGGCCGCAGCGCGCGTGCGGCAGTAGCAGCGAGCGGCTGCGACACGGTTGTTAACGCACGTGGGTGATGCATGGTGTGGCACGGAGCGAGGGCAGCTGTGGCAGCCAGCAGGGAGCGGGCGTGGGGCGTGATACGTCTCCATCGTATCTACTTTTCCTAATGCTTTTGCTGATGTTTTCGACTCTAATTTGCATGATCTGAATGAAACTAACCCGGACTGACGCTGTTTTCAGCAGAACTACCATGGTGTTGTTTTTGTGCGGAAATAAAAGTTCTCGGAATTGGACAAAACATTTTGGAGAATTATTTTGAAATAAATAAAATACTGGAACGAAGGCCCACTAGAGGGGAGCCCCCAGCTGTCCACTAGGCACCAGGGCATACCACCCCCCTCTGGCTCGCCCCAGTGGGTAGTGGGGCCCACGAGGCACCTCCAACCCTATTTTGGATACTATAAATCTACATTTTTGGAGAAAAATAAAAGAGGAAGTTCCATTGCGTTATACGATATGGAGCCGCCGCCACCTCCTGTTCTTCATCGGGCGGCCAGATTTGGAGCCCGTTCGGGGATCCGGAGAGGGGGATCTTCGGTCTTCGTCATCATCAACCATCCTACATCACCATTTTCATGATGCTCACCACCGGGAGTGAGTAATTCCTTTTTTGGCTTGCTGGACGGTGGTGGGTTAGATGAGATTCATCATGTGATCGAGTTAGTTTTGTTAGGGCTTGATCCCTAGTATCCACTATGTTCTTAGATTAATGTTGATATGACTTTGCTATGCTTAATGCTTGTCACTAGGGCCCAAGTGCCATGATTTCAGATCTGAACCGTTTATGTTTTCACCATTATATCCATGTTCGTGATCCGATCTTGCAACTTATATGCACGTGCTACGTGTTATGATCCGCATACCCCAAGGTGACAATAATTGGGATTCTTTCCGGTGATTACCGTAGTTTGAGGAGTTCATGTATTCAATATGTGTTAATGCTTTGTTCCCGTTCTCTATTAGAAGGAAGCCTTAATATCCCTTAGTTTCCTTATGGATCCCACTGCACAATATGTGGCATAAGAGACCAGATGAACAACATGTCAAGTACGCGGCCATGGACGCGTACACAAGCTACGAGATGTACAGGTGGATCGTTGACATGAGGAAGTGTCTTCTTCCTGACAAAGACGAGGGATCAAGCCACATAGCAGTGGCGGGAGCGTCACAAGAAGTAGATGACTAGACGATCGTTTCTCCTACTTTAGAATGCATGCAATTGTTTATTGAGGTGTGTGCGAATGATCTGTACAGTCACTTATGTAATTTGATGTTTATTTCAGTTATATATAATATATATACATGTTATTCTGCTGGAGACAGAGCAATTCACACGGCTTATTAGCAGCAATCGTCTGTGTTATTATTGGTCTCCGCACACATTTCAGATTACGGACCTGTTTGCCGCGTATCATACACATCTTGTTCAGTTGAACCGTTTCCATTGTGTTGCCTAATCACACACAGTTCATCCCAGTGAACCGTATGTTGTATATCATCGCACACGCCTTCATTTGGCTACCCGTTTCTTTTGTTCCTCCTCATCCCAGACAGTTAATTGAGCTGAACTGTATGCCCTGCATCGCATACGCAACTAAAATCTGAACCGTGTTTGATGCATCTGTCATCGCAAACGTTTTGCATCTTTTTTGACGGTTTTTTACACCACCGTTTGCGATTATGGCATCGCACATAATTTCGTCGAAGGGTCTCTGATCGTAGTGTCGCGTTTGGACCATCCTGCAGTAGTGAATCGTCATCGAACGTTTATCGTGCGGACCCTGCGGGTTCGAGAACTATGCAGACATGACCGAGACACATCTCCGGTCAATAACTAATAGCGGAGCTTGGATGCTCATATTGGCTCCTACATATTCTACGAAGATCTTTATCGATCAAACCGCATAACAACATACGTTGTCCCCTTTGTCATTGATATGTTACTTGCCCGAGATTCGATCGTCGGTATCCTCGTACCTAGTTCAATCTCGTTACCGGCAAGTCTCTTTACTCGTTCTGTAATGCATCATCATGTAACTAACTCATTAGTCACATTGCTTGCAAGGCTTATAGTGATGTGCATTACCGAGAGGGCCCAAAGATACATCTCCGATACTCGGAGTGACAAATCCTAATCTCGATCTATGCCAACTCAATAAACATCATCGGAAACACCTGTAGAGCATCTTTATAATCACCCAGTTACGTTGTGACGTTTGATAGCACACAAGGTGTTCCTCCAGTATTCGGGAGTTGCATAATCTCATAGTCAGAGGAACATGTATAAGTCATGAAGAAAGCAATAGCAACAAACTAAACGATCATTATGCTAAGCTAACGGATCGGTCTTGACCATCACATCATTCTCTAATTATGTGCTCCCATTCATCAAATGACAACACATGTCTATGGCTAGGAAACTTAACCATCTTTGATTGACGAGCTATCAAGTAGAGGCATATTAGGGGCACCCTGTTTTGTGTATGTATTCACACATGTATCAAGTTTCCGGTTAATACAATTCTAGCACGAATAATAAAAAATTATCATGATATAAGGAAATATAAATAACAACTTTGTTATTGCCTCTAGGTCATATTTCCTTCAGGATTGAGTCATAGGTGGAGTGTACATCACGCCCCATGTTCTTGTGATTTTCTAGGATTTCCATCTAATTTTTCTCTAGCTTTTTTCTTTCTCTTTTTATTTATATATTTAAACTTCATGAATATTTATTTAAAATTATTTACATTTTCAAAATTTAAGAATATTTTATGAAATACATAATCCTTTTCAAACTACAATTATTTTTGAAATGTGTGTTTTCTTAAAACACCAACATTTTTGAAGATTATAGAACATTTTTAATTTCATATTTTTATAAATTCGTAAGCATTTTTATAAAGAAGAACATCTGTTTACACCTATGAACATTTTTTTAATTCAAGATCATTTTTGAAAATTCACAAACAGTTTTATAATTCATGTAAAATCCTGCATTTTAATCTTGCTGTTACATATTTTAAAATCTAACGACATAAGCCAGATAGCTATTTTTTGGGATTTAAACTGACAGAAAACTGGATAAAAAAGGGAAAGAAAATTGGGAGCGATCTGGGCCACGTGACTCAACAAGGAAAGCTTTTTTCCATGTGCGCTTTGCCATCAATAACATCGCAGTAAGCGACTTATAAGAGGAATCAAGAGCTATTTTGCAACAGATAAGCAAAGGGAGCTCCTAAATGATGTTATGTGTTTCTAGTGATTTTATATGCTTTTACAGGTTTTCACTTTTCCCTAAAAAGAAAATATTTATTTATTTCAAATAAAACTAAAATACATAAAATTTGTCAAAATTTTGTAAACAAATCGTGTACAGTTTTTAAAATTGTCAACATTTTACGAAACGCTCACGTCTCTTTAGACTACAGATAGGAAGGGTTTCCCTAACTTATAGAGCTGGAATTACTGTACAACTTTATAATAATATAACGAGCAAGTCTACCAAGCTATTCCTAGTTCTGGACACATCATCTTTTACACTGCAATAGCTGGCGTTTTAGATGGCAAGTTTACTTCTCTGGGGTAGGCATCTTTTGGGAAGAAGAGAAGTTCCGCGGCAAAAAACAGCAGCATTTGCTGTCTCTTACCAACTAAACTTGCCAAAAAAACGGCTGCTTGTCATCCTGCTACAACTGACGTTTGACAGATAACATTACCATTCTAAAATGCATCAACCATGCACACTCTGTGTCCCGGATTAGTTGCCTTCTATAAGGGAAAATGGATTATTAGTTTGATGCAGTGTTGGCCACACACATCAATCGCCTTAATATATTCATATTCAGTAATACATGTATCAATCAAAGATTTTAAATCTCAACGATCATTAACAACAAAGGTTTTGTAAAGATATATTTTAGGATGGGGCGAAGCTATTCTATATCGGCAGTAATTAATTATATATGTATATACACCAAATATTGGAAGCAATTAAGAAGATTACGCGTAATATGGATGCATGTGTGTGATATAAAAAGTATTTTAGGGTACCAATTAATTGAAATATGAAAATTTAGGAGGCAATGAATAAAAGGTTATCCGAGAAAATATATTTTGCATGTCATGTAACTATTATAATAGTGATATCTGCGGGCATAACCAAACTTTAGATATATATAAACAAAATTAATGTGGGAAATAATAAAAGGCAGGAATGAATCTAAGAGATTTTATATTATATATAAACTACAAGGTCAACCTGTCTTGAACAAAATAAAATACAAACCATCTCTCATGGCACATATCAAGAACACTGCAACAGCTCTATGCTTGGTAGCTCTTGTGATGATGTCTACCACTCTATTATCATGTCACGCAGGTACATCCGTTTGTTTATCTATTTTCCTGTTCATTTTAGTATATGATATGAGCACACCTTTGTACATGTATTTCAAACTAATCCAAGTAACTAGATTTATACGTGCTTACACTGCTATACTTGAACGTGTGTAGATAAAAAACCGATCCCCATCATCGATTACTGTATTCATTTTGTAAGCTGCCACAAAGATCATGCATCCGAAGAGGCGTGCCTGAATCACTGCAAGTTTTTTGGACACAATAAAGCCCACTGCGTACCGGATGGTGGTGGCATTTGCTGCTGCGATGTTTGAACGCCATACAAGTAATGGATAGAAAGTATTCTTGTGCTCAAGACGTTCAGGCGTGTAAGATCGGGCCAATTAGTACACATGTGCACTATGGATCGATCTGATTCATGCGAAAGAAAACATCAATAAACCATTGTTTGTACCAAACTTTTTTGTGTCGCAACTTCCGTTTTTGGTTGAGAGCCTTGATGCACTGATATTCTTCATGGTTTTGTTATTGAGAACTCTATACACTACAGAGCTACTCCCTCCGTTCCGAATTACTTATCGCAGAAATGGATGTATCTAGAATTAAAAAATGTCTAGATACATCCATTTCTACGACAAGTAATTTCAAATGGAGGGACTACCTCACAGTGATCAACTCTTCACAAGAGTGGTATTATTTGTTGTTATCTTTTCTGACACCTGTCCCGAGCACACAATCAACTAATCCATTCATGGACAACCACACCACACGTATTCTGTCAATTGCACACATTCCACCAAATAAAAAACTAAAACATGTATATGACCAATTAACTATCTCATTCATGGCTAACGCACTCCCACATATATTTTTTAGAAAAAAGGCAAGGTGCCTAGCTTTAAATTGATCAGACCCTTACAACCAACGATGCAACACAACACAACACGCGCAACAACAAAAGAACACCGGTAAGATACAATGGTGCTCACGAGCAGCAACAAAACCAGCAAGACATTGGAACCCTCAACCATGATTGAAGGATTGACGGTACGAACGATGCCAATTTTTGAGAATGGGGCCAGCCGTCAACGGCAACCATGTCATTAGCATCGCCTGGGCGCCCGGCGCCACAACGCCCTCCAGTTCCATCGCCAAAAGGAACCCCTACTCCCTTGCCCCAACTCAAAGGGTGCCTCACCGTCGGATGATAGGAATGCTCACTACCTTAGAGTGTAACTACTAGGGAAAAGTCTAACTGTAGCGCGGGTTAAATGCCTAGTAGTAGCGCGGGTGGCCGCGCTACTGATACGGCGCCATAGCTAACTCTTATCAGTAGCGCGGTTTGACCCGCGCTACTGCTATTGAGGGAGGACAGCAGCGTCGGTCTCCAACACGCGTTGCTGCTAATAGTTGTAGCGCCCTTGAACAGACAGCGCTACTGCTAAGTACTCGCTGCTGCTAAATCCATACCCCGCGCTACTGTTATTAGTTTCTGAATTTTTTTCTGCTCCATATTTTGTGCTGCTGAATTTTGTTTAGAGCTTTATACAATAATCCCTAGCATATCATACACATAGAAATGTAATCATAGCATATACATACAAATAGTCTCATCAAATCATGTCATCATCATAATCATCATCCAACACAAAGTGGTATCTCGTCATCATCTCGAAAATAGCGATGCAAGTCTCGAATACTTGCAACTACATCGTCATCCATCTAAACAATAATATACACGAGAAGATCTATCACTATGAGTGAGAGCGGAACTATGCAATACATGAGGCCACGGTTACGAGTCCTCTCTCGCGCTAGCGTGAACCTCAAGTAACTAGCTTCTGCTTCTTGTCTGCTTTTGAAGCCTTTATGGCTGGCGCCCGAGACCCCATCCACTTGCGCCTGACACTCAGGCCACTCGTCGTACACTCCCGGAACCTTCCCTTTGTACACGACATAGCACTGCTTCTTCGCCATCAAGAATCTAGGTACCTGTTAGAGATGCATCTTCATCAAGAGAATGTACAATCATATGCATCAAAATATACTAGAGCAACACGAAAATGAAATGGTTAGCAACTAGATGCAACATATAGTACGCAAACTAATTAATTAAAGGTACGCAGGTCATCGTACCCAAACTAACAAAGTAGCGTTACGCAAGTTCAGTAGGGACCGTGGACATCACAAAGTTTCATCGCTACAGAAAGTATACAAGTTCAACCGACACATATCATCATCATCGGCATTGTAAATCACTAGAAGTTCCATCCTTCCATATCATCAAGGATGGACCCTAGCTTCTTGAACGGCGTGAGGTCATGACGTTGCATGCCTATGCGAGTTCGAACGTCAGCTAGCGATATAGGGCTGTGGTGGAACATCCCCTTCTCATCGACGACTTCTTTCATGATGATCGTCGCAATGTCCCTCTGGATGCGAAAGAAGTCATCTCTAAGTTTATAATCCGCTTCTCCATGAGATTCTACCAACTTGCGGATATGATCATCGTTTCTGCTTGTCATGCGAAGCTTTTGGTGATCCGTGCTGAACTCAATCATGAGATGGAGGAGGTATAATCCATCTTTCTTGCTTGGTTTTGGGACATGGATGTAGCAGAAGTTAGTTTTATGCGAGAAACCCAACTTCTTGTTCCTTTGTTTCCTGATCTGCAGGTGGCCACCCCTAATGCTGAAGCCTTGGAGAGCATCATCTAGAATATTCATTATGTGGGTGTAGTCCTTCTTCTCGTAGTTTCTGGTAGGGTCGAAATACACGGCGTGGGAGACTCGCGGGTAAAGAACGATAAGGACGGTGCGCCCGTTGCTGCGAGGAAAAAACACCTTAAATTATTCTCCATGTGAGCGAGAAGGAATGATTGAAATGTATGAATGGGTTGTCCAGAACTAACTTACTTTGGATGATAAGGCAGGAGGACAATTTCCTGGTCCTTATTCTATACCATGAAGATTTGGAGGTACTCCCTAGCAGTTTCACGTGCAAAGTCATCGACACTCAAGAAGTACTCGTGCATGTAGTACGGATCCGCCACACAGATTTGCGAGACTTCTTCTCTCTTCATGACGGACCTCATATGTAGCGCAAAAAGGCGGACGATTGTAAAATCGAGCCGCCTTGTCAGAAACATCTCGAAGATATGGTCAAACCGCAGGAAGAACACCTCCACATGCCGTGTGTCGACGTAGTACTTCCCCTCAGGCACACGAGCCGCGTATGTCAGATATCCTGGATCCTTCGAGGCTAGTAGGCTTTTCTCAGTTGACAGCACATGGAGATCTCCTGATAGTGCCTCCAGCGGTTTTGGCGGTAGCATTGGATCGCCCGAGACATGGAACACGGCCGCACCTTTGACAGGTACATGCTCTTCAAAATCCACCGTCTGGCTGCTATGTGCTCTGGCTTGTTTGTAGGCAACTGAGCTTATCTTCCCCGGTCTTTTCCTCTCTTTTTCTTGGGCACACCTTCCAGAGCCTTCCTTAACCCATGCCCAAGTGTTGCCGGGCTAAGCATTGTACGACCCCCGGCTAGTTGAGCCTGTGTTGAGGCGGCATCTTAAGGCGTGTCCTGTGAGGATTTCATGAAAAGAGACTTCTTGCAGTCCCTGCTAGGACGTTCCTGCCCGGGCAGATCATCCATATCCTCATCAGCATGCTGATAGCCCGATTCGTCATATGGATGAATCATCATATCTAAGTCACCGTCATAGGCGCCTGTATTGAGGAAACTCATTGGGTCCTCCGTCTCCTCCATCGCATCATCCGTTCTTTGTTCTACGGGGCCGATAACATCAGCCACTGTTGGACCCCCTTCATCACGTCGTCCGCTGCTCTCACCCGGCACTACAGGAGCTGGTAATTGCGTAGGCGGGGTGGTGGTCTCCATACATGCTTGTTGATTGTGTGGTTATTGGTGTGCTCTCGGCGGGCTCCAGACGAAGAAGATTCTTCAGCCATAGCAGCACCCAACCATTGCAGATTGCAATCCGCAGCGGGGTCTCGTCGTCCTCTCACCCTAGCCGTACTGGAGGAGGCAAATCCTCGTGCCCCGATTTCACACTCAACAAGGTAATCCTTAAGTGCCCACCGGGCATCGGCTGGCTGTGGAACATGAGTTCCAAGGGCTTCATTATCACCCCCTTTTCCACGTCCACCTTCTGGCCTTTGATCAAGTAGAGTATGGTGCACGGGGTTTCGTCGGCCTGCAAACACATGTCTGCGGCGTAGAACATCCGAAAGGCAACAAAAATGGAATATTCTAGATATATATGTTGGTGCGACATGTAATTACCATGAGGGCGTCGAGCTCAGCCAAAGACGAAGGCCCGCCTAGCACGCCAGAGACTGAGAACGGGCTACTATGAGTGGGTGCCGGTGCGGGTGCGAATGCGAGAGATTGCCCGGTTGCGTGAGCAGGTGATGGTGCAGTGGTGTTGTTCACGGAGTTGATCGCGACGAAACTGGGCATGGGGAAATCATGTACCGTCTTTATCCAGTTGATGATAGTCGGGACCAATTTAGTAGCGAAATCATTTCTGCAGGCATTTACAGCTGCATTAACAACCTGCTGTAGCAACTCATTTTTCTCCTCGGCTGCTTTCTTCGTGTCCTCAGCTACTTTTTTCTCGAACGCAAGCTTCACCTTCTCGTCGATATCTGCCTGACTAAACTTCCTTTTCTGCTTCTTGGCCTCCGGGCCCTCGTTGTAAAACACCTTTCGCGTGGCGCCGTCTCCGGCGCCGTGCACACGTCCATATTGCGTCCGCTGGCCCAAAGGGAGTCCCTTAAGTTCGTTCAAGGCCCGTTTGAGAGGGGTGTCCCACTTGGGCCTCATCGGCGAAGTAGGGCTTTTGGCTGCAAGCTGGTGTTGCTTCACCTGCAGAAGGAACGTGCACCGTTTACGAATGTGTAGTCGACTTGATCTGGAGCTAAATGAAAGGTGGTAAAAGAATAATTACCGGTATTCTAATCAATCTCCTCGTGATCTGGTCTGTGTAAAAAACCTTCTATTCCTTGTCCCACTTGTAGCGGCCCTGATGAAGTCACGCTCCAAGGGGTTGGTGAACTTCGCAAAGGGGTCTGAGAGACCCGCGGCTTCACGTTTCGTGTCCTCCTTATCCCATATGGGCCTTTTACCGAGGTAGCCACGGCCTCCGAGGCGATGCTTCCCCGTGTTCCTTTGCTGAAGGCTCTTGAATTTCGCAGCCTTAGCCTTGGCTGCCCCGGTAGCGAAAGTGGCCTTGAACTTTTTGAACTCCTCTTTCGCAAGTGTCAGATTTTCCTCCAGAATCTTGGGCAGGGGTTCCTCAGCCTCAATAGCTTGTTTCACCCTCCCTTTCCAGGAGGCCAAATCATTGCTGAACATGCCCATGGCGTGATTGTTAATCTTTTTCATCTTCGGATCATCCCATGGTTTTTCTATGCTATCATCCCGGTCGGGGAACTTGAATCTCTTGTGCAACTTCGTCAGGAGCAACTGCCTCAAATGTTCTTTACTCCTTAAGTCATCATCGTTGATGCTCGCGCATTCCTGTAGGATGCATCCTACTTGGTTCACATAGCACTTGCGAGGTTCTTCCGGCTCTAATGGCTCAAACTTGCCAGGTGCCATCTTTGTGGTCACCAGTCGTCCAATGTCGAGTTTGTTAGGTTTTCGTATCCTCTGCTTCTTCTGCTTCTTCTTTTCGGTAGCGGCATCGGCGTCGGTACCTTCCCCGCCGGTCTCGGCACCGCCATCGGTGTCGGCACCGTCGGTGTCGAAGTCGGAGTCAGTACCATCATCGAGGTCGACCTGCAAACCTTGACTGTGCTTAGCAGACAAAAAGTCGAGGTACTGTTGTTCACCCTTATAATCCATCTCGTCTGCATCTTGGTCAGAAGGATTGAGAAAAAGTTCACAAATTTTGAGAAATACATCAAGGATTCGAAAAAAGTTCAGCAAATTATGATAACACAAGTTCATGAATTCAAAATGGTTTGCCGGATTTCAAAAAACAAGGCTTATGAATTCAAAAAAAATCATCAATTTTGATAATAGAAAGAGCACAAAACTGAATTTTTTTATTGATTTTGGAAAAAAACCACGGATTTTCTAAAAAAGTTCGCGAATCCGAAAAAACTTCATCATTTTTGAAAAAACATTCACCGGATATTATAAAAAGTTCATGAATTTGAATAAGTTTATCAATTTTGACAAAAAACATCACGAATTTGAACGGAAGAAAAAGAAAACATGAACAGAGAAAAAAGAAAAAGGAAAAACAAAAAGAGGAAAGAGGAAAGAAAAGAGATGAAAGAAGATGTAAGCAATCATACAAGCTGTGGTGTCTAGTTGGTTGTTACGGCTTACACTGATCGAGCAGGTTGCGGTTTTGAATCACACAACGGGTTGACATTTTTGCAGTGCAGAAAAGAAAAAGGGTAAGCGGGCCGTTTTCTTCAGTTTTCCATTTTTCTTTGCTTTTTTAACAGGTTTTCTTAATTATTCTTTTTTTCTTAAGTTTTTTCTTGGTTTTCATCGTTTTCTATATGTTTCTTTCTCGGTTTTCATCATCTTTTATTTCCAAAAATGTCGAATGTTTCTTTTGGTTTTCATTATACATTTTTCGTATACGTCAAGAACGTTTTTCTAATACTTGTTTAGCATTTTAAAATACAAGTTTAATATTTTTAGTTCACAGTCAATATTTTTCTATTCACATTATGAACTTTTTCAAATACAAGATTAATTTTTAATAGAGTTTCAACATTTTTTATATGCACATGTTAAACAGTTTTCAAATGCTTTGATTAACATCTATAAAAT
Organism: Aegilops longissima; assembly: GCA_021605205.1. Classification (NCBI taxonomy): domain Eukaryota; kingdom Viridiplantae; phylum Streptophyta; class Magnoliopsida; order Poales; family Poaceae; genus Aegilops; species Aegilops longissima. Next base: position 20,834,828 of record CM038678.1, read on the forward strand.
ACAACTTTACAATTTTTTATTACTTTGTCAACATTTTCCTATACACATTTAACATTCTTTTGCAAATGCTTGATTTACATTTTTGAAATGCAAGATCAACATTTTATTAATACATGGTCAGCTTTTTTTCTAACCACATTTAACATTCTTCAAATGCTTGATTTTTTTCCAAATGCAACCGTGCCTCTCGCGGAAAAAAAATGCGTTTTTTTCGTTTTCGAGGAGGCACGGCCGTGACTCTCGTGAAAGCACAGCCGTGCATCTCGCGGAAGCAAAACCGTGACTCTCGCGAAAGAAAAAAAAATAGAAAACATGTTTTTTTCGTTTCCGAGAGGCACGGTCGTGACTCTCGCGAAAGCACAACCGTACCTCTCGCGGAAGCAAAACTGTGACTCTCGCGAAAAAAAATAGAAAATGCGTTTTTTTCGTTTCCGACGTGCATGACCGTGACTCTCGCTAAAGCGCAACTGTGCCTCTCGTGGAAGCAAAATCGTGACTCTCACGAAAGAAAAAAAAACAGAAAATGTGTTTTTTTCGTTTTTGAGAGGCACGGCCGTGACTCTCGCGAAACACGCCCGTGCCTCCCGCGGAAGCAAAACCGTGACTCTCGCGAAAGGAAAAAAACAAAGAACGCGTTTATTTCCGTTTCCGAGAGGCACAACCGTGACTCTCGCGAAAAAAACACGTTTTTTCTTGAATATTTTTCTTAATTTTTTTTAAATAAAAAAACTAAGGAAGACAGGTGAAAAATCAAACGTCTAAAAATGCAAAAAAAAACCATTTAAAAAGCCGAAAACGCTTCTGAAAAAATAAAAAAAAATCCGGAAGGAGCGCCCAGAGCGCGACACACGGCGAATGGATGAGAGCGCGCCAAGTGACGCTGATCGTTGCGAGGCTCCCGAAGAAGCGCTCGTTAACTAGTTGCTTCCTCAAAGGCAGGCATCGAACGCCTAGCCGTTCTCTCCCGCAAGAGGCGCACATGCTGTTTAAAATAACATATATTTTTTTCATCCATAAGGGCCTAGTTAGGTATGTACCATTGTAGATGCCCTAAGACACTACTCCTGAGTGAAGGTGCATAAATGGATCAAAAATAGGCTGTCATTGTGGGCTAATCTTTTATCTAGAGATGGGGTGGCCTAAACTAAAAGATGATAAGCATATTGCCATATGTGGTCGATTTTAATTTTGGGAATGGTACTATCCTCTACTCACTGTTTTAAAATGAAATGTATATTGACACATTTTAGCGTGTTTCTCCACTCCTTTCAGTCTTTATGTAATTCATATTTAAATATCCCCAACATCGCATATTTGTGAATGGAGGGAGTATTTGGTTGCGAGAAAAACCAAAGGTGACAACCCACACATTTTAGCATGTTACAAAACATAGAGTACAATATCTCGCTCGAATTTATTGCAATCACATCATGATACAGTATCAGCATCCCACAAGTACTGAGCACGCTCACCTAGCAAACAACAAAACATACGAGTAGGTGTAACAGCACGTACGTAGGTCCTACGTAGCCATATGCCATATAGTTCGACCATGTATATCCCTTTTTTTGAGACTAACCAACCATGATCCTTGTGGTCTCAGCAGCCTTGGATCTCCACGGCCTTGACCTGCGGCTTCTTGGCCTGATCCTCCTTGGGCACGGTGACCGTCAGCACGCCGTCCTCCATGGACGCGATCACCCCGTCCACCCTCACGCCCCCCGGCAGACGGAACCTCCTCTCGAACCCGCCGCTGCTGCGCTCCACCCGGTGCCACCGCTCGTCCTTGCCGCCACCCTCCTCCTCCTCCTTCTCCCTGGCGCGCTGGCCGCTGATGACGAGCACGTCGCCGTCCACGACCTCCACCTTGGCGTCGCCCTTCCGGACGCCGGGGAGGTCGGCCGTGAGGACGTGCGCGGCGGGCGTCTCCTTCCAGTCGACGCGGACGTTGGTGAGCACGGGGCAGCGCTCCGCGAGGGCGCGGACGGCGCCGCCGAAAGGGTCCGCGTCCGCCCAGAAGTCCACCGAGAGCGGGTTGCCCAGCACGCCGCTGCTCCGCGCCAGAGCCATTCGCTCGCTGCTCACTTAGTTGATCTGCTCGCAATCCCTAATAGCCGTATGTGTGAGTATGAGGCGATGGAGTACTTACGTGCATGTATGTGCGCCTTTATAAGAGAAAAAAATGGGTGTGTAGTGATCTCTGGATGTGTCAGGCGACTCCTCCAGAGTTGATAGAGAATTCGAGAGTGGCCCGCGGTTGGTGCCGTGAGCATGCTGGGCGTTGCCAGAAACATCTTTTTTTTTTTTTTGAGGTTAGAAACATCTTTTTTTTAAGAACTGCGAGAAACACCTACCCCTAGTCTAAACCCCAAAAATCTAGTGTAAACCCTGCTCATATCCACCACAAAACGCCTGGCAGCCTGTCCACCCAACCAGCCCAGACGTTCGGGCTGTCCTGTTTCTTTTTCTTTTCTGATGTTCGGGAATTTCACATATTGTTCAAAATTTAAAAAACTATTCATAATTTCACAAAATATTCCTGTTTTCAAATTTTGTTCATAAGGTCAAATATTATTTGCGTTTAAATTTTTTTCTGCCTTTGTCAGAAAAATGTTCGTCTTTTCAAATTTCTACTTAAGTTCAAAAATGTTCTCGTTTTTCTAAGACAAATAAAAATATAAAAAGTGTCATTCCAAAAAATGTTCGTAAAACTAGTCTCCAAATTTGTGGTTATCTCCACAAACACGACGTGAAGTTTTCGTAAAACTAGTCTGTAGGAATAGGATTTCCATTTCCGAAAAATGTTCAAAAATTTATAGAAAGTGTTCGGATCCGCCATTGCAGTTCTCTCTTAAAACGTCATGATGTTCGTTTGTAACGTGCCATGGTGAGCTCAACTGGCTGGCAATGCCAATTCATAAGCGAGACGATAGCAGTTCCACAACTTTCAGGGTTCATTCTTTTTTAAAGAATTTTTATGTCGCACCGTACCAGCACAGGGGCGGACTGCCGCGCTCGCCAATGGGCCGGCCAGTCGGAGTTGTGTGTGTGGGTCGCGAGCCTATTTGACGCAGAACACGTTAAATAGACACCGCCTCCACGTCGCATCGACCCACTATGGATACCTTTGGCTGATCCATCTCCATGATCCTTTTGTATATCACTTCAAGTGGTCTATGATCAATAAAACTTAGCTACACCCCTAAAAGAAAAAAAACTTATCCCCACAAATACCTCAGCTGAACGACGAACCCTAGTCAACCGCACTCTCTCAATTTCTCCGCTCCACTCACGTCCCCTTCCCCTTGCTCTCCCCGGCCTCTCCCCTTCTCTCTACAATAGCCAGAAGCAGATCCGACAGCGGTGATGACTCCATTAACTGGGCTAAGCGCGTCGCGGAGTCCTTGAGCTCGTTCACGCCAAACGACGAGGCGCTCGTGCTCCGCATTTCCCCCGCCACTCGCGGATGGATCGAGGCAGGAGCCTGTCCTCGTGGACACCGGCGGTAGGAGGGGGCAGTTGTCGCTTCGCGCCGCCCAACGCTATCCGGGCCCTCCCCGCCAGCACCTCCTCCCCTGGGTGTCGTTGGGTGCTAGTGCTCGCATCACCGAGTTCGCGGCCGTGACATCGGTTGCTGGGGTCGCGCTTCTCGGTGCACAATTAGGGTGGTGTATGCCACGTCGGGCCGCTCCGACTACACGTCTTGCAGATCGGTGCCGAAGCTGCTCCCACCCACCTTCGATTTAGACGTGGCGCTACGCAATCCGTCGCTCCTACACCTCCGCGCTGACGAACGCCCACCGATGGGCCACAAAAATGCGGCGGCTCTCCAGATGGGGCTTGAGGAGTCCAAGAGGTTGGTGAGGTAGAGGGCGACGGCGGCTGCGGAGAGAACCGCATGGCTCGCGAGGGAGGAGGTCCAAGCCACTCATCCCATGGTGGGGATCGTCGGTTCCTCCTTCTCCTCGGACATTGGCAAGACATAAAATAATGCTCTAGGTTTCTCCGCCTGCCTCTCTAGGTTTAATTACTTTCTAATCTTGCATTTTTGTTAAGTGATGAACTCCGTCGGCTTTTTTGGATCGAGTTGTACTCTATCTCTGTCCCATTGTTGTGTTCATAAGATGTATCGATGATCTATTCAGTGTGTATGTTTTTCAGTTTTTGTATGGATTTAGGTGCGAGCATATACGGAATGCCGCTGTGCAAATGGAGTGTGCCAGGCCACTAACCGCAGGCCTGCCCATTCGAGCCCGTGGGCGCATCGAACTCCAAATTAGGGGACTAGCAGGTTTGTAGATGCTCTAAGCCGATGAGGGCTATATCATCGACCAAAAAAGATAGGGCAATGATCTGCACCGGCGCGCCGGCCCAAATTTGGGCCGGTCGCGCCCCAGCCCTCCTTTTCGAACAATATCAATTGTAAGTTTCGTTCCTCTTTTCTCCTCGATGCACACGGGACCCCCACGCTGCTGCTGCGGGGGAGCAACACCGGGGCTAGCCGGAATCCCACGCCCAACCAACAAACCCTCCCCTTCCTTCGCCGAGAGAGAGCTAGGGCACGGATTTCAACCCCAAGCGCCGCCTAGTGTTAACGTCCTCGCTGCCGCCGGCGCCGGTTCGGCGCCGGCGTCCACCTCTGTCGACGCGTCTGCTCCACGTATTCTTCTCCCCATGTTGATCGTCTGAGGTGCGTTTCACGTGTTGTGGAAGTCTAACGTCTAGTCGCGGCGGCTAGGGCGTTCCTGGAGAGGCCTATCTTGCTCGTGTCTCCTCTCTGGATGGAGTCCAACTCCGATCCTCGTTGTCTGTGTATGGGTGAGAGACCTCTGCTGTATACGTAAGGATGAAGGTCATGTTGACGTGATTGGATCGGTGATTCGAATGGGAACAGCAGTTTGCAATATCGGCCAGAGAATTCATGATAATAAAAGGTTGAAGGCGGGATCTTCAGCGGTAACAAATGATATATCGGCGTCCTCCTCCGAGGAGGGTCGCCGGGAACAATGAAACTCATAAGTTGGAACTGTCGGGGTCTCCTCGGTGCCCCGACAGTTCGCTCGCTTCTGGCCATCCAGAGGCAACATAATCCAGATGCGTTTTTTCTGTCCGAGACGCACCTGGACGAGGATAAGGCAGAGGTTCTGATGAGGAAGATGAGGATGGATTATAAAATTGTGGCACCAAGTCTTGATGGCAGAAAGGGTGGATTGTTACTAGTCTGGAAGAAGGAGGTTAGGATCTACTCCCGGACTACTACCTTTAGTTGCATTGATGTGGCGGTGGAGGAACTGGATGGGAAAGAGTGGAGGTTATCATGTGTGTACGGCGAGCCAAACTGGGATAATAAAGAGAGAACGTATCAACTCCTTCGTGATTTGCATGCTCAGTCTAGACTTCCATGGGTTGCGATTGGTGATTTTAACGAGATCTTATTCTCGTCTAAAAAGGAAGGAGGAGCACCATGACAACAAGTTCGGCTTCAGGCATTCCAGGATGCACTCTCAGATTGCTCAGTAGAAGATATTGGCTACCATGGTGACAAATTCACGTTCTTTAGAGGAGGATTGAGGGAACGGCTGGACCGGGCTGTTTCGAACGCTGAATGGATGAAACTACACCCATTGTGTGGGCTGTCTAACCTTGATATGGGCAAGTCTGATCACCGGCCAATTTGTCTGGATACGGATTACTTGACAGGGGTAGCTGCACCGCGAAGAACTTGATGAGGGGACCATATGGGCACGAAGAACTTGATGGTTGAATATGCCTCAGCCGACATGTTTGGAGACTATGAATAATCTCTCAGTCTCCTGAGTGGTCAATATAATTTATGTCCATTTCTGATGTTGTAATAAGAACACATGTATTGTTGTCATCATATTGTACATCACAATATATTGTATCAGCACTTTGTTACAATTTCATTTGTATGTATTCTATATATCTGACAGTGATTTTTTTGAGAATGTTCATGCCTATATATAGATTTCTAAGGGGGTTAATCTGATGAAGGATGATTTGTGCCATGTGGACATATGCACTAGAACTCTATAGACATTCAATCTACCGGTTTGGTTAGAGGCATCTGACCTTATAGGCCACACCCAAGTAGTGTTGCTGCTTTTCTCCCCGTGTTGCGGTATCTTGTAGCCTAAAAAATAAACACTAGTCAGGCATGTGCATTGGTTGCAGTATTGAATTTACTGAATTTCTCCTCAACTAAATTGGGATGCTACACACTGATAAAGTGTATCCACGAGCGTTGCAGACATATCTTAACATGCGGAGTGCTTGGTCTGCTTTGGCATTAGACCTAGCACACTCCACATAGATTAATAATTAGTTGTTCTTATTCGAATAACATACTATTGATATTATCACGTAGCCTCAAAAAATATTTTATTTGTCATGTCAAATATTTCAAATATCAATGATCAATACTAAAAAAACTGAGATCCTATCAGTAAAAGGAGATTCTAGATCATATACTTTAAGAGAACTTAACATCAATTAATTACATTCGCCAATATTCAGAGCAAATAATAATCCACCATTTTTAAGAAGATAACAAGCTATTCGAAGATAATTTTTACTGTGTGATATGTATGTCATTTTAAAGCACCAAATAATTTCAAATATCAGAACTTAAGAACCAATTAATAACAACTTATGCACAAGATATACTTTGGTATATATCCTTGTTTAACAAAAAATACTTTGGTATATATCTATTCAGTTTTATAAGTACTAATCAACTCCAGCCAAAAGTAGAAGGGCAAGGACTGATCCTCCCAGGTCTGGTCATGCTTATATAAACACCAACACAAAAGGCATAGGTTGACAAGTACAAACTACAAGGATACCTGGACATACATACGTAGAAATAAAGAAACAAGAAACCATTCCACATGGAGCTTATCAAGAACAACACCAGAGCCCTACTCTTGGTAGCTCTTGTGATGATGTCTACCACCCTATTATCATGCCATGCAGGTACTACAGTCGTTTTCTAGATATTTTCATATTCATTTTTAAGCGTGCGCACGCCTTTGCGTATGTAATTCAAACTAACCCATGTAACTTAAGTAATTTATATATGCTAACGCTGTTATACTTTGCCATGCACAGGCTCAACAAAACCGATCCCCTTGGACTTGTGTGTGCGTTTTGCAAGCTGTGAGAAAGGCCATGAATCCGAAGAGGCATGCAGGAACCACTGCTCATTTTTTGAATTCAGAAAGAGCCACTGTAAACCAGACAATGGTGGTTCTTGCTGCTGTTCTAATTAACGTAGAAATAATGGATGAGCCGTGGTAATAAATCGATAAGATAGGCTCAGTGTACATGTGCACCATGAACCTGTCTAGTTCATGCAAAAGTTTCAATAAAGAATTTATCAGATTTTGACTCTGATCATTCCTGCAGAAAAGAGGAACCAAATTGATGTTGTTTTAAGCAATGTATAAGATCAATCTATTTCTTTTACAGTCAAAATTAAATGTTTGCTAGCGTTTCTAACAGCACCGACACACACAAGCAATACTCATCCGTGGCCCTTTATATTTACGTACAAGTACGACTGCCCCGTCCATTTGATCGGTCAGAGCCGTCAGCAGCTCGTCGCCGTCCATGTTTGATCGGCCTGGGCCTGATCTGATGATGCACATCAGCCCATGTGCGTGTGCCCATATATCTCTCATGTCAAGTGCGAGCGAGCCCATATCGATCCTCCCGGAGCTCGGTCGGGCCTGAGTCAGGCACGAAAGGCTCACGAGACGCGCACCAGCCTCACTCCAGGCCTCCAACCAAAAGTTTGAGCCGATAGTCAGCATGGGCAGCATGGGGCCAGGTCCGCCGCCCACCAAGTGGCCGGTCGGTGATCCCGGCCCTCCAGCCTCCTCACCTCCCGTAGTTAAGGCTCGCCGCCGTCCACGTCGCGCTGCCGGCCGGTGAGACATGCACGAACAGCGCCGTTGCCGATGTCCTACCATACCAACTGCCAGGATCAGCTTTTACTGGAACACGCCGCCGAGGAATGCAAGTACGAGGAAACCCTTCGAATCGCTTTGCAAAATGTTACGCCAGCGCGGACGTATTATACGCTTTTCTGCGCACCAAACAAGCACATGATCCTGTACGCTGGTATCATATTTGGGGTACTTGATTAACACATGATAAAGTATACTACTGATATACACTACTTGATTGACACATGAGAAAGTATGATGATGCCACTTGCAAGCCAATAAGACTGCGTGTTCCGTGCGTGCGAGAGACAGAGACATGCAGGAAACCCGGGCGGGGACACCCAGTCCCCATGCACCCCATCGGTCTCTCATGGCGGGTGAATCATCTTTCTTTCCTCCCCTACAACACCACATGCACATCCCTCTCAACCCCCGATCTATCTTATCCATGCCTTGCCTCCTCCATGCATGCACAAAGCAACACTCTGTCCCGTCGCATAGACGCACTGAATCCATCAATCGGTCCCGAATCACATGGAGTGATTCATCTTTCCATCTTACTTTACTTACAAGCAACCATGGCGACAAGTGGACAATCAATCAGTAATTAACGAGCGAGTGCGCTTAACTTGTACTCTACTCCGTAGTACAACTGCTGGACTATCTGGTTACCCAGCACCGCACTCCGAAGCCCCTGCTCTGCTCCTTGCTGGCCTTCTCGCCGCAGTCGCACAGCAGGTGGCTCAGCATGTTCACCACGCTGGTGCCGATGGACGTCACGTTCAGCACCGGGCTCACCCGGACCCCGCCGCCACCATGGCCGTCGCTGCCGTTCCTGCCGCCCCCGTACCCGTAGTAGTAAACCGATCTCGCACCGCCACCGCTGTTGCCGTTGTGAACACCACCGGATGCGGCCGTCGTCGTCGTCGTCGGAGCGACTTTCTTGCAATGCGGCCGCTGGTGGGCGCCGACCGTGGCCGTGGCCGCCGCAGAGCCGGTCGACCGGCTCCGCATGAGCGGGAACGCCGGGCAGGTGAACCTCCCTGACGCCCCCGTCGCCGCCCTGGCGGAGTTGACGCTGCTGCTGCGCGCGAACGGGGACGCCCACGACCGCGGCGCCGGCCGCGTCGCCCTCTGCCACGCCGCGGCCTGAGGCGGCTTGGCGCGTGCATGGGGAGTAGTAGGCGGCAGCGGCGGCACGGGGAGCAGCTTGCCGTCGGCGAAGAGGCGGTCGGCCGGCGCGACGTCGGCGGCCGCCGCGTTGGCGAAGTCGAACTCCGGCTCGGCCACGCGCCGCCGCCTCCGCCGCGACATGAGGGACGCGTCCGACCGCCTTGGCTCAAGTAGAGTGGTGCCCGGACATGTCGTTGCTGCCGCGGCGAAGGTGGCGAGGTCGTGCGAGAAGGAGATCCTGGGGCTGATCAGCTCCGCCGAAGCTTCCTCCTCCTCCACCATCTCGTACTACTGGATCAACAAGGGGAAGCAAGTTGCTGTCAGAGATTCAGAATGTGATGTGCGAGCTGCTGCTGCCTAGAAGAAGAGTGAGAGGAACGTGGATATAAATAGGTGGCATGGTGAGTATGGTGCGGCTCGGGTCCCGGCCAGGACGGCAGGGCCCGTGCACCGTGCTGTACAAACCTCGCATCCGATCGAATTCTGATTGCAAGTGAGAGGTGAGGTTGATTCGATCCTGGTCCCTTGGTCGGTCGGTTCACCTACCTAGTGAATGAATGGCATAGGAGGAGGAGTAGCTCCCTTTTTCCGTTCATTGAACGTGAAATTTTGGCAATCCAACTCGGCCAAGCATCAACCTACAATTCATCCTAGTTTACTCCTCACCTTGCTGTAAACCATTTTCTGAATCTCTCGCTGGAAGATTTCATGACACTGATTGATGACTTTATAATATATATAATCCGCGTAGGTCACATCGTTTTCCCGATTAGTTGGGCACGGATACAAATCGCGATGCCAGATTGCCACAGCACTGTGCGTGCCGCATGACTCGACATGGATGGACAAGAGAGGAGCCCGAGCGAGGCAAGCAAGCAGGCTCAGCAGCTCACTTGCCCCGGAATGGAACAGAATATCATGGCGAGGGGTCTATCCAGTCCCTGTCTCCATGAATGGAATGGAATGAAGCAGCGGGATCGAGCACAAACATGGCGGAATGGGCTTCCGTTTTCGTGCGCATTTCGATCGATCAAAAGCCTCCAAACGTGAACAGAAGAGGAAGGTTCGCTCCTTCCCTTTCCTGCATCGCGGAACAGGAAAATGCTACAGCGAGCAGGATTCTGGTGTCCGCTCTCTGCCCAGCCTCTAGACTCCACTAGTCGCTAGAGGAGAGAAAAAGCGGGGGAAGGGACGCTGAAATCTTGTCCGTTCTGCCCGGAGTGGTGAAACATCCAATCGGCCAAGGCGAAATGGCAGGGTAAATTCTTTCCAGAATGTAGCGTGTCGTGTAGCACACCGTGCTGGTTGCACTTGTACATATAGGGCAGTAGAGTGGGCGTGCTCCTTTTGGAATTTGGACAGTGAGCACGCACGCTAGCATGGCTCAATTATTCGACACACAACACAAGCGCACACTCCTCGCTCGCTTTAGTGCAACGCTGGCTTGGCTGGACCAGGATGCATATGGATCCGAGGGAATTAATCATTGTGCGTCGCCATGCATCCAAATGAAATGACCTCCGCCAGCTTTTTGAACCAGCAAGCCAGGAACGTCGATGTGATCTCCCTAATTATTACTACTACCACGAAACAAGTTACGGTTGCACCGACTCGTTGGTTCCACCGGACGATACAAAAGTAGGCCCGTGCTGGTGTGGCGAAGGCCGCTGCATGCGCCCCTAGCTAGGCTAGGGTAGGGGTGGCGGTGGTCAAAGTCGTAGGGGGCCTCTGGAGGCTAAATTTCGTGTTTTGACCCTTTTGGCATACAAATTCAGGATCTGACCCCGGTTTGAAATTTTTTCAGGATTTGACCCTTTTTCTTACCGCCAGGTCTCTGGCGGTTGTTCACACCTACCGCCAGCGCCTGGCGGTAGGGTATTTATCCACGCCACCGACCAAACGGCTGTCGTTTCGTGTCGTCGACCCTACCGCCAGGAGACTTGGCGGTAGGTTGTGCGATCCTACCGCCAATGTCCATGGCGATAAGTGCCGAACCGTTATAACCCCATGGGGGCGGCTCGTGGGGCCCATCCACGAACCCAGCCCCATCTTCTTCCCCTACCGCCCGCAAGAACAGAGAGGGAAGGCCTCTCATCCCTCCACTCCCCATCCGATCTTCTTCGTTTAGAACGGTTTTTCGGATCGAGATGGCTCAAACGAGAAAAGTAAGCTCTCTCAATCCCTCCAATTCGCTTTTAGTTAAGAAGTCGTCGATTCGACGCATTATTAGCGTAAGATGAACCCTATTTCATCTAGTAGATTTTGATTTTTGTTGTTTTAGGTTTGTTTAATTAGGAGTAATATGATGTTTGATGTAGTTGAATATGATTTATGTGGTGATGTGGTTGAAGTTGACTATGATAGAGCCTATTTTATATAGTTGATGAACCCTAGTTCATGTTAATTTTTTTTTGAATTATTTATTGATGTTTGATGTGGTTAAATATGTTTGAATATGATTGATGGGTTGATGTGGTGATGTGGTTGAATATGTTGAATTTGTTAACTAGTTTGAGGATAGAACCTATTTGGCATAAGATAAGGTGATGAGGTGATGTGGTTTGAAGATGAATATGTTGGTAATTTTCATATATGTTTTTACAATTGTTGAAATTGATTGGTTAATGTTCATATTCATAATAGGATAGAATAACTAGTTTGAAGATGAACCGCAGTTCATATTCATAATATTTTTTTACATTTGTTGAATATGATATGATTGATGTTTAGTTGAACGGTTTAACATGATATGATTATATGTTCATAACAAAGTGTTCGTGTTTCAGGAGGCCCCCCATTGGTCCGGCGGTCGGCACTAATTACACTATGCTTGACCCGGCATTCGATAACGGTCATCGCGCCCGTTACATCGAGAACGGAGTGGTAAATGGCACTGATCAACGTGTTGCATCATAATTTTGCCTTTTCAAAAGTTTTTTCTAACTATTTTCGTGTGCACATTGACAGATGCTTCCGCCCTTACGTATGAGGGGTCACACCAAGGTCAAAGAGATGAACTACGACAACCGCTACGAGCCATATTACAGGAGAGCCGGGCTCTTGGGTTTTGTGCTCCAGTTCAAGCGTATGCCGCCGACGCTTGTCCACACGGCTCTCAGCGTTACAGGATCGTATGCCCGAGACGCACTCTTTCCATCTCCCATGTGGTGAGATGACGGTGACGCTCGAGGACTTCGCCATGATCATGGCCCTACCGATCAAGGGCCATGCTCTCATTGGGCGCGTGGATAGGAAGAACTAGCCGGACAGGGTTACCGCCCTCATCGGCGACTGCCCTCCCATCAAGAGTAACCGAACATCCGGTGTAGCACTCGCATGGCTCCTAGACCACCGGGCTAAATGCCCGCAAGATGCGGATCCGAGGACTATGGAGCAGTATGCAAGGGCCTACCTGTGGTTTCTTCTCACAGAGGTGGTCTTTCCCGACCGCCGGGGACAACGCCCTATGGATGTACCGGACTTCTGGCCGACCGGGATGCAGGGTACACTGGGGTCTGCTGGCCTCGCGTATTTTCTACCGCTTCGGTAAGACGTCATACATCTCACCTATGTGTGTGGTTCTTTAAATTGCTTTAAATTGTGTCATCGATCATCACTTGTTGTTTGCAGCTGGATGATGCAACGCAGAGGACCGAGAAAACATCTGGGATGTGTGGGTGTGTCCAGGCCCTCTCGATTTGGAGTTGGGAGCGGCTGCGGTTGGTCGCTTCGAGAAACGCCACGACAGAGTGGACAGAGTATGGCGAGGATGGCGACGTTCTCGATACCCCACTGTCGCCTATTCTTGGGACAAGGTTAAGGTCTTCTCGGCAAGGGAAGTGCGATGTACAAGGCCTTCACCAACGAGCTGGACAACGACATCTTTTCGTATACCAATGAGCGAGATAGTTTTAAATGTTTATACTTTCACGGTTGCTAAACAATCTTTGTATAGGTTAACGGTGGCCGTACCATGATAGAGGTTGGGGTTCGAGCTGAACGAGATGTGCGGCGGGACCGCCTTCTCTTCCGGTGCATTGTCCGCTGATATGCGGTACGCCGTCGAATGGCACCTACCACAACGTGGCGACACAATTTGGCGTGACAGCAACACACACCACCGGCAAGGCCCGACGACATCGGCGGTTACGACCTTCACAAGTATGTGCTGCCATCTCTTTACCGTGATTTCTTTAAGTTCGATGTTCTTATGGTCTTTTGTGTTTTTTGCTTGTTATGTCCCTATGCAGGAAGAGCAGCAGTATTCTCGGTCGATATTGGACTGGGTGACGAGCACAAGTCTTTTGTGACAATGTGGGACGAGAGGACGTTCCGCAAAGATGAGGAGAGGTCGCATTTGCAGGAATGTGTATGAGAGGCACATGAATTGGTATGACGATGGAATCAAGTTCCGCTCTGCGTCGAGGCCACGATGGATGAAGCGGACATGGCATCACTTCAGAGGAGGAGGACTCGAGGATGAAGCATATAAGAGAAACCTCGAGAGATATGCAAGGTGATTTCAGGAGTATCGCCCTTATGAACAGAGTGGTAAGTTTTGTTGAAATGCATTCAAGCTAATGATGATGACATGGTCATTCTCGCTAACTTTTAATGATCCTTGATTCCTAGGCCGCAGAGCTAAGCAGAAACATTTTCGACGGCTCGAATGCGCTAAGTTCGACCCGGAACCGTGGAGGGTGAAAACAAGCTGAGGGAAGCGATAAAGGTAACTTTAAGCCTCATAGCATTGTATTGGAGCGAACGCAAATTTGATCCATGCCACATGTTCTTACTTATTTGCAACCCTAAACCTGATCCAAGTCATACTCTACTATATTTGTTATTGCGAAGATCATTAACCGCTGCTGCAAGCTAGCGGGCATGCTTGGGTGCGCTGCCTCGGTTGACGTGCATGTTCCTCCTCCCGGTGGGTCGACACGTGCCCTAGCTTCATCAAGCCACACCGGAGGAGGTTCCTCGAGCCATGTCACTCGTCGCCTCGCCTTGTTAACGAGACCGAGGAAGAAGAGGAAGTGGACGAGGAGGAAGAGGAAGAAGAGGAGAAGAGGAAGGAGGTGAGACGGAGAAGGTGATGAGGAGGAGTACGACGACGATGATGGACCTCAACCGACTCAGCCAACCCAGCGAAGAGGGTATCTCATCCACACCAGGATGTTACGAGCCCACCACCGTTTGAAAACGGTTCCTCATCGTCGCTCAAGAAGCCGGACGAGGGCCGCCAAGACAAAGGAGGAGCGTGCCGCCAAGAGGGGAGGGGAGGAACTAGTGATGTTGAACTTGCTAAGTTAAAGTTGTTGTCTTATGTTGAACTACTCGGTGTCTTGTTATTGCTACCTATGTTAGTAGTTGAACCTATTTTGATATGTTGAACTTAATGGATACATCATTTTATTATCTATAAGTGTGAGGTTATCATAATTTCATATGCAAACACTTTTTGCTGTTGTGTTTATCTATCGTGATATTGATGTCATATTGAATTTGAAAAGAAGCAAGCAACGAACTTGGAAAAATAAAACACAGGACCCTACCGCCACGGCCTCTGGCGGTAGGGTCGCCTGATCATCACAATCTCTCTGGCGGTAGGGTGAACCTACCGCCAGGCACTTTGGTATTTCGTCACGAAAGTTTGGGAGGCGAAACGAAGCCGCACCCTACCGCTTGAAGTCTTTGGCGGTAGGTTTAGACAACCTACCGTCAAGGTACTGGTCAGAGGGTACTTATCCACGCCACCGCAAACGGCCGCCATCCCCTCTGTCAGATCCTACCGCCAGAGGCTCTGGCGGTAGGGTCAGGTAACCTCATCGCCTATACCTCTGGCGGTAGCAAAAGGATCGATCTCAAAAAATTTCAAACTAGGGTCAGATCTCGAATAGGTTTTAGAAAAGGGTCAAAACACGAAATTTAGCCGCCTCTGGAACAGAGCCGCCCATGTATTCAGGGAAGCATGCATGTGTGGGTGCGCTCATGCAGCAACTATGCATGAGGAGCACGAATGTTTGGACGTGCGGCGCACAGTCATTCTAGGTTTCTGATTCTAGGGGAGAAACTGTTCCTCCTCGGCGCGCACTGTGCTCGTGTCTTTGACCTACATCGACCGGACCGACCGATCTCCTCCATCTTCTGCGGCGGACGGCGCTGCTGTGCTGTGCTGTGCATGGGTGTTACAGCCTCTGACGGTGTCTGGTTGGCTGCTCGGGCCTCGGGGTCCCGGCCACTCCTGGATCTATGGTGGTGGATCTTGGCATCTTGCAGCCACCCTCCACTGTTTCACTCGGGAAGGATGAAAATGTATGCGGAGCCACGTTTACGCTCTCTCTCTCTCTAACACTTTTTTGAGGAAGTCTCTCAGCATAATTGGTTTGATGCCAAAATTTGGTAATTGCCAAATGTTGGCTAGAGATTGGTTACTTGTCAATTTTCGCTGCCAATCTCACAAAAGATTGCTAAATATTGGTAACTTCTGATTTTGCCAAATGTTGGCTTGTCAATAATTGGCAATGCCAAATATTGGTAGCAAACCAATTAAGCTATCTCTGCGTAACTGTAAGAGCAGGGTGTTAGAGCATTTACAGGCGCGATGGCCAAATCCAGCCCTTCAAACGCCCACGGACGCGTTCGGGCGCATCCACAGGCACTGACCAGGCACGCTTCATATTTATTATTCTGCATCCGCGTATCTCATATCCAGCACCTTATATTTATACTACAGATGCAACGTTCACCTACCTACGTGATCAAGCGGTAGACAACGAAAATCGGCTGCAAAGGAACACAAGATTGACAGCAAACAGACATTAACAAACTTCGCCACATCTACAAGATCATAGTTCGTCACCGGACAAGTTCTAAAACTTCTACAACTAAAAACAATATAAACATTGAGGAGGTGGGGAGGGGCGAATCGCCACCTCCTTGTCGAGCCTTTGCCCTTCCGGTCGTCGACACAACTGTAGGCGTCCGCGGCTGGTGGAGGTTCTTGGTCGTCCGACGAGGAGGTGCAGATGTTGCCGTCGCCGGAGTCAGAGAGGACGATGAGCCCCTTCATCCGATAGACCGCGATGTCCTGCTCCCGCTTCAGTCTGGCGATCCGAGCCTTCTCAGCCGCTGCCTCCTTCGCCTCGCGCTCCGACTACTCAATAGCAAGCTGGAGCGCCTTGTTGTTCTTCCGTCAAAGGCGGTGAGCGTCCGTCTCCTCCGTCGTGAGGGAGTGGCGGTACACCCAAGCAAGGAGTCACGCGTCCTCGTCTGGGTCCGCCGCCGCCCCACGACGACGGCGCGCGGAATGCTCCGTCGCGTCCCCCTCCCGTGCACGCTGCCTCTTGCGACGCGGGCACAAGCACCCAACACTGCCCCGCGTGGAGGAGTGGCCGGCGGGGGAAGGAGACAGAGCGGGGCCGATGGGGACTGTGATGTCCTGGCGTCGCTACACGCGGGCCGGGAGGGTCCAGCTTCGGCGTCCGCGCTGCGCCGGCACAGGAGCTGCAGCGACGCTCCAGATCTGGAGCTGCCACCGGTCACCTTGAACCGCTCCAGCGCAATACAGAGGGTCATCTCCTCCTCGTAGTCGAGCTCGGAGCCGGAGTCGCTGTTGGAGCTAGTCATCGTACTGGATCGAAGAGGGAGAGGAGTGGACGAAACGAAAGAGAGGGAGAGAGTGAGCTCGGGTTTGGAGCGAGGTGCCCGGATTGGGGTTATTCGTGGGGTCGGTCATGGGCCGGGCCTGTAAGGAGGACGCGCCCGTGTGTGCCCGGTCGACCCATATCCGCCCTATATTTGGGATAGATATAAGTGGTGCCGGTCAGTCCGGGCGTTTGTCCGCAGTTTGAAAGATCCGGTTGGTTCGATATTTTTTTTACCAGCCAGTGACTGTACTGCCAGCCCGGATGTTTGAGACAGGCATGAAAGGCCCGATTGTAGATGCTCTTACTTTGTTGGCTTGGATAGCATGGTGCTTTCTAGCCCCCTCGGATTCAAGTCACGGAGTGACTCATGATGCTTAGAATTTCTTCTATAAATCTATTTATTTTCCCTGTTCCCGTGGCTGGACCTAGACGATGGAAGGAAGACGATCGGTCGATGCTGGGCTTGGGCCAGATTTCTTTTTTCATTTTGAGGTCCTGGGCCAATTTGTCAAACAGTAGTTTCTAAATCTAAAGAAAAAATTGTCAAGCAGTAGGCACTACCACACTAGTGCTCTCCTGTGGCGAGTATACCGCAGTTTTCCTTGCTGAGGTCTTTGTCTGTGCAAAATGGAAGGAACCGGGGCCGGCTCGAGATTTCTGCTTGAGCATTCAATCATTTAGCAGCGTGAATCACTGTCAGAGATGATTCGGCCAAATTTCTACCTCCAGTGGTAAATTTGACCCGTTTATAGAAACCGTTTGTTCTTATAACCTATATTTATAAATGTTAATGGTTGCTTTCATAGCTCAGTTGGTTAGAGCACCCGTTTAGTAAGCGGGAGGTCTTGAGTTCAACTCTCAATGAAAGCAATTTACATTTTTACCATATATTCCTACCCATACCATTATTTTTTTCCTTCTCTCTTGGCGCGATTACATTTAATACTTTCTCATAATCATAAAGATGAAAAATCGACAGTAGCAGATCGAGAAGCTAAGATTAAGTTTCGTTCAGTGAAAGCAACAAATGAGGCACAGGGTTCAGAGGGCGACGATGATGGCAAAACCAATGTACACTCCAGCAGAATTTTACCACAACGTTCAGAGGGGAGAGTGATAGGAAAAACTTCAACACGCCCCTGTGTTTCAAACACAATAGTAACTAACGAAAATGCAGGCGGAGATATATGTCAGAAGGGCACATCTGGGGCTGTCTTTTGCTTCCTTCACTCCCTGGAGCTCTATCCTCTGCCGCTGTCCTATACTTGATATGATATAATATGTGTAGAACCTTTTCTATCCTTGTTTAGAGTTTATGTTTGCTGGTTCTGGACCTAGATTTGAGCCCAGGCCTTAGATCTAAGCTGTTAGAGAGTGGATGTATGGGCGGGAGCAGGGGCGGAGCCAGGAAATTTTGCTAATGGGTTCGAAAGGTTTGAGTATGAATCAACTATTGTATGCAGTGGTGGAGTTTGCTAGAAATTTCCAATATAAGCTCGCCAAAAAAATATCTGATCCAAGGTTGGGGGCCAATGCCCCCCTCCCCCCTCATAACATTACTAGTAAATGACACGTGCCATGCACGTGTAGAGATAGTTATATATTGACACAGATGCATGCGAAAAAATATGGGTAATTTTGAATAGTACTGTCATAGTTTGAACTACCGTAGGTGGAGTCACGCAACTCATCAACTAATTAATCATTAATTATTAAATTATAAACAATTTAATCATGTTTCTCTGTAATACTAAATTTACACAATTTAGAATACCATGAGAAAAAGCATACCCACTTCATCCTTAAACATTTGTCCTAGTAAATTTTAATACGTATTAGATTGAGCAATGGAAAGAATGCTATTTCCAAGTTATTTATCGTTAGAAATAAAATAATAATATAAACATTAATTATGTCTGTTTTTATATGAATTTTTCACAAAAACAATGGTAATAATATTTGTAAAACAAATTTATAAAAGAAAGTAAAAGCTACTTAGCTGTAACATATATTACATTTTTACTTTGTTTGCATTTATACCCACACTTATAAAACAACTGGTTTCGGCTTGTGCGCCTATACCCAGGCTGCACCATCACATGCTTTCTCTCTCTCTCATCATGATGCGTGCTTGCTAGTTGCTACTACTCCTAGTCCTACTATACTCTACTGCAGCATGTATTACGGGAGTGCTGGAAATTTCTGAACAGTGGCATGATACAAAGAAAGCAGGGAGAATCACATGCACATTCTGGAAACTACTACTACAACTGACAGTTGCAGGCTGGCAGCACATGGCAAGGGGTCGCGAATCCCTGCAATGTAGACCGTCAGATTGACATATCCAACGGTCCATATACAGCCACGTAGACCTGTAACACAAGTCATTAAATTTGAGCCATCCGATTAGAAAGATCTAACGGTCCATATGACTTGCTATTGGTATACTATATAGGAGTATAGATTCGATGGGGTCATTCTAGACTTTCTATTGGGTTAAAGTCAAGCAAATACATACCTATATGTAGGTGGCAGATAAAATCCATTGGGTTCACTTGAACCCAACCTTTCTACGCTGGCTCCGCCGTTGGGCGGGAGGGATGGCTCCTACTTCTGTCTTGCTTCTTTTTTTTACTATATTCCTACCCATACCATTATTTTGTTTTCCTTCTCTCTTGGCGGGACTACTTGTTATACTTTCTCATAATCATAAAGATGAAAATTCACAGTAGTAGATCGAGAAGCTAAGATTAAGTTTTGTTCAGTGAAAGCAACAAATGAGGACAGGGTTCAGAGGGCGACGATGATGGCAAAACCAATGTACACTCCAGCAGAATTTTACCACAACGTTCAGAGGGGAGAGTGATAGGAAAAACTTCAACACTCCCCTGTGTTTCAAACACAATAGTAACTAACGAAAATGCAGGCGGAGATATATGTCAGAACGGCACATCTGGGGCTGTCTTTTGCTTCCTTCACTCCCTGGAGCTCTATTCTCTGCTGCTGTCCTATACTTGATATGATATAATATGTGTAGAACCTTTTCTGTCCTTGTTTAGAGTTTATGTTTGTTGGTTCTGGACCTAGATTTGAGCCCAGGCCTTAGATCTAAGCTGTTAGAGAGTAGATGTATGGGCGGGAGCAGGGGCGGAGCCAGGAAATTTTGCTAATGGGTTCACTAAGAGTTTGAGCTATTGTATGCAGTGGTGGAGTTTGCTAGAAATTTCCAATATAAGCTCGCCAAAAAAATATCCGATCCAAGGTTGGGGGCTAATGCCTCCCTCCCCCCTCATAACATTATTCGATAAGGTCATTCTAGACTTTCTATTGGGTTAAAGTCAAGCAAATTGAGAACGGCGTTTTGGTGGCTCCATTGGGTTCACTTGAACCCAACCTTTCTACGCTGGCTCCACCGTTGGGCGGGAGGGATGGCTCCTCCTTCTGTCTTGCTTCTAGCTGCTTAGATGCATGGTTGAGATGTTGCTGTCTTTGCATATTATGCTGGTATAAGAACCTGTTGATTTCTAGTAATAGAAATCGGAGAGGCAAGCTCTCTTTTATCAAAACAAAAAAAAGGCGGAGATATATTGGTCTTAGAGCTAGTACAAAGTAACCAACAAGACCACCGCATCGCTAGCAATGTCATGTCTGAAGAGACTGAAATTCAGTATTCAGAAACAGCCATAGAACTTTGTTGTTGTTGTTGCCCAAAAGAACATGCGACTAGCGGTGGCTATCGAAAACTAAAGTTACAACTAGCAAGGTGCTTTGCTTCATCTGAAATTTCCATCTAAAACAATCATCTTGGACCCGCGATCAAAAGCGACAACATTATAGTGCGATGCAACGGAACAAACTCTAGGACAACAAAATAAGGGATTCCAGCACCGGCAATATTATTCAGAAACTTAAATTCAGTACTCAGAAGCTGCAGGCATAGAACGAATGGAACCTTATGCTAACATGTGTTCTCTCTGAATTCTACCAAAACACAATCACCAACGTTCATACTCCCTCCGTTCCAAAATAGATGACCCAACTTTGTACTAAAGTTAGTATAAGGTTGAGTCATCTATTTTGAAACGGAGGGAGTAGGTAGGAGTACAACGCTATGGTCTATCAGCGATTCGTCGAACAAGCTAACTACAGGTGCCCTGTATTGTATGCTTCAGGGGACACCAAATGTACTTTTTGCCCCGCTACGTAGCTGTCCTTTGCTGAATCATTCAGACAGATAACTGTCACCGAAGAACACCGCAATTGCAGCCCTCCTCACTGAGGTCTCCATGGAAAGGGAATGAGCCCGGGCTGGCTCAAGATTTCCGCATTAAGCTACCGTTTGGCAGATGATTCAGTTTTGTTTTTATTCTGTTCACCAGTACTGCTATATAACACTATTTTCCAAATTGCAGCAGCTGCTTTCATAGCTCAGTTGGTTAGAGCACCCGTTTAGTAAGCGGGAGGTCTTGAGTTCAACTCTCAATGAAAGCAATTTTTTCTTCTGGACCAGTGTCTCATTATTTTTGAAAACGAGAATGCTAAAAAGACGCCTGTCTGCTTCGCTCCCTTCGATCTTTCTTTCTGGTCCTGTCGGGACCAGTGTCTCATTATTTTTGAAAACGAGAATGCTAAAAAGACGCCCGTCTGCTTCGCTCCCTTCGATCTTTCTTTCTGGTCCTGTCGCGCCCGTCTGCTTCGCTCCCTTCGATCTTTCTTTCTGGTCCTGTCGCTCCTCCCGCCTTTTTTTCCTTGAGCGCTAAAAAGACGCATCCGGTGGGGATCAAACACGGTTGGCATTTGTTTGAAGCGGACAACCAACTCACCAAACCTCATTTGATGTCCTCTAAATGAAAATTAACTATGTGACCTTTCTACCTTCTGCATGTTGGCCATTGGTCCCCCCACCCCTCTCCATGTGAATGCAAGTGTTGTCTCTCTCCTCGTGTGACAGACTGCCTGGTTGTAGAGTGAGAGAGAGAGGGAGACGTGAGAGATGGATGAGATGACATGACCTTTTACAGGAATACACCATACATGCATGTTTGCATGGTACTGCATGAGCTGGCCTTTTTTATGTGGGCATGCATGCATGTCGTATGCGGCTCCATAAGCCCATGCATAGGTAAGTCATTTTTCTCTATATGCAGATGGATAACCATGGCCATTTAATAAGGCTAATTACTATGTGTTTTGGTCTTTGGAACCAATAAATTGGGATGAATAAAGTACTAGTCATAGTTTTTTGTACATGGCAACTCCAACCAGGAAACACAAATCTTGTCCTTTTTGTTCGCGTTTTGTATGTTTGGGTCACTAAAAAGGAGACCGGACGACGTACGCGTCCGGACAGAGCCATTAAACCCAACGGTGCTGCTCCAGCCGGTGAGAAGTCCGTCCCGGCATTTCACCCCACACCAAGTGGGGGCGGCACCTCCCAAGGCAAAGTGCGGCGATAACTTATGTGCCTCGGTGCTGATAACTTTGTCGAGAGGGTGATAAAATGTACCCACGTCAACTTTAATGTTAATAGCACGGTAACTCACTCATCGCAAACCTGATAACTTATGTACCCCGGTCCTGGTAACTTTGTCGCCGGTGGAGGGCTCAATGAAAGCAATTTTTTCTTCTGGACCAGTGTCTCATTATTTTTGAAAACGAGAATGCTAAAAAGACGCCTGTCTGCTTCGCTCCCTTCGATCTTTCTTTCTGGTCCTGTCGGGACCAGTGTCTCATTATTTTGAAAACGAGAATGCTAAAAAGACGCCTGCCTCGCTTCGCTCCCTTCGATCTTTCTTTCGGTCTGTCGCGCCGTCGCTTCGCTCCCTTCGATCTTTCTTTCTGGTCCTGTCGCTCCTCCGCCTTTTTTTCCTTGAGCGCTAAAAAGACGCATCCGGTGGGGATCAAACACGGTTGGCATTTGTTTGAAGCGGACAACCAACTCACCAAACCTCATTTGATGTCCTCTAAATGAAAATTAACTATGTGACCTTTCTACCTTCTGCATGTTGGCCATTGGTCCCCCCACCCCTCTCCATGTGAATGCAAGTGTTGTCTCTCTCCTCGTGTGACAGACTGCCTGGTTGTAGAGTGAGAGAGAGAGGGAGACGTGAGAGATGGATGAGATGACATGACCTTTTACAGGAATACACCATACATGCATGTTTGCATGGTACTGCATGAGCTGGCCTTTTTTATGTGGGCATGCATGCATGTCGTATGCGGCTCCATAAGCCCATGCATAGGTAAGTCATTTTTCTCTATATGCAGATGGATAACCATGGCCATTTAATAAGGCTAATTACTATGTGTTTTGGTCTTTGGAACCAATAAATTGGGATGAATAAAGTACTAGTCATAGTTTTTGTACATGGCAACTCCAACCAGGAAACACAAATCTTGTCCTTTTGTTCGCGTTTTGTATGTTTGGGTCACTAAAGGAGACCGGACGACGACGCGTCGGACAGAGCCATTAAACCCAACGGTGCTGCTCAGCCGGTGAGAAGTCCGTCTGCATTTCACCCCACACCAAGTGGGGCGGCACCTCCCAAGGCAAAGTGCGGCGATAACTTATGTGCCTCGGTGCCGATAACTTTGTCGAGAGGGTGATAAAATGTACCACGTCAACTTTAATGTTAATAGCACGGTAACTCACTCATCGCAAACCTGATAACTTATGTACCCCGGTCCTGGTAACTTTGTCGCCGGTGGGGGGGGGGGGTGGGAGGGGGGGGAGGGCTGGGGTGGTTGATGAAATATACCACCGTTAACTTTTGTGTGAATAGAATGATAACTCACATGTCGCACACCGGTAATTTATGTATCCCGGTCCCGATAACTTTGGCATGGGGTGTGTGGGGGGGGGGGCTGGGGTGGTTGATGAAATATACCACCGTTAACTTTTGTGTGAATAGAATGATAACTCACACGTCGCACACCTGGTAATTTATGTATCCCGGTCCTGATAACTTTGGCATGGGGTGTGTGT
This sequence comes from Aegilops longissima, assembly GCA_021605205.1. Lineage (NCBI taxonomy): Eukaryota > Viridiplantae > Streptophyta > Magnoliopsida > Poales > Poaceae > Aegilops > Aegilops longissima. The sequence continues at coordinate 20,858,605 of CM038678.1, forward strand.
GTGTGTGTGGGGGGTGATGAAATACCCCCTGGTAACTTTTATGTGAATAGCTTGGTTAACTCACATATCACAGACCTGCTAACCTGTGTACATCAGTCCTGATAACTTTGGCATGGGGGGAGGGGTTGATGAAATATCTCCTCAGTAACTTTTGTGTGAATAGCATGGTAACTCACACATCTCAGACTTGATAACTTATGTGCCTCGATCCTGATAACATTGGCAAGGGAGTTGTTTAATAACATACCCCGACAACTTTCGTGTAATTTTTTGGTACTATACGCATCATATACGTGATAACATATGCACAATCACCACAGTAACTTTAACCCAAGCTGATAAGATGGTTAGAACGTTTATGCCCCGGTAATATGTGTGTAAACAATGTAGTAATATATGTAGCACATGTGTGATAAATTACTTAGCCCAGAACTGGTAACTTTTGATCCGAAATAAAAGTCGTCGGAACATATCAACATAGGATCTAGTTTCGATGCCTTCTTCGCGATGTTTTTTTTATGAAACGATTTTTGATCGGACCGAAGATTTGAGCTACAAAACATTTTGAAGTTTGAAAATAAGGGGGAATCAAGGATGACATCAACTTTTCGGTCTTCTAAATCATTTGCACAGGGGAGAATTGGAGGATCACTTTTTATGCCCCGGTAATTTCTATATAAATAAGATGGTAACTTACTTAGTGCGGGTTTGGTAACTTTTGACCCAAAAAAAAGAGTCATCGAAACATACCAACATGGGATCTAGTTTCGAAGTTCTCGTCGTGACGAATCTTTTATGTGAAAACAGTTTTTTAATCGGAGCGACAGTTTGAGCTACAAAAAGTTTTGAATATAAATTGTTAGATGGAATATTTCTTTTTTTTCTTGATGAGGAAAACGGGGCCTGGTTCAAAGCCTTGCACTTACCCAGGTCCACAAAATCTTTCGGTAATGGGCCAGTTTCTGTTAGAATTGAACGGGAAACCCGAAAACGATCGAAGAAAAGTGGAAAAGCGGGACGATCAAAGGAATCATAGCGATCGTCCGGATCTGTCGTAAACGACCAGTCGACTGGTCGTTAGCACAGTCCTTTTGAAAAACCACAATACCAGATTGAAAAGGCGGAGCTCATAACGACAGGGTTCAGATGGTGAGAGCGATAAGAAAACCATAGTAGTAATTCACAAAACTACAGGCCTAGGTATTGATCTCAGTGCTAGCAATGTGTTGTCAGAAGAGACTGAACTTTAGTATTCACAAACTGCCAGCAGAAACGATGTAATCTAGCACTAACTTCTTGGGTCCATTATGAATTTTAGTCATAAACAGTCACCTCGGAACCGTAATAATCATTCAAAAAGCAAAAAGAGACAGTGTTATGCGCCCAGTTTCAGAATGAAAGCATTCTTTCGTTCAATTCTCAATGAAAGCATTTTTGTGGCATGTTGAACAGAAGCATGGATTTCCGAACACTATATAAGTGCCAACCTCATGCTAGCTTGTGTTCACTCTGAAATCTGAACTAGATGAAATGGCGCGCTCCGCTGCGCCCGGCAATAGACATGTTTTTTCTGCATGTGATCGTAGGTGGTCTTGGACCCCATCCATTTGTGATAGAAAAAAGTTATGCTAAAAAAGCATTGATATCTTTATAGCATAACAAAGTTTAATAATGGCAGTCTCCTAACCTACAACATAGGGCAAGTAAGTAAAAAGTTCCACAATGGGGAATACTTTCCATGCACACAAGGGCAGTACAACCATTAGATGGAATTACATACGCGCGCACAAGTTTAACGAAACAAAATAACGGTAATTGCCTTTGGCTTCTAGGTGCATATGCACCCATTGTCGAAATACACATTTCGAAAAGTTAAAAAATTCAGAACAAAAATCCCACGTGTATATCCGGACATTTTATGTGCGTGCACAAGGTTTCGGTGAAAAATGACGTTTTTTGTGGCTTCTGTAAAAAAGTTAAAGAAATGCCTCGTGAATAGTTAGAATGAAGCTTCAAAAATTGTCTTTTTTACACAAGCCACAAAAAACGTCGTTTTTCACCGAAACCTTGTGCACGCACATAAAATGTCCGGATATACACGCGGGATTTTTGTTCCGAATTTTTCAACTTTTTGAAATATGTATTTCGATAATGGGTGCATATGCACCTAGGAGCCAAAACACCGTTCTCACAAAATAAACTAAAAAAGTGAGTCAAACAATAAGCTATACATTATCAAGAGATGAGAAAAAAAAACTAAAGACTCCCCTATGTATCTCCATAGGATTCTTCACCTAAACATCACCATCCTTCTGATAGAAATGCATAACCCCACATATTGTTACCACTTTGACCTTAAAAATTCAAAAAATGAACAACTGGTGGATTATCACCATGGGCAAGCAAAAATTAGTACTCCCTCCGTCCGAAAATACTTGTCGGAGGAATGGATAGATACATCCATTCCTCCGACAAGTATTTTCGGACGGAGGGAGTAGCATGGAATGGCACTCATGATACTATTGCTCAATTATGACGGAATCATATGTAAAAAAAAAAAAAAAAAAAAGAAGTACCAAGCTTCGTTCTCGGCACATGATGCCGTCAGTATAATCCAGTGCACCCTCCTTTTCAAGACGAAAGACACCCTCTTATTCAGAAGGACCTCCTTAATCCTTATTGTGGTGTTGTATAGTAGACTTTGTAAGTTTGTTGTAGTCTTGTGCTGCCTATTAATGAGTATTTTCTCCTAAAACTTGTTGAGCTTCTTGCAGATTTGTTTATTTTTCTTTTCTCTCTATCCATACATGGGACACACACTGTCCTAAGAATGTTGGAGCCACCTGCGCTGCATGGGCAGTGGAATTATCCCGAAGTCAAAGGTGTGCTGTGGACGTGTCTCAACTCTTGATTTTTGCATGTAACCAAGAAACAAACAATTAGAAAAATTGAAAGATAAGAGATATGAGATATGTTAATAAGGAAGAACAACATAGGTTTACCATGCAATCGGCAGTGGTGTAGCGCAAGAGCACACTACCATCTGCTCACACACTACTCCCCATGAATACTACATTCCATGGTTAAACAAATGGCGACATTGTCGTTAATTTTTCCGTGAACTTGCTCCTCCAGTTCATCAGCGGATCTATGTGGGGGGAGGGGGGGGGGGGGCAATTGTCCCCAACTATAAACCAATTTTTGGAGTTTTTTTAAAGGGTTTAGAAGGAATTTTTAAGCCTTTGACCCTTGAACAGTCATACTATGTCTTGCTCCCACAAAAAATTTTGTCTAACTCCGCCACTGGCCACAATAGTTCAAAGGCACTAACATAACAATGCTATGTTCTTACAGAGATGCAATGAACGAAAACAAAGTAGAGACAAGGGATTCCATGGCCTTGTGTGACAGATACATTTTAGAAGGGGTCCTGATTTTGCATGAAACTTTGAACACTGCATAAAAATAGAACTCCAGGGGGTGCTTTTTAAGATCGATTTCGAAAAAGCCTTGGACAAAGTCAAATGACCTTTCCTACTTCAAACCCTTAGAATGAAAAAATTCCCTGACAAATGGAATGACTGGATTATGAAAACTATATCTGGTGGGAAGATTATTGTTAAGGTTGATGGGGAGATTGATCCTTATTTCAAAACACACCAAGGGTTGAGGTGGGGGGGGGGGCAATGTCTCCTTTGCTTTTTGGTCTTGCTGTAGATGTGTTTGCCTATTTTGTTTGATAGAGTTGTAGAACAGGATTAGTAACTGGGCTTGCCAAGCATCAAGGGAGATGTTGCCATTCTGCAATATGCGGATGACACAATTCTTCTTTTCCAGGATGATTTGGAACATACAAAACGTGTGAAAATGATCTTAGGGATGTTTGAACTTATGTCTGGTCTGAAGATTAATTTCCATAAAATTAGTGATTTGTGCTGGGACGGATGAGGGTAGAATAAAAGAATTTGAAGAGATTTTGACTTGTGGCAGAGGAGCATTGCCAATAAAATATTTGGGGATACCCATTGACGAGAAAAGATTTAAAAAGAGTGATTGGAATCCTTCTGTGGGGAAAATGGGGAAAAGAATGGGAGGTTGACTAGGGAGGTTTCTTAGGGCGTGTTGGGTAGCCCTCCAACTTCTCAACTCCTTGACTCTAGGCGAGGAGTTCCAGCCGAACGGTTTAAATATTGGTTATGAGAGTGAGAAGCTGGCTATTTGTGCAATGTAAAATTGGAGTTGTGGAGTTGGAAAATCGAAGGAGCGGGAGTTTGACTGAAATTACTAGCAACTACCACCGTGAAGTGAATGTCGTGCGTACCGATTAACTCCTCCTTAACTATCTTAACCTTGTTTATGATTTCCTTTTATGGTCTCCCAAAGGTTATAGAAAAAAGGTATGAGAGACCCAGGGCTCATTTCCTTTGTAGTGGGGAGAAAGAAAAGCAGAAATATCATTTAGTAGCCTCGGATTCTGTCTGTAGATCCAAGGATTTAGGTGGCTTGGGTGTGTTCGACCTGGAGCTTATGAATATTGTCTTGCTTGCTAAATGGTTGTGGAAGTTGTTTACTATGAAAGGGCTTTTTTTTGCGGTGGGATATGAAAGGGTTGTAGCAGAAGATATTATGGGATAAGTATATTGGTAGTTCAGTCTTAGGACAAGTTCAGCTTAGGCAAGGGGATTCTCATTTTTTGCAGGGGATGCTACAAATTAATGAACTATTTTTGCCTTGTTGCAAATTTTGTGTGGGAAATGGCAAAAAAGAAATCTAGGTTTTGGGAAGATAGGTGGCTGGGAAAAGATAATTTGGCTATATCCTTTTCCAGATTGTTAGAATTATAGATGATGTAATCTCAACTGTTTATCTCTTTCCTCTCAGGTAACAACCTCAAACTCTATCCCGTGTAACAACCTGGATCCTAGCGATCAGGTGCAACTTGTACGCCACGGCAAGGGCTTCTTGCCTTGATCAATATAACACCACGCGGCTCTCTGCGGAGAGTAGGAACGCTTCCCATCTGATATGGTATCAGAGCAATCCTCTTCCCATCGATCTAGCCAGCAGCCTCCTTCCTCGTTCTACCCTCGCCACCATCGCCACCATCGTCACCTCCCTCAACCATCGTCGCCATGTCGTCCTCATCAACCGTATCCCTCAACCTTGGAGCTCTCCCATCAGAGAAGCTCACCTAGGCTAACTTCATCTTGTGGAAGGCACAGGTCATGCCGGGCCTGCGAGGAGCGCAGGTCACCGGCCTTCTGGACGGATCAGATGCAGCGCCACCGAAGACGGTGCAGCAGCAGCAGGCGGATAAAACCACCGCCCCAGTACCCAATCCTCTGTACGCACAGTGGATTTCGAAGGATCAGCAAGTCCTAAGTCACCTCCTGAATTCCCTCTCAATGGAGATTCTCGCCCAAGTTGCGAGCAAGGAGACGACGTTTGAACTTTGGACTGCCATCACCACTCTGTTCGCCTCGCAATCCCAATCACGGATCACCAATCTACGGATTGCCATCACCAACACAAAAAAGGGCTCCATGTCCAGCAGCGCCTTTATCTCTCGGATGAAGAACCTTGGGGATGAGCTCGCAGCGGCAGGACGTCCCGTCTCGGATCCAGAGATGGTTGACTACGTGCTTGCCGGCCTTGACAGGGACTATGATCCTGTTTTGGCGGCCATAGGAGCAGTGAAGAACCAGATCTCCGTAGATGATTTGTTTGCCCAGATCGCAACTTTTGATCAGCGTGTGGAGATGCTCGGCGACGGCCCTGATTCAGGCTTCAAGACTTCAGCCAACCTAGCCTACAGGGAACGCGGATGCGGTTACAACAGAGGCCGCGGACGCAGCAACAGCAGGGGACGTGGCCGAGGCAGGCGCTCCTTCCCAGCTCCATCTAGTGGAAACAGCGGAGGCGGAGGTGGCCGCGGTCGCCAGCAGCAACAACGCCAACAGCAGGTTCGGGACTACCCAGAGTGCCAAATTTGTCTCAAGCATCACCCCGGAGGTGCTCGTGGCTGTTGGCATCGATATGATGATGAAGATGAGCATGAGGAGAAGGGAGCCAACATGGTCACCGACTCCTACGGCGTTGATACAAATTGGTATGCTGACACTGGTGCCACAAATCACATCACAGGGGAGCTCGACAAGCTGACAATCAGAGACAAATATCGTGGACATGACCAAGTCCATACTGCAAGCGGTTCTGGTATGAAAATCACTCATGTTGGTAGTTCAATTGTCAAAACCCCCATGAAAAACTTGCATCTTAAAAGAGTTTTATATGTGCCCACAACATCAAAGAACCTTCTTTCTGTTCATAAATTTACACTTGATAACCGTGTTCTCATTGAGTTCCATCCATATTTCTTTTTGGTAAAGGACTTGGACACGAGGAGAATCCTTCTTAGGGGCAAGTGCGTGGGAGGTCTCTACCCGATCATATCTTCGTCATCACCATCAAATAAACAAGCTTTAGTTGCAGTCAAGCCCTCTTCATCAAAGTGGCATAGTAGACTAGGTCATCCTTCGTCAGTTATTGTTAAATTTGTTCTTAGCAAGAATAAGCTTCCGTACTCTCATGAGTCAAACATTGAGTCTATTTGTGATCCATGTCAACAAGCCAAAAGTCATCAGTTGCCATACCCTATATCTACTAGTATTTCTACTGCTCCATTGCAACTTGTGTTTTCTGATGTGTGGGGACCAGCCCCAGTCTCTGTTGGTAGGCACTCATACTATGCTAGTTTCATTGACGACCACAGCAAATTTACATGGATCTACCTCCTCAAGAAACGTTCTGAAGTTTTTCAAGTCTTCAAGAATTTCCAAAATCTTGTTGAGCGAAAATTAAACACTAAAATAATTGCCATGCAAACCGACTGGGGAGGTGAATACAGAAAATTAAACTCCTTCTTTCAAGAACTTGGTGTTTCGCATCATGTTGCATGTCCTCATGCACACCAACAGAATGGCTCCGCTGAAAGGAAACATCGCCATGTTGTTGAAGTAGGACTAGCTCTACTAGCAAATTCTTGCATGCCACTGAAATTCTGGGATGAAGCCTTCTTAACTGCCACGTACCTCATCAACTTGCTACCTAGCAAGGTCATACAGTATGAGACTCCCATCACACGCCTCCTTGGCATATCTCCTGACTATAAATCACTACGACACACAAACTTTCTTTTCGCTCCAAGAAGTGTGTGTTTCTTGGGTATAGTACCCATTCACAAAGGAGTTAAATGCCTAGATGTCTCTACTGGCAGGGTCTACATCTCTCGTGATGTAGTATTTGATGAGTCAGTATTTCCCTTTGAATCGCTTCATCCTAATGCCGGAGCACTTCTCAAACGAGAAATCCTTCTTCTTCCACCACATCTCCAAAACTCTGATCATGGGGGCGACGATTGTACTAATCCAACTGATGATTCTACTGGTAGGAATGTGCCTCCATGTGTGCAGGGTCATGCAGCAGAAAACGGCGCAGCAAATGGTGGAGAAAATGATCAGAATTTTGATGAAAACGAGCCAATATTTCATGTACCAGAAGAAAACGAAGCCGGCGCGGAGCACGAGGCGGATCTGGAGTCACCTGGAACTCCTGTTCACCTGATCGCCTCGAATCGGGGGCCCAGATACGCCCCGAACCGCGCGTCCACCAGACCCTCTCAGTCGCGCCAACCCGCGGGCGCCACGTCGCCACAAGAGGACGAGCCGCGCACCGTACCGCGTCCCACGCGTGGGCAGGTGACAGCGACGGCAGATTTGGTGGGGCCTGTTTCGGGATCCCTGTCACATGCAGCGGCCAGCGGCGGATCTTCTGCGGCTGCCTGTACTAGCGGATCGGGCACATGTGAGGCTACACAATCCGGCTCAGGATCTGCTGCGGAAAAGGAATCTGCTGCTGCTTCCTCGGGATCCTCTGCGCAGGGGTCATTTGTGCCATCTCCTATAGCACGACAGCCACGTATACGTCAGAATCAGCCCCAACAAGTCACAACGTCACGTGTCATGACAAGGTCACAGAAAGGTATAAGAAATCCAAAAATCAGAACTGATGGTACTGTTCGATATGGTATGTTATGCATTGCAGGAGAACCAACAAATGTAGAAGATGCACTTGAGGATCACAATTGGAAAACAGCAATGGATGAAGAATACTCAGCACTTATGAGGAACAAGACTTGGCATCTTGTACCAGAGAAAAGAGGTAAAAATATCATTGACTGCAAATGGGTTTATAGAATCAAAAGAAAGGCAGATGGCTCCATTGACAGGTATAAAGCTCGCTTGGTTGCAAAAGGTTTTAAACAACGCTATGGTTTGGACTATGAAGATACCTTTAGTCCTGTTGTCAAGGCCGCAACTATTAGACTTGTGCTAGCTATTTCTGTGTCCAGGGGATGGAGCTTGAGACAGCTAGATGTCAAGAACGCGTTTTTGCATGGTGTTCTGGAAGAGGAGGTTTATATAAGACAACCACCTGGGTATGTAAATAAGAAGTTACCTCATCATGTGTGCAAGCTTGATAAAGCGCTTTATGGCTTGAAGCAAGCACCAAGGGTATGGTATTCAAGGTTGAGCTCTAAGTTAAGGTGTTTGGGTTTTATTGCATCTAAGGCTGACACGTCATTGTTCATCTACCACAAAGCAAGTATAACTATATTTCTGCTAGTATATGTTGATGATATTATAGTTGCAAGCTCCTCACAAAGTGCTACTAATGCTCTCCTTCATGATTTAAGCTCAGAATTTGCTTTGAAAGATCTTGGTGATCTACATTTCTTTTTGGGCATAGAAGTTAAGAAGATTCAAGATGGTATAACATTAAATCAGGAAAAATATGCCACTGAACTTCTAGCTCGTATGGGGATGAAAGATTGTAAGCCTTCACCTACACCGTTATCTTCTTTAGAAAAGCTTTCAGCTTTTGAAGGTGAACTGCTCAAGGAAGAAGAGATCACAAAATACAGAAGTGCAGTAGGAGCCCTACAGTATTTGACACTGACAAGGCCTGATATTTCCTTTGCTGTTAACAAGGTTTGTCAGTATCTTCATGCACCTACTACTGTACATTGGACAGCTGTCAAAAGAATTGTACGATATATCAAACATACTGTGAGTTTGGGACTTCAAGTCAAGCACTCTAACTCTACTCTAGTCAGTGCATTCTCTGATGCTGACTGGGCAGGATGCAGTGATGACAGGAAGTCAACTGGAGGATTTGCAGTATTTTTTGATCTAATCTCATTTCTTGGAGTGCCAGGAAACAAGCCACAGTATCCAGGTCAAGCACTGAAGCCGAATACAAGTCACTAGCTAATGCTACTGCTGAAATCATTTGGGTTGAATCATTGCTCAATGAATTGGGAATCAAACAACGTCGTGTGTCATGTTTGTGGTGTGACAATTTGGGAGCCACATATCTTTCTGCAAATCCAGTGTTTCATGGTCGAACCAAGCACATAGAGATTGACTTTCATTTTGTAAGAGAAAGAGTTGCAGAAAAGAAGCTAGATATACGGTTCATTCCCTCCAGAGATCAAGTTGCAGACGGGTTTACTAAAGCTTTGCCAGTCAAGCTATTTGAAGAGTTCAAGAAGAATCTTAATGTAGGATAGTTGAGATTAAGGGAGGGTGTTAGAATTATAGATGATGTAATCTCAACTGTTTATCTCTTTCCTCTCCCGTAACAACCTCAAACTCTATCCCGTGTAACAACCTGGATCCTAGCGATCAGGTGCAACTTGTACGCCACGGCAAGGGCTTCTTGCCTCGATCAATATAACACCACGCGGCTCTCCGCGGAGAGTAGGAACGCTTCCCATCTTTTTTTTTTCGAAAAGGGGTAATAGCCCCGGCCTCTGCATCAGAAAGATGCATGCGGCCATCTCATAAAATAAAAACGTAGTACAAAGTCTCAGAGTCTGTCACAAAACAAAACAGGCTCACCGAGCCCCTCGACACTAAAACAAGCCAGAAAGCCAAATGCCACAACCGGCTGGAAGGTAAAAGGTAGGAAACTAATTGCCTATCCTATTACATGACCGCCAACCAAACCGGTTGAAGATATCCCGCTACCGTCTCCCACCGGGCAGATCCAATAACCAAACGCTCCCTGGACTCCATCGGAGTGAGTAAGGACCACATACGGATCAGCGCCGTAGCACGGAAAATAACCTGCAAAACATGGATAGTAGTCATTCTGTTAAAAACTAGATCATTTCTGCAGTTCCAGATTGCCCATAATAACGCATACACTCCGACACGAATATGTCTAGCTGTATCGGACTCTATCCCATCCAGCCACGTTCCAAATAACGACCCGACCGTATTCGGAGGAGTAATGTTAAAGGCAATGTGCACCGAGCGCCACAGAATCTTCGCCAAAGGACAATCAAAGAATAGATGCTTAATGGTCTCATTCGATCACGTAAACTACATCTAGTAGATCCAGTCCAGTTGCGCTTGACCAAATTATCCTTTGTTAAAATAACTTGTTTATGCACAAACCACATAAACACTTTAATTTTCAGAGGTACCTTGACTTTCCAAACATGGTTGGTTGTAGGAAGGGCAATAGAGTTAATGACATCATTGTACATCGACTTTACAGAGAATTGTCCATTCCTAGAGAGCTTCCAGCAAAGCTGGTCAGGCTGTTGCGTAAGCTGTACATCCATCAGTCTCCGCACCAGATGGAGCCATGCTTCCCATCTCTCACCAGCAAGCACCCGCCGGAACCGAATATTAAGTGGGTTAGACTGCAGAATGGAGGCAACTAACGCATCTCGTCGCTGGACAATACGGTATAAGGTTGGGTACTGAATTGCTAGTGGTGTATCTCCCAACCAATTGTCCTCCCAGAAACGAGTGCTAGTTCCATCACCGACTTTGAACCATGTTCTATTAAAGAAGGATGTCTTTACTCTCATAAGCCCTTTCCAAAATGGTGAATCAGTTGGCCTTACTGTCACCTGAGATAACGTTTTGGACTGCAGATACTTGTTACGAAGAATCTGCACCCAAATTGCGTCAGTCGGTCCCGCCAGCTTAAACAGCCACTTACTAAGAAGACATTTGTTCTTGACCTCGAGGTTTTCGATACCCAGCCCCCCTTGGTCCTTGGGCCGACAAATGACATCCCATTTGGCTAGCCTATACTTTCGTTTGAGTTCGTCACCCTGCCAAAAGAATCTAGATCGATAAAAGTCTAGTCTTTTACGAACCCCAACTGGGACCTCAAAGAAAGATAGGAGGAACATCGGCATACTTGTCAGTACCGAGTTAATAAGAATTAACCGGCCTCCATAAGACATGAGTTTGCCCTTCCAACAGCTAAGTTTCTTTTCAAAACGGTCCTCAATGCACTTCCATTCTCGATTAGTAAGCTTACGGTGGTGTATGGGTATGCCTAGGTACGTAAAAGGTAGAACCCCTAGTTCGCAGCCAAACAACTGCCTGTAAGCCTCCTGTTCCTCCTTAGCTCTACCAAAGCAGAACAGTTCACTTTTATGGAAGTTGATCTTTAATCCTGACAGCTGTTCAAATAAGCAAAGCACGAGCTTCATATTCCGTGCTTTTGCCAGGTCATGTTCCATAAAGATAATAGTATCATCAGCGTACTGCAAAATGGATACTCCCCCATCAACCAGGTGGGGCACCAAGCCACCCACCTGACCAGCCTCCTTTGCCCTGCCTATAAGGATGGCTAACATATCAGCTACAATGTTGAATAAGACCGGGGACATGGGGTCTCCTTGCCGCAGGCCTTTGTGTGTCTGGAAGTAATGCCCAACGTCGTCATTTACTTTTATGCCGACACTTCCTTTTTGCGTGAACGATTCTACTTGGCGGCGCCAAGCCTCATCGAAACCCTTCATGCGTAATGCCTGTTGAAGAAAAGGCCATTTGACTTTATCGTACGCTTTTTCGAAGTCCACTTTGAAAAGAACTCCATCCAGTTTTTTCGTGTGGATTTCTGATACAGATTATATAACATCTCTCAAAATCATCATATTACAGTGTATGAAGCTCTTTCTTGCAATCTCTCTTCATTGAGTTTCAGAAGAGCTCTGGTTGGGGAGAAAGCAGAATTGTGGCAACAGCTAGTCGCTCTTTGCAGTAGTGTTTCGCTTAATGAGAAAGATGACAAGTTATCTCGGCCTTTTTCATCTTCAGGGGAATATAGTGTGAAAACCTTCTACTTTGCAATGCAGATAGGAGAGAAATGACCTAATAGATTCCTTTGGAAGGTTAAAATCCCACATAGGATTAAAACCTTTCTTTGGTTGGTTCTGAAAAAAAGTATCCTGACCAGAGATGTTTTGTTACACCGTGGGGGGAAATGTGAATCTGAGCGTCTTTTCTGCGGTAGTAAAGAGTCTACTGATCATCTTTTTTTCCAATGCCCCCTGGTCAGGTACATTTGGAATATAGTAAGTTGCAGTTTAGGAATTGCTTGTGATTTCTATGATGCTGACACTTGCTTCAATGTGTGGCTGAAAGGTATGATATCTGAGAATAAGAATCATTTTTCTGTGGTGGTTGCTGCCATTATTTGGAGCATCTGTAAAACGTGGCTTGTTTTCAAAAGAAAATGGCCTAGCGAACCTAATATTGTGTTATTCAAGGTCAAGTACTGGATTAATGATTGGAGTGTATTGCAGGTGAAGGAGGAAACAAAAATGGGGTTGCAACGATGCACAAAACTTCTGGATCGAGTCGGCATTGAGAACTTTCATGCAAGACATAGGTGGGCTTCCTGGATACTAAGACTGGACTGGAGGATGGCGGATGAAGGTAGGCACGGAGAAAAATGGCTAGGAGTGCTTTAGCTTGTTCTTGGAGGGATTTCGATGTGCTAGGGCTTGGGATGTTCTCCTTGTGCAGAGACTTGGCTTAGCGTTGTTGATGGATGATGCTTTTGTGCGTTGCTGGCGTGTTTGTTGGGGTGCCAGCCCCAGGACGATTGAATCAGGGGTGTAGTATGTAGCTATCCTCTTGCTGAATCCTGTACAATTCAGATCGCTAACTGTCACTGAAGAACAGAAACAACACCAAAAATTGTCAACTGGAATTCAGTATACATAAACTGCCACCGTAAAAAGGTTGGAATTTCATTTACAAACAGTCACCTAGATATACTCCCTCCGTAAAGAAATATAAGAGCATTTAGATAGTGATCTAAACGTTCTTATATTTTCTTTACATAGGGAGTAGTGTCTGTCTGAAGAGACTAAAATTCAGTATTCAGAAGCTGACAGCATACGATGGATGGAATTATAGTGCTAAAAATCACCTTGTGGCCAGAGTCAAAACTCAAAAGGAACAACATTGTAGTGGCATGCTACATTACAGCACGCGACAACAAAAACTTAATTCAGTATTCAAAATCTCTGGATTCCACTGACACCCAATCACCATGGCACCACCGTTCGAAGCCACTCCAGCTACGCTCTAACAGCAATTCCTCGAACAAAAAGTAACTACAGATAAGGGATTCCAAGGCCTCGCAAGCTTCAGAGAAAGGGGAACACCAAATGCAGTATTCAGAAAGGATGGACTTCATTCTGAAGAGACTAAAATTCAGTATTGAAACTGACAGCATAGTATGGATGGAATTCAATTCAGTGCTAAAAATCACCTCGTGAGCAAAATCAAAACTCAAAAGAAACACACAGTAGTGATATGCTACATTTACAGCGATGTGACAGGTTCAGTGTTCAGAAACCGCAAGCATAGAAGGCTTATGATAAACTTGAGTTAACTCTGGATTCCACTCGCACACAGTCACCATGGCACCACAGTTCGAAGCCATAACCAATTCGATGAAAAACAAGATACAGAATCACAGATAAGGGACTCCAAGGCATGTAAGCTTCAGAGAAGAGGAACACCAAATGTACTCTGATCCACTATGCAGCTATCCCCTTTGCTGAATCCTGAATCGCTCAGACCGCTCACTGTCAGTGAAGAACAGAAATGGCACCAGAAAATTGCACGTCAGAACACACAAGCCTGCACGACAAAGATGCATGAGAATTGAGAAGCAGGGGCGATTACCTTGTCCTGGTTCTCTCCGGAGGGAGCAGCCTCGCTGCCCCGACCGACGAGGTAGAACAGCACGCAGGACACCACGCTGAGCGCCAGAGAAGCGCCGAGAACGGCGAGGATGCCGTACATCCTCCCGCTCCCCTCGGGCTCTCCTGGCGCCGCCGTTGATGGCGACGATGCGCCGCCGCACGAGGCTCCGAGGCGGCTGATCGCGGCGCGTAGGCCGCAGGCGCGGGCGGCGTGGCGGCTCGCGTCCCTGATCCTGAAGCTCTCGACGCCGCGCGGGCGCTTGGGCTGCCGACCCGCGTCCTCCGCCGTGACGTCCCTCACCCAGTCCGAGGCCGAGGACCCACGGGCCATGGTAGACGAGAGGAATCTGTCGAGGACGATGTTGCCCCGGCGAGCTTTGGCGCCGGCCGTGGCTGCCGCTTCCTCCGGGATGAAGCGCTCGGGCCGGGGCTGCTTCCTGCCTCGAGCAGGGGGAGCTGGGTCGCCTGCGGCCGGTGCGCCGGTCGAAGTCGATGCCTCCGCGGAGGCGAAGCGCATCGGGGAGTACTGCTTCCTGCTTCGCGACGGCAGGCGGCGATTGGAGTCGGGCGGCGAGGCGTGCGCGATCGTCACCGTGGCGCCGGGCGCTGACAGATTACTCGGTTCAGTGAGTACAGAGGAATCATCAAGATCAAGAACGCAACCAAGAACAGAATGCTTCGGATTGTTTGTCGATCTTACCGGCCATCGCTGAGAACTCCTCGTGCGTACCCGCCGCTCGCGCCGGCGACGAAGACGACGACGCGCCAAGAGCATGCGCCTCGGAGGAGCCGGCGCCGTCGGGACCTCCCACGGCGACGAACTTCGTCGGCCCGGCCTGCTTCCTTGACCGCGCGCGGAGGGGGGTGTACGGCGGCGTCGCATCGGCAGCCGCCGATCGGAACTCTGACGAATTCGCGGCAAGATGAATGATCAAGAACGGACGCGTCGCAGCCTTCAGTTCAGGCAATCGGTAGGTAATATGCCGGTGTTTGGAAATCTTACCGAAGTGAGTCTCCATAGGGTCCTGGAACGCCTCGCGGTCTTCGCTCTTGGTGTTGGCAGACGCCGCCGCGACCTCGTCGGACTCCGGCGAAGGTTCCTGCGCCAAAGAAAGAACCAACAAGAACGTCAGGAAACAGAGCATTCCGCTCTTTCGGTCGCCCGTCGCTGTGAACCAACATCAAACAATTACCTCAAGATCCTGCTTCTTGCTGCCCTTGGACGCGGCGGCGCCGACGGGATTGTGAGTCTCCGCCTCCGGGGCGCGCTCCTGCTCGCCCTCCTTGGCGCCGGCCAGAGCGGGATCCTCCCCGCCCTGCTCCGTCTGCCCCTCGAGCGGATCAGCAGCCGCGCGCTCGTGTTGCTCCATGGTGGATCGAGTTCTTGGCGTGGACGAAGAAGATGGGGCGAGGGGAGGAGGAGGAGGTGGGAAGGCGGTTGTTCGAACTTTGAAAGAAGGCGGGGGCGGATGGTGGGGGCAAAGCCAACCAAGGCCGCGAGCGGTTATGAGCCGGACCAAGTTCGTGAGACGGTTGCCAGCTCCGGTGTTCAGGCCCACGGGATCCGACGATGGGCCCTGCCCTTCGCTTGCCTTCAGATCCGTTCGAGTGCAAACTGTTACTACAAAAATGCCAAGAAAATCATGCAATGATAAAATGGCCGTGGGAAAAAATAGTAAAGAGACAAAACTTTAAGTTTGGCCATGTGGTTAGTAAACTTGATGGCAAATATAAACATATTACAAAATGGACAAGCAAAGAGCGAGGTAGAAAAATGCTTGGAATTTGCTATCTGAAAGCATGGCAAAAAAATGGAAAAAAGAAAAGAAAAATCAAAGATCAAAATGCATAAAAGGTTAGTAAAAAAGTTGGCAAGTCACATTACATATATCTATTTGGCATGATGGCAAAAGTATGCATCAGTTGGTTTGCCACATGGTCGGAAACATAGATTTGCCACTAAAATGTCATGTGATTTAAAGATAATTTTGGCCATGGCTATAATGTTAATTTTCCATGGGATTTAAATTTATTTTGCGATGGGTTTTTAAATGAATTGCCATGGGCCGTGGAGTTAAATTGACGTGATGATTTGCCATGGACATCAAACAAAAATTGACATGGATTTTTTTTTTTTGGAAAAACTGCCATCTTATGTATTTGAGATTATGTTGACCAGTATATAAAAGCTTAAAAGTTGCCATGGCAATATAGGTAAATTTGGCATGGGATTTGTACCTATATTTCCATGGGATTTGTTTAAAAATTTGCCAAGGAAAAAAAGGAGTAAGAATTTGACAGGGCATTGTAGGTAAATTTGCCATGTCAAGATACGTAAATTTGCCATGAAAACTAAAAACTAAATTTTGCTAATATATAATTTGCTATTGCAGATTATAAAAAGGAAGAATAAAATTGTCATCGCAAATATGAAGACATTTTTTCATTATAATTTGGCACTTTGTTATCATAACTTTCCATGGCAGAATGTGGCAAAATATAATTGGCCAACGACAAAATCTGCCGGCGCTTATTCGGAAATATTAAAAAAGGAAAAATGAACAAAAAATGCCATGGCAAATGCATATTTCAAAATTATATTGTGTTTTTAGCCATGTTCATTGTACTGTATATACTAGATTTTCCATAACTTGTGAATCAAATTCCACCCCTAAAATTGCCATGTGAAAAAATAGTGCAAGAAAGATGAAAAAAATGTGAATTTATTTCCATGATGATAGAAAAAGAAAATCATAGCAACAAATGGTGTGTAAAGTTGTCATGATTGCGTTTACACTAGTTGAGTTAATCTATTTTTCCATGAAAAAAAATGTAAAACAAATAAAACAACATGGGAAAAGTAGCTCTATATATCATGGGGACTATCTATAAGTGAATTTGCCATGCTATATGAAGTATGATTTTGACGTGGGTTCCTAAACAAAATTCCATGGTCCATGTGATATATTTGCCATGGTCCATGTAATATACTTGACATAGACACGCAAAAAGTGGGTGCCACAAGCCTGGGGATTCTATAATTTGCCATCATGTTGCATTGGCCATGGAAAACAACACAAAATAAAAAAAGCTTAGTAAGTGCAACAAAAAAGTGGCAAAGAAGCAGAAAAGGGGCCATCTTGTTCAATGGCAAAAGAACACATATTGAAATTTGCCATGGCAATTACATAGTGTTAGAGAAAGAACCTAAAACAAACCATGGCAAAAATATCATAAAAGATGTGCCATATTAGAAGAATGTAGCCGAAAAAACAAGTTAAATGCTAGAAAACAAGTTTAGAAAACTTTTAGAATTTGTCATGTGTTAGAGAAAAAGGAAGGTGTACAATTGCCATGGCAAAAACATATCCTAGTTTCGTAAAACTATATAATACTTAAGTTGACATGGTGCTTACGGGCATGGTCCATGTAGGAAGTTTGCCATGTTAGAGAACTGGAAAAAAAATGTACATTGGAAGAAAAATGGTGGCAAAATAAAAATTTGAAGGATGACAAGTTTGCCATGATTTAGAAACTTTGACAATTTGACATGTTTTAGATAAGAGCAAAAGTACATTTTTCAAGTGAAGATGGTCCCAAAAATACCATGCCAATACATGTTAAGCTGGCATGGCAAAGCACATCATAGTTTTGTAAACTATATAATAGTTAAGTTGACACGGCAAAATAATCATAGTTTCATAAATTATATCATAGTTAAGTTGCCATGGTGCTTGAACTAGACTTTCCATGGTCTATTAGAAATTTTTAACATGGTCAATGTAAGAAGTTTGCCATGTTAGAGAAAATTAAAAATTAACATACATTTGAAGAAGAGGTTGGTATTTTTTTAGGATGCCAAGTTTGCCATGTTTTAGAACTTTCAATATTTGTCATATTTTATAACTTGCCATGTTTTAGTATAGAGCAAAAATACATTTGCCATGTGACGATGGTCCCAAAATTTACCATGCCAATACATGTTAAGTTGCCATGGCAAAACACATCATAGTTTCGTAAAAAAATGCTATAGTGATCATGGCACAAAAGTTGAATAATTTGTACTAGACACATGGCAAATTTACCAAATTATTGTATTCCTACATAGAACCATGACAATTAAGTAAAATTCGTAATGTGCCCTAAAGATAAGACACAAGTATGGCAAATCAAGCATGACAAATTTAGGAAAACATGGAAATTATGTAACTATGTAATGTGCCCTAAAGAAAAGACACAAGCATGTAGATCAAAAAATGATTTCTTGACCAAATTGATTGTTTCATTATATGTGGCGTCCACGATTACATAAGTACCGATATGGGCCAAATTTGGTGAATCATTGACACACATGAACGGAACTCATTATACATGTTATTTGGTGTTAGTATGACAAGAAAACATGTAAGTGCACAATTATATAAGTACCGATATGGACCAAATTTGGTCAATCGTGGACACACATGAACAAAACTCATTATACAGGTTATTTGGTGTTAGTATGACAAGAAAACCTGTAAGTCCTAAGTACATTACATGTGCATTAGGAAATCAGAAGTTGGCATTGGTAAAACTTGTTAATGTAGTGCCACTTCTTGAGTTTGCGTTGATTTTTCCCTCGAAGAGGAAAGGGTGATGCAAGGTATTAATCCAGTAGGAGGCACAAGCAAGTCCCCATTTTATGCACCGGTACAAACTAACAAACACTTGCACACAACGCGAAAAATAGGCTGTCAATCCCTTCATGGTCACGAACAAGAGTGACTAGTATAGGACAATTAAATTAACCTAGTAACATAGTGTATTGCACTCTCAAATTAGTTCAGTTACAGTAAAAATTTGGGATTATGGTTTTACTAAGTGAATTATTGTGGCCTTGTCTTTTTCCTTGATTTTGCTATTGTGCTGAATTAGTAAAGTCATCTGTAATAGTAATAGTAAATATTAAACTTACATGTTACTTTAAATTGTAGGTGTTTGGTTCTAGCCACACCTAAGGCAAGGATTTTTTTATGAGCAGTGAGCCCCACATGTCATAGACATAAAAAGTGTGGCAAGATTTTCTTAGGCAATCCAAAGTGTGGCTAACAATTTGAGCAACTCAACTAAGGCAAGTGTGGCAAAAATCATGTGACAATATATGACAAAGATAGTCACAATCCAAACAACCCCTTAGTTACCCACCTCCACCATCAGCCGCCGGCGAGTGGCGTTCCCCGGCCGCCACCATTAATTAATGGTTGTAGAATGCTGCCTTTTAGTCCCGCCTGAATGACGCTTGACGAACTCCAATCTCCAGCGATGCAGCATCGCCGCCCTTCACATCCCTATCCCGCATCATCGGGCGAGGCCCTGATCTCTCCACCCATCCCCTCCTCCCTCACCGCGACGGATCTCATTCCCCCTCTCTGGCAGGAAGCGCACAGTGTTTATCTGACGCTGGTGAGCGAGCTCTGTTAGCTAATTGGGCCGAACGAAGAGGCCCAGTTTATCAGAAAGCTCAGATTTTTCATGTGGAGTAGCAGCCCTCTAGGACAGCTGGCCCATGACGAGGGATGAAGCGCTAATGAACATCTGACAGCCAGAAATCGATTGATCACCAAAACGGACGGCCAAAATTGCTGATGGCCTGAGAGGGTTGGGATTAGGTACGGTTATACTGTCCTAAATGTCTGCAACGCTCGTGGACACACTTTATCGGTGTGCAGCAGCCCAATTTAGTTTCGAGCAATTCTGTAAATTCAATACTGCAACCAATGCACATGCCTGACTAGTGTTTATTTTTTCAGGCTACAAGATACCACAACATGGGGAGAAAATCAGCAGCACTACTTGGGTGTAGCCTATAAGGTTAGATGCCTCTAACCAAACCGGTGGATTGAATGCCTTGGGTTGCTAAGATACAAAACATGAAACAATAAAATAAATAACACAATCTTGTTTTCTTTGTACCAGAGCACCATAACCTATTTTTTTTACTCAATTAAAACTTGCATGATAAGGGGTGCATGTATGATCACAATCCATCTCGGAGGTCATGATGACGAGCACCTAGGGAGAGATGGATGTGGCGGCTCCGGCGGAGGTGGTGGCCTTGGCCCATAGTGCCGTGCCCGACGTGGATGGCATCTCCCCTCATTCTCTTCTTCCAAAAAGGTTGCAATGGTTCTTGAGATAGAGGCTGGGCACAACCCTCAAATGCTCATGGATCTGAATGGAATTTCTTGAGCACGTAAAAGGCAGCGCAGCCTGGTCAACCGAGCAGACAAGGGAGAGCGACCAGATGAAAAATCCCCCGGCAGCTTTCTATCCCAAATCCGCACCGAGACAGGCGGAGACCCCAGCGCTGGCCGACCGGCCGCATCACCGACGGCGAGAAGAGATCCCGCCGTGCTCGTCCTCGAAGGAGTCACCAGGGAGGACTCGCGAGCCCGAGCGCCGCGGCACGGCCGGAGCGGCTGCTCGACGGTGGGCTCACCAGCGGGACGCCGAGTGGCAAGGGAGCCGCGTCCCGTGGAGGACGGCATGCACGGGCCTCCCGGCAGCAGCAAGAAGGCGAGCGCGTGACTGGCGACGACCTCGACGACCGCGGGGTCGGAGGTGGCAGCGGCGCAGCCTCGTGCGTCTGCGAGCACCGCGTCTGGAGGTGCGAGTAAGACCGCACCGACTGTTGCTGCCGTTCCTTGACTGTATGGCGCGGTTCCGTCGTACGCCAGTGCCAGGAGCCGGTGAAAGAAGATAAGGAGGGCGCGTGGCAAGATACGGCACCGTGGCTGATGCTAGTGCTTTCTACAGAGTGAAAAAAACACCTTTTTCTTCTCATATGGCAGTTTGTTGATTGCTAAAAAAGAAAAACGAGACCAACCCCGCCTGATGGCATTTTTACATACAAGAAAACTCCGTGAGCACCAAACACTCAAGCATAGACTTGAACCATAATGGGCTGGCTGCGAACTCCCGCGCCTTGCCAACTGAGCTACGCTCAATTCTCATCAGTTTGTTGATTGCTATTTTGGCCTTGATGATCTTTGAATCGATGGATGCCAACGCCCACTTATTCTGTTGTCGATTCAGAAGCGCCCCTTTTCTTCTGATTTTGGCGAGTTAATTGCACAGAAGTACCACAATTGGGGCATCACATGCAGATTGGTGCCACGATTGCTAATTTTTACGTGTCAGTATCAACATTGGTCCAGGTTTTTGCAAAAGAGGCTAAAACGCGTATTTATACGTATTGACGCTAGAACCGACAGCTGGGCCCCACCCGTCAGGTGCCAAGCTGGCCAATCGGCGCGTGCCCGCGTGTGCCCACACGCTGACTAGGACAAGCCGGTGCGTTGCTCTCCTAACCGGCCCGAACCCGGCCGCACCATTCCCCTCCCCTCCTCCTCCTCGACTCGAACCCTAGTCCATGGCGTCGGCGACTCCGCCAGGCGGCGGCGAGGGCGTCCACGGCAGCGGTGAGATGCCGTTCTGGCCTCCTAGCAGAACGGCTGGCGTCAACGGGATGGCGGCGACGACTCCAGCTCCGCGTACTCGACCGACGACGAGGAGTCGATGTTACTCACCATGGAGCAGCGGTTGCGGTTGGCGCATCAGTGGTTGGAGAACCCTAGCAGCAGCCATGAGTTGACGCATGGACTAGGCGGCGTGCTGTAAGTACCCTTGTCCTATTCCTCCTCTGATTTATCCAATTGGGCATTTTTAGGGTTTGTTCATCTTCTGCTTTATCCAGTTGGGTATTAGGTTTTATCCAATTGAAGTGACTAGTATAGGGCAATTAAATTAACCTAGTAACATAGTGTATTGCACTCTCAAATTAGTTCAATTATAGTAAAAATTTGGGATTATGGTTTTACTAAGTGAATTATTGTGGCCTTGTCTTTTTCCCGATTTTGCTATTGTGCTGAATTAGTAAAGTACATTGATTCATGTTTTAGCATCTGTAATAGTAATAGTAAATATTAGACTTACAGGTTACTTTAAATTGTTCTGTACTGTACTGTTGCTCTTAAAATTAAGAGCAATTATAATGAATACATGAAATTTAATTTGTTCTGTAGTTTGGATGAAGAAATTTGGCAAGTAAGGATCCATTTTGATGCAAGAGAACCATTGGAGATGAAGCTGTGTGGTTCAGATATTACTTATCTGAATTTGGTTGCAGTGATGGAAACCCAAGGATTTAATGCATATGATTGTTTGTATCACATTGAAAATCCATCTTTAGGAGAGAAATGGCTGGATTTGGTAGACAGTCATGCAGAATTACAGATGATAAAGAGGAAGATCCAGGACAAATTGGTGCTTAATTTGCTAGTCAGGGCTTGTCCACCCCATGATACTGATTTTGAGATGCAGCATTTTGGAAAGCCAGAGTTGTCCACTGTGGTGTACCAAGAGCCTGTTGTTTATGATCCAAGTGAGCCTCCTATCTTAGCTGTTGATCAGGAAGGAGTAGTTTTTGAGAGTCAATGTAGCATCTCTAGCACACCTCATCCTGCTGGTCCTCCTTGTGTTTGCACACAAGAAAGCAAGAATGCAACAGCCAAGTTGAAAGTAGTTTTGGAAGAAGAAGAAGAGGGATATCAAGGATGAGGACAGTGATGCCTCTGATGAGGATGGTCAAATTGGAAGTAACCCTCATTACATGGTTGATGATGAAGATGTAGAGGTGGAAGAGGGAAAGAGACAGAGAGAGCTAGAAGTACAAGAGGAAGAATCAGATGATGATCAATCAGAAGAGGAAGAAATGCTGCATTATGAGGGTGACACTGAAGTTGAGGACCCATTTGAGGTAGAGGAAGATAGGACTTTTGAACAAGAAGAAGAAACTATAGTTGAACCTGTAAAGAAGAAGCAGAAGCTGCCAGTTAGAAGAGGACCAACCACTAGGTCACATTGTAGTAAGCTACCAGAGGTTGAACCTGATTTCAGACCATCATCAGATGAAGAAGAGAAGGGTTTGTTGAGGGAGAGTGATGATGATGGTTTTGAGCCACTCTCTTTTGTCCTACCAAAAAAAAGGAAGAGTAGGGCAAAGAAAAGGCCTGCTAGGAAGTGGTACAATGAGAAAATGGAGCAACCACATGAGCAACTGTGTATAAAGTTGTGTTTTTGGGATCAACATCAATTCAAAGATGCTTTGTTGAATTTGCACATCACTCAGGCCAGGAATTTCAAGTATCACAGGAATTCAGATCAGAGGATAATTGTTGAGTGTACAGATAAACAATGCCAGTTCTTAATGGTGACAGCAGTTATAAAAGGGGAGAAAACCTTTGTAATTAAGAAGATGAGACTAGAGCACACTTGCCCTAGTACCACTGAGACCACCAGGGTTAGTGCTAAGTGGTAGCACAGAAATATGAGCATCTCTTCAAATCTGATATAACTACTGGTATATATTCAGACTATAATTGATGCATGCAATGAAAAATATGGTGTATATGTGCCCAAGTGCATGGCATATAGGGCAAAGAACATAGCTATTGAAGCTGTGTTAGGAGATCACAAGAAGCAATATCCTAGGCTTAAAGACTATGCCCAGACTGTCATGGACACAAACCCTGGGAGTAGAGTAATAGTCACTATTGTTACTCCAGTACCAAATGCAAAAATACCCCACCAGGCCCAAGATTCCATGCCATGTTCTTTTGCCTTAATGAAGCAAGGGAGGGGTTTCTCAATGGGTGTAGGCCATTCATTGGTTAGTTCCTGAACCTTGTGCACCATTTACATACGTAGAGTACTCCATATTGTATCTCACTTGAATGTATTTAATGTTTGGAAATGTTGATTATGCAGGTGTTGATGGATGCTTCATTAAGCTCACTACAGGTGCTCAACTACTTGCTGCCACTGGTAGAGATGGCAACAACAACATATATCCACTGGCATTTGGCATAGTTGGTCAAGAGGACACACCTAGTTGGTGTTGGTTTCTACACCAACTGAAAATTTGCCTAGGGGGAGAAGTGGGCGAGTTTGGACCTTATATTATAATGTCAGATAGACAAAAGGTATGTGTTTGCATATTTCATTCTGTTTTGAACAAGTGTTTACAGTAGCTTAGATTTTCATTGGTGCATATTTCTTTAGCTTGTAGCTTAGACTTGTTAAATTGTTTGTGTCAGGGGTTATTGAATGCAGTGAATGCTGTGTTTCCAAATTGCAACCAAAGATTCTGCCTTAGACATTTATATGCAAATTTCCAAAATGCTGGGTTTAGGGGTGAAGATCTTAAGAAATGCATGGATAATGCTAGCTATGCCTACAATGAACACAAATTGAATATTGCAATGAATGATCTTAGAGCTGAAAGTGAGGAAGCTTGGGAGTGGCTTACTACAATACCAAAAAAAACATGGGCAAGGCATGCATGTGACACAAACTGCAAGACTGACTTGGTAGTGAACAACTTGTCTGAGGTGTTCAACAAGTACATTCTAGATGTTAGGAGAAAACCTATAAGGACAATGTGTGATGGGATAAAAGATAAGCAGATGGTGAGGTGGCACATGAAGAGAGAGAGTGTAAAGGCAGCAAGATGGGAGATAACACCTCATTACAAAGGAGAAGCTAGAGGTTGAGAAGGAGATGGCCGACATCTGCAAGCAATACAGGCAGGGGTCAACTTATGGCAAGTTACAAGTGGGCAGCAAACACATGCTGTCAACCTGGAACTTGAGACTTGTGGATGCAGGAAGTGGGACCTTAGTGGCATACCTTGCAACCATGCCATCTCTACAATAAACAAGGCTAAAAAGAAACTAGAGGATTATGTCAGCAAATTCTTCAAGAAAGATTTTTATGTTGTAGCTTATGAACCAATGATCTTTCCTGTGCCTAGTGAGCATGATTGGACAAGGACCCCTGGTCCAGACATAGAACCACCTGCATTCAAAATCAAGAGAGGAAGAAGGAAAGAAAAGAGGATCAAGGGCAAATTTGAAGTACCAAAGCCAAAAGACACTTCAAGAATGGGGACCATAACATTGGCAATTGTGGTCTACAAGGGCATAGGTACACAAATTGTCTTAAACAGTTGAAGCCTGAGCTAGCTTTGAGGAAGAATAAGCATGTGGTAATAATTTTTCACCTTGAAATATACTAATGTTTCCTTTCTTGTACATTTCTTTCTAGCATTATTAACGGTTTCCTTTTCTTTGCAAGGCTACTCCAAGTACCTCACAGCCAAGAGCTGCTGGTCCTTCTACTACACCAATAGCAAGACAGACAAGACCTACTGCTTCTGCTCCTACACCACCATCATCTGGAAGAAGATGAGCTGGCAGAGGAAGAGCTGCTGCTACTTCTACTACTCCACCACCATCTGGAAGAGGAGCTGGTAGAGGAATAGCTGCTACTACTTCTACTACCCCACCACCACCTGGAAGAGGAGCTGGCAGAGGAAAAGTTGGCACAGGAGCTGGAAGAGGTGCTCCAAGGCCATTCAGTGCCCCTAGGCAATATGCTGCCTCAAATTATGATGATATTCCTACTGATGGTACACACACTGGATGGATGTCCTACTTCACTGCTAGCAGAGGAAGAGGAGCCATGTAATTTAAAATGATGTGGTGTTAATTTGGTTGAACTTTATGCCGATGTTGATGTGTTGTTGAACTTGATGCACAATCCAGTACTGGTTGGTTATTATGCTGTTGAACTTGATGCACAATCTAGTACTGGTTGGTTACTGTAATGTTGAACTTGAGGTGGAGTACTCTAGTTGCTACTGGATATTTTGGTGTTGAATATGTATGTGTTGCCAGTGCTAGTGCCTGAATATGTATGTGTTCAGTGCCTGAATATGTATGTGTTGCCAGTGCCAGTGCCTGAATATGTATGTGTCCAGTTCCTGAATTCTAAATGTCTGTTGGCACAAAGCAGTACCACAGTTGCAGTTACTTGTTGCAAGTCAGTACCAGTACTACTGCTAGCTGTTGCATGTCAGTACCAATATTGGGGCATCACATAACATGCAGTACCACACTTGGGGATTCTGGCATGTGGGACCGATACCTCTCCTACTATTAAAGTGACATCACAAGCTTGTATCGAGCGAGTGAGGAAGGAAACTAGGGTTCGTCCAACACAGTGTTCATTTGGAGCGCAGCAAAGGAGAGATCTCATCGTGGAGGTGCTGACTGGGGCCGGCGCCAGAGAGAGAGAGAGAGAGAGAGAGAGAGAGAGAGAGAGAGAGAGAGAGAGAGAGAGAGAGAGAGAGAGAGAGAGAGAGAGAGAGAGAGAGAGAGAGAGAGAGAGAGAGAGAGAGAGAGAGAGAGAGAGAGAGACAGAGAGAGAGAGAGAGAGATATGTCGTGCTCGTCCAGTGCCAGCTCAGCTCCCAGATTTCGCCGAGCTGCAGGAAGGAGGGGGAAGGAGTCGCGCTCGCCGGTGCGCTACCGCGAGAACCCAATGGCATACGAGCCTCCAGTGACGTGCCACTGCTCCCCTCCGAGGAAGGCGCCAAGATGGATCTCCTCGAGCAGGCAGAACCTGGTAGGAGGTACTACAACTGCGTGGATGCTATGGTGAGTGTTGTTTTTTGCCTAATTTTCTTCCTTTTTCTTCTGTGCAATAGTATGTGATTTGGAAATTTGTTTGTGCATCTTAATGGCACGGTGGATGTGGATTTGTGCAATGGCATGATGATCCATTGCCCAAATTTTGGAGTGAGCTCATTGGGGATCTGCGTGATGAAGTCTAGAGGCTTAAAGGTGCAACTGTTGCTAGATCTGAAGATCAATTTCCAATGCTTATTCACAGTGAAGATGATGGCACAAGGGAGGCCATGGTTCTGTCTCTGCAAACTCAACTCAGAGAGAAGAATGCAGAGATTGCAGGGATTAGGGCCAAATTTCACAATGTGTTGTTTCTTTTCACTATATTTGTGCTTGACTTAGTTGCAGGCAAGATCTTAAGTTAGTTAGTTGGTTTAGTTGCAGCCAATCTAAATGCACGTACTGTCTGGTTTAGTTGCTCTAGTTTAAGCCAAGTTGTAGGCTCTTTCTTAATATGTAATGGATCAGTGGCTTAATATGTAATGGATCAGTGAAGTTATCTTCTGATGCAATGAGATTGAGTCAGTCTTCATCCTCTTCTATTTTGTATGACATGATTGGTTAACTACAACATTGTCATAATGTATCATCATTAGCATATCCATAAACATATCCGTACATAATAAGAAACTGATCCATGTCTAGCACACATTAGTTTCTGGAGTTCAACTCATTATAGCCATACATAACCATTGTTCACAATACATAGAGGATTTCAACTTCAAATGCATATTTCATCCTTTTCTCACAAAAGGATGAATAGCATAACTACTACATACATACAGAGCCATAGTTCACAATTAGTACAAGCATACAATACACAACCTTAGTTCCTGAGTACTCTTAGTTCCTAGATGCTAGGTCATTACACAACCATCATTCCCAAAAGGTCAGCAATGCCACTAATATCATTTTCATTTTCTTCACTTCTCCAAGATGGCCTGAATCCCCTTGAACTTCTCCTTCAACTTTACATTTCCCATCATGAGCTCAGCATTCTGAAACTCTAACTGCCACTTCTCTTGAATATGCTTTTCATTTCCCTTAAGCAGATCAGCAACCTGAAGCTTCAACTCTAACTTCTCTTGGGTTAGCCTCTCCTGACACTTTGTTAGCTTTGCATTCTTTAGCTCCAAATTCATCCTAGCTTCAGTAAGCACTTTCTTCTCTTTCATTTTGTTCAACTTCAAGTTCTGAATGACTATTGCTTGAGCTCTTGTCAGGTTGACCGGCAGCTCATACTTATGACTAAGTTTCTGGGTCTTTGCATCTTTCTTTGCCATCTCAGTTGCCATATGTGCCTTCATATCATCAATCCGTTCTTTTCTTACCTCCTGCTGATATGTAATGGCAGACTGCAGATGTCTGAAATCCACCACCTTATCATCCTGGAAGTTCACAAGCTCATGCACATCTTGGGCTAGCTTGTCATAGTTGGCCTCCACACTAGTAGAAAAACACCTAATAGTACCGGTTCGTAAGGGCCTTTAGTCCCGGTTCATGAACCGGGACTAATGGGTCGTTACTAATACCTCCACCCATTAGTCCCGGTTCAAACACGAACCGGGACTAATGGGTCGTTACTAATACCTCCACCCATTAGTCCCGGTTCAAACACGAACCGGGACCAATGTGCCTCCACGTGGCCCTGTGCGCCGAGCCCAGTCAGGGGGCCTTTGGTCCCGGTTGGTGGCACCAACCGGGACCAAAAGTCCATGTTTTTTTAGAAAAGTGGCTGCTTTAGGGGTTTTGGGGGTTATTTTTAGGTTGTTATTAGCTAGCTAATAGAGAGAAGCGTCCTCTCTTATATCTTCGTCCTTGGTTTACCAACGCTGCTGCTATATATGTTCATTTCACCCGCTGATATAATAACTCATGCATGCTCGCATCATACATCATCATATATAATAACAAGTCCTACTAATCATGCATCATCATACAACTTCTACTCGTTATTAATAATAAGTCATACGATCATCATCCTCATAGTCATCGAACCCAACCCTACATAATTGTTCTTAATTAGCACATGATCATCAGTATCAGGTAGGACATGACCTAAACACCCTTAAGGTAAAATAGCATAAAACAATATAGACCCTAACTCTCCATTATGAAGAATGGCGATCATCCTGTCTCCAATTCTTCCCCTCCGCTGATTGTTGCTTCCAAGAAGCTCCTTACGACTGTCCATACATTTTTTCCATTCTTTGATTGTCATGTCTCCACTTCTTTTAGAAACCCTGTATGGACAGTTCAGATTCGTAGGAAGACCTGGTTGTATGTTCAAAACATGAAGGCTACCGTGTGTATACATCAGATGAGGCACACAATCGTTCGGGATTATCTGTTGAAAAACATAGTAATAACTTCGTAGTTAGCAATGATGTACTAGTTTTAGAAGTGTGCAAAAAGATGCATGGATGTCGTAATAGTAAAAAGTCTTACCAGGGTATCCCCATGGTAGTTACCGTAGTTCAACACGTGCACTAGTGGCACGTATTGACCATAATGTTGAGGAGTTTGATTGTAGATATTGTAATTCTCAAGATCAGTACAAAATGCGACCAGATGATTTTTCTCCTGATAAGTTAATTCGGAGCCTTCGGTGTAGTAGGTTCTGTCTACCATCTTCCGCACATTCTTTGAAGAATGAAAATAAGCTGTCAATGAAAATAAGTTGTCAACTATTTTGAAATAAACAATATAAATTACTTAATAACTATGTTAAGCTCACATGGGGGAAGAATTGGAGGTGTATCCACAAGGACGAAAATCGAAGGTCTCTCTTGCGCGATTGTAGGATCACCAAGATCCATGGTGACAAGCATACCCTCATCAAAACCATACATCTTGCAAAGTGCTTCCCAAATTTTGCAACCAAAATGGGTTACACTCTGAGCATTGTACAACTTTACTTGAAAATCCACACCATGATGGGTACTTAGGATAATTTTTTGGTTTCCATACTTTCATGGTCTTCAAAACCCATCCTCTCCAAGACATAGCGTCTTGCAAAGCATGGGATAAGCTAGTCGAATTGGAAAAGATGAAAAATACACATTAAAATAGTTGAAGTCGTGCTTAATTACGAAAAAACTATTGTCGTCGTTGCGTACCATATGAACATCGAAGGTCTCCTCGAGCTTAATGCTGAAGCGCCGATCTTCGTCCAGCTCAATGAACCTGTCGCACATACCTCGGTCGTCGTGGCACCAGTCGCACTCCCCCGGACGGTTTTCATCGTCCGAGTACGACATTTCCGGCCTAAGTTCATAATTCAAATATTAAATATATGTACTAAAAAACCTAAATTAGATCATTATTATTAATCACGGGTTGACTATCGGTGATGGTATGTAGCTCCTCCTTTCATTCCCGAGTGCATTATTACAACAAATTGTCTAGCACACGGGAATGAAGGAGAAGCTACCCCCACGACGGCGTGGATGATGGAGGGGGCTCCTAGATTTCTGCATGGAGAGTGCTCTTCAATTTTAGCATTCAAAGTAGGAGTACTTTTCCAATATGAGCATTCAATAAGCAAAACCAAATCGTAAAATAAAGTAGTATTCAAATTAGCATGCATTCAATTATAACCAAAAGTACATCATCTCTTCTGTCCGTACATCGTCGAATACTCCTCGAATACTATCATACATATAGCATCGCTAATTAATACAGCTAGAACCGTAGCGCCCGAATGGTATCGTCGCGGGCGGTGGACACCCAAAGATAAGGAACGATCACAGGATCATAGCTCAGTGAGATCCCTGAAGAACCTGCCAGGTATTGTCGAACCTGCCCTCCAACGCAACCATGTAGCGACGGACGTGCTCGTCCTCCTCGCTGACATGGTGACGTACTACCTCCGCGGTGTCCGGAAGCCTCGGCACCGTCACTGGCCCACGCGACCGCCACCAAACAAGGATCGGGTCAACAACGGGCTGCCTGCTCATCAACCTACGTCCCCCAGAAGGTAGCACCTCCCAATACCAGCCCGGCGGAGCCCAGTCCCGAACATGGCCCTGATCAAGCAGGCCTCCATCGCCGAGTCGACGACGACGAGGATGCGGGATAGGCATCGCCGACGTCGATGCTGGAACTACGTACTTCTATATATAGTTAAATAAAGTAGTTTTATTAATTAAATCAACTATCTAATTCAACTACTAAGCACTTACTATAAATAAATAAAGTAGCACTTACTATAAATAAATAAAGTAGCACTTACTACAAACTACTTATATATATAGTTAAATAAAGTAGCACTTACTACAAACTACTTCTATATATAGTTAAATAAAATAGTTTTATTAATTAAATCAACTATACAAACTATACTAAGCACTTACTATAAATAAATAAAGTAGTACTTACTAAAAACAAAGTAGCACTTACTATATAATACTTACTAAAAATAAACTAGTATTTTCTAACTAACTAATATTTTTCTAACTAATTATATTACCAAAAATCTAAATAAAATAGTAATTATATTTTTCTAACTAGCTAGTTCAATTATAGTACTTTTACTAACACAATCTAAATATGAACAAATTAATTACACCAAAAAATCTATTAACAGAAAAAAATCTAACACAATATGAACAAATTAATTACACCAAAAAGTCTATTAACAGAAAAAATCTAACACAATATGAACAAATTAATTACACAATCTAAATTAACATACTATGAACTACATATCTAAATTACTACACATCTAATCTAACAAAAAATCTATAAACTACAAAAAATCTAACAAAATCATACAAAGTTGCTCACGGCGAGGTCGTGGCGACGGCGACGACTAGGTCTTGGCAGGCGGGCGGGCGGCGACGGCGTCAGGCGGCAGGGCGGCGGGCGGCGACGGCGAGGTGCGAGCAGGTCAGGTCAAGGGCGGCGCGTCAGGTCGAGGGTGGGGCGGCTGAGGTGGAGGAGGAGAGACATGCGCAAGGCTGGAGAGATCGAGGAGGAGGAGAGATCAAGTGGGATGCAATTCTCAAATTTTCCTTATATAGCAAAGGCTTTGGTCCCGGTTGGTGGCTCTAACAGGATCGATGATGCCTTTAGTCCGGTTGGTAGCACCAACCGGGACCAAACCTCTTTTCAAAGAGCCCAAAGGGCGGGAAGCGAGAGGCTTTGGTCCCGGTTGGTGCCACCAATGGGACTAAAAGTGAGCATTGGTCCCGGTTGGAGCCGCCAACCGGGA
Source organism: Aegilops longissima (assembly GCA_021605205.1). Lineage (NCBI taxonomy): Eukaryota > Viridiplantae > Streptophyta > Magnoliopsida > Poales > Poaceae > Aegilops > Aegilops longissima. The sequence continues at coordinate 20,890,483 of CM038678.1, forward strand.
CCAATGGTCGTGGTTGCACGCAGTCTTGCACGAAAGTTTAGTCCCACTCGCTAGCTGAGAGGCGTGCAGTGGTTTATAAGCCCCACTGCCGCACCCCTCTCAAGCTCCTCTCCACTGCAGGCTTACGGGCATACTTACTACTGCTTTGCCTGATGGGCCTACTGGGCCAACTGGGGGCCTGAATCCTGGCCCATGGTGGGTTTCTAGTCATATTCAGGCCGTGGGGGCCCAGTAGGAGGCACTTTTTTTCTTTACTTATTGTTGCTATTTTTATTTTTTTTCCTAGATTTTTTGTTTTGTTTTCTGCATTATTTATTTTCTTTTGTTTTTTTGCTTTATTTTTGAATTCTTTTTGCTTTATTTTTGAATTCTTTTTGCTTTTAGTTTTAGAAAAATTATAAACTTTCTGTTAGTGCCATTAGTTCTCAAATTTGAAAACACTTTTTTATTTGTTTCGTGCTTTATTTATTTTATTTTGTTTCTACTTACAACAAAATACTTATTGTTGCTATTTTTATTTTCTCCAGATTTTTTTCTGCATTATTTATTTTCTTTTGTTTTTTGCTTTATTTTTAATTCTTTTTGCTTTTAGTTTTAGAAAAATATAATCTTTCTGTTAGTGCCATTAGTTTTCAAATTTGAATACACCTTTTTTGTTTTATTTTTGCTTTATTTATTTTATTTTGTTTCTACTTATAACAAAATACTTATTGTTGCTATTTTATTTTATTTTCAGTTTTTTGTTTTGTTTTCTGCATTATTTATTTTCTTTTGTGTTTTTCTTTATTTTTTAATTCTTTTTGCTTTTAGTTTAAAAAATACAATCTTTCTGTTAGTGCCATTAGTTTTCAAATTTGAATACACCTTTTTGTTTTGTTTTTGCTTTATTTATTTTATTTTGTTTCTACTTACAACAAAATACTTATTGTTGTTATTTTATTTTTTCTAGTTTTTTTGTTTTGTTTTCTGCATTATTTTTTTTTTGTTTTTTGCTTTATTTTTAAATCTTTTTGCTTTTAGTTTTAGAAACAATATAAACTTTCTGTTAGTGCCATTAGTTTTCAAATTTGAATACACCTTTTTGTTTTGTTTTTTGCTTTATTTATTTTATTTTGTTTCTACTTACAACAAAATACTTATTGTTGCTATTTTATTTTATTTTCCAGTTTTTTTGTTTTGTTTTCTACATTATTTATTTTCTTTTGTTTTCTGCATTAAAGCATTTCAAATGAACTCTGAAAAAGTTGAAAGTTGGCATGGTATCACGAGGGCCGAACCAGAAGACATTAAAGCATTATGTGCCGGGACTAAAGAGGGGCAGTGGTCCCGGTTGTTGCCACCAACCGGTACCAATGGACCCGTCTAATTACTTATTTATTTTCTGCAGCTGTTTTTTAGTTGATTCTTTCCGTAGCTGTTTTTTTAGTCCCACCTCGCCAAGCGAGAGGCACTCGCAGCTGTTTATAAGCCCTGAGTGCAGAGATGATGAAGAAGAGGCTCAGTGCTCACCTGACGTTGGTTCGCTTCAAGCCTTGAGGAATAGGGTAGACTGCACGGAGCTATGTGTAGTGCAGTTTACACTATTTCGAAAGGTTTGAAGCGAATTAACTAGCATTGCGCCTCTTTTTTATTTTCAATGACTTATTACCACACATAAATAAATAGACAAAAATAAATATAGCAGAAAAGAAAAAAAAATAAAAAACTACTCAGAAATAAATAGAAGAAAAAATAGTTGTGATTAACTTTACTAAAATCTTTTTTATTTTTAATGACTTATTACAACTCAGAAATAAATAGGAAAAATAAATATAGCAGAAAAGAAAAAAACTATATAAAAACTACTCAGAAATAAATAGAAGAAAAATAGTTGTGATTAACTTTAATAAAATCTTTTTATTTTAATGACTTATTACAACTCAGAAATAAATAGAAAAAATAAATATATCAGAAAAGAAAAAAGCTATATAAAAACTACTCAGAAATAAATAGAAGAAAAAATAGTTGTGATTAACTTTACTAAAAAAGTGAGCATAGATGCGCTTATAGAGAAAATTAAACATAAATTCATAATAAATTTCTACTAACTTCAGAGAAATTCAGTATGAATTTAGGTCAAATTCCCTGTATAAGGGCATCTATTTTCATTTTGAGAGGAGCTCAACAAGGCAGAGAGGGAGGGGCTTATAAACCGGTGTGAGCCCCCTTCGGTTGGCGAGGTGGGACTAAACTCCGGCACCATTTAGTCCCGGTTGGTGGTATGAACCGGGACTAATGGGCAACCTTTGGTCCCGGTTCATGCCTCCAACCGGGACCAAGAGTGGTGGGCCAGGAGCGAGGACCATTGGTCCCGGTTCGTCCCACCAACCAGGACCAAAAGGCCAGACGAACCAGGACCAATGGCCCACGTGGCCCGGCCGGCTCCCGGGGCTCACGAATCGGGTCCAATGCCCCCATTGGTCCCGGTTCTGGATTGAACCGGAACTAAAGGGCTGACCCGGCCTGGACCAATGCCCCCTTTTCTAATAGTGCTAGCTTGTTCTTCTCTTCTGTCAGATGGTGGATAGTGAAAGAACTTTCAAGATTGTCATTCAGCCTAGCACTTTTGGCATCTTCAACCATTGCCCATAGCTTCAACAATGCATTCTGCATTGTTGGGGGCCACTGGTGATCAACCCATTCAACAAAGCCACAATTGCTACCTTCCTGCAAAAACAACAACAACACCAACACAGTTCATACAACAAGTAATTACACAAGATCACTGCAATTGCCAACAAGAATATCTAAATTTCGCATCAGACCACTACATTTAACAAGAGGAGCAGCCACTTGAGTAGCTGACTGACTAGGTTCATATCAAGGAGTGTTCAACCATTTTTAAGCTACTCTAGTACCACTATGAACCAAAATTACTATGCCATTGTACTCCAGCAAAATATAATCATGCTTGACCTAAATAAGCTACTCTAGTACCACTATGAACCAAAATTACGATGCCATTGTACTCCAGCAAAATATACTCATGCTTGACCTAAATAAGCTACTCTAGTACCACTATGAACCAAAATGTCCACACCAAGCAGAGTACTCCAGCAAGCAGAGTTCAATATGACACTGACAAACTAAGAAAAAAAATCACTATGCCTACAATCCATACCGGCTGTGCACATGCTAAAAACCTCCTGCATGTGTCTGTTCCTTCAAAGGCAACAAGCCTCTCGAATGCCATGCCGTGCTTCTCACATGGGGACATCACATCCAGCTCAAGCCCCTTGTAATCTGGATCTTCAAGGCTGAATGGGACCTGCAGAAGCTCGTACAAGGACAATGGCCAACTCAAAACCCAGCTTAATCAACCAAATCAAGAAACCCCTTATCTGAAACCCTAAACCTAGCTCAACTCTACTGACTGACCTGGTTAAGCCCGTCGGTGGAGGAGGAAGACTGCATGTACGAGAGGCTAGACTGGTCGTCGCTGCTTTCGTCCTCCAAAACCATGGCGTCGGCGGGGCGGGGCGGCGGCCGACAGTCGGGACGCTGGCGGCGGTGACGACGCGGGGAACGAGTCAAGGAGGAAGAGGGGAGGGGAATGGTGCGACTGGGCTCGGGCTGGTGCGACCGGGCCGGTTAGGAGAGCAGCGCACCGGCTCGTCCTAGTCAGCGCGCGGGCACACGCGGGCACGTGCCGATTGGCCAGCGTGGCACCTGACGGGTGGGGCCCAGCTGTCGGTTCTAGCGTCAATATGTATAAATACGAGTTTTAGCCTCTTCTACAAAAACCTGGACCAATGTTGGTACTGATACACAAAAATTAGCAATCGTGGTACCAATCTGCATGTGATGCCCTAATTGTGGTACTTCCATGCAATTAACTCGATTTTGACCGAACTCCTATGATTTCCTTTCTTCGATTTGCTCTTTTAGTATGCACTTGATGGAAGTAACTCGCGTGAGTGCATAGCGTAAACGAAGAAGAGAAAATAATCAAATCAATTGTTAGATCATTGATGTTAATAACAAAAGACAATAAATTTGCTTTCTCATAATTGATCTCTTGCACGGCGGTAGCGCGGCGCACGGCCAGGTGCGGGCCTCGGCGCAGCGCGGGTCGGAGGGCGCAGGTCCGGCGGCGCGGAGGACGTGCCCAGGGGCATGGCCGGGCCGGGCAGACGAGCGCGGCTGCGCTCCTCCCGTGGCCTGCGGTGCAGCGCGGCTGGGCGCGGGCGGCAGCCGGGCGCTGCGCAGCCACGGGAGGAGCGCAGGGGCACGACGCGGAGTCGCCGGAGTCGAGAGCCACCGCGGGCGTCGGGCACTGGAGTTGGCCGCCTCGCTCATCGTTCCTGTAGCCTTGGAAGCGAGTTGCTTGGCCTTGTTTCTTTTGGCAGAGCAAAGTGGATGATAACTTGTTGATACTTAAAGATACGTAAACGAGAGACAATCGCGAGAGACAACAAATCGCGAGAGATAACTTGTTCAAGTGTATCGTTATGAGTGCAGCGTTTTGGTGCCAGGCTCATCTGCATCCGGTTAAATCAAAATAAATATTTTTTTTTCAAAAAATTCATTTTTTTGTGTGGTAGATAATTTGATGCGTGGGTTTGTTTTAATTTTTAGATTTGGACGGCTGAGCAGCTCTCAACATTTGGACAGCTGAGCAGCTCTAAAAAAGACAAATCGGGTCAGAACAGTGCGTGAACAGTAAACATTTTTATAGACCCCAGATTTGTCTTTTTTTCCGAGAGCTGCTCAGATGTCCAAATGATTTGAAAATTGGGGCGAAGCTCACGCATCAAAATATCTACCACAACTTTTTTTTGGAATATTTTGAATTTTTCTAGTATTTGTTCTAATTTGTTTTGTCGGGGCGGGTGCAGTTGAGCTCGGGCTCAGAAATGGATTACTGTATATTCCTTATTAATAATTCAGTTACACAATATATAGATCCTGTTGGGACGCATGGTACAGAGGGACCCGAGTAGCGTCGGTTAGCGAGATGAAAGGAAGAGTGGCGCCTGTTCGAGCAGTTAGCAAGGGAGATTCCCTTCCAATTAAATATCTGTTTAATTGTAACAAACATCATTTTAAATCAAAGGACGGACATATCATTTCTTATTCATCAATTACAACAAAATCAAGTTTATAGTTAATAAAACATAAAAAAGCAATATGGGAAGCATACTTTTTTCATCAATTAAAGCTAATTTTTGTCAATAAACTCCCTTTTGCATGTAATGTAAAATAAAAACACTCAAAGGCAAGACCATTTAGGCAAGTAAATGATCCACACTTTGACATGAGATGTGATAAAGAATTGAGACAGAGCAAATGTTGAATAATACCGAGAATTAGAGAGAAATTTGAGACTGGACAAATGCACTATGTAGCCAATCAAACACTCCTAAATCTGAAGCAAAAAACAATATACCATTTACTATTAGTAATCTTAAATAAAGCGCACAATCTTCACTTCCATCGCTCCTTCATTCTGTGTACACGTATTTCCGGAAATACATTAGTACAAAATCCATCACCTCTGCTGTAATAACCAAAAAAAAATACCAACATCTTGTTATCTTGCAAACCTAAAGAAGAAGGGAAAACATAAGGATTAATGATTTATACAACTATATTAAGAAATCAGCTAATCATTGAATTAGACATCAAGGTAGTAATGAAGTTCTTTCAAGGCAATCATTGAAATAGAAGGATTATTTATACAACTATATTAAGAAGTCACCTATTTGAACAAAGTAGAAGCAATCAGACAAAACTTAAAGATTCAATCAGAAACGCAAAAGAATAATTGAGGAATAACTTTCTGTACAACAATCAGCTGAAAATTATGTAAAAAAATTCTGCCAGCATATACACTGTACCACGCCATTCCTTAACAAACAAGAATGACAGTAAACAAGTGACAAAGACTAACTTCAAGATCTTTAACACAAAATGGACATAAACATAGGCCAAGTTCAAGTCAAAAGATGTAATATTGTGGACTATATTAACTCAATGTTTAAATCAAAATCGGCATTTTATCTAACTCAATGTTTATGTTGCAAGTTCATCTCAAAGCGCCAACAAATACAGTAGTAAACAATACTTGCTTGCCAAGTGAACTCCAAATGGCTTGGAAAATATTAATAAAGAATATGATACAGTTTCATCGAGAGATCTCCCACACTGATAGTTTATTTGTGGAGCACTAAGCCGTGTACTTGTGATTAGATGAAAAATTCAAAATCTGTATTGTAGTGAACTATGAAACAAGAACAGTGAACTAATAGTTAGGAGAGCGCAACTTGAATTGATCATGCTTCGCTTATATTCAAGGACGGATAGAAAAGATAGTCTATCATCCATGTTACTTCTGTTCATAACGATTCTATATGCTTAGGGCTAGGGGTTTCCCCACTTGACCAACATTGAAACTATATATGCTCATTGGCTTGCATGAGAACTACCCATTATTTTATTACATGGAAAAAGCAATTAATTGATAGTTATTTAGACACACACAGAAAGAATCCATGAACACCAAGAGATAGCTACTCTAGTTGAGAATGGAAATGGTCCAATGCAGATTTGCTACGGCAGTCCACACCTTGAACAGCTGAAAATGTACAACGTGAATAATTCACGTCAAGAATAAGACAAGTGGAATAATGGAAGGGTATCAAGCTCACCATGTTCTACTGGAGGACTGTGGTGTCGACGTCGATCAGGTGGGAGATATGCCGACTATAATGTGCAAAGCAAACATATTAGTGTGACAACTGGATGTGTGGTTTCATTTCATTATTACTGAAATGCAAATGTTATCTCAACTGAACCGATTCTTAAAGAACTATGCCTTCACAAATCTCTAAATTTACTAACTGGAGTCTTAAAGAATTGATTCCAATGCATACTAACTGAACTAAGAAGGAACAATGTACAATGGCTAGCCGAACATTACTTCCCTTTCTTCATGATATACTTGAGGTTTGTCTTGCATAAAGTAACAAGTATCTATTTATTACTTGGAATTATAATGAACTAACATCAGAAACCTGAAGTTGTGCAACAGTGACCATCCTTTGGATAATAATAACAAACAGAACATATTTTCCATCTTTGCATTGGTAAGGCTAAAACACATATATCAGACACCAAATTACTAGTCCTTGAAATGCGCCAACTAAAATGAAATACCGGCTTCACCTGCCCTAGATGTCCTCTGCTCAATCGTGCAATGTTCGAACTTACAGAATTCGTGAGATATATATCTGTCAAAATTCGCTATGCAATCTAAGTGAAAATGCAAGCCTTAACCGATGGTTAATATAGATCAGGAATCAAAAGTGATCGGTCACAAGTGAATATTACAAATAAATTTTGAGAAAGGAAGGTCCAACACACATGATGGTTCCATGAATAATTCAGGAGCAGCGGATGAAATAAAATAAGCAGAGGATGATGCCATAGAGGAGGAAGGAAGAGGTACCAAGTGCTCACTAAAGAGGTTCATTGGTGATGCAGTGGTCACAGTGCAGGTCGGCAACCACCGTCGCACAGCATAGGAGGTCAACACATGATGCACAGCTGCACCGGAGAGGGGACAGAGGAGGTTCGGGTCGCCGCCGTCCAGCCCAACGCGCACGAGTGCACCGAGTTAGGGGACACCATCTAGGAGGCAGAGAGGCGGGATGAGGCGAGCTGTCCGATAGGGAGGAGCCGCCGGAGAAGGGTCGGCGATGGGCGCGGTACCGCAACCGAAACCCTAGCCATGGGCTTGGGGTCGTGGGCGAGCGTCAAAGACTGGTTTTTGTCTCGTCGGGCGCGAGGGGTCGCATGAGAGAGAGAGAGAGAGAGAGAGAGAGAGAGAGAGAGAGAGAGAGAGAGAGAGAGAGAGAGAGAGAGAGAGAGAGAGAGAGAGAGAGAGAGAGAGAGAGAGAGAGAGAGAGAGAGAGAGAGAGAGAGAGAGATATCAGGTTGCGAGAGGGATGGATGGGTGGGTGATGCGACGGATCTATCATCTGCCATAGCTGCGAGGTGAGGTGAGGGGAGGGAGCGACGAGCTATGGGAGGAGGATGGAAAGAGGTGGTGTGTTTCGGCGATGGGGGGAATGGGGCGGGGGCTGTGTGGAGGAGGAAGGGAAGAGGGGGCCAAGGAGGAGTGTGTTAGGGTTAGCCTTTTCTATGTGAAATGGTTGGGCGGGCTTTAGCGGGCTTTAGACGGGCTTGCAGGGCTATACCAGTCCGCCCATGACAGTTTTTGAAATTGTCATTGCAAATCCTTCATGGATTAACTGATTTCTTGTAGTGTACATCACCGCTGCAACCAATTAATTTAGCTTCTCGGACGAGCATGCGTCGTAATCCAAACATTAAGAAGCTTTAGAACGGTTACTTATTCCCAGAGGTAAGAAAATTTAGAGATTTCACTGCCATCTGAGTATGCATGAATGTTCTTCACTCATTAACTTATATATGATCGTTTAACAGATCATCCTTTGTGTACATGGTTCAGATTAGCATGAGATGTGAAGTGCACCAAAAGATGTTCCCAGATGCCAAGGTCATCAGCTTGGGCATCGATGACACGACCCAACCCATACCAAGCATCTTCACATCTGCCATGGCCGAGGTACATATATTGAAGGAAATATGCACTAGAGGCAATAATAAAGTTGTTATTTTATATTTCTTTATTCATGATAAATATTTATTATTCATGCTAGAATCTATACCTATACTAATTACAGACTCCCAAGAAATTACCACGTTAATCAGTAATTAGGAACCGTTAATCTGGTGGGGCCGAATTATCTATACCTATACTAATTACAGACTCCCAAGAAATTACCACGTTAATCAGTAATTAGGAACCTTAATCTGGTGGGGCCGAATTATCTATACCTATACTAATTACAGACTCCCAAAAAATTACCACGTTAATCAGTAATTAGGAACCGTTAATCTGGTGGGGCCGAATTATTACGGTGTAGATTAACTAGAAAGAGGGAAAAAAAATACGAAACAGAATATAAGGAAAAAAATTGGGAAGGCCCATAATGTTTTCACGTGTAGTTGATATGATTCACTTTCATTATTTTAAAATAAACCAAAAGAGATTTCCATGTAATCTATCATCACGGTTGATGGTAGAGGTTAAAATAAATTTAAAAAGATACGTGGAAAGGCCCACATGCTTTCACGTACGAAGGAATAGAAGGCATAGGAAAAAACGTGGCCTCTTGGTATAGAAGGAATACAAATTAAATCTCTCTCAAAGAAAGAAAAACAAATCCAGTTACCTCACGGGGAGGTGGTCCTCTCTTTGCAAGCCTTCTTCTATCCATGGCGACTTCTTTTGATTCGCTGAGCATCGCGTGTTATTCTGTCCTTCTATGTGCCCAACAACTACCAGGCTAGCAACACCATGTACGTCCTCATGTTCGTACGATTACAACAATGGCATGAAGATAATCAGGCAGGCATCGGTCAGCCTATGCTAGGCTTCAGATCGGTTCCTTACCTAAACACTACCATATTTAGAGGTTAAACACTGATGTCCTTTCCTTTCCAGGAAAAGAGGAAAAGCCGACCTGCACGGCAAGTCAAATCCGTCCGCTAATGCCGATTTCATCTGTCTAAGGTTTGGTAATTTCCACCGTTTCGAGTCTTCTATTCTGATATTCATCTAATTTCGAATATCATGTAATAGAAATTTTGTCTTTTAGAAGATCTTTGTGCCGCAGATTTCTAAATCGCCATCTCTCTAGAACTCTGGAGCGTATGGTGTGTGGCCTAGCAGGAGCACCTAATCATCATCTGTCACATCTCTACCATGGAAGCATGTATCACATTGGTTGCTTTACATGAGGTCACTAATTACCTACAGTATTAGTTTCCTCGAATACTCCCTCATCAGGATCCATTCATGCATACATCAAGGTAGAGTTGCTTCAGCCTCCCTACTCCATGCCAAGGGGGTTCGCAGCGCCCAACTGTACATGTGTCAGTCCCCAACTAATGGACATAGTTCGGTGCAGCCATCTAGCTGACTCCAAGCATATATTGTTGCCCTTGCCTATTACTCTCTGACGAGGAACAAAGCTGGCCCTGTGATTATTTGCCGGCTGTAGAACATGCAGATGTACGTAGAAAGGCTCGATCAAAGAATTAGTTGATGGGCGATGCTGTAATTAGTCAGGAGCAACATACACCTGCACATGTACGGCAGCTGCACTAGCAGGCAGGTGGGTGGATTGATTCTGGTGTAAAGGAGCCTCGGCAGCAAATGCATAGGGCAGACAGGTGACGTTATGTTTTGTTTTGTAAATTCTCCCCCATATTTTTTCGTTTTGGTTATTTCTTCCTCTCCCTGAAGTCTAATAGGTATGTGTCGTGCATTATCCTTCATATATATGAAAACATTGATAATTTTATCTTTTTTAAAGATCTTAATTAGAGTTACTATTCACTTTATAAACAGTCAGATGATTTTTTTTATAGATCCAGCCATGGCTGGTATTCATTGATATTAAGCAGGGAGCAGGACAAATGATGACAAGGTGGAGATCCGAGGATCAAGGAAATAAATAAGAAGGAGAAAACATGTCCGAGAGCATATCCGCATGCCTATAATCTTATGGTGATTAATTGGCAACAATAATAAAGTAGATTTTGATTCATTGTTATGTACTATTATAAGGTTATGAAGGATTTTAATTCGGCGGTTTAGTTCTATCATCATCTATTAAATAAAGTAATTTTTTACAAGAGGTATACTTTTTATTTGTCTATGCGAACAATGGTGCCAATTAACTATGGTGGACATACTAGATTCATTGGTTTACTTTTCTCCCTGCTGCATTGTGAGATTTGTATGATCCAGACTTCTCTAAGTGTAACCACATTACTCGACAATTCTGAGTATTCTTGCCCGTTAGTATATACTGACTATTGCTCCAGTTATTTTTGTTTTCTTACCTTTTACTCGCTTTGACGTCAGTTATGTAGATGAACTGGACCAATCTTCACTGTGTATCCAATAACTTTATACACGAGAATATGGTTATCACGGGGGTGCTAAAAGAGAACGAGATATTAAGGAAAGGATTACACTAGCCATATTGACATAAGACCCCCTGTGTCGACATGCCAAAGCATACTTTGAAGCGAAATAAATGATAGTACTAAATTTATATATGGCAACGAGCATTGAGATGTAGCCTTCCAGAGTCAAATTTATGATCACACCTTTACAGTCTCTTGGACCAAATGATGTGCTATGCTTCCACTGGATTCTTCCTCATGCAAACATATAGATACAAGTTCATATGTCAGGATCAAATCCTTTTCACTGAGGTACAATCTGTATTTGCAGTTGTTGCATGTATTGCCTCCTTAAAAGTCATTCAATTAAATCAGATGTGTCTTTTTTTTAAAATTGGCTGTGACTCTCACTTAAAAATTATAATATTTTCTCATATGTAGGTTAAATATAACATCTCCCTAGCTCGGTTATGATACCAACATACTATCCTAAAACGTAAGGAAATCACCTCAAAATATTTGCAGTTTGAGGATCTAAACAAGCAGGAGTACTTGGCAATGTCTATGTGTTGGGCAGAGAAATGAGCTCCATGCCAAAGCTATCTATCTGATGCCAAAGCTAGCATGTTCAGCTGGACCTACAACGAGTTGCTTGGATTATTATCTGGTGTGTTATTAAGTTGCTATTTTTGTACTGGCAAAGATTAATATTTTTTGTCATTGAGATAAAATTTATCTTTTTGGATTACAAAACTGCAGTTTGTTTAGCTATGTGCACCTAATTAAAATTGTTCCTTTAGATTCCATTTTATTTCAGACTTGGGTGCATTGAAAGATCATTATAGAGGTATTTTTTCCTCAATTAATCTGGCCATAAGATCGGCGCTGTACTATTTTGTTAGAAGATGGTTTTTGTATTGTTGATGCACTTTTGTTTGCGCAAATAGCCTTTCAATATATATTTCTGATAGACGATTGGTTTTCTGTCAGCACATTTTGTCTATCTTTTACTTGATGGTAATAACCAGTCAAAATGGTTCAATTCATAAGTTTCTAGCAAGAATAATTATCTATTGTATTATTCAAATATAATTTAAATGTACTAAAATCATCATGTTGTATCGACTATAGGTGCATCGAAGTATGTTTGTATAAACTAAATGTCATCTTTGCTTTTCGATCGAACCTTTTGCTTATATCTGATATACTTGAGATGTTAGAGAAATGAACATGTGGAATAACCTGGTAATTTTCTTATTGTGGAAAAAAAGGCTTTGCTTACCTGCGTCAACAAGATTAAATTAGGCGCAATGAAGCCAATCATGAAGGATCTTCCAGACACATGCTTGGACGATGAAGAACAACAAATAAAAATAACCTGCTGGAATAGAATATTATTGTCATCCTCAACCTCAAATGTATTATCAAACACTTTGCCATACATTAGGAAAATGTTTAGTGATTTCAATACTAATATTCTGTAGGTAAATTTCTGATCTTTCTATATTTAAAATATGTAGATATCCATATATCCAGTTTACTATTAATATCTCCACGTATTCAGAAAATGACTAGCCCGTGCGTCCGCACGGGTTGACGACTAGTTTTATTAACCGGAAACTTAATACATTTGTGAATACATAGACAAAACACCGTGTCCCTAGTATGCCTCTACTTGACTAGCTCGTTGATTAAAGATGGTTAAGTTTCCTAGCCATGGACATGTGTTGTCATTTGATGAACAGGATCACATCATTAGGAGAATGTTGTTATGGACAAGACCCATCCGTTAGCTTAGCATAATGATCGTTCAGTTTTATTGCTACTGCTTTCTTCAATGTCAAATACATATTCCTTCGACTATGAGATTATGCAACTCCCGGACACCAGAGGGATGCTTTGTGTGCTATCAAACGTCACAACGTAACTGGGTGATTATAAAGATGCTATATAGGTATCTCCGAAGGTGTTTTTGGGTTGGCATAGATCGAGATTAGGAGTTGTCACTCCGAGTATCGGAGAGGTATCTCTATGCCCTCTCGGTAATGCACATCATACGAATCCTTGCAAGCAATGTGACTAATGAGTTAGTTGCGGGATGATGCATTACGGAACAAGTAAAGAGACTTGCCGGTAATGAGATTGAACTAGGTATGGAGATACCGACGATTGAATCTCGGGCAAGTAACATACCGATGACAAAGGGAATAACGTATGTTGACATAGCAATTCGACCGATAAAGATCTTCATAGAATATGTGGGAACCAATATGAGCATCCAGGTCCCGCTATTGGTTATTGACCGGAGAGGTGTCTCAGTCATGTATACATAGTTCTCGAACCCGTAGGGTCCGCATGCATGCTTAACGTTCAATGATGATATGTATTATATGAGTTATGTGTTTTGGTGACCGAAGGTTATTTGGAGTCCCGGATGAGATCACGAACATGACGACGAGTCTCGAAATGATCGATACGTAAAGATTGACATATTGGAAGGTAGTATTCGGACACCGGAAGGGTTCCAGAGTGTATTGGGTACATACCGGAGTACCGGAGGAGTTACCTGAACCCCCCGGGGAAAGATATGGGCCATATGGGCCATAGGAGGGAGGCTAACCAGCCCACAAGAGGCCGAATTGGATTACGGAAGGGAGCGGCGTCCCCCTTTCCTTCTCCTACTCCCTCTCCTTCCCCCTTTCCCCCTCTGGTAAAAGGAAGGGGGGCCGAATCTTACTAGGAGCCCAAGTGGGACTCCCCCCCACTTGGGGTGCGCCTAGGGCCGACCTCCTCTCGCTCCCTCGTTTATATACGGGGGGCACCCCTAGGAAACACACCAATTGCTCTAAGCCGTGTGCGGTGCCCCCTCCACAGTTTACGCCTCCGGTCATATTCTTTCGATGCTTAGGCGAAGCTTTGCGCGGATCACATCACCATCACTGTCACCACCCGTCATGCTGACAGAACTCATCTACTCCTTCGACCCTCTACTGGATCAAGAGCTCGAGGGACGTCATCATGCTGAACGTGTGGAGAACTCGGAGCTGCCGTACGTTCGGTACTCGACCGATCGGAACAAGAAGACGTTCGACTACATCAACCGCGTTAAGCAAACGCTTCTGCTTTCGGTCTACGAGGGTACGTGGACACACTCTCCCCCTCTCGTTTCTATGGATCTCCTAGATAGATCTTGCATGAGCGTAGGATTTTTTTTGAAATTGCATGCTACGTTACCCAACAGTGGCATCTGAGCCAGGTCTATGCGTAGATGATATGCACGATTAGAACACAAAGAGTTGTGGGCGGTGATCGTCATACTGCTTACCAGCAATGTCTTATTTTGATTCGGCGATATTGTTGCATCAAGCGGCCCAGACCAACCTTACATGACCACGTTCATGAGGCCGGTTCCACCGACAGACATGCAACTAGTTTTGCATAAAGGTGGCAGGCAGGTGTCTATTTCTTCAACTTTAGTTGAATCGAATTTGACTGTGACGGTCCTTGTGAAGGTTAAAACAGCAAACTTGATAAATCACCATTGTGGGTTTTGTGCCGTACGTAAGTACGGTTCTTGCTAGAAGCCCATAGCAGCCATGTAAAACTTGCAACAACAAAGTAGAGGACGTCTAACTTGTTTTTGTAGGGCATGTTGTGATGTGATATGGTCAAGACATGATGTGATATACGTTGTTGTATGAGATGATCATGTTTTGTAGAAGTTATCGGCAACTGGCAGGAGCCTTATGGTTGTCTCTTTATTGTATGAAATACAAACGCCATGTAATTGCTTTACTTTATCCCTAAGTGATAACGATAGTCATAGAAGCAATAGTTGGCAAGACGACCACGATGCTACAATGGAGATCAAGGTGTCAAGCCGGTGACAATGGAGATGATGACGTTGCGTTGGTGATGGAGATCAAAAGCACAAGATAATGATGGCCATATCATGTCACATATTTTTGATTGCATGTGATGTTTATATTTTTGCATCTTATTTTGCTTAGTACGGCGGTTGCATTATAAGATGATCCCTTGACTAAATTTCTGAAGGAAATATGCCCTAGAGGCAATAATAAAGTTATTATTTATTTCCTTATATCATGATAAATGTTTATTATTCATGCTAGAATTGTATTAACCGGAAACATAATACAAGTGTGAATACATAGACAAACAGATAGTCACTAGTATGCCTCTACTAGACTAGCTCATTAATCAAGATGGTTATGTTTCCTAACCATAGACATGTGTTGTCATTTGATTAATGGGATCACATCATTAGGAGAATGATGTGATTGACATGACCCATTCCGTTAGCTTAGCACTTGATCGCTTAGTATATTGCTATTGCTTTCTTCATGACCTATACATGTTCCCGTAACTATGAGATTATGCAACTCCTGTTTACGGAGGAACACTTTGGTACTACCAAACGTCACAACGAATCGGGTGATTATAAAGGAGTACTACAGGTGTCTCCAAAGGTACTTGTTGGGTTGGCGATTTGAGATTAGGTTTTGTCACTCCGATTGTCGGAGAGGTATCTCTGGGCCTTCTCGGTAATACACATCACATAAGCCTTGCAAGCATTAACAACTAATGAGTTAGTTGTGAGATGATGTATTACGGAACGAGTAAAGAGACTTACCAGTAACGAGATTGAACTAGGTATTGGATACCGACGATCGAATCTCGGGTAAGTAACATACCGATGACAAAAGGAACAACGATATCGTTATGCGGTTTGACCGATAAAGATCTTCGAGAATATGTAGGAACCAATATGGGCATCCAGGTTCCGCTATTGGTTATTGACCGAGAATGGTTCTAGGTCATGTCTACATAGTTCTCGAACCCGTAGGGTCCGCACGCTTAACGTTTCGATGACAGTTCATTATGAGTTTATAAGTTTTGATGTACCGAAGGTTGTTCGGAGTCCCGGATGTGATCACGGACATGACGAGGAGTCTCGAAATGGTCGAGACTTAAAGATTGATATATTGGAAGCCTATGTTTGACTTGGAAAGGTTCCGGATGAAAACAGGAAGTTATGGGAACACCGGGGTTACGGAACCCCGGGGTCAATGGGCCTTAATGGGCCATAGGGAGAAGAGGAAGGGCGGGGGCAGGCGCGCTTCTTCCCTCTTCCCCTCCCCAATCCTATTCCAACTAGGAAAGGGGGGGAGTCCCACTCGGTGGGAGTAGGACTCCTCCAGCGCGCCCTTTGGGCTGGCTGCACCCCTTGCTCCTTTATATACGGGGCAGGGGGCACCCGAACACACAAGTTGATCTACGGATCGTTCCTTAGCCGTGTGCGGTGCCCCCCTCCACCATATTCCACTTCGGTCATATCGTCGCGGAGCTTAGGCGAAGCCCTGCGCCGTAGGGTCATATCGTTGCGGAGCTTAAGCGAAGCCCGCGCCGGTGGAGCATCATCATTGTCACCACGCCGTCGTCTTGTGGAACTCATCCCCGACGCTTTGCTGGATCGGAGCCGGGATCGCCATCGAGCTGAACGTGTGCTGAACTCGGAGGTGCCGTGCGTTCGGTGCTTGGATCGGTCGGATCATGAAGACGTACGACTACATCAACCGCGTTGTTATAACGCTTCCGCTTTCGGTCTACGAGGGTACGTGGACGACTCTCCCCTCTCGTTGCTATGCCATCACCATGGTCTTGCGTGTGCGTAGGAAATTTTTTGAAATTACTACGTTCCCCAACAGTGGCATCCGAGCCTGGTTTTATGCGTTGATGTCATATGCACGAGTAGAACACAAGTGAGTTGTGGGAGATATAAGTCATACTGCTTACCAGCATGTCATACTTTGGTTCGGCGGTATTGTGAGATGAAGCGGCCCGGACCGACATTACGCGTACGCTTACGCGAGACTGGTTTCACCGCCGAGCACTCGTTGCTTAAAGGTGACCGCGCGGTGTCTGTCTCTCTCACTTTAGTTGAACCGAGTGTGGCTACGCCCGTCCTTGCGAAGGTTAAAACAGCACCAACTTGACAAACTATCGCTGTGGTTTTGATGCGTAGGTAAGAACGGTTCTTGCTCAGCCCGTAGCAGCCACGTAAAACTTGCAACAACAAAGTAGAGGACGCCTAACTTGTTTTTGCAGGGCATGTTGTGATGTGATGTGGTCAAGACGTGATGCTATATTTTATTGTATGAGATGATCATGTTTTGTAACCGAGTTATCGGCAATCGGCAGGAGCCATATGGTTGTCGCTTATTGTATGAAATGCAAAGCCATGTAATTGCTTTACTTTATCACTAAGCAGTAGCGATAGTCGTAGAAGCAATAGTTGGCGAGACGACAACGATGCTACGATGGAGATCAAGGTGTCGCGCCGGTGACGATGGTGATCATGACGGTGCTTGGCGATGGAGATCACAAGCACAAGATGATGATGACCATATCATATCACTTATATTGATTGCATGTGATGTTTATCCTTTATGCATCTTATCTTGCTTTGATTGACGGTAGCATTATAAGATGATCTCTCACTAAAATTATCAAGAAGTGTTCTCCCGAGTATGCACCGCTGCGAAAGTTCTTCGTCTTTGAGACACCACGTGATGATCGGGTGTGATAGGCTCTACGCTCAAATACAACGGTGCAAAACAGTTGCGCACGCGAATACTCAGGTTAAACTTGACGAGCTTAGCATATAACAGATATGGCCTCGAACACGGAGACCGAAGGTCGAGCGTGAATCATATAGTAGATATGATCAACATAGTGATGTTCACCATTGAAACTACTCCATCTCACGTGATGATCGGACATGGTTTAGTTGATTTGGATCACGTAATCACTTAGATGACTAGAGAGATGTCTGTCTAAGTGGGAGGTTTTTAATATGATTAATTAAACTTAAATTTATCATGAACTTAGTACCTGATAGTATTTTTGCTTGTCTATGTTTACTGTAGATAGATGGCTCGTGCTGTTGTTCCGTTGAATTTTAATGCGTTCCTTGAGAAAGCAAAGTTGAAAGATGATGGTAGCAATTACACGGACTAGGTCCGTAACTTGAGGATTATCCTCATTGCTGCACAGAAGAATTACGTCCTGGAAGCACCGCTGGGTGCCGAGCCTGCTGAGAGCAACGCCAGAAGTTGTGAACGTCTGGCAGAGCAAAGCTGATGACTACTCGATAGTTCAGTGTGCCATGCTTTACGGCTTAGAACCGGGTCTTCAACGACGTTTTGAACGTCATGGAGCATATGAGATGTTCCAGGAGTTGAAGTTAATATTTCAAGCAAATGCCCGGATTGAGAGATATGAAGTCTCCAATAAGTTCTATAGCTGCAAGATGGAGGAGAATAGTTCATCGGTGAACATATACTCAAAATGTCCGGGTACAATAATCACTTGATTCAACCGGGAGTCACTCTTCCGGATGATAGTGTCATTGATGAATTCTCCAATCACGCCACCAAGCTACAAGAGCTTCGTGATGAACTATAATATGCAAGGGATGGCCAAAACAATTCCGAGCTCTTCGCAATGCTAAAAGCATGGAGGTAGAAATCAAGAAAGAGCATCAAGTGTTGATGGTCAACAAGACCACTAGTTTCAAGAAAAGGGCAAAGGAAAGAAGAAGGGAACTTCAAAAGAACAGCAAGAAAGTTGCTGCTCAAGAGAAGAAACTCAAGTCTAGACCTAAGCCTGAAACCGAGTGTTTTACCGCAAGCAAACTGGACACCGGAAGCGGAACTGCCCCAAGTATTTGGCGGATAAGAAGGATGGCAAGGTGATCAAAGGTATATGTGATATACATGTTATTGATGTGTACCTTACTAATACCGCAGTAGTACTGGTATTTGATATCTGGTTCTGTTGCTATATTTGCAACTCAAACAGAACTACGGATTGCGAAGATTGGCTAAGGACGAGGTGACGATGCGCGCGTGGGAAATGGTTCCAAAGTCGATGTGATCGCGGTCGGCACGCTACCTCTACATCTACCATCGGGATTAGTTTTAGACCTAAATAATTGTTATTTGGTGCCGCGTTAAGCATGAACATTATATCTGGATCTTGTTTGATGCGAGACGGTTATTCATTTAAGACAGAGAATAATGGTTGTTCTATTTATATGAATAATATCTTTTATGGTCATGCACCCTTGAAGAGTGGTCTATTTTATTGAATCTCGATAGTAGTAGTACACATATTCATAGTGTTGAAACCAAAAGATGCAGAGTTGATAATGATAATGCAACTTATTTGTGGTACTCGCCGTTTGGGTCATATCGGTGTAAAACGCATGAAGAAACTCCATCTTGATGGGCTTCGAATCACTTGATTATGAATCACTTGGTACTTATGAACCGTGCCTCATGGGCAAGATGACTAAAACGCCATTCTCCGAAACTATGGAGCGAGCAACTGATTTGTTGGAAATCATACATACTGATGTTTGTGGTCCAATGAATGTTGTGGCACGCGGCGGGTATCGTTATTTTCTCACCTTCACAGATGATTTGAGCAGATATGGGTATATCTACTTAATGAAACACAAATCTGAAACATTTGAAAAGTTCAAAGAATTTCAGAGTGAAGTGGAAAATCATCGTAACAAGAAAATAAAGTTTCTACGATCGGATCGTGGAGGAGAATATTTGAGTTACGAGTTTGGTTTACATTTGAAACAATGTGGAATAGTTTCGCAACTCACGCCACCCAGAACACCACAGAGAAATGGTGTGTCCGAACGTCGTAATCGTACTTTACTTGATATGGTGCGATCTATGATGTCTCTTACTGATTTACCGCTATCGTTTTGGGGATATGCTTTAGAGACGGCCGCATTCACGTTAAATAGGGCACCATCTAAGTCCGTTGAGACGACACCGTATGAACTGTGGTTTGGCAAGAAACCAAAGTTGTCGTTTCTTAAAGTTTGGGGCTGCGATACTTATGTGAAGAAACTTCAACCAGATAAGCTCGAACCCAAATCGGAGAAATGTGTCTTCATAGGATACCCAAAGGAGACTGTTGGGTACACCTTCTATCACAGATCTGAAGGCAAGGTTTTCGTTGCTAAATTCGGATCCTTTCTAGAGAAGGAATTTCTCTCGAAAGAAGTGAGTGGGAG
Source organism: Aegilops longissima (assembly GCA_021605205.1). Lineage (NCBI taxonomy): Eukaryota > Viridiplantae > Streptophyta > Magnoliopsida > Poales > Poaceae > Aegilops > Aegilops longissima. The sequence continues at coordinate 20,910,650 of CM038678.1, forward strand.
GAAAGTAGAACTTGATGAGATAACTGTATCTGCTCCCTTATTGGAAGGTAGTTCATCACAAGAAACGGTTCCTGTGACAACTACACCAATTAGTGAGGAAACTAATGATGATGATCATGAAGCTTCAGATCAAGTTACTACTGAATTTCGAGGTCAACCAGAGTAAAATACGCACTGTGAGTGGTACGGTAATCCTATTCGGAAGTCATGTTACTTGACCATGGCGAACCTACAAACTATGAAGAAGCGATGGTGAGCCCAGATTCCGAGAAATGGCTGGAAGCCATGAAATCTGAGATGGGATCCATGTATGAGAACAAAGTATGGACTTTGGTTGACTTGCCCGATGATCGGCAAGCCATTGAGAATAAATGGATCTTTAAGAAGAAGACTGACGCCGATGGTAATGTAACTATCTACAAAGCTCGACTTGTTGCAAAAGGTTTTCGACAAGTTCAAGGGGTTGACTACGATGAGACTTTCTCACCCGTAGCGATGCTTAAGTCTGTCCGAATCATGTTAGCAATTGCCGATTTTATGATTATGAAATTTGGCAAATGGATGTAAAACTGCATTCTTGAATGGATTTCTAGAAGAAGAGTTGTATATGATGCAACCAGAAGGTTTTGTTGATCCAAAGGGTGCTAACAAAGTGTGCAAGCTCCAACGATCAATTTATGGTGCAGTGCAAGCCTCTCGAGTTGGAATAAACGCTTTGATAGTGTGATCAAAGCATATGGTTTTATCTGAGTTTTGGAGAAGCCTGTATTTACAAGAAAGTGAGTGGGAGCTCAGTAGCATTTCGATATTATATGTGGACGACATATTGTTGATTGGAAATGATATAGAATTTCTGGATAGCATAAAAGGATACTTGAATAAAAGTTTTTCAATGAAAGACCTCGATGAAGCTGCTTACATATTGGGCATCAAGATCTATAGAGATAGATCAAGACGCTTAATTGGACTTTCACAAAGCACATACCTTGATAAAGTTTTGAAGAAGTTCAAAATGGATCGTGCAAAGAAAGGTTTTTACCAGATTACAAGGTGTAAGATTGAGTCGACTCAATGCCCGACCACAAGCAGAAGATAGAGAGAAAATGAAAGATGTTCCTATGCTTCAGCCATAGGCTCTATCATGTATGCAATGCTGTGTACCAGACACGACGTATGCTTAGCTGTAAGCTTGGCAGGAAGGTACCAAAGTAATCCAGAGTGGATCATGGACAGCGGTCAAGAACATCCTGAAATACCGAAAAGGACTAAGGATATGTTTCTCGATATGGAGGTGACAAAGAGCTAGTCGTAAATGGTTACGCCGATGCAAGCTTTGACACCGATCCGGACGATTCTAAATCGCAAACCGGATACGTATTTTTATTAAACGGTGGAGCTGTTAGTTGGTGCAGTTCTAAACAAAGCGTCGTGGCGGGATCTACATGTGAAGCGGAGTACATAGCTGCTTCGGAAGCAGAAAATGAAGGAGTCTGGATGAAAGAGTTCATTTCCGATCTAGGTGTCATACCTAGTGCATCGGGACCAATGAAGATCTTCTGTGACAATACTGGTGCAATTGCCTTGGCAAAGGAATCCAGGTTTCACAAGAGGACCAAGCATATCAAAAGACGCTTCAATTCCATTCGGGACCAAGTCCAAGTGGGAGACATAGAGATTTGCAAAATACATACGGCTCTGAATGTTGCAGACCGTTGACTAAGCCTCTTCCACGAGCAAAACATGATCAGCACCAAGACTCCATGGGTGTTAGAATCATTCTTGTGTAATCTAGATTATTGACTCTAGTGCAAGTGGGAGATCAAGGAAATATTCCCTAGAGGCAATAATAAAGTTATTATTTATTTCCTTATATCATGATAAATGTTTATTATTCATGCTAGAATTGTATTAACCGGAAACATAATACATGTGTGAATACATAGACAAACAGATAGTCACTAGTATGCCTTTACTAGACTAGCTCATTAATCAAGATGGTTATGTTTCCTAACCATAGACATGTGTTGTCATTTGATTAATGGGATCACATCATTAGGAGAATGATGTGATTGACATGACCCATTCCGTTAGCTTAGCACTTGATCGCTTAGTATATTGCTATTGCTTTCTTCATGACCTATACATGTTCCTGTAACTATGAGATTATGCAACTCCTGTTTACGGAGGAACACTTTGGGTACTACCAAACATCACAACGAATCGGGTGATTATAAAGGAGTACTACAGGTGTCTCCAAAGGTACTTGTTGGGTTGGCGATTTGAGATTAGGTTTTGTCACTCCGATTGTCGGAGAGGTATCTCTGGGCCTTCTCGGTAATACACATCACATAAGCCTTGCAAGCATTAACAACTAATGAGTTAGTTGTGAGATGATGTATTACGAAGCGAGTAAAGAGACTTACCAAGAACGAGATTGAACTAGGTATTGATACCGACGATCGAATCTCGGGTAAGTAACATACCGATGACAAAAGGAACAACGATATCGTTATGCGGTTTGACCGATAAAGATCTTCGTAGAATATGTAGGAACCAATATGGGCATCCAGGTTCCGCTATTGGTTATTGACCGAGAATGGTTCTAGGTCATGTCTACATAGTTCTCGAACCCGTAGGGTCCGCACGCTTAACGTTTCGATGACAGTTCATTATGAGTTTATAAGTTTTGATGTACGAAGGTTGTTCGAGTCCCGGATGTGATCATGGACATGACGAGAAGTCTCAAATGGTCGAGACATAAAGATTGATATATTGGAAGCCTATGTTTGGACTTGGAAAGGTTCCGGATGAAACAGGAAGTTACTGGAACAGGGGTTACGGAACCCCGGGGTCAATGGGCCTTAATGGGCCATAGGGAGAAGAGGAAGGCCGGCCAGGGCAGGCGCGCCCCCTCCCTCTAGTCCGAATAGGACAAGGAGAGGGCGGCGCCCTTCCCTCTTCCTCCCCAATCCTATTCCAACTAGGAAGGGGGAGTCCCACTCCGGTGGGAGTAGGACTCCTCAGCGCCGCTTCTTGGGCTGGCTGCACCCCCTTGCTCCTTTATATCTGGGGCAGGGGGCACCCAGACACACAAGTTGATCTACGGATCGTTCCTTAGCCGTGTCGGTGCCCCCTCCACCATATTCCACTTGGTCATATCGTCGCGGAGCTTAAGCGAAGCCTCGCGCCGTAGGGTCATATCGCTGCGGAGCTTAGGCGAAGCCCCGCGCCGTGGAGCATCATCATTGTCACCACGCCGTCGTCGGTCGACGGAACTCATCCCCGACGCTTGCTGGATCGGAGCCCGGGATCGTCATCGAGCTGAACGTGTGCTAAACTCGGAGGTGCCGTGCGTTCGGTGCTTGGATCGGTCGGATCGTGAAGACGTACGACTACATCAACCGCGTTATTATAACGCTTCTGCTTTCGGTCTACGAGGGTACGTGGACAGACACTCTCCCCTCTCGTTGCTATGCCATCACCATGGTCTTGCGTGTGCGTAGGAAATTTTTTGAAATTACTACGTTCCCCAACAATTTCAAGGTATAAGTGTTCTCCCCGAGTATGCACCATTGTGAAAGTTCTTCGTGCTGAGACACCACGTGATGATCGGGTGTGATAAGCTCTACATTCAAATACAATGGGTGCAAGCCAGTTTTGCACATGCAGAATACTCGGGTTAAACTTGACGATCCTAACATGTACAGACATGGCCTCGGAACACTGAAGACCGAAAGGTCGAACGTGAATCGTATAGTGGATATGATCAACATAGAGATGTTCACCATTGATGACTACTCCATCCCACATGATGATCGGACATGGTTTAGTTGATTTGGATCACCTATCATTTAGATGACTTGAGGGATATCTATATAAGTGGGAGTTCTTAAGTAATATGATTAATTAAACTTAATTTATCATGAACTTAGTCCTGATAGTTTTTGCATATCTATGCTGTAAATCAATGGCCCTTGCTACCGTTTCCTTGAATTTTCATGCGTTCCTAGAGAAAGCTAAGTTGAAAGATGATGGTAGCAACTACACGGACTGGGTCCGTAACTTGAGGATTATCCTCATTGCTGCATAGAAGAATTATGTCCTTGATGCCCTGCTAGGTGTACCACACGCCCCAACAACTGCAGACATTGTGAATGCCTGGCAGTCGCGTGTTGATGACAACTCGTTAGTTCAGTGTGCCATGCTTTATGGCTTAGAATCGGGACTTCGAAGACGTTTAAACGTCATGGACCATATGAGATGTTCCAGGACTTGAAGTTAATATTTCAAGCAAATGCCCGAGTTGAGAGATATGAAGTCTCCAACAAGTTCTATAGCTGCAAGATGAAGGAGAACAGTTCTGTTAGTGAGCACATACTCAGAATGTCTGGGTACCATAGTCACTTGACTCAGCTGGGAGTTAATCTTCCAGATGATTGTGTCATTGATAGAGTTCTTCAATCATTTCCACCAAGCTACAAAGGCTTCATGATGAACTACAATATGCAAGGGATGGAAAAGACTATTCCCGAGCTCTTCGCAATGCTAAAGGCTGCAGAGGTAGAAATCAAGAAGGAGCATCAAGTATTGATGGTTAACAAGACCACTAGTTTCAAGAAGAAGGGCAAGGGTAAGAAGGGAAACTTCAAGAAGAATGACAAGCAAGTTGTCACTCCCGGGAAGAAACCCAAAGCTGGACCCAATCTTGAAACTGAGTGCTTCTACTGCAAAGGGACTGGTCACTAGAAGCGGAACTACCCCAAGTATTTGGCGGATAAGAAGGATGGAAAAGTGAACAAAGGTATATTTGATATACATGTTATTGATGTGTACCTTACTAATTCTCGTAGTAGTGCCTGGGTATTTGATACCGGTTCGGTTGCTCATATTTGTAACTCCAAACAGGGACTACAGATCAAACGAAGATTGGCTAAAGATGAGGTGGCGATGCACGTCGGGAATGGTTCCAAGTTCGATGTGATCGCGTCGGCATGCTACCTCTACATCCACCTTTGGGATTAGTTTTAGACCTGAATAATTGTTATTTGGTTCCAGCGTTGAGCATGAACAATATATCTGGATCTTGTTTAGTGCGAGACGGTTATTCATTTAAATCAGAGAATAATGATTGTTCTATTTATATGAGTAATATCTTTTATGGTCATGCACCCTTGAAGAGTGGTCTATTTCTATTGAATCTTGATCGTGGTGATACACATATTCATAATATTGATGCCAAAAGATGTAAAGTTGATAATGACAGTGCAACTTATTTGTGGCACCGCCGTTTGGGTCATATTGGTCTAAAGCGCATCAAGAAACTCCATAAAGATGAACTTTTGGAATCACTTGATTATGAATCATTTGATACTTGCGAATCGTGTCTTATGGGCAAGATGACTAAAACCCCGTTCTCCGGAACAATGGAATGAGCTAATGACTTATTGGAAATAATACATACCGATGTATGCGGTCCGATGAGTGTTGAGGCTCGTGGAAGGTATCGTTATTTTCGGACCTTCACAGATTATTTAAGTAACTATGGGTATCTATACCTACTAATAAAAGAAATATGTATTCTTAGTCCGTCATGCTATTTTGTATAAAACCCCCTGATGTTTCTGACATTAAACCCGCAATACATATCAAATGTTTTTTAAAATACACACATCTTTTAAACCGTAACTCCAAATTTAACATATTATATATGGAATTTGATTAGAAAATTATATAGAATCTAAGTATGATGTTATTTTACTTGTTAACAATTTAGAAAAAATATTATCTAGGCTGCAATGTTAATCAACAATGCATTATCCGTCTTTTTTTTCATACCGGTACTGAATCAGATTGGGGATGAACACCTTAGCAAAATCAGGATTGGACATCAAATTGAAGATAAATTTGTTAGAGACTCCCAATAAATAAGGACATGCATGACAAGAAATAAAAGGACCCAATAAAGATGGGATGTCCGCTATAAAATAAATAAAAGAGAAAATGTAGTGGAGATCCGATAAAGATGAGATGTTGCGCTATTCTCCTATATATAAGAAGAAGAAAAATAGGACATGCATGAAAAAAAGTAAAAAGGAGGCATGCATGACAAAAATAAAATAAAAGTAAAATTTTATAAGAAATAAATAGTGATGAAACAGGGACCAATACCTATGACATGTATGGCAAGAAATAGTGATGAAATAGGGGCGCAAGTACCTTCGTAAATAGGAGACCATAAAAAATTGTTCTTTTCGAGACAAAAACCCCTCTTTTCATGATTAAAAAGTCCTATATCTTTTTAACAACCCTTTTAACTCTTCATGTATTTGAAAAATAGCTACAAATTCTCATATTATAAAACATTTTTTGTAAATTAAGAGCGTGTAGTATTTTTTTCTCCCGTTGCAATGCACGGGCTTTTTTGCTAGTATTTACTTAATGAAACACAAGTATGAAACATTTGAAAAGTTCAAAGAATTTCAGTGTGAAGTGGAGAATCATCGTAACAAGAAAATAAAGTTTCTACGATCTGATCGTGGAGGTGAATATTTGAGTTACGAGTTTGACCTTCATTTAAAACAATGTGAAATAGTTTCACAGCTCATGCCACGTGGAACACCACATCGTAATGGTGTGTCCGAACATCTTAACCGCACTTTATTAGATATGGTGCGATCTATAATGTCTCTTACCGATTTACCACTATCGTTTTCGGGTTATGCATTAGAGACAACTGCATTCACGTTAAATAGGGCACCGTCAAAATCCGTTGAGATGACACTGTATGAATTGTGGTTTGGCAATAAACCTAAGCTGTCGTTTCTTAAAGTTTAGGGTGATGCTTCTGTCAAAAGGCTTCAGCCTGATAAGCTTGAACCTAAATCGGAGAAGTGAGTCTTCATAGGATACCCTAAGGAAACAATTGGGTACACCCTCTACCACAGATCCGAAGGCAAGATCTTTGTTGCCAAGAATGGAACCTTTCTAGAGGAGTTTCTCTCGAAAGAAGTGAGTGGGAGGAAAGCACACTAGTAGAAAACATGGCTTATGTTCGGGCCAGATAAGCCCATTACACTAGTAGAAAAAGGGCCTTTTGTCCCGGTTCGTAAGGGCCTTCTGTCCCGGTTTTGGAACCGGGACTAAAAGGTCGTTACTAATGCCCTTGGCCTTTAGTCCCTGTTCTTACACGAACCGGGACAGATGGGCCTCCAGGTGGCCGCTGCGGCCAGCCCAGGGAGGGGGGCCTTTGGTCCCGGTTGGTGACACCAACCGGGACCAATAGGCATCCACGCGTCATGTAGCGACCAGACCCAAATGGATCAAGTCTCTGTGCTCAGTGTCATCCCTGGATCAGTAATGCTGACACCACACAGTACTTCGAAGGATTTATAGCAGAGTAGCAATCACACACTTATTACATCGTTGTCCACAAGGGAACTGAATACAAAAATATGGCTTAAGGCCATCTAATAATAACAATGGAAGGCTTGGAAGGTAAGCGAGTCCATCAACTCCAACGGCATCACCGAGTATAGAACCACGACCTAACACCTTACTGTCGCGTCAAAAGTCTGCAACGTGAAAAGTTGCAGCCAAAACGGGTCAAGACATGGAATATGCTTGGCAATGTAACACATAAGAGCAATGAAGGAAATAAGCCTATGCTACATGCATATATGGCTGGTGGTAAGGCTCTACGTTACATTTGCATAAAGCTGATTTTTCCCTACACCAAAGGAATAATTTTCTTTAACTATCATGGTGGTTGTTAAACATTGAGAATGGTTGATGACATCCTCAATCCCAATTAAAAAGTACTCATCAAATCCCAATAACTTTTATTTAGAAGTAACATGTTGAGATTCACATGATATTCAATTACAGGATACTCAAATTGTCCATAACCGGGACACGGCTAATCATGATTAGTTTATACACTCTGCAGAGGTTTATGACTTTTCCCCACAAGACTCGATCGCCTCCGCTTGGTTCTCGTGACTACATGGTGTTTGAGAAACGGATGACCGAGACATAGTCTTCGAAGCGCTAGCACCTTACATGTGGGTAGACCGTACCAACCTACATCCCCTACATCAGCTAGCCTACCCGTAAGAGTTCGCACAACTTACTCAACTACGCCAGAGCCCATAATTGGCTTGTGGCTGCACACGGAAGTTTCAGTTTGAATAATCTTATGATCCCTTAGAGCACAGGTGGCGGTCCAAGAAATACAGCAAGTCTCGATGGAAACCAGTGCCTCAATCCACCCAGATGTGTGTTTAGGTTGCCACCTTATATAAACCATTAATTAACAATCTCACATCTGTCATGGATATTCACTCACCCAATCCACGTCTACTAGCATAGCATGGCATGAACAAGCAAACGAGAAGTAACTCCCAAGGTTTCATAAGTAAAACAGTAATAGGTACTACTCAATCTACTTCCCAAACCCACAATTTAATTAGATCCTAATCATGCAAGTGTTTGAGGAATAGATCTAATGCATAAAACTGGGTATGAGAAGGGTATGATCAAAGTGTTACTTGCCTTGTCGATGATCCATGAGTCCTAGAGATTCAAGTAACAAGCGGCGCACTCCGGGTGATCTAACGCAGACAAACAACAAGCATACAATAAGTACTCATCTAATGCACAGGGAAATCTCGAATAAAAGATCTAACCAGAAAGTTCAACTTAAGAACCCTGGTTGCAAAAGAATCGAATCAAAACAAACTCCGAAAGTCGAAACTCGAGAGAGAACGACTCGGTTTAGCGATCTGAAATTAGGTCAAAATTTCACAGTAGCAAAACTCTGTGAAAGTAGGGTAGTCGGAACGGCGGTTTCGTTACGAAACTCCAGGCGCTTGAATCACCTGATTCCGATAAACGAGCGAGAAATAAAACAGTTTTGAAAATCAGATCTGAAATCAAATCAGAAAATAACGGATTAAATCCGATTAAAAAGAAAAACGACGAACGAGTTAAATAGTGAACGTTCGTTAACAGAACGAATCCAACGAACGCGTTCATTGAAACAAACGGTTCGGTGAACGTTCGTTAAATAAGAAAACCGAAAAAATAAAACCAATCTAGGTTTTTTAAAAAAAACCGAACATATATATATATATATTTTAAAATAAACCGGACGGTTCGAGGGGAAAACCGAATCGGCGCGGGCGGCGGTGGCTACCTCCGGTGATCGCGGAGGGCGCTCGGCTCGGGAGAGGCGGCGGGGTCGGGTCGGCGGGCGGCGGGGTCGGCGGCGGGCGGCGCCCATCGGCGGCGGCGTCCCATCTTGGCGGCGGGCGGCGCCCCGGCGGCGCGACGGCTCGGCGTCGGGGCTCGGGTGGCGTCGGGCTCGGCGGTGGGGTTTGGGGTGAGAGAGAGGGGCGGGGGTTATAAAGGGGGGGCGGTGGCGGCTTGGGAGGGTAAGGGAGCCGGGTCCGGCTGGGACTCGGGCGGGCGGCGCTCGTCTGTGGCGGGAGTCCGCCGGGCGCGGGAGCGGGAGGAGAGGAGGTGGGCTGGGCTGGGCCTGGGCCTGGCTGGCTTGGGCAGTGGGCCTCGGTCCAGGGGGCGATTTTTTTAAAATAAAAATTAGACCAAAACGAATAAAAAAAATACCAAACGATCTCGGATTTAAATGAAACAAATTTTCCCGACTCCTAAAAATGAGTCGAACAATATGAACTTTAAAACAACAAACATGCATAAATTTTTAAAATGCTCATTTTGCCTAAGCAAAATAAATCTTCCAAAACCAAATTTGGTTTATTTATAATACCTTCATTTTCCTAATTGTTTGGGAAAGTCATATTATTCCCTCTCAAAATATTTTTATAGGAAAACTTTATGAAGATAATTTAAATAAATCCAAATGATACTATTTTCAAAATTTGGAAAATCCCAAATATGAAAATAATGAAACTTCAAACTCTCCGAGGGTCCTTGAGTTGCGTGAAATTTCTAGGATTGGAAAAATGCGAGAAAATATGATATGCATGATGACCTAATGTATAACATTCCAAATTGAAAATTTGGGATGTTACAAACCTACCCCTTAAGATGAATCTAGCCCTCGAGATTCGGGTTGGCTAGAAAATAGGTGAGGTGGTCCTTAGCAAAACTTCCTCTCTTTCCCGGTGGCTTCATCCTCGGTGTGGTGGCTCCATTGAACTTTGCAAAACTTGATAACCTTGTGCGGGTAACTCTCTTGGCATAATCGAGAATCTTAAGCGGCTTTTCTTCATATGTCAAGTCATCCTTCATCTGAATTGCCTCCAATGGCCTTGTGTCTCTTAACGGTACCTCTGCTATCTCGGGTGACATTTCTTCAATCGAGAAACATGGAATACATCATGAACTCCGACAGTCCTTCCGCAATTCCAACTTATACATAACTTCTCCCATGCGTTGCAAAATCTTATATGGTCCAACTAAACGGGTGCTAACTTTCCTTTGACTCCAAAACGCTTAACTCCTCAAGGCGGGATACTCGAGATATACTCTGTCTCCAACTTCATACTCAATCGCTTTGCGCTTTGAATCGGCATAGCTCTTCTGTCTGGACTGGGCTACCTTGAGCCTGTCTCGAATCAACTTAACTTTCTGTTCAGACTCCTTAATCAAATCTGGTCCAAATAGCTGACGATCTCCAGTTTCGTCCCATGACAATGGTGTCCTGCACCTTCTTCCATACAAGGCCTCGAAAGGTGCCATCTTTAAGCTGGTTTGGTAACTGTTGTTGTAGGAAAATTCTGCATACGGCAAATTATCGTCCCAACTAGATCCATAATCTAGTGCACAAGCTCTCAGCATGTCCTCCAAAATCTGATTGACTCTCTCGGTCTGTCCATCGGTCTGTGGGTGGAAAGCTGTGCTGAATTCCAATCGGGTTCCCAATGTTTCGTGCAACTGGTTCCAAAATTTCGAAGTAAACTGGGTTCCTCTGTCCGATACAATGCTCCTCGGAACTCCGTGTAAGCATACAATTCTGGTCATGTATATCTTTGCCAACTTAGCACTGCTATAGGTAGTCTTGACTGGAATGAAATGAGCTACCTTGGTCAAACGGTCGACTATGACCCAAATCGAGTCATATCCTGAACGGGTCTTTGGCAAACCTGTGATGAAATCCATGCCTAGTTTATCCCACTTCCATTCGGGTATCGGCAATGGTTGCAACAATCCTGCTGGCTTCTGATGTTCTGCCTTTACTTTCTGACATACGTCGCAAATTGCTACATACTCCGCAATATCCTTCTTCATTCCGGTCCACCAGAAAATATTCTTCAAATCCAAATACATCTTGGTATTTCCTGGGTGAATCGAATAGGGTGAATCATGGGCTTCTTGTAAAATCAACTTCCTGATCTCTGGGTCATTGGGCACATAAACACGGTCTTCAAACCATAGGGTATCGTGTTCATCCTCTCGAAATCCTTTAGCCTTTCCTTTGCTCATTTTCTCCTTTATAGATGCAACTTCCTTATCGCCTTTTGGGCTTCTCGATTTTGTCCATCGATTGTCGATGAATCTCCAATGCTGCTACATAGCCTCTGGAACTATTTCCAAACATAGCTCTCAAGTTCCTCGGCTAACTCATTGGGTATTCCTCCCATCATTAGGGTATTGACGTGGCTCTTACGGCTCAATGCGCCGCTACGACATTAGCCTTTCCGGGGTGGTAATGCAATCTCATATCATAATCCTTGATTAGCTCTAACCATCTCCTCTGTCTGAGATTCAATTCCTTTTGTGTGAAGATGTACTTCAAACTCTTGTGATCCGTATATACTTCACAATGATTTCCAATGAGAAAATGTCTCCACGTCTTCAAGGCATGCACAACGGCTGCTAACTCCAAATCATGAGTAGCATAATTCAACTCATGGGGCTTAAGTTGTCGTGAAGCATACGAAACAACTCTTCCTTCCTGCATAAGCACTGCTCCAATGTCCTCGACGTGAAGCGTCGCAATACACCTCATAATCCTTAGTTTGATCGGCAATATCAAACTGGTGAGGTAACCAATCTTTTCTTCAACTCCTGAAAACTTGCCTCACAGTCCTCGGTCCATATGAATTTGTTTTCCTTTTTCAACAATTCAGTCATAGGCTTTGCAATCCTTGAGAAATTCTCAATGAATCTTGGTAGTATCCTGCGAGTCCAAGGAAACTCGAATCTCTCCAACTGTCGTTGGTGCTTCCCACTTATTTACGGTCTCAACTTTTGTGGGGTCAACTGCTATCCCTTCTCCGGATATAACATGTCCAGAAATCCAACTTCCTTTAGCCAAAACTCACATTTGCTGAACTTGGCATACAATTGGTGTTCCTCGGTTTCTCCAAAACAAATCTCAAATGTTCCTTGTGTTCCTCTTCATTCTTCGAGAAAATCAAAATGTCATCAATGAACACCACGACGAACTTGTCCAAAAACTCCATAAACACTTTGTTCATCAGGTTCATGAAATAGGCTGGTGCGTTAGTCAATCCAAATGACATAACGGTATACTCATACAGTCCATATCTCGTGGTAAACGCTGTCTTGGGTATATCTTGCTCCCGAATCTTCAACTGATGGTACCCTGATCGCAAGTCGATCTTAGAGAACACTTTGGCTCCTTGCAAGCGATCAAACAGATCATTTATCATCGGTAGTGGGTACTTGTTCTTGATTGTTACTTCATTCAATCCACGGTAATCAACAACCATTCTCAACGATCCATCCTTCTTCTCCACTAACAAAACGGGTGATCCCCAAGGTGAAGAACTTGGGCGAATAAAGCCTTTATCCAATAGTTCCTTAATCGCTTCTTGATTTCCGCCAAATCCTTTGCGGGCATCCCTGACGGTCGCTTCGATATCGGGCCTGTTCACGGCAACAGCTCGATCAAAACTCGATGTCTCTATCCGCGGCATTCACGCAACTCTTCCGAAATACATCGGATAATCCTTCACCATCGGTACTTCTTCCTGTACCACTCGATAAGCAATTAACTTGTGCTCTCCTCGGCTCGTGCCGTGATACATACTTAATCCTTCTTCCTTCTGGTGTGGTGAGCAAAATTGACCTTGTGGTACAATCTATGTTTCCTCCATACTTTGATAACCAATCCATTCCTAATATCACATCCAATCCTTGGGATTCCGAACTATTAGGTGCGAAGGAAAACATAGTGTCCGATCCTTAGTGGCGATCGATCACACCATTTACTAGCCATGTACTCCGCTCGGGTGAGGTTACTAGCATGGGTGACCTAAGGGCTTGGGTTGGTAACTTGTACTTATCCACAAATCCCCTTGATATGTATGAATGCGATGCACCAGTATCAAAAAGAACAACTGCAGTAAATGACTTAACCAAAAACTTACCGATTACTGCATCGGGCTGATCTTCAACCTCCTCCACATCAATGTGGTTCACTTGTCCCCTGTTGAAAGGGTTGGGCTTCTTTCGAGCTTCCATTGCCATTTCCATTTCGCCTTCGGGCAGCCATTTGCATAATGCCCATCTTGCGGCACTTAAAGCAAGTAATGTGACTCAGTCTACCTTGGATGGTGTAGACGGGTTGGTGCGGTTCTGTCCGTTGCTTCCTCCATTCCGTTCCCATTCTTGGTGCCATTATGGTTATGCGAATTACCTCCTCCATGGGTATCTGAAACTGAATTCCTGATTTAGGGGTATAACGAGGCTTCTTTGGGATCGAGTTATACTTCCCTTGTCCATACTTCCGCTTGCAGTTCTCAATTCTGCTGCTTTCCTTCAATCATGAGAGCTCGGTCTACTAACTCCTGGTAGTTGTTGAAACTTGCTACCATCAACGGCATCTGAACTCATCATTCAGTCCTTCTAGAAACTTCTCTGTTTAGCTGCATCCGTAGCAACGTCATCCGGGGCATAACGTGCTAATTTGCTAAAGTCATCCACGATCTTGCCAACAGTCCTTCCTCCTTGGCGTAAGTTGCGAAACTCACGCTTCTTCATGGCCATGGCTCCTGCTGAAACATGGGCTGTCGAAAAGCTTCTGAAACTGATCCCATGTGGCGGTGTCACGGGATAAGTGGCTGTGAAATTCTCCCACCATCTGCTGCGGGTCCTTCAAGCTGATGTCTGCAAACTTCACTCTTTCACCATCTGTGCATCCTGCAGTGGTCAGCTCCTTCCTATCTTGCGGAGCCAGTCATCTGCTACAATTGGCTCGGTGCTCTTGGAATACACGGCGGGTTCGGTCTAAGAAGCGAGTCGATGATCCGCGGTGGTGGTGGTGGCGGTGGGTTGTTGTTGTTGTTGTTCGCACCAATGTTTGAATCAGGTGTTCTGCTGCTGGATCAATTGGGTGATCTCTGGCGGAAAAGCGAATCCGGGTCGCGTCTCGGAGGCATCGATGGGTTTAGAAGAGAGAGAAATATAGAATAGAATGAGGTCTAAGGGAATCACTACCCAAATGCACATGAGCAAATGCACACAAAATCACTTCATTCAATCAAACAAGGGTTACAACGATCTAACTATCGCAAAAGTGCGTGTACTATAAAGGTTTACATGGAGGAATACTACTAATATGTGGGGACTTCTACTAATTTGAACGGTGGAAGACTCCATGATGTCTGCTCCACCGTCTTCAAAATCGGGTTCACTTGGATCCGAATCAGTGTCGTCGATGTTGATGTAGTCGATTGGGTATTCGACATACTGGTCTTCATTCCTGGCGCCAACTTCTTCTTGAGCTCTTGATCTCGTACTTAAGATCGTTATTGTGTCTTGCCAGAGCTACGATCTCGTCCATGTAGTCTTTGCGTGTAGTCTTTAGTTCTTCTTCCAGTTCGATGATCCTTTCCTTTGTCTTCTGCAACTCCAACATGTCATTGCACATTTGATTCTCCTGGCGTCGAATGTGCTGGTTTAACTCCTGGATGAAAGCTGCAATGGACCTATCCTTCTTGGTGTTGACGACGCCCCGCTTGTCATCTCGGCGTCCGCAAATCTGGTAGATGGTGTCCTTGAGGTCTTCTTGATAGACTTCTCCAATCGTCCCATGGTGATGTGAGCTGCCATGCTCTTTCCAGACTCAAGTGGGTGCAATGAAAACACTATCTATAGGATTGGTGATTGGGGCAAATGTCCTTCCTGGAACGTGAGCATGAATCTTCCAGCGCTCCTCTTCAGCAGAGTGGCGTTGAAAGTCCGGTGAAGCTTGGTAGTCCAATGTTCAGGTACTTAGTAACTTCCTTCAAGTGAAATCCAAAAGGTGTGCCTTCATCCGGTTGGGTGTACTTGATCTTCGCGTCCGTCATCCTAAAGGGAGTAGAAAAGATGAGGAGTTAGAAAATGGGAGAGAGAGTGATCTATGGCTTTAACTTAGTGGTCGTGTCCTACAGTCAGCGTGTGCTCTGATACCATTCTCTGTAGCGACCAGACCCAAATGGATCAAGTCTCTGTGCTCAGTGTCATCCCTGGATCAAGAATCTTGACACCACACAGATTTGAAGGATTTATAGCAGAGTAGCAATCACACACTTATTACATCGTTGTCCACAAGGAACTGAATACAAAAATATGGCTTAAGGCCATCTAATAATAACAGCGGAAGGCTTGGAAGATAAGCGAGTCCATCAACTCCAACGGCATCATTGAGTATAGAACCACGACCTAACACCTTACTCGTCGTGCGAAAAGTCTGCAAGCGTGAAAATTTGCAGCAAAGCGGGTTGACACATGGAATATCTTGGCAATGTAACACATAAGAGCAATGAAGGAATAAGCCTATACTACATGCATATATGGCTGGTGGTAAGGCTCTCTGGTTACATTTGCATAAAGCTGATTTTTCCCTACATCAAAGGAATAATTTTATTTAACTATCATGGTGGTTGTTAAACATTGAGAATGGTTGACAGATCCTCAATCCCAATTAAAAGTACTCATCAAATCCCAATAACTTTTATTTAGAAGTAACATGTTGAGATTCACATGATATTCAATTACAGGATACTCAAATTGTCCATAACCGGGACATGGCTAATCATGATTAGTTTATACACTCTGCAGAGGTTTAGCACTTTTCCCCACAAGACTCGATCGCCTCCGCTTGGTTCTCGCACTACATGGTGTTTGAGAAGCGGATGACCGAGACATAGTCTTCGAAGCGCTAGCACCTTACATGTGGGTAGACCGTACCAACCTACATCCCCTACATCAGCTAGCCTACCCGTAAGAGTTCGCACAACTTACTCAACTACGCCAGAGCCCATAATTGGCTTGTGGCTGCACACGGAAGTTTCAGTTTGAATAATCTTATGATCCCTTAGAGCACAGGTGGCGGTCCGAAGAAATACAGGCAAGTCTGATGGAAACCAGTGCCTCAATCCACCCAGATGTGTGTTTAGGTTGCCACCTTAGATAAACCATTAATTAACAATCTCACATCTGTCATGGATATTCACTCACCCAATCCACGTCTACTAGCATAGCATGGCATGAACAAGCAAACGAGAAGTAACTCCCAAGGTTTCATAAGTAAAACAGGTAATAGGTACTACCTCAATCTACTTCCCAAACCCACAATTTAATTAGATCCTAATCATGCAAGTGTTTGAGGAATAGATCTAATGCATAAAACTAGGTATGAGAAGGGTATGATCAAAGTGTTACTTGCCTTGCTGATGATCCGCGAGTCCTAGAGATTCGAAGTAACAAGCGGCGCACTCCGGGTGATCTAACGCAGACAAACAACAAGCATACAATAAGTACTCATCTAATGCACAGGAAATCTCGAATAAAAGATCTAACCAGAAAGTTCAACTTAAGAACCCTGGTTGCAAAAGAATCGAATCAAAACAAACTCGAAAGTCGAAACTCGAGAGAGAACGACTCGGTTTAGCGATCTGAAATTAGGTCAAAATTTCACAGTAGCAAAACTCTGTGAAAGTAGGGTAGTCGGAACGGCGGTTTCGTTACGAAACTCCAGGCGCTTGAATCACCTGATTCCGATAAACGAGCGAGAAATAAAACAGTTTTGAAAATCGGATCGAAATCAAATCGAAAATAACGGATTAAAT
The DNA here is from genome assembly GCA_021605205.1 of Aegilops longissima. Taxonomy (NCBI): domain Eukaryota; kingdom Viridiplantae; phylum Streptophyta; class Magnoliopsida; order Poales; family Poaceae; genus Aegilops; species Aegilops longissima. Next base: position 20,927,713 of record CM038678.1, read on the forward strand.
CCGATTAAAAGAAAAACGACGAACGAGTTAAATAGTGAACGTTCGTTAACAGAACGAATCCAACGAACGGTTCGGTGAACGTTCGTTAAATAAGAAAACCGAAAAAATAAAACCAATCTAGGTTTTTTTTTAAAAAAAACCGAACATATATATATTTTTTTAAAATAAACCGGACGGTTCGAGGGAAAAACCGAATCGGCGGCGGCGGTGGCTACCTCGGTGATCGCGGAGGGCTCCGGGCTCGGGAGAGGGCGGCGGGGTCCGGGTCGGCGGCGGGGTCCGGCGTCGTGGCGGCGGCCCATCATGGGCGGCGGCGGCCCAGCGGCTGGCGTCAAGGCTCGGGTGGCGTCGGGCTCCAGCGGGTGGGGTTTGGGGTGAGAGAGGGGGCGGGGGTTATAAAGGGGGGCGGTGGCGGCTTGGGGGGGGTAAGGGGCGGGTCCGGCTGGGACTGGAGGCGGCGGCGCTCAAGGGCGTGGAGGAGTCACGGGCGGGCGCGGAGCGGGAGGAGAGGGAGGTGGGCTGGGCTGGGCCTGGGCCTGGCTGGCTTGGGCTGGCTGGGCCTCGGTCAGTGGGGGGCGATTTTTTAAAATAAAATTAAACAAAAACGAATAAAAAAAAATACCAAACGATCTCGGATTTAAATGAAACAAATTTTCCCCGACTCCTAAAAATGAGTCGAACAATATGAACTTTAAAAACAACAAACATGCATAATTTTTTTTAAAATGCTCATTTTGCCTAAGCAAAATAAATCTTCCAAAACCAAATTTGGTTTATTTATAATACCTTCATTTTTCCTAATTGTTTGGGAAAGTCATATTATTCCCTCTCAAAATATTTTTTTATAGGAAAACTTTATGAAGATAATTTAAATAAATCCAAATGATCCTATTTTCAAAATTTGGAAAATCCCAAATATGAAAATAATGAAACTTCCAACTCTCTCCGAGGGTCCTTGAGTTGCGTGAAATTTCTAGGATCGGAAAAATGCGAGAAAATATGATATGCATGATGACCTAATGTATAACATTCCAAATTGAAAATTTGGGATGTTACACGTCAGCAGCTGGCTGGAGCTAAGGTTTTTTTTGAAAGGGCTGGTTTAGGGGTTTTGGGGGTTAATTTAGGTTGTTGTTAGCTAGCTAATAGAGAGAAGTGTCCTCTCTTATATAACTCCGTGCTTGGTTTACCAACGCTACGCTATGCCTAACGTTAACATGGCTTAGATTGAAGTGAAGGCAACATGTGGTGCATGTCGAAAGTAATACTAATCCTAACTTGATCAAGTTTGGATTGTACTACTTTAGACATGCACCACATGCATGTTGCCTTCAATTCAATCCAATCCATGTTCATTTCACCCGCTCGCATCATGCATCATCATATATAATAACAAGTCCTGCTAATTAATCATCATCATACAACTTCTACTCGTTATTAATAACAAGTCATACGATCATCATCCTCATATAGTCATCGAACCAACCCTACTTAATTGTTATTAGCACATGATCATCATTATGAGGTATAAATACCATCTTTAAGGTAAAATAGCATAAAAACAATATAGACCCTGACTCTCCATTATGGAGAATGGAGATCATCTTGTCTCCGATTCTTGCGCTTCGCTTCCTTTTCCTTCCAAGAACCTCCTTACGACTGTCCATACATTTTTTCCATTCTTTGATTGTCATGTCTCCACTTCTTTTAGAAATCCGGTATGGACAGTTGAGATTCATAGGACGACTTGGTTGTATGTTCAAAATATCAAGGCGACCGTGCGTATACATCAGATGAGGCACACAATTATTCGGGATTATCTGGTGAAAAACATAGTAATAACTTCGTAGTTAGCAATGATGTACTAGTTTTAGAAGTATGTAAAAGATGCACGGATGTCGTAATAGTAAAAAATCTTACCAGGGTATCTCCATGGTAGTTACTGTAGTTCAACACGTGCACTAGTGGCACGTATTGACCATAATGTTGAGGAGTTTGATTGTAGATATTGTAATTCTCAAGATCATTACAAAACGCGATCAGATAAATTTTCTCCTTATAAGTTAATTCGGAGCCATCAGTGTAGTGGGTTTTGTCTACCATCTTCCACACATTCTTTGAAGAATGAAAATAAGCTGTCAATGGAAATAAGCTGTCAACTATTTTGACATAAACAATATAAATTACTTAATAACTATGCTTGAGAAGCTCACATAGGGAAAGAATTGGAAGCGTATCAACAAGGATCCAAATTTCCATATTGTCTTGCTCGATTTCAGGATCACCAAGATCCATGGTGACAAGCATACCCTCATCAAAACCATACATCTTGCAAAGTGCTTCCCAATTTTTGCAACCAAAATGGGTTACACTCTCAGAATTGTACAACTTTACTTCAAAATCCACACCATGATGGGTCCTTAGGTGAATTTTCTTTGTTTCCATACTTTCACGGTCTTCAAAACCCATCTTCTCCAAGACATAGCGTCTTGCATAGCATGGTATAAGCTAGTCGAATTGGAAAAGATGAAAAGTACACGTTAAAATAGTTGAAGTCGTGCTTAATTACGAAAAAAACTATTGTCGTTGTTGCGTACCGTTTCAACATCAAAGGTCTCCTCGAGCTTAATGCTGAAGCGCCGATCTTCGTCCAGCTCAAGGAACCTGTCGCACATACCTCGGTCGTCGTGGCACCAGTCGCACTCCCTGGACGGTTTTCGTCGTCCGATTACGACATTTCCTATGTTAATAATTCAAATATTAAACATTTACAATTAAATATATGTACTAAAAAACTCTCAGCTCATGTGGTGTACATATTCGACCATCGGTGATGGTAGCTCCTCCTTTCATTCCCGAGTGCATTACACCAAATTGTCTAGCACACGGGAAGGAAGGAGAAGCTACGCCCACGACAACAGTCGGGATTCTTCGTCCTCTCATATATATGGTTGGAGACTCTCCCTCACTGATTCCTCTATGACATTTGCGACTGTCGGTGATGGTAGCTCCTCCTTTCGTTCCCGAGTGCATTACACATTGTGTCTAGCACACGGGAACGAAGGACAAGCTACCCCCACGACAACAGTCTGGATTCTTCGTCCTCTCATATAGGTGGAGACTCGACAGACTTAAAGTCAACCCGAGGACTCATATTGACATGGAGATTTGGCTGGTCTCACCTCGAGGTCGGAGGGGGGGTCAGTGACGGGGAGACGACGCGGATGATGGAGGGGGCTCCTAGATTTCTGCATAGTGCTCTCCAATTTTAGGATTCAAAGTAGGAGTACTTTTCCAATTTGAGCATTCAATAAGTAAAAACCAAATCGTAAAATAAAGTAGTATTCAAATTAGCGTGCATTCAATTATAAGCAAAAGTACATCATCTCTCGTGTCCGTACATCGTCGAATATTATCACTAGTAATACTCCTCGAATACTATCATACATAGAATCGCTAATACAACTAGAACCGTAGCGCCCGACGGGTATCATCGCGGGCGGTGGACACCCAAAGAGAAGGAACCATCACAGGATCATAGCTCCAGTGAGATCCCTGAAGAACCTGCTAGGTATTGTCGAACCTGTCCTCCAACGCAACCATGTAGCGACGGACGTGCTTGTCCTCCTCGCTGACATGGTGACGTACCACCTCCGCGGTGTCCGGAAGCCTCGGCACCGTCACTGGCCCACGCGACCGCCGCCAAACAAGGATCGGGCCAACAACAGGCTGGCTCCTCACCAACCTACGCCTCCCGGAAGGTAGCACCTCCCAATACCAGCCCGGCGGAGCCCAACCCCGGACATGGCCCCTCTGATCAAGCCGGCCTCCTCTGCCGAGTCGACGACGAGGATGCGGGATAGGCATCGTTGACGTTGATGCGGGATTAATTGCTTGAAGTAAAAAAAAACTAGTTCTATTAATTTTTTTGCTAAAATAGTAGTTTTATTAAACCAACTAGTTCAACTACTAAGCACTTAATATAAATAAATAAAATAAAGTAGTTCTTACTAAAAATAAACTACTTCTATACTCCCTCCGTCCCAAAATAAGTGTCTCAACTTTGTACTAGCTGTAGTACAAATTTATACTAAGCTCAAGACACTTATTTTGGGTCGGAGGGAGTATATAGTAAAATTTAATAAAGTAGTTTTATTAATTAATCAACAAGTTCAACTACTAAGCACTTATTATAAGTAAATAAAATAAAGTAGTTCTTACTAAAAACAAACTAATTCTATGAAAATTCGATTCTGAGTCCGAGCTCAGCTGCTCCCGGAATCTCAGCCACCCAGCCGCATTTGGATCAGCGCCCCTCTTTGTATTTGTAGCTGTAGTCACCACGTATTTCGTTTAAAGTCCTCGTGGGTCTGGCCGCATTCATTGTGACGGTAGGCGTCATCTCGCAGGCAGATTAGGCTTTAGAACCGCGGCCTAGCTTTCTTCCTGAGCCATCACGAGCCGTGGCAATCCTTCACGTCCACTAACTACCTAGCGAAACCCGCCGCCACTGTCTTCTTGCTGCAGTTTCAGCCATGACTGCATCGTAGTCCTCTTCGCTTCCTGTCCACAAACATTTCCTTCTCCCCCTCATCCCTGCATGCAAGCCATGGCAGCACGTACGACATGCATCATACTACAAGCCATGGCACGCACCCTCTTTGGAACTCAGCATGAGTCATACAACAGCATACAAAATGCAAATGCCAAGTAGAACAATTTTGCTCTCAGTTGATAAGGTCTGCCGAGTTACATGCACTACAGCACTAAACAACACATAAATACTAAGATTACGCACTGGAGGAACATGCGTGGAGCGTGGCTCACAAGTCACAACACACACAAGGAAATTCTTGAATCACAGTTACACGGCCAAATTTAAATCTCTCTCCTACATATGTGCACTACTCAGTGGGCGTGTGCCAAATTTAAATCTTTGTCAGCTAGCAGTGCACAATTCGCCACTAGAGCTTTCAGACCGGCTAACAGGTGCTCGAACGCTTCAGCACTACCATCCCCCATCCTAACAGCATCTATTGCCTGCACGTACAGAGTCGAAGGCCTTGAAAGACTTATCAACAAATTGGTCCCTCTCATAATGCATGAGATGGCAAGGCAGAATGTCTCTCACATCCTTCATCCACCTCTTGTTTTGCCGGAATCTCCTCATCTCCTCAAAGTGAAGGACATCCAGACCTGCAAAGGATAATCATAAATATCTCAGCACATGTAATTTTCAGTCAAACCAAGCATGGCTGCCATGTATGCAACGCTACAAAAATAGCAGGCTAACCCTTAGGACATGGCAACATAGCATCCATGTATGCTGGAACTGACTAATTACACACGAATTCAGATCCGCCGTCCTCATTGTTACCTCATAAACAACTCGAATCCACTTCTTACATTTCGACGCATTGCTGAGTGTCCCGACATACTTCATCTTCTCAACCTCTGTAACATTGTATGCATTGCTTTTGATTAAGATCCGCTCAAATTGCTCGAACATAGCACGATTATACATTTTGCTTGCATGACGCTCTATTGCGAATTTTTTCTCCACACACGACACCTCCCTGCCATCACCAAAAGATACAACTTTTTATGCCAATGAAAACTGAAAGTTAGTTAGCAACGTAAAGTCGTTGACTAACAGCGAGACACTTACTATCATAGTTCTCTCTTCTCTTCATAGTTTCCTCCCTCTCACGGTCAAACTGGAGCCTCATATACTGTCTAACAAAAAATGTGCATCGGGCTAACGGGTGGCATGTAACTCTCACTTCGTTGGATGCTTGTCATTATAGCGCAGAACACACCCATTAAGTAGGGCTTAGCCAACTTAGTTCTGATTTCAGATATGCGGGTCATGTATGGGTGTTTCCTCAGATTGTATTTATCCATAAGCATATCCCATGCGGACTTGAACTCATCAATCGCCCAGAGTTTTCTAGACATCATTGACTGCTTGCTTGCGGCTTATCTTCCCACATATGTTCCTCATTGTCCTCTTAGTGAACGACACTTTCTCAACCTATTTGAAGAAACTGCTCCTCAATGTTCTCTAAGTGACCGACACTTTCTCAACCGATCCAAAGAAACTCCAGATGATGATGTACACTTTTCCATGGTTTACATTTTCCCCTTAACTGACTAACTAGATCCTTGGTGTAAACATCGATGTGCTTGTGTGACCGCCAGTGCACCTTCTTCCCCATCGCTGGTGACATTGAATGATTGTGCTTCTCGCGATGCTCTGTTATGTACCAGCGGTTGTCAGGTGCTCGAAGCAACCGTATCAATGCAGGGCACTTGCATATGCACGAGCAGCTATTCTCTGTTTTGGGCTTCCTCTGCAACACACACATTCAGTTGGCAACAAGGTGACAGTCAGTACATTGAGGGAATCGATTTGGTCATATCATTCAACAATGACAAATTTGATAACAAAACAAGAGTGCAATTCTCACCAAGCAGGTGCAAACAATTTCCTGCATCGATTTGGTCCTGTCATTCAACTGGCCCTTGCCATACCTAATACCAAAGCTAACCTCCCAAGAACACAAGTTTTAAAAGTGGTATGCCTCATCAAGGGAATCGAAACTCAATCCCAGTTCTGGTTTCACTACACTATTGGTAAGCTCTTCTGCGTACTTACGAATAGATTGCTCCAACACACTCATTCTAGATGTGCAAGGTGCACTGTCAGGTGGTGCACTACCCAGCGCAACCTGGAATTACAAAGGAGACACTTCAGTTTTTATATTTTTAGTACTTATACCAACCTCCCCCACAGCAGCCACCAAAACTTGTCTGCATCCATTCATTCTTTATTTAACAAAAAATCCTTGCAGTTCTAGATGCGCAAGTTAAACCAAACAACTGATTAATATATTACTTTTGGTCCAGCCAGGTGCTTCAGGATTGACTCTGTCAGTCGAGTGTGAGGACCTGGTTGGAGACATCCCCTCTCCGTCGCCCTCTCCTCCAGCCCTCGTAGGGCTGCAGCCACCATCAGCTTGCCTACATCCGGACCCCACATTCGGATCAGCCGCCGTAGCAGCGCCCGCATCGCACCTCGGCAGAAGGACCAGGGGCACCGGATCCGGGGCGCTCGAGGCTGTCCGCAAATTCTTCCCTCAAGGAAACCTGGAAGGTTGCAAAATACTGTCACCGGAGATGTCGTCAGCGGGCATGTTAGAGGGGCATCACCCGCCTCGTTCACGAACAGCACGGCGGTCCCCGGAACCAAACCATGGAAATACGAGCATTGATTTACGGGGAACTCACCGATCGATGGGATCCAAGAAATCCAGCCCCTCCTCTGCCATTGCCGCGCCGCAGGTAGCACAAACAGCCGCTGAGAGCCTTTTTTTCAGAGTAACAGCTTCCTCCTCCTTCTCCTCCACAAAAAGCTAGGGTTTTTGCCTCCCGCCGCCGCCGCCGCAGGTCCGCCTCCTCTCCGATGGCCTTAGGGCCATGGGGGCGCAGTGGATCTCGGCAAGGGTCGTGAGGAGGCTCCGTTTTGTCGTTTCTTTCAGTTTTGTTAGAGTTTGTGTCCTTCTAAGGAAGGCGAGGCGGCGGCTCCCGAAGATGGAATAAAGGTCTCCGCCTAGCCCCGTTCGGCGTCGTCTAGCATCGTTGATGGGCGTGTGGAGATGTGTCTCCGGTGGATCTATCTTTGGTGGATTTGCTTGGATCTCGTCGTTGTTCGTCTACGTTCGTGTGTCTTTGCATTGGATTTTTCTGATCTACGTTATTCTTCATCCGCGGCGGTTGCTGTTCTGGTGCGCTGGTCCTACGGGTCCTTAGCACGACGACTTCCCGCTGTCTACTACAACAAGTTGTGCCCGACTCCGGTGATGGAGGGGCGATGACGGCGGCGCGCCTTCGGTTCGCTTCAGTGCTGGTAGTTGTCGCTAGGTAGTCTATGGTTCTGGATGTAATTCCTATTATTTCTGGTATTCGTTGTACTGCCATGATTGAATATGAATAGATCGGAAATTTTCTCGCAAAAAAAAAAAAAAACAACCGCCGAGAGCTGGGGAACGAGGGTTCGCAAATCTCCTCTGTTCTTCAAGTTTTCCTCATTACGAGGAGAGCATATAAGAAAGCTCCTCCTGCCCACGCCCAACTCCCATCTAGGGTTTCCTTGCCTCTCGCCGGCGCCGCCGGTCCGCCTTATCTTCTATGGTCCTTGGATCATGGAGGCACGGTGGATCCCGGCCCTTGCCGGCGGGAGGGCTCCGTTTTTAGATGCTTTTCTGAGTTTTGTTAGGGTTTGTACCATGCTCAAGAAGATGAGGCGGTGGCGGCTTCTTGAAGATGGAATAAGGTCCTCCCCGCCTAGCCCCCGTCCCGGTGATGTTTCAACCATCGTCGGAAGGCGTGTGGAGGTTTGTCTCCGGCGGATCTCATGGGATCCGGTCGGTGTTTGTCTTCGGTGGATCCGTGGATCCGGTCTTCGCTTCGTCTATGTACGTGTGTCGCAGGTTGGATCCTTCGGTCTATGCTTCTCTTCATCGGTGGCGGTTGCCGTTACAGTGCGCTGGTCCTATGGGGCCTTAGCACGGCGACTTCCGACTGTCTACTACAACAATGTTTGCCCGGCTCCGGCGAGGAGAGGCGATAATGGCCGCGCCCGGCTCGCTCCAGATTGTAGTCGTCTCTAGGTGGTCTACAGACCTGGATGTAATTTTTACTTCTAGTGTTCTTTGTACTACCTTGACAGTTGATGAATAGATCGGAAGTTTTCACGCAAAAAAAAATCTCCTCTGTTTCGAAAACGTCCTGGTAACAATCCGGGCCACGGCTCACCACGACAGCCACGTCCTGGTCCACGGATCAGGACCCAAACAGGACTGACGGCCGTCAAACACCACCACCAGGGCCCGCCTGTACGCACTGTTACCACGCGTATACGTCCAGTATCGATAATTTCCAGCGTTCGAACTCTGACACGGCAGACCTTTTTTACACGATCCCAACGAAGCAGTGGACGCTAGCGACTTCGGGAGCAGCTGGGCTCGAGAACCGAATCGCCGCTTCCCCTACTTCTATATATATAGTAAAATTAAATAAAGTAGTTTTATTAAATCAACTAGTTCAACTACTAAGCACTAACCTAAAATTGATATCTACTAATAATTAACCTAAATAAAAAATTAATACATATATGAAAAAAAACATATATAAACAAAAAAATGCTACGAACATTATATTCATACATACGTACCACATCCATACATATATATACATTATATATATGAAAAAAATGCAAAGAACAAAAAAAATAATACAAATTATATGAAAAACATGAACAGAGCCGTGGCGTGGCTCACATCATCTTGACGGAGGCGGCGGCGTGGTGGCGGAGGCGGGACGGACGGCGAGGCAGAGGCGGCGGTGACGGTGACGGGCGACACGGATCGGGGGCGCACGACGGAGGCAGGGGTCGGAGAGCGACGGCGACGGGCGATGGCGTGGGCTCGGGGGCACAGGCGATGGTGACGGCTATGGAGTAGCCTAGCGGCGTGGATCGAGCTCGCGGCGTCGTCGGGCGGGGGGAAACTGGCGATGGAAATCTGAAAATTTCCTAAGTGCTAGCTTATATAGCAAAGGCTTTGGTCCCGGTTCGTCGCACCAACCGGGACCAATGCACCCTTTAGTCCCGGTTGGTGGCACCAACCGGGACCAAAGGCCACTTTTCAGCAGCCCAAAGGGCGGGAAGCAGAGGGCTTTGATCCAGGTTGATGGCACCAACCGGGACTAAAGGGGGGGCATTTGTTCCGGTTGGTGCCACCAACCGGGACCAAAGGGGAGCATTGGTTCCGGTTGGTGCCACCAACAGGGACTAAAGGCCTTGTGCATACCAGTAGGGTAGGTCCCAAAATATAGATTTCTTCTTCCACATGGGTGCGTGTCCCCCAGCGTCACTCGGAACAGCTAGTCCGCCGGGACCCTTTCCAAAGATTACGTGTAAATCATTGACCATAGCAAAGTACGTGATCACCGATGCGCATGGCGGGCTTCTTCCGGTGATCTGCCTCGCCTTTGAAATGCTTGCCTTTCTTTCGACATTGATGGTTGGTCGGAAGAAATCGACGATGGCCCAGGTACATATTCTGCCTGCATTTGTCTAGGTATATACTTTCGGTGTTAGCTAAACAGTGCGTGCATGCGTGGTATCCCTTGTTTGTCTATCCTGAAAGGTTACTAAGAGCGGGCCAATCATTGATGGTTACAAACAACAATGCGTGCAGGTCAAATTCCTCCTGTTTGTGCTCATCCCACACACGTACACCATTTCCATTCCACAGTTGTAAAAGTTCTTCAACTAATGGCCTTAGGTACACATCAATGTCGTTGCGGGTTTCTTAGGGCCTTGGATGAGAACGGCATCATAATGAACTTCCGCTTCATGCACATCCAAGGAGGAAGGTTATACATACATAGAGTCACGGGCAGTGCTGTGATTGCTGCTCTGCTCCCGAAAGGATTAATGCCATCGCGCTTAAACCAAACCATACGTTCCTTGGGTCACGTGCAAACTCAACCCAGTACTCTCTCTCGTTTTTCTCCACTGCGACCCATCGGCGAGTGCTCTCAACTTCCGTCTTTCTTATGGTCCTCCTTTGTGCCATCGCATCAACTTGGCATGCTCTTTGTTTACGAGCAGTCGTTTCAACCGTGGTATTATAGGAGCATACCACATCACCTTCGCAGGAACCCTCTTCCTCACGGGCTCGCCGTCAACATCACCAGGGTCATCTCGTCGATCTTATACGCAATGCACGCATACCGAGCATGCGTTCAAATCCTTGTAGGCACCCATGATAGAGGATCCATCATTAGGGCATGGATGTATCTTCGCACCTCAATCCTAGAGGGCATACAACCTTCTTTGCTGCGTACGTACTATCGGGCAATTCGTTATCCTTTGGAAGCTTCTTCTTCAATATTTTCAGTAGCTTCTCAAATCCTTTGTCAGGCACAACATTCTCTGCCTTCCACTGTAGAAGTTCCTGTACGGTACCCAACTTTGTGTTGCCATATTCACAATTGGGGTACAACCATTTTTTGTGATCGTCTAACATGCGATCAAACTTCAACTTCTCCTTTTGACTTTCACATTGCGTCTTTGCATCGACAATGACCCGACGGAGATCATCATCATCGGGCACATCATCTGGTTCCTCTTGATCTTCAGTAGCTTCCCCCGTTGCAGGATCATCGGGCACATCGTCTGGTTCCTCTTGATCTTCAGCAGCTCCCCCCGTTGCAGCATCACCGTATTCAGGGGGCACATAGTTGTCATCGTTCCTCTTATTCTTCGCCGTCTTCCATCATAACCCCTATTTCTCCATGCCTGGTCCAAACATTGTAGTGTGGCATGAAACCTTTGTAAAGCAGGTGGGTGTGAAGGATTTTCCGGTCAGAGTAAGACTTCGTATTCCCACATTTAGGGCATGGACAACACATAAAACCATTCTGCTTGTTTGTCTCAGCCACTTCGAGAAAATTATGCATGCCCTTAATGTACTCGGAGGTGTGTCTGTCACCATACATCCATTGCCGGTTCATCTGCGTGCATTATATATAATTATGTATGTCAAAAGTAAGAAAATTGGACAAGTATCTATCTAAAGTAAGAAAATTAGACAAGTCTTTATCTAAAGTAATAAAATCAAAAAGAAGATAAGAACAAGGGGCTTACCACGGTGGTGCCGGCGACGAGATGGGCGCGTGCGATCAACGGTGGTGAAAACGGGGACGGGGCGTGATGGACCGCTAAATCTAGACAAATCTCGGGAAAAATGGAGCTCCGAGGTCGAGCATCGAGAGGAGAAAGCTTAACTAGTGTGGCTCGGGCATTTCATCGAACTGCATAGGAGGTGAGCTAGAGCACCCAAATGCCCTCCCCTCGCCGGCCAGAAAAAATAGAGTGCTCCGCCGCGGCGATGGGTATATATAGGCAACTTATTTGTCCCGGTTCGTGGCATGAACCGGGACTAAATCCCCGCCTCCTATACCGGATCAAGGTATGAACCGGTACCAATGGCTGTGGGCCAGGAGCGTGGCCCATTGGTCCCAGTTAGTGCCTAGAACCGGGACAAATGGATCCAGACGAACCGGGACCAATGCCCACGGGGCCCCGGCCGGCCCCCTGGGCTCATGAACCGGGTCTAATGCCCCCCATGTGTCCCGGTTCGTGACTGAACCGGGACTAACACTAGTGGAAAACAGGGCTTTGGTTCGGGCCTGGCCAGCCCATTAGTCTCGGTTCTTCACGAACCGGGACCCATGGGCCCATTGGTACCGGTTCGTGAGGCTAGGGGGCCTGCCGGGCCTTGTGGGGGCATTGGTCCCGGTTCGTCTGGCCCATTTGGTCCAGGTTGGTGGGACAAACCGGGACCAATGGGCCTCGCTCCTAGCCCACCACCATTGGTCCCGGTTGGTGGCTTGAACCGGGACCAAAGGGTGATCTTTAGACCCGGTTCATGCCACGAACCGGGACCAATGAACCGGCGAGGGGAGAGGGCTTTTGTGTGTAAAACATTAAAAGCAAAAAGAATTTTCATAAAATAAATAAAAAAGCAAAAAATAAAAGAAAATAAATAAGTAGAAAAAAAAAATAAGTAGAAACAAAAAAAACTTTAATAAATAATTAGAAACAAAATAAATTTAATAAAGTAAACTAAGTAAACTTTAATAAAATAAATAAAAATAGCAACAGTAAGTAGAAACAAAATAAAATAAATAAAGCAAAAAGGAAGAATTTTCATAAAATAAATAAATAAAGCAAAAAAGAAAAGAAAATAAATAAGTAGAAACAAAATAAACTTTAATAAATAAGTAAAAACAAAATAAACTTTTATAAACCTCTAGTATTATTGAAACTAAAATAATATAAAATTTATGCAACTAAAATTATCAAAGTATTTTCTGTTCAAAACATTAAAAGAAAAAAGAATTTTCATAAAGAATTTTTGTTAGAAACTTTAATAGCAAAAGAATTATCATAAAGAATTTTTTGTTAGAAACTAAAATAACAAAATCTGTTTTTGAATATAATGAGAAAACACAGTAATATTAAATAGCAGGAAAAGAATCACTAAAATATCTATTTTTATAGTAAAGCTTTTCAAAAACTAGTGATTCACACAAATTTCCAAAAATTCAAATTTAAACTATTGAAACTGGAAAACAAATGGCACTAACAGAAAGTTTATAATTTTTATTACCTAAAAGCAGATAGAATCACTGAAAAACTAGTAAGTATTTTGCTGTAAGTAGAAACAAAATAAAATAAATAAAGCAAAAACAAAAACAAAATACGACTAGAAACCCAACCATGGGCCAGGATTCAGGATCACAGTAGGCCTAGTAGGCCCACAAGCACATAGTGACAGATTAGGCCCGAAACCCTGAAGTTGAGAGGAGCTCGAGAGGGTGGGCGCAACAACGCTTATAAACCACTCTCGAGCTCTCTCAACTAGCGAGGTGGGACTAAACTTTTGGCGCGCTTGGCAACACAAACCTTTGTCGGTTGGTGGCACCAACCAGGACTAAAAGTGCATTAGTGCGGTTCATGGCTCCAGCAGGGACCAATGCCCTTTAGTCCCGGTTGGTGCCACCACCGAGATCAAACCTCTACTTCCGCCCTTTGGGCTCTTTGAAAAAGACCTTTGGTCGGTTGGTGGCACCAACCGGGACTAAAGTGGGGCATTTTTCCCGGTTGGTGCCACCAACCGGGACCAATGCTTCGTGTAAAGAAGCAAGACTTATGAAAATTTCCAGTTTCATCGCAGTCCCCCCCCCCCTCCCCGACGGCGCGACCTCCTCAACGGCCTTGAGCTGCCCAGCGCCGTCGCCATCGCCCGTGCCCGTGCCCCGCCCCCGAGCCCACGTCGACATCACCTTCGCCAACTCCCCTTCACCCCGACGCCACCCGCTCCTCGTCACTGCCGCCCCCCCCATCACCGTGCCCTGCCCCGTCGCCGCCTGCTCGTCGCCATCGCCATCGCCAACGCCTGCACGACCTCGCTGTTGCCGATGCCTCCCCAACCTCGCCGTCGCCTCCCCGTGCCGTATCCCGCGTGCGCCGCCTCTGCCTCAGCCCGGCCCCGACCTCACTATCGCCGACGCCACCACCAGTGAGCCCCCCTGCCCTGCCACCCCCCCCCTGCCGCCGTCGCCGTGGACGTGGCCGCCGTGGCCCCCGCATATATGTTTTTTTCCTGCATATATATATGATGTCTTTTTTTGCATATATGTTGATGCATCGATATATATGTATGCATACATGATGATTTTTTGTGTTCATAGATGATCATATGAATTTTTATGTTCATAGATGTGATTTTTTTGGGCTACTGAAAAGACATCATATATATATATAAATATAAATATAAATATAAATATAAATATATATATATATATAAATATAAATATAAATATAAATATAAATATATAAATATAAATATAAATATAAATATATATAAATATAAATATAAATATAAATATATATATATATATATATATATATATATATATATATATATATATATATATATATATATATATATATATATATATATATATATATATGCAAAAAGACTTGTGAAAATATCATATGATGTTTTTATTGTTCATAGATGATCGATCATATTTGTTCATATGGATGCAAGCGAAGTCGTTGTAGATTAGTTGTCTTTGTTTAGGGTTAGGGTCGTTGAGGAAGAAGGAAAATAAGGAAAAAGAAGAAAAGAGGAAGAAGGAAGAAGAAATAAGAAGAGGAAGAAGGAGAAGAAGAAGGAGAAGAAGAGGAGAAACAAAATAAGAATAGGAAGAAGAAGAAGAAAAAAAGGAGAAGCAGAAGGAATAGAGGAGAAGAGGAAAAATAGACATTTTTTCTTCTTCTCCTCTTTTTTTTCTTCAATTTTTCTTCTTCTTCTTCTTCTTCTTCTTCTTCTTCTTCTTCTTCTTCTTCTTCTTCTTCTTCTTCTTCTTCTTCTTCTTCTTCTTCTTCTTCTTCTTCTTCTTCTTCTTCTTCTTCTTCTCCTTCTTCTCCTTCTCCTTCTTCTCCTTCTCCTCCTTCTTCTCCTTCTCCTTCTTCTCCTTCTCCTTCTTCTCCTTCTCCTTCTCCTCCTTCTCCTTCTCCTCCTTCTCCTTCTCCTCCTTCTCCTTCTCCTCCTTCTCCTTCTTCTTCTTCTCCTTCTTCTTCTCCTTCTTCTTCTCCTTCTTCTTCTCCTTCTTCTTCTCCTTCTTATTCTCCTTCTTCTTCTCCTTCTTCTTCTTCTTCTTCTTCTTCTTCTTCTTCTTCTTCTTCTTCTTCTTCTTCTTCTTCTTCTTCTTCTTCTTCTTCTTTTATCGGGAACAAGGGAGTCGAGGATGCCGAGGGGTGGGGTCGGGAACTAGGCTAGAGAATCGCGAGGGTCATAGAGGGTCGAGGGTCGTCGAGGCGGTTCGAGTCAAGGGTTTGAGGGTCGAGGGTTCGGGGTTCTAGGGTCGAGGGTTCGAGGGTTCTAGGGTTTGAGGTTGAGGTTCGAGGGTCGTCGAGGGGCCGAGGGTTCGAGGTCGAGGTCGTCGAGGGTCGAGGTTGAGGATTGAGGTTTGAGGTTCTATGGTTCTAGGGTCGGGGAGAAAGAACATCGGTGCCCCATGTTTGGTTTGGTAATTGATGACTATCTCTATGGACTAATGGTTGCATTGAGTTATATTTGAAGGATTTGTCCATAGGCATTTCTTGAAGTCCATGTGTTGGTTTCAAGGAGTTTATGTGTTGACCAAGGAGTTTATGTGTTGACCAAGGTGCTATTAAGGAATTATCCAAAGATTGGTCATGTGAGTGTTGAGCTTATTGCAAGCATGTCTTGAAGAAGAAGATTGTGTGATCATTCATGTTTACCTTCAAGACACCATCCAAATGAAGAGAGTTGGAAAGAATCAAGGTTGATCAAGACTAAGTCAAGAGTGAATCAAGTTGATCAACACACAAAGCATACAAGATGTACAGAGGAATCAAGTGATCCCATGGTATGGTAAGCATTGTCCATTACGCTTTGTGTACTAACCCATGGTCTTCGTGAGAGTTCTTTGTAGGGTTAGGTTGCGGTGTGCAAGTTCAAGTGATGCATCACGAAGAGATCAAGTGCTTGAAATTTGCCGTCCATTGTGGTGACAATGGACTTGTGAAGATAAGCGGAAGAGTGGCTCACCCATAGTGGAGTATGGGGGAGCAATCAACTAGTCTTCATCGAGCCAACGCAACCAAGAAAGGTGGTCCAACTTGAGGGAGTCAAGATCGTCATCGTCTAGCTCAAGTGGACCTTGTGCAAGGCAAAGGTTTGCCCTTGACAGGTTTTCTATTTTACCGGTCTCATGATGGTAGTTGGGAGACGGGTTATAGAATCGATTGCCGTACTATCAAGGGGGCTCTCGATGAGTAGCTTGATCGTATCATTACGTAGAGAGCTCAAACCATTGCATCCTTGCATCATCTATTTTGGTTCTTGTTTGGTTCTTCTCCTTGCGAGTTTTGGAGCTTATGGTAATTTTATGACAAGCTCGAGTTCATCAAAAGCGGAGTTCATCGTCTTCTATGATGTTTTCGATGTTGGAGGGTATGCGGTTCTTCTCTGTTGGAGTTTCACTCCTTTACTTATTAGGCATACATCTCCTGCCTCTTCTTACTATATCCAACAAGCTTTTGATGCTACTCGTTGTCTTGTATCACAGTAACCCAACCATGGGCCAGGATTCAGGATCACAGTAGGCCTAGTAGGCCCACAAGCACATAGTGACAGATTAGGCCCGAAACCCTGAAGTTGAGAGGAGCTCGAGAGGGTGGGCGCAACAGCGCTTATAAACCACTCTCGAGCTCTCTCAACTAGCGAGCTGGGACTAAACTTTTGGCCGCGACGCAGACAACACAAGGCCTTTTGTCCCGGTTGGTGGCACCAACCAGGACTAAAGGGGTGCATTGGTACCGGTTCATGGCTCCAGCGGGACCAATGCCCCCTACTAGTCGGTTGGTGCCACCAACCGAATCAAACCTCTACTTCCGCCCTTTGGGCTCTGAAAAAGACCTTTGGTCGGTTGGTGGCACCAACCGGGACTAAAAATGAGGGCATTTTCGGTTGGTGCCACCAACGGGACCAATCTTCGTGTATATAAGCAAGACTTGTGAAAATTTCCAGTTTCATCACGGTCCCCCGACGGCGCGACCTCTGAACGCGCCCGGGCTGCCCAGCGCCGTCGCCATCGCCCATGCCCGTGCCCCGCCCCCGAGCCCACGCCGACGCCGTCCGCCGCACACGCCTCGTCGCCATCACGGTCGCCAACTCCCCTTCGCCCCGACGCCACCCGCTCCTCGTTACTGTCGCCGCCCCCGTCACCGTGCCCTGCCCCGTCGCCGCCTGCTCGTCGCCATCGCCAACGCCTGCACGACCTCGATGTTGCCGATGCCTCCCCAACCTCGCCGTCGCCTCCCCGTGCCGTATCCCGCGTGCGCCGCCTCTGCCTCAGCCCGGCCCGACCTCCATCGCCAGCGCCACCACTGTGAGCCCCGCGCCCCTGCCTGCCACCCCCGCCGTCGCCGTGGGCGTGGCGCCCGTGGCCCCGCATATATGTTTTTTCCTTCATATATATATGATGTCTTTTTGCATATATGTTGATGCATCGATATATATGTATGCATACATGATGATTTTTTGTGTTCATAGATGATCATATGAATTTTTATGTTCATAGATGTGATTTTTTTGGGCTGCTGAAAAGACATCATATATATATATATACATACATACATATATATA